>OY970805.1:13971308-16471308 GCA_963853775.1 Xanthia togata
AAAGAAGAGCACGAAGAGGCTTTTGCCCTGTATTGGGTCATTAATAGGCTGGTATTATTATCATTAAAATATTCTGTTTTCATTGCCATATTATTACGGAAATATACAGCTCAAGTAACTGTCAAGGTGCGAGTACTTGTTTCCCGAAATTAAGACGTCACTCCTCAAGATTTCCTTGAAGAGGAGAATGGTCAACTATTTCGCAGTTCTTGATATAGTCTGCCATTCAATAATTTTGGTATGTAGGTAATTAGTACTTGAAGTAGCACATTCATGACCAAGAATGATCAGTTTTTACGTTAGGGTGGATCCGCAGTTGTAGCCCGCGAAATTCAAATTTTCTTACGTTTTTTGCCATTTGCAGTTTAGTATCAGGTTGTATCTTGATCAAAATATGATAATAATCATCTATTCCGTGTTCATGACTATAACAGATATGTATTTACAGAATTATAATCATTAGAACTCAGAAACATTGAACTCATTTGTTCTCATGGAACAAATCTATCAAATATTGGAATAGAAATAATAATATATTAATATGGTGTAATGTTGTCATTTATTTTCTTGCGTCATCACTGTAAGCACTGCGTCGTAATCAATAAAAAGCCGGAAAACATGAGCTATATCATTCAGTCCTCAATTTTACACATAAGCCTTCCGGAATAAATTCTCCAAATAATGATGAAACCGCAAACCCGTTTCGTAGTTTAGAATAACATGGTCACACAGACAGACACGAGAAGCGACGTTAATTCATAATATTTACCTATAGATATAGATTCGTGGAGGTCGTATCTAAAACCCATTCAAACAGAACCTCTGTAGTACTTACATAGTGCTTTACCAAACGCCAAGTGGACACTGAATTAGTTCAAGCATTCTCGATAGCCTTCTCGAAGGCTTCATAGTACTTGTCCTTGGGGTCGAGCTTTTTCATCAGTTCCTCGTACGTCTCCGGGAAGAACCTGTTAAACGCGTTGAACGCCTTCCGGACCAGTCTGCGCTGCGACGGAGTGCACTTCTTACACGCTGTTGATACTGCCTCGGGTAGGATTTCTGAAATAATATGAAGTAACTAAATTAATTTTAATACACAGAAAGACACCGGTTTAGTAAGATGGTATAAACAAATGGCAGTGTATAGAGTGCCGATAGCGGCATTCTATAAATATCGGATAAAGTGCCGCAAGCCGCATTTTCCGGAACCTCTTACATCTCTTACCCACTTTATAACCCGTCGCTTTTTTATAGTACCTATTTTTTTGGGATAGAGTTGACCCTTTTTGGTATAAATTTGAAAACCTCAAAGTGTGCAAATAGCGCAGTCAATATCGACACACAAAAATGCAAACGTTGCAAACGCGCATGTAACTGTGATTTTTTATTATTGTTTAATATGTTGTTAGGTATCGTGAGAGTACATAGTTTATACCCATGTTTGCAACCCTGAAGACCTTATGCTATATGGTACTCGAAAATCTGCAAAATTCTGGCACTTTATTCAGTTTTTATAAATATTTAATAAGGACGCGTTTTTAAGTAATTTGTTCTTTATTTTTGTGAAGCAAGTTAAACTTGATAGAATTTGAGCTCAACCCAAGCACTCGAGGTAGAATCCATAATGCGTTTGCTATAAACTTCAGTAACGATAATGTGCAAAAGTTCAACACTTTGTTTTACATAATTATTTTTACTTCTAAAACTATTCTGTCATAATATTGAGTACTGTATTATTATGAATGTTCATTTGTAATAAAAATGGTAAGTCCAAAATCATTTGCAAAAAATTTGGTTTTAGTAACAGAAACGAATCGCTGTATAAATCTGACTCCACGCAGTCTTGTCTGCCCTACCCCTAGAGTGTAATTTAGAATCGCGAAGGCGCGGAGGGGCGAGGCGGGGCGAGACCACTTGACTTTTGGGTAGACCTAAAACCGAATAACAGGCCAAGTAATCACACCAAAAAAAAGTTTCGGGGACTTCTAATCTGCTCTATACACAAAACAAACAAACAAACAAAACACATATAGGGTCCTAAACAAATACAGGGTCCGCCTATCAAACCGATGCGATGTGTACAAAATAAGTTGTTCGTATTTTTTATGCAAAATTACGTTTTCTTAGGGATTCTAGCTAAGTTAAATGGAAATTAAGACAACACTAAAATATAGTGTAATATAATAGTGTGCTTCTTTGAGAATCGCATAAGTGTTAACTATTTAATCATCAATTGCTGATGAACTCTTGTGGTAAACCCACTTCTTGGTACAAGCAGTTAAGCAAATAGTAACTCCTGCGATTGGTTTTCCCATTTATTCAACTAAAAAGTTAACCGAACTCAGAACAAGGTAATTATGTACATACCTACACAGTGTCGTCTGTGGTTCAAGTAGCTTCTGTTGCGTCAACCTAGGTCTATAGTAAATTCTAGAATCTTTTTTAGTTATACATAACTAGTACTATATAGTTATTGCAAGCTGCCTAATGACGCAAAAGGTGGTGGAAACTGAGAGCTTGGTAGTCAAATAAAAGGCAGGGAAGTATCTAACGATGAACGAATGATAGAAGGTTTCGCTGCAGACTTCGGACTTTTTAAATTTAAATTCACAACAAAAATATCATGGCGTATGATGAAAAGCGTTAAGAATGTATTGTGCTGAAGATGATATGGCTAGATTAGGTGTAAATACTGAAATAACAGCTAATTATAGAGATAGGTATATAAAAGAAGGCGACATGTTTGCTACGCAGACCTCAGATATATAGTATGAAAAAGACCGGAGGCTTTATATAGAAGATATAAATGTAGGTTGATATCTTCTTTTAGATTATGGATATCACATTTATGAAGTTACTGCTATATGAACCCAGAAAATTAAAGATTCGAATATGAATCACTATGCTATCATCACTGGCTACTGTTTCTGATTTGCCCGATGAAAAATAACGATAAAAATAATTATCAAAATAACTTAATCTTTCAATTAAAATTAAGCATATGAAGCGCAAGAAATATAAGAAACAACCCAATGTTCGTTAACGGACAAAGTAATTAGATTTATGAGTTAAAAATCCAAAATTATTTAATTCACTAACAAACAACGCACAATCTTTTTAAGAAAGAAAAGAAGGATTTAAAATAATCTTTGCCTAAAGGGGTTAATCAGAGAATAATAGATTGACGGAAGTTCGCCATTTTTGCCGTTGGGAAATCCCGTCGGGCGGACTTGTAAATTAAGACATCTTTTTCAAATTATAAAAATCGATTAAAGAACCAAATGAACTGGCTATGGCCGAGTTTTAATGAAACATTATATAAACATGACTTTACAATATTTCCAATTGCCACTTGTAATATGAGATATGATATTAATATTAGTACTTACGTCTAAACACTCTTCCTATAGGCGTGCACGGTCCTTTCCAAAGGAAACAGTCCAAATACTTCCTCAGCAACCTACGATTCTGTATTAAAGTATCAATTTCGTAATAATCGTATCTTTGATCATAAAACTTCTCTTGAGTAAGCACCGTCACGAGAAATAAATATGTAAAAATTAATGTCACTCTAAAACTGCATTTGTTTAAATCAATCATCACTGCAGCACCTGTACAGTGGAAATATGAATAGGTTACGAAATTGATGTAATGTCTACAGCAAATGACGTGCACATCTCAAATGCTTCTATTTAAAAGCCTCTTCTAAACTGACCTTCATCAAACATACCTAATATTTATAAGGACGAGAACCACAAAAAATTAAGATGGACAGTAATTATTTGATATTATACGTTTGAATGTAATAGAAGAGGTACGGACAGATGAAGTAGTTTCCGATACAACTCGTCTTTATATAAAACTCAACAGTGTGGACACTGTGCACAGAATACAATTAATGTTTTTGTTTGATCATGGAGATTTACTTTAAAAGCTAATTTCAAGTTTTGCAGTAATCACTGTTAGTTAATGATGCACAGTATTTCCATATATGGCCATATACGCCATCCCAATATTTGCATAGGCGTTTGTTTTTCTGTATAAAGATTTAACTAAATATTATTTGATGTTAACTTGCACATTGAGCATAGTGCTTTAGAGAGTGTGGAATGATCTAAGCAAATCTCAAACGATTGACGTATTATAAATGTGTGTTTTTTATTGTAGTTTTTATATTCCAGTTTTTATCAAAAACATTTTTTCCTGTTAGGTAATTTATTAGTATCCGTTGAAGACGTTAATTTTCGATTGTTATTTAGGAATTCTTACAACGCAATTATAGCTCAGATCCAAAAAGAAACTAAATCTTGCTTAAAGCCTACGCCAACGGTATTATTAGGTTGAGGTGCAATAACTCCTGGGTCCTATAATACTAAATCAGAGTGCAATCAAAACTTGGGAATGGATCCTTTTTTAGATCTTCTTCTTTTCGTGTGGTTAGTAAACTAACCTGGTGTCAGAGTTTTAAAGCCGCCCACGGGCCTCTGACTTGGCTTCACATGCCGTCGAGAAATATCTCTCAGGCATTTTTCTCACAGGTTTCCTCACGATGTTTTCCTTCACCGTTTTTTGAGCAATTGATAATTATATAATACGCACATGAATCCGAAAAGTCAGAGGTGCGTGCCTTGGGTTCGAACTCGAGACCTACGACTTGTCAGTCTAACAGTCACACAACTAGGCTATCACTGCTTCTTCTTCTGCTTCTTTTTTAGATTAATCAATATGAAAATCATTTTTAATGTGAGTGTAGGTATACCTGCCTAACCCGGCAGGTGTGTACCTATACACATATACACATTCGGGAAATACAGGCGTAATGTTACTTTTCATAATCCCCAACAAAAACTATAACAGATTCGTGTTCAAGAACTCAAGCATCATCACAGGCTTTATTTGAAAAATGGATAAGTTGAATAACCTTTACAATCTGCCTCTTTGCCTTACCTCCTCCCATGTTACTTGGTGTCTGGCGCTTTCTATAGTTCTCCCCTATTGACCGTCAGGTCGATGTCATTGACTCCCCTTTCATTCATATTACCTATATCACAAAATCTGTCCATGTCTTTTTGGTCTCTTCATACATCATCTATAATCATCACCAATTTTCGCTTTGGTGTCAGAGCTACTGAATACCAATGCTCAAATTCAGCCTCTGAATTCCGGTGACGTTATGTCGGCAGGTGTATCTTCATTCGCTCTCTAACTTTTAGTGTTGAGGTCATTGAACATATCATAAGAAAAACAACTAGGTAGTTATTAGAAAAGTGTATTCGAGAAGCTCATCGCCAAAAAAACCGGAAAGTAAATTATTTTAAGCTGTTAATTTTTTTGCCAACGTTCATCCACATCACAAAATATAAGTTAAATGCAATTCATCGTTCTTGTAAAATTAAAACTGTGAGTCGACAAAAACTGACAATGGTAATGATAAATCACATCCTCACTCACAATTAAGTAATGCACATTTAAAACAAAGACATTTATTTCAAGGAATTACATGTTATTCGGGCTTACTTGATGACATTAATTTGAAACACTGCTATTTTTTGATCGAGCTAATTACGATTTATCGTGTTTTGAACCATTTATTTCACTAAGTCATGGATACTTATCTATGAAATTATTTTTTTCTGGGCAAATAATATTTAAAAAATGATTTTAAAACAGGCAAGGATAACACCCCTTAAATTTAATCTTTTAAGGTCTAGTTCTTAATAGCTAGCTACGGCGGTTTCCAAAGCAGTAAAGTGTTTGTTTTCGGGATCAAACTTCTTCTTGAAGGCTTCGTATTCTGTAGGCCGCTTCACCTTAAGTCCCGCCAGGAATTTGTGGAAGATGCGCTTCTGAGCATCCGTGCATTTTGCGCAGCTCGTGTTGATTGCCTCAGGGATGTCCTCTGAAGTGAAAGAAATAAATTAGCATAAATAATATGTACGATTATTGTATTAAATGCCATGACTGTTAAACTCTGTTGTTACATTGTTACATATTATTACCAAGTTGTTATTTTCCCACCAAAGGACAAAGGTCTCTCTTATTTTGTGTGAGTAATGATTGCCAAACTTGTAGGTATACGATTTTCTGGTTATTGGCGGATTTCTGGTTTCTTTACTATGTTCTTGTACACTTAATTCAAATGAGGCTAAATATATCAGTTACCTAAGCATATGGACAATAGAAAATTAGCAGAAGTCAGCATTATATTAAGTGTGTCGAGAATAGTCCTACGATGAAATATTAATAAAAATATTTTTTTTTATTGGTTATTTGCTTTTTTTTTCATTTTTCGGACGGGTATTATGACTTGACAATTCATGAAAAATCCTTTATTATTATGTACTTAGGTTTAATAATTATTAATACGAGTACATTATGCCATAGGTATACCTTCCGGAATACAATCTCTAAATGATGGTGAAAACTGCATCAAGATCTGTTGCGTGTAGATGAACAACGCGGACAGACAGACACGGAAAGCGACTATATGTATACGTACATATAGAAATACACATGATCATTCCCTTCACAATATTCCGTCTTATCAGAATGCGGTCGTTATGCAAGAAAGCAAGACTACAAAGTTAATTGAATCATTGATTAGTTTATCAGTTTTTTCTTAGTTATGCTCCTTGTGTTCGAATATCACAAAAAAAAAATGCATGGTATTACGATAAACCTAATTGTTTTAGAGCACGAAGCATAAGTTTTGTTTTTAACCGACCTTAAAAAGAAAGAGGAGATTATGCATTCGGCGGGATTTTTTTAAAGTACCTACGGGTGATATTTTTGATTTGGTAGGCTTCATGGCGTATGTTGATGATGTTATACAACTTCCTATCGCTGATGTTTACATAGCAAGCAGTGGCATAAGAATTTGTTAGAGACAGGTCACACCTAAATCAATCTGCCCAGCCTTTCCCAACTATGTTTGGGTCGGCTGCCAGTCTAACTGGATGCAACTGAAGACTAGTATTTTACATGGATCGACAGCCTATCTGACCTCCATAACCCAGTTTCTGGGTAACACGAAACCCCTTGGTAAGACTAGTTGTCAGATTTTTGGGCTTCTGCCTACCCGTAACGAATACCTCAAATAAAAAGTGAAAAATAAAACACTATACGAAAATACAAAACCGAAAACACCGACTTTCAAAATTAACGTTACTTTCCACTTTTGGGTTTTTGTCATCATCTGCCTAGCCTTTTTCCCAACTACGTTGGGGTCAGCTTCCAGTCTAACCGGATGCAGCTGAATACCAGTATTTTATATGGAGCGACTGCCTATCTGACCTCCACAACCCAGTAATTGGGTGATACGATACCCCTTGGTAAGACTGGTTGTCAGCCTTTCGGGCTTCTGACGACCCGTAACGACAGTCAAAGATCCACGAATGACAGCCGGGACCAACAGCTTAACGTGCTTTCCGAGGCACGGAGGAGTCTCGGTACGTAAAGATGGTCACCCATCCACAGACCAACCCCGGCAAGCGTAGCTTAACCTGACGGATCGACCCGTGCGGCAGTTATTACTTAGCCACGAGCTCCTTTTTGGGTTTTTGTAAAGTCATTTTTTTGTAAAGAAGTTTTTTTAATTATTATAACAGAATTGTGGTTTCTCGAACCTATTTTAAAACTAGCTGTGCCCGTGGGTATACTCATGTGGGCTAACGACTAAATTATTTACAACCAGCCAGTCAGAAAACATGTATTATACCTACCTCTATCTTTATCAGAATTTACTAATAAGTACATAAATTGAATAAAGCTATTCTTTAGATATGTATCGCGCATTAATGGACAAACTAACAAACATTGAACAAACATTTAATTTCCTTATACGTATACCTATGTAAGATTTGGGCCCAAGTTATGACGTATGGCATTCATAATCTGCAAATCACATGAGATAACAACCTGTTATTACGCTGGTGACCAATGATATTAGAAGTAAAAAGACGTAGATAGGTTACCTACCTAACATTCTATCTTCAAAAACGGCACTATGTTACACTATTATATGACACGTGGAAGTAGGAGGGCATGTCGTAATTATCGGGAGTGAAAAAGAGACAAAACGAAGAAAATGTGGCTAATTAGCCAACTTTTGACGTGCCACTTGCGGAACGTTTATAACCTATCTACCTCTTTTTACATATAATATCATTGCTGGTGACTCTGTCGTAATACCTACTCGTAATAGGTAACTAGGATTATCTGCTAAACAATAGGGATGATGCCTGGGTCAAAAAAAAGAAATTCTATTTAGTCCGTCAGTCAGATAATAAAAAAAATATTAGACTCGTATTTTTTGCTTTATCATATTAATAAAAAATGACTTGGATAAAACGCATTATAGTTGGGGAGTGGGGGTCGCTACGTCACAAGTATATATAAAATCTACATACTCGCGACGTCATGGCACATTTTAACTCAATGTATCGTCGTAATCTTTTGATAACGTAAAACAAGAAAATATACGTGTCCGTATTTTTTCAAACAAAAAAAAAATTTAGTCATCAACCCTATTAGCTGCCTCCACCGGGCTAATGATAACATCGATATGCAGCACTCTTTGCCTTAAAGCAGGTTATTAATAATCAACTGGACTGCTTAGATATATGCTGCTTATTATTTATTGCACGAATGCAATAAATAATTTGAATTTAGATTCTACGCACATACAAGCTTGCTTTTTGCCCAATTGATCGTAATAAGCTCGAATCGGCCCCTATAACATGGTGGGTGTACTATATAGGTGCAACTCTACCAAATCCTTCGGGAACACCAGCGTGATGTTATTTTATGCTACATACAAGCTAAATAATTAAATTAACCTGCTGGATATGAAGTCATGCAGAGCCATTCATATCGCTGAACATTATAATTGTCTGGATTCAACTCAATGCTTAGATACTCTATGTAACACATTCACGATCAAATTTGAATTATTTAAATGATTAAATAATTTTAGAAATTATAACTATTGCCGAAAGTTTTATCCAACTCACGGCAATCCTTATACATAATTTTATCTTACCTTTCCAAGGTAAGAGTTACAATAAAATGACTTAATAATGATTTTTAAGTCGGTCGTGAGTGTCCTTTAGGACCAACAAAAATCTCAAAGACAAAAAAGAACCGGACTTCGATTGCAAATATGAAACGCGATTGCAAAAACATAATATGACATTAAAGTGGCACATGTATTCGATACATACTTTTGAAATCGGCAGCGACGGCGTCACAAGTCGCCGTGTCCATGAAACAGCCCACGAAGCCCTTGAGAGAGTCATCATTGGCCACTACGGCATCGATGTCCAGGTTATCATTCTCAGTGGTGTACTTATCCTCAGCCTGGACAGCGGCGAAAGCCAGCAGGAGAATCACGTAGATACACTTCATATTGGCAGCTTTGTCTTTCTGTAAATATTAATTAAGTATTTTAGCAATACGAGAAAATAAGATGCAAACTTACATATCGTGGGCAAGGTGAAAGTTGAAGTGAACAATTATGACAAAATTTATTTTATTTATTTATTTATATATACTTTATTGTACACCACAAAAACACATAACAAAAAGAAAAAAATTAACACTACAAAATATACAATGGGCGGCCTTATCGCTTTCCGCGATCTCTTCCAGGCAACCTTGGAATGGACAGTGATTTGCCTGGACATAAAATGGGGCTGTCGTTGGTGCAAATAAAAAGTATACAATATACTAGAATAGATACACAGATAAATACATATCCTAAATAATAGATACATAAATACATACATACTTACTAAATATATAAACAACGAAAATAAATGAAGACTATAGATAATTACAGTTACGAGAACAAGATCACAACGACAAGTAATGTTCCTTCACGAGTCTCTTAAATATTGGTAGCGATTGCGCGCGTTTAATTTGAACTGGCAATGCATTCCACAAACGAGCGGCCTGGACAGTAAAAGACTTGTCGAGGAAAGTTGTGGAATGCATAGGCATTTTAAGCTTCAAATTATCCGATGACCTTAAAAATGTCGTGTGGGAGTTGCAAAGAAACTGGAAACGTTTCTTGAGATAGAGAGGGGTGGAAGGGGAAAAAAGCACATTATACAAAAGGGAAAGAATATGAACATTCCGGCGAAGGCGAATTGGTAACCACTTGAGCTTCACACGAAATTCGGAAACATGGTCATATTTGCGCAAACCGAATATGAACCTTATACAAACATTTTGAAGCCGCTCAAGTTTATCGAGTTGGTCTTGGGTAAGGTCAAGATAGCTGACATCAGCATAGTCAAGAATGGGAAGAAGTAGCGATTGTGCAAGTGCCATCTTGGTGGCAGTCGGTAGAAAATTACGTAATCTCCTCAAAGATGCAGCGGATGCAAATAGTTTGCGGCTAACTTCCTGTAGCTGGGTAGTCCAAGAAAAGTTTTTATCGATGAAGATCCCCAAGTTTTTAACTTTCTCACTGAAGGGAACAACTGAATCGTCAAAAGAAACTTCGGGAAGAGTCGTCCAGTCGATCCTTGAGACCGTCCTAGAACTGCCTACTACCAAAACCTGCGTCTTTATGGGGTTGACCATAAGTCCATATCGCTTACTCCAATCGCATATACGGGCCAGATCACGATTAATCGTTGTGATAGCCTCGGATAGACTTCCAAGAGGAGCTCGCGAGTAAATTTGTAAATCATCTGCATATACACTCGAGAGCAATGAATCCGGGTCACTTAAAGAATGTTAAAAATCTCGGAAACTAAAAATGATAGGTTAATGCAATAAATTGTATTTAATAGATAATGTAATACTCCTTAAATGAAAGTAAAAAAAATATGAGTCACCATACATTTTATTAACACAAAATTACATAAAGAAAAAAAACTGCTGATCTCTCCTTAAAACAAAAATAGGAAACATGAAATTTTTGAACTTTATTACGATTTTCTTGAATTTTAATACTTCGTATTGCCTCCTCGTGCTTCCATTACTGCGTTTACGCGGTTTGGCATGCTGTACACCAAGTTCCTTATACGATTTTGGGGAATATTCTCCCATGCCTCTGTGAGAGCAATTTTGAGCTCACGAAGCGTGATTGGGGGAGGGTTTCGTTGTTTTACGCATCTGCCTAGCTCGTCCCAAGCATGCTCGATCGGGTTGATATCCGGGCTGCGCGCTGGCCACTCCATACGAGTAATGTTCATCTCTTGAAGGTAGTCATTCACAATCCTACCTGTATGAGGTCGGGCATTGTCATGCATAAATATAGCATCCTCACCTAAATTGACCATAAATGGACTAACGTGATCATTGAGGATTTCTTCCACATATCTTTCGCTAGTTAAAGAGCCGTTTTCTATGATCACCAGCTCTGTGCGACTTTCAGAAGAAATTCCGGCCCACACAAGTACAGACCCACCACCGTAGGCTACTTTTTCTTCGATGCATGCTTGCTTGAATCTTTCCCCTGGTCTTCGATATACTCTGTGTCTTCCATCGTGCTTGTAGAGCATAAATTTTGATTCGTCGGAGAACATAACTTTTGACCAATCTTCAATACTCCAATTTACGTGGCTCTGGGCATATCTTAGTCTTGAAATACGATGCCCACGCTCCAGTTTAGGGCCGTTTGCAGGTCTAAGGGGTTTTAAGTTAGATTCAGCAAGCCGACGTCTTACTGTCCATGCACTTGGGTTACTTCCTCCGAGGCGTCGAAACTGATTTGTGAGTTCAGTTCCTGTAAGAAAGCGATTTCGAAGCATGGTGTTCACCAAGTATCGGTCTTCTCGTGCTGTGGTACACCTGGTTCTGCCCGTTCCTGGTCTGCGTAGGTTAGAACCAGTTTCTTCGTAACGTCGGAGAACTCTTTGTACTGTTGACAGCGACACACCGACAGTCCTGGCTGTATCGCGCTGACTCCGGCCGGTTTCCAGCATTGTAAGTATTCTGGTGCATTCTTCAGGCGTAAGCGACATAATTTCAGCTTGAATAATGAATATAGAGCACTATCAACATGGTTTATGTACCCACATAAATGACAGATTACAAACAAAAGCAAAACCAAATGCTGTAATTTCGTAGTTCCATCTTCGAAAGTGGCCCTTTTTCAAATTTGATTTTTTTATGATATAACTTTACAATAACTAAGAAGTTTTAATACCTTCATCTAAGGAGTATTACATTGTCTATTAAATACAATTTATTGCATTAACCTAGCATTTTTAGTTTCCGAGATTTTTAGGATTCTTTAAGTGACCCGGATTCATTGCTCTCGAGTGTAGATGGTAGAAAGAAGTAAGTTCGTCGGAGATTGAGTTAATAAAAACTGCGAAAAGTAATGGAGATAGAACGCCACCCTGAGGTACACCGGCAGAAGTATTACTCCAGGAAGACAAGGTCTCTCCAATGCAAATACGTTGCCGGCGGCCGAACAAGTAAGTACGAAACCAGTCAATTACCGATGGAGATATGTTATGAGAGCATAAAATGCCGAGCAAAATATCAAAATCAACGGTATTAAAAGCATTACTGAAATCTAGCAAAGCTAAGACCGTTAGATTTCCGTTTTCCATGGCTGAGAATCTTGGTAAAACCACTGGTAAAACACGTCCAGTTTTTTTTATAAAAAATAATAGAAGCCTTTTTGTGCGCACGGACAATAAATCCACCTTGATTTTGTTGATTTAATTAAGTAATCGTTTTGGTGTGGCTACACAACAGTAATTAAATATGTAAGAAAAAACATGGAATTTTTTTGCCGCACCACGTATATTTGAAGCAAAATAACAATAAACTACTAAGAAACGTCGAGATTCGTTCCGGTTATGATTTTATTAAGAAGTATCTACTGTATCACATACCATTATTTAAATTAACTGAGAGGAAACACATAATATCTCACTAATTAAAGAAGTATTATTAGTATCATATTATACGAGTATCAGCCAATTATTATATTAGCCTATTATTGTCCCACTGCAGGGCAAAGGCCTCTTCTCATACAAAGAAGGCACGAGCGTTCATAACCACGTTTGCTCAAGATGGGTTGGCAATTTTAAAATTATATACCTACCTAAAATATATTTTGCCTTTACCGATGTCAGTAATGTCCAAGACAAACACAGAAAGTACAGTATATCCTATTAATTAAAGAAGTACACGAGAATATAATTGCAGCGACTTACCCTGTTTAAGATTAAGAGCGGTGGACGAGTAAAATGCTCATTGAAATGGATCGGCCTTTTATACGTTCCTGTATTGCCCACATACACTAACAGATGTACCTACATGTTCGTTGCATCAATAAAAAAATACTCTGTATTGTTCTCAAAGCAATATGTAAATACATATAAACCAAAAAAAAAACAGTGCATGAGGAGTGATGAGAATATTGTATGACTGGCTAAGTATGTCTCTAAGGTTTTGCTATTGCCATCTTTGATTTTTGAGTTGGATGAAATCATAATTTCTTGCCATTTGGACCACGTAAACTTTTTCTCAAAATTTGTCTCTATCAAGGTGATCAACCCCAATTTTTACTTGAACAACTTATAACGATGTTTCCTAAATGGACCGGTCTCAGCACAAAATATTAGACGTAGCGGGAGTCAATCGTCTCTAGACGTCAGTATTTGTCTAGCTGGTCTAAATTGACGTTCCTTCAGATGTACCGAAAGGACGGTAAATTGGTTGTGGGAAGCAATGATATTATATGTAAAAAGAGGTAGATAGGTTATAAACGTTCCGCAAGTGACACGTCAAAAGTTGGCTAATTAGCCACATTTTCTTCGTTTTGTCTCTTTTTCGCTCCCGATAATTACGACATGCCATCCTACTTCCACGTGTCATATAATAGTGTGACATAATGCCGTTTTTGAAGATAGTATGTTAGGTAGGTAACCTATCTACGTCTTTTTACTTCTAATATCATTGGTGGGAAGTGTATTATGTCAGCAATCACTAATCTGTATCAGTAGGATCGATGCCAATCGCAATAATGATTCGTTTAATTTTTAAGCCATGTAGCATTATCGCCTTGTGAGGCGATAAATACTAGAACAGGGACGTCACATGTTTCTGTCGTCCCTGTCCTAGGATGTGCGTTAAGATATTGTGTTCACTGATTTGTCTATTGGTCCGTCTGACCATCTCCTGTAGGCTGCATCATCGTCATTAAACACAGCCATCAGTTCAGAAATCTTTGCTCTTTCATTTTTATAACTACCAAATTATATTGCTCCAAAATTATTTTTATACCTTCCCGGTTTATGTTTAACAATCGTCAGTCGGACCACTTTGATGTAATACAATTACCTACTACCTATTGTTATCTTTCTCATAATGCCGACTGGTTAAAGAACTTTGCTCCCGAACTTATCGTGTTTGCAGTGTCATAAGTACACTAGGTAATCAAAACAACACAAACAAACAGACAGATTTAATGACTTATTAGCATAGTAGAATATTTAAAAAAGCAATAGTTTGCGTTTATATGCAAACTTCTAAGGTGACCCATCCCAATACCAGTAATTTAAATGCTACGTGGTTTGTGTGACAAGTAATAGTACATTTTGATGCTAGTGTGCAAAATTTATTATTTCACTCGAGGCGGGATCCGAGCAAAAAGCCAGGGCGAAATGCAGCCGAGGGTACAATGACATAAGGCCAGGTTGAAATGGAGCCGAAAGGTTGCAATGACAAATGCTCCCACGTATCCAACGATGATTTGCATCACACTTGCAAAGAGAAAATAAATCAAAATTTCTTAGACACGATAATTTATAACAAATATTTATTATTTATAGAAAACTTATTAACGTTAATTTATTGACAAATATAAATGTGCTGAAATATGATGTTCATTTATAAATAAAATAAAAAAGCCATAAATTTCTCAAAGTTTTACAATAATGTATATCTATCATAATTTTATGTTATCTATTTACACAGTTTATAATTACTCTCATATTCACAACATTTTTAGACATAAAAAGGTATTTAGGTTCTTCAGATCTGTATAATTAGATAGGTATAGGTATTATTATTGTTATCAGTGGCGTACTTTCCCGCACTAGTGCGGGAATGTGAGTTAAAAGCACGAGTGTTTAATACACTGCATTGTGAACCGGTATAATAAGAACCACGTTTCGAGCAAGTGTGTTGAAAATATATATTTTCATGTATACAGGGTCGTATTAAATTAGCTAGTAAAACTCCACAGACGTGATGGGTGTCGATATCTAAACATGATAAACAAAAAATAAATTAATTTGATGGTTTTTTTATTTGGGTCTTCGACTTATTTGATTTTTTTTGTGTAAACTTCACAGACGTGATTGATATCGATACCTTGACACGACAAAACAAAAGAGAACAGATTTTCTGAAATCAGACTACAAGCGGTCGTTGACCCCAAAAAAAAACTCTTATACTTATTTATTTTATCATGTTTAGATCTATACCCATCACGTCTGCAGTTTCGCTAGCTAATTTAATTTGACCTGTATAGTGTTCTGTAGCCTATCAGTATTCAATGCATGTTTCATGGAATAATACAATTACATCACCTTACATTATCATTAAGGTTAACAGGATACTTTTTTTGTTATTATTTTTATTTAATGCACATACTTAATGTTGATGTACCTACCTACTTACTTAAAAACATTATTTTAAAGGATGTATTAAGAATACTTCCGTATTACAAGTTAACAAAAAAAGATAACTAGTTCTTTTTTTACGCTTTTGATTGAGCATGCAGCATAATAAACATTGCTCAAAGGGGTTTGAGTAAAGCTGGCGTCGCGTCGTTTCAAAGTTCTGCGGCCATGAATGAAAGTTGTATACTCGTATTATGAAAGAACTGCATAAATCTGAAAAAGTTATTATGTACAAACTTTTTTTAAACTTTATCCAAACGGAGATAATTGCTTTTATGTGGATCATTAACAATCGAAAAGTTATTGTAATATACTATTTCAGTTTTTTGGAATGTTCTTAACAATTAAAACAAAAAACAAAACGTAATGCCTCGTAACAGTATAAAAGCCAAACGGAGCGGACCGCGTGCCGCATCCTCCAAATGCAGGAGAACTTTCTGGCCGAGACTCGAACATTGCAAACTATTAAATAGTTCACAACGACAGGTCTCGTTGTCACAAGGGTGGTGCCCTTATTAGTGGAGAAGAGGTGGGTCTTTAAGGTGTCCTTACTTACATACTATAGAAAGTCACTGTACCTCACCAAAGACTCACTCAAAGTCACTGTAGTCACCTCCTCTCCTCTCTCACCTGGAGATCAAGTCTGGCATGACTTGTGTCATCAGCCGATCACTATCATCTCCGTCTATATCCCACCCACTAATAGCCCGGAGGATCTCATCCCTCGATAAACAACTGATGTTTTGATTAGGTATATTTTTGGAATTGTTCAAATACAAATATATCAGCGGCCATATCACCTAAGGTAAAAATTATTGCACACATATGTATATAATAACTAACCCTATTACCCCCATGTGATCAAGCTGTGACCGCTCACGGTACATCGCCGGATGCTTGGCTTACATTTTTGTAGTTAACGTGATTTCACCGTATGATTTTACACTTCAGTATGCTCTTAGATTTATATGGCCTCGGTCAATAACCTAATTTTTGAGGACTTTGACTTTGTATTAGAAATCATGTTATTATAAACATTTTAAAAGAAGATACGGTAAGGTTAGGTTAGAAAGAAAAAAAGAAAAGAGATTGAGCGGCTGCCTATCTGACCTCAACAACCCAGTAACTGTGTAATACGATATCCCTTGGTAAGACTGGTTGTCAGATTTTTCGGGCTTCTGACGACCCGTAACGACTGTCGAAGATCCACGAATGACAGCCGGGACCAACGGCTTAACGTGCTTTCCGAGGCACGGAGGTCACCCATCCACAGACCAACCCCGGCAAGCATAGCTTAACCTGATGGATCGACCCGTGCGGCAGTTATTACTTAGCCACGAGCTCAACTTAGCCACGAGTTATCATGCGGTATTCGTAGTATAAAATTAAGCTAGCCGCTTTTCACTGCTGGCACCCTCCTTTTTAGATGCACTTAACTCCTGCGTCTACTTTTCTATTACAACACTAAAAAAAAGGAATAAGACAATCAGAATTGGTATTTTTAGCCTAGAGATTGACACGATCGATAGTTCAGTTCAAGCTCACTTCACTCAAGTTTACACAAAGAACATTTTACAGAATAGGCTCCATATAGAAAACTATCTATTACCTACATTTAATAAACTTAACGTACCTTTATTTGAATGGTTACAGTATTTAAAAAAAATGTTGAAATTCAAGAACCGATTCTGTAGTGACTGGTTGCACACTGGATTGTGCGGTCTAAGATCTCGGATTGTTATTCATTTCTGATTGAAAGTTGTAGAACATTAAGGCTTCCTGTACATGACGCCGGAACCGCACCGCAAGATGAAAAAAATTCATAATATCTCAGAATGAGTGTAAGCTTTACGCGGCGCTGCCGATGCCGGTACGGCTGCGGTACGGCGGCGGCGGTGCGGCGGCGTGGCGGTGCGGCGGTGGTGCGGCGGCGGTGCAGCACATGGGCGATATTCATTTGTATACACAAACATCGTCGGCGCTGATACGGCTCCGGCGTTGTGTACAGGAAACCTTAGTTATCAACACCAAGGTTAACTAGATAACATACTTAGTAAATGTTATGAATAAATGAATGTTGTTATTATTGAGTACTAGTTTTGCCCGCGGTTTCGCCCGCGTGGATGTCGGAAATGATCCCACGGGATTGTACTGCCGGGATACGAAAGGTATCTTATGTCCTAACACAGGTCATGGTCTATCCATAAGCCTTTCATCCAAATCCGTTCAGCCCTTAACGCGTGAAAAGGTAATAGACAGAGTTACCTTCGCATTTATATATTAGATAGTATGCCCAACCCTTCGGGGAAACAAGGCGTGATGTTATGTTATACTAGTATGGATGGAAGTATGGATACGGATATTATTGAAACCTTAAAGATCCCGTATAGAAATGTAAATGTTTTGTAAGCAACATTTTTTATTTTTCCTTCAATACAGATACAGCGCACCCCGGTCTACTCCTTCACATGCAATGGCCTCTGTAGCCCCATGAATCATGAGACTCCAGGGCCTAGTGCAAATCTTGGGGTTCATTCGATTTATCGAGTCTGGTTAAACCACGCTGGGGCCGGTGCATTCCATTCATTCGTAAAAAGAGGTACCTAGTAGGTACATAAAAAAAAAGTGAATTTAAAATCATCCCCTGTTTTACCCCCATAAGGGATGAGATTTAAAAAATGCTGTAACACGTAATTTTTTATTTCTTATCCAAAACATAAATTTGTTTTCATATCTTTAGCTTAGTAATAGGTCTTTACCTATGTAATTGGAGATTCTGTAACCAGTATTTCCAGATTTAATTATCTGTGGATTGGCGCGCAATTCGAAATTTAAATGAATTTTATTCGAAAGACGTGTTAATTTAATTTCAAATTCAGTCATTTATTTTTATTTTTTGTTTTTGTGACATTGTGGTAGTTTTTGGCGCCATGGATAAACTGAATATTCGTACAATTTTCGAATATGAGTTCCTACGTGGAAATACCGCTGTGCAAACAACACGAAACATTAACGACGTGTACGGGCCTAACACTGCTTGCATAAACACGGTCCATTATTGGATCAATCGTTTTAAATCTGGAAATTTTGAGTTGAAAATCGAGGCTCGCGGTCGGCCGGTAACCATTGTCGACAACGACGAATTGAAGGCGATAGTGGAAGCGGATCCAACTCAATCTACGGCTGAGCTTACTGCGGGCCTTGTCAAAACAACATTAAAGCACTTGCGTCAAATCGGAAAGATAAAAAGGCTAGATTCTCGTGGGTGCCACACGAACTAAGCGACCGACAGCGAGATTTACGCGTCGAAGTATGCATAGAACTACTGAATCGGCATAAAAACGAGGGAATTCTTAATCGAATTGTTACCTGCGATGAAAAGTGGATCCTGTACGACAACCGTAAGCGTTCGTCTAAGTGGGTGGATCCGGGTACAGCACCTAATCAGTGCGCTAAAAAAAAGATTACTCATAGGAAGATGATGGTGACTGTCTGGTGGACCAGTGCCGGACTTGTACATCACAGCTTCTTACCGAATGGCACAACAGTGACGGCAGATGTCTATTGCCAAGAATTGCAAATAATGATGGAGAAGCTCGTAATTCAACAACCAACACTATGTCAATCGCTCTTCCCCATTGCTTCTCCACGACAACGCGCTAGCTCACACTTTACGACAGACCATCGCAAAGCTACAAGAGTTACATCTGGAAGCTCTCCGTCACCAACCGTACTACACGGATTTCTAAATTTTTCAAAATTTAGACAATTTTTTAAGTGGGAAAAAATTCAACACCCGAGAGGCGAAATGCTTTCGCTGACTTCATCGCCTCCCGTCCGGCAGACTTCTGCAGTAAAGACAAAATTGCAAAATTGTATAGATAATTTGGGCCAGTACCTACTTTAAGTAGCTGAAATAAAAAAAATACCAATTTTTTTTATTTTTTTCAAAATTATCATACAAATCTCCAATTTCATAGGTAAAGACCTAATAATATACTTTCAAATGTATAATATTATATATATTATATTATGTACGAAATATATGGATATAACGGATATGGACATTAGTATGGATTGCTACTTACGTAGATATGCCAAGAGCAGCTAAATGACATTTCATATCCATTTTGTTTATTTTTGTGCTTATTATTATAATTATTTCTTGATCTAATTTTACTTATTTCTTTTACAACACATTGGCGTCCGATTCACCAGGCGATAACAAACAAAGCCTCACATTATGTTTATATGACCCCGAATGAGGTCGAAGGACACAATAGTAGCGTTTTACCTACAAACAAAACGATTGTTATGTCCGGAGACTCATTCGGACACGGATGTCGGTTTAATTGGTTTCTCAAGTTTTAAGGTTTTGAGGCCACAATGAACGATTTGGCGCGCTGCGGCCACCTGGTGAACGCGGGCGGAAATACATCATCATAGTGTTGTTAAGAAGGATATGGATAAAAACGGAAGATGCTAGACTCAAATTATGTTTATATGACCCCGAATGAGTCTCCGGACACAACTAGCGTTTTGTTTGAAGGTAAAACGCTGCTATTTTCAATAAAATGTACTTACCAAAAGTTTTACGTAGGTAATTATTATTACATAGTGTGCTACGAGTTCAACTGCTACTAATGAGACACAATAGAATTTTAATCGATAACAATTAAAATTCTATTGGCAATTATTAACTTTACAACGCCTAACAATTGAATGTCTACAAAGCGAATTATACACTTTGCTATGTATTTTTGCTCAGGCGCTTATACTTATACAGCTTGCATATCAACAATACAATATTATTTTCAGACACTTCTTTGTTAGTACAACAAGCATTTTTTTTTATGTATTTTTTTTTTACGAAGGGTTAGCTCTTGACTCTAGTCTAGGTCAGAGGTGACAGAGACAAAGTCGACGATGGAATGAGCTTACCCAGAAGAAGCCTGTTCACTCTTACTTTGAATAAATTAGGGATGTATGCGTTCGGAAACACAGACCCAGGCAGAGAGTTCCACTCCTTTGCTTTGCGCATTATAAAAGATGTTTGAAAACGCTTAGTGCGAGTTGGTGGAATATCAACTAGGTAGGGATGGTAACCTGCAGTGCGTCTAGATGTCCGATGGTAGAAGGGGGTCGGTGGAATGAGGTCGTGGAGTTCATGGGCACACTCGCCGGTATTCTACAGATTGTAGAAGACCGGCGAGACAAGCGGGCAACCTTGCGGCGATGAGCCAAGCTATGAAGCTTGGCATCCACCAGTTTAACGTCGCCAATGAGCCTCTTAGCTCTGCGTTCCACCGAATCAAGCTCAGCAAGTTGGTACTTAGGTGAGCCGTCCCAAAGGTGGCTGCAATACTCCATGCAGGGTCGGACTTGTGCTTTGTAAAGGGTTAAAAGCTGTCCAGGCGTAAAGTATCGCTTAACTCTATTTAGAACGCCCAGTTTCTTGGCCGCAGTTTGAGCTTTGTACTCGATGGTGGAGCCGAAGTTGAGACTAGATGTCAATAACTCCATGCCTAGGAGCTCGAGCCTATCAGTTACAGGAAAAGATGTACCCCGAAAAGTAGGAGTTTGGTCAAAACGACTCCTTTTGGCGGTAAAAAGACACGCCTGTGTTTTGGTGGATCTAGGTAAGTTTCCTCATATTTTAACTTAGGGTTGCTGGAGAGTTGCTCTACAGCGTGATAAAAATGAAGTGTTAACTTTTCAAGGTACTTTTTTAAGTATGTACATATTGCGTATAAAAGTATTATAAACTTATAAATGGAAAAACAAGTCATGGGATTTCTGCGGAGCATGACATGGTTAGCTCGAATATTTATACGAAAACAGAAATCTTTAACTTCAATACTTTATGGTCCAGTACAAAAGTTGTTAATTTTTACATAGATACGTTAAAACAAATCGCAGAATACACTGAACGCTACAGCTGCACGAATGTAAAATATCTAGATTTTAATTTATTCCTTAACACGGGTTTCTTCTGGTCTTGGAACTCTTTGGTATGTTTAGTCCGAAGAGTTAATGAACCTTGTTAAGATCTCGTTGTAAACTCCATTGGGGTCCTCTTTCTTGACCAGCTGCTTCCATATGTCGGGGGTCTTCGTCTGGAAGCCCTTGATTACGATGCGGATCTGTTGGCGCTGCTTAGGAGAGCATTTACCACAACCGTTTTTAAGAGCATCGGGGATGGTTTCTGTAAATAAATATTGTAAAATGTTACTTTATAAAGCATGAATTTCTAAATTGCAGACGGGATTTGTGTCCTTTGATGGCATTAGGCTCGCCCCCTGATAACATAAATAGCGACAGTAAATACTATCGCAGACATCTACTAACAATCCATCGCAGGTTACAAAATAATTAAGACCATAGTTATGGCAAGAATTAAATGTTCAAGTTGATTAGAAAACCAGCATCTGTCTGGCATTAATGCTGAAATTGACCTTTTTGGCGCAGCCATGAGTGAGGCTCACTGTTAAAATGGGTTCCCTCTACCTGGCTGAATCTTGATGCTCCGAAATTTATTTGGCACAACACGCTTGGCATAATCTTCTTTAAAAACGACTTTTTTTAGAGGCATAAAAATGATTTAATATAATTATTGTTTGGCCGAATGTTTTTATAAATGTTCGAATTTACAATGGCATACTTTTAATATGACAGAATTTTATTTGGAATAATTTTACTAGGCATATTGCCATTTCTATAAAATAGCATTTTTTTTCTTAAATTAAAATATTGTCTTAAAAAGTCAATATGTTACAATATGTTAACAAAAGTTAGTGACAGAAACGAATCGCTGCAAAACCGACTCCACGTAGTCTTGTCTGCCCTACTCCTTTTTTTTTTTTTTTGGGTGGGAAATCATCAAATGACTCCTCCCGCTCTGGGTGGAGCGAGAGGGCGTGTCAGACTCTTACTGACTAAAACCCACCCGTGTTCCTTCTCTTGCCTGTGCAATGCCAGGGGGCCACGGTATCCCTTTCGGACTTTCCCGCAACCCCGGCAGGCAATGGTCTCATCGGACCCCTTCATTCGCTGACATCTCTTTGAGGCGCGCGTGGAACACAAGGCGCCGTCGACCCGGGCTTGGTCCTTACCGGTCGGCGAGCTACCCATTGCTCACCGCCCGCAAGCCCGCGCCTACGGTTGCCGGGAATCGGCAATCGATTCCAGACGCCCAGGGCGTCTCCTCCTGCGGCGGCTAGGGGCGTGAGGGCGCGAAATTTGCCTCTCCCTCACGCGCTCCACCTCCTCCTTCGCGAGCATTACTGCTTCGCAGAAAGAGGTGACGGCCTCTCATGCCCTCTCGCTCCGTACCATGGCCTGGACCAGGGCCGGACGCGAGAGATCCCCGCCACCGATCGCCTCCACGAGGACACGGCGGTGCTCTGCCCAAGCCGGGCATACCTCCACCGTATGCTCCACCGTGTCCTCCGGGCGATTCACGCAGTCTGCCCTACCCCTAGAGTGTAATTTAAGCCCGAGTAGGCGCGGAGTGGCGGGGCAGGCCGCGAGCTGAGGAGCAGGTGGTTTCAACGAGCGTTGCTGTGCCGCCGTGCCTGAGGCTGGCCGACGTTTTTCCGGCCAGCAAGCCGAAGCTGCGGTGGTGAGTGTCAAAACCATCTACGACGATAAGCTCGCGTGGGACCGCCGGAGCCGTGACAGAAACCATGCCTCCTGCATGCTCGCTTGCATGCTACATCCTAGCTGCATGCATGGTGTATTCTTGTTTGCATGTTTGTGTGAACTTTCTGCGATATGATGGTTCTGCTTTTAATTATTTTGAATATTAAATGTATGCCTAAAGATGATTCTGACTTACAAAATTATGAGTTTTGAATGTATGATAAATGAGTGTACGCCAAACGATTTTCTGCAAAATGAAGTTTATGCTATCCGCTGTTATGCAAAATAATATTATGACATAAAATGTTCTGGTATAAAGAGTAGACCCTGTTAATCATTTCACTTTTTATTTTGTGTTTCACGAACTGTGTCCGTATACCTAAATGTAATTCGTTCTTCCTTTCTTAGTTACAAAACATCGAATAGTCAACTCACTCTTAAAGTCTGAACCCTCAGGAGTGCAAGGCCCTTTGCTGAGGAAGCAGCGTCCGTAAGCATTCAGCAGACGATCGTTATCCACCAAGGTCACGACATCAAAGTCGTCATAACGGGTGTCGTACGTCGACTCGGGTCTTGCGCACACCGCTGCGATCAACAAGCATAGAACTAGAATGGTCTTCATGGTTCTCTGAAAATAATGGGAAGTTTATTAATAATTTACATGGATAATGTACATGGTTATTAAATGGGTCTTAAACATAACTGGCCTACAACTTTGTCTAACCCTTCGGGCATTATAGACATGATGTCATATGTTTATTCATATTTCTTCGGAATACAGCACATTATGCGTGCTGATGGAAAATGATTTCATCTTGGACTATTTTGCAGCGCCAAACTAAAAATAAGTTTTACAATGTCTCTTACGACGGCAACCACTTTCCATTAGGACGGGCCAGATGTTTCCGTATTTTAATAAAAATAACACTGGCGATGGCGTAGCAATGGTTTAAAGAAAATATTTAAGAACATGAAGTTCCTACTTATACTGCGAGTTGGACTCGCCCACGAATGGTTCCTACCATATTAAGATCGAGCAAAAACACGTTTCTTTTTTGGGGACCTTCACTTACTAACTTTATTTATTTTTTAGGTTTCCATACCCGAAGGTTGCCAACCGGAACCCTATTACTAAACCTCCGCTGTCCGTCCGTCCGTCTATCTGTCAGCGGGCTGTATCTCATGAACCGTAATAGGATAGGCAGTTGAAATGTTTACAGATTGTGTATTTGTATTGCCGCTTTAACAACAAATAATAAAATCCGGCCAAGTACGAGTCAGACTCGCACACGAAGGGTTCCGTGCCACCATAAAATATTTAGCAAATAAATGAAAATACTAAACGAACAATATTTTTCATCTTAAATTTTAAAATTCGCAAAGATCGATAAATTTGTGATTTCATAATAAATAACATAAAAATAACATCAGTCATGCGGATAACATGGTACTGCTGGCTCCATATTTCAGTGCACTCAGAGAATTGTTGCAAATGTGTGAGACCTTTGCTGCCAGCCATGGTTTGCAGCATAACGTGAAAAAGAGCGAGTTCTTGGTCTTTGCTCCTAGATGCAGGAGATTAGTAAGGTTCCACCGGTTATGTTATGTTAGACTGAACTTCGAACTTCTTATGTGTTCTTCTTGTTTGTGGTCTGGCAAAATGTGGGTGTATCTATAGTACATAGGTACACCTCTGCCCAAACCTTCGGGGAAACAAGGCGTGATGTTATGTTATGTTTACTATTATATAGAATCATTTTTTTCTAACTGAGACATCTGTGCTTCTGGGGAGTTTGTTGCGCCACTTCTTCTTCCCAGCTAAAGCACTAGGAAGTGGTGAAGGGTGGGCGTTTTGGGGGACTGTCTTATGTAATTTTGACGTTCGAAAGTGATGATTCTCAGCCTAGTTTGAATAAATGACTTTTGAATTAGAATTTTTGAATTTGAACCCTAAAAAGTAAAAAAAAGTGACTTGAAAAGTCACTTCTTACAAGGCTTAAATATCACACACATCATCTAGACTCTAATAATTAAGCCTTTTTGCATTTCGATAACATGAAATATTTACAAGATAACCTAAATTAGATAAGTATGTAGTTCCTTGATCCTGAGTAGCGCTACCAAAACTGCTTTTTGTAATAATATGTACGTACGAGTATAATAAGATTTTAACTGAAGAAATCCTAAAAAAAACTGAATGTAAGCAACCAGTCAGCATTGGCTATTAAATCAGTGTTGCGGAATCGAATCCTAAATCAGAGTGCATTTAGAACTTGAGAATGGGGTCCATTTCAATATTTTTAATGAACTGTTCTTCACAACGGGATCAATATGAAAATCACTTTTAAGGTGACTGTATTGATACACCTCTGAATAACCCTTCGGGAAATACGGGCGTGTTGTTACGTTATGTTACTTTTAATAAGCCCCAACAAAAACTATAACAGACCCGCTTTCAAGAACCCGCGCATCATCACAGTCCTTACTTGAAAAATGAATGTTGAATAACGGTCACAATCTGCCTCTTCTGCCTATCTCCTCCCATGTTACTAGGTGTCTGGCGATTTCTATAGTTCTCCCCTATTGACCGTCATGTCGTTACATTGACTCCCCTTTCATTCATATTAACCCTCACACAATCTGTCCATGTCTTTTTGGTCTCTTCATCCATCATCTATAATCATCACCAATTTTCGCTGTGGTGTCAGAGCTACTGAATACCAATGCTACGGTGACGTTATTTCGGCAGGTATTTCTTCACTCGCTCTCTAATTAATATTATTGAGGTCATTGGACGCAATATAAGAAAAATAGTTAGATTAGAAAAAAGTGTATTTACGAAGCTTATATCGCCAAGAAAGCCGGGAATATAAATTATTTCAATCTGTTATTTTTTTTTCCAGCGTGTATCCACATCGCAAAATATAAAACTAAGTTTAAATTCATAGTAATTCTTGTAATATTAAAACTTTGAGTCGAAAAAAACTGACAATCGTGATAGGTAAATCACATCGCAAATTTATATGACAGAAACACATTTATTTCAAGGAATTGCATATTATTCGGGCTGGTAGACATTTGAAGCACTTCATTTTTTGATCAAGCAAATTATGATTCATCGTGTTTTGAACCATTTATCTATTACTTTTATTTTTTTGGGTAAGTATGTATACAATTTGGCAATTCAAAATTGATTTTAAAACAGGCAAGTTAAGTATGAGGTCGAATTCTTAGTAGCCAGCGATGGCGGTTTCCAAACCAGCAAAGTGTTGGTTTTTGGGATCAAACTTGTTCTTGAAGGCTTCGTAGTCTGAAGGCCGCTCCTTCTGCAGTGCCAACAGGAATACGCGGAAGATGTGCTTCTGTGCGTCCGTGCATTTTGTGCAGCTCGTGTTGACAGCCTCGGGGATCACCTCTGAAAAGAAAGAAATAATTGTAAAATAATAAATAATTAGGTACAGTAATATTTGTTAATGTAGGATAATTGTATTATAGGCCATGGACGACTGTTAAGCCCTGTTGTTACATTGTTAGATATTCTGACACATACAAGTTAAATAATTAGGAATGTATCCTGTTGGACATGTCATGTAGTCATGCAGATATCCAAACACTGGATATGGTACCTATTATGCTGGATTTAAATCAATGCATATTAGATACTCTAAGTAGCCCATTTGCACGATCAAATTTGAATGACGTAAAACCATTAGTTGATTTAAATTCATATACACACAAGTCATGTACTACACTCGGCGTCACAAAAATCGCACCTCTTTAAGAATTCCCTTCAAAGTCATTTTAACCCCATTAATCAATGGAACACATATGACTATAAGGTATCATTGGAAAGGCAATTTATTTAAATTTCAGAATAAATCAATAAATTTGGTTTTTTGTTTGCCAGGGAATAAAAAAAACACGCTAATGCAAATGATTAAAAACTTAAATTTTATTTTATCAGTGAAAATTTTAAAAAAGTCAATAAAATCAACTTAAAACCTAGTGTTACCCCCCCTAGCTCTGATGACAGCTTCCATGCGTTCTCTCATGGACCTAATTAATGTGACAACAGTCTCTTGAGGAATGTTGTCCCATTCTGCAACGACGGCATCTTGGAGGTCTTGGAGAGTGGTAGGGGTAGGATCACGTGCCCGTACTCGCCGTTTCAGTTCATCCCAAAGGTGCTCGATAGGGTTCAGGTCTGGACTTCGCGCCGGCCAGCGCATAACACGCGCATAGCGCGTATTATATAATTATCACTTGCTCAAAAAACGGTGAAGGAAAACATCGTGAGGAAACCGGCATGTCTTTTTTTTTTTTTTTGGGTGGGAAATCATCAAATGACGTCTCCCGCTCTGGGTGGAGCGGGAGGGCGTGTCAGACTCTTACTGACTAAAACCCACCCGTGTTCCTTCTGTTGCCTGTGCAATGCCAGGGGGCCACGGTATCCCTTTCGGACTAATCCCGCAAAAACCGGCATGTCTGAGAGATATTTCTCGACGGCATGTGAAGCCAAGTCTGAGGCCCGTGGGCGGCTTTAAAACTCTGACACCAGGTTGGTTTACTAACCACACGAAAAGAAGAAGAAGCGCATAACAGGGATCCCAACTTCTTGCAGGTAGTCTCTTACAATTAATGCGGTGTGCCAGCGGGCGTTATCGTGCATTAACGTGAACCCACTGCCAAACCCGCATAAGGGACAACCTGCTCCTCTAAGATCTCTGTTATGTACCGAGGAGCAGTCAGCGACCCTTGCCCACGAGCACTTCCAGTCCGAGAAACACACACAAGGTTCGTTTTGCCTTCGATTGACATGCCGCCCCAGAACATGCACGAGCCACCCCCGTATTCCACTGTCTCTTGAATACAGGCTTGTGCGAATCGTTCCCCTTGCCTCCTGTACACTCTTCTACGCCTGTCGTTGCAGAAAAGACACACCCTCGTCTCATCCGAGAAGAGTACAGCCCTCCATTGGTCTATTGTCCAATCCACATGGTCACGGGCAAATTGCCACCGGTCTCTCCTATGCTGTGCAGTCAATTTTGGCCCTGTAGCAGCCCTGTGAGCTGCAATTTTCTTCTCCTTCATTCTTCTTCTAATCGTGGAGACGCTGACAGAAGTTCTGCGAGCTGATCGCAGTTGTTGTTGCAGCTCAACAGCATTGGAGAACCGATTACGTAAAGACGTTGAAACAATGAAGCGATCGTCTCTTTCGGATGTGCACCGTTGTCTTCCAGATCCACGTCTTCGGATATAGCCACCAGTCTCTTGGAAGCGTTGGAACACTCGTCGAACGGAAAAACGACTCAAGTTCAGTTGCCGAGCAACATCACATTGCCGCATCCCTGATTGCAGTAGTGCAATGACTTGAGCGGCTTCATCTGCAGTGGTATCCATCTTCTGGGGTATTTTTCTTGCTGCAGCTGTTCACGTGTGTTTACTTCAAAGGTTGGATAGCGAATGACTCACATTTGACCCGGGTCGCCCGTTTTATACCCTTGTAGGGAGGTGCAATTAGTGGCCGTTGTAATGCGTATTTTGACAACATTTTCTTTAACGTTACGCGCTAATGAGATCTGTTGTGTTTAGGAATTCTAACTGTTGTTAATTTAAAGGTCGTTAAACATACTTTCAATTGATACCAATATTAATAGGGTTTAATGTATACGTTGATGGCGGGACTTGCTTGAAACTTATTTTCGGAGAGGTGCGATTTTTGTGACGCTGAGTGTATATACAAACAATATACTAAAATAATAACCAGATTTTTGTAAAATTCCCTCCCCCGTCCCACCGCATCGCATTGCCAGTCCGCGCTGGCTTTTTGTTTTTTTGCTTGACTCCTTAAGGTCATACCGTAATATTGAATAGCCTATAGACCTTGCTCATGAATCACTCCGTTAATTTGTGAAAACCGTATGAAAATCCGTTGGGTAGTTTAGGCAGGGCATGCAAATAATTTTGTTTCAAAAGGTATTTCTTTCCGACTTGCTAGACAAAAATATGCATGATATGAATATAATTTATAATTTATTTATAAATCATCTTAGTGCTATAGAGCACTCAGGAATAATGTAGCTTTCCACCAGTGAAAAATGTTATACTTTTTCACTACAATTTTATATATACAAATGTTACTTCTTTATATTATTATTATTATCTATTCATATTATAAATTAAAGTCGCTTTTCGTGTTTGTCTGTATGACCGCGTTATTCTTCTAACCCACGCAACAGATTTTGATGGGGTGTTCACTATCGTTTAGAAAATTTATTCCGGAAGGTAGATATATCTGTTTAATACGTTAGTATTCAAATTACGTAATACTAAGAAATCTCGATGTTTTGTCAAGTCGTAAACAACGTGCGAAGCAGGAGCGAGTCGTTAGTAATATTTATTGGGTTTTCTATCTAGAATTTCTCAGTAGCAGCCCGGAGTCTGGATTTGTGCCCGGTTGATGGCAATAGGCTCGCCCCCTATTACATGGGACTTTAACATAACTGGCGAAATGTGGGTGTACCCCTCTACCCAACCCTTCGGGGAGTCAAGGCGTGATGTTATGTAATATGATTAATTATTAATAATATTATTATAGTATAGATTTTAGAAATTGGAATGATTGCCGTGTTTTATCCAACATCTTCCGCAAACCTTATAATTTATACCTTACCTTACCGAAATAAGAGTATTATTTCAGTAAGGTAAGGTATAAATTATAAGTAGGGAACGGATAATACAGGTGTAGGGTGACTAGGGTGATGCTAAACTCTCTTTCATTGAATACAATGAAGCAGAATGATTCATCTCTAAAACTATGGTGGTTGTTTTGTCAAGAACACAGTATGGACCCATACCAAGCATCCGTTCCCTACATTATACTGGTTTATTTTTATGTCTGTGAGATTTTTGTTGGTCCTATAAGTAGGACATTTACGATCGATTTAAAACTTTATTAACACATTGCAATGTCACCGAAATAAGAGTTTTATTTTTGAGACACGATTTCGAAAACTTAATATCTATGATATAAGCACACAGCTTAGTGCAAATGTACTCGATACATACTTTTAAAATCGGCAGCGACGGTTTCACAAGCCGCTGTATCCAAGAAACAGTCCACGAAGGCCTTGAGAGCGTCTTTATTGGTCACCAGGGTATCGATGTCCAGGTTATCATTTTTAGTGCTGTACTTATCCTCAGCTTGGACAGCGGCGAAAGCCAGCAGGACGATTACGTAGATACACTTCATATTAACAGCTTTGTCTTTCTGCAAATATCAATTAAGGATTTTAGCAATACGAAAAATAAGATGGAAACGTACGTTACGTATTGTGGGCAAGGTGAGAGTTGAAATGAACGATTATGATAAAATTGTGGTTATGTTGGTAGACCACGTTCAGTCTTTTGTTTTAGAAAATATAATTAGCATAATATATTATAAAATATACCTACTTACTTAGAAACATTATTTTGAAGGATAAGAACACTAGATAAATTAACAAAAATAGAGGTACACAGTTGTTTTGTAACGTTTTTGATTGAGCATGCAGCATATATCAAACATTGCTCATGTGATCAAGTGCAGCTGTGACCGCGCACGGTACATCGCCGGATGTATGGCTTATATTTTTTGGAGTTTACGTGATTTATTCGATACATAGACCAAAAGTGGATGTCGGCGACATCAGCGTTGCGAGGCCTTTTTCATTTCCCAGTCGAAAGAAAAACGTTTAATTGAAAGAGCTGAATGTTTGAGTAGGTATATGAGTTTTATTGGTAATCAAATGATGATAAAAATTACATATAATATAGGTAATTTTAGCACCCAGTCCAGTTGATACCCGTAAAGAACCATGACAAAAATCTTATAAATGGATACGGCTCTAACCAAAACGATCATGTCCGAAATCTACACATGGTTCATTTAAAAGCATATTAGACCTAGATTTTGAAAGAATTCCTCTATTTTAATTAAAAGAGCAGTATTTTGTATATTTCAACAAAAAAAATAACTTTACCTGGCAAACAGCTCATGTGTTACACTTAAAAAACAATTGATTGCTAATCATTTTCTCTCAGGCGTTTTTATACACAATTATTTCAGTATCGAATTTCGATTTAAATAACAATTGGCGTAACCTAGTAGGGCTTGACTAGATTTAGCAACATAAATATCTAAATGATGTGAAACAAGGTCCGGCAGCGGCTGGAACCAGCTTAAAATGTACGAAGACTGTGGTGAGAACTACCTTTGTACCTATATTTTCAAAACCTGAGAATTAGGCAGGCTTTCTATCAGGAATTTGTAAGATCACTAAGCAGCGAAGCTAAGCTATGAAACTATGTGTAGGTACTTTGTTTTATTTAACCCTTTTCGAGCAAAATTTTACCAAACTTTGCTATGAAAATCAAACGATTCTATTGAATACACATCCATCGCTTAGCAGCTTAGCACATATCTGGTGGCAAGGCTGCCTTAGGATCATTAAAAACATATAAAGTGGGCCTACTAGATGCTTATAACTTATGGAAAAAATCCACATACTATTAAGGGGATCATAACAGAACAATGTAAAGGATAATACCTACAACAAATCTCTCTCAAACAACGTACCCCTTTTATATTCAATCTTTAAGCATTTATTTCAAAACCTAAATAAATATAAGCCATGGCAATGAAGACATGGCCAATCCCAACAAGATGTATGTGTCGCAGTGATCTGGTTGAATCTGCTATTTGATTGAATGACTAGCGCGTTCATTGAATGACAACATTTAATTGAATGACTAAAGGACTACTCGTCAAGTCGTTGAGCACTACGTTTAACCAGATGGCTGAATGTCGTGTAGACATTTACTTAAACTGGGTAAAATTGGTTAGGTTAGGTTAGAACTTTGACCAACCGCGCGCAAGCCGAACGAGCGTTATTTCCAAGTTGCTGGCAGAGATGTTTTCACCACTTGAATCACTTGGCTGAGTCTTGGTCAGTCATCTTCAAAGGCTGACTTTCAATACACCAAGTTGTTAAACGTTGAAGATTTTATTAAAATTAACTATCGGCCTAGGCATTCATTTGGATGCCGCCATTTAATGAACTGCCTAGACGTCCAATTAGCTGGCTAATTTAACCAGATGGCTGCGACATATGGATTAGCACCATTTAGCTTAACAATTTTAAAGGGGACTGAATGATCTAACACACTCGCCACCATCAGCGAGACATTTAAGTAAGCATGACATACTCTCCAGACGAAAACTACTTAGGTACCTTTTGGAAGAGGCGAGAACTTTCAATTAGGCACATAAAAGTGCCATTTATGTGCCTAATTGAAATAAATTATTTGAATTCGACTTTGAAAGAAGGATTTAAAAAATATACTTACAGCAATATATTAAAAAAATATTAAATTGACAAAACGTGCTCAGAACAGTTATAAAATCAAATCATCATCTAACAAGTCGAAATCAACATGGGAAATCAATAATCGAACAAAGAAAGAAATAAAGAAAAAACATTTATTGAGACTCGCACAGGAAATCAAAAATTAAACCAAAAACACAAATAAAAGCAGGAAGTCCTGTACGAGGCCAAAAGGTTCCTATCTCAGCTGCGACATTTAAAAATAAATGTCATAGCGCTGGTATTCTGTTATGTCCCGCAGTGATGTCATGGATAGATATAGAAAAAAAAAAACTAAATAAAAAAATAGTTGTGAAATACAAGAAAAAGTAAAATATAAGTACATAGTTCGTGTGACTGCACCCGACGTAACATCAGTTACTTGTCTATGACTTTAGTGTCTGTGGTACTCTATGGCATCATAATGAGAAGTAATGAGACGCAGGCACACCGGCAAAAAACAGTTATTTATTACTAGTGTCCGACCGAAACATGTTTCTTGCCGAAATTAATGTTGTTTGCCAAAACCGAAACCGAAGGTTCGGTTCTGATTATAGTTTCGGCAGAAACCGAAACCAAACCTTTTATAAACGTGATTAAAACGTTGAATAAAATGTCAGTGAGTCGTTCTTTCCAGACATATTAATAATGAAACATCTCGCTGGCCTAATATTACAGGGTTTTACGTTTAATATTGTCATAGTTACACGAATATGTGATATGAGTAAGACGAAATCTAAAGTCGTTTAATGAAATTAGTAAACTTCCGCACTTATATCCTTAAGAGGGAACAGGGCCTGCGATTCTCCATACAAATGTATTCCCCTTTTTTCTTCCTGAATAATGCCTCTAGAGCAACCATATTCATCAAAGATCAAAAAATTAAGGTCTGCTGTAGACACGTCCCTGTTATTTCCTTTTTTTCGACAACTTATTGGTATAGAAAATATGACCCTCCAAAAATTATAAAAATGCCTCATTTTTACCGCCGTGATTAGAGAACTATCAGAAAAAATCGAAAAGATTTTAACATAAAAGAAAATGATAGGAACCTAGACATACTCTTTCTTAAATATTTAAATTTTAATGTAAAAAATCATTGAATTGGCTCAGTTTTTGAGGAGAAAAAAGGGGAATACGAAACGTCAATCTCGTATTTTTTTTGTGATATTATCGGTCTGAGCTGTAGCTTATCGTACTCTACGGAGGCAGACTTGAGGAAAGATGACCTATTTTTCAAATTACCCACAGGCCCTGTTCTCTCTTAATAACCAATATATCCGTCAATCTGTTTATAAATTATGAAAATAAGCGTTAAGAATTACACTAGGATATGATAAATTCAGAACAAAAACAAAATAAAATACTTAATTACTTACCATTATTCGGTAAACAAACACAAGCGTCACTTTACTGAGCAAAGTGATTCAGTGGCCGGCGGACTCAGGCAAGCGACGCCAAATTGCCGGCCGTGCCGAGCACACCCGAAAGTACGTATAAGTTTCGGCGCGGCCGAAAGGTTCGGCTTTTTTTTTTACGAAACCGAACCTTTGGCCGACACATCATTTTTTGGCCGAAACTGGCCGAAAACAAAACCAAAACCGAAACTTCAGTCGGACACTATTTATTACATTACGGCTGTATATTGCTACAATATTACAGTCAATATTAGATTAAAAAGTGTTTTGTGGTTTCAGTTAACGGCATTTGGAGAAATACAGATAAACTAATGTTATGGAATTTCAAATTTTACTTTCTCAATATGCCTAATAAAAACTCAATTAGAAATATTGGGTCCCCCCCACCTATGAAATTGGCGTTTTTTTTTCTCATAAATAGATCCTCGTCACTTCTATGATTTAAAATATTCATCAATTGCTTGATATTATATCGAATAATGACCATCATAGACAACTACCAATAGTAAAAAACCTTATTACTTATAGTTTTCGAAACATAAAAAATACCTTAAAAATGACTCCTCTTTTTGTTAGCAGAAATGACCACTATTTGTTTTAAAACTTAGCCAAAACTTATTTTTGTCGCTTAATCTAAGTGGCATACGTTATCTTAGGTTTTAAACATTAGTGCGTATAAGTTTTAAAACAGTAGCGTTCATGGTTGTTAATAAATTAAGAAAATGTTAGTATGAAAAATGCAACTTCTTTAAAATTCTCCATACAAAACGCCAATTACATTATGAGGGAGGGGACCCAATATTAAAATTGGAAATACTTACAGAAAGTAGCACACCCGTACGAGATAGCGAAAGCCTTTAACAACTTTTTTGTGGACAAAATAAAACCAAGTAATAGAGGCGTACAAGTGATATCAAATGTCACAAAATCAAGCAATTCGACGTTTATAATAGTTTCCATCAAGTAATGCAAATGACAGCCATAATTAAGTGAGTTGATAGACTGAGGCGTGACTGCGGAAATCCAATAAATAAAATACAATATACGAATCCATCTGAAATCCATTATAAAATTGTTGTTTTTACAAGCTTGTCCAAGCTTATTTAATATAATTTAATTATTGCGACTTGGTCTGGTTTGATTATTGAATTTCGAACATTTGTACGCCCTCTGGCATAACATAGCGAACTCTTTATTATATTTATACAATTGTATTATTGTACATATTTATGATAAATAAATGGCTTAAGACTTAACTCACACTTACAGTAAGTCGTGAGTTCGAACCCAGGCAGTTTACTTTGTTTAGGTAAATATTTTCTTCAACACTGCTCTTAAAAAGGTGAAAGAAAACATCGTGAGGCAACGGGCATGTCCTAGAACCAAAAAATCGAAGACTTAAGACATCTACCAACCCGCGCTGGGCCCGAGTGGTAGATTACAGCCAACTCGAAGAGAGGAGGCCCCAGCTGCAGCAGTGGGAACATTAAAGGTTGATAACGCTATGATTTTACACTTCAATGGGATCTTAGATTTATACGGCCTGGATCAGTAACCAAAAAGAGAACTGATTTTGTACTAGAAATCATGTTATTAATAAAGATGCAAAATAAGATACGGTAAGGTTAGGTTAGCATGCGGTAATGGCAGCATATAAATATATAATAATAATATATATAAATAAAAGCAAGCCGCTTTTCGCTGTTGACACCCTTGCTAGATGTAGGTACGTGTGACTACTATTTCTATTGCAACATTAAAGGCAAAGGTTTGAATAAGACTAACAGGATTGGTCTTTTTAGCCCATCGTGAAAACTGAGTTGAAGTGATCTGTCAATTCCAATCAAGTGTAATGACAGTTCACTTCAAGCTCATTTTTGAGTTTTTTACAGAATTATAGACCAGCTGCAAGGAAAACCTGAACCTAGATAAAGCTATATATTACCTACATTGAATAAAATAAACGTACCTTTATTTGAATATCTCCAGTATTATTTTATTCAGGACTGATTTTATTTTGATAAGAAAATACAAGAACCGACTCTGTAGCGACTGGTTGCACACTGGATCGTGCGGTCTATTTATGATCTCGAATTATTATTAATTTCTAATTGAATGTCGTAGAACATTTTAATTACCAAGTCCAAGGTTGACTAGTTATCAATATACTAAGTAAATGTTATGAAGCTACAGTCTGGTTATTATTGAGTACTAGCTTTTAGTCCGCGGTTTCACCCGCGTGGATGTCGGAAATTATCCCACGGGAACGTACTGCCGGGAAGTAGGTATCTTATGTCCTAATCCAGGTCATGGTCTAACCGTATGCCTTTCATCCAAATCTGTTCAGCCGTTAGGCGTAAAATGGTACTTACTTTTGCACTTATAATTTTATAAGAATAGTAATATATTTAAGGAAGTATGGATAAGGATAGTATGTAAATTCGTGTACGTATTGAAATGCTGTAAACAACATTTTTGATTTGCCATCTTTTGCTAGAACATGATGATATGGTGGGCTGGATATAACTATAATAACATTTTGCTCACCTAACCTACTTACGTCGCGCGAAAAATTTCACTCCTAAACTGAGTGACGAATGAGAAAATGATTCAAAGTGAGTGACTTTGAATCATTTTCTCATTCGTCACAGTTCGTGACACATCGGAGTAACTTTCTCGTTTTTAATTCACATAGCTGTAGATGTATGCCTCCTTGTGCCTTCAGAAATATACTAATAACTCCAAAAAATCAAATAAAACTATAACTAAAGGTATTACTTTCCATGCGTAAGTACATTTTTTTTCAAATTTAATATGAATAGTAAAATATTCATGGCAGTATGGATAAGGATATTATGTAAATTCGTGTACGTATTGAAATGTATTGTAAACAACATTTTTGATTTGCCATCTTTTGCTAGAACATGAAGATTTGGTGGGCTGGATATAAATATAATAACATTATGCACACGTATGAAAGTCACTCTCCTGCGGAAAACAGGAACAAAAACGCCGCGGGCAGAAATACGTGTCATTTAACGCCGTTTATATTGAAGACACTGGTCAACTCAAACTACTTTCAAATAATCTTTTTTTTTAATAAGTTTATAACATAACTAGCTTTTGCCCGCGACTTCGTTCGCGTGGAATAGTGACTTCCGGCAGATTTTTGGTTTTACCCACATAGTTCCCGATCTCGCGGGATCTCTTCAAAAATTAAATGTGGAAGATATTCTAGGGAACTCTTCAAAAATCAACATAATGAGCTCTGCGTTTGAATTGAAGATATGTTTACTCACTTAGGGCATTAAAGCCGTTATTGCCGATCGAAAAAGGCGAAAATTTTATTTTTCCCTTATTTTAAAAATATTATTTTGTTTTGCCATTTCAGAAAAAAATACTGTTTCTCCCTTGACAAATTTTCTATTATTTTAGGCTTTAAAGATTATTAAAGTTTCTTACACCAAGACATTTCTGTATACCACGTTTTTAGTTTTGCCATCCTTTGCAAAAATATATAGGTCTTGTGGTTTTGACACTCTTGAGCACGCAACGTAGAGTTGTCCATGGGAGAAACAGTCTTTTTCAAGATGTACCCCCGCAACTTTAAGCGTTTGCTCTTGGGCTTTATGGTCATTGCAAACGCAGTTTTCAGCGGAAACTGAACTCTTTTGAATTGGAATGGCAAATCAGTTGGAATGATGGGAATGCGGGGAATAATTACAGTTTCGCCTTTTGCCATTCCAGTCATAATAACGGCTTTAATGACATTCCGTCCTAAATAGGTTACTTGTAACCGTGTGCCGTTACATAGCCTTGGTGGATCTAGGTTTCTCATAAGCATCACAGGAACTCCAACTTTCAGCCTCAACTTGTGAGAAGGCACTCCTGATAACTCTAAGGAGTTGAGAAACTCTGTTGGGTAAGATGTCACTTGCTCGGTATCCACGACGTTATCTACTGATAGATACTCGATGACATCTCCCTCTACGTCAGACATAATTTGGTCATTTATCCGGCCTTCTATTTCATTTGTTGGCGCCAATATCGCCCTTTCGCATAACCATTCCCGATTTTCGATATTAGCGCGTAAATCCGGATAGACACTATTTTTTAAATTGTATGTGATATCCACAATTTGGCATAATTCGCTGCTCAGCGTGATCATACTCTCGGAGTCGGTAGGCATACGATCCTCGCCGATCTTCAGAAGAGCAGCAGCATACTGCCCGACAATCATTATGGAGTAATACTCGCATATTCGTCGACAGTGAAACCTTTTTCACATGTGTCCATAGCACAGATGCTTTTAAACAGGCATTGATTTCATCTGCCGGTGTGCCCCTTGCTATAACCGGCAGGGTCTGCCGGAAGTCACCGGCCAATAGAACCACCATTCCTCCCATAATACCTTGATTATTTTTAATGTCTTTCATCGTGCGATGAAGTGCTTCGATTGCCCTTTTATGGGACATCGTACATTCATCCCAAACCATTCTCTTAATAACCAAGCTTAAAACTAAATAATTTAAAAGGAACGATCTAATTAATTTAAAAATTAAAACGAATTTAGACATACAATTTTAGTATCTACTAATAATCGAGATCAAACTAAACTTACATTATATAACAACCAGACAACCCAACAAATAAACCTTTTAATCGACAAATACAACGGAACCAATTTTGAAAACAACCACCAGACAACCCAACAAATTAGGCATGGGTTCGATATATCAAAACGTAACTTATATCGGATATGTGTTTATTATCATACCATATCGATATCTAAATATACATAACCGTTTTCACAAAAACTTCATCGAGCTATGGTAATAACGAACAAAACACAAACTTCACATCACGAGCGATATGACATCGACGGTTTTTATTCGCTTTGTCTCTGTCTTACCATTCAATGTTTTACTGGCGTAAAAGTGATGAAGCGAATATTACGTAACTTCGGCTAGTGATTGGTTATTTGTTTAATAATAGTGCGTGCGTAATATCTATATCCTAACGCGCTAGCAATAAGGTCTAGTTTCTATTTATTTAGTTACAACAAATATTCCATAAGTTAGCAACTTTCCGGCGGCTACTCGATATCAATGTATTAACGGTAAAAGTGTGGGTTTGCGTTTCGTTCGTTTCAGTTACTTGTGCAAATCGTACTACTGTAGTGCTATTCTGTAAACTTAGGTGAAGTGAGCTCAGAGTGAGCTGTCAAGGAACTTAGGTGAAGTGAGTTTGTTTTTGCTTGGAATTGACACTATTGACAGCTCACTCCACGCTCACTTGACCGAAGTTTGCACGGTGAGATGGTTACAGAATAGCACTGCTGATATCGATATCTGAATACGGTTTTCGATATCGATATGAAAACCGAATATCGGTTACATATCCGTTAGCAACTAAATGCGAAAACGCCCATGTCTACAACAAATAACCCTTTTAATCTACTAATACAACGGAGCCAATAAATTTACGAAACGATCAACCCACAATTTCACGACAGTCCCGAAGCGCTCGGCCGATACCCAACCAAATGCGTGTAACGAAATCATAGCGCGATCTATTTCGATCCCAACGCCATCTATCGAGCATAGTGACAACTCGGATTATTTATCTATACTCCGTTCGGGCATTTTCTTTGTACTAAAAGTTTTATCATATTGATATTATTTTTTTCATACCTTTTTACTATTTATTTACTTTTTTCCGATGAATTAAAACAATAACATGAACCGAACTCGTGTAACGATCGACACCATTGCGCGATCACCAACTCGACATATAGTACTAATAGAATTATCTATACTCCGTTAGAGCATTTTCTTTGTACTAAAAGTTGTATTATATTATATTTTCATACCTTTTTACTATTTATTTACATTTTTCCGATGAATTTTCAGTACTGAATTGATGCCGACTCTTGACCAATAGATGGCGCTGTATGTCCGGAATAAATTTTATTTTTTGTAATAAAAACTATCCTATGTCCTTTCTCAAGTTCCAAACTATGTCTGTACCAAATTTCACACAAATCGGTTCAGTAGTTTAGGCGTGAAGTACAGACAGACAGACAGACAGACAGAAAGACAGACAGACAGAGTTACTTTCGCATTTATAATATTAGTTTGGATGCCGTGAAATTATCGAGGTTCTTAGACTGGCTCTGACAGCCGCTTGATGCCTACTAACCAGCTACGAGTATTCTTAATCTGTTTCATTTTGACAGTTCAACTACAGACATTGCGTTATTATATGGACGTTGTTGGGCAGGTTTTTTTCTCGAACTTATAAAGCCATTGATTAGCAATCTCTTTGAAATGAAATGAAATTGTTTATTCTGTAAATAGGATATTGGAATCACTTTTACACGTCATCATCTATATCGTACGTCGTCATCTTTCAAAATGTTTCGGATTGTAATTGATCGTGTATTACGCAATTTTATTAGGATGCTGATTAAAAGGCTATCATCAGAAGGCCAGTCTAAACCTCGATGATTTCCCGGCCAGTTTCTTTTTCGAGTTTTTTAAAGTTTCTCGGAACGACACTCTACTAACTGTTTCTTGATAGTATTTTGGGACATATTAGGACCCATTTTCATCAATAGTTCCTGCCAATAACGTATAGATAACCGTTGTATCTGATTTGGAGTTGTATGCTGCTTTTTAGGATTCCATACATCCGAATGAAAAAACGGAACCCATACAGGATCGCTCTTGTGCCTGTTTGGCTGGCTGTCTGGTCGGTGGGTCGTCTATCTGTCTGTCCGTCTGTCACAGCCAATTTACTCCGAATCTACTGGACCAGTTTAGTTAAAATTTTGAAAACATATGAATTTCTGTGACCCAAACACGGACGTGTAACGTAAATAAATCAATTTTGAATATGGGGTTACTATTCGGGGACAAATTGGAATAATAAAAATTAAAGTTTTGCGAACTGTACCGTGTGACATATTAAATGAAAGGGCTTCTTGTGGGGATCTCAAATATCAACCCCTATTTTACCCACTTAGGGGATGATTTTTCAAAAACGTAATTATTTAGATTTTTTCCAAAAACATATTTATATATCCCTAACTTAAGAAATGCTGATAATGATAATAAGGTTTTCCATACAAACTGTCATCACCTACATCACCCCATTAACGGTTATTTTTCAAACAAAATCTGTTCTGTGCTTTAGGCGTGAAAAGGTAACATTCAGACATACAGACAGTTACTTTCAAATTTATAATATTAAAACTATGGATATTAGTATGGATTTTTACTTACGTAGGAAATAAATGTCAAGATCAACTAAATGTCATCTTATAACCATCCATTTATTTTAGCAATTAATTTATAGGACATGTTCCGAAATTAACGCACACCACCAAACACAACAATTAGAATATTATGTTATTTATTTATTTTATTTAGTTCACCAACAACTGTTTACACTAACATCTTGATAAAAGTAATGTCTTAAAAACTTTGAACAGTTTAACAATTACTTAAAGGTAAACACCACATGAACTAAAACTGTGCTAATTTATAAGTACACAAGCCAACTTAAAAGTAAAGAAAAAATATGTAGACCAAATAAAGACTTAGTTTTGAATGTGATTGATATGTGATTGCTAAAGTTATGTAGTAACAAAATAATAAAATAAAATAATGAATGCTTTACAACACCGCTGATAAACAACTCCAGATTTTAGATTTCTGCTTAGTCAGAGAATCAAAGTGGAAATCGATTAGATCGCTGCAACTATTCAAAACCCTACAGAACCTAGCGCATGGGGAGTTAGATCCCATCACCGTTCTTCTCTGCGGAGGACGAAGTAGGGTTATGGGTTTACTTTAAATTCTAGAAGGAGCACAAAAGTTTATAAGTGCTAGCAGCGGCGGTGAGTCAATATTTCCTTTCAAGATTTTACAGGCAAACATTGCGTCGTTTAAACGCCTACGCTCTTCTAAGGTGTTTATGTTGAAGCATTTTTAAACTGTCTTTGTAAGAAGGCGTTTTTTTAGTTATACCGACAGCAAAAGCTAAATGCCTTCGATCAATAATATCACTATTGATCGAAGCTAAATGCCAAGCAAACCGTTTTTGAACGCGTTCTAGACGCAAACTGTGAGTAGCATAGTGCCGCCACACCACACTACAGTTTTAGAATAGAATAGAATCTCTTTATTTCGGACATACAAATATCCATATGGTGTTAGTAACATACAAAAGTAACTTATTGCCTAGTGTTAGTAACAATCAACCTCCGCACAAACTGCTGTACAATCGGAGAGTCGAAGCTCTCGGCTACAGTTTTCAGGATGCTGTTTTGACTGCCTCTCACTCTCCTCAGAAGCGAAGCAGTTTTTTTGCGTATAATTGCATAGAAGCCGTCGGTGCGGGCTTGCGCAAACATATTCAACGCTCTACAGTAAAGAGGCAGCATCAACAACATCCTGAAAGCATTGTTATATTGGATGCGCAGGGCATTCAGCGATCTCATAATATAATTGACCCATAGATTGCCCGTGTACAAACTTTGGCAGTAAGCCTTAAAAAGTGTCACTTTAACTTGGTCTGTACACCACGCAAATCTACGGGACAACATATTATCCCGGACCGCTAGAGCCCTGCGCTCCCTCTCAATGTCTACATCGTCCCTGAGGTCAGCGGCAAGCCAATGCCCTAGGTATTTAAAAGTTGACACCCTATTAATTGGTGACCCATTAATAAGCAACTCGGGTCCCTCTCCACGGTGTTTGCCGCTGAGCTCAAAGACCATGTATTCACATTTCTTTTAATTATATTTTAATCCTTGTGCGGCAGCGTAGGTCTCACATGTTTTAAGCATCTCTCTGATTGCTCCCGCCGACGGACCCAGCAGCACTATGTCATCTGCATAGTTGATGTTGTTAATCCTAACCCCATCAACACTGCATCCGACACACATGCTGCTGAGTGCGACTATCAGGTCATCCACGTAGAGGTTGAAGAGTCTGGGAGACGTCAGACTACCCTGTCTCACCCCGCACTCCAACCCACAAGGCTCAGAGAATGTATCATCCCATTTCACCTGATTGATTTGGTTACCATACCAATACTGGAACAGCCCACATATTTCCGCGGGTATACCCCTGTCTCCCATCTTTCTCCAGAGCACATCGTAAGAAACGAGATCGAACGCCTTGGAGAGATCAAGGAAACAGGCGTACCGCGATCTTTATAATATTGAACGGTATGCTTGAGACTTAAAATAGCACTTTCAGTTGATAGTCCGGGGCGAAACCTGAACTGTGCATCATGAAGACATATATAATTACTTAAGCAAGAATCAAGCACACCGTCCAACACCTTGGCTATTATAGTCGCAAGAGAAATGGGACGGTAATTACCTCTGTCCGAGATGTCACCTGTCCTGTTCTTCACAATGGGAACTACGATGGTCTTCATTAGATAGCAGGTTTTACTTTGTTGAAAGCCACACCGTCTTATTTTACAATGTTTGTAAATATGTGAGCACCATGCATCTATCACACAATTAATTTATGTCATAAAAAGTAATCTTATTCTAGGTGCATCGTCTTCACATATAATTAATGTTTACAAGATATTGTGAAAATATTTTAAAAGAGTAACGGTGGGGTTTCTTGCCCATTCTTCTCCATACGAAAACTACCTTTTGGAATGGGCGACTAGAATCAATTATATTTTTTTTTTTTTTTGTAAAAATGACGTTTTAAAGTGCCTTTTTTGTGTCTAATTGAAATCAATTATTTGACTTTGACTTTATGACAAACCCCAACTTTTTTGACGCGTTATAATTATAATACCTACATACACTGAATTACAACTAATTGTTTTTTACTATTGTATATAACATTTTTCATTTATAAATTAGTTATACTGTATGTGGGAGCAAATAATTGTGGTCACATTACAAATCTGCGCACGCACACAGCCACACACGAATAAGGGTCTAACGCAGTAGGTATTTCGTCCATTTTGGTTTGTTTTGACTGTACAGCGGAAGCGTGACAGTAATTTTGTGTGAATCAATAAAAAAAAAAAAGATTGTTTACTTAAGAGGGCGGCCGGCTCGAAACTCAAGTCGTGATATGTGCAAAATTCGTTTGAAATATTGCTATCTCTGTTCGACAAAAGCGCGCGGTGCGGCGGACTTGGTGTGCACTAGTGTGCAGCCGTGTGTGTGAATGGATTGATAGCTATTATTAGCTGTACTTGCGACGGCATTCATATTTTTTATAAGTAATTACATGTTCATTATTATCTTTATTTTTGTTGACTACTTTGAAATTTCTTTACTATGCCGATAATTATCTCAACATATTAGGATATCTCGACTAATCTCGAGATTTAGGCCTTGTAGAGAAAATATAGCTAGTAGATACGTCATACAAATATAAAGGTACGCACGTCGCATAAATATAAATTATTGCGATATTTATTAGTATTGTCTTCATTTATTTCAGTTTCGCTTCGCATTTGCGCTTTTGCATTTCAGGTTCGCACGGGTGTTTTTTGTCCGCGGTGATTTCTTTTTTCGTGCACTGGATTTTCAACGCTCTACTTAGCGCCGAGAGTTAAAAACAAACAGTGTGTTTTTAAACCCAAGAGTGCGTGCCAGCGTGTTGGATTCTCAACGTTCGGCACAACACCGAGAGTTGAAAATCTAGTGCGCGATAAAAAAAAACACCGCGGACAAAAAACACCCGTGCGAACCTGAAATGCAAAAGCGCAAATGGGAAGCGAAACTGAAACAAATGAAGACAATACTAATAAATATCGCAATAATTTATATTTATGCGACGTGCGTACCTTATTATTTGTATGACGTATCTACTAGCTCCCGCCGTGATATTTTTACTTGCGTGCGAACGTGGGCTAAGCCTGTATAATTATGTTTATTTTTTTCCTTTAGTGTGGTCTAAAAATTAAGAAAAACTAAGGTAGGTAAGTACCTGTTCCTTTTACTAAAATTCAAATATTGTTATTACTAAATAATGAATACAATTCAAATAATAAAAGTGTAACGCAAAGTACCTATTAGAAAAAACACAAATATTCCAATAATTTATATTTACCTACGCGATGTCCGTAAATTCAGATAAATAACAGCGTTCCGAGCTAAGACTAATAAAAAGCAAGGATTTTGAATAACCATTTATTTAGTTATGTCCTTGCTTCAGAGATATTGATATTGTTTGACGACATGGTTAGCGCAGTGGATAAGCGATTGACTGCTGCGCTGTGTGTCGCAGGTTCGATTCCCGCACGAGACAAGTATTTGTATGACCTACAATTAGTAGTTCCGGGTCTGGCTGTTTATGTATGTGAGTTAAAATGTTTGTAAACACACCTAAAATACAGGAGAAATTCCAAGCGTGGGGCAACTTTTTATAAAATAAAAAAATATATATTATAATATATTCATCATTTAAAAAAATAAGAGTTGAAAAGTGATAAAGTCGTGTAGGGTGACCATAATATGTGGGCGTCCAAGCAAAGAGGGTCCAGTTCTCGGCATTTAGTTTCCGAGATATAAGAAGTTTTGTAAAGTTGGGTGAAAAAATTGCATTTCGCGATTTTAATTGATTATTAATAAATGCTTATTTATCTACAATTTCATATAATAAATGACTATATACGACTTCAGAATTTCAACTCCAAATGTCTGATTAACAAATATGTGCCAGTTTTTGAATATTTTTTCAATTCTTACTATTAATTGACTATTCTAGATACCGAATCTAGTCTTATCTCAATACCCCACTGCTGGAACCTTTTTGCTTGGACGCCCACATATTATCGACCTTGTTCACATTACAAAAAATACAATTATGGTAATCAGAATACATAGTGTCAATGATCCAAACTAAATACTCTGATTTATAAAATTTGCCTTGTTACTATAGGTTATCTGCAGTACAATACATAATATGATAGTCAACCGTAATTTTTATTATGTACTAGCTGTCCGCCTCGGCTTCGCACGAGTAGCACTAAGTACTTATCTACGGCGCACCTACCTACCTACCTAGCCTACCCACCTACATACCCTACCTGCCTACCCCACCTACCTACCCTACCTACCTACCCTACCTACCTACCTACCTACCCTACCTACCTACCTACCCTACCTACCTACCTACCTACCTACCTACCTACCCTACCTACATAGCTACCTTTTTTTTTTTTACCGGGATAAAAAGTATTCTGTGTTCTCCTCCTGGTTCTAAGCTACCTCCCCACCAATTTTTAGTCAAATCGGTTCAGCCGTTCTTGAGTTATAAATAGTGCAACTAACACGACTTTCTTTTATATATAAATATAAATAATATTAAAATCCCATCAAACAAAGTAAACGCGACACAATACGAAATGTATTGGTACTGAGCTCGATGCGGAATGTTTATGTGCTACAGCCAAAAATAATATCTCAAGATACTCGCATATATCGTAGGTATAAATTTTCCATGTACTGTATTATCATCAGTCAGCACTTGCTGAGACTCTTTAGACACATAAAAGTAGGTACCTACCGATTAATATTTAGTGATGAAACGGAAACTCGTTTGTCTGGATACGGATGTAAACATATACATAGGTCTAATGTTATCTAAAGATAGGTAGGTAAATATTAATGCATACAAAATATACTTAGATATCTTACGTCTAATATAAGAACCAGACCAAGAAAAAAAAACTTTTTTTTCCTGTTTAAAAATATGTAAGCAATTAGTAGCTAAGAAGGTAAGTAGGTACCTAACTTATAATTGGGTACGAGTAACTTGTTGTGAGATAAATCCCCAAGGTTCGGATTCCATGCCAAAAACAATTAAAACTTTCGCAGCCGCCATCTTGTATTTACATTTTGACCTCACTATCGGCTTTAGCATCCTCAAAAACTATGAAAACGACACCCAAGACGAAAAATTTGAAAATATTCGCAGCCGCCATTTCGGATTTACATTTTGACCTCACTATCGGCTTTAGTATCCTCGAAAACTATAAAAAAGACACCCATGACGAAAAATTTATAATATTTCGCAGCCGCCATCTTAGATTTACATTTTGACTTCACTATCGGCTTTAGCATCCTCAAAAACTATGAAAAAGACACCTATGACGAAAAATTCATAAATTTTCGCAGCCGCCATCTTAGATTTACATTTTGACCTCACTATCGGCTTTAGCACCCCTGAAAACTGTGAAAACGACACCTATGTTGAAGCAATTGAAAATGTTCGTAGCCGCCATTTTGGAACTTCATTTTGACTTCACTATCGCCTACAGCACCTTCGAAAACCAAGAAAACGATACCCATGAAAAAAAATTTAAAATTTTCGCAGCCGCCATCTTGGATTTTCATTTTGACCAAATTCACGCTTTCTCATAGAGAATGTCGCGTGGAGGGGCACGAGGGGGTCGATTTCTACCAGTTTACTCCCGTTCCAATAAAAATAAAATAAGTCAATAGTGTCAGAAATATTCCAATACAATTATTTAGCAAACAAATAAGTACGCACGTACAGCACAGTAAAGTAGCCTAATCGTCTATACTGACAAAAATACCCCGAACGAACTCCAACCAAGGACGTCGCGCTAATGTGAGTGCCTGTCGGAGCGATGTACACCTACAGTGAGCAGTATGACCACGCACACATTGACAATTACTGCTTGACGCGATGGCACTACTAGCTATCGAAAATTTGTATGAAAATTTGGATGTGTTCCGTAATACCAAAAATTATGAATGAAAACTCAATGTTTTTCCATCCTATTTTCAATAATTTGTAACTTGATAATATAAGCTATGCTTCTGGCGAAACAATATTACAAATATTTTTATTTATAATACAGAAAAAAAAATATGAAAACCAGTCATTTACGCTGTAAAAATGTGCGAAATTCAATTCGCTTAAACTTAATTTTAGGTAAGCTTTTTGGAAAAAAAAAGACGCAGGAGCCTAGATAAATACTGTTTAAATCTGAATATCAACTTATTATGGTAGAAATATGCTCAAATTGCAAATGATTTTGGTATTAAGGTATTTTATTTTGGTATTATAAAATTTACTAAGTCAGATTTCTGAATGAGCGTAAGCTTGGATTGAATTTATTTTTTTATGGAGAAAAAAATAATAATTTGGTTTTTTGTTTTACATTATAATTCTATAATTTGTTTTCTGTCCATACAAAATGGACAATTCACCTGTCGCCGCAGTCTTAAAATTATAGAATTATAATGTAAAACAAAAAACCAAATTATTTTTTTTATTTTTTTTGTTTCATAAAAAAATAAATTCAATCCAAGCTTACGCTCATTCAGAAATCTGACTTAGTAAATTTTAACGAATTTATAATACCTATATTTTCAAGGAGAGTTGTTATTGATATAATGCCAAGAGGATTATGAGAAGTTTTACGAGCAATTATTGTAACTTTGAGGGAAAAAGGATATGCCACGAAAGAAATAGCACGCAGAGTTGCTATATCCCAATCCTGTGCCGTGGTCGTGCTGCAGAGGTACCACGGCATGGATAATTTAGCTGATCCAACTGTTTTGACTGCAGCTCAGCAGTGCTATATCAGATTACTGGCATCCCTTGACAAATAACGCCGCTACAATAAAAGCTGAAGTGCGGGCCGCCTCTGGACTAGAAGTTAGCACTCAGACCATTCGGAATTGCTTACACCAGGCTGGACTACGAGCACGGAGGTCTTCGCGAGCACCTCTGAATTCACGGCAACGTCAGCAACGGAGATTGCAGTGGGCTAGGCTCCGGCAAAATGAAGAAGATGAGGAGGAAAACATTTGGCGAAACTGTCTCTTCGTTGACGAATCACGAATCAGTACTCATCCATTTATCCAACGTGTTCGTGTCTATGGAAGACCTGGAGACTCTGAAAGGCAAAAGAACTGCCACTGGAACCGTTAAGAAAGGTGGGAAATCGGTGTCCTTTTGGGGTGGAACTGTCCGAACATGGAGTAAACCATGGGCACCAATTCGTACTGGTCAATGATAATGCGCCCGCAAATCGAGCTCAACGAGTCAATGCTGCTCTCCGAGAATACGACATCACAAGGTTAGACTGGCCTGCCGGCTCGCCTGACTTAAACACGTGTAGGATGCTCTTAAGCGAGCTATTTGGAACCGTCAGTCACCTCCCCAGACAGTGCCAGAGATCAGGGAAGCCGCTATTCAAAAATGGGATAGTTTACCGCAAGACATGCTGGATATAACTTGATCCTCAGCATGCCCAGGGGGATCTCCGCAAGTGTGCGAGCCAGGGGAGGAGTTACATTGTATTAAATAAAAACCTTATATTAATAAATTGTTTTATAAGTTTGGTTAAACGATATTTTTCTTTCCATTACATTTCTGTTAGTAATTAATACATTAGGATTGAATCACTCAATTATTGTTAGTAAAATAAAAAGAGTGTTATTTTTTTTATTTTAAACATTTTTATTAAAAAAAAGATTTAACAATCAATCTGCCTAGCCTTTTCCCAACTATATTGGGGTCGGCTTCCAGTCTAACCGGATGCAGCTGAATACCAGTATTTTACATGGAGCGACTGCCTATCTGACCTCCACAACCCAGTAACTGGGTAATACGATACCCCTTGGTAAGACTGGTTGTCAGACTTTCGGGCTTCTGACGACCCGTAACGACTGTCAAAGATGCACGAATAATAACCGGGACCAACGGCTTAACGTGCTTTCCGAGGCACGGAGGAGTCTCGGTATGTAAAGATGGTCACCCATCCACAGACCAACCCCGGCAAGCGTAGCTTAACCTGACGGATCGACCCGTGCGGCAGTTACTACTTAGCCACGAGCTCCTCTTAAAAAAAAGATTTAACGTAAACACTTTTTCTAGATAAAGTATTTTTTTTTAATATATCAGCTTTTGCTACACAGAGTGATCACAAACTTTTTAGAAGGGGGTGTATACGACCTCCCGACATCAATCGTTGGGCAGTTGCCCACCAGACACGACACGACACCCGTCTGGTCGAATCCTCCCTTTTCTATGGAGGATGATTGAACTTTACACCCTGTTCCTCATACCTCTATTGTATCTATTCTTCGTCTTCGGTCTTCGGTTTCATTCGTAAAAAGAAAGTTTGAAATGTATGAGTATGAGTGAGAAAGTGTATTAAGTGCATCGTTAGCGATCATAATATAGGCCAGCCGCATCGCAACGCATAACAGCGTCCGCAAAAATACACCTGGCGAGCGATCCGCCAGTGTGTTGCAGACCGATGGTTCCCACCTGTAGTTTTCAATGTATGAAAGTGATCTAGAATGATTTTTGCAATATCTGCGTTGCAGCCAGGGCTTGAAATACCGGTATTTTTGGGAACAGGTAAGTACCATTGGCCTTGGTGTGATATCGGTACCAGAGTAGTACCTGTACTAATGGTGTTTCTAATAAGTATCGGTACTTTACCTGTACCAAACAAGTATTTCCATAACTTAGAGTGAGAAAACAGCTATAAGTAGTAATTAGTAAAAAGGATAGTTAATTGGCATTAGAAAAATAACTTCAAGGTTGCCAACCGTACGAGGTTCCTCGTACAAGTAAGAGATTGGTGGTACGCGCCGGGTACCTGAATTTGATACTGGTACTAGTTAGGTGGAGTCTGGAACAGGTATGCAAAACCGCTAAGCACGGATTTTGGTACCGGTTACAAGCCCTGTTTGCAGCGCTGCCCGACGCGACTCCTAATGTACCTACTTTGGCACAATTTTGCTAAGCGGCGGCGCGCTGTGGCCTGTCGCGGCTGTAATCTGCGCGTAGCTTTACAGGGTTCATGTTATATTCTAGGGGGCCAGCATAGATGTATATCTATATAGATGTATGTCTAGCATAGATGTATATCTATGCTGGCCCCCTAGACTAAAACATCTACTTACCACAATATGAGTTCAAGAAAATACTTAAGTTTGTATTTGAGTTAATAATTATATTTCAGATAGCCGTGATAAAAAAAAATTACAAACTACGTAGGTATTAGTTAACAATAAAATGTGATGTTTCAACATAAACCATACTCCTATAACAAATCTAAGTATTGTTTTTTCAGACGATGACAAGCCAAGGTTAGTTAGAATATTTATACGAAAACATCAACTTCGATACTTTGTGATCCAGTACAAAAGTTGATAATTTTTACATAAATACGTTAAACAAATCACAGAATACACTGAACGCTACAGCTGCACGAATGTACAATATCTAGATTTTAATTTATACTTATTTCTAAACACGTCATTTCTCATCTTGGTCGAAGCTTCTGGTCTTGGAACTCTTTGGTTTGTTTAGTCCGAGGAGTTAATGAACTTTGTGAAGATCTCGTTGTACTCTCCATTGGGATCCTCTTTCTTGACCAGCTGCTTCCATATGTCGGGGGTCTTCGTCTGGAAGCCCTTGACTACGACGCGGATCAGATGGCGCTGCTTGGGCGAGCATTTACCACAACCGGTTTTAAGAGCATCGGGAATGGTTTCTGTAAATAAAATATTGTAAAATGTTACTTTATAATCCATGAATTTTTAAGTAGCAGAAGACGTGATTTGTGTCCGATTTGATGGTATTAGGCTCCCCCTTAATAACGTAATGGTGGTAATAAGTACTACCGCAGGCATCTAAAAAGAAAACAGAAAAAAAGTAAAATAGTTTATTCTACACAACTCCTTTACAAATTAGCCTGCTTAGGCTATCTTAGAGTAGGCTGTCTTAGAGCCTGCCTTACGTCTGTGTCGAATATAAACGTAATTTAGCACCCCACACTGTAAGGCTTCGTTGCCACCAGAGATGAGCCAGGATGCGTAGCGAGGGATGTGTGTGAAAGCAACCAATAACAAAGCTAGCGAAGCTCAAGCTATGACAGTGAAGCTATTTTATTAGTTAGTTTCACACACATCCCTCACTACGCATCTTCGCTCATCTCTGGTGGAAACGCAGCCTAATACAGTATCAACTTGTACGGGGTATTGTGATTCTTACTGTCGGCCTTTAGATGATATACCCACAGACTACATAGGGATATGGATATACCTATTGGAATGTCAACTTTATACGTCATAGTGACGCGGGTCTTGAGCGAGGTAATAAATTGTGCATAAATATATGAATTTTATGCTAATTAATTATATGTGATACTCTAGTCTTTATTTTTAATTTCGGTCCGTTGCAGTCAATCCCAATTAACATTTTGAAATAAGACCATAGACATGAAACTGTTTGTCTAATTCGTCACTTGTCCCTAAAAGTTCATTAGAAAACTAGCATCTGTCTGGCATTAAAGTTGACTTTTTGGCACATGTTAAAACATTTCACTTTTTTCCATATACCTAAATGTAATTCGTTCTTCCTTTCTAAGTTACAAAACATAAAATTTTCTACTCACTCTTAAAGTCTGAACCCTCAGGAGTGCAAGGCCCTGTGCTGAGGAAGCAGTGACCATAAGACTTCAGCAGACGATCGTTTTCCACCAAGGTCTCGACATCAAAGTCGTCATAACGGGTGTCGTACGTCGACTCGGGTCTTGCGCACACCGCTGCGACCAACAAGCATAGGACTAGAATGGTCTTCATGGTTCTCTGAAAATAATGGGAGGTTTATTAATATATTTATTAGGTAGGGTTTTATGGTCTTAATAGTTTAAGACCCTTATACCTACTACAACTACTACCTACAACTTTGCCTAACCCTTTGGGGATTATATACGTGATGATATGTTTATTAATATTTTTTCGGAAAGCAGCACACTTCAGTAGGAGTATGGAAAATGATTGCACCTTCGTCTCTATCGTATCGATAAACATATATTAGTTTTAACGGAAACCATCACTTTCCTTTAGGATGGGCCAGATATTTCCATATTTTAATTAAAATAACACTGGTATTTGGAGTAGGGAAATGAAATTCCTACTTATGAAACTTCCAAATAATTTTACTCATTAAAAATCGGCTTAGTGCGAGGCGGACTCGCACATGAAAGGTTTCATCCCACCGTACAATTTTGAGCAAAAAACACCGAAAAAAATACGTTTCTTGTATGGGGACAACCAACTATGTTGGTCGGCTTCCAGTCTAACCGAATGCAGCTGAATACCAGTATTTCACATGGAGCGATTGCCTATCTGACCTCCATAACCCAGTTACTGGGTAACACAATTCCCCTTGATAAGACTGGTTGTCAGACGTTCGGGCTTCTGACCCGTAACGACCGTCAAAGATCCAAGAATGACAGCCAGGACCAACGGCTTAACGTGCTTTCCGAGGCACGGAGGGATCTCGGTATGTTAAGATGGTCACCCATCCACGGACTAACCGCGACAAGCGTAGTTGAAGCTGATCGATCGACCCGTGCGGCTGTAATTACTTAGCTATGAGCCCCTCCCACACCCTTTAATTATTAACTATATTAAATTTTTCTTAACTATATTTAATTCAACTGTCTACCCATTACGGTTCATGAGATACAGCCCGCTGACAGACAGACAGACGGATGGACAGTGGAGGCTTAGTAATAGGGTTCCGTATGGCACCCTTCGGGTACGGAACCCTAAAAAGTCTAGGCTAGAAGATGATTTATGTGATAATAAAGTCTTCTAGTACTTCGATAACAAGACGAAATGAAACATTTACAAAATAGATAAAGCAACTTACATTAAGTAGATAAGTAGTTCCTTGGTCCTGAGTAGTCCTGACAATACTGTGCCATTTGTTACAGTGAGTCTCTTTATATAACAAGATTTTAACTAAGGAAATCCTAAGAAACTGAATGTAAACAACCAGTCAGCATTGGTTATTATATCATTGTCGCTGACATTGTAAAATGTGAACGCAGCTACAACAATTACGTGTAAACTTCCATTTTAGAACATTTTGTCAATATGCATCATTCTCACAAACGTGATAATTAAGTAGTCTAAGGCACCTGTCCCACCGCCAACGAGGAAGCGACTAGCTATCAACAGTTTTCTCTCTCAAGAAACGTACAAAAGATTGTAGGTCCCGTGTAAGTAAAAGAGATACGTATAATATTTACTGACATCGCCGGCGAGTACTCGTTTGTCGCAGTGACAAGAGCTATCAAAGAGAGTACTCGCTCAACGACGACGCTCTCTTGGCGGGCAGAACACTCGCTCAGAGACGCTTGGTACACACGGCTACATATAAAGCTATACAACAACTGACCTCTCATTGTACGGAAATCCTATACAATGCGAGATCAGCTTAAACTGGAAATGTATAGTTTTATATGTAGCCACATGTACATACTAGCCAGTATAACCGCTCGAGTTTGAGTCGCCGTCGTGCACTCGCTGCTCGCTTTGCTAGCTCTACTCGCTTCTCGTTAATCGACGACGGTGGGACAGGTGCCTAAATGTTGGCATATCCTTGTTGGAAGTATCAATAGATTCGGTTTCAATCAATAAGATGTCACTTATATCATGTGAGTTGCTACTGTTGTTGTTCATTTTCATACATTTGGTTCGACCAAATGAAAATACTTTATGCTCTTTTGTATTACTACTACCATTATCAACTTTTGCCTTATCCCAATTTAATTGAATTAGGCACTAACCCAATTAACTAAATAAGACCGACTTAACTAGGACATAAAGTTCATTATATTGTTGTACTAAATGCGCCCCGTGGTTCACCCGCATAAGTCTCGATCGAGTTGGAGTATCCGGATAAAAAGTATTTAATGTCCTAACCTAGATACTCATGTGCCAAATTCCATCCAAATCCTTTCAGCCGTTTAGCGTGAAAGCGTAACAAATAAACTCACTTTCGCACTAATAATATTAGATAGGATTAAGCTTAACTGTATCAGCTGAAATATTACAAAAAAAAAATTTTTTTCAACATAATATCTACTAGAGTTCATTTTATTGTACAAGGAAGGGCCTTGGATAATAGAAAAATCTCATATGGTAGGTTCCTATAAACAAAAACAAATCGTTAACCTTACCAAAGGCAACATTATTTTTATTGTCAAACTGGGCATTTTTTTATAGATTCGCTTATTTTACCTGTGATAGCTACTTCCACATGGGAGGGTCTAATAAGCAAAACTATGAGATATTTGCTTCATTTATTGGTAAAGATCCAAGTCTTAATCGCTCCGTAAATTAATATAGCAATCGGCCATTAGTTAAACTGGGTTTGTGGAACAGTAGGTACAAATCATATCTTTTCGTCGTTTGGTAATTGTAGAAAGAGTGGTTTTTAATTGTCACAATTATTGTAAAGTTCTGGTTGGATGCAGAATAGATCGAAATGTTGAAATTTTCAGTACTTATAGTTCTGTGGGACACTTCCAATGGTTTAAGGGCAGTTATCATGGCGAATAAATGTGGTGATTGTGTATATAATATATTCAATAGAAGGACATGTAAACCTGAAAATAAAGCATATTATATATTATTATATTATGTAACACAAGCGCACTGAATAACTTACAAATCAATTTTTCAATGTGGTCAGGTTTCTTGGTAACCTATTAGATTATTATGCGTTGCTATATAATTATTAATTCGTACCTTGCCTATTTAAGTTATTATGCGTCAGGCCGCACACAATCACACGAAAATGAACGCCTCTGAAGATAACGTTCGCTTTTGGGATAATCTGACTACGGGGCTCATATTTGAAACTTTTCAACTATATCATCATGCCGCTCCTAGTCAGATGTCAACTTTCGCTAACTTGCTCAAAAATGCTCTGGGCCCCAATAAATATTGTTCATAAATATCTGATGTATTCTAGTTCCATCCCTTCGGTTCCCTACAAAATGGTTGAGCTGGATGGTGCTGATCCACGCGTCATGTTCGTGAACGGGCGCCGTCTGTTGAGACTGGTCATCTCTTATCTGCCAACGCTTATTTTTAATCTTAGGTAAGTATATATTTAATCGTTTTTTTTTTTTTTTTTTTTTTTACATTGTCTCACACATAGAATCAACAAGAGTAATATACCCAGGATTTTGTAATTTCTATATTTAAAAGATTGTCCTTGGAGTTTCTTGCCCGTTCTTCTCCATAGAGATCTACGTTTTGGAATGGGCTACTAGCTTCAACTTTCTGACTAACTGACTGACTCTTTGACAATTCAAAAGTGCCTGTAAATGGTTTAATTGAAATAAATGCTTTGAGTTTGAGTCTGATTTAATATTACCTACAACTTACAAGTCGAGTCATTCTATTAACCCTTGATAGAATTAAAAACCGTACAGTAGATCTCTGTAACATTGCTATATCAAACATATGTATATGATTACGATAAGCAGTGTGCCTGTATTGGTGCTGGTGAAAAATGAATTATTATTTGTTTAATTAGGACTTTAGTAATTAGGAGCTCGTGGCTAAGTAATAACTGCCACAGGGGTCGATCTATCAGGTTAAGCTACGCTTGCCGCGGTTGGTCCGTGGATGGGTGACCATCTTTACATACCGAGACTCCTCCGTGCTTCGGAAATCACGCTAAGCCGTTGATCTTTGACAGTCGTTAGGTCAGATCGTCAGACGCCCGAAACTCTGACAACCAATCTTACTCAGGGGTATTACCCAGTTACTGGGTTGTGGCGGTCAGATAGGCTGTCGCTCCATGAAAAATACTAGTATTCAGCTGCATCAGGTTAGACTGGAAGCCGATCCCAATATAGTTGGGAAAAGGCTACGCAGATTATTGGGTCTTTAGTAATTGCAATTACTTTGAGGCGAACAGGTAGCTGCTAAATGAGATCAGCAAGCTAGACGTAAAATAATTATGTAAAATTAATAAAAAATAAACATGTTCTTTATTTACCCACCAACTTAAAAATGACTGGATTCTGCATACATTCTGTAAGTTCGATGAAGTTTGGAAGTAAAGTCTCGTATTAGCTGAAGTGATTGTTTGGTGAAATACGAATAATCATAATATCAGTAATTCCATTGTTTTGAAAACGAGGGTAAATTATCTTAAGGCTGTTCCCTGAAACCCCATGGTGAATTTTACCTGATTTTACGAAACTAGCCGACAAATTCAGACAACAGAGGTAAATGAGGATTCTGCTTTTTTAAATCGAGCCAGGGAGCCCAGAATCGACACATTTGGCGCTAAGCCTGCCCTGACTCATTAAAAATTATAGTGTACGTACCTACACTATAATTTTTAATTTTATAAGAAATTCTGAAATAAGATGCATTGTAGGTCCTAAAGTGTTTCGTAGATTTCTTATAAAACAAAATAGCTAGATGCCTTACTAAGAGAGATAAGTTGCAATTAAATCACATGCGGTTCATCATTACCTATTGTAACATACACACACATGTACATAAAGTTTTTAACACAAAATGAGTACTCTATTTCGGGCAACACCTAACGAGGTTGTTAGTACCGCCCCGGGATCAAGAAATTTTGATGATTGCTGATTGAACCTACAGTGACCCTATATAGATAAAAAAATATCAAAAGCAAACAAAATTCTTTGTAATCAGGACCCCAAAAGTCAAAACCATTCACGAGTTGTAAGGTCAAAATTAATCTAAGTAGGTAGGTAATGAGACGTTGGTTACCGCTCCAAACACAGTTTGACGAAGAAGCCATTATTTCCGATCAAACCATGTCCCACTTGCTGGAGTGTCCTAAATGTCCCCACAATATCCACTTGCACTGTTATGCCACTGTATGCCACTGATACCTGACTGAACAATACAGTTAAATTGAAGCACCGTTCACAAGTAAAAAAGAAGAATAATCTTACAAAGACTTGTAAAATTGTAAGTAATAGGTTCTTAGAGGCAGGGTTAGTCTTAAACTTTGAACCTCACGGCTTCCTTCCGAAATCTTAAGAGGGAATTTGCAAAATAGGTATTTGGATAAACTATTTCCGTCGTCTTTCCTCAAAACTGCCTCCGTAGAGTGCGATAGGGATAGCTGCAGCTCAGACCGATTAAATCACAAAAAAATTGACGAGAACGACGTTTCGTATTCCCCTTTTTTCTCCTCTAAAACTGAGCCGATTCAATTATTTCTTATATTAAATTTTTAAGAAAGAGTATGTCTAGCTTCCTATCTTTTCTTTTATGTTAAAAACTTTTCTAATTTGTCTGGTAGTCCTCTCACGGCGGAAAAAATGGACCATTTTTTTATTTTTCGAGGTTCATATTTTCTTTACCAATAAGTTGCTGAAAAAAAGGAAATAACAGGGACGTGTCTACAGCAGACCTTGATTTTATGAAAAAAAAATATTGCTCTAGAGGCATTATTCAGGAAGAAAAAAGGGGAATACATTTGTATGGAGAATCGCAGGACCTGTTCCCTCTAGGACTTAAACAGAACTGGTGTGATGTGGACACCCACATTGGTACCCAACTTTTCGGAGAATACAGGCATGATTAATTAATATTATGTAAAACTTTCTACAACTTCATTCATTTCAAACAACACTGCGCCTGAGTTGAGTGTTCATTAATCACACCCGTTAAAGCAGACAAAAGCGGCGGAATGTAGGGGACCTCTCTTCTGCCACTTTACTCCACTATCACCATGACAATGATCATAAGTGTGGTCAGCTGGCCCGAACTTGACCCACATTGGCCAATCGAAGAGGTCGGTCGGATATTTCACAATACACGTTTATCATACAAAAATAAACTCTGATAGAAATCGATATTTTATTTCCAGCTGATACAATTACACACCTACAGAGGTACATTGTTGAATAGATAGTAGGTATTATTATAATTAATAGTAACCCCGCGTCCTAACAATAAAAAGTCACTTTTCGTTCGGAAATCCGGAAGGCGCCATCTGTCGGCGCGACTGCGCTTCCCGGTTCACCGAACAAAAAGTAGTTAGTAGTTAGTTTATTGTATAAAATAAGACACAGAATTGTTTAAAATTTGGTTTAATATACAAAATTGGTGTGTGATTGGTACTTTACACAGTACCTACATTTCTTATTGTTTAAGTACTTAAAATTGTATTAAATTTTTTAGTAGAAAATTATAGATACTATTTATCATTTGCTGCTTGGTTCACGGGGTTCAACTGTAAATAAAGAAAATATATTAAATATGTTATCATTAAATTGCATTGTATATGAAAGGCATCAAAATTATTGATTGAATAGTCATTAAAAATAAATTGGACAGTATTATTCTCGGTTGTTTACATAGTTTTCACTTTCAAATAGGTAATACTCAGCTTAGAATCATGATTAATTGAAATGATATTATAAAAATCCAATCAGGCACACGGCTTGTTTATCTCATATAATCTTAAATTCGCTCACTGACAGACAGCACACAGCCTAAGGCCGCGTACTAACCAAAATTGAACGTGGCGCGAGCACGCAATCATCCCACTCTTTATTAATTTAAGACATAGTCGTGCAATCGATCAAGTCGCACGTAAGCAATTCGCTTTTGTACGTAAAACTTTTATTTTAACAAACGATCGCGTTGGTCGCGTACTCGCCCGACGATCCCTTTTCTTGTCATAGGTACCCAAAAAGATCGTTCGCGTGAATATGTGATCATAACGTTCATAATGATGAAACTCATTTGTTCGAAAAATCGGAAGGCGCACACCCACACGTTAAGGTTCACCGAACAAAATGAACGCGACGGTCGCGTATTCGCGCGATCGCTTAGGTTAGGACGCGGTGTTCGCCTTAAGAATAGCTACGTACATAAACTATTGAAATATGGTATGTTAATAGGTACTACTAATTATGTCTACTGTGACGAAATGGTGCAAATGTAATTTGTGTCTGAATGGGCACTTTTTTCTAAGTAAGCAATTAAGTATTAGGTCTTATTACTGAACATTTTTAGAAGTAGGTACTTACTGTTAGCATTAGGGTCGACAAAGTTTACTGAAAAAAATAAACACATAATTAGTTTTGTCGGCTCATAAAATCGTAGATAATTCCAAGTTCATAGGTTAAGTACATAAAATAGACATTAAATTAAAATAAGTTAAATTACCTTGCTGGTCACCATCAACGACGTTTACTGCAAAAAAAAACTGTATTAACACAATATATAAATATTAATTAAGTTTGTACATCATTTGTGCCACATTTTAGCCAGACAGATATTCCCGTAGTTAGATTATGAACTAGACATTATCCCGTTTCGTGATTATTGGCACTGAACATTTTTAAGTTCCTACTTTATTTATAAGTAGTTTAAGTCTTAGTTTAAGTAGTGGTGTATTTATAAATAGTACCTTCCTTATTACTACACACTTGTTAATTCCATACGATGGATAAAAAGTTTTTATAACTACCTTGGCGGTCAGCATCAACGACGTCCACTGCAAGGAAAATAAAAACAAAATTATGTACTTACAAGAATATAAGCTTGACAAGGAGACGTTGTTGAAAAAAAAACAAGATGGCAGCGTTAGTTCGTATTTTGACCACGCCACAGAAAAGTACAGAAGGTGTACTTCTAGGTGAATATAACTGTAGGTAATTAGCGTTGTGTAACCTGTATTGCACTTTAATGTGTCGTAGGAAAAGTCGCTTTTTATTTTTATGATTTTGCGGGGGAACCATCTGTACTAATATGTGACCACGTGCCAAAAGGTCCTTGTACAAAACATAGACACAAATCTATATAGTTATACCTACATAATTATGTCACATACACATAGCTGGCTTATTTCTGACATCTTCAAGTTTTAATCAATTATGTCTAAAGATTCAGCTAGAGATACGCTATTTTAAACTAAGTTTATTTATTTTCATAGTAAATATTATATTATACTATTTATATTTAGTGCATTTATTAAAACTGACGTCATGTCTGTTAGCTTTCAATATTTTATCATTGAAGTTTAAAAAAGCTATAGGTAAGTAATTAGGGAATTAATATTCTGTAAGAAATACAGAATATTATTTCCAAATAAGTTTTTTTTTGAGCTCTAGTTTATTTGAAGAGCATAAATTAAAAAAAACTATCTATGTTAGGGTCAGCTTCCAGTCTTACCGGATGCAGCTAAATGCCAGTTTTATATAGAGTGACTGCCAATCTCACGACCCAGTTACTAGGGTAACACGATAACCCTTGGCAAGACTGGTTGTCAGACTAAAAAGACTAAGTCAGACTGAAAAGACTAAAGAACTTAAATTACTGATTGTTATAATTACCTTGACGGTCACCATCTACGATGTCAACTCCTAGAAAATAGAAACCGAAATTACTTTAGTTTGTCGATACAAAGAAACCTTTTTAAACTAGGTTCCACTCTTGTCCCTCATATTCCAACTTGTGCAACATCAAAAACCGAAAAATGCAAGTAAGTAGGTAATGATACCACTTCACTTTTTAACCCATTAAAAAAAGGATGGTGTTCTTAATTCTTTGGAATCTTTTTTAACCGACTTATGCGGGTGGAACCGAGGGATGCACCTAGTAAATTATATTTGGTGAACTGAACTGTGGGTATATCGAGATAAAAACTATCCTATGTCCTAATCCAGGTCATGGTCTACCCATGTGCCAAGTTTCATCCAAATCCGCTCAGCTGTTTTAGCGTGAAAGCGTAACAAACAAACAAACATACAAAAAAAAAATCTTTTCTCTTTATAGTTATATATTTATATTAGTTTAGATGTATACTAATATTCTATATAAAGGTAGAATTTGTGAGTTTGAATGAGGGTGTAATCTTCGGAATAACTGATCTGATTTCAAAAATTCCATAATTAATGGGAAACTACAGTAATTGCCGAGCGTCATAGAATATACCAATTTTATAATATTACTAGCTGCACCCCGCGGTTTCACCCGCATAACTCTCGATCCTGTGGAAATATCGGGATAAAATATAGCTTTTGTCCTTTTCCAGGTCATGGTCTACTCATGTGCCAAATTTCATTCAAATGCGTTAAGCCGTTTTAGCGTGAAAGCGTAACAATCACACATTCGCATTTATAACATTAGATAGGATAAGAAACTTTACGTGGACGAAGTCGTGAGCAGAAGTTAGCTATAAAATAAATTACAAAGCAGACCAAATAAAAACTCGTTTGACATAATTTATAATTCAAGTTATTCTTAAATCGGTTTTGTAGGTATCTTTTTATCTTCCTATTAATATTTTCTTGTCACGTAGTACCTACCTATCTAATGTTTATCCTTCGAAGTTATTTTTGTTTATGAACGCTCAATGTTGAATCTAATGGGAGTTTTATGTGTTTTTATATTGTTTCATCATAGCAAGGTAAGTATGTAGGTACTTCCTGGATCATTTACAAAATAGGCTCGAATATTTATTTTGCCTAGCTATCGCATTAGGTTTAAGCTCCTGTAATGATAGTCTTAGAGTTTTAAATAAATAAATTTTCAGATATTTTGAAGCTCAAAAACGTCAGATGAAGAAAGATTATACGAGTAGGTCACCCACATCACAATCATATTATTTTAAATGAGCAATAAAAATGTCTTGCCACAAAAAGCCACTATGAACTTCTTGATGTTATGTTTGGGTAGAAGGTAGATTATGAAGATAAACTCACCTTGAGGTTTCGCGATTGTCATGGCGACCAAAGCTACCAGAACCAGAACAATCTAAAATACAAGAATACATGATACAAGTGAGTTCAGTATTGCGTTACACTGGTTGGATTGCAATGCGATGCGAGTCGGCAAAGACGTGTAGGAATGTAGATACCTATGTAACTAGTAATGCGCGTACCTATTATATATATTTATATTACCTACATTTTAATATTAAATTCTCGATACATAAAAACATATTTGACACGGACACTAAACGTCCATAGGCTAGGCAACAATAAAACTTCTATTTTGTCTCGTTCAGTGTCCACGAATGCGTTAATTACAAATTAATTACATTACATACAAATCAAGTTATTATACATTGTACTTAAAAAAAGAACTAAATGGCATTATTACATTTGAGTTATGTGTAATAGGTAATTTCTAGAAAACCTCTGTATTTAAAAAAATGAATGAGAATTTATCGTGGAACTACAACTACTATTTATAGAAGTAGGTATCATCGGCACAGATACCACGAAAAAAAAAAAAAACTTAGCTAACGTCATAACTTCTAGAACCAAAGAGAGAAAAGAACAAAAAATCTGATTACGTCGAAGAATGCTTGTAATAAAAAAGTATTATGGAACTAAGTTTCTAATTTCTTTAACACGATTTTTCCCAGAATAACACAAATGGTGCAATAATAATAAAAAATACGCACCGTGAACTTGCTCATGATTAATATTTTTCTCTTTACTCTTGACTCAGTAAAACAAAACTGCCTTCCAAATTATATTTAAGATCTTTTATATGCGGACATAACAAATATTGATGTTTATATAGAGCACAAGGTGATAACCCCTGACCAGTCGGTCTTGGAACCCGAAATAATCTATTATTGAACAAAAGAGAAGAATTCTGAAAAAAAAACTATTGATTTCCTTATCTATAATGATCACACAAAATTCCGAAAAATATTGATAAAAGCAAGAAATGTTTTTGAGTATTGTTGGAATTTTTGTCCATGAACCCACTGGTTTACGCAATGTGTAGACAGTACCAATTACATAAATGTAGTGACAAAAATTGAAAAGAGTACGCTTAAATGGCTTAGTCATGTTCAGAGGATGAATGAAAAGCGACTAACAGAAGATATTTACAAGGCAGATATGAGTGGAAACGACGGGAGGAGACGCTTTAGAAGGACATTATAGCAACTTTATTGGTGATGTTCTTCAGAAAGGTCATGTGCGTAGTACGCAACCGGCGTGCGTGTATGACTATCACACGTAGCATGACCGCCATAGAAATGGGTTTTGTCGACGGAAGAATAGACAAAATGACAGATTGTGATTGTTTATCTATTATTTCGTCTATTCTTCCGTCGACAAAACCCGTTTCTACTGTGGTCTTGCTACGCGTGCAGCGTAAACGAAGCAAAAGGAGTATGTAAGAATCGTAGCCGGTGGTGTACGCTCATGGGCAGAAGGTGTGAGTTTATGTATGTACCTATGTAATTATTATATCTTTCCAAAACCTATAATTTATCTTCTTGATTAAGTGTCTCGTAGTTTTGTCTCATATTTTCCGTACACAATTACTTCGTCAGCAACATCCTTTTTTAATTACTTCTGTCAGTAATTGACAGTGACAGATTGTAAAATTTACTTTTGAAATTGAGGAAAAAATGCATTGGTCTCGTGTTTTTATCAAGAACTGATTACATATAAGTAGGCACGAACGTACAATCACTGGCGGTCAAACTGGGGTCAAATATATCACCGCACCTCTTTGTGATCGTTTTGAATAAAATACATAATAGGTACGATTGACGACGTTGATGAGGATCAAAATATCATTATTTTACGAGATACCGCGGCCTTCATAAGCCTTAAAGTAATGTTGGGTCTCTTATTTGATTTATAGTACCTACCTAATAAAAATCTACCATTAATTTCACCTAGTGTCAAAACCATCCATTTTCGGTTCCAACTCAGGTGCTGATGGCTCCGTATACTCACGCTATGAAGGGGTGTCCAGCTTGGGCACCACAGCGCCGTGACCTCGTCACGGTGGTTGGTGCTGCGACCTCTCACTTCCGGTCGAGGTTCAGTCCATGGTCGGGAGCCAGCCAAAATTACAAGACGCTGAAACGCCGTTTTTATATTAATGAATGAAAAATACAGGCATATGATCGGATGGTAGGCGGTCACCGATACCTATGAGTATCTGCAATACCTACCAGAGGCATTACAGGTGCTTCCATGACAGAGTCAAACCTGAAATGACTAAAAAGCCTTCAATAGCTGCTATTGTTGACAAGTTTATCGTTAAGTATTGGTGGTGGTGTGTATAAAGGATCATAAACTCTAGTCCCTGAACTGAACAATCCCATTAAGAAATTCTTAAATCTTAAAATGATTCAAGCGGTTTTCGTCATCACTTATTCAAAATTCGGCACATTAGGTATGACTAATTAGGTATGCAGCCAAAATAGCGAACGATAAGTGCCAATGTGATTAGGTACTGATTGTTTGACGCTAAAGTTTGGCTAGCAAACAGTTGCATCAACCTTCGAGACTGGTCTAGAGACCTTCTCTTAACCTCAGTATTTGTTTTTGTTCCATGACATCCCTAAAACAAACTTACTAGATACAGACGTCAGCACGTCACCCTACTACATTCAGTCAAATTTCTTATTTCTATGATAGATTTTCAACTTTATCACTGAAGCATAAGGTTCAAAGCTGATCGGGGAAATTTTACAGTTTCGGGTAGGTTGATGTGCTGGCGTCTGTACATTGCTGCTACAATATTATTTTCTTTGCACCTACTAAAAGTTCTTTCAATTCGTACCACGATGAGCCTTATGAAAACTAGCAATATTGTTTTTACTTTTATCAGTACCAAATGTTTGACAATCTTATGAAGTTACCCCGTCGGCGTCGCGACCACTTGACGACGGATTAATTCTTGTTTGGCAAATTATATTTAAACAATTCACTGGCGTGAAATTTATGATCAGTAAAACATAGGTACCTATTTATTTACGTATGTAGATGTACTAAACACCTTTGCCGAATCCTTCGGGAGGTACAACATGCGAGATGGGTTGTTGTCGTAAACTTGTTGACTGAATTGTATTTCTTATGTTAATTTTGGCGCGTGCCCAAAATCGGAACTGACATCGCTACTTTGTTTTGTCAATACAATTTCTATGACACAGTTTCACAATTAGGTTCGATTTGGGCCGGGTTTTCCATCCGAAATTTCCCAGTAGCAGCCCGGAGTATGGATTTGTGCCTAATTGATGGCAATAGGCTCGCCCCCTATTACATTAATTTGACAACTTCACTGGTCACCCAACAACCTGTCAATGTCATTCAGGCGCTAAAATATCCTTGTACACACGGCTACACATCAAGCAGTTATTATATTATATATATATATTTCCAGTTTATGCTGATCTCGCATTGTATAGGATTTCCGTACTATGCGAGGTCAGCTTATACTGGAAATCTGTAACTAGATATGTAGCCGTGTGTAACACTATAGATAGTGAAATCCACGACGACGCGCCCCACTCCACTCCGCTCCGTACTAAAGTACAGCTTACAGTACAGTAATCGTGGAGTGAGTAATAAAAAGAGCCTCTTTTTATTACTTGCCCCGCGTCCTACTTAAAAACGATCTTCGCGCAAATACACGATCGTTCGAACTTTTTTTTCGTTGAACCTGAACGCGTCGTTGCGCCGACAGAGGGCGCATTCCGGTTTTACGAACAAAAAGTGATTAATGCACGCGACCGATCAGCGGATTTACCAGCTGTGCCCGGAGCTTCGCTCACGTGGCTGGTTTGTTCTTTTAGCATTAGATCTGTCAGTGGAAACTTGAAGTCATTGTAATATTATGTCCTCGCAATCCGACTGCTGAAGGTTGTGTTATTGGGTTTTCCTAGTAGGAATTATCTATAGAAGCCCGGACTCTGGGTTGATGGCAATAGCATGGCTCACGTCCTACCTAGTACAGTTCTCGCAAAACTTTATGAGCCCTCTGAATGTAGGCCCGAGTACTAAACCGCGCAGGACACAATGAGTGCAAAATCATTTATTGTAAGCTGTGAAACATTTTTTACTTACTGCGCAGCCACTCGCGTGCAACTTCCGAGAGCTCAAAAAGTTTTGCGCATACTGTAGTTATGTCAATTATTGCGATTTCGCAATAATTTCATTAGCATGTGAATTCTTAAGTCTTAGCTATTGCTATGCTATTTGCTAATATGACGATAATTGATATTAATGAAGTATGCGAATTTTGTTAATACTTCTACTATTACCTCCTATTATTTATAGGTAGATATTCACAGTAAGTAGTAGTTAGGTAGAGTTCACACTATTATCTATTTAAGTACAATAATAAGCACAAGACGAAATAATTTAATTACTGTATATCGAAATTAACGAATACGTAAACTAAACTCTCACTATCACTTGCCAAAACGTACTGAACTTTGGCACAAAACGACGTGCGCCAAGCGCGTGTCACACCAAATATTATTAAATAATCACGAATTCATTCAATCAATACACGACCTTAAGTACGAACAATATATTTGTTAAAACACACATCTCGGAGTACAAAGTAGCTTTCAAAAGTCATTATAGAAAGCTACGGGACAAAAATAAGTTAGAGCTTGAAATCACACATGGCAGAACAGCCCTAATGAATAAAAGCACTTTCTGTATGGCCACCAAAATATTTAACAAACTGCCTGAGACATTAAAGTCATTAAATCTGGACGAATTCAAAAGAGTATTAATGAAAATATTGATCGATAAATGTTACTACTCGCTAAAGGACTATTTGGATGACAGTTCTATAATCCCTCCTTTAGATAATAAGTATTAGGTTACCTATTTTGACATACCTGTATTTATTTTAGCTAATCGACATTGCAATCCATTGACATTATTCTAATACTTTTTATTGACATTTAACATTAATGTACTACCTTAGATTTTATTGTTGACATTGTAGGAATAGTTATTTGATTTAATAATTTGACATTTCTGTATTAATTTTAAATTTTATGATTGACATTGTTTACTACACTTTTTATTATTTTATTTTTTTCCTGACATTTTTATTTTTATTATTCCGTAAATTTTATTGTTGACAATTTGTTAATATTTATGTTTCACTCACTTCTTGTTTTTTATAATTTTATTTGATAATAGGTTATATTGCACGTAAATAATTAATAATTAAATGTAATATTGATCATATTTGTACGCCAAATGGCAAAACATAGAGCGCATTATAACCATGTAACACCTCTCTGTAAAAACCTATGTTTAACAAATAAACAATCTGAATCTGAATCTGAACAAATCAAAGACAATAAGGTAATTATTGCTAAACAGCAATCTTCGCACCACCCTGCTAAATCTGCTAATGCTAATAATTTAAATATAATAATACAATCACAAGCATTCATTCAATATACAACCCTAAGTACGCGCAAATCAAAGTTATTAAGATAACAATTGCATAACCCATTCTTCGCAAATTCGCAGAACCTGCTAATAAATTTCACTTGCGAATTCACGAGAAACGGTCAAGTGAAACCGATAGATTTAGTATTCCCGACTTCCCGTGGGTGCGACGGAGAGCGCACGCTACCGCTGCGTGCGTCGACGCTCTGACGTATGATAGTATCAAAAAATACGAAGAAGCGATTAATTCATTTAGCATTTCACAGAATTTCGCAACTACATTTCATTTGCTAAATGCTAAATGAGCAATCGCATGCTAACAATGAATGCGAATGCTAATTAATCCATCACTACTACCTAGGACTAAAACAACAATTCTGCGCTTAACGCACTTTCGGCATCACGATTTTTTTGTACTTAACACCGTGTAGCGGTTACACCGCCACATACGAACTACGCATCAAAGACATGACGTCACACAAATCCTGCATCGCGCAATTAGAGTTTACCGCGCGAACGAATTCCCCGCAATCACCTCAATCACCGCAATCACCTCAATCACTACAATCGCCGCAATCACCACAGACAGTTCCTTCCGACTCACCGCGAACTGTGCGGCACCCGGTTCCGACTCACTGGAACCTTAGCTGGCACTGTGAAGCATCGCAAGATACAAGACTCAGCCCACTATCGACCTCCGGTCTCCGGAGGGGAGTGATGTAGCGGTTACACCGCCACATACGAACTACGCATCAAAGACATGACGTCATACAAATCCTGCATCGCGCAATTAGAGTTTACCGTGCGAACGACATAATTATATAAGACTATCCGACATCAACAGTCGGGCAGTCGGCCCGCCAGACACAACACCCGTCTGGTTGGAGGATCCTCCCTTTTCTATGGTGGATGAGTGAACTTTACACCCTCCCCTAAACCGTCTTTAGACGCTGCCAGCGTATATTTATAGATCCATGGCCGTTCATCAGCTTATCTCTTGCACAATATCTAATGGTAACAGATAAACTACCTATTAGTTTGTTAGAATGACTTTTAGAAGATCATTTGAAATTAGGAGGTACAGCACGCAATCTTACTGCTTCTCCAGCTTGCTTACTCTTCAAGTTGTCAGTGATGCCTTTTTATCCTCGAATATTATTATTTCTTACTTCTATTCATGATTTTCTGCAAGAATATTTTACATAGTATGTAGGTATACAAATGGATGTTACGTACAAATTATGCAAAAACCTCTTTAATTATTATTTGGAAATTTTCAAAACAATGCATATATAAAATATATAAAAAAATCACAAAAACTAACAATCGTTGGGAATCGAACTTATTTGCAGAGACTTACAGAGCCGTTATCGAATCGCCAGTCTATTTTGGTTCGTTGACATTTAACAAGACAAGCCGTTTTTATAAATGTAGGTAACTGACATGATTAACTACTTCGCTCCGTGCTGGTATATCGTGATGATATATCTATTAGAATTAAATATATCATATAAAAGGTAACTATCTGCAATATTCTAACATTTTGTCTCGCTATTTTAAAATTCGACGGATAACCGTAAAAGAATACGACTATAATGCGATATTGATCATAGCAATAACGTGATCATTTTATAGGCTGATTAGTGCTTTCTCATACGAACAAACAGACAAAAGATTCCCCTCTTTTTCAAAAATATTCAATGTACAGTTTTGACTTCGCTATGATTTTATAATATTATGAACTACAGTGCTATTCTGTAACCATCTCACCGTGAAAACTTAGGTGAAGTGAGCTCGGAGTGAGCTGTCAGTCCCTAGCAGCAGGTGGGATGACAGCTCACTTCACGTTCACTTCACCAAAGTTTTCACCGTGAGATTATTACAGAATAGACCGGCTGCTCTCTATCTTATGAAGTGACATGGTACTTTTATCTGGGGGCACGGTGGTGTCGGTAGCCCCGCCAAGTCGAGCAACATTTCTCTTTCTAGTATCAAAAGGTACATATTTACACAATACAGTCTACTGCCATAATAATTTAGTTTCAGTTTCAATTAACATGGCCAAAAAACAGTTTTCCTGAAGGTCTGCTACTGGTACGATTGAATCGACGATTAGCTATTAATCCTAACTATATAATATACACGCGTGAAAGCGTAACAAGCTAACTCACTTTCGCATTTATAATCTCTCGAATCTTGGCAATTCATATACCATTCAATTAAATAATTTCACTTAATTTTAACACACCAGTTGGAGAAATTCATAATATTGGGTGAAACAAACTTCAGCAATAGTGTAGCCATACTGAATAGTGTAGTAGAATGTCAACACATGAGTGATTTTTTTGATGCCACTCTTACTTCTAACTTGTCTCAGTATAATGGTGAGAGGAATAGCAATGGAAGGGTATTATTGGACTTAGTTTTTTCTAATGATCTGAGTGTTAGTGAATGTCATGATCCATTAGCTTTGCCAGAGGATTTGCATCACAAACCGATATCAATACGATTTTGTTGAAATCTATAAATTGGTGGACAACATCACACATCGATATATGTTTTTAGGGGTGATTATGTGGCCATTATATCTGAATTGGACAAAATAAACTGGACTGACCTCTTAAATAATTCGCAGTCAATGGACAGCGCTGTTGAAATCTTTTACAGTAAATTATATGACTTAGGGACAAGTACATCCCTCTTAAATGTGTAAAAAAATCTACGTATCTACTATAGTATAGTTCTGCTCTATTAAAAAGTATTGAGAGAGTATAAGTATCATCTTAAGTATAAAACGTATGATAATATCTCTAATTTGCATTATTTTTCCCTCTTACGGAGTAAAGCTACTAACTTGGAAAATACATGTAAGATATATACGGATAAAATAGAATCATCGATAGTCAAGAACACAAAATATTTCTGGTCTTATATGAAAAGCAAGAGAATCTCTAAGTTCATGCAGTATGGTGACGTCACCGTGAGTAGTGGTGAGGATATCAGCAATTTATTTGCGGCGTATTTCCACTCCATTTTCCAGGAACCTTTCCAGTCCCTGGTACATCTTCGCAGACTTATACTGGTGTTAGTAGTGTTGACAGTGTTACATTTATCAGTACGTTAGAAATATCTCATTCTAGAATATTGAAGTTGCTCAAGTCCTTGGATCTTTCTAAATCAGGTGGCCTTGATCTCATCTACTCGGAGTTTATAGTACAATGTGCTGATAGTGTGGTTGCCCCATTGTATATCCTATTCAATCGATTTATTTCTGAAAGCATAGTTCCTAAAATAATAAATCTGGAAATCAGCATTCATCACCCCTGTTCACCAGAAAGGAAACAAATCTGATGTTGCGAACTATCGCCCGATATCTAAATTATGTCTATTTTCAAAGATCCTTGAGCGTATAGTGTATGACTATTACATACGAACTATGGAAAGTAACTTCGTGGAACAACAACATGGTTTTCTCAAAAAGCGATCCACTACGTCTAACTTGGTGTTATCGCATGAGTTTAAATCGGGTGGTATGGAACAACGCGTGCAGGTGGATGTCATTAATACTGACTACAGTAAGTGCTTCGACCGTATTGACCATCGTCTGTTGCTGGAGAAGTTGCTCAAAGCTGGTAAGCATTACTTATACATGGCGACCTTTATAGATGGGTTTCGTCTTACATTGAGAATCGGAGTAAGGCTGTGGTTCTCCAAGGTTACACTTCGGGTTGGACCTCAGTCCCCTCAGGTGTACCACAGGGTTTAGTTTTGGGGACCTTTCTTTTTATTATGTTTATTGCTGATGTTGTAAACTGCTTCAAGCACACTTACGTGTTGCTATACGCTGATGACAAGAAGGTTCATAAGATTATACGTGATATCTCTGATACTAACCAGTTGCATGCTGATCTGAATAAGTTTGAAGAATACTTATTGCAAACATAATTCGCTGCAATTGAATGTCTCTTAACTCTTAAAATGTCGATTGCACCCCATGTGTGCAAATAACAATAAAATTCTATTGTGTCTGCTAATAGGGATGATTCCTGGGTCAAAAAAAAGAAATTCTATTTAGTCCGTCAGTCAGATAATAAAAAAATATTAGACACGTATTTTTAGCTTTATCATATTAATAAAAAATGACTTAGATACAACGCATTAAAGTCGGGGAGTGGGGGTTGATACGTAACAAGTATGTATAAAATCTACATACAAGTGACGTCATGGCACATTATAACTCAATGTATCGCCGTAATCTTTTGATACCGTAAAAAAAGAAAAAATACGTGTAGGTACGTTATTTTTTCATAATCTACATTACGGACAAAAAACATTTTTTTAGTCATCATCCCTATTGCACGTGCGACGGGTTAATGTTTTCATATGACCCTCACGCGCCAGAAGTCTATAGTAAATTCAATCTATAGACTCAACGGACTAACCTTAGGCAGCATTAGGGATTAGGTGTTATACAGGATAGCAAATAACTATTTGATCAACACATTAACACTATCGTGGGCAAGGCCTCAAAAGCACTTTGATTTGTAATCAGGGCCTCAGCCTGTTTCCGTTCTCTGAAGCCGATCAAGGTTTTGTACTGTTCGTTCGTGCGCAGCCACTTAGAGTATGCATCGCAAGTCTGGAACCCTCAATATGGGATCTACAATTCGCGCATTGGGGTATCCAGAAAAAGTTTCTGAGATATCTCGATTATAAGGCACACCAAGTATCCATAGACTACAGTCACCGTTGCAAGAGGTACCATTTTCTGCCATTGGATCGTAGGCGTCTTATTAATAATGTGTGTTGATTAACATAGCGAATGGCTCGATTGACTGCCATGAACTATTAGCAAAGTTAGCATTTCGCACTAACACTTATTGGGTTACGTAAAAGGCCGCTTCTAGGTGTACCTTCTGCCATTACTAATTATAGGCGTAATGCTTTTCTTATAAGAAGCGCTCGGAGTTTCTATGATTTATCTTCTAAGCACGATATTGACTTATTTTGTACCTACTAAGATAAACACAGCAAGGACGCTCTTAGCCAAATCATTTTTTGTGAATGATGCGCCGGCTAGCGGTTCATATATGTAACTTACTTAACTCTTAAGTAGCAACATAAATAAAACTAACCTAACCTACTTACTTACGTACACAATGTACAGACACCAGCACAGTGAGTTTCTGCAGTCTATCAGATTTCTTTTCATGTATTTTGTTGATTGGGAAAGTTTGACGGATTGGTGTGGCTTGATGTACTGGCGGCGTCTGTACTTTAAATTGTTTAATTGATGATTGTTCGGCTTTAAGTAAATGTAAATGTTACATATCTGTGGAAGCTTGTTATTACAACTTGATAATGTTTTGTTGATACCTATTATTTGTAATTAGTCTGTAAGCCTTCTTAACACGTTCATTACCAAGCCAAAATGCTGAACTCACGTAAATGGCCAAATTAAAAAAATCGTTGAATCGTTCCCTAGTGGCCAAAACAAATACCAGAATCCATCACGAACAGCCACAGCGTAATAGCCACGTCGCGTGACGTGGCAATGAACGTGTTAAAAGTAATAAATAATATTAATTGTTATTTATATAATAAACTGGATTGCAAAAATTCCGGGTCGCTAATAAAAACCGTAATATCTCCATAAATTACATAACCTAGATCGCTATAATAAATAATATGTAGTAAGCAGGTTACTAATGCTTGTTCTAAATCTCTAAAGAGGTTTCATTTGTACAAGTAACAGATAAAAAAAAACTGTTCTTTGAAAATGTTTAAAATATAAAATAAAAAAATTCTGCTTTTGTTTCAAAGCGAGCTGTTATTATAAATGATTCCTTGGATTGACCAGAGTATTGAAGAACGTACACAGATTATTACCGTGGTACAAGAAAAAAGAAGTCAGCGTAGCACTGCTAGAACAGTAGGAGTATCTTTATCAACGGTCCAAAGAGTACTCCAGCGATTGCAAGAGACCGGCATGAATATCAGGAGACCAGGAAATGGTAGGTCAAGGTGCACAACTACACGAGAAGACCGATTCATCGTGAGCACTATGTTAAGAAATCGACATCTCACGGCTGTTCAGGTCTGAAACAGTCTTCAAGAAATTCACCACAACAATGTGAGCTCTGATACGATTCTGCGACGTCTTCGTGAAGCTGATATAAAGCCTTATAGACCAGCAAACGGCCCCAAACTGCTCAGAGAACATCGAGTTGCCAGGTTACTGGTTTACTCGAGAACACATTCGATGGACAGATGAAGATTAGTCCAAGGTATGTTTTCCGATGAGTCCAGATTTTGTTTATTTACGCACGATGGGAGACGAAGAGTATTTAGACGACCAGGAGAACGGTATCATCAAGCGTTTTTTGAAGAAAAGGTGCCATTTGGTGAAGGATCAATAATGGTTTGCGCAAGGATATCTTCAGAGGATCGCACGGAGTTAGTGATCATAGAAAACGGTTATCTGACTGCTGTCAGATACGTAGAAGAGGTTTTAAATGAGCATGCTGGTCCTTTCTTAGTGAATATGGGTGCAAATTTTTATGCACGATAATGCACGACCACATACTGCTTGTTTGATCAATATGTATATTCAAGACGTCGGTATTACTTGCATGGAGTGGCCAGCTCGCAGCCCAGACTTAAATCCCATAGAACATGCATGGGACGAGCTCGGGAAATGCGTGAGACAACGCTCTCCTGCTTCTGTTACCTTACACGAGTTAAGGAATGCGCTAGTGGAAGAATGTGCAAACATAGACCAAAACTGTATAAAAAATTTGGTTTACAGCACGCCACATCGTCTTATTGAAGTGATACGGGCTCGTGGAAGGAATACAAAATATTAAATTGACAAAAAAATATTTTATTTTTTAAGATTTACTGCGAAGTGTTTTTGTTGTCATAAGTTAGCAGCAAAATTGTCTTATTTTTTGTATTTAATTAAAGTTATATAGTTTACAAAACGTGTTACACATTTTTATTTATATTAATCAGTCATTGAATAAATTATTATTATTATTTCCTTTATTTAACATTAAAACATATAAATTATATTTTTAAATATTAGAATAAAAAATATAAAAACATTTAAAAATATAAAAAATAGTAGCCCACCGGTATCGGGAGCAGGGTCCAAGCTACCGGCGGTCAGGGCTCCAGAGAGAGGAACCTCCTAACAATGCGAGCCGTGTCCAGGAGTACCGCTTTCTGGATCAAGCCCTTAATCCAGCTGCCCAACGAGAGCCTCCTTAGGTGTTGGTCGAGGCTCTTGGCAATTAAGCCATTGGCAGATACGACTATCGGCACAATGATCGCTGAGTCCACATCCCACATGTCGACAACCTCGCGAGCCAAGTCAAGATACTTAATTTGTTTATCTTTCTCGGCTTTCACGAGGTTCCCGTCATGCGGGACCGTTATGTCAATGATAATTGTGCGCCGCTCTCCTCGATCCACCACCACTATATCAGGCTTATTGGCAACAATAGTCCTGTCAGTGATGATGGATCGATCCCAGTACAATGTGATATTTCCATTTTCGAGAACTGGGTCGGGCGCATACCTGTAGTACGGTACTTCCGATTCCACAAGGCTGTATTTCAGAGAAAGTTGCTGATGGATAATCCTGGCTACAAGATTGTGTCTATGCAAGTACTCTTCGTTAGCTAGACGAGAACACCCGGAGATAATGTGTCGGATTGATTCTCCCGGACGGTGGCATGCCCGACAGATGTTAACCGTGCCGTCCTTCACAATAAATCTCCGGTAATTGTTCGTCATCATAACTTCGTCCATAATTGCACAGACAAAACCTTCAAGTTTCCCCAAAGAGGTCACCTAAACGCAGCCAGGCTACGGACGCTAATAAATCAACATCGGGTCCATGTAGGGTCCGGAAGTAGCGTCCGTGAAGCTCCTTATTCTGCCATACCTCCTTGCGATCGTTAGTGTCTAGCACTACAGGCTTGCGCCAGTTCTCTTTAGCCAATGAGAGCGGGGTAAGGCCCTTGTCCACCGCGACCACATCTCGATGCATCTCCACGTCGGCTTCTAGGAAATATTCCCTGAGACTGCATATCTCGCGATTGTGTAGGGTCTTAGCGTTTAAAAAGCCTCGACCTCCACACTTTCGCGGGATATACAGTCTCATTACCGATGACCGTGGGTGATGCATTCGATATGCAGTGAGCAGCGTACGGACCCTCCTATCCAGGGCGTCGAGTTCAGTCTGAGTCCATTTGAGTACGCCGAAAGAGTACATCAAAACCGGCATGACCCAACCGTTGAAGGCGCGCACCTTGTTTCCGCCTGATAAAAGACTATTAAATACTTTTTTCAGGCGGCCAAAGAATCGCTCCTTCAACGATTGCTTCATGTCAGTAACATTGATGCCCAACGCTTCCGACATACCCAAATACTTATAGGTTTCGGATGCGGAGAGGGCTCTAAGGTTTATGGAATCCGAGAGTTGGGTTCCCACGGATTCCACAATCTCCCCTCGCTTTACATGCATGACCGCACATTTGTCCACACCAAATTCCATCCTGATGGCTCTACTGATAGTTTCAGTTACTTTCAGTAGCTCCATCAGTTGAAAGTTGTTGGGGGCAAAGAGTTTTAGGTCATCCATGTAGAGGAGGTGAGATATAACCTTTCCACCTCTCCTCAGCCGATAGCCTAGGCCTGAATACTCCAGCAGTGTGCTAAGAGGATTCAGGGCTAAGCAGAACCAAAGTGGACTCAAACTATCGCCCTGAAATATGCCTCGCTCGATCCTTATCGGTTCGCTACCCCTCTGGATATTTCGACATCCTGGATAGCGAAGGACCGTCCGTCATTGCCCCATACATGACATCAGGAAGGTGCGCAGAGTTGCATCTACTTTATACAACTCCAACACCCTCATGAGCCATGTATGTGGCACCGAGTCATAGGCCTTCTTATAATCTATCCAACATGTTGACAGATCCTTTCGGGAACGACGAACCTGTTGGCTAATGGCCATATCAATGAGGAGTAGCTCCTTAGTACCGCGGGATCCGTTCTTACATCTATTTTGAGAGGCAGACATGATGGAGTTGGTGTCTATATGTTTGTTAATTTTAGCTCTCAAAATAGATGTAAGAACTTTATAGACCGTCGGTAAACATGTGATCGGTCTATAATTTTTGGGTTCCGCGGTGCTACCAGATTTATGGAGCAGGTGGGTAACTCCTGTCGTTAAGAACTGGGGTAGCGAACCAGACACCAATGCAGTCTGGTACTGAGCCGCCAAGCGAGCGTGCGATCCTATAAACCATTTAATCCAGAAATTGTGCAGCCCGTCCGGCCCTGGAGACTTCCAGTTGGGCAACGGACGAACTGCACGAGCTACATCTTGGGGGCAGATGGTAATAGCCCCCATTTCTGGTATAATATCGCAGGCTCGCTCGACTTCCCGAGTCCAATCACCTTCGGTGTGGCTGACAGGCGCCGACCAGATACTCCGCCAGAAAGAACACATGGCATCATCATCCGGAAGGCGCGTGTCAACCACACCTGGGCCGGTCGCTCCCAAGCTCTATAAACCCACCTTTCATCACTCTGGAAGGTGCGGTTCTGAGTGTATCGCTCTACTCGCCGCTTATACCTACGAATACGGTTCGCCCATGCATACACTTTCTGCTTCAGGAAGTCGATGCGCTCTGTGACACGGGACACATAGTCCTCAGGGCCGATATCAGTCCCTGAGAACGCCCGTCTCACAAAACGCATCACTCTAGGGCGAGTATTACCCTCCCTGAAGCAGATAAGTTTGCCAATGAGCGCTCTGGCCCCACCAATACGGCGCTCAATTCTGCACTGCCAAGCTAGTACGGCTGGTTTCAGTCGTGTAGCTCCAAAGTCATTTGCAAATTTGACGTGAGCTACAATGTCGCTACAGCCGCGCAGTACAGAACCGAATGAGTATCGGTGAGGTCTTCGTAGTTATCAAAATATTTTGATAGCTGCGAATCCAGAGCCGCCACCAGCGCCCTATTTTTGTTATGCATGGGCAAACGAGGTAAGCGTGGTCTAAGTTCGGGCGACATGAACCGATATTCCTGAATCGCACCCTCCAAAGCACTCCTCAATTCCTCATTGCACTGGGTACTTACGTTTGTAGCCCTGTCATCAATCCCCTCATCAGCTTGACTTGTAGTCACCTGTGATGGTACTATAACACTCTGCGACGGGGGGGCGATGACATAGCTACTCCGCATTTCATTTTGGAGGCGATCAAGTACAGTGTCATCCAACATATGATTACGCTGGATGACCCGCACCTGATCCGACAGTCGTTATGCCGAAACGTTGACAGCTGGCTCAAGCACCTGAAAAAGAGAGAGCATCCGAACACGGTACGCGGTCAGGTTGTTTCCTCCCTCTGTAGCCCCATAGTATGAGCGCATGACGTTCTCGTTGATGGATTGTGTCCATCTCATGCGCTGCACACTTCCGCCGGGAGCTGGGACCCTATCAGAGACCGGTGGGCCTCGAGGTCCTAAGCCGTCCGGCGGCCGGCGTCCTCCCCGTCGACGAACAGGTGGTGGCGTCGTGGGCGGAGAGAAATACTCGTCGCTCGAGCTCGATGCAACTGCCGCGGCCAGAGTCGTCACAGCGCTCACAGTGGGGCTGGGTACCAGCGGCGGCGAGGCGGAGCTGAGCGAAGAGTCCGGAGGTGGTATGCGTGCTTTACGTGCGGCTGATCGCGTCAACATTTATCTTTATTTTATATTTTTCCTGTTTTTTCGGTGACATGACAGCTGATGTCACCTCTTGTTCGGCAGTTTTTTATTCATTTTTGGGATAATTTGCTTTTTTTTTTAATAAATGTGGTTTCAGGCTTGTTTCGGATACATAAAAACTATTATACTGCGTCGAAAATAATATTAATAAAATTAAATATGATAGAAATCGGAAAAATAAAATTTCGAGATGTTTTGTTGACGTTGGTGTTGCCAGTTTTTTTTTTTTTTATTATTATTATTATCTACATCATTAGACTATAGTTTCGCAAATTAGTCTTATGTATTTAAGAAACTATCACGCCATTTATTAGCGACCCGAAATTTTTGCGATCCAGTGTATTCTAGCGAAAGTGAGTTTTTTTGTTACGCTTTCATGCTAAAACGGCCTAACGTATGCCATGTGCATCACATTTTTCACATGGGTAGACCATGACCTGGGTTAGGAAATAGAATACTTTATATCGCGGTAGTACGTTCCCGTGGGATATTTTTTTTTTGATCACGCGGGCGAAGCCGCGGGATAAGCTAGTTTTACCATAAATATGTCGGAAATACGTTACTGAGTTGACTAATCGGGATGCTAGCGCCGCCTAGCGGCACTTGACAGAGTTTACAACATAACGCTTGGACCGGCTGCAGCTAAGTAGAGTTCGTGGGTCAAGCAGTGAAGACGTTTAGAAACTGTCGTGCGTTCCAAATAGTTGTGTCGTGTACCTACAGTGTGTGTATTGCTAGTTTGATTAATTTGATCTGAACTGCAAACGGATTTTCTATTGCGCAATAACCAATACTACCCATAGTACGCCCACAGTAGTTAAAATATGGCTGATTATAACGAAAGATACATTTACTCACTCCGTCATATACAATACGGCCGATGAATCATGGCTAGTTTGAACATAGGCTCTCCGAAGTTTCATGAATGTTCTCTCACTTAGACTCACCTCATGTCACAAATGGGTTCCTTAAAATGTGATTACGCAGCCTCCTTCGCAAAGTTTATTATTGTATTATATTACCTTAGTTGGACTTGATTTAGACATAGGTACACATAAATTGGAAAACATACAAAAACTTAGATCAAACATGTAGCATAATTCTCTCCGTGAAATTAAAAAAAAAACTACCAATCTTCAAACAGCGCTCACCACCTACTATGTATAACGCCTCGCCGACAGAGTCTGCAAAATTGGGCCCTGTAAAGTAGCAGTGGCAAGACACTTCAAGTTCATCAGCTCCAAGATCTACAGTAAAATAAATAAAAGCATTGACATTTACACTTACCTTGTAAGATTTGAGAGTAGAGTTGACTGACTGGCTGAAATTTCTTTCATATGATGCAATTGAAAAAAACATACAAAGTTTGCATATACACTCGAGAGCAATGTATCCGGGTCACTTAAAGAATCCTAAAAATCTCGGAAACTAAAAATGCTAGGTTAATGCAATAAATTGTATTTAATAGACAATGTAATACTCCTTAAATGAAGGTATTAAAACTTCTTAGTTATTGTAAAGTTATATCATTAAAAAATCAAATTTGAAAAAGGGCCACTTTCGAAGATGGAACTACGAAATTACAGCATTTGGTTTTGCTTTTGTTTGTAATCTGTCATTTATGTGGGTACATAAACCATGTTGATAGTGCTCTATATTCATTATTCAAGCTGAAATTATGTCGCTTACGCCTGAAGAATGCACCAGAATACTTACAATGCTGGAAACCGGCCGGAGTCAGCGCGATACAGCCAGGACTGTCGGTGTGTCGCTGTCAACAGTACAAAGAGTTCTCCGACGTTACGAAGAAACTGGTTCTAACCTACGCAGACCAGGAACGGGCAGAACCAGGTGTACCACAGCACGAGAAGACCGATACTTGGTGAACACCATGCTTCGAAATCGCTTTCTTACAGGAACTGAACTCACAAATCAGTTTCGACGCCTCGGAGGAAGTAACCCAAGTGCATGGACAGTAAGACGTCGGCTTGCTGAATCTAACTTAAAACCCCTTAGACCTGCAAACGGCCCTAAACTGGAGCGTGGGCATCGTATTTCAAGACTAAGATATGCCCAGAGCCACGTAAATTGGAGTATTGAAGATTGGTCAAAAGTTATGTTCTCCGACGAATCAAAATTTATGCTCTACAAGCACGATGGAAGACACAGAGTGTATCGAAGACCAGGGGAAAGATTCAAGCAAGCATGCATCGAAGAAAAAGTAGCCTACGGTGGTGGGTCTGTACTTGTGTGGGCCGGAATTTCTTCTGAAAGTCGCACAGAGCTGGTGATCATAGAAAACGGCTCTTTAACTAGCGAAAGATATGTGGAAGAAATCCTCAATGATCACGTTGGTCCATTTATGGTCAATTTAGGTGAGGATGCTATATTTATGCATGACAATGCCCGACCTCATACAGGTAGGATTGTGAATGACTACCTTCAAGAGATGAACATTACTCGTATGGAGTGGCCAGCGCGCAGCCCGGATATCAACCTGATCGAGCATGCTTGGGACGAGCTAGGCAGATGCGTAAAACAACGAAAATCACGCTTCGTGAGCTCAAAATTGCTCTCACAGAGGAATGGGAGAATATTCCCCAAAATCGTATAAGGAACTTGGTGTACAGCATGCCAAACCGCGTAAACGCAGTAATGGAAGCACGAGGAGGCAATAAAAAGTATTAAAATTCAAGAAAATCGTAATAAAGTTCAAAAATTTCATGTTTCCTATTTTTGTTTTAAGGAGAGATCAGTAGTTTTTTTCTTTATGTAATTTTGTGTTAATAAAATGTATGGTGACTCATATTTTTTTTACTTTCATTTAAGGAGTATTACATTGTCTATTAAATACAATTTATTGCATTAACCTATCATTTTTAGTTTCCGAGATTTTTAACATTCTTTAAGTGACCCGGATTCATTGCTCTCGAGTGTATTATCTTTTTCTTTTTTTGCATGTTTACAAGTTTTATCCAAATACCAAAGTCAGCTAAACTTCAACTATGTCACAGATAAGTCTGATACATTTTTTTTTTTTTTAATTTTGACACATTTTTTTACGTTTGTAGCTATCATTCATCTTTTCCATTGTACCTACCTAATTAATTATATCAGTTTGTTTTTGTTCCAAATAAAAACTTTTACTTTTATACTTTTATTTAAATCGTACCAGTGGTTAAAAAAAAACAATCTGTTAACTAAGTGTATTATTTATTAGATACAAATTGTTTTTCAAACATTAATTAGAAGATGTGATATAAATATTATAATAAATTCATGTATGAAACATTTTTTTCAACCAACTAACTCATCTAGATCAATCCAACTCAGTGAGTCTACAACAAGTAAGGCCTTGACCTTCTTGTGACCATCTTCCGGCTCCATAATCAGATTATGTTCACCACCTCTTAGTCAATTACTACAACGAGAGTTCGAGACCAATTGAATGAGTCCAAACACGATATTTCTGCTCCAAATGATTGAGTAGTTGGTTATTCCGCAGGGAATTCTGACCGCAGAATCAGGTCGAGGTTACCATAACATTGTCTACCAATTACTCATCTAGACCCATCCAGCATCTACGATAAGTAACGCCGAGATCCGATGAACACTTTTCTGCTCCATCATCAGACTATATTGACTGGTTTGCCAAAACGTAAAATGTACACGAGTAGTAACTTTTTTTTCATGTACAAATCATCTTATCTAACAATTTCTAACAAATAATTGTATGTAAAATAAGTGGAATTATGGATTGAATGTAAATCGGTTATTGATGCACCTTTTATTATAGGAAATGGTACGTTCTCATCGTTTCTGTTGATGATTTCAGATGCAATTTTGCCTTGTTTAACCGATTCCGTCAAAATCTCCCATCAGGTGGAAAATAGAAATAATGCCTTTTGAAAAATCACTTCAATTTCAAACAAGATGTCTTACGAATGCATCAAGACTTCACGTTTCCACATTGTAATGCTAGATTAGAGAATTTACAGCTAGTTCATTATTTATCTAAAGTAATAAAGTAAACAAAAATACAGAATAGTCGTTAAATAGATATAAGTATAATACTCGTATTTATAAGGACCAACTTGTACCGATAAGGCACCACGTCAATACTCGGTCTTACGTAAGCACTAGTCGATATTGCAAGAAACTGGTTTATCCGTTAAAGATTTTTGATCCCGTCTGCTATTTTATCAACCATGGTCTTCTCCGTCGGCTTGAATACATGCACAACTGCGTCCCCAGCATCACCCAGCGTCTTCACGACCTCACCCCAAGCATTCTTCATGGTATCCATCACATCACGCTTACTCCGGAACCCATCTTTGTGTTCCGAAGGAAGGGCTGACGTGACAGCAATTATGAACTGCAAAGATAAATAAACACACGCATTTTTACACTTGCAGAACCATTCACCAAAAGTATTATTCTGTGACAAAAGTGAGTTGTTAGCCAAGTTTAAAATAATTAACTTTTTATACCTAAACTGGCTAAAGTAAGTATTTAAATGAACACTTGTATACACGATCTCACTAGTAATATAATTAAGTACTTAATTGGATTTTAAAGAATTTTTGATCAAATGATCTTCTAGTTTTTTTTTTTTTTTTTTTTGTCATTTAATTATAAGAAGTTTAGTAAGCATAATAAAAGGAATATAAGTAGTTTATGCAACATAAAAATATTTTATTCTAAATAAATAAAACTACACTGTACTTACAAGACATAGAAAAATCGTCAGTCGTAAGTCCATTGCAACGTTCGACAATGCAACTTCAATACAGGTTAAGGTTTGGCCCAGAGAAGATACCAATCGCTATTTAGATAATGGTTTTGTAGGCCGTCTATTGTTATCAACTTATCACAGATACAATTGACGTGCTGACTGTGCAGAGCGCTCAACGTTCTTACTCCTACTGGTCACAAAGGATCAACAGGAAGCTATGAATTCACTGTGGCGAACTTGTGTCAGTATAATCAAGCGAGCAGACAAAACTGAGGACAATAGACTGTCATGGACAAGGGCTGCGCCAAAAACCTTTGAACTTACATTTATGTAAAAAATATTATTATATATTTTCTATTCTATGTTTTTAGACACTTTCCATTGGAAGATGAAGGTACTTTACGTTTCACAGCACAAAATGAACAGCGAAAACTATAATCATAATAAAAATATAACTAACATCTACATGAGCTATAAAACTGCTAGTTATGCTATTATTTTATTATCGCAATGATTGGATTGACGGTTGGATAACCACGTCAAATCGTAAATTAGTTACAATTGTTATGTATGTATACATATGTTAGTGTGTGAAGCGCAGTGTCGCCGCGTCGCCGCCGTCAGTTCGAACTGGTTATTTTTTTTACTGTTTACTTTGGACGCTTTTAACATGTCTTTCTACATCGTTATCATATGTATAATTTCAACATGGTGTTACCAATATTTTGATTTAACAGAGTGCCCATGGAGTTTCTTGTCTGTTCTTCTCCATAGGAACCTACTTCACTTTGGAAGAGGTACCTAACTAGCTTCATCTTTCTGACAGATCGACTTCTTGACAATTCAAAAGTGTCCGTAATTGTAATAAATGCTTTGAAACCTACATCCAAGTTGTTCGCAGCTACTAAGCTATAGAGCACATGAGAAAAAGCAGATCTAGTATATTAACGTATCGATTAGTATCTGAGGAAATCAAAATAGGAATGACTTGGAGACAGTTTTTATTTGTTTTTTGAACATAATCAGTATACTATATAGCTATGGCACGCAATTACTTTAACACCCTGTGTGTTAAAGTAATTGCGTGCCATAGCTTAGGCGTAGGTTCAGTATCGATAAAGGAAGCCAGAAAAAAAAAATTATGTTAGCACCTACTAACAATAGCAATCGTTTAGAATTAAAATTATTTTATTTGTGTAAATGCTTTAATTACTTACCTACTATCAAACGCGAATCGAACTAATTCTTCGACGACGGTATGTAAATTACAATTCAAATTTTCCCTTCGTACGGCGGCGATGCGATAATAATGTTTTTATTTTGTTAAATTGCTAATTAATAATTTCCTAGAGTTACCTACATACTGTCGAACGTAATGAAATCCCTACGCCCGAACACTTTGATAACGCCGGGTGAAGGAATAGGTAACTAGGTAGGTACGTACAATTCCAAGTATTTCTTCTTTTTTTTTCTGGCTTCGTTTATTGATATTGAACCTACCCCTAAGCTATGTCACGCAATTTTTACTTTAACACCCTAAAACCCTACAATGACACACACACACCCTACAATGACTATCTCTCGTTTTCACGTACTTTGTACATAAGTTGTTGAATTTAAAGTCACAGAATTGCCTTAGTGTATGTTAACATTTACTGGTGTATGCCCGATTCAAGGAAATTTATTAAACAATTTCTGTCTTAGGCACCGGCCACACAGAACAAACGCAAGGCACGGACCCGTCGCAGTCGCGGCGCCCGTTTAATCTACTTGCATATTAAATGTATACAGCCGTCGCGACGTAAAACATACAGAAAAGACGGGACGCCGTCACGACGTTAACTCGTCGGCGCCCTATTGGAAAACATATAGAAAGGACAGGGCGCGGGCAGGGCGCGGGCCTGCACGGGCGCAAGCGGGGGAGCGGAAAGGGCGCGGAGGGCAGGTTCTCACAGCAATCGCCCGCCAATTGCTAATACATCTTCATCTTCAAAATCGGACGGTTGAATGCCGGGAAAAGCTTCTAGTGCGCGCCATAAAAAGTCGTGACGGCGCCCTGTCTGCGACGGGTCCGTGTCTTTTCTATATAAGTTAAAAAGTCGTGACGGCGCCCTGTTTGCGACGGGTCCGCGCCCCGCCCTCGTCTTGCGTCTTTTCTGTCTGGCCGTTGGCTTACACCATCGATATTGGTGATTTTCGACATACACCGGTGCAACTTAACATTCACTAATTTTGGACATTCACTGTAACATAATAAACAGTGAACCGAATTTTATTAAAAATCATATTTAAATATGATGATATTATATGGATATGGGAAATCTAAAATATAATGAAAGTCAAATTGAAATAAAATTATTGATGTTTGATGTTTAAGACAACTCATAACAATTAAATTATTATAATTTATGTTTGTTTGTCTGAATTTATCCAGCATCACGCAAATACTACCGGATAGATTCTGTTCAAATTATGCATAGATATTTCCTATTAGTCTGGTGAGTAGGCTACAAATTATCACGCTATTTGCTACGGGGGATGAGCAGTAGGTAATGCATGATGTTTGTATTCTTATAATGTGTATAAATTACCGCAAATTGTATAAAGACGAAACAAATTTTTAGAATATTGCAGATGGTTACAGATTTTACCTTTTAAGGCGCGGTTTCCCGGGCCCAATTCAAAATCTATACTAATAATATAAAAACAAAAGTAACTCTGTCTGTCTATCAGTAAACTATTCACGCTTTAACGAAAAAAAAAAACACTGTTTGATCAAATAGCACTGGTTACATTAAGGCGAGGTGTTCCGGGCATGTAGGCCTTTGAAACGCTACCTCCGCCTCCTCGAAATGCAGAACGACGTATTTATTTACGATGCGCAGCCGACCATTTCGCGGAAAATCCATGCCACAGTATAAAATATTTGCAGTTAATCAACTACACTAGTTTTTCTTAGGTTCCATTTTTTCCCATAAGTTTACATTTTATGGGACCTACGGTGTAGTGAACTAAAATGATTAGGTACTTAAAATGTCCTGTGCACCTAATGGACGTTTCCACATTAACAGATAACGACACCCATTTGATACCGATATGTCGGCAGCTATTATACCGACATCGATTCGATACCGATATAATTATTATCGGTCTGATGATATTGGTGAATATCGATGACCATCGCGATGCACCAAACAACCACAATCAATCTGCCTAGCTTTTTCCCAACTATGTTGGAGTCGGCTTCCAGTCTAACCGGATATTTCGTCACAACCCAGAAATTGGGTAATACGATACCCCTTGGTAAGACTGGTAGTCAGACTTCTTCTGACGACCCGTAACGACTGTCAAAGATCCACGAATGACAACCGCGACCAACGGCTTAATGTGCTTTCCGAGGCACGGAGGAGTCTCAGTATGTAAAGATGGTCACCCATCCACGGAAAGTTTACATTACAAACGTGTGCGTTCTGGCCGCCATCTTGGATTTATATTTAACCCCACTATCAGCTTTAGCACCCTCTAAAACTATGAAAACGACACCTATGACGACAAAAGTGAACATATTAATTCATTTATTTATTTAAAATACTTCAAGCACATAAAATGTACAGAGGCGGACTTAATGCCACAGTCAACCTTTGCATTTTTGCATCTTGGGTTTTTATTTTGACCATATTAGATGAAGACAAGTCGCAAGTATGAACGCTTCGCGTGAAGAATTCTGCCAGTTAATCCTACAACCGTCGCAAAAAAAAACTTCAACTTGTCAGCCAAAAACCAAAAATCGGTCAACGTGCCTAAAGAAGTTTTCATTTCAAAAATAATTATAAGTACTCAACTGATAATAATTTAGAAGTTTTGGCCACCCTGCAGGTCGCAACCTAAATTGAGTAATAGGCGTACGCCGGAGGTGACACGCAGATGTCACCGTGCCTGCTGAATCACATCACAATAACTCACTCAAATACTATATTAGTCACAACGTTAGTGTAACTAATTTACTACTGATTGTTTTATTTACAACCCCCGTACACCGTAGGAAATGAATAAATTACTCGTTGGTAATCATCCACATTATGCTAAGTCTTTAAATTAACTTCAGAAGCAATAACCATCATATTCCTTGATTAATTAAAGTCATATAACTAGGTACAGTCACAGCCAAAATACGTTCGTCACCTTAAAGGGCTATTTTTGTCTGCTCATTGCTCGGTATAGGGAATCTGCTTTACCGACCCAGCATTAGAGTACTATTGAGTCGTAATATCAATACCGCAGTATGACATTCAACCATCTTCTTTAACTTTTCCGTGACCAAAACAAAGCAATAAAGGAATCACGCATATCCATCGTTTGAATCGGATCTAAAACAGTAAAAAAATATTTAAGAGGGAATAGGGCCTGCGATTTTCCATACAAAATTTATGCTTCTTTTTTCTTCCTGAATAATGACTAACTAAAGCAATCATATTTTTTCATAAAATCAAGGTCTGCTGTAGACACGTCCCTGTTATTTCTTTTTTTTCAGCAATTTATTGGTAAAGTAAACATGACCCTCCAAAAATTATAAAAATGCCCCATTTTTACCGCCGCGATTAGAGGACTACCAGACAAAAACTCAAAAAGTTTTTAACATATAAATAAAATGATAGAAACCTCTATAATCTTTCTTAAAATTTATTGTAATGTAAAACATAATTGAATCGGCTCAATTTCGATGAGAGAAAAAGGGGAATACGAAAAGTCGATGTCGTCAATGTTTTTTGTGGTTTATCGGTATTTTTTTTTTGTTTTTTTTTTTCTTTAACTATGGCATCTCGCAGGTATACCACTAAGGCATTTACTGCTGCTGCTCAACCGAACAATCCTGTGGCTGCCTTAAGCTACTACACTCAAAGCCTCCAGCCAGGAGCAAAACTATTCTAAATTAAAATTAGGCGAACGCTCGCTAAGGGCACCCCCTGTGGGATACGAACCTCGGCTTAGGGCGTCGCTGAGGGGAGGACAGCAAGATGGGACAGGCTGGATCAAGGATATATCATTATTATTAATCGGGGAATGTAATCGGTCTGAGCTGCAGCTGTATTTATCGCACTCTACGGGGGCAGACTTGAGGTAAGACGACGGCAATAGTTTCTTCAACTACCTATTTTTCAAATTCCTCGCAGGCCCTGTTCCCTCTTAAAAATATCAGATAGATTACTAGATTTAAAATGGCTCAAACAGCCCTTTTTTGTAAAACAAAGATAGTATCAATGTCCGCACAGGATCCCCCAGAGAAGAATCCCATATGACATGAGACTATGAAAATAACTAAAATGAACAATTCTAGATGACATCAGTTATCTGTCGAATTTTAATAACAGCACAGGCGGCCGAACTAAGCCATCCTGGCAATTTTTCTTTGTGTGGGCCCTATTGTACATAATTTACCGTCAGTAGTTATTCCAAGAAAGCTGTCGACTCAACAGGGTCCATCTCTATTCCATTATACATATACGTTGATCATCAATGTACAGCGTATATGTGTATGTGGGCGTTGAAAATGTCTTAATTCTTCGTTCAAAAGATTATTTACAATAAACCAATGCACAACTTTAGAGCAACTTTGTTCAAAGTTGATTTAACTAACGTATTATTAAATAAAAATTAAGTTCAAAAACTAAAACCCGACTACTGAAAAATCACGCTCTAAAAAGTATGATACAAGAAAATATTTCAGAAAATGATCAAGGTAAAGCCGCGGTCACATACAAAATTATAATGGCATGTCTTGATTTCTGTCTGTCTGAAATATTTTCTTGTTTCGGTGTTGTCGGGTTTTAGTTTCCGCCGTAAAAAAAAACGTGCCGTGTGCCGCTTAAAAAAACTTTTGTTTAGGTTTTGTTGTATAATAGGTATTAATTTTACAGCTTCGCCGCCGTACATATCAGTCTCATTTTTGCTTGTTTTTAACAATTTAAACATTATTTATTTACACATTTGTAATATGCTCCCCCTTAATTTGGTACCCAACATGAAACTTTTTTTCTTCTTCATTGTTTGATGTCGTCTAGAGGGCGCCATATTGATTTAATGTGATGTCACATAGCCTATAACCAGCGGACGATCAAGACGCTTCCAACGATACCTTATTTGTGCGTGTCGGACTACGCACAATGAAGAGTTCCGTAGTTGGGATAAATTTATTCCAAAAATAAAAACCGGTCCTTCCCCGGAAATTGACATAATTTGACAGTAAAATGACGTAAACCGCGCGTCAAACTTTTTTCTGAATTTTTTGGTGTTACCTGTAATTTTTTAATATTTTTGGTCTAATTGGCGAGAATATCCGTTATACCATAGGTTAAAACAGCTCACAGACGACAATAACCATTATTTAGCAGCACTTTTTACCGCGTCGCCAATTGGTGACGTTCTACTTTTACGGTTTAAATCACTATTTTTACTGCTAAATTATGACTAGTATCGTCTGTGGGCTGTTTCAACGTATGGTCTTACGGATATCCTCGTCGATTAGACCAAAAATAATCAAAAATTACAAGTAACACCGAAAAATTCAGAACAATGTTAAAACCGCTCAATGTCAAACAATGGGGACAGACCGGAACATTATACATACACTCGAGAGCAATGAATCCGGGTCACTTAAAGAATCCTAAAAATCTCGGAAACTAAAAATGCTAGGTTAATGCAATAAATTGTATTTAATAGACAATGTAATACTCCTTAAATGAAGGTATTAAAACTTCTTAGTTATTGTAAAGTTATATCATAAAAAAATCAAATTTGAAAAAGGGCCACTTTCGAAGATGGAACTACGAAATTACAGCATTTGGTTTTGCTTTTGTTTGTAATCTGTCATTTATGTGGGTACATAAACCATGTTGATAGTGCTCTAATTGGCGAGAATATCCGTTATACCATAGGTTAAAACAGCTCACAGACGACAATAACCATTATTTAGCAGCACTTTTTACCGCGTCGCCAATTGGTGACGTTCTACTTTTACGGTTTAAATCACTATTTTTACTGCTAAATTATGACTAGTATCGTCTGTGGGCTGTTTCAACGTATGGTCTTACGGATATCCTCGTCGATTAGACCAAAAATAATCAAAAATTACAAGTAACACCGAAAAATTCAGAACAATGTTAAAACCGCTCAATGTCAAACAATGGGGACAGACCGGAACATTATACATACACTCGAGAGCAATGAATCCGGGTCACTTAAAGAATCCTAAAAATCTCGGAAACTAAAAATGCTAGGTTAATGCAATAAATTGTATTTAATAGACAATGTAATACTCCTTAAATGAAGGTATTAAAACTTCTTAGTTATTGTAAAGTTATATCATAAAAAAATCAAATTTGAAAAAGGGCCACTTTCGAAGATGGAACTACGAAATTACAGCATTTGGTTTTGCTTTTGTTTGTAATCTGTCATTTATGTGGGTACATAAACCATGTTGATAGTGCTCTATATTCATTATTCAAGCTGAAATTATGTCGCTTACGCCTGAAGAATGCACCAGAATACTTACAATGCTGGAAACCGGCCGGAGTCAGCGCGATACAGCCAGGACTGTCGGTGTGTCGCTGTCAACAGTACAAAGAGTTCTCCGACGTTACGAAGAAACTGGTTCTAACCTACGCAGACCAGGAACGGGCAGAACCAGGTGTACCACAGCACGAGAAGACCGATACTTGGTGAACACCATGCTTCGAAATCGCTTTCTTACAGGAACTGAACTCACAAATCAGTTTCGACGCCTCGGAGGAAGTAACCCAAGTGCATGGACAGTAAGACGTCGGCTTGCTGAATCTAACTTAAAACCCCTTAGACCTGCAAACGGCCCTAAACTGGAGCGTGGGCATCGTATTTCAAGACTAAGATATGCCCAGAGCCACGTAAATTGGAGTATTGAAGATTGGTCAAAAGTTATGTTCTCCGACGAATCAAAATTTATGCTCTACAAGCACGATGGAAGACACAGAGTGTATCGAAGACCAGGGGAAAGATTCAAGCAAGCATGCATCGAAGAAAAAGTAGCCTACGGTGGTGGGTCTGTACTTGTGTGGGCCGGAATTTCTTCTGAAAGTCGCACAGAGCTGGTGATCATAGAAAACGGCTCTTTAACTAGCGAAAGATATGTGGAAGAAATCCTCAATGATCACGTTGGTCCATTTATGGTCAATTTAGGTGAGGATGCTATATTTATGCATGACAATGCCCGACCTCATACAGGTAGGATTGTGAATGACTACCTTCAAGAGATGAACATTACTCGTATGGAGTGGCCAGCGCGCAGCCCGGATATCAACCCGATCGAGCATGCTTGGGACGAGCTAGGCAGATGCGTAAAACAACGAAACCCTCCCCCAATCACGCTTCCTGAGCTCAAAATTGCTCTCACAGAGGAATGGGAGAATATTCCCCAAAATCGTATAAGGAACTTGGTGTACAGCATGCCAAACCGCGTAAACGCAGTAATGGAAGCACGATGAGGCAATACGAAGTATTAAAATTCAAGAAAATCGTAATAAAGTTCAAAAATTTTATGTTTCCTATTTTTGTTTTAAAGAGAGATCAGCAGTTTTTTTCTTTATGTAATTTTGTGTTAATAAAATGTATGGTGACTCATATTTTTTTTACTTTAATTTAAGGAGTATTACATTGTCTATTAAATACAATTTATTGCATTAACCTATCATTTTTAGTTTCCGAGATTTTTAACATTCTTTAAGTGACCCGGATTCATTGCTCTCGAGTGTAGTTGAAAATCATGTTCTCTCATACATCGATATACGTCACCGACAATTCTCCAACTGCAAAATGTAAATTTGTAATCGCAAAAAATATTTTTTTTATATGATAAAACTACAAATTAATTACCTTTATTCGGACTTTTTTCTTTACTCATACTGTGAGACCCTGCTTCCTGCCAAATTTCATGATTCTAAGTCAACGGGACGTACATACCTACCTTATAGGTTTTGATTTATTTGCGAGAATCAAAATATCTCGCATAAACGGCCGTATATAATTATTGTGTTGACTTAGAAGCTTGATTTTTAGAGCTCCAAAGAACCGGAGACCTTCGTTTTTTTATATACATTTCAATTCAATTATAATTTTCCTGATAAAAAAGGCAGACTCACTGATGGACAACGAAGTGATTCTATTAGGGTTCCGTTTTTTCGTTTTATTTATTTATTTATTTAACTGTCTATGTGCACACATATAAAAAGACAAGAAAAAAAAGGAACAGGAAAATACGTACAAAGGTGATGCTTATTTCTAAAGAAATGTCTACCAGCATACCTGCGATAGGAAAGTGGATAAAAAGAGATGTAGTCAACGTGTGTAAGAGTACAAGAGAAAATAAAATAAAATTCCTTTTGAGGAATCCTAAAAATGAGGGAAGTGTCATCTGCGAATAATAATGTTCTTATCATTATCCCTTATGTGGTTATACTATTTAGCTCCATAAACGTATAACGTGATGATAATCAGCTGTAACTATCTGCAATAATCTAACCCTTGGGTTCGTCTTTTTTACAATTTGCGGCAAACTATAGAAGAATACGGACACAATGCAATATTTTTCATCCCCCATAATAAATAGCTAGATAATTTATTGCCTACAGCAGACTGACCAGACTTAGAGGGAATATCTATACAAAATTTGAACAGAATCTATCCCGTAGTATTTGTGTGATGCTGGAACATGAGAAAAATACATTCACTGACATTCAATGACAGATAGAATTAAACCGTCTACAATCAATAGCGATCTGTCTTTAATGCTGCGGCCGCATCTGCGTCTATCGTGACGAAGCTTTGCACGAGATGTGACCAACCATTATCGGCTATCGTTGCAATAGTTCGGGCTGCTTAGCGCTTAACGCCCGAGTACATCGAAGGGTTTTAGCGCGCTAATTAGCGTGGTGCGTGGTCGGACTACTGTTGTTCATTTCGACTGTTGTCTCCAGACTGCGTAGACGCTCTGTCGAAATAATGAAGAGCCATCTATACACGATAATTCGTTAAAATTATGAAGCCGCTAATGTGAACATTGCATTAGCACCATCATTTTAGCGAGCAAAACAAACGATGCTTTGGCACGCATTGCTTCGTCAAGATAGATGTAGAGGCGGCTGCAGCATTGCTGAAAACAGGTAATTGGGTTCGGCCGTAAGATAAATTCAGAAAGTACGTCATTATTATAAATTGAAAAGTCACATTGATAGGTAGTTGCCCGGATTCGAACCCGCAAACTCCATGAGAGACGAGAACCTTAAGCACTGGTCCATCACGACATGAAATTTTTTATCAATATTATCTTAGTACAAAAGAAATAAGTATGATTTAAAACCAATTCATAAGTTTACTTGCAAGAAAAGCCGTGTGGATACTGCACTTGTGAAAAGTTTTTATTGAAAGTTGATAGTCGTTAATCGTATTAATTTGTAATGATAATAAATATATGAAGTTGTCATCGTATTAGTGGTTCTGCAGCTTCAATATCATCAGAATTGTGACGGAATATAGCAATTCGTCGTGGACGTGGTACGACAGCTCCGCTAGGAGTAATAGTTATAAACCCTTTGAATAGTGTTCTATGTACGACAGCGGCTCCCCTGACATCCAGAGAGGGTGTCAGGGGAGCCGCTGTCATGAAGAGACACCCGCCACGCAAACATCGATGCGACGCTCTGCTAAAGTGACTTTCACCAGCCACCAGCCAGTGATACTCTGACCTTTTCGATGATTTCAGTAAATTCGTAACAAAACGCCCGGGCGGCCGCGGCGTCACATGCTGCGCCGCCATGTATATTCACTTCGAATATAATGGGGAGTATGTACAAAATTATGTGTTACCTGCGTTTATATTTTTTGTTGACTTTGAAAAGTTTCCTGTCTCTGGAACCCTATCCACCGGTTCTTTGGAGCCTGCTCCCGGCATCGGTGGATCCCGTTTTGTTTAAGAAATATTTAAAATCGATCAGATATGTACAGAATTTTAATAAATGAGTTAATAATTATTTTAATAAACGTTTATTTCGACCAACAAAGGATCGTAACAGAACACAGAACAAAGAAAATTAAATTAAAAAAACATACAGTACCTACAGCGTGGGTGGTACAATGTCCTTGGGTATTAACTCCACACAACGACAAAGATTACACAACATATATCGCATTAAATCCCATTTTAAGTAAAGCTTTAGCTTTGGCATTCAAAGGTGTCTTGCTAGTAAAGGGGTTAATTGTATAAAATAAGAAATTTTTTGTTCTGTAATAGCAAATTAGAACCCGATATTTAGTCTTAAGATACATGCGTTTACATATATTAGGCCTCTTGGGCATAAGCTCACCAACTGGCATTGTCTCTTTTAAATCTCTCATTCTCGACTGATTCTGAAAGATTGCCTGAAAAAGAAAGTCATATAACATTTTAGTTCGTATTGACGTGATTTAGAAACATAAAAAAAAAAAATTACAACAATGAATGGCGGCAACGGCACAGTTGGCGCAGTAGTTAAGCGATTGACTGCTGCGCTGCGTGTCGCGGGTTCAATTCCCGCACGGAGTAAATATTTGTACGACCTACAAGTAGTTGGTCCGGGTCTGGCTGTTTGTGTATGTGAGTTTAAATGTTTGTAAATGCACCCACAATACAGGAGAAATTCCTAGTGTGGGGCAAGGTTTAAAAAAATATTAATAATTAATGAATGATTGAATGATTTCCGACACAGTAGAAGTTACTTAATACAGAATATGGTATGTATTTGGTTGGAAAGCCTTTACATGAACAACTATATCAATACTAATATAGAAAGAGGTAAGCGAGTGTGAGTTTGAGAGGGGTAAGAGGTGAGCTGGTGACCGACTGACTCATCGTCGCTGAGCCGAAAACCTGATTTTAATCAAACCTCTTCTCACTTGCACTATTAAGTTAACCCTTATGCATTCCTAGTCCCAGTCAGACAGTTTCTCTATATGTATAGCTTATGCCAAAGAAAGGCCCTGAGGAGTGCTTTCCATAAATATATTGACTATCTATAAATACATACACAACCCCCAGATACGAATAAAACTATAATGTTTCACTAAGCTCGTGTAACAATAAAAATCCTTCCAAAATGTTAAGTAGGCTGCTTCAAAAATCGAAGATGGTTCGAATTATATTTACTGTCTTAATGATTACGCCTGACAGTACCTCTTGACTCTAACGATGATCCGTGCATTGCTCGTGTAGCAGCAGCGGTGAGATTTCATTAAAGCAAAGTGATGGATGATTTGTGTTGACGGCATTTGTTGAGCATTTTTAATAAGTAAATAAAAAAAATATGCGTTCGCTTCACGAGCAAACTTGGAGAGGGTTGCAGGAAACAATATTTAAGTTAAAACCAATAACGATTGAGGAACACGCTGACCCTTGCTCGAGCCAGCACGCGCCGCTGAGCCCGTGAGCCGAGCTTTAATTTTTCCCCAAATAATCTTAATCCGATCCAGCCTATTCCTTGCTGCCCTTCCCCAATGACGCCCTAAGCCTAAGCTGAAGTCGGTACCCCCACAGAGGGTGACTTAGCGTGTAGTCACTTAGTTTGTAAATTTTTATGCCCTGGCTGTTACCCGTGCCGACCTTCACAATAAAACTCCTTATTGTGAAGGTTGGCACGGGTAAATCTGTCGGGCATGCCATCTAGCGGGAGAATCAATTCGACACATTATCTTCGAGTGTTTTCGTCTAGCTAACAAAGAGTACTTGCATAGACACAACCTTGTAGCTAGGATTATCTATACCATATCCAACTTGTTCTGAAATAATGCCCTGTGGTATCGGAAGTGCCGTATAACAGGTATGTGCGTGACCCAGTTCTCGAAAATGGAAATATCACATTTTACTGGAATCGATCCGTCATCACTGACAGGACAATTGCCAAGAAGCCTGTTATAGTGGTGGTGAATCGAAGAGAGCGGTGCGTTACGATTATTACGGTCTCGCATGACGGGAACCTCGTGAAAGCCGAGAAAGAAAAACAAACCAAGTATCTTGACGTTGCTCGCGAGGTTGTCGACATGTGGGATGTGGACTCAGCGGTGTACCAGCCAATGGCTTAATTGCTAAGAGTCTCGACCAGCACCTAAGGAGTCCCTCGTTGGGCAGCCTTAAAGAGATGAACGATAGGAGCGGAGCTCTGAAACGGAGTTTAGATTCCATTGGTTAATATTGGCACATTTCTCCGCTCCAGTGGACAGGCAGCCTTATGCATGTTTAATCTTTGCTAGAAAACAATTTTCACTTACCTTGATATAAGTACGAGAATAATGAAATACTTGTTTAATTCTAGGAATGTAACATCAAGACACCATAAAAACTTTTTTCCTATTTTTTTTCGTCAAGCATGCACCAACGCCTTTGAAAGTTTGTTGACAAACTATGCCATCCTGCGCAAGCAGCGAGCAAACGAGCGCGTAAATTTGAAACATGTGAGACTAGCCTTGTCCGGTTTTATCCCCATACCCGGTTCGACTTATCTCCCCTATAAAGAAATGAATATATTAAATTATTGCTCAAAGCTATTTACACAAAATTGGGTAAAACTTAGGTAAAACAGACTATGAGATCGACCGTCGCCGTCGAGTCGAAAATGCCCGGAGAAGCTACTGGTCCATGAAGGCGCTAATGAACCTTCCTATCTTAATCAAACGCAAGCTCGTCGACGTGTGTATCTTGTCCATCCTAACCTCTCTTAATAAATCGATTATTAACAGATGAGATTTTACTACTTACTGATTGAACCAAGACATAAACCCACAAGCAAAGGAAAGCATACAATATATGGTATTTTTATGAGTCAATTAAAACATAGCTTCGTTTTAGAGTAAGAATAAATCCATAACATTGTATGACTTCAATCTAGACCTATTTTATGAATCGAGAAATACAGGTTTACGCGTAAATTAGAAATTTGGCTTCTAATATTGTATGGTTACTTTCGAAATAACAAAATAACAACTGATACTGGTATCTTTATGTAGTCTGTGAACTGATAACAACAATAAAACGTCAACTCAAACCATAGACGTATTAATAATAAAGACGTCCTAAGCCTAAGTCATACTAAACTACCTAAATTAGCTGTCAGTGCTAGTGACGCGTGGCTTGGGTCTAGTATCGTTTGGTAGTAATTGTATGGAGGTTAAAATAGAATGGACAGCGGTAGCAAAGGGGCCCCCGGTGTAAAAAAAATGGTAGGTGTTGGGTCCCCGATTATAAGGCTGACTGTCCACTGGAGAGGAGAGGAGAGGAGCGGAGCGCAACTGTGCCAATATTAACCAATGGAATTGCAGAAAATCTCCGCTCCGCTTCAGTGGATAGGGATTTGCGAACTAGTTAAAAAATTCCTACAAAACCGGGAAGCGGAGCGAGGAAGCATTACTCCTTCGCTCCGCTTCAGTGGACAGGCAGCCCTAGGCGGCTTGTCCACTTGATCCCCAACCTTAATACACAACCCGCAACGGCTTTTAAAGTGAGGGATGATGCCTGGGTCAAAAAAAAGAAATTCTATTTAGTCCGTCAGTCAGATAATAATAAAATATTAGACACGTATTTTTTGCTTTATCATATTAATGAAAAATGACTTAGATACAACGCATTTAAGTTGGGGAGTGGGGGTTGATACGTCACAAGTATGGATAAAATCTACATACAAGTGACGTCATGGCACATTATAACTCAATGTATCGCCGTAATCTTTTGATAACGTAAAAAAAGAAAAAATACGTGTACGTTATTTTTTCATAATCTACATTACGGACAAAAAAACATTTTTTGTCATCATCCCTATTTATTGTTTTTCTCACGAACGGTGCGTTACCTTTTCATGGGAGTGGTGCCAGGGGAGGCACACCTCCTGCCAAACTATACTAAATTTTACTTCTATGTCATTGCAATAAGTTGCATTAAAAAATGTAGTTCCACAATTTTCCGCCGGACTTGTGTGTGTGAGTGGTGGCGCGGACTCTATGAATGAGGAACTATAAACTACGCGCGACACCACCACACAGAGCGGCCGCCATACTTGGAAGCGGTCATCAGACATCAATTAAAAAAAGCATCATTCGTATTTAGGTAATAATATTTTATTTAAAGTAATAAATATTGTGTTTATTTTTATTATATAAAGATGTGAAACAGAATGCCCAGTATATCAGAGATAGGCGTAGCCACAATTATTTTGGGAGATTGAATAACTTAAAATGAAGTGTTAAAAAAACACAATATTAATAAATAAATTAAATATCAATAGGCTCGCCCCCTATTACATGGGACTTAAAAAACATAACTGGTGAAATGTGGGCGAACTACAGGTACACCTTTGCCCCCAAACCTCCGGGAAACAAATGTTATGTGATGTTATGTTAATAATTAAATATCATTAAATCGCCGAACTAATTCTTACTAAAGTTCGTTTTTTAGTCCCAGGTAGTAATTTGACAGGTCCAAATTTAAAAAAACAAACAAAGATTTGAAATTAAAGTCTAATTACTATCTGGGATTAAAAAACGAACTTTTCACACCTTTGGAAAACATCAAAAGTGAAAATCACAATATTAATTTTTTGCAAAACTTTTAAAATGATAAACACATATTTGTAATGTTTGTTTTTTTTTTTTTTTTTTGTTTAACAAAATATTGCTGCTAATTGCAAAAAACCTACCCGGTTTTTTCTATATCAGCGCATTTTATATCCATTCAATATCCATTTTATATCCATTTAATAAATTATCATTAATAAATATTCATATTATAAATTTAAGTCGCTTTTCGTGTCGATCATTCAGAGAATTTATTGCGGAAGGCTGTGCATAATACATAAACATTTAGTATAGCACAGAAATCTCGATGTTTTGACATGTCGCCGCATCAGTACATTGCACCCGTGCGAGGCAGGGGCGGGTCGCTAGTAAGTATTAAAAAACATAAGTATTATTATTAAAAAGAGTAAAAAACTGTTGGTAAAAGGAAGTAAGATACACATAATCTAAAATATAATATACATAGATAATAAACGAGTACTAACTAAAATGACAAAATCAAATCAAATCTAATATTTTCACACGTGTAAATTACCTACTATTAATTTAGAAAGACAATTATTAAACACCACTCACAGTTTCATTCCGATTCTTCAAAGCTTGGCAAGCTTTTGACTTCTAAATATTGTACTTTCCAAACTTTTCTGCAGCAACTTTTCTGCGCGCAGTACCAATCTCATAATAAATCTCTTCTTTTAACAATCATGGTCAAAAAATAATCATACGCATAGAATTTTGTTGGTCAGGGGGCAATTATTTCTCAATATAATGTACTGACGCACAGACTACATAGGGATTGTACTGACGAGTAGGGATGGGTCTAAAAATAATAAGCTGCTAAATTAACACTGCAAAATTTTTTTAGTGTCAACACCTGCTAAATAAGTTCTGGGATAGCTGTTAAATATAGCAGTCAGTGTCACAACTCACAACAAAGCAATAATGGTCCTGCAGATTCAGTCACAGTTAGATTGATAAGTTTGAGCAAGTTGATTTAATTAACTGCTAAGTGCTAACTGTTAAATCGAATTAACACTAATAAAAAAAAAATGTGTCAACACCTGTTAAATAAGTTCCGAGATAGATGTTAAATAAACGGAAACAAAAAATATATTAAATTTGAACAAAAGTAATATTACCAATTGGTATGTAGCTATTAGAAAAAAAACAAGATCTAAGAAAGAAATACAAAAGATACAAGAAAAAAAAAACAAAAAAAATATGATTATTATAAAAAAATACACATAAAAAAAAGAAATCGTTGTACTTAAATAAATTGATTCTCATTATAAATACGCCAACAGAAAAAGTTGTCAGTCCTAAGCCTGTGAAAAGTATGAAGGAAATGAGAATTAATTACGTTAACAATCCGTCTGTTATTAAATTTAACAGTTGCTAAAAATAACTGCTAATTTTAACTGTTAAATATTGTTAGCATTATCATTTAGCAGTGTTAATATTTTTTAACGTTTAAGCCCATCTCTACTGACGAGTAGGAACCACAGAATATCAAATTTAAAAAAACGACGCGTTCATATATTTTTGTACAGTTTTGGACACGAGGATTTTAGCAACTTTTAAGGTCTATGGCTTACAAATATTATTGCCAGTGTAGGAAAAATTTTAGGCACGATTTAGTTCCATATTTTATGCAAAAATAATATTTTAACGGTGATGCGCGTGTGAGAAAAAGATTATTAGATATACTACATTTAGAGGCATTGAGACATATCCACTTAACTATCAACTTTTGAGTGTCAGGATTTTCAGGTTACCTACGAGTATTAGTTAATTATTTAATCATGTAGGTATTTTAATTTGTGGGTGTACCTGCTACAGGTGCACCTCTGCCCAAACCCTCGGGGAAACAAGGCGTGATGTTATGTTATGTTATGTATTTTAATATCTATGAATATGGTGTGTAGGGAAAAGGATTATAAGAAAGCACATGGAGACAAGACTAGGCATTTATTTCAATTAGACTTGTCAATAAATAGGTATTGTTAATGAGAAAGCTAGTTATCCGTTCCAAATCTAGGTCTTCGTGGAGAAGAAGGATAAGAAACTCCACGGAAGCTTGTTTTGAAGTATATTATCAACACATTTTTACATTAGCATTTAGTTTTGTTATTACATTAATCTCTTGGACCATTTCTTAAAGCTAACAACTTTATCAATGACAAGAAATAGAATATGAATATTCCTTAATTCGATTTAACACTTATGTAGCAATATTAGCAATATTTTAATACATACAGAACATCATAGTTATCAGCAATAATCAAGATATAATGACAATTTAACTTACATGAACATTGTAGTCAGTCGATCTTTCACCAGAAGTGATCTGATGATCATTATTTCAATCCATTTTACAATAAAAGCAGAACTTCTGATAAGCAACATTATTTCCTTAAAAGGATCTCTAAAATAAGTGACATTTCATGTGTTGCCATCGACGGGGATAACTCCATTAAAAAAAAAAAAAAAAAAAAACTGCAATATTTTATCTCTAAAAAACGCGATGTTAGACGGTGTGTATTAGGAATACTATAGCTTTTAGCAACTCAATATTACGGACATGGACACCACTCAGGGTCTGTTCTTAGATGTTAACATAAGCTTTTATATTGTTACAAGTCCAGTGACACGTACAGAAAAGAGAACATGAATTAAGTTACACGACCTTATAAAGCATTTCAAATGACAGTTGTCTACCCTCAATAGCTATCTAACATGAATATTGCCACAGATAAAAATGAACTGAACTAATAATACAAAACAAATACTTTTAAACTATAAACTGTAATATTACCTTTACAAAAATATAATTTATACGTAAACTAATCTCTTAGATATTCTTAACAAAATAATTTAATGAAACTTGTATCCTCAATCATTTAGTATTTAAATATAGGAACAACAAATAAATCAGTGTGACCCTACTACATAATTCAACCAAGATATTGGAGACAATAACACAACAGTTGAGTCAAATCAGTGTTTGACTTATAAAAAATAAGTTTGTTATTAAATTCATTTAGTAAATTAACCATAGATAATAATTACATTTATAGGTATAACAAGTATAATTACATTTATATATCATATTATTTATTTTTAGACACAATAATTACATTTATATAACACGCGCGCTGGCGTCTAGAGGTGCCACCGGTCCCGGTAGCGGTAGCGCGCGGTAACCGGCAGTTATAGGTGCCTCTAGTAGTTCAGAGGTTCTTGAAAATGTTAATTCTTATAAACCAAACTTTTAGCAGGATCTTGAATCGCGTCAAGCACGAGACGACGAGTAAAAGTTAATACGCATACAACAATAATAAAAAATAACGTCAAGATTAGCAAACTTTAGCAAGCTATTTTTTTCTTATAAAAGAAGGTTTGAGGTATATTTTCCTATAAGTTTTGTTGCGGATACGAACTGCTGTAACTTTTACTCTCGTGAAACGTTTTTTTCTAAAAATGACAATTTTATTCATTTTATTTTTCAATTCGTTTATTAAATAGCAAACAATAAGATAATACTGATTCAGTTAGCTTAGCCAACGGAAGCGTTGTGTTTGTGAGAAGATAATTTTATTTTTTCTATTTGTTTTAATTTAAACTATGTATATATGTGACTGATGGGTAATGAAAAGTACATAAAGACTAATGGGTAGTAAAAACAATGATTACTAACATACACGTAAGGTTATGAGCGATAGGTAATATAAATAAATGAATAAAGTATTAATTCATATTTTTTATTTTAAAAACCGTCACCCTAGCATGTACCAAAGTCTGGTAAAAGACCGAAAAGTTGTCTATTTTTGATAACATCCTGACATTTACTAATATACGGGCTTTTACAGTAACATATACAGGGTGTTAAAGTAATTGCGTGCCATAGCTTAGGGGTAGGTTCAGTATCGATAAAGGAAGCCAGAAAAAAAAACATTTTTAATTACCGCATCGCCGGACGAAAATTCGAATTGTAACTTACATACTGTCGTAGCGTTAGTTCGATTCGCGTTCGATAGTAGGTAAATAATTAAAGCATTTAAACAAATAAAATAATTTTAATTCTAAACGATTGCTATTTTTTATTTTTTTTATGGCTTCCTTTAACGATAGTGAACCTACCACTAAGCTATGGCACGCAATTACTTTAACATCCTGTATACATACATATAATATAATATATTAGTAAGAATAAGGTCAGGTGGGTTAATTTTATTGGTTAGCACACATAAAATGGCACTTGATCGCAATGTCTTTCATATTGACAGTACAGCCACATTAATTGCGTTATAAATTACGTTGTTGAATAGACGTAATTTACGACGACGTTGTTGATTAAACCTATGAAGCAATGGATTAGGAATATCTTCAAAACCCCTCAGATTGTGATTGAAAATGTGACCAATTCGGGTACTGGTTTACACACGATGTTTTCCTTCACCAATGTCAGTAATTTCCAAGATAAACTCAGAAAGTACTTATGAATTGAAAAACTCCCATCGCGTAACTTTGAACACACAACCTCGTGCATGAGAGGCGAGTCCATAACCTCTGGGCCATCACGACATAAAAATCGTATCAATATAGAACTTCTTCTTTTCGTGTGGTTAGTGACTAACATGGTGTCAGAGTTTTAAAGCCGCCCATGGGCCTCTGACTTGGCTTCACATGCCGTCGAGAAATATCTCTCAGGCATGCCGGTTTCCTCACGATAATATACTATAAATGAAATAAGAACGATTTAAAACCAATTCATAGGTTTACTTGCAAGAAAAGCCGCGTGCATATTGCGCCTATGATAGGTTTGTATTGAAAGTAGTTAGTGGTTATTCTTATTAATTTGCAGTAGTAATATTTTTAACGCAAATCAAGAAAAAAAATACATTTTGAAATTGAACCTATGATTATGGAATAAATGGCTTTTTTATAACATCACGCCTTGTTTCCCTGAAGGGCTGGGCAGAGGTGTACCTGTAGTACACCCACATTTCGCTACTTATGTTTTTTTAGTCCCATGTAATAGGGGGGGAGCCTATTGCCATCAACCGGGCACAATTCCAGACTCCAGGCTACTACTGAGAAATTCCTGTTGGAAAAACCCAATAATACTTTGCCCGACTTGGGAATCGAACCCAAGACCTCATGCTCAGCAGTAGCGCTTGCGACCACTAGACCAACGAGGCAGTCAAAATGGCTTTAACATAAATGGCTTTTTATTTTAATTATATTTATATTCACTTTGAATAGACGGCACGGTTGGCGCAGTGGTTAAGCGATTGACTGCTGCGCTGAGTGTCGCGGGATCGATTCCCGCACGGAACAAATATTTGTATGACGGGATCCTGCCGTTTTGCCGAAAAGATTTTGCCAAAAAATCACTACCCAAACAAATTTTTGCAACCTTTTTTTATACCAATGCAATGTTTGGAATTATTTTAGTACGCACATTTTCATTTGGTCAAATTTTTACTTGGCAGAATATTATCAAGGATAATATAATTTAGGCATTTGGTCTTTAATATAATTATTTATTACAGCAAACAATCTTTATACAATAAACGTTTCGTCATACGATTTGGTATGACAAAAATATAAAGGTTAGGTTAGGTTAGGTTAAAACTGGCTCTTGCGGGGAACTCTCCTCCGAGGCACGAGTGTCGTCTGCTACGCGGATGACACTCTCCTCACCGCCCGGGGGGAGAGTTTCAGGGAGGCGGCCTCCTTGGCCTCGGCGGGCGGATCCTTGGTCGCAGGGAGGATCCGCCGCCTAGGGTTGACGGTGGCGCTGCAGAAGACCGAGGCCGTCTTCTTCCACGGTCCCCGGCAGCGCCCCCCGCCACCTGGCGCCCACATCTTCGTGGAGGGCGTCAGGATTGAGGTGAAGGCCCAGATGAAATATCTGGGCCTTGTACTCGACAGCAGGTGGCGCTTCGGCCCGCATTTCAGCGGGCTGTCGTCGCGCCTGCTGAAGACCGCGGGCGCTCTCTCGTGGCTCCTCCCGAACTTGGGGGGGCCCAGCGCTCGATGCCGGCAACTCTACGCCGGCATCTTGAGGAGCATGGCCCTCTACGGGGCCCCCATCTGGGAGGAGTCTCTCCACAGACGAGAGAACGCCGCGGCCTTGCGGGCACCTCAAAGGGCGATAGCCCAGCGGGTGGCGCGGACTCACCGCACGGTGAGCTTCGCCGGGGCGTGCGCTCTGGCCGGCACCCCTCCTTGGGAACTCGAGGCGTGGGTGCTCGCCAGAGTGTACGAGTGGAAGGCGGGGCGGAGGGCGGCGGGTCAGCCCTTCGCCCCGGAACAGCGGGAGGCCGTCCGGCGGGAGGCGAGGGACGCCATCGTCGTCCACTGGACGACGGACCTCGCCGCCGCGGTCTTCGGCCGCCGAACCCTCGACGCGATCGGGCCGGTCCTGCGGGACTGGCTCGAGCGGCCGCACGGGTTCCTCTCGTTCCGCCTGGTGCAGGTGCTGTCCGGACACGGTTGTTTCGGATCGTACCTGCATCGGATCGGACGGGAGGAGACGCCGTCGTGCCACGACTGTGGCGCGGCGGAGGACACGGCGCAGCACACTCTCGAGGTGTGCCCGTCGTGGTCCGAGCCGCGCCGCAGTCTCGTCGCGGCGATCGGGCTGGACCTCTCGCTCCCCGGCGTGGTGGGCGCCATGCTGAGGGACGAGGGGTCCTGGGCGGCGGTCGCCTCCTTCTGCGAGCACGTCATGTCCCAGAAGGAGGCGGCGGAGCGCGTGCGGGAAGACGATCCCGACGCGGCACCGCTCCGAAGGCGGAGGAGGGGTCGAAGGAGACGTCAGTTCGACGCTCATCTCCGACTCCTCCTCCCAGGTGGAGGCCAGCAGGCAACGGGTGCGGGGGCACCCTCGCCTGCATCGCACAGGCCTCCACCAGTGCCGGACGGGAATGGCCAGGTGTTCCCGGCCATTCCCGTAGCCCCCCAGTCAGGGGGGCATGCGGGGCCCGCCAGCTAGGCGGGCATGCGCCGGGAGGGTCGTGGATGTAAAGGCTACGCCGGTTTCCCATGGCCCTCCCATCACGGCGATGCGGGAACACCGCTGAGTTTTAGTGGGTATACTGTCCTTCTGACAGGAGTCCCACACACCCCGTCTCGTCCCCCACGAGCGGCAGTGCATAAAGCATTTCTCAGCGTCAAAAAAAAAAAAAAAAAAAAAAAAAAAAAAAAAAAAAAAAAAAAAAAAAAAAAAAAAAAAAAGGTTAGGTTAAAACTGTGACCTACGCACGAGCCGAGCGAGCGAAGCGAGCGGTGCCGCGGCAGCGGCCGGCGAGTGCCAAAAACGACTAGATTATATAGAAAGAAACTATGGAAAAAAACAGGCTACCCGAAACTGAACTAGTTACACGAAATTAATTATTTTAAAAAAATCTACTAAATATTTGGCAATTTTTTTTTTTGCGTAAAATGAGTAATTCCAACTGAAATATTTGACTACATAAAAATTGGTAAAAGTTCTAGTTGGTAAATAAGTTATTGTATAAACGTTCACATGCTAAACATTAGGTTTGCGTTACAATTATTTGTAAAGAGATTTTTTGCTAAGTAATAATTTGGCAAATGAAATTATGCGAAAAATTGTTTGGGAAGTGATAATTTGGCAATTTCTTTTCGATGAAACAAGGGAGACCCTTGTATGACCTACAATTAGTTGTTCCGGGTCTGGCTGTTTGTGTATGTGAGTTTAAATGTATGTTAAAGCACCCACAATACAGGAGAACTTCCTAGTGTGGGGCAACGTTTATTAAAAAAAAATAATAATAATACGGTTGGAACATGCACAAAATTATGCTTCGTTTATATTTTTGTTGACTTGTGAGGAGGTTCCTGTCTTTGGAGCCCTAACCACCGGGTACCATGGACCCTACTTCCGGTGCAGCTTCTTTTTATTTATATTATAAAATGTTTTTTATATGTTTTTGTTTAGGAAAGATTTAAAAATGAATCAGATATATTATGTTTCTGAATAAACGAATTAATAATATTAAATAATAAACCTTTATTTTGGCCTGTGTTGTATCATAGAAGGTACATACATATAAAACAGAAAATAAAATTAAAAATCATACAGTACCTACCTCCAGGGCGGAGGACAATGTCCTTGGGTATTAACTCCACACAACGACAAAGATTACGCAACATGTACAGCATCACTTCCCATTACAATTAACGCTGCAGTTTTGGGGTCCATAGGTTTCGTATCATTAAAGGGATTAATTGTATAAAAGAAGAATTTTTTAAATCTGTAGTAGCAAATTATTGTACGAAATTTACAGCGAAGCCATACGCGTTTAAAAAAACCAGGCTTCTCGGGAACAACATTGGGACTATCGCCACCTCTTTTAAATCGCTCCTTCTCGACTGATTCTGCTGGGGAATTGAGTTGAAGAAACATTGCCTGAAAAAGAAAGTCATACAACATTTTAGTTCGTATTTAAGTGCTTTCCTTTAGATACATGCAACATTTAAAATTCCAACAATGATTTTGGGTTACTGCAGAGTATGTTTTATGTAGAATGTATTTGGTTGAAAAACCTTTATATTGTAATTTAGGGGCATGAGGAACAGGGTGTAAAGTTCACTCATCCACCATAGAAAAGGTAGAATCCTCCAACCAGACGGGTGTTGTGTCTGGCGGGCCGACTGCCCGACTGTTTTTTTTTTTTTTTTTTTTTTAACTATGGCATCTCGCGGGTATACCACTAAGGTATTTACTGCTCAACCGAACAATCCTGTGGCTGCCTTAAGCACTACACTCAAAGCCTCCAGCCAGGAGCAAAACTATTCTAAATTAAAATTAGGCGAACGCTCGCTAAGGGCACCCCCTGTGGGGTACGAACCTCGGCTTAGGGCGTCGCTGAGGGGAGGACAGCAAGATGGGATAGGAAGTATCATTATTATTATACGGGGAATTTAAAGCTACGCGCTCAGCTGCGGCGCGGGCTGGCGCTTCATCGTACAAGGGTCGGGGGGGAGTATTATTTACTCGTGAGGGTCGCGATCGCGGAGGACCTCGGCGGCGAGGTCGGTACGACGGGTGTCGGGTGTATTTGTGCACTGTACTGGTGGCCCTATTGCTCTCCTGGAGGACCACCACTCGGTGGGATCATCTGGATCGGAGAGGACATGCCTAGGACGGCGAAATCGACTAATACGGGAGGGGGTATAATTGGCCGCTTCAACAACCAGAGGGTTGCGGTGATTGGCGGCGGAATTAAAGTGACGCTTGGACATGCGTTTTAGGAACTGATGGATTGTGGGGATTTTAAGGTCGAGGTGGAGGTTAATATTTCTGACAAACCAGGGAGCGCCCGTGGCTCTTCTGAGGAATCTGTTTTGGATCACCTGCATCCTATGGATATTTCTGGGGGATGTGTGTGCAAAGACAGCACCCGCATAAGTCATGATGGGGCGGATGCACGCTGTGTAGATGCGCAATTTGCACTTGAGTGACAACTTGCTGCGTGCATTAACGATGTAGTATAATCTACTGAGAGCGAAGGCGGCCCGCGAGCGAACCGACTTTATGTGCTCTGAAAAGTTGAGATAGTGGTCGAGGATGACTCCCAAGTACTTGGCTCGCTTCTCCCAGGGGATAGGCTTGCTTAACAAGGTGAGTGGTCGGGGAATGTGAGGGGGTCTAGATCGCGGTTTAATAAATAAAACCGCCTGACTTTTGTCGGGGTTCACCTCAATTCTCCATTTCTTAAACCAGGCGCCAAGGTTATTGACAGCCCGTTGTAGGAAAAGGTGGATCTGGGTCTGTGACCGGCCCCTGCAATATATGGCCGTGTCTTCTGCGAACAGAGCCAACTGCGCCGTATTGCTTTTGGGGATGTCGCTTGTGAAAAGCGAGAACATGAGCGGGGCGAGCACGGAGCCTTGAGGGACTCCGGCGCGGATTTGGCGGGGAGAGGATAGGGCTCCCTCGATGCGATAGCGGAAAGTGCGATTCGACAAGTAGTCCCGTAAGATGAGCACGAGACGATCGGGCACTCCGAGTTTGTAGAGCTTAAAGATTAAGCCGTTGTGCCAGACCTTGTCGAATGCTTTCGCTATGTCGAAGAAGACCGCACCTGTCGACATGCCGCGGTAGAAGCCGCCGCCGATGAATTCGACGATACGGTGGACCTGATGCACGCTAGAGTGCTGGGCTCGAAAGCCGAACTGTTCATTGGGGATGAGGCCTTTGGTTTCAGCGTAGTCCCTGAGACGCTTATAAATAAGCCTCTCATAGATTTTGCGTAATACCTTGAGCAGGCTGATGGGGCGGTAGCTGGAGGGTTCGGTTTTGGGCTTGCCAGGCTTTGGGATACCTATGACTATGGCTTCTTTCCACGCTTGGGGGAAGATATTGTTGCTTAGAGCACCATTGAAGATGGTGGTCAGTAGCATAATAAGGTGGGCGGGGAAGAGTTGGATCACCCTATTGGTGATTCCATCTGAGCCGGGGGCTTTACGGATGTGGAGACCTTTGATAATGTCATGCACTTCGTCTGGAGTGACGGGAGGCAGAGGACTTTCGGGGTCTTCGACGGGGGGCAGAGAAGCTTTACGTTCGACTTCAGCGTCTACCTCTGAGAGGTGAGCTTGGTCTACTGGTAGGGAGCTGGGAGAGCATTGAGCCTCGAGACTGTCGGCTAGGCATTCAGCTTTGTCGATGTCGTCGAAGGCTATGGTTTTTTCGGGGCGTACTAGGGGGGGCATGGCAGCTATCTGCTTGGACTTGAGTTTCCTCTGGAGTTCCCAGAAGGCCTGATGGGTGGGCTGTAACTCGCTCAACATCTTATCCCAGCTCGCGTCACGCAGCTCCGCCATGCGTGTCCTTACAGATCTCTGCAAGTAGCGCATGTGGGCTTTGTTGGCGGGACAGGGAAAGTTGCTGTATGCACGGGTGGCCGCGTTCTTCTCGGTCAACAGAGCATGCATCATAATCTATACTAATACATAATAAGGTAAGCAGTTTGTGACTGACTGACTCATGATCGCTGAGCTGACAAGTGTAGTTACAAAAACCAAAGGAGATAGGGGCACGGTAGTGTAAGACGAGTCAAGCGAAGCGCAAGGGCACTAACTTGCCTACTGCTTACTAGTGCCTTTTCTCGCGCGTCGTCGTTTTTTTGAACCCTCTTATTTTGGGTTTGGATTGTACCAGATAAAAACTCTTGGGATATAATTTCAATAGATTTATTAAACATAATATAAAGTTTCGATTGCATAGCTTGTATGCGTTAGATTTGATTGATATCTAAAAAAAAAACTATTTCGTCTCTCTCACTGATGATCGTCAAAATTAGGGTACTTTCTGAAGTCTTAGAAAGCTGAAATTTCGTATTTAAGCAAGTGTTAGTACGCAAACCACAAAAAATCTAAAACCTGGAACTTTTACCCCCCAGCCCCTTAAACTAGGGGATGAAAGTTTGTATTTTCATCTTGACCAAATTCACACTTTCTATCTCTGTTCGTCTTTCTTTCTCTTTGAATTAGATGAAGACAGTCGCAAGCGCCTTTTCGCGTGACCATTTCTGCCAGTGCACTCTTAACGCAAGCAGCTTAAAGAAAAAAATAATAAAACCGAATTTTAATAAAACCTGATGATATGCAATTTTAAGGTTTTATGTGTATCCGAACGTTTTATTATTTGTTTCTTTTGGGCCTAATAGATATGTATGGAATTTTGAAATTGAACTTCGAATCGACTTGTGTCTATCTCTCGCTTTTTTCGTATCGAAGTGAAAGTGACAAAACTAAGTGAAGTTCAAATCTTTAGAATTTTGTGAGCAGACCCACACTGTTGTCGGCATTAATAAAAAAGTTACTTTGTATCCCGCTTGCAGCAAAATCGGCTTTTGCTCACTGTCTTTAGACAGCAAAATCGTTTTCACGTCAGTTATCTGTCTAATTTTTTTAACAGCATAGACGGCCATGCTTAGCCTTCCTGACAATTTTTCTATGTGTGGCCTCATTCTAATTTACCGTCAATACGACATAAACATTACTACAAATTATCTTTCTACAAATGAAATAAGTATGATTTAAAACCAATTAATGAGTTTACTTGCAAGAAAAGCGCTATTGCGCGTATGATATGTCTGTATTGAAAGTAGTTAGTCGTTATTCTTAATAATTTGCAGAAAGTACGTATATTCAATTTGAAATTGAACCTAGAAATATAGAATATATGGCTTTTTTATGTTATTTATTTTTATATTCATTTCGGTTTGTTTATACAGCCTGATTTCTGGGATTAATCATTGATCCGCAATTAAATTGGAAAAAACAGATTAATGTACTTAGTCAAAAAATCAGCAGCTCGTCGTTTGCCCTCTATAAAATTGCTCCTACTGTCAATACAAACGCCTTACTAACTACCTATTATGGACTTGTTGAACCTTTATTGAGGTGTGGAATAATTTTTTGGGGCAATTGGGGCATCGAACACAGACACAGTGTTCAAAACACAATAGTGTTGTGTTCGGGCTTTAAAATGGATCAGATTAATGTTTTTGAATAAACGAGTTAATTATAATAAACGTTTATTTCGATCAATGCAGTATCATAGTAGGTACCTCCATACATATAAGAACAGAACACAGAAAAAAAAAAAAACATACAGTACCTACAGCGTGGGTCCTTGGGTAATTAACTCTACACAACGACAAAGATTACAGAACATGTACAGCATCTCTCCCCATTTTAAGTAACGCTTGAGTTTTGGGATCCATAGGAGGAATCTCAGCAAAGGGATTAATTGTATAAAAGAAGAATTTTTTTGTTCTGTAGTAGCCAAGTATAACATAATATTTAAGGTGAAGCCACATGCGTCTACAAAAATGAGGTTTTAAATAGGCGTCTCTTTTAAATCGCTCCTTCTCGACTGATTCTGCTGGGGAATTGAGTTGAAGAAACATTGCCTGAAAAAGAAAGTCATACAACATTTTAGTTCGTATTGATGTGCTTTCCTTGCGACATTTAAAATTCCAACAATTATTGTGGGTTAATGCAAAGTATTTAGGAGGTATGTATTTGGTTGGAAAATCTTTTTATAAATTAATATCTAAATTCATATTGCTTATAGAGGTAAGCAGTGAGCTTGTGACTGACTGACTCATCATCATTGAGCCGTAACTAGTGAAGTTACATTTTCCGTATTCGGGTTACAGTTTTTTAAACTTTTTATTTTTACTTTTCCATTTTAACGCTTGATAAACGTTACGACAACGTAAATAAGAGTAATACTCAGCTCTTAAGCTCTCAGCTATAAAGTACCTTAGCTCTGTAATAATGAGCCTGGAAACGGTATTTTTTCTTATACAAGCTGGTCAAGTTTGGGAGGGCCTTAATTAATGGACTTAAAAAATAAAAAATATTTAGTTAATTAATTAACTCTATATTGAGACGTGTTACAGATTGAGATGAAAGTCACGAACTAACTAAAACTTAGAGTAAACGATCATAATCTATCAAATATGCAAGCTCAGCGACCACACATCGTGTTGGGCAAAAGTGCTTCCACACAAAATCGGTAAGGGTTGTGGTTCCATAACTCCTCCGTCGACAATTGCGAAATTATCAGTAATATTTGGATTCCTATGATTCCGCATACAAGACAATTTACGCCAAAATACTATGCTAAGACATACCATAACTAAAATTACATAAAGTAATACAGTTGCTAAGCTAACACTATTTGTTTTCACTGCACTATCACTTTTGTTAAAGTTCAAGTTGTTTAGATTTACTGTTTTGTTTTTTTTTTAAACTTTGCCACGCACTAGGAATTTCTCCTGTATCATGGAAGTTGAAGGCCTCGGGTTTTGGCCGTCAGTTTCAAGATCACGACGATCAGCCACAACCTGTAAAGGACGTTTAACGTTTATAAAGGCACTTTAGTTTTTCTTTTAGCTTTCTGTACTGGTACTACGTTCCTATTGGTTGTTCTTGTTACTTTTGCTTTATGATATCTAGGTTTACCTTTACTTTTTCTTATGTTAATGTCCTTTACGAATATATTATCTTCATTTTGTAAGCTTAACTCAATTTCTCCACCTTTCTTTTCTCTGGCTTTTTGTCTAGTGTTAAGAATCTTTTCGGCTAGGTTTTATACAAATAGTTAAACCGATTTCCAATACGGAGGTGGTTTTATGTTCGTAGCGTATGTTTTTGTTTTTTTATGTATGTTCACCGATTTTCTCCGTCAACTGTAGACCGATTTTGAAAATACTTTTTTTGTTTGAAAAAGTATGCTCTCGGGGTGGTCCCATATAAATTTTATTATCTTTGCTTGGGTTTTGAATTAGCTTCAATAATATGAATTTTTCCTACTTAATCTATATGGATGATAATTATGATAAAGTTCCTGTCATTGTTATTTACATAGCAGGTTGTGGTATTGGAATTTGTGTAGGTACCACAACTAAAAAGTTAAAAATAAAAGCTTTTTACATAAAAACAAATAACTTTAATTTCGGAAGTCGGTGGCTTCTGACTTCCGAAATAATTTTTTTTGCACTGTGTACCTAGTATTTTTTTGGAAATCGATGTTTTTTTTTTTTTTGTAAATAGTTTTTTGTTCTTTTTGCATGATCTTTAACTAACTGTTATGTATACACTCTTTCTAAGTTGTAGACTTAGAAAGGGCGAAATATCATAGATTCAAATATTTTATTAGTCTGTGTGTCCAAATGCTACTTCAAAAGGTGTTAATCCTGGTTAATCCAGTAGTGGAGTGTATTGTATGATTGTATGCCATTTCGGATTAGGTCATGACAGAAGCTGCGTCCGTACACTTACGTACATATTTTACGAGCCTATAATTATCACTATTATGGTGGAGTGAAATCGCTCTTCTGTTTCAGTACAGTTAGGATTGTTTAGTGTTGTTTTAGGAGCATGAGGAACAGGGTGTAAAGTTCACTCATCCACCATAGAAAAGGGAGGATCCCCCGACCAGACGGGTGTTGTGTCTGGCGTGCCGACTGCCCGACTGTTGATGTCGGATAGTCTTATAATATGTCGTTCGCGCGGTAAACTCTAACTGCGCGATGCAGGATTTGTGAGACGTCATGTCTTTGATGTGTAGTTCGTATGTGGCGGTGTAACCGCTACATCACTCCCCTCCGGAGACCGGAGGTCGATATTGGGCTGAGTCTTGTATCTTACGTTGCTTCACAGTGCCAAGCTAAGGTTCCAGTGAGTCGGAACCGGGTGTCGCACAGTTCACGGTGAGTCGAAACTGTCTGCGGTGATTGCGGCGATTGCGTTGATTGTGGTGATTGAGGTGATGGCGGTGATTGAGGTGATTGCGGTGATTGCGGTGATTGCGCTGATTGCGGTGATTCCCCAGTGAGTCGGGATGATGAGGCTGACGGTGATGACCAGGAATGCGCGTTCGCTACATGCTGGTGGTCAGGATACCCGTTGAAGCCAAATTTCGGTACAAAGACCTTTACATCCGAATCAACACGCCTACTGTGCAGGCAAATCAACCGAATCAGCACTCCACAGCGTAGTCTCACGCATTGGAAATGCTCTTAAAGCCAAAAACCCAACCCTAGGCGCCTTCATTGATATAGAAGGTGCTTTCGACAAAAAAAACTTCGTCAGCATCGTGCAGGCACTTGCCAGGCACGGTGTTGCGCGTACACTCATAGAATGGATCAATAACATGTTAAAATACCGTGCCATTCAATTTACCGTGAACACCACCACGAGAGGTATCGTGAGTAGAGGCTGCCCACAGGGTGGGGTGCTGTCACCACTGCTGTGGAATTTAGTCACAAATGAGCTCAACGCCAGCAGTCTGTACTCGGTGGGATACGCGGACGATATAGCAATTCTGATCTCGGGGAAATTTGAGGGCATCTTATGTGATCTCATGAGAAGGGCTTTCAAAATAATCGAGAGCTGGTGCACGAAGCACGAGCTATCGGTTAACCCCTCGAAGACAGAACTAATAATGTTTACCAACAAGAGAACTTTGGGACCCCATAGGCTTCCAAAACTTTTCAACACAGAACTAACACTTAAAGACGAAGTCAAGTACTTGGGGGTGATCCTTGATAGCAAACTGCTCTGGAACAAGCACCTCGACTACAAACTTAATAAAAGCACAATCGCACTCTGCACAATGTAAAAGAATGTTAGGGAAAACATGGGGGCTTTCTCCGAAGATAACACTGTGGTTATACAAAGCGGTAATCAGGCCAATGTTGGCTTATGGCGCTCTGGTTTGGTGGACGAGGACTGAACTCTCGACTACCATTACCAGACTACAACGCTTCCAACGACTGGCCTGTACGGCTACCACTGGCTGCATGAGAACCACCCCAACTGCAGCCTTGGAGATAGCCCTTCAATTAACTCCCCTTGACCTGTACATACAGCAGGAGGCGGTGCTAGCTGCCATCAGGCTAATGCATCTGGGCATATGGGGCAAAAACCACACCAGTCCACACGCTAATATCCTGGACCGGGCGATTGAGTACCAACCTCTCATCGCTGCCCCGTGTGATAGAACACCAAACCAACCCTTGTTCAAAAAAAACCATACTATACAAACAGTTCAGGAGGAAAAGGATCAGTAAGGAGCCCATGAAGTGCGCATCTACACAGACGGCTCAAAAACACAAAACGGTTCAGGTGCTGGCGTACACTCCCTTGACCTCAACCTTAACATTCACATACCACTAGGCACACACAGTTCGATATTCCAATGTGAATGTGTTGCCTTAACACAAGCCGCAACAGCAGTAAAGCGCTTAGGCATCCGGGACTACGGTATTAAATTCCTATCCGACAGCCTATCTGTGCTCAAAGCTTTAGAAAACAAACAAACTAACAATAAACTAATTTTTGAGTGCCATTTAGCTCTGGAGAGTTTATCGAAGTTTAATCGCATTACCCTCCAGTGGATCAAAGGGCATAGTAGATCCTTAGGCAATGATGCCGCTGATAAACTTGCGAAGAGAGGCTCTGATATGGAAGTGCTAGGCCCGTATCCACTTCTCCCTCTGCCTTTCTCACAATTTCGTGCCTGGATTCGCCAAAGATCGACCGAACTCCATAACAACAGATGGTCACGGGCAACAGACTGTAGACAGTCAAAATTGGCTTTACCAATTGTAGACCCGCGATTAACCAAAAAACTTCTCAACCTGGGTAGAAATAACCTTAGAATAATTATAGGAACAATTACGGGCCATAACCCCCTCAACAAACATCTTTTCAACATAGGCGCCACAGATAGCACCCTTTGCTGGGGCTGCCTTGACGCCGAGGAATCAGCCGCCCACGTTATCCTGGAGTGCGAGGCTGTGGCTTCTCAAAGGGAAGAAATCCTCGGAACAGTGAGGTCGCTCCGCGTAGCCTGTGAAGCCCCCAGGAGGCTTCTGTGCTTTTGGGCGAAGCTAGGCTGGCTCTGTTAGCCAGTATCCCCACGCACAACGGACCAAATGAGAGTCTAAGTGCGGAAAAGGGAGTCCCATCATCATCATCATCATACCCGTTGAAGCCGAGGGTGCTGGCTGTCTGTGTGACTCGCCTCACGGAAGCTTGAGGGAGTGATGGTGATGATGACGTCACGCTGAAGTAGTTGCACGAAGGCTGCGCTGACATTCATATTCGGGGTCACCAATGACACTTACGGGCAGATGCAATAAAAACGACTTTTGAAGTTTAAGACTTGTATTACTGCCTACCTCGGTACTTCCTTTAGAGTACAACATAAAGATTAAGACTTAGGACAAATTGTACTAACGAAACAGATATTACACAAAAACGAATAGAAACGAATGTAGAGAGATCTAGGACTTTTAGGAAGTCTAGATTTGGAGCAGAGCGGTACGTGCGTCCGAGTTCAAATGGGATCGTGCACTGAGGTCGCAGACTGAGGTCATTGAACGCTGAGAACGATTTTCTGCAGGTCATACGTGTGTCCCATTTCACTTTCCTAACGCACGTTCCGTTTCTCCCACATAGACTAATTACATTCAATTAAAGTGTGAATATAATTGTTAGATTTTTTGTTAAATACGTTTATAGATATTATGTGTGTTGTAAATATTGTAAATAAGTAATAGTTGTAAATATAATTTTTAGTCATGTTAAGCAATAGATAATGATGTTATTTTTCGTTGACGTCTATGCATGAATGTAACAGGTTGAACTCTGTGGCTGAAATGTCAAACGAGAAATATGATGTAATCAGTATCCCTATGTCATAGACTACTATATATATACTACCTATGTAGTCTGTGGATGTAATAGGTTATGAAATGTGCAGTGTAGTGTTTACAATATTAGTTTTAAATAGCATTTTATTTACAAACTAAAAGTGGTAACCGCTACATTGTTATGTTAATTTAGTGCATAGATTTTTGTTATTTTTCGTCTTATATACAGGTTGACTTGTAATTTGAAGTATTCCTTCTAGGATGTGATAGTGTGACCCATTTGCAACAATTAATCACCCCATAAACCCTAGGCAAAATGTATGGGATTCGAGAAAAACAACGCTTTAATTATTTTTGAAAATTTCCCAGTTTTCAACACTAAATATCACTATTCTTAAAACTCTCAAATTGAATGCTTTTCATTACGTCATTTCATTAGGTACCTAACACTTTAATAAACAAATAAGGAAAATGTAAATATTATTACTCAAAAATCAAATAAAATCACGCGTACGAAGTCGCGGGCAAAGTGCAATACCCATTGCACTTTGCCCGCGACTTTCTTACTTTCCTTCCCCAATTTTTTTAAAACCACACCACCACAGGTTTAGTACGTTTAAAATATTTGAAATAAACATTGTTTATACCCATTTTCACAGTAAAATCCGCCGCTAAACTGCCCCGCCGGGGGTTGATTTTTGAAAAACCTTGAAACACAGAATTCTTTATTTTTTGTTTGTTTTAAGTATTAGTATCGAGTTCCAAGTTAATTCGACAGCCTGATTTTTTTTCCATACAAAGTTTGACACCCCTTATATCCTTTTTGAGGGCTCAGTTTAGTTTAAAAAAAACTTCCCTTCAACTCCTATAAAGTGTAGTTTTCGAAAATGAATGATTACGTTCTTTACTTTTCTATAATTTTCGGTTTTAAGTATAAATACAGAGTTTCAAGTTAATCGGACAGCGCGGTAAAGTACTTCCATACAAAGTTTGACACCCCGCAATCCTAGGGGGATTGCGGGGTGTCAAACTAAGACGTAGTTTCTGCTGTCACGAGGGTTCCGCGAATCCAAAATTTAAAATAATCAATACTAATATTATTATTATTATACCTACACCTGTAATACCTACATTATTTCTAAGATTTATACCTACTGTATTTTAACCATATTTAGTTTTTGAATAAATGTTACATAATTATTTCTTTTATTTTAATATAATAATGCTGAAGAGTTTGTTTATTTGATTGGTTTGTTTGGTTGAACGTGCAAATCTCGGGAATTACCAGACAGATTTGAAAAAAAAAAATTACCTTTGATAGCACAATTCTTGAGGAAGCTATTTCACATAGCCCTACGGAGCCGAGCAAAAATAAGAAAAAGAAACAAAAATAACACTAAGAGATAACGAAGTAATCGCACGGGTGGAAGAGTTGGCAGTTATTGTAGTATATTGTGGTGTCTTACGACTTCCTATATCCTATTCCGATAAAACAGTTAAAAAGTTTAATTCTTTAGAATATTAAAAACACTTTTTCTGCAAAAACAATCTAATTGAAAATTTCTCATCGGGATCATACTTTTTATCCCGATATTCCCACAGGATCGACACTTAAGCCTCGTTCAGACTAGCGCGACTCGACGGCGCGATGCGACTCGAACAATACAAATTCCAAGAAAATTTCACGGTATAACAATAGCCGGTGTCGCGTCGCGCTAGTCTGCACGAAGCTTTATGGTGAAACCGCAGCGCGCAGCTAGTTATACAACAAAAAGCATGATTAAAATAAATTTATATCAACGTGCAATTAATAAAATCTTAATAAATAGTAAAGATTTATAATGCCACTCAAGTCTAAAGTTATAAAATAAATATCAAGCTTTAAAAAACGGAAAAGTATAAAATAAATAAGTACAAAAGCTGTAATCTAAAAAGTACGAAACAAAAAAATATTTCACACAAAAATCAAGACATAGATACAAAAATGGTCAAGGTAAAGCCGTCTCGTCGGTCACAGTTTTGAAACTATTTTTTTTAGTTGACTTAGAGGTGGTGAATAAGTCACATCGCAATCTCATCTCTGCGTAAAATACTTGTTAAGAGCGTGCATTATAAAAGTTGGCAACGTCGCAAATAGCTGTCAAATATTTGCCTGTTTTGATTAATTTGGAAATATTACTGTATGGAAATAAGAAATGTGGCTAACTCTCCATTGAAAAGGGAGGATCCTCCGACCAGACGGGTGTTGTGTCTGGTGGGCAACTACCTGACGATGGATGTTGGGACGTTGTATATAAGTATGCTAGTCGCGCGGTAAACTGCATGTGCGATGCAGAATTTTGCGTGACGTCAGTGTGATGCGTAGTTCACGCGTGGCGATGTCGATGCCGCCACAAGACCGAGATTAGAATGCGAACGTTCTTAAAAATACGGAAAATGCCCTGATGTATAGGCAATAAGGTGCATGGGCGTACCCAGCTTTTGGTCCGGTGGGGGGGGAGAGGGGGGGCAAAACAGACAATTCTAAAGCCGGGGCACATGTTTTACTCTGCATGTAGTGTGTAGGGGAAAAACCTGCAGGAGATACTAATCTATAGGTAGTAAAATAAATGAACTGCGTGCTTGCTTGCTGCGTTCGCGTATTATGCACGATACAACAAACAACATGAAGCGCGGTTTTTTCTAAAATTAATGCATAATATTGTTGTCTTAACGCGACTAACACATTTTTTATCGACAACAGTAGGAACAGGAGGGCGCAGCTGCCCCTCTCTCCCCCCCCCCCCCGGATACGCCCATTATAAGGTGTTTTGTGTTAGGTCACGGGATTTTAGGTTTCACTTTCACTAATCGTACCTGTTTTTAATATTTCTGTGAATCGTACTTACACTCGTTCAAAGCAAGCAATTAATGTTATTAATTTATAAAATTGATCATGCATTTTTTTAATTTGCAATTTAATCATTTCTTTGTTTCCGTTTTTGTTACCTTTTCTTTTTTGTTTCCATAAATCTACTATCTGAAACTTGAGCAGGTATTGCTATCCTAAAACTATTTTTATATTTGATATAAGAATAGTTTTAGGAAAGCAATATTATAAAACAACATATATTATGTAATAAGATGCCCATATTGGTACCCCCGATCAATAGCCAAGTTATACATCGTTGGATAGCTCTTTTTAAAATGAATTGAAGTTACTATAGCGCCTAATTCCAAATGCTTGTCCGTTCACGGTAATAATTTACAAAACTTATCAGTTTTAGCAACTTTTATTTTTTATATTTCATTATTCAAAGGCTGTCGATCGTTTGCATCATGTGTTTACTCCGTTTCTTACTATTCTGCGACTTCTGAGGTATTTGCACTCTGGACTCCGGTTATAATTTTTCTCGTTGACTTCGACCGATTTTTAGAAGATCTTTTAGGTTTGAGGCAATCGATTTGTATTTTCCGAGCTATCACACTGAACAACAAGTTATCCATTTGGGAATATTGATTACATATATACTTAGAAGGGGGCGCAAAAATAAAAACCTCATTTTTGTGGTTACTTCGATAAAGTATCTAATACTTTGAAGCCACGGATCGAATCGATACACAAGTACACAGTTACACGGTACTCAAAAAATACCAATCCGGTTTTGCAATTGCAATCCCTATCTATCAAGTTATCAGTGTTAAAAAGTTCAATGACGTAATGTTAGTAAACGATGTAAATATAATAAAAAATCAAATTGCACATTACCACTGTCAGCAAAGTCACAACAACTATTCGCAGCTTCATCCTTGACGGTACGGCTCTACGAATTCTGTTCATCAATACTATTGATTGGTTAAGGGTGGGTTTACGAAGCGGCATATTTATTTAATAAAAACAAAATGAAATTTTCTCAGTATTTATCAATCTTTTATGATAATTTGGATTAATCCACTTTATCTCCCACGCTGTCGCAATAGTGGGACAAAGTGGAATGTTCAACATTTTCACGTCTAAGCTGTGTCTATAACAATAAATACAACATATCAAAGACAAGCATATTATATTTACAGCAAATCAACTATTTTACAGAATAAAAATTATATTCTAATATTATCTTACCCACTACTTTGAAATCACAGATTTGCAATAATCATTAAATTCCTATTAAAAATTCACGCTACATAGTTAACTGGCACATCTGTTCAATTAATTGCATTATGAACCTAAATAAAAGCGGTACAATAAGAACCACTTTTTGAACGTATGTTTTCAAGTGTTGAAAAAACAACATTTTGTGCGTACCGATAAATGTGGCAGAATTTTATAACGCTTCTAGAAATATGTGTGTAAAATTTTAAAATTAGATCGTTTTGTATTAAAAGTTGGCTTTTATTTAAGTACGTACGTACTGCATCCCCATTTGGGGAGGTGCAGCCAAAACTAAATTTATTGACCTTGAGCGGGGACAACGTGCTCTTATAAAGTTGATGTATTTTAAGAACAGACGATTTCCTACTCTAAGCCTTTACCAAATTAGCGACTTACTCTCTGTGAGAAAACTATTCAAAATAAACACAAATCCCTTGCTTATGACCCTAGACTAATACAAAAAAAGACTAAAGTTAAAAAGAAGAAAAGACCTAATAGAAGATGTTCCACAAACTAAAACTAAATTTGCCAGTATACAATACAAAAAGCGTTCTGCTCAGCTTTACAACAGATGTAATAGAGTAACTTACATATACAAAAAAAAGCAAGAATGCAAAAAAATATTTACTGAATGGATTAAACCACTTAGTTATGAAGACACTGAGGCTTTATTGTTATAAAACACACCATCACTAGATTCACTAGTCATATTCTCAATGACTTTCACTCATGTCATTGTCTCAATCACACACATCCCAGACACATTCACACACACAACACATATCCTGACACACATACAATTCCAGTCTTACAGTCGCTTAGCTTTAATTTTAAATGTAACCCATTAAATCTTTAAGTTTTTTGGTTGTTTTTCTTCTTTTTTTGTTTATTTGTATAAAAATAGTAAAATAGAGTTAAACAAGTATGTTTATGTACATACAATGCATGGAAAAGTGGAGTCTCCTAATACAGGATTTTTACACTTAAAAGGAGGCTCCAATCACCACTATTGTGATATGAAATCTTGTTGATTCAAATAAATCTTTTTTTTTTTTAAGTACTAACAGCACCCCGCGGTTTCACTCGCATAGGTCTCGATCTCGTGATAATATCGAAATAAAAAATATTAATATCCTATGTGTTAATCTAGGTTATAAACTACCTGTGTGCCAAATTTCATCCAAATCTGTGCAGTAGTTTTTGCGTGAAAGAGAAACAAACATCCATCCATCCATCCTCACAAATTTTCGCGTTTATAATATTATTAATATATAAATATTTATCTGGCATAATATACCTACGTATTGTTTAAATATTCATATTGTAAAGTCTAATTTAGCTAGATTATTTACCCGACTGCCTCAGGAGGGTAATGTTTTTCTAGAATATATATTGTATGTAGGTATGTCTATTTCTTTGGCACGTTCAGTAGCAAAGGTTTGATGGATTTAAACATATGAGGTGTCGTCAGATTCGTCTTAATTGTGGGAGTGACATAAGCTATATGTATATAGTGCATCTGTAAATACAAAAAAAAAAGTAAAAAATAAATATAAAAATACAACAATATTATCAGTAGAATAACCCTTAAATGATCACGTTCGACTATGTCATAATATTATTATAAAGGCAGATTATAATATCTCTCAGGTCTGACGCTGTAAATATATAATGTACGTTTCCGTTGGATATTCTCCGACATCCATGCGGGCGAATCCGCGGAAAAGCTAGTGATAGAATAAGTATCGAGTAAATATTGACAGTAAGCAGTCAGATACGTTCAAAAACGTAACAGGAAATGAGGAAATGAAAGGTTACTGACACCAAATTAACTTGTATCACATGAAAACTCAAAGTAATTATGTTATCAAACGTGTCAATTAGATTGCTAAAGTACAATGAAAATTATTGTAATGTTCTTGAAAATAGATATGAATGTTATATAAATTCCGAGGCGCTGAACCTTTCGTACAAGAAGTCTTCACAATGGTTTTTGAGGTAAGAATCTTAACTAATATTATAAATCCGAAAGTAAATTTGTTTGTTACGCTTTCACGTTGAAACGTCTGAACGAATTTGGATGCAACCTGGCACATCGATACTTTAGGTAGACTTCATAGTCTACCTAAAGTATGGACTGGGTTAGGACTTAGATTTTTTTTCTATCCGGCAGTACGTTCTCGTGGGATAATTTCCGACCTCCACGCGGGTGAAGTCGCGGGCAAAAACTAGTTATTTTACAAATAATAAGGATTCTCTAAAATATGGGTGTTATAGTAAGCCTGGCGAATTGTAGGTAGTTAGTAGTTACGCCTCTGACTACCCGATAGCGGAAAACCATTAAGTAGTTAGGTATGTTTGGACTGCAATACACTGGATCTCAAAAATTCCGGGTCGCTAAATAATAAATGGCGTGATAGTTTCTTAAATACATAAGACTAATTTGCGAAACTATAGTATATTGTAGATGGCTGATTAATATATATAAAAATATGTAACGTTTTGTACACTATAATTATAACTGTAATTAAATACAAAAAAGTAAGAAAATTTCGCTTCTAACTTATGACAACCAAAATACACTTCACAGTAAATCTTAAAAAATAAAAGATTTGTTGTCAATTTAATATTTTGTATTTCCTTCCTATCACTTCATTAAGATGATGTGGCATGCTGTAAATCAATTATTCCATACGATTTTGGCCTATGTTTGCCCATTCTTCCACTACCTCATTCCTTAACTCGTGTAAGGTAACGGGAGCAGGAGAGCGTTGTCTCACGCATCTCCCGAGCTCGTCCCATGCATGTTCTATGAGATTTAAGTCTGGGCTGCAAGCTGGCCACTCCATGCAGGTAATACCGACATATTGAACAAACGAGCAGTATGTGGTCGCGCATTATCCTGCATAAAAATGGGATTTGCACCTATATTCACTAAGGAAGAAAACGGTACCGTTTTCTTTGATCACTAACTCCGTGCAATCCTCTGAAGATATCCCAACCCAAACCATTAATGATCGTCCACCGAATGGCACCTCTTCTTCAAAACACGCTTGATGATACCGTTCTCCTGGTCGTCTAAATACTCCTTGTCTCCCGTCGTACGTAAATAAACCAAATCTGGACTCATCGGAAAACATAACCGTGGACCAATCTTCATCAGTCTGTCCATCGAATGTGTTCTCTAGCAAACCGTAACCTGGCAAGGCCGTTTGTTGGTCTATAAGGCTTTATATCACTTCACAAAGACGTCGCAGGATCGTATCAGAGCTCACTTTGTTGTGGTGAATTTCTTGAAGACTGTTTCGGACCTGAACAGCCGTGAGATGTCGATTTCTTAACTTCTCGTGTAGTTGTGCACCTTGGCCTGCCATTTTCTGATCTCCTGATGTTCATGCCGGTCTCTTGAAATTGCTGGAGTACTCTTTGCACCGTTGATAAAGATACTACTGTCCTGTACTGTCCGAGCAGCGCTACGCTGACTTCTTCCTTAACCATGGAACCACCTTTCTTTCTTATACCATGGTAATAATCCGTGTACATTCTTCAGGTGTTAACGACACGATATTACACTGAATACTCTGATCAATCCAAGGAATCATTTATAATGACAGCTGGCTTTGTAACAAAAGCAGAAAAAATATTATTATCCTAAATTTAAATTTTCATAGCGCAGATTTTTTTTTAAATCTGTTACTTGTACAAATGAAACCTCTTTAGAGATTTAGAAACTGCTTAGTATATATTATTTATTCTAGTCATCTAGGTATGTAATTTATAAATAAATAAATAATCATTTATTTCAGACTTATCTTGCGATTACATCCATATTTGTTATATAGTAGGATTGCGAGCTTACAAACTAGTGTTAGTATAAATTAATAATAATGACATAAAATTCCTGGTGGACTCCCCGATGCTGGGACATCGGACAGACAGCGCTCTGCGCTCCCTTTCCATATCCACACTGTCCTTAAGGTCCTCAGTGACCCAGTGGCCCAAGTATTTAAATTGCTCGACTTTGATTAAACCTGTACCACATAAAGTGAAATTCGGAATGAATGAGATATCACGGTTTTTATTAGCGACCCGGAATTTTTGCGATCCAGTGTATTTATTTATTATTTGTTAAAACTGTATGCAGAAATTACAAAAATACTGTACAAAGGCGGACTTAATGCCTGATGTAATTTTCTACCAGTAAAGGGTCTTAGGGTGATGCAAGGACAAAACATAAGCAGGTGCAACATAACGGATAGATAACTCCAAAAATAATAAAAATACTAATATACATACATAAAAACAGAATAAACTTTGTCAAGAGAAAACAAATCCAGCAAATCAGCTCAGCAATGACAGCCAGGACCAAATCCTTAACGTGCTTTCTGAGGCACGTAGGGGTTTCGATATTAGGAAGAAATAATTTTAATGTCAACTGTCTTTGTTCCTTATCATTGTATCTCCTTATATATATAGCTACATAATAGTAGTAGTTTTACCAAGACGAAGTTAAAAGGAGAAATCTCATCTCCCATAGAAAATTACTCCACGTCTATGGCAGCAGAGAGAAGTAGGTATCTAAAAAAATTGCTTTTTTTTATTCTAGCTGACATTCTGTGAATAAAATGGCCACAAATACTTTTGAACTTTCAGACTTGTATGGGAAACGTTAAAAAAGACTGTCCACTACAAAAGTCAGAAAACGCAAAAAACTCTTGTGAAGAAAATTTAAAAAAAGGTTTTTTAACTATAAAGCGTATTCGTTCGAAATTCGAAAAACTATTTTCTTGCTGACTGACTATTTTTTTTTTTAATCTGTGAATGCAGATCAAAATGTCTCAAAAAGTTAAGGACAGTCTCCTAAAACCGTTTTACTGTAGCTACAGCGGTTGATGTAGCTGCCCTTACGGCCCCATCTCAAAAATCCATCCTGTATCATCATCATCATCATTTTAGCCATAGGACGTCCACTGCTGAACATAGGCCTCCGCCAATGATTTCCAAATTGGCCGTTTGGAAGCGACCTGCATCCAGCGGCTTCCTGCGACCTTTATTATCCTCCAATATCCTATAAACTACCCCTGAATTAATATTCAGAGCAATTTTTTCGTATGTTAGCCAGTAAGGATTAAAACCGGAACGATGAATTTTTGATAATTTGAGATACTTCACTTTGCTGGCAGACGTGAGGCATTTTTGAGCCTTCTTTTTTTGTCCACAGTGATGATGTACCGTTCGAAAACGAGGTCTATACATCTTTTTGCGGTACACCTACATATTTTGAGGGCTGACGGTACCAATTAGTTATAGCGCGTTAGTTGTTGCGCTGGTGTCGTACATTGTGAAACTGCTCCGAGGCATAGAGCACAACCCGGGAGTGCTGCAACGGTTGCACTACACCCGACCGTTATGTGTGGAGGCGACGGCCCCCGCCACTCCTGGTCGTACCATCAGCTAGGACCAATTTGCTAGCCAAAACCCCTCTGACTCGAGCAATTCGCACCATCAATTACATTCAAATCAAAACTGATATATTTACATGTCACTGGGGTGAATTCGCAAAAGTACTATTGTTTACACTGTGTTATGAACAATGATCTTAATGATCTTATATTGTATTTGGTGCTTTAATTTTAGTTTGGTGTGTGTGACTTGGCTATCGCATTAGGCTAAGACCTGTAATGGTAGTTTTAAGGCATTTAAACAAATAAATAAATAAATAAAGGAAAATTCATGATTCCAGGTGAACTTCGTCAACACCCTTCTCTTCGTTTGCTTAATCGGCTCCATTCACTCGGCTTCGTTCAGAATGAAGCGAGACGGAGATGGAGAGGAAACTACGCCAGCAACTGTTGATATAACAACTACGGTGGCACCCACTGAAGAAGGTAGTTCATCAACCAAGTCCCCATTGGACTACAGTTCCATTTTGGATAATTGGGGACAATACTTTCCAGTTAGCGACTCTAATAGTTGGATACATAGCGCTTCTACCTGGGTGACGGACCGTGTACACGGTGTGCCTGACTGGTTTGGTTCCTAAACCAAGAGTTAATATCATACACTTTTTGTAGTGTAACATAATAACAAAATAAAAAGATTTATAAACAAGTATGTGTTTTTTTTAAATATCCAACTGGTTTTTTTTTGGTAATTTCTCATTTATGGTTTTATATTCCACGAAGAAGTATAATTTGCTACGCGTGACACTGCTATATTTTAGCAGTGAACCTACTGGTTTTTAGACAGCAATTTTTTTTCAATACGTTGTCGACAAGTCAGTCGTCATCCTGAGGATACCTTGTTGAGAGGTGAAACACGTGTTGATCTCTTACAGGGTTTTTTATGAATCTTTAGGAATAGTAGTGGAATAGGTTACTAAATATATCTACGTCTATTGTGTTTTATATTGGATTTCCGCAAGGTCACGCCTGAATCAATTAACTATCAATGGTAAATTCCCAGACAGTTAATTATAGCATAAAAAGCCTAACCCTATGCTACATACTTATAGGAATTTATGCGAAACCTGGGAAGGGTACCTACAAAAAACCACAAGCAAAGATTCTCGTATTGAAGTTAATAAAATAATGTAAGGTTTTAACTGGTACTTTTTAATCGACGCAAACTTGAAAAAAAGACATCCTTATACATATAGTGCAATCCACAACGACGCACCCCACTCTGCGATTACTGTACTGTAGCTGTATTTTAGTACGGAGCGGAGCGGAGTTGGGCGCGTCGTCATGGTTTGCACTATTTATACTAAAAATATATACTTATGTGCTTATTTTAGTTTTTATTTCTACGCTTCGCCGCGATTGGACGTGGATGGGTGACCATATCCATTATATATCGAGACCTATCCGTGCCATGTTAAGCCGTTGGTACCGGATGAAATGAAATGAAATTGTTTATTCTGCCGTTGGTACCGGATGAAATGAAATGAAATTGTTTATTTTGTAAATAAGATATTGGAATCACTTTTACAAGTCATCTTTTAAAAATAAAAAAATAAAATTAGCTAGATGAGGTCGGCGTTTTCTATCTGACTACTCTGAGAAGAAAGGCCTAAACAAACTCAGAGGTGATGTCTCTTTTTAAGTCGAGACATAATCTTGGTTAGGCCATATGAGGACCATGTAGGTTAGTCTGAAATGGTCTTTTGATAAAAGAACCACACAGATTTGAGTGTTCCTGTCCTGTCAGTGCAAGCATTTGTCAGTAATCGTAGAGCTGAACTCAGAACTTAAGGAGCTCAACTCGACGAACAATACCAAAGAAAGGACATTTGGGTAGGCCGCATAAACTAATCAAACTGCCAGACCATAATTAAAACTAACTGAGAAAGAAAAAAATAAAAAAAATAAAAATATCCACATAGACCTCACATTCACAAAAATTTAAATAATATAATACTTTACAAAGTAATCTTGTCATTTTGCATAATATATTCAACAATGTCGATGTCTATAACAATACTGGCATATTTTGAATGATTTTACTGAATAATTAGGTTTATTGTTTTTACGATTTTATCACAAAGCTTAGCAGAGCGAGCAGCTCAATCCCAAGCTTTTTTATCTTCTGAATAATCTGAAATTTTATAGTACCCTTTTTTACAAAGTTTAGTTTGAATACAGTTTTAAATCGTTTAATGGGTAAGTTTCGAATGTGGGAAGTTTGTTGTAAAAGCGTATACACTGAACCCCATGAACGAGTTGCCTACTCTGTGGAGACGAGTGCGATGTACAGCAAGGTTGTGTTTATATTGGTATTTAAACTATGAATATCGGAAATCTTCTTAAAATTTGATATATTTTTGTGTACATACAATAAGTTTTCAAAAATATATTGAGAGGCTACAGTCAGAATATCTATTTCTTTGATTTTTTCTCGAAGGGAATCTCTCGGACCTAGGTTGTAAATGGCTCGAACAAACCTTTTCTGTAGAACAAAGATAGCATTAATATCCGAACAGGTTCCCCAGAGAAGAATTCCATATGACATAAAACTATGAAAATAACTAACATAAACAATTCTGGCTGTGTCTACGTCAGTTACCTGTCTAATTTTTTTAACAGCATAGGCGGCCGAACTTATCCTTCTTGACAATTTTTCTATGTGTGGGCCCCATTTTAACTTACCGTCAATAGTGATACCAAGAAAAACTGTCGACTCAACAGGGCCCAGCTCTATTCCATTAACTTTAACACTGGTAGCTGCCTGACATTTGGCTTTTTATTTGACATTTTTTTCATTCAAGAGAAGATTATTCACATTAAACCAATGCACAACTTTGGAGAGCGCATCGTTCACTTGTTCATAGTTGACTAACTGGCGTTTGATTTTAAAAATAAGGGAAGTGTCATCTGCGAATAATATGATTTTGTGATTATCCCATAAGTGGTTAGGTAAGTCATTTATATAAATTAAAAACAAGAAAGGACCTAGAATTGAACCCTGCGGAACGCCCATGGTGACCGGAAATCCTGCAGATCTCTTACCATTAACATCGACCCTCTGAATTCTGTTGTTCAGATAAGAAGTTAGAAGGTCGAGAGCCCTGTCCCTCATATGATGATGTCATTCGTAGACCGTAGATCTTTGCCCGTCGTTACGGGTAGTCAGAAGTTCAAAGGGGGTATCGTGATAACACGTTACTGGTTTGTGGAGGTCAGATAGGCAGTGGCTCCATGTAAAATACTGGTATTCAGCTGCATCCGATTAGACTGGAAGCCGACCCCAACACAGTTATACAGATTGATTAAGTGTTTATTTTCTTCCCAAACTTAACGCCCTACGCACACAAAAAGCGATTCTACGGTTTCTGTAAGCGTAAACATGGCTATTATCCTTACTTATATCCGACTAAATTTCTACTGAGTATGCTTCGGATATAAAACTCATTAGAGGTAAGAGCAAGAGATCAGCCGGTCTATTCTGTAATAATCTCACGGTGAAAACTTAGGTGAAGTGAGCTTGTAGTGAGTCATTCCACCTGCTGCTAGGGACTGACAGCTCACTCCGACCTCACTTCATCTCCTAAGTTTTCACGGTGAGATGGTTACAGTCTGCACTGCTGTTCACCATAGGCAGTAACACGCTCCATGGCTGCTTCGAGCACAGGCTGTATGCTGTGCCCCTGTGTGGCACCGCGTCGCACGTGAAAATTCTCAGTACTCTGGCCCCATTGAATGATCTATTGGATTCTAATCCAACAAACGATCAGTTAGCAGAGGAATGTACGAATATATTATTGGCATGTCAGAATTATGTAATTAGTAGGTACTCAACTTGAATATTTTATATTTTCTCTTTTTGTGCATGTAAATGCAAACTATGTCTTTAATTTTTGCAATTGGTCTTAGTTAAAGACATAAAATAATAAAACACGAAAATAACGTTTTGAAGATGGTTCGAATTTGGTATATTATTGTTAGCTAGTTTATTTTAAAAAAATGCGATTTTTGTGAACTTTGTATGACCTTAAATATCTTAAGGCGACCACGAGATTTTATGAGTCTTTGGAGAAACTTTTAGAAAACTAAAATTAAGGTTTATACAAGTTTACAGCATTTTCTCTCATTCCGATGCTAACCACTTTTTTTGACTTATGTGAATTACGCCTGGCAGTGGCTCTTAAAACTCCGATGATCCGTGCATTGCTCGGTGTAGCAGCAGCGGTAAGATTTAATTAAAACTATGGTGATGGTTGTCTTGATTTTTTTTGGTTTAATTAGTTGTGTTGATGGTGTTTTATGAGGATTTTTTTAAATATGATGCTTGACAAGCAAAGTTACATGTATTCGCCATCTTTATCAAAATACAAGGCTCAATTTATTTTTTAAAGGTTCTCATTAAGCTATCTTCATGAAATTTTCCCAGTCTAACCATCAATAATTAAGGTACTTTGAAAAGCTTTGTGCATGTACTCGATAGTATTTTTTTTTTTAAATTTGGGTTTAGAAAGTTTTGGTAAAGGTTTAATAAAAAGTTAGAAAAGATTAGTAAAAATTCAATCTGAAGCGTTTCAGAGCCACACTGAACGTAAATAGGAACATAATCTTGTACCTACACTATTAAGGCATCTTCCAGCCAGATTTGCACTCGCTACGTCGAAAAATTTGTTCACAGGGTTGAAAAATCCAAGTTAAACTGTAAAATTATTAAACTTTCTGAACTGTTGAGAATAACCACAGTTGCCTTTGGACCTCTACGTTTGTGACATCCTGTATACCTTGCTTTCCTGGGATAGACCTATAAACACTGTAACTTGAAAAGATTGTAAATACCATTTACTTTTAAAAGAATAACCGTGGAGTTTCTTGCCGGCTCTTCTCCATAGGAAACGACCAATTGGAACCGTGCAAATAGCTTCTGACGTTTCATAAGTGCCCTTTTAGGTTTATGTGAAATAAAATAATTTGAATTTGAATAGAATGAAGGACACATCCCAAATGCCACTCAAAGGTTCCAGGTTATCTTTAGTAATGTCTAAGAAGTTTGGTTTAAGCTCTTCCTTATTCGCCGTCCATTTGTCATGTCAGCACCAGCCGGGAGATATATTCCTTCGCCCACCGATACCAAAAGTGTAGGCGAAGTTGTTCCACCTTCTGGTACGGCTGGAGAGGACTAATAGGAACATCGCGTATATAGGTCATCACCGGCTGGCGCAGTCAGCGGTCGGCCGATATGGAACTGACCAGTAGTGACCGGCGAAAGTAATATAAAAATAAAATAAGTTTATTTCATATTTCTCGTTTGGCATACACATTGCCTATCAAGGATATAGGAAATGCCTGCAGTTGAAGGCTCCGTTCTTCCTTTACATTATAAACGTACGAGCATAAACAGGTATATTGGAAAACAAAAAGGAAATAATTAAAATAAAAAATAAAAAAATAAAATACAATCACTATACAGTGATGAGTATGTGTGGGTCATGTGTGTTGGGGTGTGTGTGCGTATGTGTGTGTGTGAGAGAGAGAGAGATTTTGAGTATACATGAGTGGCTAAATAAGCGAATAACATCACCAATAATATTTATTATTAAGTCACACGTTGCAAAAGTATTAAGTACTCTCTGTGTCATTATAATTTAAACTGTGAAGCCATTTTTTTTTTTTACATTCATTAAGATGAAGTACGAAAGTACTTAGTACCCCTTAGTAGTAGTAGCCTTAATAATTAGTATGGGGGAAGTGACTTTATTATCCCTGGAATTTAGTACGGCTTCTGTCTGAGCAAAGAAAGAAAGAAACATGAGATGCGCGTATCACATGACGAAGAAGGGATTTACCTACTCCTGCTACCCACAGACTAGGTACCGAAATACGGAGAATAAGGGGAATAAAACGGAACTAAATAATTTGACTTGTGAATTCCAAAACATCAGAAGATTGTTTTAATTAATCTGTATTTACACCTACGCGACCGTTAGCAGATATGCTGGGTAGGCAGATATCTACTCTGTTAACGGTGAGATAAAATACAACTATGCACTACCTCGCCCAGCATGATTCACGTAAATAAAAATGCAAGGCCTGCGGAGCAGCCTGGAGAAGCTGAATGTGCTCATGACGAAATAATAAAGTTTTAGAATAATATTTACTGAACCACAATCGGGTGTTTTTTACCGAAATTAATTTGTGGCGCAATATTTGTACCTAGTCATCTAAAAATAAACCAAGTTATTTATTTAGTCAATGTAAACAAGGTCAACGTATGTACCTTATCGTGTGCGAGAAGTTTAAATAAAAATAAATAAATAAACCGCTCGGTTTTCCCTAAATGGACTAGTAGTAGTACCTGTGTAATGTATGTAAGTGACGAAAACAAAATATTACTGTTGTATTATTTTCTACTTTTTAAATTCCTGTAATTGGGAGACCTATGGCCGCTAAAAACATAACACCTTGAGATCTCTCAGGTATCAATATCAGTAAGCGGATCGTAGATTTTCAAACTGCAGAGATAATCAACGATCAAAAAACTAATATACTAAATAATGCTCTAAAGTTATTGGCACAAAATTGGATAAAACCTATATATCCATTTTCGATTCGACGGTCGATCTCATTGTGAATGAGATCGACCGTCGAGTCGAAAATGCCCGGAGAAGCTACTGGTCCATGAAGGCGCTAATGAATCTTCCTATCTTAATCAAACGTAAGCTCGTCGACGTGTGTATCCTGCCCATACTAACCTCTTTTAATGTATCGATTATTTATAGATATCACTACTTACTGATTGAACTAAGACATAAACCCAAGCTGAAACCCACAGGCACAGGAAAGCCTACAAAATATAGTATTTTTTATTATTTTTGTAAGTCAATTTAAACATAACTCCGTTTTAGAGTGAAAAGAAATTCCTTAACATTTTATGCTTTCAATCTAGATCTATTTAATTTTATTTTTATTAATCTAGAAATACAGGTTTACGCGTAGATTAAAAATGTGGCCGGAATAATAAATTCGTTAGATATTATGCTCGTATCGTGACCTACAAATTATTCGCACGCATTTATTAAAAAGTAAAAAAGTTTTTTTAACTTGATGAACCAGTTTTGTATTTACGGAATAAAACATTCATTTTTAATGAATCGTGCGGTATATCACGATGCCCTACAATTACAGAATTTTACGATTTGTACATTACAAGCAAATCGAACAATTTGTGTAAAGTTATGAACCTGTTTGTGTAAGTTTGTATACTTTGTGTAGGATTGAGAGCGTGACTTCTTCTTGAAGCATGCTTGAGATGTTCACCAAAAGTCCAAAGTTAATAAGCAAACCGCCAAAAAAGACGTTGTTATTTTCATAGGAGACGAAATGGGGATTAAAATTACTACCAAGGTACGAAACCCTCAGTGGGCGAGTCCAACTCGCTCTTTGCTGGTTTCATAATTTAAGAAATATTTATTTAACCGGTACTTTAAAATCGTAGAGCCATAAAATAACGGAGGATTCCCAAACCTTTTTGGACATATATTTAAAGCGGTTCTAATATCTCGCATCAGTTAATGTTGAGAGGACAAGCAAAAACATCGAAAAATGGCAGTAACTAAAGTAAGTCAAAATTTATAAACATTTCATTTTTAATATTTTATTTACAATAAAAAAATTCAATACAAAAAATAACTTTTAGATAATTTAAAAATTTTCAATTAGATATATAATTTAATTTACAATTTTTACTAAAAATATAATTTTCACCACTCCCGCACGAAAGAAGTGTCTTTCCTCTACGAAAACAGTGAGGAAAGTTGGTTTTTCCTCACTGCTTGAACAGTGAGGAAAGTTGGTTTTTCCTCACTGTTTGAACAGTGAGGAAAGTAATGATCCCGTTCAGAAACTAACCTTGCCTGATTTTTTTATGATAAGTTTTAAAGATATTTAAAAAAATAAAGAATTATTTTGATTTGCTTTGTGTCTATTTAATTTATTTACCTATGATGACTGAATACTTTCTTGCTGGGCGTGGTGAAAAGTTTTGTATGCAACATGTGAGCAAGTTCATTTGCTATTCGTTTTGCTGAGTCTTTCACTTACTCAGGATTGAAATTTATAATCACTCGCTGCGCTCGTGATTCTATTTTTCAATCCTTCGTTCGCTCAATACTCAAAATCAAAACTTATAGGAAAAACGAACTTTCCTCACATGTTGGATAAATAACTATTAAATAAAATTCTAAACTGTTCCTTATCACCTACATTTTACAACATCACGTTTTAGTCATTTGAATAATGCAATTTATAGTACAACAACGTGACCTACAATACATCCCTATGGGTGTTTTAAAAATCCCACTTGATGAACTCACAAATCAATCAATGTGAACGACCTAGGTACTCCTGCCATGGGTTTTCCTGAAACAGCACTTTCAACAACGATTTAGTGAACACTAATTTTGCTAATAATCTTGTTTTTTTTTCCAGTTCACATTATTTGCAGTAATCCTGGTTGTTTTAGTGTCGGCTGTTACTGCGCAGTACGGCGTTCTTTATGGTGGACCTGGTTTTGGAGGACCTGGCTTTGGAGGACCTGGTTTTGGTGGACCCGGCTATGGCAGCTTCGGCCCTGGATTGGGAGGAAGCCATTTCCAGCCAGGTGGATATGGAGGATACCGTCCTGGATTTGGCGGCTATAGGCCCGGCTACGGACTAGGATATGGCCAGGGCGTTGGCTTTTACCGAAGACGCTAAACTTACCCAATGGACAGCAATTACGAGGATAGAATTTTGTTATAAGTACTTACTTTAGCAACTTAATTTATTAAAAAAACTTGTTTTAGAAAATATCTGGATTTTTCTGATTTACTACATCCTTTCTATATATACTTATATATTCCTTAATATATACAAAACAGGTGCTCGTTGATGAGTTATCGCACATAGATCTAGTGTAGGCACTATACACACAACGTAACCTCAAAGATACTCTAGATGAAGCAATACCAGGAATTCTTAGTTCATTAGATATCACTAATTATTATACATTGGCCTCGGATTGGTCATTTGATCGAAAGTTGCGCGTGCGTTACTCAGAAATTCAGACATAAGCTGAAGGAAGATGCTGCCATAATACAAAGCTACCTTGGAGCGTCTCACCAAGGAATTATCATTGATTACAATGTCATTTTTTGGTGGTTCTGGTCTCATACTATTCGTCTCTAATTGGGATGCAGCTTTTTCTTCGACAGCAAGAGTAGATGGAATAGATTGCATGGAATTCATATATTCTCTCACTGACTCAGCTCGTGATACATCAGTAAAACGGCCAGAAGGTGGTGGTATAACCATATTTGAAGATATAGGGGGAAGAGCACCTTCCATACGTACAGGGGGAGGGTATAATAACACATCACTGGTTTTTGGTTCGTTTGAAATTATGTTGACTACCTCAGGAGTTACTGAAGGTGATGGTTCATTACTGAAAACAGGATGAGGCACAGGCGTTACAATTACACTTAAAGGCATAGGTAAAGATGAGGGTGAAGAAACTGTAGGAGGTCCTTGAGAAATTAACTGAGGTTGTATGGGAGAAACTAGAGGTACAGGTGAAGATATTAGCGATGGTATTACAGATCTAGGTGTTTGATGAGGTAGAGTTATTAAAGGAGTTGCACGGAAATGTTCGGTCTCTTCAACGTGTTCAAACACTGGTGCAGCAGGTCGGAGTTCGGGCACTCTTGAGAAAAGTGGCGTGATGGGTGCTTCTTGACCAACTGGTACAACACCACTACCTGAATTCCTCTTCTGTAGTGAATGTTTTCGTCCAAACACTCCAAAAGGCGACCATTTCTCCTTTATAAAGGTTATCGGATTCCTTAGTAGAGGTTTGAAGTTGATTTCGAATCCTCTTTGGAAACTTATGCCTTGGAATAATGGTTTACCGTTTGCTTCAAGCCACAGTACAGCCACAATTAGTAATACAATCTGGGGACCAGAACGATAAAATTAGAGTCCAAGTAAAGAACACTGCTTAGATTTAGATCACAACACTACACAAATATATACCTTAAGGAACTTCGTCATGCTGCAATAGAAGCCACAATGGAAATCAAAGGAAAATCATAGAATAAGTTGGCTTTAAATAATATTTAAATGGACAATTGAACGTTCATTCATTGGTAATTAATCCGACCTTTCTTACTAAGCACGCTATGACATTACACTTTCCAAGGTTTGCATTGTCTTCATAATTTCAATGTCGATTTTCTAAAGATTTTTAATCTAACTAATTAACTAGTGACTTGCCCCTGCTTCACACGTTTTTACCAGTTGACAAAACATCAATATTTCGTTATCATAAGAAAATATTTATTTCATGAACATTAAAATTCCTATAACTAGACTAATATTATAAAGAGTAAGAGTAAGTTTGTAAACCTTTCACGCTAAAACGGCTGAACGGATTTGGATAAAATTTGGCACATAGGTAAACCATGATCTGGGTAAGGACATAAATATACTTTTTGTCGCAATATTTTGTCTTTAAACAGACTCCGTACCCAGGTCGGCCGAAGCAAGGAAAACCTGTTCAGGTGGAGATTCATAGATGACTCCGCCTTGGAATGTAAATGTGGTGCAGTTCCACAAACGATGGGACACTTAATATCGTGTCCTGCGTGTCCTGTCAGTTGCACGTTACAGGAACTAATGGACGTTGGTGATGGCGCCAAACAAGTCGCCGAATTCTGGGCCGAGTATATTTAGATTGCTATCGACACGCTAAGAAGAAGTTGCAATATTCTAACGGTATCAAAACTTATGCGGGTGAAACCGTGGGGCGCAGCTACAATATTTATTAACACAACTACTTACGCTCGAAACCATCGAAGCAGTTCATTTCTATAAACCGTAAGGACTATTTTTGCTTGCAGCGCTCGGCCGCTATAGAACCGGGGCGGAAACAGATGTAGTCATGGTGTTCACGGGACTTTGTTTTCAAACTGCTTAGATGTGAAGTTCTTCAATAGTACCAAATTAAAAGACTAACTTAGGCACTATACAAATAAATACAAAACTAAAAGGACATTTAGGCGTTGAAGTACTCGTCGGCATCGCTGTCATCCGGAAACGTGCCCAGAAGACTGCCAGAACAGCCACTTAATTTTTTTGTAGTTTAATATCATCATATTCTTTAACTAAATAATGTTGAAAACCGCATCAAAATCCGTTCCATAGTTTAGAACTTTAGAAGAAAGAACACAGACCGACACGAAAAGCGACTTCAATAAATTTACAATAATAATTATGTATAGATATTAGATTTAGAAGAGATATGATCCTGCCCTGACTAACTAAAGGTGATGAATAACTTAGCAATTTTCTGAGAATACCTAACTTGCAGGGTAACTAAGGGATCATCGTTTAAGGACGTATACAATTGTATTTACTTTAAGAAAACATTAGGCGTGCTACATGCGTGTAGACGAATCTGCAACTCCAGAAATCGATACAAATAAATTAATCTCGTGCGAATCGCTTCAAAAAAAAAAAAAAAAATTATAAGTGTCTATTCGACCATTGCGGGCGAATCACCAATAAGCCGTGCTACACTTATTCGAGTCAACAAATTCGATTCAGCAGTAATTGTTGAACAACAAATCCGACCCCAAGCAATATTCCATTTTGCCGCCCGGCTGTGATGATGAGGCAAAAAATTATTGGATTAACCCTGAGTTAGCTGTTAACACGCAAGTGCGCGATATAGGCTATATTTTTTTGGTACAAATGAATTAAACATCTGTAGCCGAACTAGGCGAAATCCTGTATTTTGGCTATCAGTACCAATCAAATAATAAACACTTAAAAATAGCCATCAAATAGACATCAAAGATTTTATGAAGTTCGTCATTTTCGCCGATGGGAAATCCCATCAGACACACGACTTGTTGCTGATTAAGTTGCATGTCTACTAAAAACTTAAAAGTTGTTAATTCGTTAATGACATCAAATCAAGCAACTGTTTTGTAATCGATACAAACTTGAATACGTTATGACTCATGTAATAGGAGTAGGTATGAATCATTAAAAAAAGGCATGTATTTAACGCGGCGACAAACTAATCGGATTCAGGGTTTTAAAAATAATTAAAATGGGTAGCAAAAATAATAGGATGGCAGCTACAGTGAAGTAGCATTTTAAGTATAAAATGAGGTTGTTTATAGAATTTATTGTTAAGCGATCATTAGAATAGAATAGAATTTTCATTTAATACTTCATTTTTAGCCAAGGGGTTACGACTACACTTAAGTTTAGCCGTCTAAAGACGAAAGAACTTAACATTAGCCTCTCCTCAAAAATAAACGCTTTAAAAGTGTTTTTATATGGAAGCCTATAGTTGCCTACAATACAATGTTTGTTATCCCACTGTTAATATTAGTCGCCATGTCATTACCTCATAGTTAGTCGCCCTTTAAGTTGTTACTCGCCTGGAAAATAATTTGCCTAAAAAACGAATAACAATCAATGATATTAGAAGTAAAAAGATGTAGATAGGTTATCTACCTAAAATTCTATCTTCAAAAACGGAGGCGAAAAAGAGACAAAACGAAGAAAATGTGGCTAGTTGGCCAACTTTTGACGTACCACTTGCGGAACGTTTATAACCTATCTACCTCTTTTTACATATAATATCATTGATAACAATATATTTTTCACCTCAGCACCTCAAACAAGCAGGTTTTGCTGAAGATTTTGCAAAAAACAGTGAGCAAAATTCGATTTTGCTGCGAGCGTGAGACAAAGTAACTTTTTAATTATTTTTTTTAAATGCCGTGAACAGTATTGGGTCTACTCACAAAATTCTAAAGATTTGAACTTCAATTAGTTTTGTCACTTTCACATCGATACGAAAAAAGCGAGAGATAGAAACAAGTCGATTCAAAGTTCGATTTTAAAATTCCATAACTAGTAGGCCCAAAAATGAAACAAACAATAAAACGTTCGGATTCACATAAAACCTTAAAATTGCAAATCACCTGTAAAGGTTTTATTTAAATTCTGTTTTTTTTTTGAACGAAGTTCTGTATGCGGCTTGCGGTAAGAGTGCACATACGTAGTATCTCTAAGTAGGTAGTCTGTGGAGTGCACTGGCAGAAATCGTCACGGGAAAAGGCACTTGCGACTGTCTTCTTCTAATTCAAAGAGAAAGAAAGACGGAGTGAGTTATTAAGTGTGAATTTGGTCAAAATGCAAATCCAAGATGGCGGATGCGAAAATTTTCACATTTTTCATAATGGGTGTCGTTTTCATAGTTTTCAAGGGTGCTAAAACCGATCGTGAGGAGAAAATGTAAATCCAAGATGGCGGCTGCGAAAATTTTCAAATTTTTCTTCATGGGTATCGTTTCTATGGTTTTCAAGGTTGCTAATGCCAATAGTGACGTCAAAATGTAAATCCAAGATGGCGGCTGCGAAAATTTTCAAATCTTTCTTCATGGGTATCGTTTCTACGGTTTTCAGGGTTGCTTAAGCCGATAGACAAGTCAAAATAAAAATCCAAGATGGCGGCTGCGAAAATTTTCACATTTTCGTCATGGGTGTCGTTTTCATAGTTTTGAGAGTGCTTAAGTCGATAGTGTGGTCAAAATGTAATTCCAAGATGGTGGCTGCAAAATACGAGGTGATGAAGATTATGTAAAAAAAAACCTTGTGCGATCCGAAAAGGGCATATGGTACTGCAGTAACATTACAAAAGAGTATTATTTTATTATTATTAATAGTGAAAAAGTTATTGGTATTTAAAATTCACATTTTTAGTTCCAAAATTACCCAAAATTCATAAAAAATTTGCAAAACTCATACTACGACGGACGCCGCCCGCACCAAACGTAAAATTCACCATTGAAAAAAAATGTGGAGATTCCTTTTTCCTGAAAATTTCCACATAAATATGCTCACAGTACGATACCTAACAACACCCTCACGGATCGGACAGGTTTTTTTTTTACATGTTGTATGTTCTCGCTGCTGAGGTGAAAAGTTGTATGTGTTACACGAGAGCAAAGTTATTTGCATCTCGTGTCTTTGAATCCCTCGCAGCGCTCAGGATTCTAACCTAGAATCACTCGCTACGCTCGTGATTCAATTATAGAATCCTTCGCTTACTCGGGATTCAAAATCAACACTCGCAGCAAAAAACAACTTTGCTCTCTTGTTGCACAAATAACTATTATTAGTTTTGTACGTTCACAATAGTCCAGCCATAGATATGATGCATTCTTGACAACAATCAGTTTCCTGAATTTGATCCTTATTACTACTATAAATTTTCTAACAGACAGGTGTGAGGAACGCATTCCTCGACGGCCGGAATGTAGATATCACAACATACTATCGAAGAAGTTCATATATATAAACCGGAAGGACTATTTTTGCTTGCAGCGCTCGGCCGCTATAGAACCAGGGCGGTAACAGATGTGGTCATCGTGCTCACGGGATTTTGTTTTCAAACTGCTTAGATATGAAGTTCTTCGATAGTACATTAATCTAACATTAGTATTTTATTTATCTGACTTACTAACCATTCTTCTGGGTGCGGATGTTCAATGCATGAAAAGGAGTCACGATACAAGAGAAATCCTTTTTCGGGAACAAACCTTAAAAAAATACAAAGTCAGAACCTGTTAGCCATAAATCATGAAACCGTTACCCAAACCTAATTAATATTGTATGCAGGTGCGCTCCGTCCACGCATTAACAGAATAACAATACAAACAAAATGACAATATTAATAGGTTTCTTTGTAAGTACTTAGTTCGTATGTGCAGTGGGTATGCAGAAGATAGAAATCACCTTATTACGTGTTCAAGAAAGTGGTTATAAGTGGTAGGGGTATTCAGTAGGCCTGATCAGCATTGAGACAGTTGCAGTTGTCCGTCTGACGTTAATGATTCGCCATCAATTTGTAAAATTTGTAAGAAGGCTTTATTTTGGCTTGGTCGTATGTTGAAATAGGCCCAATGGAAATTTATTGAATAAAATTATGTGAGTGCGATTAATAAAAAAGTGAAGGAAGAATAACGAAAACTTATACTTAGAACAGTTGGATTTAAAAGGTGACATTCAGGATCTCGTTCAAAAAGGTATGATCGTTATGCAATGGTGATTCCTAGATTTTACCATCCCATAGAAAATAAAGGCTCCCCGTGTGACTGCTCTCTCTTGTGATTCTAGGTCAACGGGAAGTACTCTAAAGGGGTTTTGTTTTGTTATTTTTTTGTAATACTATTTTAATTAGGGACTTTGATACCCGCAACGCGTACTCCCATTTGATTTATTTGCGAGTAGTTATCAAAAATATGTCACATAAATGGCCGTATTTTTTATCGCATTTATTTAGAAGCTTAATTATTTAGAGCTCCAAGGGACCGTAGACTTTTTTTTTTTTTCTTGGGTGGAAAATCATCAAATGACTTCTCCCGCTCTTTCGTGTCAGACTCTTTCTGACTAAAACCCACCCAGTAGCCTGTGTATTGCCAGGGGCCACGGTATCCCTTTCGGACTTTCCCGCAACCCCGGCAGGAATCGGTCCCATCGGACCCCTTTAATTGCTGACCTCTCTTTGAGGCGCGCGTGGAACACAACGCGCCGTCATCCCGGGCCAGGTCCTTACCGGACGGCGAGCTACCCATTGCTCACCGTCCGCAAGCCTTCGAGGGACCATAGGCCTTCGTATTTGATATTATTTTCAACTTGTTATCTCCATGCGTTCCTGAGAAAGAGTCTTGACAGACATACGGATGGACGGACGGACAACGAAGTGATCCTGTATGGGTTCAGTTTTTTTTCCTTTTGAGATACAGAACCCTAAAATACTTACCTAAAAATGTGTGCTTATTTAGGATAGCCTTTTGACCTATGTGGTATTTATTTTTATCAAATAAAACCGTCCACGCACGATGAAGGGTTCCGTAGTTGAGATGATTTTATCCCAAGAACAAACTTAACATCATAGTTGAAAAACATGTTCTCCCATACATTCTAACTGCAAATGTAAAAGTTTGTACGCACAATATTTGGACATTTACCAATTTTAGGACCATAGACTTCTTATAGGTTTTTCTGTAACCTATAGATATAATTTTCTGTAATTTTATCAAAATTTAAGGCTCAGTTGTTTCGGAGATAAGGGAATGGACAATTTTCATCTATTTTCTTAAATAAATTTAAAACTATTTATTTAAAAATTACATACAAAATATACTTGAAACTCACACCGCAGTGTGTAAAACTTATAAATTTTATTATTTGTCTCCCAAAAGTGAATAAAATAAAAATGTATTAAGTATTCTAGTTTAACAATAAATATGACCATTTATTGTTAAAGTAGAATAGATTTTGCATATAAAAATATCCGAAAGTCGTGGTGATCAGATCAGCACCCCAATTACGTCACACAAACAATACGAAAGATTTTGATGGAAATTGTTCATCCATGTTTATAATTATGTTACAAAAATCCGTCAGCTTGACAACAAAAATGGCGTTATGAATGATGTTGAATTTTCAACATTAAAGACATTGCTATTGTGTGTACGCAGCTACCCTTGTAGCGGTTACACCGCCACATACGAACTACGCATCAAAGACATGACGTCACACAAATCCTGCATCGCGCAATTAGAGTTTACCGCGCGAACGACATACATAAGACTATCCAACATCAACAGTTGGGCAGTCGGCCCGCCAGACACAACACCCGTCTGGTTGGAGGATCCTCCCTTTTCTATGGTGGATGAGTGAACTTTACACCCTGTTCCTCATACTACTAAACCCTATTGTTTTGATCTTATTTTATTTAGGTACGTGTTATCTTAACCTATCTATGCTAAAATCCGGTTGGTTTAATCTCTGAATATACTCGTACTTACATATTATTGGATACGTAGCCTAGGGGTGTCAGTAAATTGCTGGAGGAAATTAAGGATGGAAACGGTGATAAAATTTGCTGAGTCGTCCTGAGCTATACCACAGATTAGACAATGGTTTGCTATGCATATTGTTATCACCTCCAAGAGGAATCAGGGAGGTTATAAGTACCTACTTACTCATAGGGACTCAGTTAACCTTTTCTGAAAAGTTTTGTCAATCATAAATTAGGATATAGCAATAATTTAATTATCTATGTAGCGTTTATTCATAACTAGCGACCAAGCGACTACTTTGCAAGATTTTTACGACTTCTCAAAATATCGAAATATTTTTTTATATGTTTCAAAGTTTAATATTAATGTATTATTAATTCCTATTATACACATAAACCTCAATAACTAAATAAAATAAATTTTCTAAATGATGGTGAAAACCGTATCAAAATCTGCTGCGTAGATTAGAAGAACAACGCGGTCACACAGACCGACACTAAAAACTTTTTTTTTATTTATAAATGTATAATATAAACATACATAAGCAGAGTGGCAATTAAGTTGTCATATTAAATAGTACAGAGGTGTTTTACCAAATATTCACATAATAAGTTTACATATTGTTATATTAACTTCAACTTACTATTTCATTTAACACTAAAATTTTATTACGAGTAAGTACAAGTACGAAAAGGAAAAAAAAATAATGTTGTTAAATACTAAAACGAAAAAAAGGTCCTACGGCTAAAATGTTAATTATTTTAATTGTGTTTGTTTAAAATATGTAATGTAGATTACGTTGTTTTAATTATCGTGATAACGAAATCGCCACACTGTAGAAAATTAGCATTTAACATTAGTACTTAACCATTTTTTAGTTTAGTAGTAGTGATTGTAGTTAGGTATATACTTACCTGTTTGCATATTCTTTTTGTACCTTCAATACCTATGAGTTACGACATGCATGTCAAAAAGTCTGTTCTGCCTAAAGATTCTTAAAACCAGAGTCAACATATTTCGGTATAGCGTTACGTAATGAACTGGTTCATGCAAATCTCAAGAAAGTTCAACAATCAAAACTTTCGAATAGGTAAATAATAATACGAGATAACTCGAAATCCCAGTGCCATTTATTTAGTGAGGATAGAACTACTCGTACTTGCAATTAACCCAGATTGTTAGATAACTACGCGTTAAGCCAGTTATGTGAAACGAATATTAATTTATATTCTAACTAGCGAACCGCTCGTGTTTCGCACGTTTTTTACGAGATATCTTTATAATATGTGAGTTTAATTACAGGGCTCGGAACTGGTTAATTTTCCAAACCGATTTTGTTCATTGACCTCGAACCAGAAACGATTGCGGCTTAGGTTTCGGTTACCAGTATTTTAACTGGTTAAGAGGGTCCTTCCCGGCCCGTCTATCGACAACGCGAGCATGTTCGAACAGCTTGTTGTTTCATCAAGCGCAAGTGAGAACTACTAACAAGCAAGTGAGAACGCGATAACATTGTACGAAAAATAGTGTGTAAAAATTTGTTTCAGGAAATACATGTTTTTGTGTAAGCCTTACAAGTTTTTAAAATAAATGTTTGTCATTTAGACTCTTCATTACATATGCAAGGTTTCTATGCAGATTTTTTCTTTACTTTTACTATTTATGAGTACATTATGACCAGCCAAAGTTCAGGTGAAATTTGTGCAAAAAAGCAGATTTTCGGAAGCTTATACTGAATTTGTTTCTCAAATCGTCTATATTTTGCTTTGATAGAATCCTAGTTATAGTCCACAAAATACATATTAGTTTAAAAAAATCAAATAAAGATGTGTTACAACGCCATAATCACGTACGAGCGTTTGTATGAAAAGTATGACGGGTTGGCCGCTCTTAATGGGAGAAACTGTTTTTTACAAACTCCGATTCTTTTGAGCGAAATTAACCGGTTAAATTGATGGTATAGATGGTATAAATTAGTTCTACCTACTACGCCATCTCTCTTACACCTACAATAACAAAGCTCTCGCTCTACGCCAACGAATACCCAAATGAATTATACAAGCGGAGCCTGCGGGCGTGCGTCTGTGTAAAACCGACTTATTCAGGTTAGCGTAATAACCAGTAACCAAAATTATCTAGGTTTAGTCGAAATCGTATTTGTAATTAACCGGTTAATCGATTAACGGTATTATCGGTTTTATGAACAATATTAACCGGTAGGTATTCCAAACCGATTTCAAGCCCTGGTATAATAATTATTATATGTTTTGTGGAAGTGTTTTCCGGAAGGCTTATGTGTATTTATACACATAAACCTTCCGGAATAAATTCTCTAAATGACGGTGAAAGCCAAAATCCGTTGCGTTGTTGAAAAGAACAATGGGGTCACACAAACAGACTAAAAAGCGTTTTTAATTATGTATAAATGTTGACAGGGTGGATTTTTGAGATGAGGCAATAAAAGTACCTTAACCGTTGTAGTTACAAGATAACTGCTCAAGTGACTGTCTTTTTTCGAGCTGCATTCACAGAATTTGAAAAAATTTACAGTCTGCAAAAAAAATGGCAATTTTCACCAAAACTTTTTTGATGCCATTCGATCCTGTTTCTTATAAGGATCAAAAAATTATATCAGAGCAACTGAGGTTTGAGTAGGTAGTAGAAAAGTTAGAAATTTCGAAAATCTTTTCCCATAGGTCCATTTCGTTTCGGAAATTAAACTCCCAACTTACTTTTTTGTGATGGATAGACTGGCCACCACAATGAATGATGATGACACCTGTCATTTGGACAATTTCTAGTAATAATAAGGATCAAATTCACAAAACAGATATCATTCGTTACTATGAAACTGACAGGTATCAAATACGTAGTATCCCTATGTAGTCTGTGGGTATCAAAAAGGCATTCTCACGATGAACGGACTATTTAAAAAAAAAAAAACAATTATTTTACCATAATAATTCTCGTCAACTGTAGAGTGCTATGAGGATCTTTTGGGGACTACACATTGACAGGTGTTTGTAAACATTTGTGAAATTGATATAGAAATAGCTTTAAAAAAAACAAGATAGCGGGGTTAGTTCCGATTTTGACCAAACGCAAAAAGATCGTTCTACTGTCGTTGTATCTAGTGTTGTAACATCAAAATAACATTAATGATGCCTATTTCTCTTTGTTTGCAGAACCATGCGGGTCAGATTACTATTAGCAGCTGTAACAATTACAGTATTCATAACATCTTGCGATGCTTTTCAACATTGGGTCCAAAGAAAATCAAGCGTTGCTCATGAACAGAGGAGTATGGCTTCTGCCGTTATGGACTTCTTGGACGTGGTGTTCCCGAAAGATGACCACGAATCTAGAATGCTGAAGTGGGTCTTCAATGCTCTGACGGACAATGAAAGTATTTTGGGTGGAATGACGGAATTAATGATGATGTAATCATCATAAGTGCAACGATATTAGTTGAATGACGCGTTATTTCAGAACCAACTTCGACAGTTGGTTAGAGTTTGACAAGAAACCTGAGTGCAGTAGCTGAATGTTTGGCTTCTGCACTAAAGGACGCGGGCTCATATCCCGCACGGAACAAACGTTTGTCTTGGCTACAGACAGACAGTTACTCCGGTTTTGTATGTGCATCAGTGCATGTAATTTGTATGTAAACTCACTCATGATACAAATAAACTGGCTGTTGACATATTTCGCCTTAGCACACGAGGTTGTTGACATGTGGAATGGGAGCTCGGATGTCATTGTGCCGATTGTCATAACGGCCAATGGTTTGATGGCCGAAAGCCTCAATACAAAAGGCAGACCTCCACGATACAGCTCGCAACGTGAGGAACATCCTGTTTAGGACTCCAGAGCTACTGCTCCGACCCTGCTCCCTCCACCGGTGGACCACTATTTTTATATTTAAATGTTTAAAAAATATAATTTATGTATATTTAGCGAATTAGACTGACAATAATAATTTCAGTCTAACAATGCAGGGCATAACTAGATGGGCGACATGGCCCTGCATTGTTAGACTTCAAGCTATTTACTTCCCAAAAAGAACATTTATATAATTAATTACAGTAGGTATATCTTAAAATATCCATTTGTTTCTAATTCAAAAAATTGTTCATTTATTCTTAACAATTTAAACATGCATTTCAACAATAATTACATAAACAGGAAAAGATTATTAAACAGGTAAATTGATTTATTATATAAAGTATTGGTGTACTGATTTATCATAGTTTATCATATTTTATTTGACCTAACTATGGACCCGAATTGCTCTGCCCTAACGTTGGAATTTCCTAGAACTCGATTGTAGCGCCACCTACCAGGCCCACTTGTGAATTTAAATGATCAGGTGACCTACTCCAACACACACCAAAACATTCATGGAAATCGGCCCAGCCGTTTAGGAGGAGTTCAGTGGCGTACTTACGCGTGTAGGTATGCCACTATACTGTATAGAATAATTCCCTTTTTCTTGTGTTATTTTGTTAGTAGATAAGCTAAGCACATAGTAATTTAAGGGCGAAGACCTCCTCCACCTTTCACCATTTCGCTTTGTGCCTATTCTATTGGTGGGGCCAGTCACAGCCACAATATCGTCGCACCACCTACACCTGGGTCTGCCTCGTGAGCGTGGTACATCGCGAGGCCGAGGGTACCAATGGAGAACCTTCTCACTGCATCTGCACTGCGTCCATATGTGGCCTCGCTACGTGTCCTGACCATCTCCAGTTCCACAGCATTTATTATTTTAGTACATAGGATGTACATAGGAAATGCAATCTTGACTATTACCTACAATACCTACGCTACTGTAATAATCGTTGATTTTTTGTATCAAGATTCGATAGGTTCGTACGGAGGATTCGTATCGTTTCATATTTCACTTAATTAATAGTCAGTGTGAAATAACTAGGTATCTAATACATAAACAACATAAGAGAAAGGAATTTACCAACCGTATATCTAAAGTGCGCAAATAAGGCGCATTAAATTTAACTAAAATGCCATCAAACTTGTGACATTTTCTCCCCACACGCAACATTAACAACTCTGCAAGTTGACGAACTGTACAATAGTCGTATGTCTTTGCTTTCCATTGCTTGTTGAAAGGCGATTTTTGGGTCGGTAATTATCAAATAGGGATGGCGTGTCAGACTCTTACTGACTAAAACCCACCTGTGTTCCTTCAGTTGCCTGTACTTTGCCAGGGGCCACGGTATCCCTTTAGGACTTTCCCGCGACCCCGGCAGGCATCGGTCCTGTAGACACTCTTTGAGGCGCGCGTGGAACACAACGCGCCGTCGTCCCGGGCCTGTTCCTTATCCGACGGCGAGCTACCCATTGCTCATCGTCCGCAAACCCGCGCCTACGGTGGCCGGGAATCGGCCAGCGATTCCCCTCGTTGAAAGGCTTGAAATCTGTTTGTAGAGTAAGTACTACAAGGATCTTTAGGCATTTAAATAACATTGACAAAGAGGGGTTGTTGGTAAACATTTGTGAAATTGTGACGATTAAAGAGATGACGGCATTAATTCCCGATTTTAGCCATGTCCGAAAAGATCTTTGACAACCGTAGAGTGGAGTAGGCTTAGACAATTTATGGCCGATTCCTATAATTAACGGAACGGCTTGGTTAAAATTAAGACTCTTGTATCTTTACCAATAATGAAGCAAAGACCTCATAATTTTGCATAGTAGACCCGCCCATTTGGAAGTAGCTATCGCAGGTAAAATTTGCTTACAAAATCTATTTATATGTCCAGTTTGGCAATAAAAAACGTAACCATTGGTATGCAAAACGATTCGTTTTTGTTTATAGGAACCAACCATTAGAGTAGTTAATAATAGTGTCCAAAGATTTATTTTCCAGCCGAATAGGAATGCGTGATTTAAATACCTTTTTTCAATTACTCTAATCTGCTCCATGTACCTAAGATAAAGTCAAAGTTTTTTAGCATAATAATTATTCTACAAAACATTGATTTATGATTTATAATTATTATCGTAGTCTACTGCTGGAAAGAAGCTTCTACCAGATACCTATGCAGAAAATTTTGGTTATGAGTAGGCATCGGACTTATCGGATAACTCTCTAATTACGGCGTTAATGCAATTTTTTGCCTTTTTTCCCAATCGTGCATTTTCATGTACGTATAGGGAGCCTACATCAACGGCACAGGTCATAAACAGGTATCTCCAGAAATGGCACCAAATTTCAAATTTTGTCCAATGACGTCCGTTGGCGTAGAGAGGTCGTTTTCAAGGTACAAAGTAATACTGGGTGACAAGCGTCACTTTGCTCTCGAAAATTTGGATAAATACTTAATTGTATATTATCTCAAAAACTATGCGTAATTAAACTTTCGCAACTCTTGTAAAAATAAAAATGGTTTTTGATTTTGCATTGTGCATATTTCGGCCTTTGTGAAGAATTTTCGTGCATATTTGCAAGCATATATTGGCATTTTTTTTGTGCATATAATCCAATGTCTGAGGATCTTTGAAATTGTTACAAATACCACGAAGAAAAAAATCATCAACAAAATTAAAATTAAATACAGTTCGCATTCTGCACCTATCTCGAACCTTAAGCAATTATTTCAATGAAACCATTTAGATACAGGCAAAATTCTAAATTCTAAAGTCATTTATTCAAACTTGGCTGAGAATCAGCACTTTTCGAACGTCAAAATAACATAAAACAGTCCCCCAAATCGCCCATCCTTCACCTCTTCCTAGTGCTTTTGCTGGGAAGAAGAAGTGGCGCAACAAACTCCCCAGCACTTTTGAACAATTAAGGAGTTGGTGCTATACAATTTAAAAGTGCCTGTAAAAGGTTTTGAACTATCAAGGACCGACTCCTTGACCGTTTAAAAACCAGAAAGTAAAGCTATGTAGTTGCCCATTCCAAAGCGAAGTAGGCGCAGTAATAGGTTCTTATGGAGAAGCACGGGCAAGAAACTCTATTAATCTCTTTTACACTCTTATGAATCAAAATATTATGATGTTCAAGAATTTTCTTGACTTGATACAACCTAATAACTTAATTATAGGTTTTCAACAAATTCCATTTGAAATGCTCAGAATCTTGCTACTTATGTATGTAGTTGAATAAAACTCAGGTACCTACAAACAAAACTAAAATGCTTATCAGTGACTTCTTTTATCATTAAACAATGCTAATATTCACAAATGCAAAGTCGTTTTAAAGAATTAGTAGCTTCATTACTTTTTACAACTTCAAATTACTCCGTGACAGCAATTCCGGTAGTTCACGGAATTAATTCAAACAACAGGTTTTCATTCAAATAATAATCTCATTACTATATGAAATAATAATTTACAAACTATAAAGTTTGCAAATTATTATTGAAACGGATTTAGTTCTCGTATTCAATTAAAAGAAGTATTGTAATATAATGTATAATTAAGTGAAGTATTTCCCTTAAATTAGTAATTCGGCGCCATGTTCCAGATCGCTACATCCTATACGAACCTACTGTGTTAAATGTGCAATTGTTAAATCACAACACATAACACATAACATCACGCCTTGTTTCCCCGAAGGGTTGGGCAGAGGTGTACCTGTAGTAGGTACACCCAAAAACCTAAAAAAAACCACAAAAACCTAAAAACTATTAAATACCTAAAACCTAAAAATTATTAACTACCTCTTATAATACAGGTATATCCTAGCTTAAGAGGTAGGGAATATTATTCTTGTACAGATTTTGCAACATAAACTACTTATATAAAAACTGTATTTCAAACTCTGTATGTTTTTGGATAAATAAAAGATTATTTATTATTATTATTTTATTAATAAATGTTCCCTGTTAATTTTAATTTTAACTAAAACATCCGTTTTTTTTTTTTAAATTAACTTAATAATTTATGTTCCATGTATTAATATCCCACAGAGGGCAGGATTATCAAGATTACAATGAATAGAAATTATACTTAATTACTAATTAACATTAGAGTAATAATCTGATCAGCTATAGGTACGCTCTCCAAACCAAGCAGTCAATTATAACATATTTAACAACGGCTATTTTAGTCAACTTTCAACAAAATAAATAGCTTAGCGGTTCGACGACTGCTTTTAACAAACCTGTGGTTGTAAATTAAATTCCCAACTGATGATACTTTTTGTGATTCCTATTTTTTACAGCTATAGTTAGGTGACTGTTTTTATAGCCATTTTAGTGATAGCCGTTCGTCAGGAATAATCTGTAAGAATGCATCAGTCAGTGTATCAGTGTTGTGCCATTAGGTAGTAGGTACATAATATGTAGGGAACGCAGGTGTTCATTAATTCACTAAAAACGAAAAACTTCGCAAGCAATGGGAAATTGCTGCTGAAGGCTGCGGGTGTCGACTAAGGAGTAGTTGCTCGTCTCTCAGGACGAGCTGCTTCTCACACGGACAACTGTACGACACTTTCTGGCCGCGTCACCAGACCTGACTCTGTATATATTGGCCGCTGAGAGAACGTAGTATACGTTTGTAGTTTACAGGGAAGTTATATGTGTCGGAAATACGTTACTGAGTTGAATAATCAGGACGCCAGCGCCGCCTAGCGGCGCTCGACATAGTCTACAACAGAACGTTCGGACCAGCTGAACTTAATCGGACTTGTCGGTGGCGGTCAAGCAGTGAACAAGTTTAGAAACAGTCACGCATTCCGAATAGTTGTGTCGTGTACCTACAGTGTGTGAATTGCTAGTGTGATCAATTTGATCGTGAATTATAATATAATTTGATCTGAACTGCAAACGGTTTCTCTATTGCACAATAACCAACACTACCTTCAGTACGCCCACAGTACCTAGTTGAAATATGGCTGATAGTAACGAAGAGAAAAAACTACTTCTCCGTTATATTTATAAACAAGTTGCTGTTATATAAGCATAATATTGTGGTGTCTTACGACTTCAGACTTTTTCGACGTCATTTTCGACGGCAGGAGCTAGTAGCAGTAATAAATATAATTATAGTCAACTGAATCCATCTGATATGACAGAAATCCAACAAATAACACCATTGAGAAAGGTGAAGGCAGATGAAAATGTAATTTATATGTTATTCTCCGAACATTTAGGACTGCCTCGTTGGTCTAGTGGTCGCAAGCGCTACTGCTGAGCATTAGGTCCTGGGTTCGATTCCAAGGTCGGGCAAAGTGTTATTGGGTTTTACCATCAGGAATTTCTCAGCAGCAGCCCAGAGTCTGGATTTGTGCCTGGTTCATGGCAATAGGCTGGCCCACTATTACAAGGGACTTAAAAAAAATGTAACTGGCGAAATATGGCTGTACCACAGGTACACCTCTGCCAAACCCTCTGCAGATAACAGGCGTGATGTTTTGTTATATTATTTGTAACAATGAGCAATTTAACACTTTTGAAGATCTGTGACTTTTATTTCTCTATTTTAACAGGCGCTTAACGCCTGTAAGAAAAAGATACGCAAAACGCATAATTAAGTAGTCGAGATATATTATTATTTTCTTAAATCTATATCGAAACAAATACCTTTTGAAATGATAAAAACGCTATCGTGCACTCGGCTGTATTTTTTTTTCTTATCCTATCGAGCACAAACATACATAAGTCCAATTAAAACATCTGTTAACGGCTGAAAATGTGAAAACTTTCAACCCTCAAACTCATCTGTAACTAGGTAACTTCATAACCAGTTTTTTTTTGTTATCCTATCCTCGATATGATCGCAAATAGTTTTTATGCTTTTGAAGGAAATAGAGAATTGCCAACTTCGGTATTGCTTACAGGCGGGTTATCCCAAACTGGTGGCCTCCTTGCATTAGTGTATGGCCCACGCTGGTACCCGCACTCTAACCTCCCTCCGCGGAGTCTACAGCCTCCATGCATTTCAACCACCGAATCCTTACTTTGAGGCCAATTTCCATTCCTATTATATCCACAGAGCACTCTGTCGTCCACAATTTTACAACGTTTGCTATCAAAATCGTACGGGCAGCAGCGTCTTTTCTTTTTGGGTCCTTTTAACGGAACAATGGATGGGTTTTTTAGCATCTCATTGGATGGGCCTTGTGCCGGGATAGCGTTAACCTTTTTTTTTTTTACACTAAATTTGTTTTTTCCGTCGCGAAGTGTATCATCTTTTGTCTCATCTACATACTCATAATTACCATTGCAGTTCTTTGCGGCAACTGCAATTATTGTTGAGGCCGCAAATATCTGTAACGGAAAACGAATACATTCATTTAAACTTGTGCTGCGCTCCAATATCGCATGGTCATCATTTTCTGGCTACTGTTTAGGAGTTTGGGTAAATCTTACATCATGTGTCCAAGAACCTAGATCTAAACCAGTGATATCAAAAGTGGTATATATCGACCCTCAGGGGTCGACGACGACCTGCAAGGAGTCTATGTCAGCGGGAAAAAAAATGGTGGTACAAGAAAGTAGATTTCATTTAAGCAGGTCATCGGTATAATGTTGGCTTTCCATGAATGGAATACCTAATTCATATAAATACACAGATCGTAGGTACCTATTTACTTCCATAACACTTTCTTATTAATATATAAATTGAAACTAGGTTTGAGGATGTTTTAACTATGAAAATACCTCAGTATCAATCCATACGGTGACATCGAAGAAACGGATCTCATATTACAAGAGAAACTGATAGGATTAAGCACTAATGAAGAACTTAGAGTTTAGAAACAGATATCAGCAATATTCTGGCTTGAAAAAGCTTCCTAAAGTTTTGCGAGAACTGTACCTGTTACTTATCCCGTATTATGAAATACCGCCAAAGAAATGCTTATCTCGTGGAAATAAAATCACAAAAAAAAGAAACAAACTAAATAAACCTAAGGCACGGGACAAAAATGTATAGGAACGACGTGGCGCGGAACATAAACACAGCGCCCGCGCCACACCGTCGCGTCGCGTCACCTCGCCTCGCCCGCGCCTCGCCTCTTGTGTATGTTCCACGCCACGTCGTTCCTATGCATTTTGTATGAAATATGAAACGGGTGGCGCAAGCGCAACGCCTGCGCCTCACCGTCGCCACGCTCGGCCGTGCCGCTCGCCACTTGTGTATGTCCCGCGGGTTTACTAAATTGATGCCAAATGTTGAAAATTTAATTAAAGAACAGGTTCATCCCTCCCAGTGAAAGCATTCATTTTTTGGTTAGTTATTTTATGTAACAGATACAAAATTTTAATTTGGTTCGTTTTAATTTGAATTTAGTTAATAAATGTATAAAAACTGTATTTTTTTAGTTTTTGACACTACACTACCTACATTATAGTTAGAAATTTAAATTTTTCAAAGTGCGTAGTACTATACCAGCTGTCAAAAACACCTTTGAAATTGATAAATGTGCACAAATTCAATATTAGGTAAGTCTACCCAAAACCGAAAAACAGGCCAAGTGGTCGACAACATAAAAAAATTTGGGGACCTCTGACATTTTTTTTTTTTGGTTTCGGTGGGAAATCCTCGTGGATATCCTCCACCCTGGGGAGGGTGGAGGGGTCTGTCAGACTCTTACTGACTAAAACCACCCCGGTGTTCCGTCTCACACTTGCACCGGGGATCACGGAAACTAATGCGACTTCCGCGATCCCCGGCTAATGCTCCCCCCTTACATCATAGAGAGGCGCGCGTGGAACACTACGCACCGCCATTTCGGGTCCTAAGGAGTAGGGGGCGACCCATTTAGGGGGGCTGGAAGAGGGCGTTATCCGCCCTCCGCCGACGCCCGGTGCGTCTGCTGCGGATCGGGTTAGTGGAAGCAATCTCCCGCTCCCTTTCCGCAGCTTTTTTCTGCGAAATAACCGTTTCGCAAAAGGATACCACCGCATCCCAGGACTCCTCGCTGCCGACCATCGAGTCGACAACAGCCGGCAGCGACAGGTCGCTGCCGACACCTGAGATGAGGGCACGGTGCGGCTCCTCCCAAGCTCTGCCAGCGTGTGCCGAGCCGTGTCCTCCCGACATGAGGGCACGGCGCGGCTCCTCGCAAGCTCTGCCAGCGTGTGCCGAGCCGTGTCCTCCCGACAGGGGGACCTCGGATCTAAACTAACATTACAATAAGATATTAATTAGTATATATGTAGGTAAATAGGTAATGACCTAATTATAGATATTATCTTGTGAAATATTAATTGGTGGGAGGATCGCTTAGAGGTCTTGAATTGTTTCCTTAAGCGGACCAGACACTAACAAGAATAATGATATTACATTCAAGTAATGTCATTACTACTGACAGTGTGGTGGTTGGAATGATGATGTGATCTAAATATTTTAATAGTTTTATGTCAATATTGGAAGAAATGTTAGTAATATTGATGTCATTATTACTGATGGTGTCTGGACCGCTTTAAAGTTAGCCTGATAAAATAAAACAAAGGCAGTCATGTGGACTGCCGACGGAAAATAAAACTGGAAACTATGAAATAACAGAGGTTTTTTTTTAAATTTCATATTCGTTGTAATTTTTTATTTGTAAGCCGACCCCAATATAGTTGGGAAAAGGCTAGGCAGATATTCGTTGTAATATACAAATTATGAAGTTTAATTTTTTATAATTTATAATTCATAATTTGTATATTAATTATTAAATAAAAAAAACCCCGGGAAAACCAATTATAACGACTTCGAAGGAACCGTCGGATTACGGTTGTTATAGCCGATAGTCGTTATACCTAACCAAAAACTATGATGAGTAAACGGATATGCTGGGACCTCAAAATTTTGGCGTAATAACCAGTACCTACGTCGTTATGCGAAGTCGTTATAAACGGTTTTCACTGTATACAATACGCTTGCGCTGCTGGCCAAGTACAACACTCATCATACTCATAGCTAACATGCATATCAGCGACGCGAACCCATAAGATTTTCACCTCGGTACCAAATATCGCTCAACGCGTTTATAGAAGTTGTCGCTTCAATAATTTGCTTCCCCTGCTTTTAATTCTAATTCAATGAGCAGCATTCGGAGTAGGTACAAGGAAATCAAAGCAATATCATTTCAAATATCAAGAAGGTACTTGGCTCTTTATTAAATAAGTAGGTAGATGCCGAATAATATAAAAAAAACAAAACGTACAAATAAATAAAATTACAAACAATTTTAATAGTTAGGTAATGTTAAAGTATCCTTTTATACATGAAGCAAAACGGATTCGTAATTTAAAAGATGAAAAGTAGTTAAACCTTCCTACAAACAATACGGTCATCTAACTCTACACATCTAGTCACAGTATCGAACGGGATCCTCGTAGGCCTGGGGCCACGCTCATCGGAGCGATGTGGATGTGTTGCTGGACTGTCAGGATCAAATGGTACTTGCTCGTCCAGCTCATTACCCCCAACGGGTGGCCTCCTCGGATTAGTATAGGGACCGCGCTGGTAGCCGCACTCTACCCTCCCTCCACGTATTCTGCAGCCGCCGTACTCTTCAACGGAATTCTTACTTTTCGGCTTCCCTAAATTCTTATTATATCCACACAGTACTCTATCATCCAAAACTTTACAAATATTTCTATCAAACTCGTACGGGCTACACCCCCTTCGTTGGCCCTGTGATGGATTTGAATTTGGATCAGGTGGTTGTGGGTTACATCGTCGTCCATCTCTAAGGTTAGATGGATCTTGAATGCAATTACCGTTGCAGTTCCTTGCGGTGACCACAAATGTAGTAGCCGCAAATATCTGTAACCGCGAATATCCGTAAATTCGCAAGTAAGTAGCTTTACTAAGTTCATGGAATGAAAAAATTAGGATCATGTTGTGCGTGTTATTGAAGGGTCAAGAAATGATATCAAGTTTTGAGATTTACTGAATGTAATTATTGTTTATTAAAAGGTTCACAATACTTGGTTACATTTATTTCCTTAATATATATGACGTGGCAAGGCGAAGGTATGTGAGCGACTGGCGTGCCCGGCGCTGGCGTTCCTTACGATACCAAAAATGCAATTCAGCAAAACGCAACGCCAGGGTCGCTACATCACACCCCCCCTTTCTTAAAAAAATAACATAATTCACAAAAAAAAATTTTTACAAAAAATACACTGGGCTTACAATTACAATGTTGCGTGCAACACTACACAATAGGTACAGTACACCGGGAATGTTGCTTACTTCTACTTCCTCCTCCCTTGCGGTCTCTTCACATTGAAGAGCCGTCTTTAAAAAATATATATTAGGTTTAGATATGTTTAAGGGTAGCTGTCATAACGTCCGCTCTGCAATATTCAATAACACCACTAGGGCCGGCAGCTTCCGTTATGACAGCGCCAGTGCAATAAATACTTACAAATAATTATAACGATAATACAATCTTGACGGGATACCACAGCTAAATGTAACCGTACATAGTTCGCGTTAACACATAATATAAACCGGCAGATTCCTGCACAATTCACTTTTCGTACCTGTTTACACGTAATTTGCTGCGCTTGCCGGATTACCCATATTTCCGGCCGCTGTTCCAGCCAGTGTCGTCACCTCCTTTTTCAGCCAACCTCTCAGTTGGCCTATGCAGCCTCTTTTTATTGCGTAGCATAACAAAATTCCCAATATTACCGCAATAATGATAAGGATTATCCCAAAATAATTCAGTTTGTGTTCCAATTGTTGTCCAGCTGCTACCTGTGCTTGGGCTATTGAGATGAATTCTTTATTATGAAAATTACCCATGTCTATAAATCTGTGCTCTTTACTTGATTTCGGTAATGTAAATAGTGAATTGTACATGAATCTCTTACACTTGCGATATTTTTAAGCTAATTTTGCTAGTCGAGCAAAAATCGCACCGGTTTCTTGACTACTCGGCCTGAGCGCGTGGTTTTATTGATAGGCGGTAGCGAGTTTGGCTCAACCTGTGGTTTTTGTGTTTCACTGTTATTATTGTTCCTTACGCTGTCTGGTATCGTATCCTCACTAATAATATATGCTGGTTTTAATCTATCAATGGACACGGTTGATTGACGATCGTCTTTTTGTATGTCAAACGTCTTATCGTTTCTGCTAATAACTTGGTATGGACCACTATACGACGGTGTCAATGGCTTCCTTACCATGTCATTTCTAATGAATACGTGTGTACAGGTATTTAAATCTTTATGAACGAATATTTTCCGCGAGCCGCTAACCGCTCGTGACTGTGGGCGCATGTCATTAATTATATTTCTCAATTTGCTTACAAATGTCGGTAAATGTCCTACTTGCGGTTTTTCTGTCTCGTGATAAAAATCGCCTGGTAAACGCAACGTGTGTCCTAAAACCATTTCTGCTGAACTTACATTCTGGTCACTTTTGCAAACTGCACGAAGTCCCAACAATACTGTAGGTAATTCGTCAACCCATGACCTATTTTCTAACAGTCTTGCCTTTATTGCTGCCTTAAGGGAACGATGCATTCTTTCTACCATACCATTACCCTGTGGATGGTATGCTGTCGTACGGATTTTCTTTATGCCTAACATATTCATCAGACTGCTGAATATTTCGCTTTCGAACTGTCTGCCCTGATCGCTGGTTAACGTTTTAGGACAACCAAATCTACATACCCAACCTTCATAGATCGCCTTAGCGACTGTGTCAGCAGTAATGTCCGTAACTGGAATTGCCTCCGGCCAGCGAGTAAATCTATCTATGACGGTGACGCAATATCGATAACCTTCCTGTGCAGTCGGTAGAGGCCCTACTATGTCTACGTGTATGTGTTCAAATCGTTCTGTTATCGGGAATGTACCTAATTTTGAAACGGTGTGTCTATGTACCTTTACTCTCTGACATTGTATGCATGATCTCGCCCATTTAGCGATGTCTTTATTCATGTCCGGCCAAAAATAACGACTTGTGACCATTCTTCGTGTGGCCCTAATACCTGGATGGCTTATGCTATGAACTGAGTTAAAAACTGGCTTTCGGTACTGTAATGGAATGTATGGCCTTACTTGGTTTTTAGTAATATTACAATATATCTTTCTTTTACATAAAGGTGATTGAATTTGTTCTAATACAATGTTGCCTCGTGAACTTGCTAACATGTGTGACATTTGAGCGTCTGTTTCCTGCGCCTGCGCGATTTCGTCGTAATCTATGCTAGTGTTACAAACAATGGACTCTACCCGTGATAGCGCGTCAGCAACCGCATTCTCGTTGCCGGTGACGTATTGCATGTCGCTCGTGAATTCGCTGATGTACAATAACTGCCTTGCGCGCATTGGTGTTTCTCAATCCGTGCCTATTTTTGTAAATGCGTATGTTAACGGCCTATGATCGGTGAAAATGGTTAATTCGCGACCTTCTACCATGTTCCTGAAACGGACGATTGCCAAAAAAACTGCTGTCAGCTCGCGGTCGTATGTGCTGTATTTTTGTTGTGCTGCTGAAAGCCCCTTTGAAAAATATCCTAGCGGTTGCCATTTACCGTTTGTTTCTTGCTGTAAAACTGCGCCTACGCAAGTATTTGATGCGTCACACATTAGTGCTAGTTTGCCTGATTGTCCCGGGTGAGCTAGCGTAATGGCGTTTTTTAGGCTATCCTTGCACTTCTCAAAAGCCGCCAATGCTGTATCGTTCCACTCTATTTTAGACTTATCTTTCTTTTTGGCGCCGTGCAAATATTTATTTAACTCCGCCTGGCTTTCGACCGCGTGTTTTATATGGGACCTGTAAAAGTTTACCATACCTAGAAATCGACGCAATTGTTCGATTGTTTCCGGTCGCGGATAATTTTGTATGGCCTCGACCTTATTTTCTAGTGGCTTTATTCCGTTTCTATTTACGTTGTAGCCTAAAAATTCTATTTCCTTTTTCCCTAACTCGCATTTTGCTAAATTTATTGTTATGCCATACTGATCGAATCTACTGAAAATTAGTTTTAAATGTTTTTTGAAAAGCTGGTCGTTGGTGCTGGCTATTACAAGGTCATCGATGTAACAGAATAAATACGAGCTTTCCTGGCCGTCCTTGAGATATTCTATATTTTGCAACACTGTGTTATTCATAAATCTTTGGAACGTTTGTGCTGCGTTTCGCAAACCAAACGACATCCGTGGAAACTCGAAAAGCCCGAAAGGAGTTATAATTGCTGTTTTTTCGATATCCTGTGGTGCTATACTAATGTTATGGTAGGCCCGGTTGATATCTATTTTTCCGAAAATTGTCTTACCTGCTAGTCCATACGTGAAATCCTGTATCCTCGGTATGGGGTACCTGTCTGGCTTCGTGATCGCGTTGAGTGCACGATAGTCACCACAGGGTCTGATCTGCCCATCCTTCTTCGGCACGACGTGTAGAGCGCTCGCCCAAGGACTGCTGGATGGCCTGCAAATCCCTAACTCTTGCATTAGCTTAAATTCCTCCTGTACCAATTTATACCTATGAGGTGGTAATTGCCTGGCGCGCGTAAATACCGGTGGGCCTGTAGTCTCTATATGATGGTACACGTTGTGACTTGACGGTTCTTTGTATGAAACGGGCTTAGTTATACTCGGAAATTGCTGTAATAATTCTCTGTACGGGTTGTCTAATTGTATGCTTGAAACAGATGGTTCCGTGCACTTTACGACGGATGCTTCCCTACTTATTTGTGTGTGACCGTCAATCAACCGCTTTTTATGCAAATCTACTATTAATTGGTGTGCCTCTAAAAAATCTGCTCCTAATATGGGCTGTTTAACATCGCAAATAATAAATGACCATTTAAAACTCCTCCTTAAACCTAAATTTAGCTCTATGTTAGTTACGCCATACGTTTTAATCTCTGTGTTATTCGCCGCGAACAGCTTATACGAACACTCACGTTTTACTTTGCTGCCTCTCACTTTACCCACTGGTATCACTGATACGTTAGCTCCTGTGTCCACTAGATACACAATTCCACTTCTATAGTCTCGCACGCAGAGCCGGTGGTTTCCCGCGGTACACTCACCCACCGATGATGACTGCACCGCCTCTAGTTTCCCGCACCCTGCTGCTTCTTGGACCAATTGCACGGCGACTCGCACGCCCGCGCGTTTTCCCGGTAACGAAAATGGTGTCTGCATAGCCAATCCGAGGAACTAGGTGTGCGACGTGGCCTTGACTGGCTCCTGGGCCTGTAGCGCCCCTGCTGCCAACGCCGCTCTCTCCGGTCTTGTCCCGAGTTCCCGTCTCGCTTCCTGATGTCATTTATTTCCCCGCGCAATTCCTTCATTTCCACCGATAATGCGCTGAGATGCTTGACCAAATCCGTTTTCGTGTCGAATGTCAATTCCGATGTGCTCGGTGCTATTGACGCGACCTCACCGGTACCCATGTTTTCCATCACTCTGTCTGCCGTCTCGGCGAGACTCTCAAGTTTCGTGTCTCCGGTCACTGCCAGGACCGCCCGCACGCCCGGGGGTAAACGATTCATCCACAACCTTTTTAGTGGCTCGTCCGTTACATTGCAATTCTTTGCTAGGGCCGCCATCGCCCTATACAGCTGCGATGGTTTCTGTGTTCCCAGGTCCATCTCTCCCATTAGCCTCTGGAATTGCTTGTCCGCGCTCTCTTCATAAATCGCCAATAAACGCTTTTTCAATGCTGCGTACTTGCCTGACTCTGGCGGGGCTTCGATTATATCTGTAACTTGCCGCACTGTGTCCTGGGTCAATCTGGCGATTGCTATGTCGAACAGCTGCGCATCAGCCAGCTTTTGTGGTGCCATAATAGCCTCGAACTGACAGAACCATGATTTGGGCAGATCTGTCCAAAAATCTGGTATCCTTGTCTGCACCGATACCGCTGCTACTCCGGTGGCTGCTGCCTGTGCAGCCGCGGCTACTCCAACTGTTGGTGGTGGAGTCATCGTAGTAGTTGTTTCACTAGTTTCGAGACTATTCTCTGTTACTTGCACCCACGCGGTTTTTTTAACGCGCCCTTGCCACGTCGCCACTGAGTCGCTTACGGCGCAAAAATTAAAACACAAAACTATTGATTTAAACGTTCGGGGTCACCACTTGTTGTGCGTGTTATTGAAGGGTCAAGAAATGATATCAAGTTTTGAGATTTACTGAATGTAATTATTGTTTATTAAAAGGTTCACAATACTTGGTTACATTTATTTCCTTAATATATATGACGTGGCAAGGCGAAGGTATGTGAGCGACTGGCGTGCCCGGCGCTGGCGTTCCTTACGATACCAAAAATGCAATTCAGCAAAACGCAACGCCAGGGTCGCTACAATCATTTCTTTCTATCTTCTATTATATTTCTTTATATGAAATGAAAAATTTCGGTTTTTTTTATGTTCGCTCACTGACCGCGTAGTTAATTTTTCTTCGAGGTTCTTTATTATATGGGTAGCAACCGCCGAGGGTACACGAGGGCAGAATATACCTACTTATAGATAAGTAGGTATATGCTGCCCTCGTGCGCCGAAAAACGCTATCTCAAGAAAAAAGAGAAAATCTGTTTTTTTATCTGAGCTAGCTTGAAACATTTCGCATCAGATGAACTAATCAAAATAACCGTATATTTATTGGAACAATGAAAAAAAACACTAATGATAATTTTTTCGCGATTACGATGTTGGTCCCGTGGAAAAATTTGCTCAGCTTGATGGTCTGTACCCTCTGACCCTTAAATATGGCCACACCTGTCTGATTCATGCTGTAAACATTACTTATGATTTCTAAGCTGAACAGCAGTAACTTGGCCCACTTGTATCAAAATGTACCAGTTTCTGACTACTCTCCGGTTCCTATTATATCACTTCGTACCTGAAACACAGCAACGCTGTTTGGTTGTGCTAATGCTTAGGTAAGGTGGCAGGTTGTAGTACCTACTTTGCCGGACGGGCTCCTTAAAGGAAAGCGCTATTGAATAATTTGAAATAATAGTTTTCTAGGAGCAATCTAATTGCTTTTTCCTGTATTTTATATTTGTCAAGATGAATATTAATAATTTCTTGTATCCTACCTCGTAGAGCCCAGAAGGTTTTACAGCAAGCATACGCAGCTCGAAAACTAGATAGCTGAGTAGGCGGCGTGTGCTGAGAGAACGCTGAATGTATTTGAAAAGTTTCAGTTAAGAGCCCTCTGCGAGCAGGTTCAATAATATGCTTGCTGAAAAACCTTCAGGACTCGCCTATACCAACCCCAAAGTATCTAAATGTAATTGTCCCGGGATAAAGAAGATAAAGCATCAAATTTAAAAAGTAAATAAAAAATTGTATTCATTTACTAACCGTAAATAAAATGTACGAACTGCCGCAAAGTCTTAACATCACCCTTATCTTAAATGCATGCACGTGCATGGCAATCATTCCGTCGCCATAAAGGTACTGCTGACACAAAAACTAATTGAAACCTATGCGCAAAATTTTAATAAATAAATAATTTCAAAACCGTTTTTTTTTAATTTCCAGCAATATTAAGTTATATATTAAGCAGTACAAAAAAAATTACGCGTGCAGCAACACAGTCGTCATTTCAAATTCAAATTCAAATTCAAAAGTCATTTATTCAAACTAGGCTGAGAATCAGCACTTTTCGAACGTCAAAATTACATAAGACAGTCCCCCAAAACGCCCACCCTTCACCACTTCCTAGTGCTTTTGCTGGGAAGAAGAAGTGGCGCAACAAACTCCCACTAAAAACTCCATTAAAAAAAAAAACAATGTGCGAGGAAGAGAGAGTTATATATATAATTATATTTCATTTATTTGTAACGTGACGCATCCTTGAAATTTTACTGTATTGTCCAATTATTGAATCGCCGCCTAAGCAGTTTCACATCAAAAAATTGTAACGCCGAACGTTCATTGACTATTCAAAGCCGTCAGTTTCTAATTTCTATACGTCATTTGAGTCGTAGTGCGAGTAAAGCTGGGAACAAATTATCGGACGCGTCCGTAAGCCACGGCTGACAGTCGCGACCGATGAATGTGCACGTTGTTCCCAGCTCCAGCCGGCCATATTTCTATCAGACGTCCGAATGCTCAAGGACCGCTCAAGGACGGCCCAAGGTCACGTCCGCGACTTACGACCAATACGTTTGCGCAGTACATAGTGATAAATGTACTATCGACAAATAAGCCGTCGCCTATAAGCCGTGGCTTACGGACGCGTCCGATAATTATTTGTTCCCAGCTTAAATGGTGACACGCTTGGTTTGTTTAGATAGTGTTGACAATCCGGTCTCTACTTCTCAAGCAGCGGTCGCCGAGTCGTCTCCATGCTCTGTGGTCTATGGTCTCGAAAAGAAAAAGGGCCAATTTCATAAAACTGTTACTAATTAAACTAATCACTGACGGTTGACATTTTAATTGTTACGCACAGTGCGCCAGTAGGTAGATATATTGCTGACGGGTGGTTCAGTAACTTGCAAAAGCGAAATAAAAATAAAAAAAGTCTAAAGGACCTAAGCCTTATTAGAAACGTATTTCATTTGTTGGCAGCAGTCCTTGCTTTTTATTCAAGGAGCCATATTATCGTACGTTTCAGTAGCTTGTTTTCAATTCCTAATGCATCCAGATCTAAAAGACTGAGATCTACTGCATCGATGTTAATATTGTCTATAAAAATATTGTTATCTGCAAAAAATGTACTCCAATTTTCGTTATTTTTTATAGCGTTCTTAGCCCAGTGCCAGAGCTCCCTTTTAACTTTACGTTTAATTAGTTTTCTTCTGTCACTAGGGCGTTGGTTTTATCTCAGCTTCTCACTGCCCCAGTGTAGGGAAACCTCACGACTCATAAGCTGCCAAATTTTGTACTAAGCCAAAGTTCTAAGTTTCGTTTATGGTTTAACCCGTCGCGCGCGCAATTAGCGACACAATAGAATTGTATTGTTATTTGCACACATGGGGTGCAATCGACATTTTATGAGTTAATGAGCAGTTAGTCTTCTTCATTTCGTATGTGTTTCTATTCATTAGATGCTTTATGTAACCATTTCCTTTGCGTTCCACTTTTCTGGTTTCTATTTTGCACAATACCTAATCTATCATGATTTCTACTTTCCACGTCCTCCTGCGTGATTCCCTGAATACTTTTAGGCTCATCACGTTTTCGTGTTTACACATGGATAACCTTTAAATGTTTTCTTTTGTCCATAACTGGTGACTTCTGTCGATTTACAAAACTTGATTTTTCTACTTGTATCCTGTCCACATTAAAGACTTTCCTTCGTAAAATATTAAGCTTGGTTGGGTAAGCAAAGAGCCATATTCATTTTTAGAGACAGAAACATAATTTTTTTGTTTCCTCTTAAAAGTGAAGTAAAGATTTTCCCAATATGCGATATTCGTGACGATCTGTCAACAAAACATTATAATATTTTGATCAAATGATTTTAGATTACGTATTGTTTCCTGCCAAAGATTTTACCTACAACTATTTCTCAAAGTGATTATTTTGACTTGCATATATGTATGTATGTATGTACATATAAGGCAATATGTATTTCTAATATGAGTAGGTATGTATAATTAGCGTTGTCTTGCATCTCCATTGCACCGAAGAATATAATGTATAGCGCCATACGCGAAAGCGTCAGGGTAGCTCGCGAAATTCAAAATTTTCTTACGTTTTTTTTTAATAATTTGCAGGTCAGTATCAGATTGTATGTTTATCTAACTATGATTTGCGACCGTTACAAAAGAATTATAATCATAAAAATCATCAATGCAACTCTTTAAGTTCGTATTACCCTATTGAACTCTTTCATGACATTTGGGGCCAATTCTAACATAAGGAGTTGTATTTCTGATTGTAATAATTATAATTATGTAAAGCCATATTTGTTACGCTCGCGAATCATATTTTAATCAACATACAACCTGACCCTGCAAATTGCAAAACAAGTAAGATAATTTTAATTTCGCGGTCTATCTTAGCAAATCTACCTTAACAGGGATGTTAACAAAAAAAAAACGCCTATGTCCGTCAGATAGATTATAAAAAAATTATTGGACACGCATTTTTAATTTTTTTACGTAATTAAAAGATTACGGCAATATATTGAGTTAAAATGTGGCATGACGTCAGTCTCCGGTAGATTTTATACGGAATTGACGTAGCGAGCCTCCACTCCCAACGAAATGAAATGAAATTGTTTATTCTATATTTTTGTAAATAGGATATTGAAATCACTTTTATACGTCAACTTAAAAAAAATATTAAAAATTAGCTAGATGAGTTCGGCGTTTCCTATCTGACTACTCTGAGAAGAAAGGCCGAAACAAACTCAGAGGTCACAGTCTCTTTTAAAGTCCAGACATAATCTTGGTCAGGCCATATGAGGACCATGTAGATTAGTCTGAAATGGTCTTTTGAGAAAAGAACCACACAGATTTGAGTGGACCTGTCCTGTCAGTGCAAGCATTTGTCAGTAGTCGTGGAGCTAAACTCAGAACTTAAGGAGCTCAACTCGACGAACCATACCAAAGAAAGGACATTTGGGTAGGCCACATAAACTACTCAAACTGCCAGACCATAATTAAAACTAACTGAGAAAGAAAAAAATAGTAAAAATATCCACATAGTCCTCACATTAACAAAAAATAAAATAATATGATACTTTACAAAGTAATCATGTATTCAACAATGTCAATGTCTATATAATACTGGTATATTTTGATGATTTTACTGAATATTTAGGTATAATGTTATTTTTTATGATTTTATCACAAGGCTTTAGCAGAGCGAGCAGCTCAATCCCAAGCTTTTTTATCTTCTAAATAATCTGAAATTTTATAGTACCCTTTTTTACAAAGCTTGTAAGTTTCGAATGTCGATGGGAAGTTTGTTGTAAAAGCGTATACATTGACCCATGAACGAGTTGCCTACTCTGTGGAGACGAGTGCGATGTACAGCAAGGTTGTGTTTGTTCCTGGTATTTAAACTATAAATATCGGAAATCTTCTAATAATTTGATATATTTTTGTGTACATACAATAGGTTTTCAAAAATATATTGTGAGGCTACAGTCAGAATATTAACTTCGATTCCCTCGGACCTAGGTTGTAAATGGCTCGAACAGCCCTTTTCTGTAGAACAAAGATGGTATTAATGTCCGAACAGGTTCCCCAGAGAAGAATTCCATATGACTTGGCCGAACTTAGCCGTCCTGATATTTTTTCTATGTGTGGGCCCGATTGTAATTTACCGTCAATAGTGATTCCTAGAAAAACTGCCGACTCAACAGGGTCCAGCTCCATTCCATTTACTTTAACATTGCCTAGATAGCTGCCTGACAACTTTAATCCGTTTTATCTAAATATTTTATTATTCATATGATAAAGAAAAAAATACGTGTCTATATTTTTATTATCTGGCTGACAGCGTAAATACTTAGTTCCCTTTTTTATCCACAGATTTGTATAAGAATGTCGACTACATAATTTTTCTCTCCTTACCTTCTGTAGTCCAGAATAGAAAGGATATTTTTAACACAAATTAATGCAGTCTCTTGGGAGTCTCTAATTCACATCAAGCCAAAAAATAATCTTGCAATCAATCTGATCTAGTAAGGCTGAAAGTGAGGAATCAATTTATGAAATGCAAAAAAACAAGGTTTTAAAGCGGTTTTTCTTAAATTAAGACAGTACAAAAGAAAAATGCTCCGAATAGAGAAAGCATAGATGGAGATAGCGTAACGAGATGTACAACTCCTTGAATAAAGATCCTTCGGCACCTGTCCCATCGCTGGCGATTAACGAGAAGCGGGTAGAGCTAGTAACTATAAGCAAGTTGGCAAGCAACGAGTGCACTGGACGTATGCGTATGTATATACCAAGCGTGAGTCTCTCAGAAAGTTTTATGCCCGCCAAGCGATCCTCGCTGAGTACCCTCTCTGATAGCTCTTGTCGCGAACAGTCAGCGATCAACTATTAATTCTCTTCTTTTGTATGTTTCTTGAGCGAGAACATTGTTGATCTAGTCGTTTCCTCGTCGCCGGTGGTGAGACAGGTGCCTTATTATGTCTTCAGATAGAAAAATGAAAGGAGAGTAGAGAAACGGGCTTAATAAGACGCACAAAATCATTTAATAAATTATAAAAAATATTATTAATACGAAATTGAGAACAAAAAAATAACATTAAGAAATTAAATATTTACAAACGTCCGGGATAAAAAGTATACATGTCGTACCCCAGGTAAGGTAAAAGTAACAGACAGACAAACAGAGTTACTTTTGCATATTGATATGGATGTATTAATAATCTTATATCCAAAAAAAACATGACAGTGCAGAAACACGATGCACCCTTCTATTTATTATAATTCTTTAGTATATCGGATAAGCCTTTTACAACTTTCAAATCTTCCATTAAATTTTGAATTTTACGTGTAGATGAAATAAATGAGAGTTTTATGTAAGAAAGCCCTCTATTTTTCTTCTGTGCTTCCTCATATTGTTTAATAAAATTCTCAACACGCTCTTTTGTGAGTTTATTCGGATCAAGTAAAGTTTTGATCAGATGCGCATTAGAACCTTTTCCTTGATTTAACTCTGCGATAATTTTCTCTAATTGACTTGCCTGGGATGTAGTCATGTTAAATTTATTTTTTAAAATCTTTGCATTATTTTTTGCTTCTTTAGCATTTCTGTTTCTGCTTCCTTCGTCGTATTGTTTAATCATTTTATTTAATCGGTCCTTATCAAGTGACTTAACATCAAATTTCGATTTATGAGATAAACCTGGTAATGACAGATCTCCTCGTTTATAATCTGCAACCATCTGTTCTAGTACTTTCGCTCTAGATCCAGTTACAGAGAATCGTTTTCTTAAATCTTTTGCTTTCATACCTTCAATGAGTTCAATATCTTTGATATGTAATTTTGATTTTTTTATTTTATTTTTAAATATTGTTGTGACAGAAGTAGGCGCAATTTCTTTAGGCTTCTTCTTAAATACGCCTTTAAACCATCTTTTGAAACTGAATTTACCCTTTCTTTTTAACTCAGTTTTCTGATTTCCTGAAGTATATGAAATTAATATGAAAAAAAAATTGTCAATATATTAGAAAACATTTGTTGACACATTATTTGTACTAAGGGTACACATAATTAGTTTGAATATAAATGTGGATGGCTACAAGAGTAGGAAAGACCAAAGAAATTATGGATGGACTGTGAAAAAGATAATATGGCTAGAAAGTGCGTGACTCTCGAGATGACGACTAATAGAGAAGTATGGAAGAAAAGACATGTTGCGCCGAAGCCAAATAAATTGGGATATGGACAGGAGAATGATGATGAAGGCTTATTCCGATCGAATCGCACAATCTGATCCCACTTGGTGGGGTTCGTTAGGAATGTGATAATTCCGAACCTGGTCGCAGCGACCAGGTAAACTATAGAAACCGATATGAATCGCGCACTTGGTTGCAATGGGCTATTCGCAGACCGGGCCGCGGCCCACGGATCACGACTGGACGGAGTCGTGGCCGTCTAGTGCACGAGATCCCTAACTGTTACTTTACGATATTATGTCGAACATCTGTACCTAACTCTTTATTCTCATTTATCTTTTCACAGCAGTCATTTCGTACTGGGATCGGATTGGAACAAAATATTCATTTTATTCACATTCCTAATCCCACGGGATCGGATTGTGGAATACGATCGGTATTTCCATAAATACTACAATAACTAACACATGTCTCGTCACAAGCATTGTGGTTGTTAACAAAATGAGGAATTACAGATGGAGACAACGTGGCCTTCTTTCATATCGTAGTTATAATATATATATATATATATATATATATATATATATATATATTATAACTACGATATGAAAGAAGGCCACGTTGTCTTCACGTTTCACGTTTCAGATTATATTTATATATATATATATATATATATATATATATATAATCTGAAGCCCAGAATTTATGATTTTTACTGAGATAGTTACCTCGTCTGAATAAACGTTTGAACATTTCATTGTGTTTCAATTTACTAGCGGGTTTTCATAACAGAAATTGTGAACATTTTCATCAATATTATGACGACATTTTGGTTCTGACGACTGCATTTTTACATAACTATTGTTTGTATTAATGTATTAAGACAATTATAAATTCAAAATTCACAGGTTACCACTACTTTTTTCTGACGTTTACAATATTTTGTTCAATCAATGACTAATATTATAAATATTTTGTGATTGAAAGCTGTTACATTACATCATCAGCTTTACATCATTGTAGGGAACTGTCATTGTGACATTCGAACAGAACATGTAAAATTCACGTTCAAAAACCAAAATAATTTGTACAAAGCAGGAAAACAAAAAATCGGTAGGATTCAGGTTTTATTAATAAACATGTTAAGCGCATAAAGTAATATTTAGTTGACTACTGAAATACTTTTTCTATTTAAAAAGCCACGTAATGGTACGCTTCAGTATTTTGTTCTCGATTCCCAATGCGTCCAGATCTATGAGACTGAGGTCAAACATATCAATGTTAATGTTCTCTAATATGATATTATTTTCAGCTAGAAATTGACTCCAATGTTTACTATGTTTTATAGAAGCCTTTGCCAATGTCCAGACTCGTCTCCTCACCGCACGCTTGATTGCTCTCTTCCCAGCACGGTAACTGCTTAAACTTTCTTTACTGGTTTGTGTCACTTTCCGTGGGTTTAGTTTGTTTAGCCCTTTACTATTACATTTCTCAACTACAGATATAATATACTTTTTTGTCTCAGAATTTGTTGCCTGTATTTGGCTATTGAACTTATCGTAATCTAAAAGAAACAAATCCCGACTCAGTATTTGCCAAACCTTAGTAGTTAGTCGGTTTTCTAAGTTTTTTCTTTTATATGAAAAGCTCTTCGTGTTTTCTTGACTGCATTGACTTTCGTCTAAAGGTTTCTCCTCACTTCTTCTTCTATGTTTTTCCTCAATTCTTTGTTTCGCCTCACTTCGTTGTTTTTCCTCATTTTTATGTTTCTCCTTACTTCTTTGCTTCTCTTCAACTTTTTGTTTCTCCTCCATTCTTTGTTTCTCTTGAATTATTTGTCTCAAGTTACTTGGTTTCCCTTGATTTTTTATGTGTGGATTGTTAGGTTCTCTTCTTTTCGGTGATTTTTTACTTTGTTCTCGGATCTGTGACTTGCCGGATTGGCTATGATGTTTTTTATCAGATGCTTTAGATTTATCTGTCTTTGCTTTTTTCATAATGTTAGAATTGACTACTTCCGCTCTTTCAATATTATAAACCCTCTTTAGAGCTACTGCAGTTTGGATTTGGATTGGATTATTTCCAATTTGCGATTTTTTTGAACCAAAATCTTGTTTTTTCCTCATAGAAGGTAGCGATTTTTCCCGGCGTTTTCTTAGGACCTGTGAACAAAATGTAAGGTTCAATTATAGTTCCTTTATTCAGTCATATGAAAAAATAAATTGCTAACTATCCAAGTACAAGTTAAGTTGACTGCAACCAAGAACTGTCTTCTAATAAAAATAAGACAGGCCCATTCCAGCTGCGGGTATCGTGAAAGGTGAATAATATATTTATAGTAAGGATAAACATGCTAAGCGGACAGATGTGAACCTAGTATACAGAGCTTATTACTGTGAGCACCTAGGCTAGTAATGTACGATTTACACCGGCGGGCGCACGTCGGGCCGCATCAGAGCGTATTTTAGATGTGTACAAAGGAAATTGAAGCAAAATAAGTAGTTAAATATCGTATTTTCATGGAATTTACACAGCTTAGAACCCGAACGGACATGTTGCTGTAGCCGGCCGGCTCCTCACGTACGAAGGACGGCTGCCGCGTGGGCTCGGGTGTCGTCGCCGGCCGGCAAGTTGAATCATCCAAGTCGGTACTCGCCCGCACAGGTTTCAGCAGATTTTAGCAGTTGGCAGCCACCGCGTTCGCGTGCATCCGCTACGACGCGATGCACGTCCGTTCGAAGCAATCAGTAAAATTCTCCCCTAAAACGATTCGATTTTCGCAAAAAATAAAGTCATTTATTCAAACTAGGCTGAGAATCAGCACTTTTCAAACGTCAAAATTACATAAGACAGTCCCCCAAAATGCCCACCCTTCAGCAGTTCTACTTTAGCTAGGAAGAAGAAAGAAGTGGCACAACAAACACCCCAGCAGCACAGCTGCCAGTTCAGTAAAAAAAAAAACTATATAATACGCAAATACTAAAACGCACGCAATATTTTCGTGCGTTTTAGTACATTTACACTACGCACCTATACCCATTAAAGTGGCGCTGCCTCGGCTTGGCTAAAGTGCCGTTCACAGTTCTAAACTAACCTAACCCAACCTACCTTTCAGCCATTTTCATTTGTAAAGCCAAGGGGTTATGACTACACTTAAGTTTAGTCGGCTATAGATGAAAGAAATTAACATTAGCCTTTCCTCAAAAACAAAATAACAAGTGACAGTGACCATGACAATGCAATGCTTACGGCACTTTAGCCGGGCCGAGACAGCGCTACTAATATGCCGCAAATCACACATAACATCCTACACTCTATACACTTCCTAAGTTATAAATTAATAGCCATATGACAGCTAGCACACGCCAATATACCAACCAAAAATATCGAGAACCCTGAGTATTCTCTTGTACCTATTTCTGCCTTATTCTAGTGGAGTATTCAGGCAGAAATCGTGTCTTAGAAATCACCTTCGTTTTAAATCACAAGTACTTTTCTTCAGCGGTTTGGGCTTTGCGAGTTTCACGGTTTGTTCGTAAGACTCTGTTCAATTACAGTAGCCACACCAGAGCATATGTTCGTAGCCTACAGTCTTAATGAATAAAAACACTCACCGTAGCCGAACTCAGCATGGGATTAAGCCATGTGCCCGATAGACTAGATGATCCATCGCCAAAATGATGATCTCAAATACAAACTTACAGCTCAATATATTATGAATAAATTATCAAAAATCCATCCTAAGTTCCATACACCTTCGATGTATAGAACTTTTGTTTAAAGGAGAATAATGTCAGTAAAATCTGCCGCCTCTCACAACCAAACCTAGTGTAGCGGTTACACCGCCACATACGAACTACGCATCAAAGACATGACGTCACACAAATCCTGCATCGCGCAACATTTATCGTCCAATATTTTGCAAAAAATGCCGAAAAAAAAATTTTTTTTCTTGTATTACACCCTTTCATTTCCATTATTTTTTGTTATGGCGGCAATAGAAATACACTATCTGTGAAAATTTCAACCGTCTATCTATGTATTACGGTTCATGAGATACAGCCTGCTGACAGACAGACGCACAGACGAGGCTTAGTAATAGGGTTCCGTTTACACCACCCACCCTTCGGGTAAGTAACCCTAAAAAAGTAAAACTTAGATATTATTATCTAGAAATTACTTTTAATCAAATTCAATTATTAAGTATATAATATAGGTAGTATCATATAGGTTGTGTGCTTCTTGCATAGCAAATTCCCGCGCCTTTCACCAGGTGCATCATATTATTTGGCTGCGTGATATTAATAACGATGCGATCGTTAGTTCGCTGGACAGTCGAGAGGCACTCATTCATGCCTTGGTACACGTAGAATGGTGTGTGTGACACCATATTTAGTCCAAATGCATTTCCAGGACTTCAAATACCAACATGAAACATTTGACAGTACAGTTCTTTCTCATACCATCATGAAAATAGAATGTCGCGATGCAATATAATTAAATCAAACTGGCCATCTTTGTTATGCTAGTGTGCGTGACAGACAGCAACGTCTTACACTCGCCATGTCATTCTGCTTTTCTAGTGTGCGTGCTTAATGATAGGTACCAATTGTTAAAAAATAGTAAAAAATATAATTTTGCAGAGTAACTCGAGCGTATCCAGTGACAGCGCGACTAAAAATGAGCGTGGGGAAGGAATTTAGCGACTAACAGTTGGACGACATTTTTTTCGACGAATTCACAGCCCGACAGTCAGCCCTGACTGTCGGGATGGCTGTATCTAGACATATTCATATCTTTGCATGAAACATTCATTGCATAGAATACCACCAGGATTTTATAATAGCAAAACAATAAAACGTGTGTTCTATGCACATCTAAACGGGTCGCTATTATTATTAAAATCAACCAATTAAGGTTGTTTGTCCACGGCACCGTCAACGGGATGTTTACGAGAAACGAGATGACGGTGCCGAAGTAGCGATACATATTTTACTATGGCCGCGTGTCCACCGCACACCACTGTGGGATATCACGTTCGGTTCGAATAATCTCATTTCTCGTTGACGTCCCATTGACGGTGTGTGGTGGAAAAACAGTGTTATTGTACACGTTTAGACAATCCAAAAGAAACCATCATCCATCATAATAGAGCACAATAAACTCTATCTATAGGTCACTCAGACCAAATGAAAAACCAATGTCTTGGTTTTTCATTTGGTCTGAGTGACTGCTAAGTGAGCGCTATGTCTAGCGCTGCAAAAAATACAGTGAAGCATGCCAAAACTACACCTCCGCTCTGTGCATACACGCTCACATGCACACATTTACAACTATTTACAATTCAATTAAAATCAAACTACACCTCACTGAGTAGACCCACGTTGTCAAACAAACGACCCACGCAGCTAAAATGCGCCGCGTGCCCGTGCACAACGTGCGCCGCGGTGGGCCAGCGCCTTAACTATTTTAAGAACAAGCGACATTTCTCTGCCCACCATAATAGGAGCAGTAGACTTCCACGTAGGTATTTGTAAAACGAGTAAAATAACTTACTGTTTTTATGGCGGTAGCACATTTGTTAGTATTTGATGTTTCGGGACTTGCGGCCTCGGGCTCAGCCACGGGCATACTATTGTGTTTGAACATTTTAACTGAAATGGTTGTGTGTGTAGGTATAACGACTGGCTGGCTTCTTGGCTATGAATTCATCTTGATCTTATTATTGATGTTGTGAAGTTGTCCATGTTGCTTTATTTCAACAACATTATTTTATGCTATTTAAGGAATTCTTTTAGATGGCTGGCACACTGTCAAGTCGGTTGGCGTGGCCCCCGTGACACAACGCACTATTAATAACGTCATTAGTGTATTATCTATGGTAATAACGTCGTTTTCAAAGGAGAATGGGCGATTTAGCCTCATAGTTATTAATAAAAATGTATAAATAAAAGAATAAGGAAACTTGAGTGATCTTACTTTGAGTAACTTGATGAAGTAGATTACATTACAACATAACATAATGTCACGCCTGTTTTCCCGAAGGGGCAGAAATTTAGATTATATAGGTATTATTAAATTAAGTTTTCACCATGTTAATTAAAAACCCAGAGTGAACTGGCAGGTACAGTCAACATTCCAGCAGTTCCTCCTTTGATAATCCGAACTAGCATATCAGGCCAGCTTGACTCCACCCAGGTTACATCTATTAATCCCTACCTGTATTCACCCCAGACAGCTTACACTAAAGAAGCTAAGGCTTCGTTTACACTGTATGCCGTGTCCCGCACCTCGTCGTGTATCGCGTGTGAATGGCGACTAAGGCGTGGACGTTAATGCAAACTTATTGAAATCTCCAAAATGTGAATGGAATGAAAATAACATCTACGTAAAGTAAAACAAAAACCAATTATAGTCCTTTATCTGCCTATGGCTGACTGTTGGTGTGATACAATCAATTGGAGCTATTATTATAACCATTAAAATGGCATACACCACAACTTGATACGGTACTGGGGCCAATACAAAAACGCCCATTCTCCTTTGCCAAACATGTGAACAACAATGGACGTTCAAATTGTCTATGGCTTAGTGTTAGTTTAGTTTTTAAATAAAGGTGTATTGAATACTCTTTCTACATAATATTATTGTCGATATTTATTTTCCTTTTATTTTATTTATAATTATATTTAAATTCCCGCATTGGTGACCCCTCAGAACAACATTACTTCGAACATCAAGGAAGCGATGGGATAGGATCAAGCAGTGATGCCCTCGTGATGCCCAGGTTTCGATGCCTACCGCATCAGAGTGCGGCTACCGCAATTCTACCTAGGAAACCGGCGTTGTGGTTTGTGCAGCTGAAAAGTCAGTTCGCTCTTGCAAACATAACAGTCGGAGCCACCAAGTTCCACCACCCGATTAGAAGCTTTGAACAAATTTATTATGCGTCCGAGGTTTATGACATCATCACAGCTTCAGCGGCACTAAACAAATGCGAGTGACTGAACACGGAGAAAAGAAAGTACAGTACCTAGCTCCTTACTCATGAAAAAAAAAACCTGTGCGAACGCAAGCATTTGCAGTTTTTGCGAAACCTGCGCTATTTGGCAAGACCGAGCATGGTGGAGGATTTTTTACGCACCATCTAGACCAGCCGTTTGCCCAGCAGCACGCAAACAATTATCGCCTCGCAAGTTAAAGTGAGCCTCTAGGAAGTGGCCGAACTGGCAAATCGTAAACAAGACGTTGTGCCAGCTAGCCTGAACTTAGCAGCGACATCAACTCAGATGTGTGACAACAGGTAGCAGAGTGGAAAACATGAGTGGCCAGATTGCGGAACACACTCGGCAAATACAAGCCCTTGCTTCACAGGCTGACCGATTGTACCGGTCGAGGCAGAGGTCTGGCGAAAGCAGCGATCGGGGACGTTTTCAAGGAGTTCGAATTCAAACTATACAAAATTCTAGACCTCCTAATACACTTCAAGTTTGGCGACAAGGCAACGAAATTGACCCTGCCCGTCGTTAAAAGCCACTTGTGGCTTTTAACGATGGGCAGGGCAGGGTCGTCTGCAATGCGATTCTATAACAGACTCATCATGGATGTTAACAACGACGAGTTCAATGATGTTGCATCGTAAATATCGCTTTTAAAAACAACGTTGATAAAAACCGTATTCGCTAAGCTACATAGGCTCGTCGACGATCTGCCGAACAACGATGATGAGTAAGATGTTTACAGTGTTGCTATGTTTAATCTAGAGTATAATCGAGAGAATCTCGACTAACCTATTTTTAAGTTATTTCGTCATTTTAAATTAATACAAATGCACAACACGTATGTATAAAACACGTTATATTTATTATGCAACAAATATTTAATTAATTATATCATTTTCGACTTGGAAAATAATTATTTTTGATTATAGCAATGAAACGATTCCAAATCTTTGACATTGGTAATTGTAGATTCTGTGTTTCAAAACAAACAACTTCATCTGGTTCATCTTATCTTGATTAGTTTTTTCTATCAAAATACGAAATTCCAAAGTTCCAAGTAGTTTTAAGTGGCTAAGTGGACTTTAAAAAAATGCTGCACCCCAACCCAATGGCGTTCTACTCGTTCTGTGTTTTAGTTTGGTTCCAAACCTATCGAAAGTAAGTACACATTAACATTTCTATTTAAATATACAGCACAGTTTCTGGAACTACTATCTATGTAACCAAAATATTTATCTTTTAGTGTCTCGCAACGCAGCTCCTTCGTTAAATCAGCTGGAAAAGCTAGTAAGCTTTTTGGAAAGCAAACCATGGTTGGCTACGGGCCATGCTCGTACTGTGAATGCTCGCATTCGCAGTCGTCAGGCATGGTCCGAAATAACAACAGCCCTGAACAGTGATGGTAGTGGGTGTACGAAAACATCGGAACAGTGGTGTAAGGTTGGTAATTATATGTATTGTGTGTATACTGTTGCATTGAGTAGGTAGCCTTCTACGGTATATTACCCTTTTACACTGACAGCCGCTGTGTATGTTCTTTATTACTAAATTAGTATTAACTACAGGCATATACTGTAACTTTAGGCTAGGATTCTAATTTCAATTATAAAAGCATTTAAAATTGCAACAGAAAGTTAAACCAAACCGAGCAAATAGGTGTTCTATTTATTTAATACTTGCATCAAATCATATAATTCTTACTGGTGTACTGGAAGGACAAAAAAGGAGCAGTTAAGAGGAAGTCCAGCTTAATTGCAGCTGCGAGGCGGCGCACTGGTGGTGGCATAGAGGATTTGCCAGAACTCAGTGAAATAGAAATTAAAATCCAAACCATTATGGGAGGAGAAAGTTTTGGTTGCGGAGATCGGAGCTTAGAAATAAATCCTTTTGAGGTTTGTAATTTTCAAGGCTATAGACCTTTACAAATTTATTGATTTGATTTAAATTAATAAGTAATACAATACTTTTACATTTTTAGGAAAAGCCATTGGATAGAACTGTGGAAAGTGAAGTCTCCCAGCATTTTACTTGTAAGTTTTTTTTTGTCAGTTTAATGACAGTTAACCTATTTATAAATATAATATTATGTAAACATTCTATTTTCAGAATATTGTTCCTTCAAATGAGCAGCAGGCTGACCAAAGTGAGGTTCTTATACATGAGCCAGGCCATGAAATGCAATGGGTATAAGATTTGTTTATTCTTTTATTTTCCACTAAGCGTTAGGTACTGCCTATGCTTATATCTCTCATAATAAAAAACCTCTACACTAAGGTGCATAACACCCATGTTATGTCTGTTATGTTTGATCAATACAAGTACCTATATATAATAAATAAAAAAGCATCAAACCTATATTGCTAAATACTGGACATGGTATTGCTGTGAGTGTAATTTTAAATGTTATCTCGAATAATTAAAAGAACCTAACAAAACATTCTATTCCAGTCTAATCTTGCTACTTTTGATGGGGATAGTGTGCAAGACAATGTGGCACAGATACCTACAATTTCTGTATCACAGCAAGCAATTGAACCCGCACCTGATGCTCAAAGTCCTGAAGCTGAAGAAAACAGGGTATGGTTTTGGAAAATTATGATTTAAACTATTCTATAGTTTTTTTTTTTTTTTTAACAACTGTCATATATTTTCAGGTTTCGTTTACTGAGCCAACAAGACCTGCGTCACAGCCAAATGATGTTTTGGAAAGGGGCAGTCAAAGTAAGTTGCATTCTCTAACCAAATATTTATAACTACATATAATATAGGATAGAGAAAGTCAAAGTCAAAGTCAAATAATTTATTTCAATTAGGCACAAAAAAGGCACTTATGAACGTCAACATTTACAACAAAAAAAAATATAATAATTGATTCTAGTCGCCCATTCCAAAAGGTCGTTTTCATATGGAGAAGAATGGGCAAGAAACTCCACCGTTACTCTTTTAAAATATTTTCACAATATCCTGTATACATTAATTATATAATTATATGTGAAGACGATGCACCTCGAATAAGATTACTATACCACGATAGGTAAAAATAATGAAAAATGAAGGAATGACATAAATTAATTATGTGATAGATGCATGGTGCTCACATATTAACAAATATTGTAAAATTATACGATATTCTTAACATTTTAACAAGTACTACTAATAATAAGTCAGTGTGTGAGTTCAAGTAATCACAGAATATAAAATTAATGTTTAAAAAATATATATTATACAATTAAATTTGCAACCAGTTTGATTTTGTCTAGATTCTAAATTGTCCTATGGAGCAGGACCAGCATGTTTCCAAGCATTTTTATCTTGGATATAATCCTCTAATTTGTAATATGCTTGTTTACAAAGTGTACTTTTTATATGAGTTTTAAATTTTCTTTCATTTAATTCTAATATAGCACAAGGTATTCTGTTGTAACATTTAACACAGTACCCCATAAAAGATGTATTTACTTTAGATAGTCTGAAAAATGGTTGATCTATTTTATCTTTATTTCTAGTATTAAAATTATGTCTATCACTTATTGAGAGACAAATAGAAAGAGGGAAAGGAGGCCTTTGCCCTGCAGTGGGACACTATGGACTAATACAATAAGATAAGAATAACTATAATAAGTACAAAATGTTAATTGCAGCTCCTACTCAGCGTGTGCATAGAGAGACATTACACGGTCGTCGACGCATTCACCAGCTATCTCCGCGTCAATCTGCAGCGCGCCGGCGACTATTGAGAAGGTCACCTCCGTCACAACGCCGCTCTGAAATGGTTAGCATCACAGAGCGCTTCATAGCCATCGAAGAACGCCGAGCACAAGCAGAACTTTTGATTGCCCGAGCAATTAGTCGACAAGTAGAGGGCCATCAGGCTATGGCTCAGGCTCTAGATAGAATAAGTAGTGCAATTCGAGATTTAATAAATAAATAAAATGTGTGCTAAAATATTGTTTTATTTATTAATTAATTATATTAAAATGACTTTTATTAGGTACATACTATTTTGTTAGACTATATTAATGTTATCTAAGTAAAACATTATAAAAAACAACATTTAAAAAACATCCACTTAACTATATTTTATGATGAACAATATACATTACTATTTTAACATACTTACAATTTATTTTTTAATTAACAATCTGTCTTATACCCTGAATTAGTAATATCTTAAGTCTATTGTTAGTATTTACTTCTATTATTAACTATTTTGTCCACGCCACAGTCTATTAATTAGACGACTTCTAGCAAGACGTCCACTGTCCAAATCATTGATAGAGTTCTGGCTTCCTTGTTGTAGTGACTGGATCACCCTCGCTTCTTGTCTCTGTAAATGAGCTGGTAATTCTACTGGAGGAACTCCGGTTTGATTGCAAATGTTATGTAACACACAACAAGCTTTAATAATTTTTCCCACCATCTCTGGATCATAGTGAAGAACACGATGAACCAAAAGGCACCTAAAACGGCCTATAAGTATGCCAATGGTTCGTTCTGCAGTATTTCTTGTAGTGGCATGCAGATCATTATAGTATTCTTCCCTTGATCCAGGCTCAGGGTTGTTACATGGAACCATCATGTATGGCCTAAGAGCGAAACCGGAGTCCCCTGAAATAAATAAATTAAGAATTTCATTTAATTTTAAAATAATAAAAATAACTGAATTATTTTATTATTAATATTTAAATACCCCCGAAAACAGGTACAATTTCTGATGGTAAAAGTAAAGAAACATTTTAAAATACATACCAAGCAGATACACTGTTTCTCCTGTATTATTTAGCTGCTCCAAATGCGTTTTTATGACTGAATTATTAAATATAAAGCTGTCATGTGTTGCACCTCCAAAAGTTACATCCACATGCATTATATTTAAGTCTGGATCATTCATCTTAAAAGGCAAGAATAAAAGATTAAAATATGGTTTGAAACAGATAGGTTCCTATTCCTACAATAAGGTTAATGAAATAATAATAAAACTTACAATAACAGCATTTCGAGCATGATACCCTTTTCTACAATAATGTTTTTCTTCATGTTCTTTGGGCCGAATTTGATACTAAGGTACCATCAACACAACCAATGGTTCCAGCCATTTTGAAGTTTTCATAAAATCTAAATAAAAGATAGACAATTTAAAAATATTATTTAAGTATGTAACATAAAAATAAATAGCTATATGGTTTGATTCATGAAAGTATCTACTTAGTAAAAATAAAACATAAGTGTGATACAAATACTTACTTTTCTTTGAGAATTTGCCTTTCGTTTGTATTTTGAGGAAATCGTATGTACTTATTAATAATAACTGGGTGGTTGATGGCATCTACTACGGTTCTTATAGCCCTCGAGGCAGATGCTTGCGAGATAAAGGTTCTTGCATTCTCACATAATATTTTTTGGTAACTCCCACTAGCTAAAAATGCGAGAGTGCATAATACCTGGAATGAGAGTAAGTTTTAGACATTTTTTCACTTATGGTGATTTATATTAGGTATATTGATTTGATAGTAATACCTTGGTTCGGTTGCTAATTCCTCCTCGACGTTTCGCCTTTGCTAAGAATGGGGAAATATCTTCTTCCAATTGTTTAATTAGCTCTTCAGTCAACCTGAATACCTTAATATAGTTTATATCAGTAGTAAGAAGATCCATATTACGTATCACATGTGCCTGACGTTTTTTTCTAAATTATTTTGACGCTTAGCTTCTTCCAACAAAAAAATCATACAGGAAAGACGAACTGCCATCTAAAACATTAAAAATACGCATACAGGTTTCAGGAATTAAAGTACGATAAACAAAACAATACTAAGCATTTAAATTTTAATAAAAACTTTTTTTACTTACATTTTAAAATGGTCTACAACCAAGGAAACATCTACAATTTACAAGCTTTACGGTTTGACAGTTCAAATCGAAGGCGTAGGTGCCGTTGTCGTCGAAGGCGAGGATGTTTTGTGTCTCTGAATACCGTTTTTCATACATTCGGAACCATATTTTAGTTCTATGTCGCGCCATCGACATCGTTGAGGCGCTACGATCGCGCAGTTTTAACTAAAGAATACCGAAATGTTTTCATCAGATGTTACAACGATGATTTCTTGGTTGTAAAGATGTTTTGCCTTAGAGAATCGCACTCTCTTGCAGACGATAATGGTGACCGGCGAATCAAAACACGAAGATGCAATTCCTCATTGGCACTGGTAGTGAATGCGTCTTCCCAAGATCAGTAATCCAAGAGTGCCGTAGTAGTGCTACCTACGAATTATGTGCGGCAAATTGTACACCGATTAAATAATATATACGGTTTTGTAAACACTACATAAAACTTGGTTGTTGGGTTGTTACTTCATCTGGCGATTTGGAAAGGAAAGGAAGGAAAGGTGTGGAATTTTTATCATATTATAACCTTGTTGTAGACATGTAGATCATAATCATAATCCTATTATATAAAAAACAAATCCTATTCTATAATAATTATAATGTAATAAAAATGTATACAAATATATCTAATAGTTATGCTTGTTGAAATAAGCGCCGTGTTGAATTTGTGGTATTATGACAGCTCTACCCCAAGACAACTCGACCCCAACACCTCAACCTCGTGATAATTTAACACTAGGACAACTTGGCTCCGATAACTCGACCCCGACAATTCGACTCAGATAACTCGTGAAAACTCGACCACTCTTGAACTAATCGATTCAAGAACGAGTCAATATGGCCGTGAGTATTCAATTTTATTGGGGTCACAAAGTAAATGTATAGTCACGAGCATATATACCTTACAGTTAGCCCTCATACACACTAGCAATTAACGGCACGTGGCGGTGCATATAACCATAAACGGTTGCAATGCGCGGTTAGCCGCCCCCGCGGTTAACCTCTAGTGCGGATGAGGGCTTAGGTAGGTAATACGAGTTCGCAACTCTACGTCAAAGCGCGAATGTTGCGATTTTCTCGCAAAATAATAATTACAACTGGGAAAAAAGACCAGTTTCATAATAGTATGGTTTCTGTACTATGCTCGAATCTGTTAATACTTTAGTATAAAATCGCTTTTGAATCTTGCGTAAGTGTTTAGGTTCTCTAAGTATAAAACAAAGACAGTAAAATGAAAAGTTAAAAATATTTAGTTTTAATTCCGCAATAACCAGTTTATGTTTATTAAATTAATTACGTTATGGTATGTTATGTTTCCGTACTTAGTCCTTCAGGTGGACTATTGTACGAGGACCATGGCAGCCGTCGGTGGTTATTCCAACCAGCCCACATCCCTCCAGAAGTTGATCATGTCTTCTGGTCTGTTCAGAACATTTGTAAATCTGGGTGACCCGAGAGTTTCTGTTCTGATCTGGGTGATGCCTGTGCATTCAAAGAGCACATGCATAACGGTTTCTTCAGCCTCCATGCATGCCCTGCACAAAGGACTGTCCGTTATGGCTATTGTGTGGAAGTCTTTGTTTAGCGATCAGTGTCCTGTGATGGTTCCCGTTTTCAGGCGCAGGCCATTCCTGTCCAGGCGTAATAAACGCCTGTTTAGCCTGCCATCTAAAGATAGAATAGCTTCCCCGGACTGCGTGCAGCCTGGTGTCGAGGTCTACCAGTTCTCCGCTTGTGTGTGGAACCCCTGTAGCCATCAGCTGCCATAGTGTTTTCGTGTGAGTGCCATTTATTTTTATGGTTAAGTCATTGGCGTAGCCTACGATGCAGTAATCTTTGTCATTGATTGTTTTGATGAGGCTGTCTACAACCAGGTTCTATAGAAGTGGCGAGAGGACGCCCCCTTGCTGGCAGCCCTTCGCCACGATGGCCCTTGTAATGTCATTCACTGTGACTTGTACAACTCTCAGTTTGAGCATGTTGTTGATCCAGCCGCTCAGTGTCGAGTTTATGCTGTGCCTGTCGAGGGCCATGTTGATACTATTGAACATTGTTTTGTCAAAGGCGCTCTCAATGTCAATGAAGGCGGCCAGTGCTGAGAATTTGTGGTCTAATGCGCATTCAATCTTGGAAACCACGCTGTGAAGCGCGGATTCTGTTGATCTGCCTGTGGAGTACACATGCTGTTGTTTATGAAATGGTTTGACCCGGAGAGGTCCATTTCGGATGTGGTATATCACAGAGTTTCTCGAGGATTTTCATTAGAAACAATGTGAGGCTTTTATAAGCATTGGGTAAATGACTTTCACTTCGCGCCATGCGAGGGGTATGTATCTGAGTGCTATGCAGGCTCGGTAAATCTTCACCAGCCAAGGTGTCAGATGATTTACCCCCCACTGCAGAAGGATTGAAAAGATGCCATCCAGCCCTGAGAACTTGTATGGCTGAAACGATATTATGGGTTCTAGACCAGTCTTGATGCGTTCAGGTTCATTCTGGTTCAGCCCCCCACGTCCTGTTCTCTATGAGTTTACAGTCTGGGAAACGAGTCTTGAGAAGAAACTAAGTGGTTTCATGACCGATTAGCGTGTATGAGTTATCGGGTTTTTTCAGCGCGCGGAGAGTTCGGTCCTGATCACTTAATGGGATCTTCCTCTTGCGGCTTAATTATTTGTCTCGATGTATTCACAGAATTTCCGACATGCTGTTCTCCTGGCAGTTCTGATTAGTTTTTTTTTAAATTATAGAGTAATTATAAGGATACTCGTATTATATTGGGTCTCTTTGTATAGCTCCCAGTCGTCCGGGAGTCTAGTGTTTTTGGTTCTGGTTGCTAGAAGAACGAACTAAGAAGTTCGTTATTCTTGCTTACGTACATAGTGTATCTCTGAGTTTACTAAGTTCAACTTTTCACCAGGGGTTTCTCTCGCTCTTAGTTTGTGACGGTTTTAGTTTACAGCATGCATGGTATATTTAGTCACGGTGTATTTCAATTGTGCTTGGTCCCGCGCGTAGGGTGACATGTGATGTGTGTGACTATTAATAAGAACTACTATTAATAAGACTAAATGATAAGAATAGTTGGTCGCTGTGATTAACTCAAGACAATGTTTATGTTCTTTCTCCAGAATTAGCTTACCTACTGACAGGTTATATAAGTTTATATAATTTAAAAAAAAACTATTTTGAGTATTATATTTTTTTTTTTTTTTTGACATTATCTACGCATTAGAATGATTTTCATGAGTTGTAACTATTGCAATATGTGGTTAGCTACCGACGGCGACCTCGACAATCGATCTTTTTTTTTGCCTTAATAACCGGCAGCAAGTTCTTCATGCTTCCTTAGATGTCACTACTTGCGGTAGCGTCGGAGGTCGGGTTGCCTCCTTCCCTAAAATATGGCGAGGAGGGTAATGGCTGATCTATGCGTTATGCTTGTGAACGGATGCTGCTTGTGGTGACTGGTCGGCTTGCTGATCATGGTTTTGTTATTGTTAGATATTAGTTATTAACTGTTTATTTATTTTACCTCGATGGTCCTAGTTTATCATTTATAACTTCCAGTTACAGCTATATGTAAGCGGGCACGCCTTTTATGACTGGAGGTTTTTATTTAGATATTGTTTACGTTTAGTCTATATTTTATTTTTATTTCTGCCTGAGTACAGTTCTCGATATTTTTGGTTGGTGTATTGGCGTGTGCTAGCTGACTTATAGCTATTAATTTATAATTTAAAATTATGTTTAGTGTTGCGTAATGTAAATAATGTTGCATACTATTAAATAGAATCAATTATTTTTTTCTAATTGAACAGACAGCTGTGCTGCTGGGGAGTTTGTTGCGCCACTTCTTCTTCCCAGCTAACACACTAGGAAGTGGTGAAGGGTGGGCGTTTTGTGGGACTGTCTTATGTAACTTTGACGTTTGAAAAGTGCTGATTTTCAGTCTAGTTTGAATAAATGACTTTTGAATTTTGAATTTTGATGTGCCTAGCTAATATCCCGAAGCTACGATGCATTCGTACCCAAGTTTCGTTGTGAGGGTAATTATTGTAAAGCAAATCCTTCTGTGATCTGAGCAATAAGGCTCGTCCGATAAGTGCACGTTTGTGAGGAGGTTTGTCGCGTTTTCTGTAGCAAGTGTTAGATCTATGATCTTATGTCCTTGGACTTTGACCCAAGTGGTTTCTGAGCCGCGGTTTACCTTGTTAAGATTAGTAGAGAATAAAACATATATAGATATACTCAGTAATAAAGTAATCTCGATGTTTTTCAAGTCGTAAAAATCGTGCAAAGCAGGGGCGTGTCGCGAGTACGAGTACATATTTAAGTTAACACTAGTAATTAATAAATACAACAACAATATGCAATTCAACGTTGCAGACCGTACGATGAAACAAGTTTGTGATTATGAACGTAAAATGAAATTAAACAAATCCAATCAATAAACGTATTCTCGCATTTATGGATTATATATAATGTCAATACCATTACTGGTAAGGTCGTTTTGTATATACCTCAGTTTTGTGGAGTGTTTGTTTTCAGTTTTTACTTGGTACAGTACTGTTGAAAGTATAATGTGAACCCTATTGGATTTTCTCGTAAGAATATACAATCCCAGACACCTAAATCGAGCCACCCTGCATATTTTTGTTTAAAGGCTCTATCTTTTAAATAATACAAAGAAAAAAGAAAGTTATTTTGATGCCAGTTACTCACCATCATTTTCGTTTGTCATTGTTCTAAATTTGAAATCGGATTACTAATAAACTATTTCAATTGCAATAAGTCTTTTTATTAAGTAACTCTTATTGCATTTCTCAGGAGCAAAATTAACGTAGAATTTCTGAAGAAAACAATGATTTACATAGAGTAAACGTTTATTTAGTAACTTGTGTTATCTCCAGGAGCATTTAGTAAGGCCGACATGCGGTTCGGCATGGAATTGATCAATGCCACTATGACGTATTGTGGAATGTTCTCCCATGCTTCCAAGATCAAATTAGGGCTTCTCGAACAATTCTTGCAATGTGCGCCTTTACATTATCATGCATAACAATGTAATCCTGGCCCACAAACTCAGTATATGGCATCACATGAGCCTATGGTATTGACAAAATAAATGTATCGGTTGCTATTTAGTGGTGACAATCATGGTCCCGTCACAACAGCAAGAACAGGTTTTCCTTCGATGGAAATTTCACCCTAGACTGTCCATGACCCACCGCCATAACTCACGTTCTCATCAATGCAACATTGCTGAAAATGTTCTCCCTGTCTTCGGTAGATTTTCCTACGTTCATCATTGCCATACAGCTTAATCTTGGTTTCATCCGTAAAAAGAACCTGGTTCCATTGACGTTGTGTCCAATTCTCGTGTCAGTTTGGGACTATTGGCTGGCATATGAGGTTTCAAGTCACGTTCTTCGAGTATCCTTCTAATATGTTTATATCTTTTCCTAATTTTATATCTTTGTATCTTCTTCCATGTTCGAATGCAAACAGTCAGTCCATGAAAATCTCGAAGCTGTTCTTGGGCCTGTATTGATGATTACGCAGGCTAGTGGTAAAGATAAACCGATCTAGTCGTGCTGTAGTGAGCTAGTTTCGTGGTCCTCTTGGACGGCGCACGAAGCCGCCAGTCTCCAGGTATCGATGATAAATTCTTTGAACAGCTTGCATGAAGTTGTGCACTGAAGTTTCGCTGACTAAGCCCAGACTGGAGAAGTTGCGCAGCTTGCGCGGCTACTTCAGGAGCAGATCCATAATTTGAACGTTTATTAAAAAATAAAGAAAATCAATTTCGATACTCTTTCTATGCAAAACAAATAAAATAACGAAATAACTATTGACTTGTAGATGCTCTAATCAAAGCTTGTTGCTCCTTTCAAACTCCGATGTTCTTATCTTTTTTTAAATTTGTGAATTCAAATTTGGAATAATGGTGAAGCCGAAATTATAGCCAGAATGTCAGCTTCAAAACTGCATAAAAACTTTTTCTCAGACTTATCATTATTTTTATGTTTTAGTCCTATAAACTCAAAAATGCACGGTGGCTCGTTTTCGGAGTCCGGGAGTGTATGTTATGTGAAAAAACAATATTTAACTACTTATTGCAGATATACTGGGTCTTAGCTAAAATGATGTTACCCGTCGATTCTGCTCCCTTAGGAAATGGTATTTTTGATCCTTTAGTACCCAGTGCAGAGGCATCCGACGGCTACTTATCAAATGAAATGGCATTATCTATATTGCGGAAAGACATATCCCCAGACGAATTAATTAATAGAGGACTATATGATGGCTATATTTTCAATCAAAATAGATGTATACAATTCAACAATAGGATACTGTGCGGTTATGATAAAAACCAAGGAACCAAATTAGATGACTACACAATGTTAGACATTGGCAATCGGTGTCGATCACGTGGTGATAGAATAGAATGCGGATATGCCAATCCACGACTTTACAAAAATCTCAGACATCCAGGCGTCGTACATGGTGAGCATGAAGAACGTGACGAATATAGCGAACATGATGAACATGAAAACAGATATCACCATGCGGGGCATCGCCACCATGAGGACAAACATCAAGATTCCCTGGCAAGACAAGCTCCTACACGAACTGCCATAACAACGAATCCAACCACCTACCAGCCACCAGCAACCAACCAGTCTATTATATTAAATAGAATCAAAACCGATTATCTAGAGAACACCTTGCTAAAAACTGCATTTGATAAACTTGTTATGAAAGCTGAAGATATGAGTACAGGAAGTGTAAAAATGACGACCGATTTAATTAAGCTAGTAAAATCGTCAACTGACACATTAAAGCCGTTAACTACCACAACTACTAAACAAACCATGCATAAATCAACACCAACATCTAAAATACATAAGTATAAAACAACAATGAGTAAAGCAACAACGACGACATCAACCGAAATTACAACAACACTACCTAAAAGTTCGGAATCAAACGATATTTCTGATGGTGAAACAATCAATGGAATAGTAAAACTTGCCCCAGTTAGAAAGCAGAAGAGGAGGCGTTTAACTGAAATGTTATCAAAAATACCTAAATTAGTTAGTAAATCTATATCTGATGGTACTGTTGTTCCACCAATTACTAATAATTGTGAGACTACAAGCAATGGAGCAGTTTTACGAAAGAAAACTACTAGTGAAGAAAAGGTAACGACAGCTTGTGTGGAACAGGGTGACAGGGTAGTGTGTTATGATTTCAAAACATAGATTTGTATCCATATGTGTTTTATTGTTTTCGTGAATCTTCTTAATTTAGTGTCAGTACTGTCACATACTCGTCTCATGATCTATCATAGTGATTGGTTTTTATAATTTAGTCAAATATGAACTAGAATTTTCTTTTTCACCGGACCGTGCTTAAGAGTTCAACTGCTACTAATAAGACACAATATAATTTTAATTCTTATCGATCTTCTGGAGTCTTTGTAACGGACGGGAGGTTAAGCATATGTAAATCTTTTGTTTTCACCACTAGACTAGATCCTTACGTTGTTCTACTACGAGTAGTCATTGTTGTGGGTAGCGACTCTAAGATTTTCTTGAATGTAGCAAAAAAAAACTTTCAAGGTTAACTGGCGTACAGATAGTATCGCCCCACTCTTTCTCTCCACTAGCGGTATGCACACTCGTCCTTTAAGCGATTAGGTAGAAGAGTGGGGCGAGTCTTCGTGGATTATAACGTAGCGTAGCTTCAACCGAATATTCGAGAGAAGAATAATCTTGCATTTTGGAAAATATATGCATGTAGGAACGGAATGTTATGATAGATAGTGAAATGAAACGTAAAGATTAATGACAGATGTGAAGCATGTTGAATGAAAGAGATGAAAGTATGAAATAGTCTAGGAGTGAAGGAGATAGCAAGTGAATGTTAAAAAAGGTAAAAGGAGGAAGACTGGAACACGGGGAGAAAGACGAAGGACGATTAGCTACAAAGACGTTAAAATAAAAATTCAAGTTTAAAAAGAAAATCTGTACATTATTTTGGCCTACATCGAACAAATCCCACATGCATTATATACAAAAAGTATGTATCATCTTACCTTTTAGGTAACGTATGTGTATGGGGATGTACCGCTTTTGAAGGCCATCCGGTCAAAAGGTGATTTTTGTTTACCTTCCTTAAGTTTCAAATTATACATAATGCAATTCAATTTCAAATAATGGCTATATAAAATTACCAAAGTTACGTTGTATGGTAATTATTTGGTCAACGAACTTTATTCCGTGTGTCTGTGGTATAACGGAACAAAAACGACTGCAATCAGGCCAATATTATGATAATTGATTAATCAATTATGAAAGACTAGAAACAAAAAAACAATGTGTTTTAATAGTTTGCTTAGGACCACGAGCTATGTAAGGTTCCGTTATGAAAATGTATGAATCGGGAATAACCTTAATTAATATTTCATAAGCGGGTCAATGCAGCGAAAATTACTAATAAACCCGCATATTTTCTAGAATACACTATGAGTGAAGAGAAACAGACAGGCTCTCACGGGCATGATTGAGTTTGATAGTTCCTTGTTTGACTACGAAACCCTAACAAAAGTTATCGAATTCCGAACAAATAATATTCAACAATCATAATTCATGATGAACAAAGCAAAAAAATTGTTTTGGTCTTGTAGTGTATGATGGCAGAGCTTTATTTTATAAGATGGCAAGCAATGTAGTTTGTGTGTTTATTAAGTCGCGCTAACCTGAATAAACCGGTTTTAATCAGAAGCAAGGAGTGTACTACGTGAGCTCGACAAATGGATGTGCGATTAACGCTTTTGCGACAAAACTGTACTGCGACTCACCATAGTTCGAATGCACGCTTGTGCGACACACTGAAGATCGACATCACTCTAGTACGACATGAAGACACATTTGTATTCATTATCATATGTATATATCGCAGTTATCTGGTTGAATCTGCTATTTGATTGAATGACTAGCGCGTTCATTAAATGCCGGCATCCAATTAAATAGCTGAAGGACAACTAGCCAAGTCATTGAGCACAACGCTTAACCAGATGGCTGAATGTCGTGTAGACATTTAGTTAAACTGGATGAAATTGGTTAGGTTAGGTTAGAACTGTGACCAAACGCGCGCGAGCCGAGCGAGCGGAGCGAGCGGTGCTGCGGCAGCGGCCGGCGAGCGCTATTTCCAAGTTGCTCACAGAGATTTTTTCACCACTTGAATCACTTGGTTGAGTCTTGGTCAGTCATCTTCAAAGGGCTGACTTTCAATACGCTAAGTTGTTAAACGTTGAATGATTTTATTAAAATTAACTATCGGCATAGGCATTCATTTGGATGCCGGCGTTTAATGAACTGCCTAGGCGTCCAATTAGCTGGCTAATTTAACCAGATGGCTGCGACATATATATGATGACCTTGATGGCTTAGTTAGTTACAAACTCTTGCTAATGTACCCGGATTCGATTACGGGTTATAAAACTTGCTAGCACTTTTAAGGATATAATTCTTAAATTTCCGTGTGAACATTTCATGATTTTCTTCTAATTACGGAAACATTACAAATGTATATTTTGCCCTGTTTGCAATAAACAAAATTGTTTTTTTTTTTACTTAAGTTGAAATATTATTTGGCAATATGCCTTACATCGAAAGCAATAAACCATAATATTGCAAAACAATACATTTGTTGATGTCCTATATTTGTTATTCAAAAAAGAAGTAATAATTTTTAAATCATATCGATTCGTTTTTGGTTAATATGTTTTTAATATTATAAATAGTTTTGTTATTATTTTTTAATCAAATCGAATCGTTTTGGTTTAATTTTTTTTTTCAAATCATAAATAGTTTTGTTAATAATTTTTAAATCATAATAAATAGTTTTCGTTTAATATGTTTTTTTTTTTTTTTGTCATATTATAAATAATTTCGATTATATTGCACTGTAGTTTGTTTTATTTATTCACTAGCTCCCTCGGCGAACCTCGTACCGCTTCAGAATCAATAACAAGTACAATTTGTAACTGCAACAACTACTACAACTATACATTTCGACGATTCATTTTTATTTAAGTAGATGAAGTTAATGCTTTCTTATTTTTCATTTAATATCTACAGACGGCAGTATCGCATAATCGTTTGTCGCACTTGGGTAGTGTCAAACTACTGTCGCGCAATCGTTTGTCACACTAGCGTGATGTCGATCTTCAGTGTGTCGCACAAGCGTGCATTCGAACTATGGTGAGTCGCAGTACAGTTTTGTCGCAAAAGCGTTAATCGCACATCCATTTGTCGAGCTCACGTAGTACACTCGAAGCAAGCCCACCGCCGCCGTTTGTCAAATTAAACTCAGAGCATTTATTTCAAATAAACCAATTACAGGCACTTTTGAATTGTCAAGGGGTTGGCCAGTCAGAAAGATGAAGCTAGTTGCCCATTATAAAGCGTAGTAGGTTCCTATGGAGAAGAACGGGAAAGAAACTTCACGGACACTCGACGAGCACAAGCGTCCGTAATAAAAAGGTAAAAACAATTCAAAAATTAAAATAAGCCATGGTAGCTAAGATATGACCAGTCCCTACTGACGGCGTCCGTTCACGAACATGACGCATGGATCAGCACCATTCAGCTCAAGCATTTTGAAGGAAACTTAATGATCCAACACACACCACCACTAGCGAGACATTTGAGTGAGCATGACATACTCTCAGCCACCAGGGCTCATTTTAGTCAATGAAAAACATACCAGTAAATGGTGTAGTTTTGTAGATGGTCACGGTGCTCACACATGTGCTATGCAATTATACCTACTAAGAGATTAAATGTATACAATGCAAAGATAGTTTCTGCAATCTTCAGCAGCTCCAGCAATATTTTCGATGCTAATCAACTAGTTTATACGCTCTTGTGGATCTGGACCTAGTTGAACCAAGCATTTTAGTCAGCGATGTAACCCCCCAACTTATAATATGCTTGGCAGCATAGTGTGCGTTTTATGCAAGATTTAAATTTCGTTTCATTTAGCTCGAGATAAATTAATTTGGCTATTCGTTGCAGGGCTCGGATACGTTATATTTTTTTAAACGGTTTCGTGTTAAAAAAATAAGAAACTATTTTTTTCGGTTACGTTTGAACGGAACGTTATATTATACAAATTTAAATCGTCCTCGGTGAATAAAAGTTTTTAACCGTTTTAAGCATTTTTGGGTTGATCGATAGGAAACTCACAACACAATCCTAAACGCATTAGAATCAATGATGTAATGAAATGAAAATAAGGTATAATTTAACGCGCGCCTCAAAGAGATGTCAGCAAGTGAAGGGGTCTGATGGGACCGATGCCTGTCGGGGTTGCGGGAAAGTCCGAAAGGGATACCGTGGCCCCTGGCAACGGAAAGGCAAAGTCATTTGATGATTTCCCACACAATTTACTAAACAAGTTCATGCTTGTCGACACACGCCCCGCGCGCTGCTGAATAAACCGATTTTTCTCAATGAAATCATGAAATCAAATGTTCTGATTTCGTTTTCGTTCCGAACAAAATGTTGTCCTGGTTGTACAAAGAACGGTTAGAAACGTTTTAAAAACGTTATTTTAAATGACATTTCCAAACCCTGATTCGTTGGTAGAGCGAGAGCTTTGTTATTGTAAGTGTAAGAGAGATGGTAGGATAGGTAGAAATCGTTTATACAGTCGAAACTCAAATTAACCGGTTAATTTCATACAACAGAATCGGTTATGGCAAATAAACGGTTTTATCCATTAAAATACCGGTAACTGAAACCTAAACCGCAATCATTTCTGGTTCGAGATCTATTACCAAAACCGGTTTGGAAAATTAATATGTTTCCGAGCCCTGTTTAAACTTATTTGATGCGTGTGGTCGCTAGGTCTACACTACCCAATTTGTAGGACTCCCGTACTGGCCTGTTACCATCTCACCGTGAAAACTTAGATGAAGTGAGCTCTGAGTGAGCTGTCAGTCCCTAGCAGCAGGTGGAATGACAGCTCACTTCACGTACACTTCACCGTTTTCACCGTGAGATTATTACAGAATAGACCGGCTGAACTTCATGTCTCACATTTTGAGATCACCCATCATCATCTACCTAGCTTTTTCCCGACTACTTTTAAGGTGGGGTTCCAATCAAACCGGATCCAGGTGAATACCAGTATTTTACATAGAGCAACTGCCTATCCGACCTCCACAACCCATTTACTGGGTAAGCTTGGTAAGACTGGTTGTCAGATTTTCAGGCTCCTGACGACCCGTAACGACTGTCAAAGAGACAGCCGGGACCAACGACTTAACGTGCTTTCCTAAACACGGAGGGGTCTCGGCATGTAAAGATGGTCGCCCATCGACGGACCAACGGCGGCAAGCATAGCTTAACCAGATCGATCGACTAGTGCGGCTGTTATTACTGAGCCACTAGTCGCTCTTCTTATTTCGAGATCATATTATTATATAAAAGTATAAGATACTGACGGAATATTTCTGTCAATGTCAATGTATAAATTCTCAGTGGCTAGTGCAGTGACCACTGAACTATCCCGGATTTGTAACACATAAGTCATCCGACGTCACTACTCTGCTGAGTTTCTTGACCCATCAACTTGAAGTGACTAGAAATCACTTCACTGCTAGATACCTATTTCATAACTAAACTTCTTCGGGTCATAGGTTTTTTGTATTATCCTGCAATAGCATTTTTTTACTGCAACTAAATCAAATCCTCATAAGATTCCATAAATGTAGTAGGTAAAGAAATGTGTACTTATATTTATTGTTATTCCTATATGAGTTATTAGTGACACATCATCGTGATGATGACTTTGCTAATGACTCGTCTATCTAACGCGAATAGCAGATCATTATTTACATTATCATACAAACACTAGTGGGAAGATCCTATACCTACTGAATATGGGTATTTCCCAAACATTGAACTTCTATAGCCAAAACTACTTACTTGCAAAATTATGACAATAATTGGAAATCAAACGAGCTTACGATTAATCTTGAATTTTATGAACGGCGATCTGAAATATAATTATTAACAAAGTAGTATTCCTAATCACACCGTCTAACAACAAAATATTGTAAATATATTTATAATAGAATTATCCCCGTCGATATTAACACATGAAATGTCACTTTTCTTTTCGCGCGCATTCTGACATCGTGCATCGCAAGAAAAATTCTCTCTCGTCAAAATATTAATTTAAAATAAGTTTATGATACTGTATATAAATATATCAAAATGTTATGTGATAATAAGTTTATTAGGTGCATCGATAGTGGAAACCTGAGACGTATTAAGTTCATCGTTAGTGGAAACTTCCGCGGCGCTCATCAATAACATCAATAAATAATATTGGGGGCGTACCTATGAAATGGGCGTTTTTTTCTCACAAACAGAGAACCTCGTCACTTCTATGATTTAAAATATTCATCAATTGCTTGATATTATGTCGAATAATGACCATCATAGACTACAAAAAATAGTAAAAAAACCTTATTACTTATAGTTTTCTAAACATAAAAAATACCCTAAAGATGACCCTATGAATGACCACTATTTGTTTTAAAAATTAGCCAAAACTTATTTTTGTGGCTTAATCTAAGTGGCATACGTTATCTTGGTTTAGAACATTAGTGCATAAAAGTTTTAAAACATTAGTGTTCATGGTTGTTAAATGAATTAAGAAAATGTTAGTATGAAAACTGCAACTTCTTTCAAATTCTCCATGATTTCATAGGTCGACTTAATACCTACATCAGAAGCACTCTTAGTCCTGACCAACATTGAATGTACTTAGATTCTGAGGCCTGCGAGAGTGCCTGGCTTTAACTGATCACCTTGTACGTGATACTGACAGTGTTCAATACATAATATAAGCACTATGTTGGACACTGCTTATTGCATTGTGCTGTAAACTTGTTAAAGCATTATCTCTCCAGTCGACTGATGCACATATCGCTTGCAACTCAAAAGTTTATTTCGAATCACCTGTTCACCTTGAATAATAAAAAAGGCACCGAGATCGTGAACTTGATACTCCTACCTGAAGGTAAAATAAAGCCCTTTAACTTTTTTAATTAAGTACTTACCTACCTGTCTTTTAGAAACGGGTTAAATTGAATAATAAGATACCTATTATTTCCGCCGGATACGCTTTTTGCATTGCCAGTGGCCAAAAAAATGGCATGTATTTAATAAAACCCCAAATTATTCCCATTTTGGTGTCTTAAAATACTAAAAACTCAAGTAACTGGGACCAACTTGGATGTAGCGATCGTCGGCCGCTGCCGCGGCACTGCTCGCTTCACTCGCTCGGCTCGCGCGCGTTTTGTCACGGTTCTAACCTAACCTATCCCATTTGGTTGGGATGAGCTAGCTTAGTTACTGCGACCAACTTTGAGAAAAGGCCTTACAGTTGAAAGAGACTAAAAATAAAAACTACAAAATGTTTATAAAAGATAATTAAATATTTCCCAAAAAAATATTGCGCTCTTGAATAGAAACCAGTATTGATGGTGTCAGCCTTGTCTGGTGGTCAATAAATTCTTCGTTCTATTTTCAAGTTTTCAACACAAATGCAGTGACATAAGATTAAGGCCTAGCACGCACTGCCGTACGTTTTTATACCGCAAAATCTGTGACATATGGAAGTGCACTGCGATGAAAAAAAACACATGCATTTAATTCACAGTGGGCCTCCCGCTGCAAAGAAGACTGGCAGTTTTGGTGTTGCTTAATTTCAGAAGCGTTCATAAATGAAAGTATGTTTTCTTACTTACACTTACATGAAACAGTTACAGGGCTTTTCTTTTTATGCATCAGCATCAGCCAGTGCCTATTTGTATTTGCAACATGTTTTATTATTAATAAATATTTATTAGCTTGTTTAAGACAAATTGTGTATGACAGTTAAATTAACCCACTATGTATTCGTTTTTGGAGAATTTAGCTTCCATGGCAACATTAAGCTTTAAATCAGAAACGTCTTAATATATTTTAATGTCATTACTCTGTTTTGTCTTGATGTGTCGTTGTAAATATTTGTGGATTAGTTTGCTTACATGATAGTTTTCTTTTTGTGGTGAAGTATAGAATACGAGGATTGTACGTAATCCAGGTGTTTAGAGATGATCGAGTCTAATGCAATGCTTATTGGTTACAGTTGATGCAAGTACATATGTGTGATGAGCATCGTATGGTGATGCTGACGACAAGGCGGACGAGTTATTTGAAGAAGTTCTTCTAAGATCAGAATGTAATGCTTTAATGCCAAATAAATGTTTTATTTTTGCTTAATGCATACCTAATAGATAGGAATAAGCCGACCAAGATATTAGCATCTCGGTCCGTTATATCTTCACAGGTCTCTAATTCTATATTCGCCTTGGAACCATGCATAAATATAATAAGATATTAGGTAGGTATTGGTAGACATTTTTAAGTACACATGGCTACATAACAGGCCATACATTACCAGTGCCTCTCAATGTACGGAAATCCTATGCAATGCGAGATCAGCTTATACTGGAAATGTATAGCTTGATATACAGCCGTGTGTACCTATTATTGAAAATATTTGTAAATGACATCACGACTGACAGTTGTTAGTTATCCAATTAAGCCCACTGACAAGTAATTGTCAGTGATAAAGCCACGCATTCACTGGACAAATGTTCCGCGGTACCAGTCGCTTGAAACGTCGGGCGATGAACGTCTCTAGATATCTTGCCTCACGACCTTTTTCATCGTTTTCTATATTGCCAGACATATTATCTAGGGACACGTGTCGTGGGAAGCTTTATGCGTCGGAGCCTGTCCGGCCGTGTACGGTGTACGATGCACGACGCAAAGCGATAGCGCGTTGGTTTGCAGTTGCAGGGCAACCATCATAGCGAGGCACTCCGGTATCACCGGATGCCGACCTACCTCTGTCGTGTGGTCGAGGCCTATTTGACGGACAGGGCCATCATCTATCCCGGTCACCAGGGAGAGTGGAACCGGCGGGAGATATCGTGCGGTGTCCCATAGGGATCGGTCCTGGGGCCGCATCTGTGGGACATTGGATACGACTGGGTGCTGCGCGCCGACCTCCCCAGTGGCGTCAGCGTCGTCTGTTACGCTGATGACACGTTGGTCCTGGCGCAGGGGAGGTCGCACCAGGCGGCGGCTGAACTAGCGACACACGGGGTTGCGACAATCGTGGCCAGAATCCGGCAGTTGGGACTCGAGGTGGCACTGCACAAGTGCGAGGCCATGTGTTTTCATGGTCCCCGGAACGCGCCACCGTCGGGTTCCCAAATAACGGTAGGAGGGGTTCACCTCGGCGTCGAGTCGACGATGAAGTACCTGGGACTCGTCCTCGACAGTCGGTGGAACTTCGTGGAGCATTTTCGACGTTTGGCTCCCAGACTGGAACGGGCCGGGGCTGCCTTGAAGCGGCTCCTGCCTAATCTAGGGGGTCCAAACACCTCCTGCCGGAGGCTATACGCGGGGGTCATGCGGTCCATGGCCCTATACGGGGCACTGGTGTGGGCGCGTTCGTTGAGGCGGTGGCCTGCCCGCCGGTTGAACGCGTCCCAGAGGGTCCCGGCTGGTCCGGGGATACCGCACGGTTTCCGGTGAGACGGCGAGCCTTCTTGCCGGATTGCCGCCATGGGATCTGGAGACACAAGTCCTCGCGCATATTCGGGAGTGGCACGAGGAGGCGAAACACCGGGGCTTGACTCCGATGCCGCGAGAAATCGCGGCACAGCGAACAGAGCTCCGGCGGGATCTCATGGCGTCATGGAGAGTGCGATTGGGCACGCCACTATTCGTGGCCGACACCTCCTTCTGCGAAACAGTAATGCTCGCAAAGGAGGAGGCGGAACGCGTGAGGGAGAGGCAATGTTCGCGCTCTCACGCCCCTAGCCGCCGCAGGAGGAGACGCCCTGGGCGTCGGGGAGGACGTTCACATTAGTATAGTGATAACGAAAGACATTTTGTGAATCAACTTAATTATGTCTGCTTGCTTTACATAGAAGTGTATAGAGTACAATAGGACATGACGCTCTTCTACAGGTCCAATGTGTAGAGGGCTTAGTATACAAAGTCAGCTACTAGTGCGACTTTTCCCTTCAGTAGCCATTATTGGAACTAGTAATTTCCGCTATCTTTGAATGTCAAATGAAATTAAATCTTTTTTTTTTTATTCTGTTAATAGGATATTAGAATCACATTTACACGTCAATTCAAAAAAATAATTAAAAATTTGCTAGATGAGTTCGGCGTTTCCTATCTGACTACTCCGAGAAGAAAGGCCGAAACAAACTCAGAGGTCAAAAAAGTCTCTTTTAAAGTCCAGACATAATCGTGGTCAGGCCATATGAGGAGTCTAAAAAGGGTGAAATAACATCAATTATTGAAGACATGGTATCTACTGACAATCCCTAAAGGTCAGCAGTTTTTTTTTTTACTTCAAGATCTTTAAAAGATTCTATAATGTCTTTAGCAGTAGCAACTGTAAATTAAAAAAGTTTGTGTAATTCTGGTACACATTCTTTTAGTACCTATTGAGTAAGCAGAAGTGGAGGATGACGATGACAGAGTTTTGGTTGTTAAACTGGGAATATTAGTGAAGAAATTTTCAAATTCAGTTGCCACCGCCACGTCTTCCTTAATATCTACATCATTGATTTTTAGATAGAAGTCACGATTCCATGCTGTCGTTCTTCATCGTCGGTCGTCATATACTATTTACTCATTGGTTTACTGTCATGGGATCTGTTTATACAGAGCTACCGGTTTTTCAAACAACGTGTTTCTGGCGAAACCCAATGTTAACAAAATGCTGTGATTACCTTTTATCTTATTTTAACCGAGATCTATCCTTTGAGACTAATTTTACGAATGTACGCGAAGTTTAAGTACGACACCCAAATTACATAGAGTGCTACCATTCTTCTTTGCGGTGAGAACACCGCACGTATTTTGTATCGCAAAGAGATACGAGTATATCATATGAAGTATCGCGCACTGCAGTGAAAAAAACGCACCGAGTAACCGACCAAGCAGTAGATAATGTCCTTTTGTTTTTTGGATATAAATAGTAAATCGTAAATGTAAATTTTGTAAATCTTTATATCTTGCGAAAAAATAGACCTTAAGGCCGTCAAGGAATGCACCCAAAACTGTTAGGGTACGAAAAACGTGCATTTTTTTACTGCCAGTGCGCGGACCCGTGACTGCGTTTTTTATACCACACGGTAGAAATAACGCACCACATTCCACCGCATCGCAGTGTGCGCTAGCCCTAATAGTGGGTGACTTATTTTTAAGTACTAAGTTGCTTTTACACCCACTAAGTACAAAAGGTGAAGGATAACTTGATAAATACTCATGTCGCAAAGCAAACGTATTTATATACGGATGTCCAGTATATTACGCTTGGGAACATCATGTCGCCATATTGGGCACAGCATTCGCGAATACCTACATAATGTACGAATAACCTGTCCACTTCTCTACTTAAAAGATGTTACTGAGTCAAAACACGTGCTAAAATATCGGCCCAAACAGAAATAAAGTATTTAAATAATTTCAGACTCCGAAATGAAACGTAGCATAAACTTAAGCTTCAATCTGTCAAAATCAGTGCTCACGTCAGATTTGTATTCAGAGATGATCTAAGCCAAGCCTAAGTAGTGGTTTTTGACTACTTGAGCTATGCTAAGTTGACCGACCGTCGCCAAGGGAAGCGTGTAAATAATGAAGTTAATTGCCAGCCTTAGTTCGTCGCCGACATTTGCAAAGATGCTCGAAAGCTATATAAGCTATGTGTCGGATACTATTCGACTCCTACACACTTGTAAACATCTATTGACATTACCCGTCACGAAAAAGTTTCAATTTAAACAATGTTATAAACATTAGGTCCCTACTTTTGGGGCAGTCATCTTAAAATATCAGATATTTCTCAAATTAGGTCTACGATGACATAATACGACCACTGTGAAGCCATAGACAACACAGTTTAAACTAAGCTAAAAGCGCACTGTTGGATTTTCAACGATAGGCTTAGCGCCGAGAGTTCAAATTGTTTGCTTTTGTTAAGCAGTACTGTGGTGGTCGCTTCATGGATTAGTGAAAAGGGGCATGAGACTCAAGTTTCTGAATGCGATTATTTTTGGAGATGCGCTTAGCCGATACCTATCTTAGCACGACGGCGATCTCTTTGAATCTCAGACTGAGATTGTGACAGTACTTAACGGACAAGTGTGGCATGTGCGAAGCCTTCTTAACGCTAATACAATATATGCGTATGTCATACAATGGCGTAGTTTCATAACTACGCCACAAATGGTTCATACAAATGATTAGTTACACTTATGGTGCAAATCTTGCGAAGCACCACCATAAAGTTCACGACTGAATTGGTTTTGGTTCATTAAATATGCAGACAGGCCAATGAAACTCGATACGACAAAAGAGAAGTGCTAATACCTAATAATAATAACATAGATCAATTATTTTATTTCTGTAAGTGGGTTTGTACAACCTCTTTAACACGTCAATCATATATTTTTTTTTAACTAGATGAAGTTGGTGTTTCTTATCCAACTACCTACTCTGAGAAGAAAGGCCGAACCAAACTCAAAGGTCACAGTCTATTTTAAAGTCCAGACATAATCTTGTGACCATGTGAGGACCATGTGCCTAAAATGATCTTTTGAGGAAAGAAATGAGTGGACCTGTCTAGTCAGTGCACGCAATTGAGTAATAGTGCAGCTCAACTTGAGCTCAACAATTCGACGAACAATACCAAAGAAAAGACGTTATGTCGCAAAATTTACTCGGCTGTACTCGTGCTATGTTGCTAAGTGTACTTTATAATAACATAACGTAACATCACGCCTTGTTTCCCCGAAGGGTTGGGCAGAAGTGTACCTAGGTACACCCACATTTCACCAGTTATGTTTCTGTCCCATGTAATAGGGGGTGAGCCTGTTGCCACCAACCGGGCACAAATCCAGACTCTGGACTGCTACTGAGAAATTCCAGATAGAAAAACCCAATAACACTTTGCCCGACCCGGGAATCGAACCCAGGACCTCACGCTCAGCAGTAGCGCTTGCGACCACTAGACCAACGAGACAGTCTTCATAGTCAGTACTTTATAATAGTCAAAGCAAATTAACGTTTCGTCATCAATCATTCATTTATTAATATCACTTGTGGTATTGTAAGTATTTTATTTATGCTGTCTTCTTCAAATCAGATGACAAGGCAAGTAATGAAATGATGATGGCAAAATATTAGTCATTTGCGAGTTTTACGACATGTTGTGCAATAAGGACACTCCTATAAAAAACTAGGAAATAACGGAAGAAGTTTTTAAATGGAAAATTAAAAAACTATTTACAGTACTACCCGTAAATAAGCTCATATCAAGCTTTAGTGAAAGACTGACACGCGACTGCCTGGTTGGTCTAGTGGTCGCTCGCGCTACTGCTGAGCACGAGGTCCGCGGTTCGATTTCCGGGTCGGGCAAAGTGTTATTGGATTTTTCCATCTGGAATTTCAGTAGCAGCCAAGACTCCAGATTTGTGCTCGTTTATTAGCAAGTTTCGCCCCCTATAACATTTGACTCAAACATAACTGTCGAGATGTGGGTGTACTACAGATACACCTCTGCCCAACCCCACGGAGAACCAAGGCGTGATGTTAAGACGGTCTACAAAGTAGATCAATATATACTAAGAGTACTTTAAGTATAGTAAAATACCAGCCTGTTATTGTCCCACCGCAGGCAAAGGCCACTTCTCATACAGAGAAGGCACAAGCATTGATCACCACGCGTGCTCAGGTCCATTAGCGATTTCAGACTTATTGGTATTAGTACGCATAGTGCTTTCGTTTAATTTTAATCAGATAAAAACGTGGTGGATTCTCAAGATGGCTCGAAATTATGTACATTATACTTACACGAAAATATCCGTATTTATGTAGTTTACCTTGGTACAACCTATGTATAACATAGTGTGGCATCAAACTCAAATGTGCATAAAAATACAATGCATACTTAGCGGGTACTCAAATGTGTTTTCCCCAATTAGTTCTTCCTCTTAGCGTGTGGATGGCAAAATAACACATAAAATACTTAGTCTGGCCATAAATACTGTTACAATTAAAAATAAGAAAGATATTACGTTTAAATTTGGAATCTGTCATTTTTATACGATTGTTCATTGAGTTTCTAATTTTGGCGCCAATACATTGTACAATATTTTGCGATATTAAAATGGAGTGGGGTGATAAAGAGAACCGAATCGCTGTGATTGCATTACACAAAGTTGGTATGGAGCCAAATGCATTTTTTTAAACTCTCCAGACGCTTGGTATTAGTCAAATGTTTGTGTACCGGGCTATTAATAGGTACAATGAGACCTCCTCTGTTTGTGACAGAAAAAGATCTGGCCGTCCACGTAGTGTTCGTACGAAAAAGGTGGTCAAAGCAGTAAGGGAAAGAATTCGAAGAAATCCTGTCCGAAAGCAAAAGATTTTATCTTGGCAGATGAAGATAGCACCCGGAACCATGTCGCGTATTTTAAAAGATGACTTAGGACTTGCAGCCTATAAGAGACGCACTGATAATTTTTTAACTGATAATTTAAAAAAGAATAGGGTGGTAAAATCGAAACAACTACTGAAGCGGTACGCAAAGGGAGGTTACAGAAAATTTTTGTTTACGGATGAGAATATCTTTACAATTGAGCAACATTTTAACAAACAAAATGACCGTATTTATGCTCAAAGCTCTAAGGAAGCTTCCCAATTAGTTGACAGAGTGCAACGTGGACATTATCCGACTTCAGTGATGGTTTGGTGGGGTGTTAGCTATGAAGGAGTGACAGAGCCATATTTTTTTGAAAAAGGTATCAAACATCGGCACAAGTGTATCAAGATACCATTCTTGAGAAGGTAGTTAAGCCTCTTAACAACACCATATTCAATAACCAAGTATGGTCCTTCCAACAAGACTCGGCGCCGGGTCATAAAGCTCGGTCCACGCAGTCTTGGTTGGAAGTGAACGTTTCGGACTTCATCTGAGCTGAAGACTGGCCGTCGTCTAGTCCCGATCTTAATCCGCTGGATTATGATTTATGGTCAGTTTTAGAGAGTACGGCTGGCTCTAAACGCCATGATAATTTTGAGTCCCTAAAACAATCCATAGGATTGGCAGTGAAGAATTTTCCCAAGTGGAAAGAGTGCGTGCGTCTATTGATAACTGGCCTCAACGTTTAAAGGACTGTATTGTAGCCAATGAAGACCACTTCGAATAAGCTTTTTATATTTTAAATTGTTTTATATTTATGTATTAAACTAACACACTGTAAAAGTAATAAATATTATTTTAAATAAAAATTTAAAAAAATCTTTGTGACAATATTTATGCCAAAACTAGGTATATAGGTATTTTTTAAATTTGGTTTCCCCAAAATTCAACAACGCTAATACCGTTTCCTGACGCAGCCATTAGGCCATCACGTGTGCATGCGGCGCAAGCTGTAACGTGGGCCATTGTCTTTGCAAAGACGCCGCTACGCACTGGAGATCTGGAGCCGTCCATGAACTTGAGGAGATTGTCTTTGCTGTGGCCAACTTGGATACGAAGTCTATGTAAGGTTTTCCAAATCAGCCACGGCATATCCGGATAGGAGGCTCTCTGATTGTCCAATAAAGGAATCAGGGGGTTTAAGTACCTCTTGCTTTGGAAGGATTGTCATCGGCTGGACTCACGCACCCAAGAAAACTTGCGGCTTTAAGCCTCGGGGACACTGTGTTGTAGTTGTGCATTGGGTGGCGTGGGTCATCTTGTAGCTTCGCCCTCTCGATGCGGCTGGCTATTGTCCTGCGAATTTCAGCACAGCATCGCGGGAGTTCCATCGTCTATCTCCAAAGATCTTCTTCAAATTTAAACCGGACCACCTCGGGAGAATACTTCCAATCAAAAAAATTATCATCAAAACCCGTTAAAATTGGAGAAGATATCTTTAAACGTAAATACAAAAAAATAACTCCAATTTTTTCTTGTTATTTTAACGGATTCTGATTATTCTTTTTTGTTTGAAGTTGGTTAAAAATTAATTAAAATCTCACTAATCGGTGGGTCGGGAATCGTTTACAAAAATCTATGAAAATATTTGATCGTCGATCCAGCAGTTTAACTGAGTAGGTAAAAGCTTGGAAATAAAAGACACTTGAACGTGGAATAGTGTAAAGTTAATGCAAGTGTGCTAAGTTTATCATTGCATCACGCTTATTCAATACACTGCATTGTGAACCTATAACCGTTGCGATAAGAGTGAAATTTCAAGCAAGTGCAAGCAATAATACATTTTAGAATAGGCTGATTGAAATGAGCGCTTAGCTTACACTTAATACGCTGAATTTACATCATATAACTGTATTTCCGTATCGACTAATGCGGTAGCTTGCACAGTAAATACCCTATACACAAATACTATAAAAATAAATATTATATAGAATTTTAATATTAAATATGAGTAATCTATACATTTAGTAAAATCGTAACGAAGTCAAAACTGTACTGTTTTCAAAGTAATTGCTGCTTACTGATGCCTTATTGTATCCTGTAGCCTAATTGCGTAATACACGATCAATCAGAGTCTGAATCGTTTTGAAACAGATTGCTAATCCATTACTTTATAAGTTCAAAAAATATCTGCTCTACAACGTAAATAACGTAACAATGTAAACAATGAATGTTGTTGAACTGTCTAAATGAAGCAGATTAGTCGTAATCGTTTACAAAAATATTTTACGTAATTGGATAATTGATTTTGACACAATTTAATTCCCGGGACCCGAAATTGGCCATGAATCATAATTACCTTTATTTGTTATAAATTCAAATTTCCGTTGAATTGTAAAGGTAAAAGAATACGAAGTGAGCGAAGCCGCGGGCACAACTAGGTATTTATTTATATACATGCGGTGTCAGTCCGCGGAATCTTTAATCATTAAATTTGTCATGCCTACACGTGACGTAATGATATGTAAGTACTAATTTTTGTCCTTACTAGTAGTGCGCCGTTCCCGGGATCGTTTCCTACGTTCCCTAATTCCCAGGAACGCTCCCGGGCACGTCGGGAACGACTGGGAATATTGACTTAAATAGTTGTATATATTTTTGTAAATAACTTTTGCGCTATGTGCAAAAGCAAGTACACCTTTATACATAGGCATAATTCAATTAAGTCGTTGCTTTGAGAACTTTCCCGATAATCTCTGGGAATATTCCCATATTCCCTGGGAATATCCCTATATTCCCTGGGAATATTCCTTTGCTCCCGGGATCGATGGGCACGTTCCAAGGTTTTTAGTAAGAAATTATTTGAATTAAAACAAAGTATTTATTCATTATTTTAATTTAAACAAAATAACTAAAAAAAAAATATAACAACGAAAAATATTGTATTACAAATTAAACAATTTAAATGTCCATTTCCCACTATGTGGGAACGTTCCCGGGAATGCTGGAATATTCCCTGGAACTTTTCCACTCGAAATATTTCCGGGAAAGGGAATTTGGGAACGGCGCATCACTAGTCCTTACGTATCAAGGTTAAGGTCAGCCACTACTTTTTAAGTACAATGACAAAATGACCGTCTCACATTACCCGTCGAACTCAGTCCGGAATCAATGAAAAATGTGAATATCCTATATCCGGCTATTGAATCACAATTTGATTCGGTGTCGTAAATTACATATTTTATTACATTTGAACATTTTATGAAATGTTAATGAGATTAACGTTGGTTTATCTCTTATAAAGTGTCAATTTAGAAATGGAATCTTTTGGAAAATGCTGTTCGAGAATTAATGAGTCGAGCTCTGCGGTTATTTACCCGCGCTGAGTCAGAGGAGTAAGTAGCGCGCGTGTCCAGCGCGTATATATACTTGTCTACACGCGTGCACCACCAACATTGACACACAGAATACGCGACAATGAAGACTGTAAGTAATTACGATCCTAAAACAAAAATAATCCCTTAAATATAATATGTTTTTGTCACTAAAATACCAAAAAATGCCAATACATGTGTAAATGTTTGTGTGTGTGTCATCATGCATGGATTTATAGAATCCATGTTTATCTAGGAAGTCCAGAGTTCCCGCTGCGTTGTTTTATTTTGTGAATGTCAAAAAATAAATATTTATTGTGTGGTTCTCTGTTTCAGTTGCTGTGCACTGGTTTGCTGGTAAGCGCATGCGTGGCATACGCGTGGGCCATCCCTGTGGAGCTGGCCGCGGTATCCAATGACGCGGCGCCGGCGCAGGTGGCCGTCGTGGACGCTGAAGAGACGCTGCAGCCCGAGGAGTCCCGGTGGGGTGGCCACAGACGACACGGTTGGGGGGGTGGACGCGGCTGGGGGGGCGGACGCGGCTGGGGTGGCGGCTACGGGGGCGGCTACGGCGGCGGCTATGGTGGCGGCCACGGTGGCGGACATGGTGGCGGCTTCGGAGGCGGCTACGGTGGAGGCTTCGGAGGAGGTTATGGCGGTGGATACGGTGGCGGCTTTGGAGGTGGCTACGGTGGCGGCTGGGGCCGCTGACACTCCAGTGATTAAGTGAATATTAAGTGATTGGTATTGACATCTGTGATGATAATCTTTAACATTTGAGTTAAATTATAATTATTAACCATAACTACAGTGGTGTTATTCTCCAGTATTACCATTAGAAGTTGAATGTATGCGGTCACAAATCAGTTGATATAGTATACATTGTCGTCAGTGTTATAGGCGTACCATGTATAGTATGCGCAAAACTTTTTGAGCTCTCGGAAGTTGCACGCGAGTGGCTGCGCAGTAAGTAAAAAATGTTTCACAGCTTACAATAAATGATTTTGCACTCATTGTGTCCTGCGCGGTTTAGTACTCGGGCCTACGTTCAAAGGGCTCATAAAGTTTTGCGAGAACTGTAACAAGTAATAAATCATCTTTTAACAGAGCATTAACGACGTAAAGGCATAAAGTACGTAATATAGTGCAATTGCTTAACAATAACCATGAGTTTCTGAGAATCCGAATAAGTCTCTGATCAGTAAATATAATCCAATCTAATAGTATCTGCTATAATTGGCTCAGTCATCAGTGACAACCACCAATTACATAAAGGCTTCTGGAAACTCATGTTTAGTTAGGTATCAAAAACAGCATCCGCTATCAATCAGAATCTGAATGATTTTGAAGGATATTGCTAATCCATTGATGCACATCTTCGAAAAATTTGTCTGCTCAACAACGTAAATAACGTAATGAATGTTAATGTAATTTTCAAAATGAATCCCATTGCTACTGATACTGTGTTACGTAATCACCCCGCAGTTCATCCCTTAGTGTACCTAGACTCTTTCTCATGTAGTATTGTCGAAAATGAAGACGTGTCCATCTTCAAAATCTTTTCGTATTACAGTTTGTCGAAATCGGAATTCAGTTTGGTAGTCATAAGGAAGTTTATTTGTTTGAAGATTCTTTTTATACTCGACATCTGCGGTTTTGTAGTTCCATCATGTTCTTAGATCACTCGCATTGTAGTGACATATTTTATTATTCTTCAAAACAGTTACTATAGGTATTCCTGATAAGATCTGAAAACAATCATAAACGGTTTATAACTCGGTTCTCAGTTATTGTTGCATCGTTTCTCACAAGTAAATAATTATAAATTAAATTTAATGATGTAATTATTATTTTTGTAACAGTGTAATTTAAAAGAGGGTCGGTACGGCCCGATTCAAACTTAATGGCGCCTCGGAACATGAGGCGAGTCGCTGCGCAGTAACGAATTCACGTGTCAGCGGAGCTGAGGGGTAGGGTACTGCGCAGCGAGTAGCGCACTTCCGAGCCGCCATTAAGTTTGAATCGAACTGTACTACGCTTTGGAATCAGCAACTAGCTTCATATTTCTGACCGACCGACTCCTTGACAATTAAAAAGTGCCTGTAAATGGTTTAAATGAAATAAATGTTTTTTTTTTTTTTTTTTGGGTTCCGTACCCAAAGGGTACCCTATTACTAAGACTCCGCTGTCCGTCTATCCGTCTGTCATCAGGCTGTATCTCATATACCGTGATAGTTAGACAGTTGAAATGTTCACAGTTGATGTATTTCTGTTGCCGCTATAACAAAAAACAGAATAAAATTAATATTTAAGGGGGGCTCCCATACAATAGACATGATTTTATGCCGCTTTTATTGATAATGGTACGGAACCCTTCGTGCGCGAGTCCGACTGGCACTTGGCCGGTTTTTGCCACATGAACTGAACTGGACTAAACTGTTGCTACTATGAATTATAGTAAATTGTCACAAGCACAGCGCTTGCATATTGATTGTTAATTGAAAAGAGGCGGACCAAAGAAAAGTTGGACGAATTGTGTGAAAGATATGATATGGCTAGGAAGAAATTTAACTCTGAGGTAAAAACTATAGAGATGGAAAATTTGCCACCGTCCCTAAACAAATTGATATAATATAATTGGCTTTTGCCGAATGTCGGAAAATATCTCACGGGAATGTACTGCCAGGATTAAAAGTTCCCTATGTGTTAATCAAGGTAAACAATATATTAATTCCGGAAAACATTGTTTTCATATAACTCTATTTGATTACGCGACGCAGGCTAGTAAAGCTCCCAGCTGACTTTCTTCGACATCTTATTTTTTTTACCACTTCGGGGATGCTCTTGGCCTGCATCTCACCAGATGATAAGTGATGATCAGGCCGAAGATGAAAGCGAGCTTCAACCAAAATCCTCAACCACAGAGGAACTGGCTATCTTACCTCTAACTGCCGAAACACAACAATGCTTTTAACATTGTTGTTATGGCATCTTATTTATTTATTTATTATTAGGCTCTTCAACAATGAGTACAGTATTACTTTACCAACAACTTTGTCAACAATCATCGTCATATTTCAGCCAATTTACACAAAACCATACAATAGGTATTTATATTTAGACACCTACCTTCCTCATGAATCACTTCATCCATCGGTGAAAAACCTATGAAAACCTGTGAACCTAGCCGTTTGGTAGATTTTGAATTTATCGCGTTCAGACAGACAGATGCAGCAGGAGGACTTTTTTATAATATAAAGTGATTCACGTTTAATAAAAGCAAGGAGTGGTTTAACCTTCGTCCTGGCCACCCCAACAAATTGCACAATATTTGAACGATAGCAAAACAAAATATGTAAAACCCCAACATGGAAATCTATTATTAATAGCTTTATTAGTCTTAGCCAAATAACCACAAGTAAGAAAACATACGATGACTTCAATAACAGAGATCCCAAAACTCGATAACATCATTAGCATGCCATTAAGATAAAGTGAGTACCAACCAAGTTAACATAAAGAGCAAACAATTCAATAAGTTGTTTATTTCAACGGTTATATAATATAATTCGAGCTTATTAGGACAAAGGAAACCGGTATCATTATCATAACTGCCTGACTAAGTTTTACGCCAGCTCAACTTTTATTATAGCATAAAAAAGTACCTAACCTGTTACTTGTTGCCATAAAACTCCCTGCAAGAGTGCAATAGCACTAAACTTATAAGCATAAGTCCACAAGTTTATTACAAGTATTATTATTAGTTTATTCCTACAAAATATAATTATCCTAATGCATACTATGAGTTTGTATGAAAGAAAAGATTTATGGATGGCGGTACGGAATTTTTCGAAAAACTTGAAGCCACCAAGATAGCTTGTGAAAGTATAATTGGTTAACTGAGTTGACAAATATGTCTGCCGAAGAACGTCTGAATGCAGAATGTTGTGAATGATGGGATGTGTGATTGAGATGCATATCTCTTAAATCACACATCCCATTGTTCATCAAACAAAGGACGATTGGTCCATTGTGTTGCTATTCATTACTAACAATTATCCGCAAGACTATGCTGAAAATGAACCTAATTGTTAATTCGGAGGGTTGGACGTTTTCCACCAGTATACTTTGAGTCGTGTCTTTCTAAGATTCAGATATAGTTCGAAAAAGAAACATTACAAAACATCGATCCCCTCTATTCGTTTTGAGTCATCAACTCACATGTAAGAAGAGTTCAAATTCAAATTAAAAAGTCATTTATTAAAACTAGGCTGAGAATCAGCACTTTTCGAACGTCAAAATAACATAAGACAGTCCCCCAAAACGCCCACCCTTCACCACTTCCTAGTGCTTTTGCTGGGAAGATGAAGTGGCGCAACAAACTCCCCAGAAGCACAGCTGTCTGTTCAGTTAGGAAAAAAAAAAGACTCTATGCAATAATTTATAAGATAATTTACATTACGCAAAACACAATTTAAATTATAAATTAATAGCCATATGACAGCTAGCACACGCCAATATACCAACCAAAAACATCGAGATATATACTCAAGCAGAAATAAGTCGAGTCAACTCGGGAACAGGTAAGGGCCAAGAATTAACCCTTGCAGCACACCCATTTTATCCAGAGACCCACGCAGACAAGTTGACTATTAAACCAACTTCAAAAAGGAGTAGGTATATGCGTTAGGCGGTTTTTTTCGTTATCTTTACGTACATATCACTAAAAGCAAAATAAACATCGCGTCCACTAATGATTGCAGTAATGTTTTTTACAGTTAAACGTAAATGTGTTGAACTCAGTCAAATACCTAACTGAGATCTCTTTTTTTTTACAGAAATTCTAGCGACACTTGCGTCTTAGACGTTTTAGATCCATGACATTTACATAAGCACTTCAAAACATGATTGTGCAAAAATCTTAGTTTGTTAGGCGTAATAACTCAACGTTGCGTGGGTGTGACAGGTTGCTAAAACCAATACGACAGGAGCTTCTCAAAAAAATGTTTTTTTCAGTAAGCAACCACTTTCAGAATGATAAGAGCAAGGTTAACCTATAGCCAATATCAAAGTTGCTCACTCTTTAAAGCGTGGGATGACGATTAAACCGCGTCCTATTTACAAGCAATCTACGCGCGAATACGCGATCGGTCGCGAGCACTAAGTCACTTTTTGTGCGTTCAGGTTCACCAAACAAAAAGTTCGAACGACTAACAAAAAGTAGGACGCGGGGTTATCGTTCCATAAATATTTTTTGTTTTTTTTTTAAAGGGAAAAAAAGTAGCGTAAAAAAATCCTTTCTTCTTTATTTTGTTCTATGAAGATCAACTTATTAATTATTGTACTCTCTTCTGCTGTTTTTAATAAACTTAAGTGTAGTACGGGGCATATAATGGTTTTCATAGTTTTACCAATAATCAATACCTACTTATTTACTTGGCACCTAATCGGTAAAGTACGAGTAGAGGAGTCTACCACGATAAAGTAGGTATTCTGATCTACAGGCTATGATTAAGAAAATACTGACAGAAAAAACTAACAATTTAACACAATGTTACATAGGTCATCGTGATTAAGTAATTACATATTATGGTTAATTATTACTGAACGAATTCGCACAAGTGGTCGTAAAAATGTTAGTTATTATGTGTTAACGCTGACGCGCTGCACATTGTAAGAAGTACAGCCAACCACACGTCGGTCGGGGCTAGCACTTTGTTGACCTTGAGCTAACCTAGCGTAGTATCTACGGAGTTTCATTGGAATAAGTTTTTTTTTTAACTGTATTTTTTTACCACTGGCGAGCTACTTGTATTATTATAGGTTGTAGCAATAAATGTTACAAAATAAAAAGGTTCTTCTGAAATCAAACACACCAACAGTTTGTAGATCTAGCCCTTTACCGCCTTAAAAACATCTACAAAACTAAGTGGCTTTACGTGTCTGTATGTGTGACCGCTAAATTCTTATTCTTATTATATCAAATCCGACTGGTAGTTCCGGAGATAACCCCCTACATACAAACTTACAAACACTAAAATTTTACCTCTTTATAATAATTATTATATATTAAAGTATAGAAGCACAGTTTTTTTTTTTTTAGTAATTTAATTAGGTTTTTACTAAATACATTAATTCCTAAAAATAGTATTAAGTATAATATACATCTACCATTAATAGATATAAATTATGTACAAGTATACCTACAGAGGCAATTTTTTTTAAATTAAAAAATAGAGGAAGAGCATTAGACATCAAAAAATTCGTCCGCATTGCTGTCAATGGGAAAATAGCCCAAAAAGCTGGCAACATTGCCACGTTGGATGGCAATGCTGATTCTTTGACCTGAAAATAGGCCAGTCCTCTGGTTACGTGAAGATTCGACCAACCGCTTGGCAATTTCCCGAAATACTCGATGATCACTCGGACCCCACGGCCCTAGTGTTTCAATCCCAAACGGCTCAAAAATATAGCTACCAATAAGGTTGTTATATAAATTGCGCCGTTTGTGGTTTTCTGCACCTGCAGCAGCCGCCCCAGCACAGCCCGCCGTGCTAGGAAGATGGGATGACGCTAGGGTGTCGACACAGGTTGCATCCCACACCTCGGGCCTATCCAAGGGCCTATCCAACTTCCAAGGCATCATGGTCATTCCATCTGGCGTCTTCCCATCGTCACGTGCCAAGCCATTGGGTTCTAAAACAACTGGTGACAAGAGCCCGACGGATGATGTCATTAATGCTTGCGTGCCGTGCCAAACGACCAGCGCTCTTACTGCAGGAAAGGCCATGGTGTGCGATGCAATCGACTGCTTCACCGCACTAACAGCAGTATAGATTTTTGTTATTTTTATTTTGGAACCCTTTTTTTACATGTCACCAGTACAATGCACATCAATAGAATGCACCCGTGAGAAGCATTGGCTGAGGCTACTTAGACTATCGTTACTTACGTTGGTTAATAAAGTTAAGTAATGATAAACGTTGAAACACCGGTTTAATTATAAATAAAGAGTTTGTACGCAGACGCTACTTACGCAGATTACTTACACGTTTTAAAGATTGGCAGTTGGTGTCGCTTAATTTCAGAAGCGTTCATTAATGAAAGTATGTTATAATGTACATACTTTGAAACAGTTACAGAGCTTTTCTCTTTATGCATCATATTCTTTTTATTAAGCTGCACAAAGAAAAAAAAGAATAAACAAATATTTTATTAAATCTGACGTGTGTGATTGAATTACCCGAGCAAAATGCATTTTTAACTTATCAAAGCAATTATGAACTAATACTTCAATATGTTAATTAATATAAAACTAAATAGATTAATCACACGAGTTACTAAATAGTTAAGCTAGTTAGTCATTCATTTTATTTTCAGTAACTAAATGAGAAAGTTCCTAAGTTTACTGAAAAGGACAATCAATAGCAACACTTATCGTGACGTAGTCTTAGGCCATCGTCGGAAGAGAATACCAGGCGATTATTTTTTTTTTTTAACTATGGCATCTCGCAGGTATACCACTAAGGTATTTACTGCTCAACCGAACAATCCTGTGGCTGCCTTAAGCACTACACTCAAAGCCTCCAGCCAGGAGCAACTATTCTAAATTAAAATTAGGCGAACGCTCGCTAAGGGCACCCCCTGTGGGGTACGAACCTCGGCTTAGGGCGTCGCTGAGGGGGGGACAGCAAGATGGGACAGGCTGGATCACGGATATATTATTATTAGACGGGGAGTTTAAAGCTACGCGCTCAGCTGCGGCGCGGGCTGGCGCTTCATCGGACAAGGGTCGGGGGGGAGTATTATTTACTCGTGAGGGTCGCGCTCGCGGAGGACCTCGGCGGCGAGGTCGGTACGACGGGTGTCGGGTGTATTTGTGCACTGTACTGGTGGCCCTATTGCTCTCCTGGAGGAGAGTGGTTGGATCATCTGGATCGGAGAGGAATACCAGGCGAAGTATGAAGTATGTTATTTTACCATGGTGCAATTCACGACAACGCGCCCCACTCCGCGATTACTGTACTATAAGTAAGCTGTACTTCAGTACGGAGCGGAGCGGAGTGGGGCGCGTCTTCGTGGATTGCACTATCTTATGCCATGATTTTGATGACATTACTCTGTTTTGTATTGAAGAGTCGTTGTAAATATTTCTGGATTAGTTTGCTTACCTACTAGTTTTATTTGTTTCGTAGTGAAGTATAGAATACGAGGATTGTACGTAATCCAGGTGTGTAGAGATGATCGAGTCTAATGCAATGATTTCAGTTGATGCTAGTATGTGTGGTGAGCATCGTATTGTGATGCTGACGACAATCGAAGTTCTTCTAAGATTAGAATGTAATAAATAATAAAAATGTTTATTCAATTACCAAATACATGTTTTATTTTTGCTTAATGCATAACAGGTAGGAATAAGCCGACCAAGATACTTAGGCCTCCCCACCCCTGAATATTATCTAAACAGGTCTTAAATTCTACATTCGCCTTTGAACCTTGCATAAATATAATATGATATTAGGTATTGGCAAAGACATTTTTAGGTACCTAATATTGAAAATATTTGTAAATTACATCACCACTGCCAGTTGTGAGTTGTCCAATGAAGCCCACTGACAAGTATTGTAAGTAAAGAAAACAAGAAAAGAAAATAGGTTTATTTGCGGTACATATGACGCAAGCAAAGGAACAAACACTAAAAAACAATTTGGGGGAAAATATGCGTCACATCCACGCAAAACGGCCATCACTCAGCATAATGCTGGGACCCTATGCGAGACAGAGCCCCAGCGCCAAGCGATAAAGCCACGCATTCATTGGACAAATGTCCCGCGGCACCAGTCGGTTGAAACGTCGCGTCGGGCGATGTTAACCAACGTCTCTAGATATCTTGCATCACGACATTTTTCATCGTTTTGGATATTGCCAGACATATCTAGACACACGTGTCGTGGGAAGCTTTATGCGTCGAAGCCTGTCCGGCCGTGTACGGTGAGCGATAGCGCGTTGGTTTGCAGTTGCAGAACAACCATCATCCATATTATTTTTACGACGTATCCCTAGGTCGTATTTTTGGTTTTCTTCATCCAAAAGCGTCGTTTTCACTGATTTGCCTTTATATCATACTATCAATGATCCGCAACTTCGTCTGCAGTCCAGGATGTAAAGTATAGCCTATGTCCTTACCAAGGGCATGTTTTATGTGTGCCATCTAAATCCTTTCTGCCGTTTCAGCGTGAAAGCGTAACGAACAAACTCACTTTCGCATTTATAATATTAGTTAGGAGGACGTTAACAATATTATCACAAAATATATTTTGTCAATCATAACATAATTATGTCTGCTTGCTTTGCATAGAAGAGTATCGAGTACAATAGGATATGACGCTGTTCTAGAGGTCCAATGTGGGCTTAATATACAAAGTCAGCTAAGCTATGATGTACTAGTGCCACTTTTCGCTTCAGTAGCCATTATTGGAACTATTTATTTCCTCCATCTTTGAATGGCATAAATAATGTTAACTCGTTGGTTTACTGTCACGTGGACTATTTATACGGAGCCACCTGCTTTTTAAACAAAGTGCTTCTGGCGAAACCCAATATTTAACTAAAATATGCTGTGACTACCTTTAATCTTAATTTGACCAAGATCTATCTTTTGAGACTATTATTACGAATGTACGCAAAGTCTAAGTGCGACACCCAAATTACATGGAGTTACAAAAATACCTATGCATTCTCCATAGGTATTTTTGTAACTCGCCAAAGATATTTTGCTTAAGACGCAGATATATGCCAGTGAACTTCAGTGGTTAGCTTACGTGTTCTGTAGTGAGCTCACGGAACGCGTCGTACGTCCAGCCAGTAATAGGACTCACCCATCCAGGAGTGATGTCCCAAATTAGACGCATTATTAATTTACTATACATAAAACAAAAGGTATTTTAATAAAACACGTAACATATTTATCACAGATCAATGATAAAATTATCTTCAAATTGATGAAGGTTTCAGAAAAATACGCTTGATAGATTTTGCGTGATTCTCAGTTTTTTATCCGCATTAGACAATTTATCAACAATCTAAAACATTAATATATTAAGTTATTAAGAAAATGCTCTAATTTGACATATATTTTAATCATTGAAAGTCGGCTATCGTCGCCTTAAGTTTATCTAACTTGGCAACAGCCATAATAGGTACCACCACATTTTTTTAGTTAGCCAATTAAGTGTAGGTACAGAAACAGGATTTTAGTTTTTCCCCAAAAATTGCACTTGCTCATCATAAAGTTAACGGATAAGACTTGTTTAACAACATAATATTCTTGAAGAACCAGTTTTATGAGTGTGTTCTATGACTAAGATCAAGTTCAAGACTGTTAAATAAACAAGTTGTAACGCACACAATATACACGACATTGACTGATGAATTTTGACCTTCAACTCTATTAGTATTAGATGTTTACACATAGTAAAAAGCAATTATGACCATGGGTTTTTCAAATATTTCCGAACTATGTCAACATTGTTTTTCCAATGCCATCAATATCGTCATTATCATCGGTCTGACGCATTGAATGTTACCGAAATCCGTTCAGTGGTTTAGACGTAAAAAGGTAAATAATATACAGACAGACAGAGCAACTTTCAAATTTATAATTTATTATGAATGGATTTTGATTAAGCCGACTACGATTCAACGAAGGTATGTTTGCCGAAGTAATTTATTCCCCAATTTGATTTCGCCGAATAATCTTTAGCCAAAATGATTTTATAGCCAAAAATAATAATTTACGTACCTACATATTATATTGTTTTAGTCAACTACTCAATTGTTTCATTTGGTCACATAAAGATTGAAAAATTATTTTTTTCTTCGATAAATCATTGTATTTTTTCTACCGGTGAATTGGTCCAAAAGCGAGCAAAGCGAACTCGGTAACTTGGGACACCCCGACACGGAGAGATTAGTTCGAAGGGGTAGGGGATGGCGGGGGCTACAGTGATCGAGCAAAACGAGCAAACGAAGCCCTTCGGGAGCTTTGTTCGCTCGCTTTGCTCGCCCTTCGCTTTAGCTTACTTTAAACCCTGCAAACAGAAATAGTAGTCGATTCATCTTTGAAATCGCAAATGAATTAAAGTATGTAATGTACCTATGTAATTTTCAAAGGTGATACGTTATTCGTGAATGTTTGTATTACGGGAAAAGAGCAATATAACAATTAATGTAAAGTGGCCAATAATGCATTTGACTTATAAAACAGCAGTCAGCAGACTATTCGGCATAACAAAAAGTTAAAGTTGCATGGTAAAATTAGGGATATAAATCGTTCAGCAGTGGCGTAGTGTTTAATAGCAGTGGAGTAGTAGACGTGTAACTTAAAACGGCGACATCAGTCGCGTTGATGAGGAGTTCCTGGAGTAGGGACTGCGTAGATTACGCCTTTTTTTTGTTTTTTTTGGGTGGACCCCTTCATTCGCTGACATCTCTTTGAGGCGCGCGTGGAACACAACGCGCCGTCGACCAGGGCTTGGTCCTTACCGGACGGCGAGCTACCCATTGCTCACCGTCCGCAAGCCCGCGCCTACGGTGGCCGGGAATCAGCAATTGATTCCCGACGCCCAGGGCGTCTCCTCCTGCGGCGGCTAGGGGCGTGAGGGCGCGAAATTTGCCTCTCCCTCACGCGCTCCGCCTCCTCCTTCGCGAGCATAACTGCTTCTCAGAAGGAGGTGACGGCCTCCCATGCCCTCTCGCTCCGTACCATGGCCTGGACCAGGGCCGGACGCGAGAGATCCCCGCCACCGATCGCCTCCACGAGGACACGGCGGTGCTCTGCCCAAGCCGGGCATACCTCCACCATATGCTCCACCGTGTCCTCCGGGCGATCCACGCAGTGATAACACCCGGGGCGTAGATTACGCTTAGGTTTAAAAAAAATCATTAAAATAATTAATTCCGTTGAATATGAGCAATGTTGGTAAAAAGAAAAATATTATCGAAATGACAGACCGATGGAACATATAAGATACAAACGCAATCGATAATTCGATATAAGAGAGTCAATAAAGAGAGTAAATCTTATACCAACTTACCTATTCCTTTTTTGTTCAAGGAATATATTAAGCAATATGTCAAAATTATTATACCTATTCTTGAGTGATTATATGATATTGATCGTAATTGGAAGTTGTTATAATGGCACATCACTATTTGTATAGTCGCCTACCTATTCCCGCTCTATTCAATTCAATTCAATTCAATTCCATTTATTTCAATCAATGTCAGATCATACACACAATACATAATATCAAAATTCAATTAAAATAAATATAAAATTAATGTGATATGTCAAATTAAAATGATAAAATTAAAATCTAAAATTACATAATTAAATTCAAATCAAAATAAAAGAATCAAAAAACAACTAGGTATAAATAAAATTAAAACTATTAACAATAACTTTCAGACAATTGTTTGTTTGTCATTACATTTACCATATAACAATGATTAATGTACTGACAATCAAACCTGTTCGCAAATACACTCAGGATGGTGTTGGAGCTGGTCCGGACCCTGCGCCCCAGAGATGTGCACCGCTTTCGCATCGTCGTGTAAAAACAGTCAACACGGGCGTCGGCGAACATCCCCGACGCGCTGCAGTGCCGGGGCAACCCCAACAACACCCTGAACGCATTATTATACTGGACGCGGAGAGCGCTGTACTGCTTTTGGGTATATGACACCCACAGGCTGGCTGTGTACAGAGACGTACAGAACGCTCTAAAAAGAGTTATTTTGACGGCCCCCGAGCAACGTGCAAACCTGCGGGCGATCATATTGGCCCTCACAGACAACGCTCTCCGCTCCCTATTAATGTCCGCATCGTCCCTCAGGTCAGAGGTCACAATATGCCCGAGATATTTAACAACTATTATTTACTTATTATTATTACTTTATTTATTATTTTTATTTATTTATTAACTGTTAACAATAATCTGTGGTGTGCTCATTGCAACTTATCGTCTCATTGTAATTATCCTTATAATGGGCTAATATAGTTATTACAAATATACTACATATGGTTCTTATTGTCGCCGCAATTACCCAATCCAACAATTGGTAGCAGAGCGTGGTTGGCGAGAAGAAATGACAATGAGTGCAGCGTCGGCATACCAGTGCATTGAGGCGCTAACAAATAGTAGATTATGCACCGAGGGGCTAAAGTTGTGTCTTATGTCACGGGCGTCATATTGAATCTCGAGCGTAAAGAAGGATTCGGGATTTAACTACCGAGTGAAGCGAGGGAGTTAATACAAGAATCCTGAACGCAGCGAGGGATTCAAGCTAGCCCAAGGCAAAGACACCTTTAGCCCAGAGGAGGATACTCTACTTTTTACACCTACTGTGAGAAAATAATAGCCATAGTACGAAAAACAAAGTATTTATTAAATAAACAAACGGTAAGAATAACATATTTAGAACTAGTTAGTTATGTGCACTTACATATTAATTGAAGTTAATGGTAAAATTTTAGACATTAGTCCAGTTGTGCAACGATAAAGTTAAGTTTTATTTGGTACGTTTATAGATGTTGATGTGGAATTTATTTGAGTATTGCTCGTTTATCGCTTTTTTTCATTGGAGACGCTCGTGAAAATAGAGTATTTTTGATAAAATGTGTTAAATCGACTGTAGTATATATAAGTTATGATGATAGGTTTTTGTTATTTATTTATTTATTCACAAAATCTACAGCAATCTTAGCGCAGTTTACTTAAAATAAATTAACTAATGTTACAGCCAATTACTTTTATGGTATTACGGCGCGGTACGGTATTTGTTATTATTAATGCCAGTTTTAATGTTATTCCATTCCTTTTTAAAAATGGTTTGTAGTTATCTAATTATTCTTACAATATTATGTCTTCGAAAACATGGCAACGATATGAAGAAGCAGTTGTTATGATTTTGTAGGAAATCGAGAATATCATCCACGCGTAGTAAGGGTATCGAGAATAGCTTTCCTCTTTCTGACACCAAAAGGTGTTTGTTAGTACTATACTGCCAATTTAGCTGAGCATGTGAGATTCCAAATTCAAATCACATTATTGACCAGCGGGTCATAATGAAATCCAGTACAACATTATTGACTGGCTGTGCCCCCGGCCACTAATGACTCACTTTAGGTTAAGGTTGCTTGACATATAATTTGACATTTTCGAGCAGGTGGTGTGAAAAGAAAGTTACGATACGTGGAGCCTCCAGGCTCAAGCAGTGCTTATTAAAAATGGACTATGGTGCTACGCAAGTGGCGAAATAACTGCGCCTGAAAGTGATGAGAAAGCGAAACAAGAATTTAACCAAAAAGATTTGCTGGCACGTTCCGTACTATTGTTACTCATTTCACCGTCGGAACTTAAACAGATAAAGGGATGCAAAACATCATACAAGCTATGGCACACATTAAAAGCTATATACCAGAGCACAGGTCCAGCCAGAAAGGCAACATTGTTAAAGCAGCTTATACTGAAAAAACAAAATACTAGCGACGTCCGTGAACACTTACACAACTTCATGGATATTTTTGATAAGCTAGCTGACATAGACATAGACCTGCATCCTGACCTTCTAAGCATTATGATGTTATATAGATTACCTGCTTCATATGAAAACTTCCGCATAGCAGTCGAGTCGAGGGACAAACTATCTAAACCTGAAGAGCTAAAAATCAAAATAGTAGAGGAAAGTGAAGCTAGAAAAAGCAAAGAAACACAAAGAGAACATAATGAAGGTGCATTTTATGCCAAGAAGTAGGGAAAATATTGTCACAAGTGTAAGAAGAAAGGTCACACAAGTGAAGAGTGTTGGAGTAATAAAAATAAAAATCAACCCTTCAAGAAAGGAGAAGAGAAGAATTTCAGCAGAACACCTACATGTTTTTCTATCACCTCTGCAAATACCCGGTGTCTGGACAGCGGCTGTACTTCTCATATGTGTGCGCAAGAAGATATATTTGAAAATATTGACTCTGAAACTGGATCTTTAAGGTTCAGAATCTAATAAAGGGCCTAGAACTTAAAGGTGAGTCTTTACCTGCATGTGAAGTGTGCATAAAGGGAAAAATGACAAGGCTGCCATTTGCTTCTGTGAAAGGACCACAGTCTACACAACCAATAGAAATAATCCACAGTGATGTGTGTGGGCCGATTAATACTGAGACCTTAGCCGGAGCAAAGTACTTTGTAACATTCTTGGACGACTATACAAAGTACTGTTGCATATACTTCTTCTCACACAAGAATGAAGTATTTGAGAAGTTTAAAAAATACAAGAGTAAGGTAGAGAAATTCCATAATAAAGAAATAACAAGTCTACAGTCCGACAACGGAACGGAATACTCCAACAGAGAATTTGATGATTATCTCAGACATAATGGAATCAGGAGGAGATTTACAGCGCCATACACACCGCAGCAGAACGGTCAAAGCGAGTGCAAAAATAGATCACTGCTTGACAAAGCCCGCTGCTTAATGATTGAAGGAAACATACCTCAAAAATTATGGGCAGAAGCGGTGTACACAGCGAATTACCTCATCAATCGAAGCCCAGCAAAAGCTCTGAAAGGATGTACACCTTACGAAAAATGGACTGGACGTATTCCATCTGGAAACCATCTGAAAGTATTTGGAAGTAAAGCATTTGTACTGGATAAACGCAGGAAAGGTAAATTCACACCAAAATCAACTGAAGGAGTTTTCATGGGTTATGCGCAGAATGCGAAAGGTTTTCGCATCTAAATTCCTGAAAAAGAAAATGTAATCATTAACAGAAACGTGCAAGTCATTGACAAGATGTTTTACATAAACAACAGCAACCATGATAAACATTATGAAGATCTCTTTGACAAACAGGAACAGTTGCAACCTGAAAAAGAAAACAAGACTGGTAATGAAGAACAGAGAAAGAAGAAAGAAAACTTACCCGTAATAGAGGTTGAATTCACTCCAAAACTTACTCACAAACCTGTAGAAACAGCCCCTTAAGCCCCAGAAGAAGAATCTGAACATTCTGAAGAAGAAACAACTTTTCATGATGATGAACCTGAAATTAGAGAAAGTATATGTCAAGGGGATGTTAACATTAGAAGTTGTAAAAATTTAAGACCTGGCAGCAAGATTATGCGCTAAACCAAGAATCCTCTTCTGATGAATATCATGAACCATCAGACGAAACAGATATAAAAGAACTGACTTACTTATGTGAAGCAGACTCTAGTTATGGAATAAACTCAGAATGGCATGAGGCTATTAAAGCACAGATAAAGGCACACGTAAAACCCTGAAACCTGAACCTGGAGTGAAACCTGGAAAATTGTAAAAAGGTATGAAGGTAATAGATAACAAGATGGTCCTGAAAAAGAAACAAAATCCTGAAAATGAAGAGACAAAGAAAGCTAGACTAGTAGCTCGAGGATTGGGACAACGTCCTGGAATAGATTTCAATGAGACGTTTGCACCTGTAACAAAACTAAGCAGCATTAGATCTGTGATAGGACTAGCAATAGAATATGGTGTGAATGTGTCCTTGTAGGTGTAGTAGTGGTAGATGTATGAGTCAGTGTGAAAGTGGAGGGAGTATAGGAGTGTTTGTGTGTGAAAATACTTGAATAAAGGGAGATCTGTCTTAAGCATTTGGGAAGAGAAGTTTTTCGGTCTCTTCATATGATTTCTCAATTAGCCATTCTTTAACTGTTCTTTAGCATTGGTGATAATTTAAACTATGGATATGGAGAAATTTATTGATTTTAATATATAAAATATAGCTGAGGTACCTAGGTGAATTGGTGTTGTGCGAAGGTGGTTTTGTGTCTAACTGGTGGTAGGGCAATGTCTGCGCGACGTTTAGTACTTGCTGTGAACGGCAGCCGATGTTTCCTTAATACACATTGTAGCATTTATAAGCCTCTCACTGTCAGAACCCTGCCTATTTAATTTTTATAAATATATTTAATTTAAATTTTTTAATTTTTTAATTTTAATTATCCTTCTAATGGGCTAATATAGTTATTACAAATATACTACATATGGTTTTTATTGTCGCCGCAATCACCCGATCCAACAGAAGTAGACATTTGCTGTGAAATCTTAAAAATAATACCCCAGGATCATACCGACTTAAACGTTTGATGACACGTGTCGAGATTCAAGCCAGAAAATAAGAGAGTATAATAAACACATATTAAGGCTCCCGCAGACAGGTGTGACGCAACTCCGGTAGAATTACCATTTAATGTTTATAAAGATTGTTCCATCAGAGTCGCGTCGCGACGTCGCGACGTACTAGTGTGCGGTTGCCTTTATGCGAGAGACATTTTGTGAGATTTGAAACTGGTTATTTTATTATTTTGTTTGTAGTATTTGCTATCTGGAAAAACCACTTTTATTTTTAATTTCTTATTTATTAACCTAGAATGAGGATGACATTATTTGAACACGGATGTTAGAGGACAGGCCAAGTGTGGTATTTTCATATTACCGACATACTGGGAAAAATACAGACGAGCTCGTGAATAAGTAATAACAGCCGAACGGGTCGATCCATCAGGTTAAGCATCGCTTGCCGGGGTTAGTCCGTGGATTGGTGATCGTCTTTACATACCGAGACCCCTCTGTGTCTCGGAAAGCACGTTAAGCCGTTGATCCCGGCTGTCATTCGTGGATCTTTGACAGTCGGTACGGGTCGTCAAAAGCCCGAAAGTCTAACAACCAGTCTTACCAAGGGGTATCGTATTATCCAGTTACTGGGTTGTGGAGGTCAGATAGGCAGTTGCTCCATGTAAAATACTGGTATCCAGCTGCATCCAGTTAGACTGGAAGCTGACCCCAGCATAGTTGGGAAATGATGACATATAAAACTTGAATATAGGTACCTACAAAAGTTTTGTTTAAAGGTTTTTATTTTTCAGTTCTTAGCCTTGGTACCTACCCCACATGAATGCTATGTAAATAACAGTGACTGGAACTTATTATAAAATCATCCACATAGACTAAGTAGAAAAAATACGTACGTATTGAAGCTAACTCAAAAACTACCCAAGCAAAGTTTATGCAATTTATATGGGACCTACTCCCTACCTACTCTGTCATGAGTAAATCTTGTAAAGGAACGAAAGCATAATATTTGAGGAAGTTACAATTAATTAACAAAGATTAGAAGCATACCAGTACTTACCAGCACCTTTAGCAGCAGTACCTTTGTACTCATAATTATGATTATGTCTTCTCTGTATCCATTTTTCTGTGTGTACATAAATAATAAAATAAATGAGCATATCTATATTGCGTACCTACCCTAATGTTGATGAACCCAAAATGTTTGGGAAGGAATAGTTTTGTTTCGATATTATATACAAAATTACAAAGAAAATAACACAAGAGAGAACATCAATCAGACAATCTACTTTACATAACATTTGCATTCCGAAAACTTCATTTCACTTGCTTATTAAAAATAACATTGAACTTAACCTTCATATACTAGGTACGTTAAACCAGTTAAATCTCTCGATAATACAAACAGTAACAGAGTTGAGCAACCGCATCCGTTGAAGGTCACCTAGGCACAAAGACGTCGAATGCATTTTTACTTCTTACTAGGAGTAAATATATTAACATTATTATTATTACCTTGTTATCTATGAGAACATCATGTACGTAAGAAATCTAATCTCGTAAGAACATGAATACTTAAAACTTCGTTAAATCGGAATTATGGTTGACTTCGTCGTTGGACTGGTGGTCGCAAGTAGACTGCTGAGCGCGAGGTCCTGCATCCGACTTACAGGTCAGAAAAATTGTTATTGGGTTTTTCCATCCGGAATTTCTCAGTAGCAGCCGGGAGTCTGAATGTGTGCCCAGTTGGTGGCAATAGGCTCGTCCCCTATTATATAATAATAGAATAAACCCCTTTATTCCGAAACACTAAAATTTTTACTTAAACTAAAAAAATGTAAAAACTATAAAATGTCTCTTAATTCAGTGTGCCTATTGGTAAACTCCTCCAACAATTTCCTCTGTTACCTGTCTTGAGCGGCTATCTCCAGTTTGGTCCTGCTGTCAATTATATTTCGCCTCCCCACCTTGTGTGTCTGTTGTGTGTGTGCCTTCCTCATCTTCTTTTGCCGCCCCTTGGGTACTTTTCTGTGACTCTCTTGCTCCCCATTTTTTAGCACATCATAATGTTCTGTCCACCTCCACTTCTGTTGATCGATTCGCATGAGTATGTCGGGGAGTTTTGTCACTGTCCTTAGATCAGTGTTTCTAATCTTATCCTGAAGTTTATAAACTCCTCTCCATTGCTATCTATGCTACGGTAAGTTTTTCTCTTAATACTTTTTTGACGGTCCAGGTTTCACATACATATGTTAGACAAGGTATTATGCAGATTTATAATGTTTTTATTTTATTGACATGCTTAAATCTTTGGACTTCACTCTCTCCTTTAACTACCAGTATTTCCTCGAACCTTTTGCGATCCTGAGGTTAATTTCTTTCGTCATTTGATCTTCTATGGAGATGACTTGACCCACATTTAGTCTTCCACGTATTCTAGAGAATCGCTTTTAATTTAAATTTTGAATTTTGTGATGTTTGTCATTATTTTGATCTTGCTGGTATTCATTTTAAGTCCGACTTTCATGCTCTCTTCATTTACATTATTTTTCATATATTCAAGATTTTCAGGGCGTTGTTATTCTTAGATGGTGCTGTTTTAACCCATTTATATTAGTGCCGTACTCGTCCCAGTTTAATTTTCAGTTTAAGATGTCATGAATTTTGCAACACTACAGAGAACAATTTTGGGGAAAATAGGTGGGCTGCCACACACGCTTTTGTATACAAAATTAATTTTCTAAAATGTCTAACTAGATTCTGGCTTTACAATTTGAGCAGATGTATTTTTTTAAACATTTTCCTGGTATTCCTTATTGATCGAGACTTCTCCGTATGTATTCGTGAGGTTAAACATAAATTAAGTAATAGGTAGCAAACTTTAGATTATGCTCAAACTGAGATGCTCTTAGCATCTAAATCTTAAACTATAAGAATAAGAATATTTATTTGCATAAAAACATGTTATAGAAGATGGTACAAAAATTAAATACAGAGCATACATGTTTTTGCTTAACATTATAAGCGTGCAAATTTTTCATGCATAAGTAGGTATATTACATTTACTATTTAAAATCTTACAGTCATTAAATTTTTTTTGTCAAAAAATACGACTTATAAAAAAGCAAAACATTAAAAAATTGTCGATGTGAAGGTATATTCATATTTCTTTCTTTCTTTTATTTTAATATTGTAGTTTTAGATAATGTAGACACTGTAATTTAATTTATTAATTTCTCAAAGCATGTTTCGGAATTTTAATTTTAGTTTAATTTATGTACTAAGTTGGAAGTCAATTCCTAGGGTACAAGATTGTGTCTATGTAAGTCCTGCATCTTAAAAACCACTAACTCCCAAAATACAAGCTTGACTTCGTTTGGGATTTGGTACTTCATTATGTGCTACTGTACAACCACAAAATACCTTAATAAATTGTACTTTAAGTATAGATTAGTTTTTGTTGTACTTTGAGAGTGAAGTAAATTTATTATCATATCATTATTATACTACAGCGCCCCGCGGTTTCACCCGCATAAGTCTCGATCCCGTGGGAATATCGGGATAAATAATTTCATCCTAATCCGTTTAGTAGTTTTTGCGTGAGAGAGTAACAAACATCCATCCATCAATTTATCCGCACAAACTTTCGCGTTTAATATAACTATCGAAGGCTTTGGTATAGTCAATAAAAGCTACATGGATTTTCCTGTTAAATTAATTATATTTTTTAATACCTGTTTTATCATGTGAATATAGTCAATAGTTGAAAGTCCTTTTCTAATACCTGTTTTTTCGAATGATAAAATAAAAAATCTCAAATTACCCTAATTAATTAATTAATATAAATTTGAGATTTTATTTTTTTAAATGAATGCAAAGAATATATAGAATGTCAAATAACTCGAAAATTTTTGGCATTTGCCTAGGAGTCATATGGGGGGGGGGGGCATTTGGTTGTAGGTAAATGACCTCTTTTACATACCCTTATTGGATGGGCATTAGCTAATTAAATTTAAAAACCTACATACGTAAGACTACTATGAACAGAGCTGACTGGCTGGCTATAAACTTTTAAACATTATCGACTGATATTTTTTATTTTTATTATTTCGAGATTTATTATGATTTCAATCAACCAATTGACTCACAATTGGTTGATTGAAATCATAATAAATCTCGAAAGAATTAATTATGTTTTTCACAGAAATATAAGCCTTTTGCATATTTTTGTATAAATTAATAAAAACGGCCAAGTTCAATCACATTAGTTAAAGACATAAATACATTAGTTAACTACATTAACAAAAGTATCCAACTACTCGACAGTTTTATGCTCATCTCACAATACATATATTATCATGTCACAGTTTCTCTCGTTTTTACCGTTATGTTTTAAAGAGGAACTTACAATTCTCCCCGAGTACAAGGAAAAGAGAATATTATTTGATAACCCTTTATTTGATTGCATCATGTCTACACATGTGGGCGTCCAAGCAAACAGGGTTCAGTTCTCGGCATTTAGTTTCCGAGATCTATGAAGTTTTGTAAAGTTGGGTAAAAAAAATGCATTTCGCGATTTTAATTGATTATTTATTAAATGCTCAATTATTTACAATTTCATATAGTAACTGACGTTAATCGATTTTTAAAAATTTCAACTTTCTGATAAAAAAATATCTGCCCTGCCAGTGTTTGAATATTTTTTCAATCCTTCCTATCAATTGACTATTCTAGATACCGAATCTAGTCTTAACTCAATACCCCACTACCGGACCCTTTTTGCTTGGACGCCCACATATACCAAGTCTTGCCATAAATATTGTCACGAAGATTTATTTTTATTTTTATTGCAAATAATATTTATTACTTTTACAGTGTGTTAGTTTAATACATAAATATAAAACAATTTAAAATATAAAAAGCTTATTCGAAGTGGTCTCTATTGGCTGCAATACAGTCCTTTAAAGGTTGAGGCCAGTTATCAATAGAAGCACGCACTCTTTCCATGGGAAAATTCTTCACTGCCAATCGTATAGATTGTTTTAGGGACTCCAAATTATCATGGCGTTTAGAGCAAGCCGTACTCTCTAAAACTGACCATAAATCATAATCCAGCGGATTAAGATCGGGACTAGACGACCGGCTAGTCTTCAGCTCTGATGAAGCCCGAAACGTTCACTTCCAAACAGGACCGAGCTTTATGACCCGGCGCCGAGTCTTGTTGGAAGGACCATACTTGGTTATTGAATATGGTGTTGTTAAGGGGCTTAACTACCTTCTCAAAGAATGGTATCGAGATACCATTTAAGTTAGTTAAGCCCCTTAACAACACCATATTCAATAACCAAGTATGGTCCTTCCAACAAGACTCGGCGCCGGGTACAGAATGTAAAGAAAAACACCAAACAAACGAAACTCAAACGAATAACTCTGAGCTTTTTCTTTTATAATCACATGTTTATTATTCATCAAAATATTGCTGGTATTTTAAACAAATCTGATATCTTAACATTAAATATTCATGAACTATTACGCAAACAAAAAAATATCGACATAATATGCCTTACAGAACATTTTGTTATCTCTGGTCAGGAAAAATTGATCAATATACCAAATTATAAACTTGCCGCCTCCTACTCTAGGAAACACCAAAGGCGAGGAGGTTCGTGTATTTTGATTAAGAATTGTTACGAATATAAAGAACTTCACGATGTAATGAAACTTTCGATGACAGGAATTTTTGAATGTAGTGCAATAGAACTAATCAAACATAAAATTATAATTGTATGTGTATATAGACCACCAAATATATCTAATATTAGTGTATTTTTGGATGCTATGGACTCTGTATTAAAAAAATTGTGCAATAAATCGAATGTAAGGGTGGTATTATGCGGAGACTTTAACATAGATATTCTCAAACGTAACAGAATCACCTTGGACTTTGAATTTCTTCTTCTAAACTATAACCTTAAGCTACAGATACGACAACCGACGAGGCCGAAAAGTCAAACATGTTTGGATAATTTTGCTTATAACTCTAATTTAAAGTGTACAAGTGAGGTTATTGATTTTGCTTTGTCTGATCACTCAGCTGTACTACTAAAAATCCAAGTCAGTAAAACTTGCAAATTAAATTACTGGCGCACTCAAAAGCGGGATTACTCGAGGGAAAATCTAATTAAATTTAAAAATTATTTAATTGATCTATCTTTTTCGGATGTTTATGGTGAGCACAATCCTAATGAAGCCTATGATAATTTTATAGATATTTTTCTTCTACTTTACAATCAATGTTTTCCAATGAAATTGGTTAAAATTCGATCAGAAGGAAAAATTAAATGGATCTCAAAAGGTATTAGGATATGTAGTAAGAAACAAAGAAAATTACTGTGGAAATATAGAATGAATCCTACATATGAGAAAAAAACCACATTCAAGACGTATTCACAAAGATTAAAAAAGATCATAAAACTGACACAAAAGGCTCAGAATAATTACACAATTAATAACGCTCAAAATAAATGCAAAGCAGCATGGAAAATAATTAATAACACCAAATATATTAAGGAACCAATTACGAAAATCATCAAGCAAAATATTTTGATTACAGATCTCTATGACATAACTACTCTTCTACTATCTTTTAATGACTTCTTTATTGATCAAGTTCAAAAAACATCTGAAAATAAATCATCCGATAGAATTATTCATATAGACAGCATCCCGAATTCCATATTTATGTCACCGATAGTACCAGACGACATGACTAGAATAATTAGAAGTCTTAAAAATACAAAAAGTCACGGCTATGACGGTATTACCACAGGTGTTCTTAAATTCGTTAGTAATATTATAGCTCCACCTTTATGTCACATTATGAACAGGAGTATTGTTTCGGGAATTTTCCCTAATAGTTTAAAAAGAGTTATGATAAAACCTATACATAAAAAGGATAATAAAGAGGAAATGTCCAACTATAGACCTGTAGCGTTAATTCCTGTATTATCTAAAGTATTTGAGAAAATTATTTATGAATCATTATACACATTTTTAAACAAACATAATATATTATGCAACGAACAAATGGGTTTTAGAAAAAATAGAAATATAAATATGGCAACATACAATTTCTTATGCAATATAATGCCAAGTGTAGATAATAAGACTCCTGTTTGTGCTATATATACCGATATGACCAAGGCTTTCGACTACGTAAAACATGACGTCCTTTTGGAAAAACTATATAGGTACGGTATACGAGGAAATGCCCTAGAATTAATAAGCTCCTATCTCACTGGACGAACTCAACATACAGAAATCTCCAGAATATGCCTTGAAACCAAATGTGAGCTTAGATATATATCAGCCGGTAGGGAGGTCAAATACGGTGTGCCTCAGGGGAGTGTCTTGGGACCTCCTCTTTTTCTTCTATATATAAATGACTTGCCACGACAGACACGACAACCCATGGTACTATTTGCAGACGATAGTACAGCCATAGTTAAGTGTACCAATAAAGAACACTATGAACGGGAAATTAATAACACATTAGAGACAATTATACGTTGGCTTGACACAAATAACTTAATAATAAATCTAAAAAAGACCAAAGTAATGCACTTCTACCAAAGGATACGCGGTGATGATATAAATGTTAGTTATAATGGTCAAAAAGTGGATACAGCTTGTGTAGCAAAATTTCTAGGCATCCTGATTGACAACAATTTGACTTGGAAAGCTCATGCCGATGACGTATGTAAGAAGTTAAATAAATTAGCATACGTACTATATAACCTATCACATAAAGTTAGCAATGATACACTTCTACTAGCTTATAATGGGTTAGTTGCGTCAGTGTTAAGATTTGGAATCATATTTTGGGGTAACTGTAGTGAGAGGGAAGAGATTTTTAAGGCCCAGAAACGGTGTATTAGATCTATGTCAAACCTAAAAAGCACAGACAGCTGTGAACCCGTGTTTCGGTCTCTGAGGATACTGACTCTTCCATGTTTGTACATATTGGAGGTGGCAATTTTTGTAAAAACGAATATAGATTTATTTCCGTCACTGGCAAATATAAGACCACGTAATGGGCCCTTGAGATCCCAATACAAGAACTTGCTACATTCGGGTCATTACAAAACAGCACTGTTAAGGAAAAGTATTATGACAATGGGACCTGTCATTTATAATAAAATACCTCACGGTTTTAAGGATTTGTCTGTAAACATGTTTAAATTTAAGGTAACTGCACTTCTTTTAGGCAAATGTTATTACACTGTGAAAGACTTTCTAAATGATATGAACTTGTCCAGATTATGATTGTTATAATTATGTAATTGCAATTTGACACTGTAAGACTTATCTAGCTGACTATAATATTATTAATTGACTTCCCTATAATTTCTGTTTTGTTTTATTGACATTGTTTTGTATGTATTGATATTTTAATTAATGTAATAATTTGCACGCCGTAAGGTAGACTGTAGCCGATCTTATTAATTTATGAACATCTTATACCTGTACCTACATTCATAGCAAATAAAGTTCTGATTCTGATTCTGATTCTGATACACTTGTGCCGATGTTTTGATACCTTTTTCACAAAAATATGGCTCTGTCACTCCTTCATAGCTAACACCCCACCAAACCATCACTGAAGTCGGATAATGCCCACGTTGCACTCTGTCGACTAATTGGGAAGCTTCCTTAGAGCTTTGAGCATAAATACGGTCATTTTGTTTGTTAAAATGTTGCTCAATTGTAAAGATTTTTTCATCCGTAAACAAAAAAAATCTGTGACCTTCCTTTGCGTACCGCTTCAGTAGTTGTTTCGATTTTACCACCCTATTCTTTTTTAAATTTTCAGTTAAAAAATGACCAGTGCGTCTCTTATAGGCTGCACGTCCTAAGTCATCTTTTAAAATACGCGACATGGCTCTGGCTATCTTCATCTCCCGAGATAAAATCTTTTGCTTTCGGACAGGATTTCTTCGAATTCTTTACCTTACTGCTTTGACCACCTTTTTCGTACGAACACTACGTGGACGGCCAGATCTTTTTCTGTCACAAACAGAGGAGGTCTCATTGTACCTATTAATAGCCCGGTACACAAACATTTGACTAATACCAAGCGTATGGAGAGTTTTAAAAATTGCATTTGGCTCCATACCAACTTTGTGTAATGCAATCACAGCGATTCGGATCTCTTTATCACCCCACTCAATTAAATATCGCAAAATATTGTACAATGTATTGGCGCCAAAATTAGAAATTTAATGAACGACCGTATAAAAATGACAGATTCTAAATTCAAATGTAGTATCTTTCTTATTTTTAATTGTAACAGTATTTATGGCCAGACTAATTAATTAAATACTTACACACTGTAGGTAGGTAGGTACCAGAATGTAGACGTTATTTTCGCTTGCTATTTTTCTAACCAAAAAAGCACGCTGTGTTATTTGATAATAATATTAATGATTAGGTTTATTTTCAAATAATAGATACTTTGCGTTTTGACTATACTAGACTGACGGACGTAGAGCGACTAATCGTAAAATATGATGGTCAACAGCCGTAATGCGATCGATCTCAAAGAAATGCATCCTCCAAATACAATAGGGCCATAAACAGACTTTATGCGTAGCGGCCGTAGTGCGACTCCGTCAGGTTGATGTAAGTATGTAAAGAACCGGCCAAATGCGAGTCGGACTCGCACAACAAGGGTTCCGTACTACCGTACAATATTTTAGCAAAAAAAGTCGAAAACGACACGTTTCTTATGGGGTATTCCTTTAATTATAACTTTATTTGTTGTTATAGCGGCAATAGAAATACACGACCTCAAAATTTCAACTGTCTATACCTGTTACGGTTCATGAGATTACAGCCCATTGACAGACATACGAACGGCGGAGGCTTATAGTTATAGGGTTCCGATTGGCACCCTTCGGGTACGGGACCCTAATAAAGCTAGAACTTTCATGCAAACATTGCTTATATATAAAAATAGACAATATTTCGGATTTGCAAAATAAACAAAAACCTGAGTCAGTACCTACTCGTACCTCCTCACCGGACACGGCTGTTTCGGGAGGTACCTGTTTCGGATAAGGCGGGAGGAAACGCCCGGGTGTCATCACTGCGTGGATCGCCCGGAGGACACGGTGGAGCATACGGTGGAGGTATGCCCGGCTTGGGCAGAGCACCGCCGTGTCCTCGTGGAGGCGATCGGTGGCGGGGATCTCTCGCGTCCGGCCCTGGTCCAGGCCATGGTACGGAGCGAGAGGGCATGGGAGGCCGTCACCTCCTTCTGCGAAGCAGTAATGCTCGCGAAGGAGGAGGCGGAGCGCGTGAGGGAGAGGCAAATTTCGCGCCCTCACGCCCCTAGCCGCCGCAGGAGGAGACGCCCCGGGCGTTGGGAATCGATCGCGGATTCCCGGCCACCGTAGGCGCGGGCTTGCGGACGGTGAGCAATGGGTAGCTCGCCATCCGGTAAGGACCAAGCCCGGGTCGACGGCGCGTTGTGTTCCACGCGCGCCTCAAAGAGTGTCAGCGAGTGAAGGGGTCCTATGAGACCATTGCCTGCCGGGGTTGCGGGAAAGTCCGAAAGGGATACCGTGGCCCCCTGGCATTGCACAGGCAAGAGAAGGAACACGGGTGGGTTTTAGTCAGTAAGAGTCTGACACGCCCTCCCGCTCCACCCAGAGCGGGAGGAGTCATTTGATGATTTCCCACCCAAAAAAAAAAAAAAAAAAAAAGTACCTACTCGTACCTACATCAGCTTACTGCCTGGGATGTGTCTGACATACTATCGTCATTTGCGGAAGCTCCAACTTTCTGAAATCCTTAGAATACCCTTTCTACCCTACCCTACCTACCTTTCTTTGGGTTAAAAAATCATTCAGAACTTTTTTGATCTAGTCTCATCGGTTCGTCTCAATATCTTACATTGTTCGAATCTATAATCGAATAAAAATGAAATGCTGTTCGTGGTAAGCTTGAGAACGGCTGGACCGATTATGGTTTTTTGAAGTGAAAACTTCTGTAGGCGCGTTGAGCACTTTTTGGGTGAACAAAAATCACGGAACTCGCGTCGTCGTCACCGAACGCTTTCCAGGAGCTATAATATGTATACTGTGTATAATTCACTATTCACTTAGTTTTCACTTCCATCGGCAGTCCCCAAAGACTGCCCCGCATGTTTTTTATTTTATTTTAAAATGTTCGAAATAGTCCGAATTAGGGTTTTAGGCAAATAAAAATTGGAAAAGATGCCTGGAAAATTGTAACATTCGGGAAAACTAAAGGTGCTTTTTTCCACGGGATTTGGGATGAACTGTCGGGTCAGCTAGTTATAAGTATAATAGAAGTGATATGCCTTCACCTGCGACGCCACATGTGTTTATTAAGATAAGGTGTAAATCAACAGTGAAAATGAAATAACGATGTAGATTTTGAAGGTCACACGTGTTTCGTTAGGTGGATACTAACTTGAAATACTCGTTTTTTCTTTTGCAAAACATTTTGATGAGCTCTTTTCTACTTCTGGTTGTTTTACGTTGAAAAATACGTCGAAAGTCGAAGCACACAAAATACCCAAAGAATTTAATAAAAAAACTACTTAAATATTCTTGAGACTGGTCTAATTACTTCGTTGAACAGACCCGGTCTTAAAGTAATAGGTAAGGTAGTAAGTAATATAAAAGAAGTCTGTTAAGAATGTGGTAACCTTCTTAACAGACCAGTAGGTACTTATGCTAAGATAAGATCCTACGAGTGCGTCAGTCAAGCAAGCTAAATATGATTCTGTCGATTTAGATAAGACCTCTAAAGTAAATACCCATTATTCTGCTTCGTGCATCGCAATATTACGAGTCGTTACACACGCGTGCAAATAAATTACGCTGCGTATGATCATAAGTGGCACACGTTAAACTCACAATGTGAAATTCGAAATTCAAAAGTCATTTATTCAAACTAGGCTGAGAATCAGCATTTTTCAAACGTCAAAATTACGTAAGACAGGTCCCCCAAAACGTGAGTTTATATAGTTCAAAACTGTTAAATGCGACAAATGTGTCAAATGTGTGTGTGCGACTGTTAAATGTGTTTTTGTCGCAATAAATAAATCTTATTTTATTTATTTATGAGTACCTACCTAAATCAAAATGTTTATTTTTATAGTCACTCTTCGCGCTTGGATAGTTCAGAAATGTACTCAGTGTTTTTATTTCTGCAAAGGTCCAAGGTAAGCCATATTCTTCCTATATCCAACGACCTTTTTCCTAAACTATCCGAAGCAACCTTTTTGAAAACCTCTGGAGTTATAGGTCCGTCTTAAGTTACCTATAGAGGTATGTGGAACAGGAACAGGTGTATCTGGTTGGCAACGATTGTTTTCGGGACGTTGTATCTATATATGTCGTGGCCAGATCTTAGAATTGATCATTTCATGAAATGGCCAGCTAACATTGGCCATATCATAAACGTCAAAGTTTAATGATAATTATGTCAGTCGACGTTTGGCCATATCATTAATGTAGGGTATCCATGGTGTAAGGTGTAGTAAAATAGCCAAGAAACTGCGACCAACCGCTACCGAGGCACCGCTCGCTATCGCTCGCGCGGATCGCGCTCGGTTGGTCGGATTTCTAACCTAACCTTTTTTATTTCCTTAAACTAGTTTTAAGTGCTATGTTGCATTGTAGCGAGCGCTACTTCCAAGTTGATGGCTTTCCATAATATCATATTTGGAAACTCAATAAACGTCCATCGACTTTTTTGCATGGTCACCCTACTTACTTTGTTTTATTTGTTGTATACCACCGCCATGATGCATAACAAAACAAAGCGGCATCAACGCCTCTACCGGTGGATAATCTAACTATTTTACGATATGATCACTAATGTTTGGCCACATCATGGAGTAGTCGTGCGTTTAACTGTTCATATCGTTAAACTTTGAGTATTCAATGATCTGGCATCCAGTGGTCGACGTGCATTTCATGAAACCCCACTGTTGGGCAAAAGTCTATCAAAAATAGTTAGAGGCTAGACATTATGCTTCAGGCACCCATGCAGTGTTACAAATGCAGCACTGCTGTGTTGCAGTGTTGTAACTATACAAACTGTCACGTGGAGGTTGTCATTTAACGCCTGTATAAAATATATATTTTGAATGGTTCAGATAATATTATTTTTATTCGTATTTTTATAATTTATTTATTGTTAAATAAAAATAATTCACTGTTACAACACACCCAAGTGTAATTACATTATTGTTATATGATTTTCCCGGTAAACTTTACAAGTACCAAGTAAATGTATTAAACAAATTCACATAAAACGAAGTAAAAAGATGCCATCATCAGCCTTTAATGTGTATATAAGCTTGTCCCTTCAATTGCAACTCACATAGTTCTGCAAGTACCGCCACAATGAACACGGTAAGTACGTTTACTTAATCCTAGTTATCAGTGTTTACCTCATTACTGCTTTCTGCGCAGTCAATTCTGCTAAAGAATTAGTCAAAGCCTCCCTTTACCGAATGTAATAATAGAATAGAATAATGTATAATGTTCTTAGTTTGGAATCTAGACGACTTCTTCTGGGTGTAATGATGCTGCATGGTAAATGCAATAATAGATTCGACTGCATTCCCTTGTCAAATAGTCTACATTATATAGTACCTACCTAATGCTGTCATGCTTCGTGAGGTACGTGTTCCTCGACTATTCCACATAAATTCATGCTGCCGGTCTATTCTGTAACCATCTCACCGTGAAAACTTAGGTGAAGTGAGCTTGAAGTAAGCTGTCATTCCACCTGCTGCTAGGGACTGACAGCTCACTCCGAATTCACTTCACCTAAGTTTTCACGGTGAGATGGTTACTGAATAGCACTGCAGGACTAATGCTGGGATGCGCGTGCCTCTTCGTCGCCTCGTTGATGCGTACAACGCGCACTTTATGGAGCTTGACATATTTGCTCTTTCCAAAGATAGATTCAAGACAAGAGCAATAGAGTTAAAATATTAAATACTAAATACTATTACTAAATACTAGTATATATATATAAATATACATTTTTATTTTTATATATTTATATAAATAAAAAAACACACATATATATATATATATATATATATATTTATATATTGTTTGTCTGTTTTTTTTAACTATTTTTTTGTGAATACGTGGATAATGTTATGGGTTACATCGTCACCCTTCCCGCTAACTGTTGTATCTCACAAACTGTCGTATCTACAGAGAAATTAGGAAATTACCTACGCGTTCATAACTTTTCGAAAAAAGGTTTTATGACCTTAGGGGCTTTAGGGCAAAATATAATAAAAGTTATTCATTCATTAATATAGCCACAGCTAACGCAACGACAGTAACATGATTGTAGCGCCCGACTGAAAACTGTTGCCCTGGAAAAATATCAATTGCTTAGCGGGGTCAGTTAGCGGGGAGGGTGACGACATGTGTAGTAACATAAATATGGAATAGATTGCGTATAAATCTATTTCTAACTATTGTGCTAATTTAAGAGTCTTTAGTTAAGCTTGGCAAACATAACTGTTTTTCGTCCCTAACAAATAAAATAAAATAAGAATAACTAAAAGAAGAATGATTTTTAGAATTTAATAGAAGAGCAATTTCCAAACTTCCTGCACTAGGCTAGGCCTGTCCCGCAGAAAGCTTATAGGATCTTTCCAAGAAATTACAATTCAAGCCGAATGTCACGATGAAAATAGTCATAGTCATTAATTCATAAACAATATTTTTTATCAGAATTTACACAAAAGAAATATTATTAAAATTAAATTACACACAAAACGAAAACAAACAACATTCATATACTTAACAAAATTAATTGAATTACATAAATCATATAATAATTTTAAATAATACAATAATTAAACTACCTACTGACCATGATATTATTATTACTAAAAAAAATTGAACTTTTACAAACTAGTTTTACTAGTAAAAAAAATATAAGCATCATCATTATTCATCATGAATATTTTTATCTAAAAAACGATGAGATCAAAACATATCACAATAATCGTCTATGGGTGAAAATACTCCGACTATCGTAGTCTATTCTATTAATTCTTTGGTAACGAATCTAAGATACCATTCAGTGTATTGAAAAGCAACTTAGTGTTATTTCACACCGAGAAGCGACGCGACGCGCACTATTTTAAGATCCAATACAATATCGAATTTATTTACTACACAATAAGATACACGAGCACCGCGCATCTCAGCTTACTTTGACGCTCACACTGAAATTATACCTTTTCGTGAACTAAATAAGTTCGATATTTGATTAAAGTGTGCGTAGCGTCGGGTCACGTTGCGTCTCGCTGTGAACTGACTAAGAGGATGCCAAGAAGATGCTCATCCTCTCATACAAGTTACAAAGGAATTGCGATTACCCATTCATCAATGGGTAGCATAGAAGGTTTTATATTTAAATATGTGACGATTTAGGAGCAGTCGGTGCACAGCGACCAAGTAAACAGCGAATGCGTTCTGATACCTCTCTCAGTTTCATACTAACGAATATATTATATAATATGTTTACATATATGTGTTTATAATTAATATAGACACATAATATATAATGTTTAACGAATTTGATCCTTATTAGGTAACTACTAGAAATTGTCCAACAAACAGTGTCCGGAACTGTAAAGGTTGTCTGCAAAAGGGAACCTAACATCATGCAGGCCGGAAGACAAAATGATTCTGGTTGCATTCGATCACTCAAACAAATTTAGTTGTTTGTTTTTTAAAATAAATCGGTACTGCAAGAACGCGTAGCTCGTACTGTACTTAATAATTCCTAGTAATTCCAGTATATCGCATCAATATAAAACTACACCTCCCCCCTTAATATAAGTAAGTAACATCATAATTTATTCCACTACCATGATGGCCTTGGGTTGGCTTTCTGAGAGTCTGTAAGGTCACTGGCATGCTAAAACCAGTACGGTTCAGTAATGCCAGTTTGATAACTTTACTTGTAATACTTATTTTTTATTTTATTTCATTCGTAAGATGCGTTCAGCAATCAGGGTGGAATTTTTGGACCTCATCTGGAGCGAAAATACTATAAATACTGGAGATAGCAAATTTTACTCAAAGGAAACATTCCTGTATTTTTAAAAAGAAACACATCTGCATTCAAAGATTTTCGAAAATTTGCTTGCGATACTCGGGAATTGATCCGGCTAAAATCCGAAAAATAACTCTCTATACTTTTATGGCATCAATTGATAGGGTTAATCATAAGGATCAAATCTCTCTAACAAACATGATAAATTAAATGAAAGGAAACCATACAATCTTAACTTATTTTAATTGAACGATAAAAAGGGTCAATTAACAAATTAGTTGCTCGAAATGAGCTCCATTTTGTTGGATACACAAATTTATTCTTTTAAGAAATTCATTTAGTACCTTTTAATAGCAAGTTGTGATGGGTCTACCCTTTATAACAGAACTTTGTATGTCATAATATTATTTTACATAACAGCGGATAGCATACCTAAACATTATTTCGCAGAAAATCGTTTGGCTCATAATTTTGTAAGTCAGAATCATCTTTAGGCATAAATTTCATATTCATAATAATTAAAAAGCAGAACCATCATATCGCAGAAAGTTCATACAAACATGCAAACAAGCATACACCATGCCTGCAGCAAGCATGCAGCATGCAAGCGAGCATGCAACATGCAGCAGGCATGGTTTCTGTCACGGTTCCGGCGCTGCGGGGCTCCAGCGGTCCCACGCGAGCTAATCGTAAAGGAATACCGAAAGGGATACCGTGGCCCCTGGCAACGTAAAGGCAACCGAAGGAACACGGGTGGGTTTTAGTCAGTAAGAGTCTGACACGCCCTCTCGCTCCACCCAGAGCGGGAGGAGTCAATTGATGATTTCCCACACGAAAAAAAAAAAAAATAGGGGTAGGGCAGATAAGACTACATGGGGTCAGTTTTGCAGCGATTCGTTTCTGACACTAACTTTTGTACCACAACATATTGACTTTTTAAGACAATATTTTAACATTAAAAATGCTATTTTATAGAAATGACAATAATTATGTCTACTAAAATTACTTATTCCAAATAAAATTCTGTATCTTAAAAGTATGCCATTTTAAATTCAACCATATTATAAACAGTCGGCCAAACAATAATTATATTAAATAATTTTGATGCCTTCAGAATATTCGTTTAAAAAAGGTTATGCCAAGTGTGTTATGCCAAATAAATTTCGGAGCATCAAGATTCTGCCAGATAGAGGGAACCCAGTTGTGATGAATATTGAAAATCGTAGTGTACTAACTCGTTTACAGTTGCATAGGATTTATGGTAAATTTGATTCTAAACATAACCCTATAAAAAAAATCTTAAGTTAATTGTTAATTAGGTACCTAGTAACATAAGTAAGATATTCATCCCGATATTCCCACGGGATCGAAACGTATGCGGGTGAAACCGCGGGGCGCTGCTAGTATCTCATAATAATGTTATCTCTCCACTACTTGATTGACTAGTAGAGAATGCCTAATGAAAATAAACATGTGCACAAAGTTTAATAAATACATATTTTAACAACGCTTTCGAAGTTCAAACAGTCATGTTCTAAATTATCAACATTAAAATTTGGAAAAATCATCTCTGTACATACATGAATTTTGACAACATCTATCTCAAAACTTTACTGTGGCATTAAGAGCGAGCTCTTGAATGCTCCTTCTCATAGAGCTTCTTTACTGATTGTTGATGACAAACACGGGAGAGAGACGTAATAAATAACAAACCTTGAATAATACAAACGACCTACTAAAGACAACATTTATTTTCAATTCCAGTTCACTTTCTTCGCCCTGATGATCTGTGCCGTCTTCGCTTTGGTTAGCGCTGTACCTATCCCCATGGCACCAGCTGAAATGGCAGTGGAAGGAGCAGAGGCCATCCCTGGAGATGATGTGCTGGAGGGGGCGGAGTCGCGGGGCTACGGGTACAACGGGGGCGGCGGCTGGCGCAGGGGCGGCGGTGGAGGTCGCGGGGGCAACCGCGGTCACTATGGACATGACAACTACCATCATGGACACTATGGACACGGACGTTAAGAGTGACCGAAAATGGCAATATCTCGTTCAAGAAGAGGTCACCTGATGGAACAATGTATATTTAATTTGTAACAAATAATATCAATTTAATTTAACGTTAATTTATACTTTTCTGTAAAGTGTAGGTGATTGATTCGCTATTACTTACTCATTAAATCGTTAAAAACAGATAGGTAGAGGTATTAATAAATCATATTCTATACCAGCTCACGTTTGTTTTATAATTATTATGAATATGGGAAATCGTTGAACCATCAAAAGATCTTAAAAGTATAAAATGTATTCTTAATTTTTTTGTTATAAAACATACATAAGTTTTTTACGTCACTTACTTATATATTCTGAAACCCCTTCAATGTTGATTGAGGTTATAGTGAGGTCGGGCTTGAAAAGCCTGTTGTAACTCGGTAGGAGGTCGCTTTGGTTATTTGGTCCTTAGCTGTTTGAGTTTATTTAAACATTTATAGTCCCTCCTTATCGATTTCGTCACAAGTAATACAGTTACTACATAGTTGGCAGGCAGAGTTAAAGGTACCAACATACCAAGTTATCAAGGCACCGAGGTACCAACGTATAGGAGGGCTTAGGTCTCATTTTATGTACTTATTTAGCGTTTTTCGGTTAGTGTATCGCGTCGCTTTTTTACATTTTTGTAGACAGTAGTGCGCGTAGACAATAGCGCAAACGCGTAGATGCCTCCTAAATACATCCTCATAGCGGAGATGTTGACTGCCATGCTTCCGTTTACCTTCCGCCATCTCAGAGTAGAAGACCACTTTTGGTAAATTGTGGTCCTCCATGCGAAGGACGTGTCCATACCAGCTGAGTTGACGCTGCATAAGTAAAGCCTCCACGCCATACATTTCAGAACGGCACAGGACCTCTGTGTTAGGAACGCTGTCCTGCCATTAATTTTTAAGATAGATCTCAAACACCTCAGGTGAAATGTGTCAAGTTTCCTTATGTCTGGTTTGTAGAGACACCATGTTTCTGCGCCAAAAAGAAGGACAGGTAAGATTATGCCTTGTAAACAGTAACCTTTGTCTCTGGCTTCAGGTCATGGGATTTCCAGACACGATCATTAAGCCGTCCAAAGTTTCAAGTCCATTTACTATGCGCGATGGTATCTCCGGAACTTGGGTATTATCATTTAACATGCCTAATGTTGTAATGTTGTGTTGTTGCTTGGTTTTACCATGGTGGTGAAAGGATTAGTCAGCTAGAAGGTTGTGTTTACAGTCCTAGACGCGCGTGACACGTGCTTTACAAGCACGAAAAAATCCCGTACTTGTTAAGCACTTAGCGCGCGTCTAGGGACGCCATTACGACTTTGCGACCGAATTCGGTCGTATAGCGATCGCTATCTGTGTCGAGACTACAGCCTCTGGGTGCGCTGGGCGTTTGGAATTGCTGTAGTACGATTTAAGAATCAAAATTCGGGCGAATCAACCCAAAGCATTTATTTCAATTAAACCACTTACAGGCACTTTTGAATTGTCAAGGGGGACTGACCCCTTGACAATTCAGAAATATGAAGCTAGTTGCCCATTCCAAAGCGTAGGTTCCTGTGGAGGAGAACGGGCAAGAAACTCCATGGACACTCTTTTAAATCATAATATTGTTACAAAATATTGGTTACATCATTCATGTTGAAATTCATGTCAGAACAATGTATAGAAACGTGAACGTAAAAAGCATCCGTAATAAAAAGATAAAAACAATTCAAAAATTAAAATAAGCCGTGGCAGATAAGAGATGACCAGTCCCCACTGACGGCGCCCGTTCACGAACATGACACAAGGATCAGCATCGTTTAGCTCAACCATTTTGAAGGGAACTTAATGATCCAACACACGCGCCACCACCAGCGAGACATTTGAGTGAGCATAACATACTCTCAGCCGCCAGGGCACATTCAAGTCAATCAAAGACGTAGAGTAAATGGTAGCTTTATAGTAGGTACTCGTACATCTCACACATGTATAATACATGTGTGAGCACTGTGACCACGTACCTTCTATAAAGCAATTATACAATACTAAGAGATTGAAGTTATACAATTCAAAGATAGTTTTTGCAACCTTCAGCAGCTCCAGCAATATTTTTGAATGCTAATCAATTAGTTTATGCGCCCTTGTGGAGCAGCGTTGAGCCAAGCATTTTAGTCAGCGATATAATCCTCCAGCTTATAATATGCTTGGCAGCATAGTGTGCGTTTTATACAAGATTTAAATTTCGTTTCATTTAGTTGTAGTATGTGGGGCAGGTATTTTATTGTAACATTTTCAACAGTACCCCATGAAGGAAGAGGCTACTTTAGCCAGTCTGAAACCCGGTTAAACTAATTGGTCCCTATCCACCAAGAAGCCATGTCATCGTCAATATCTCGGTAACAGTGTAAGTTAAGGCTCGTGCAGACCAGCGTGACGCGACGGTGCGACGCGACTCGAACAATACAATTTCTAAGAAAACTTCACGGTATAACAATAGCCGGTGTCGCGTCGCGCTAGTTTGCACTACGAGCCTTTAGTCGGGCGTGGGATCGGGTGATCTCAACCCACAACGTGTTTTAGATATAGAGTTCTATTCCCTATACCTACCTAAAACCCTGAGTTTGTACGTACGAAGAAACCGATGCGTCCACGCAATATCAAATTAACCAAAAAAAAAAGGCAGGCGACCTCTCAGGCGATGAACTCTTGGGTTCAATCGCAACGCAATAACGTTGCATTCGTTGTTCTCAAAAATATTAAATCATTCGGCTTTTTTTTTTCTTTCTTTTTTTGTTAAAACGTTGCCCCACACTCGGAATTTCTCCTGTATTGGGGTGCGTTTTCAAACATTTTCTCACATAGACAAACAGCCAGACCCGGAACAACTACTTGTAGGTCATACAAATATTTGTTCCGTGCGGGAATCGAAACCGCGACACGCAGTGCAGCAGTCAATCGCTTAACCACTGCGCCAACCGTGCCGTTAATCCAGCATCTAATTATAAAATAAAAAAACCTCAATTCCCTGCCATAGTCTTTGATCACCCGAGCGAAGCTGGAGCGGGCCACTTGTTAAATAAATAAAAACAGTGTAAAATAAAAAAAACTACAGTGAAACATGTTCGGAAAGCGGTTTATAATTTCCAAAAATATTATTGATTGAATAACCTCTGAAATGGGAATATTGACCTTACAACCGGAGTACAGTTTTGGATTTTTTGTCTGGTGTGGTGTGTCACCACTTTGGTATAAAAGTTCCAGCCGGGCCAAACGCAACATTGTACGAGATTCGCAGCTGCAATGAACACCGTAAGCAAATTATTTTTTTACATCACGAAATAATATTTAAATGTTTCTTTCTAACTTTTTTATTTGATTTCTTTAATGTATGTTTGGCAATGGGTGAAAATTACTTAATATAAGAGAAGTTATTTATTTATAACAATAGGTCATCATTTACTTTTGAAATATTTTCTATAGATAAAACAATTAAGTATTTTTTAGGGTTCCATATCCAAAGGGAGCCAACGGCAATTAAGGCTTAAAATTAAATACACATAAAACTATTTTTTTTTTATATTTAACTTCGCGTCATACAATTTTTTTTACTACAAACGATAACGTCCTTTTTAGGGCTCCGTACCAGAAAGGTGCCAAACGGAACCGTATTAATAAGCTTCCGCTGTCCATCTGTCTGCAGCGGGCTGTATCTCATGAACCGTAATAGGTAGACAGTTTCACAGATTATGTATTATTAATACTATTGCCTACCTAATACAAGAAACGTGTTTTATACGGCGTTTTTTCTAAAATATTGTACGGTGGCACGGAACCGTTCTTGTGCGAGTCCGACTCGGACTTGGCCGGTTTTTAAATTATTGCGCTTCTTTTTCATTTTTGGTATTTTAAAGTCAAACGGAAAATTGCAGTGATCTTTTTATTAGGTACGCGATGCTATTAATTTAATTGATCTTTGTGATTTTCAATTGATATTGTAATAAACTGTGTAAGCTTCTTTTAGACTGTTTTTGCCTCTTTTATGTCTAATCTGCCTTCTTAAATAGTTCTGATTTTATTAGCCAAATGGTCCACGGTTATAATATAATATATGGCTTATAAAATTATTTAGTAACTACACTATAATGTCTTGTTTTACCACCTTTAAACTAATCAATTGAAGGTCACTGAACGAGACACAATAGAAGTTTTATTGTTATTACGTCAGGGGAGTTACGTGCCCCACAAAATGTTAAAATCCAAGATGGCGGCTGCGAATATTAAAAAAATCGTCATGGATGTCGTTATCATTGTTTTCGAGTGTACTAATGCCTATAGTGTATCTTAATAAATTTTAGGCATTGGTACCCTCGAGCACCATGACAATTTTTATTATATTTTCGCGTTTTTTTTTTTTTTACTAGTAGGACATTGTTGATTTTGTTCAAAATAGATTTAGAAGGGTGACATAGTAGAATGCATATTTCATATTTCCAGTGGACCAAACTAGGTTTTGAGATCGCTTCTGATTTTAAATTGGTTCAACTGTAGACGTCTAGTATTTTTTTCGGAAGCACATGTCAATTAAACCATTGATCAAAAGTGATTAAAATAAAGATGGTTTTGGTTTTTTTTACGGTCACAAAAAGAGTCGTAAATAATAATAACATTAGAAAGAAAAAGAGAAGAAAGAAAATACGTTTATTTGCGGTACACATGACGCAAGGAAATGACAAAACACGAAAATTACAATTTGGGGGAAAATATGCGTCATTTCCACGCAAAACGGCAAAAATGTATGTTTGGCAATGGGTGTAAATTACCTGATATAAAAGATTGTATTTATTTATAACAATACATCATTTATTTTTTAAATATTTTCTAAAGCTAAAGAATTAGGTATTTTTTAGGGTTCCATATCCAAAGGGTGCCAACAGCAACTAAGGCTCTACTGTCCGTCAGTCCGTCCGTCCATCTGTCACAAGACTATCTTTTGAACCGTAATAGGAAGACACTTGAAATTTCCACAGAGTGTGTACTACTATGGCCGCTATAACAGCAAATAATAAAAATAAAATTAAGTTAATAGATTTACGGAATCGCCATACAAGAAACATGTTTTTTATTTTTTTTACTAAAGTATTAAAAAATATAGTGTTCAGTATTTTACGGTGATACGGAACCCTTCGTGTACGAGTCCGACTCGCACCTGGCCGCTTTTTATTTATCTGTAAATATTTACAAGAAGTAAATTATTTATTTTTATTTCAGTACGCATTCTTCGCCCTGTTGGTGTGCACTATCTTGGCACTGATGACGTCAGTGCAGGGTGCGCCCGCGCCTGACCAACATGGACACGGCCATGGCGGCCACGGCAGCCACGGCCACGGCGGACATGGTGGTCATGGCGGCCACGGCTACGGGCACGGCTACGGGCACAACTACGGCCATGGCGGTCATGGAAACCACGGTCATCATTATGGATAGGCCAAAGACATGAATGTTTTTAAACGGCGAATTTAACATAATTTAAGGTTTAGTTCATACTTAATATAATTTATTTAGACACTACCTGTTTTGTTTTAATTTAAATGGCATAATTCAAATAATTTGATTGCCTCGTTTGGTCTAATGATGGCAAGCGCGACTGACCATCACTTAAGACTTTTATCGTGAATTTCTCCGTAGCAGCCCGGAGCTGAAAGGGTTTTAGAGAGTGTTAAACGGTTTAAATAGGCTATAATTAAGTTCCCTCTTCAAGAGGTTAGAAAGATTCATACACAACGGTGCATGCCCGTGCTCCATACGGGTAACCGAATGATCGGCTAACCATTTACACGACTTGCATGCTCCTTCGTATCTACTTATTTTAGATGCTATAAAGTCGTGAGGAATCTGGATTGTCCAGAATTTTAATAACCTTATTGAAAAATTATTACGGCATGTATTAACATGCTGTAATAATCTTTGTAAAAAATTACAAAGATTTTTTTTCTGTAAAAATTCGGAGATTACAAAGAAAAAGTTTTACAACAAGAAAAAAGAACCTTAAAACTTTTACAACAAGAAAAATAACCTTAATGGGTGCTGCCCTTTTTCTTTTTTTTCTTTTCAACTAACTTTGATTATCAACTAACTTCTCCCGCTCTGGGCGGAGCGGGAGGGCGACTCAGACTATCTATTACTGACTAAAACCCAGTCGTGTTCCTTCAGTTGCCTGTACGTTACCAGGGGCCACGGTATCCCTTTCGGACTTTCCCGCAACTCCGGCAGGCATCGGTCTTATCAGACTCCTTCAGTTCTACTGACATCTCTTTGAGGCGCGTGGAAGACAACGCGCCGTCGACCCGGGCTTGGTCCGCTGGACTGGTGGGAGCTGCCATAAGCTAGCCCGCGAAATTAAAACTGTGTTATGTTTTTTGAAATTTACATGTCAGTGTCCGTTCGGTTCTATGTTGATCAAAATATAATTCGCAACTGAAACAAATATGTAGGTATTAACGAAATGATTATATCATTAGAATCATCAATAAAACTATCTAAGTTAGAATTGGGCTCAAATGCCATGATTTCATGAAGTACTTAGTAAAAAATAACGCTTTTTTCTTCTTTTTTTTTAAACCTCGCCACACTAGGAATTTCTCCTGTATTGTGGATACGTTTACAAACATATAAACTCACATACACAAACAGCCAGACCCATTGAATATAGGGTAATAATAATAATGTTTTTTTAATAAACCAATTTGTGGTTTTATGGGTTTTCATTATAATTTAATATGGAAGGAGTATAAAGTAATTATAATATAACCTGTTTGGTAAGAGAATTATGTCACCAGTTTTTTTTTTATTCATAAGTAAGAGCCTTAGCAGACATGCTACTTTCAGCATCGGCGACGAAATCTCGATACAGGGGCTTGAACACTAGTTACACTTCACACACATTCAGATGCCATTCACAGCGATTAAGAGAAGCTTTGGGAATCTGCGCAACATGGCTTGATGCTCAATCATGATACTACGCTTAAATACAGCGAATCGCTGAAACGCAAAATGAAGCGGCAAATTCTCCGATCGCCAATGCTGGAAGAAGCACGTCTGCTAAAGCCCTTAACTTGATAACTGGAATTTTAATTTCGTGGCTTCTATAAATGTTCACGATAGATTAAACCTAACGTTATTCAAATTGAAACAGTCACAATGAAAACGGTGAGTTTTGCTTGTCCTTTCAATTTAAGCTGTATTGCGTAACCATTACGGTGCGCCTTCTATAAAGCATGTATGAGAAAAGTGTGTGTCAAATTTAAGGGTGTGGTACAGACCATCAAACTGAACAACTTCCTCCGTGTGACCAACATCGTAATCACGAACTTTCATACCTATACTCGATCCAAATGTATGGCACGGCTGAATTTTATCTTTTGATTACGGTTTTGGTCCCATATTGAAAGATTATATTATTTTGATCACACCTTTCTGACACACGCTATATAAATTCAGCCTGTCTATTCTGTAAAAGTCTTACCGTGGAAGCTTAGGTGAAGTGAGTTTGACGTGATCTGTCATTCCACCTTATTCTAGGGATTAACACTATTGACAGCTCACCTCAAGCTCACCTAAACATCACCTAAGCTTTCACGGTGAGATTTTTACAGATTGCCTCGTTGGTCTAGTGGTCGCAAGTGCTACTGCTGAGCATGAGGTCCTGGGTTCAATTCCCAAGTCGGGCAAAGTATTATTGGGTTTTTCCAACAGGAATTTCTCAGTAGTAGCCCGGAGTCTGGAATTGTGCCCGGTTGATGGCAATAGGCTCGCCCCCTATTACATGGGACTTAAAAAACATAACTGGCGAAATGTGGGTGTACTACAGGTACACCTCTGCCCAACCCTTCGGGGAAACAGGGCGTGATGTTATTACGTTATTTTTACAGAACAGACCGGCTGAAGTTATATACAAAGTGTTCATTTTGATATCCCATAGCTCTAGAGTATTAACGAGGCCATGTCAAAGAATTAACTGGCATATGAATTATTTTTCAATGCCTAGACAATTTTTTTTTTCATTTTTCATACAAAATAATACGACAAAGTCACGATATTTTTTGTTAAACTCACTTACATTTCATTTAGACTATTTTTGTCCATAAAAAAGTGAAACCTCGCATTTTCTTAGCTTTAAATATAAATGATTGGTTTGAATGGAAATGATTTACACGTACTTATCAATGAAACTTAGAATATGCATCGAGATTTTAGTGTTATGTTATCTTCGAAACCACTTTTTGGAACACTTGTTCTACGACTTTTAGGGATCCTTTCCTCAAAAGGAAAAACGGAACCCATATAGTATCACTCGTGTATCTGTCTGTCTGGCTGTCCGTCTGTCACAGCCAATTTGCTCCGAATCTTCAGGATAAATTTAGTTAAAATTTGGTACACATATGAATTTCTGTGACCCAAACACGGGCGTGTAACGTAAATAAATTAATGTCGTTTGTGGGGGTCACTTTTTGGGTGCAAATTGGAAAAATAAAAATAATATATGGCATATCAAATGAAAGCGCTTGTAGTGAGGATCTCAAATATAATTTTAAAATAAATGCTTTTAAAGATAATTAATCAAATATATGAAAATTAACCGTTTCCCCCTTATCCCTTATCTCTGAAACTACTGACCCTCAAAGTTTTGAAAAAATGCAGAGAATGGTTCTTTACTCATAGATTACAGGAAAACCTATAAGAGGTCTATGTCACTACGAAACCCTTCATTATGCGTGGTCCGACACACATTTGGCCCTTTTTTATTTTCTTTTTTTTTTACTTATTGCCTAGAACCATGAGTTAAGGGACATCAAAACGAACACGTTGTAGAAGGCGCGCTGTAATGGTGGCAGGCATCTTCGAGCGAGAGACAATCGCTTTCCACCAGAGGAAATAGAGGATAAATGTAAACCAACTTTAAAAAAAACTAATACTATATTTTATATTTCCAGTTGGTATTGTTCACTCTGCTGATAAGCGCCATCCTTGCGCTGGCGAATGCTCAGTATGGACAATATGGTCATGGTGGATATGGCGGGCGAGGTGGACAATTCAGATATGAGCCGAATTACGGACATGGCGGCAGCTACGGTAACAGCGTGGGCCACGCAATTCAGGGTCATGGTGGCCACTACGGTCACGGTGGCCACGGCTTCCACGGTGGTCAATGAGACCATGGTGGCAGATTCCGCCAATTGTCTTCCGGTCGTTAATAAAAAAATTAGGGTTAAAACACTATTTATGATATATCAAGACATATTTGTAATTGATATTTTTTTCATTTTAGGAAGATCTTAGATTTAACTAAGATCCTGTCTAGGTTCTGATGGCTTTAATCCTTATCGTTTATGGTTTATGAAATAAATAATTTAAAAAAATACTTATTTTCAACATTTGCTCGAAAACTGGCTCTTAATGCACCACTATTAGGCTTCACAATGCAGTGAAGCCTTGATCACACATGTGCCTTTATCTTACTTAGCATTCCCGCTCCAGAGCTGGAAAGTACGCCCAGGATAATCTCAGCAAATAGCCTGCATGCCTTTTTATGCCTAATTTTTGCAGCCAGTTAGAAAATAAAACATTGTAAGTTATTTAAGAAATTATTTAAACGGGACTGTAATGGAGGCGACTTAGACAATATAAACAAAGAACGTTAAAAAACCGATGATATCATCAAAATCGCGGAAAGCAACTTGATGAGGGACTTACAGAACCGGGAGGTATGGCAGGAAGGAAAGGAGGCCAACACCCAGCGGCGGGCGATTTCAAGCTGATATACCTAATGACGATAATGACGTTGTGGGGAAACAGCACAGATGCACCCGGCTCTCCCTATATAAAATGTATTGTCACATTGCAAAAAATACTTATAAGAATCCTAGTAAATGTAGACAATTGCAAATACTAACCCTCCCCTGCCTGAATTTTTTTTAGAAATATGCAAATATGTTCGAATTTACCGACACTTTTACAATACAAGAGAAAATATACAGTCCAAATATACATGATTGACGCCATAAAAATAGGTTCATGTATATTTTACTGTATATTTTCTGACCGTAAACTAGTCATGGCAATAAAAATTAATAAATTACCAAAATTACATTTAATAAATTCATGCTTGAACATTTACACAACAATTTTATTTATTTTTTATAAAATAATTAAGTACATTATAGAAACAATATATAGTACTAGTAGTCAAATAAAAGCTTCTTCCTCTTGCCTACTTTGCTGTGCCCGACAGGGTCCACAATGATCATATTTTGTAAAAACCTACCACCTAAGTTCACAATGTGAAAGCAATCAATATATTATTATTATTGAGTATTGATTATGATAATGATGAACGGTTCCATCACGCGAGAAATGTAGATTTAATCATCAGGACATGTCAAAAAGATTCGGAGATACGGATGCGAATGACATTAACCCCTATTAGAAACAGGCCTATCACAGTTTCTTTAAGTTTCTATTTCGCACGTCATTCATAAACGTATTAAGTTGTGACTGCAGAGCACGGAATCGTCGCACCGTCGAGCGTCTAGAGAGAGATGGCATTACTGAAACTATTCGTTTCACAGAAAGTGCGTTTATCCGCACAACTTCGGTCATGGAGCGCCTACAAAGTCGTTTCTTTACGTCATTTATATCGTAGTGCGAGTAGGTGACGCTCTTCGTTTGTATGGAAAGTATTCCCAATGGCGTCTCTAGCAGCGGCCGCCAAGTCGCCTCTGTGTTCTGTGGTTGTGACGTTTTTCACCGTTATGATGAATGAGCACACCCAGCCCAAATGATATTTTTGTTGACTCTATAAAATGTATTATGGCTTACTTGGAAACCTACCATTAATTCTAATTAACTATGTTGTACACTTTTATTTTAAAACATTATCTGTTCGACAATTACAACAAAATTATGACCAGTTATAAATAAAATAACATAGCCTTGTTTCCCCGAAGGGTTGGGCAGAGGTGTACCTATAGTAAGTACACCCACATTTCGCCAGTTATGTTTAAGTCCCATGTAATAGGAGGCGAGCCTATTGCCATCAACCGGCCCCAAATCCAGACTCTGGAGTTAAATAATCTACTACTTATGTATTACTACTTAGGGACTCTAAGCTAGAACTTAGGACTCTTTATATTTTTCAGCAAGTCTGACTAAAAGTAGAAATCAATCACTTGTGGGTTAATCTCATTGCCCCAGAACAACGAACAGTCACTCCAAAGTTATTGTTTAAAGTGTCGCAGTTTTAATTAAGGCATTTCACGTTTTATCGGGTAAAGTTATTAGGTATATAATTATTTAGGATATATTCCAACAAGTGCACTGAAAGCCAGTAGGGTATTTGAAAGCAAATAATACTTCACATAGTCAAACGTAGGTACTTAACGTTTTTGTTTTTGCAAAGTAAGTAAGAAGTTAAGTTCCCGGGTCAGGGACAGCTCAGCCCGATTAATTATACCAGATACTACGTCGTAAAAATTCCTAAAAAGTGGTGTGCTTATCGTCGGCCTGAAAAATATCGAACTCTTAAAATATTGCTTGTTTTTAAATTGATAGAACTTGTTGATTTTTTTATAAATAAATGTAAATGTATTAAACTTGTTCTGCAATAAATAGAACAAGTTGATGTTTTTATTTATATAAAAACTTAATTATCACACTATAACACACTAATATTATTAAGGCGAAAGTTTGTGAGTGTGTATGTTTGTCTCTTCTTCACGCTATAACTACTGAACGGATTTGGATAAAATTTGGCACACAGATAGTTTATAACCTGGATTAACACATAGTATACTTTTTATCCTGATATTCCCACGGAATCGAAACTTATGCGGGTGAAACCGCGGGGCGCAGCTAGTTATTCCTAAACGGATTTCAAAATAAAAAAATATCTGATTGTAAAATTTATTATGGGGTATAAAAAAGTACGCTAATTGGTATTCACCTTATTTATGTATGAAAAGTATTATTTAGCAACCAACAAAATAACAATTAACTTTTAAAAAATGGGCGTATATCAGCAGTGCTATTCTGTTACCATCTCATCGTGAAAACTTAGGTGAAGTGAGCACAGACTACATAGAGATACTGCTGCTAGTGAGCTGTCGTCAGTCTCTAGCAGCAGGTAGAATGACAGCTCACTTCAAGCTCACATCACCAAAGTTTTCACCGTGAGATTATTACAGAATAGACCGGCTGTTATTGGTAATTTTTATTAAGGTGGTGTGACAGCTGTCGTTCAAAAACGCAAAACTTGTGTTTGGTTTTCTTATTTTTAAGGCCAGGTATTCCCAATTTTACATCACTCTGATTCATAATAAACAATGACTATTTGTTTAAATAGCAATTGTTTATAGCCAAATTATATATATATATTGGAATTGACTATTGTACTTTGACCATTTGTGGTTCGAAACATGATATCGAAAACTTCACTCGATTTCTCAAAAATTGAATACAAATGGAATGGTATGTTTGAATAGATACTTAGTAAAATTACCACTAATTTTAAGGAAAAAATTAAAAAAATATACCCCGCATTATTTTTGAAAGGGGTACGGGGTAAGGGGTAATGGGGGAGGGGGGTTTCCGAGATAATACATGGGGCGTTTAGCGGGTGTCTACAGTCATAACTTATGAACCCTGTTGCCCTGTGTCTGGCACCAGTGGGGCCTGAACCCATCGTGCCACTCCCCTTCGGTTACCTCTCACTCTGGTAAGGAAACGAACTAGGGATCAGCATCAGAAACTATGGTCGGACCAAGGCGAGTGTAGACGGGCTAAGGAGGCACTACCTTCAATCGGTGGTCGCCACTTACAGGGCAAAGTACTTCGGTAACCCAGGTACCCTACGCGAGATTGCCTGTAATACCAAGGCGTTGCTGGCATTCTCTGAGGAGCTGGGGTGGATCGAATGACCGATTTTTCCCAACCGTACGCAAAATACGCGCTTTGACGTGGAGTTGCGGAAACCAACCCGTATTACCTATTAACCCTGTTGAAAATATGCAAATTTTTAATAATTTTGGTACTAAAAACGAAAATTTAAAATAACAATAATTACTAGTGCTACTGCTGAGCATGAGGTCCTGGGTTCGATTCCTGGGTCGGGCAAAGTGTTATTGAGTTTTTCTATCTGAAATTTCACAGTAGCAGCCCAGTCTGGATTTGTGTCCAGTTGATGGCAATAATCTTGCCCCCTATTACATGGGACTTAAACATAACTGGTGAAATGTGGGTGTACCTACTACAGGTACATCTCTGCCCAACCCTTCGGGGAGACAAGGCGTGATGTTATGTTAATAACCTTTTACTTTTAATAATAATATATTTTATTACTGTTTGGTAATGTTATTGCAGTACCTATATGCCCTTTTCGGATCGGACAGGGTTTTTATACATTGTATATGTAGTTCGTGGTGTGATAAATGATTTAGAATTGTTAATAATCTTCTAAAAAGACTCTTAAATAAAAATCGGTCATTACCAATCTTGATCAATTTGTGGTTTTCATACTAATTCCAATTAATAAGGACTACATATAACTTGTTTGGTAGGAGAATAAAACCCCCAAAAATTTTGTTGACTAACTAGAATGATGACCTCCATCTTGTCTCCTATAAATGTTCACGATGGGCCGAAAAAAGCGTTATTCAACTTGCAACAGACACAATGAAAACTGTGAGTAGTGCTTGTCCTTTCAAACTAGTTATATTAGAGCTTAGTTTTTTTTTTTAATTGATATATTAAAACTTTATTTCATAAAAAATGCCTACCGGTCTAATCTGTAAAAATCTCAACGCGAAAATTATTGTGAAGTGAGTTTGAAGTGAGCTGTCATTCCACTTCATCCATAATTCAGCTCACTTCACCTAAGCTATCACGGTGAATTTCCTATGAACTATCTGACTAAGTATTCCAGAAAAAAAAATTGTTAGAAAGGACCCTTGTATATTAACATAGCCATATTATTTGTTTTCAGTCTGTTTGTTGACATGTGGGTACTGTATTGTCATTTTTTTTTATTACCACGATAAGCTAGGATGGTGAGGGTGCGTCATTGCGTATCTATTTGTTCGTTACTAACATCAACATAACTACTTATAATTATCGAGTAGATGTGTAGATGATAGTAAGTTGGTCCTAGAAAGCAGTACTGACTACCTAAATAGTGATCCAAATATTTTATTTTATTCGATGATTATCTGTGAACTGTAAGAATTAGTGTAAGTAAGTTGATTATCTGTGATGCATAATTTTGAGAGAATTATTGTAAATTCGTTGATTGCCTGCTATTCACAAATACTGTACTAATTGCCTCAGTCTTTTTAAATTATTTTTAATATAAAACAGTGTTCAGTCTTGCACAGAAAGTCGTATGATTTTAACAATCCGTGAAATCTCTTATTGAGTAACCCATTATTGCATTTTGATTCACGGTCTATAGCGGAATGAGTGGGACATAAAGTTCCAATATTCACCACTGGGGAGGAACGAAACTTTTTTTCCCACTCGTGCCCAGTGGGAACGACGCGACGGGATGGGGACGACCGGGAAAAAAGGCTATTTTTTAGGTTTTTGTGTGTGGTCACAGTTCTAACCTTACCTACCTTTCAGCCATTTTCATTTGCTAGGTACTTCATTTTTCGTGAATTCAGTCATTGTAGTGACTTTTTAAATACTTAATTATGTAAAACAAATACGATCAATGAATACAAAGGGTAGAGAACTAACCTCAACAATCAAACTAAATAACACGTGAGAATGCCGCTAGCGGCATTCTATACACTTCCTATTATTAATTAATTTGTATCATGAAATGTGTGATTTTTATTGTTCAGGCTTATTTAATTCAATTATTGAAACTTGGCTGGCTTGATTAGTAAACTACAAACATAAGTACGGCCTCTGGCAAACATAGCAAACTCTCTTCTTTATTGTCTTTATATACCCTTAATAATGTACATATGTTAAAAATAAATGACTTAAATGACTTATGACTTAATGCCCTCAAAGTTACTTCAGCGTAGGTACGCTCGTTCCGTCACAGACCTTACCCACCGGTTTTCTCCAAGGGAGATCAAGGACATGAGCGGGCCGCGTCTCATATACATCTTTTGTATCTAAGTACACATAATAGAAATTAAAGTCGCGATTCGTGTGTCTGCGGGACCGCGTTGTTCTTAAACTCCGCAACGGATTTTGATACAATTTTCACCATATTTTATAGAATTTATTCCGGAAGATTTAAATGTAAATTATTAATATTAACCTACACATAGAGTAATCCACGACGAAGCGCCCCACTCCGCGATTACTGTACTGTAAGCTGTACTTTAAGTACGGACCGGATTGCACTATTACTTAAAATGAATATTAATGTTTTACCTAAAATGTAATATAGAAATCTCGATGTTTTGTCAAGTCGTAAAAACCGTGCGAAGAAGTGCCGGGCCTCTAGTGAAAGGTAGAAATAATAAGTATTTTATTTTTCTTTATTTCCAGTTCGTATTGCTTACACTGGTGGCGAGCGCCATCCTTGCGATGGCGAATGCTCAGTTTGGACATGGTAGTGGTGAATACGGCGGACATGGCAGTGGTGAATACGGCGGACATGGTGGAGGCTACGGACATGGCGGAGACTATGGCCATGGCGGTCATGGCGGTTATGGTGGTCATGGCGGTTATGGCGGTCATAACGGATTTGGCGGTCATAGCGGACATGGCGGTTATGGAGGTCATGGCGGTCATGGCGGAGGCCATTACGATTTCGGGTATTTCGGACATGGCGGAGAGTACGGCCACGGCGGTCATCACCACCACTGATACATATTTAATTAGAATGTTTGTTCAGTCTTAGATATAATTTAGAACCTATTTGTGAATACTGTGATGGCTTTAATCCCAATAAGTACAGTTAGTCAATAAATTATTTAAAAAACAACTGCTTACGTATTTTTTTTACGAAAATAATTTAACCTGTTACGGACGCGTTTGCAAATTTGATAGGTATAGAATATAACTACTAGGTACTTTGAAAAAGTTCACACACACAAGTGTACGCACGGTAAGCTGCGGGAATAGTAGTCAAGTGAACTAATTTTGATAATATTGATACTTTGAAAGATTTTATTTGTTCTCATTTCTTTATAAAACATAGGCACCTACAAAAATATTTCGTATTGTTGTTTATATTTTTACTAAATAATACTTAGATACAAATACCTACTTCAGTGACTGCTAGGAGTGACTGTGGACTTTGCACTTGTTTTGTTAGTAATGATGAGACCTTACCTCCGGACTTGATGGAGTGACCAGAAGGTGTACTTCGGTGACTGCTACTGGGACTCCTCGATGAGTAAAACTAGGTCTGCCGAGTTTGGTCTCGTTTTGTTAGTTATGATGAGACCTTACCTCCGGACTTGATGGAATGACCTGAAGGTGCACTTCAGTGACTGCTACTGGTACTCCTCGATGAGTAGAACTAGGTCTGCCGAGTTTGGTCTCGTTTTGTTAGCTATGATGAGGCCTCACCTCCGGGCTTGATGGAGTGACCTGAAGGTGTATTTTGGTGACTGCTACTGGAACTCCTCGACGAGTAGAACTAGGTGTGCCGAGTTTGGGTTCATTTTGTTAGTTATGATGAGACTTTTTTTTTTGTGGGAAATCATCAAATGACTTCTCCCGCTCTGGGCGGAGCGGGAGGGCGTGTCAGACTCTTACTGACTAAAACCCACCCGTGTTTCTTCGGTTGCCTTTACGTTGCCAGGGGCCACGGTATCCCTTTCAGACTTTCCCGCAATCTCGGCAGGCATCGGTCCCATCGGACCCCTTCACCCGCTGACATCTCTTTGAGGCGCGCGTGGAACACAACGCGCCGTCGACCCGGGCCTGGTCCTTACCGGACGGCGAGCTACCCATTGCTCACCGTCCGCAAGCCCGCGCCTACGGTGGCCGGGAATCGGCCTGCGTTATGATGAGATCTTACCTTTTTTTTTTTTTTTTTTTGTGGATGAGATCTTACCTCTGGGCTTGATGGAGTGACCTGAAGGTGTACTTCGATGAATGCTATTCGAATCGGGTTCAAAATTATCTAAACTAACGATTATATACGGTTCTGGCCGTAAAAGGATGTGACATGGTTTTGGTCGTGGGCTCCCGTACTACATAATTTTTTTAAGGAATTTTTGTTTTATTTATATCTTTTGAAATACTGAATGTGCAGGATGTTAGTTTACGCCAATATTTAGTAGAAATTTCTACTAAATATTACCTACCTAATAGTACCTTAAACGTCCTGTAATTTTTAAGGGTTTTACTACAAATTCCAGGATCGGGCCTACTAAATCGGCTAATTTACTACTAAATATTGGTAAATATGAGACATGGCTCCGCAATCCGTAAGGACACGTTTTGTTTGGAACTGATATTGTTGTGTTAGCGACTTGAGATTGAGTAAGTATTCGCTGAGGTTTCGCCTTCCTTACTCATGGATTGTAACGGAAGCATAGTCAAAGTAGGTGACTCAGCGGCGGTATTCGTGACTCTGGAAGTAGACGGGTGAGACCAAGGATCTGAGGTCTGTTTCAAGCTGAGCTGAGGTATGGTCTCTACTAGAATACGCTTACAGATTTCAGATTTATTTTGGATCAAATCCTCAATATATCCATCCGCCATGTCGTTTTTATGTAATGAGGTCGACTCTTGAACCAGCTAAAAGCGTGACCGAAGTTTCCCGAAAGCAATGTCCAGTGTAAAGCTAAGGTTCCTGTAGTTTTAGAAAAGTGGCTACGTCCCGCCTATTTTGTTGACTCCGATAGGCTGCCTCAAACACTGATCATTACGATACTGCAACAAAAATCAACAGTTTTCGTATCAGCAAGGCGTAATGCATTACATTTCTCAATAATATTTACTTGTTCCTCGCGAATAATAAAGGACCTGTCAACTTTCGTCTTTGTATTCGGCAAGGTGACTAACAGTAAATGACCGAACCTTTTTCGATGTCATTAACAGTTAGATTTAATAGTTCGTTCGTGCGGCATGCTCCATTAATCCTAATAATGAGGATAACCTGCAATAAAAATATTACATGAGTAATTAAAACAGATAAAACGTAAGTACTTACTTACCCACTTTAGTAAGTAAATCGCATTTAGTTAAAACTAGCGACAAGGCCGATGCGACGAATTACACCACATAGATATAAAATATAGATACTAAAATTATACATGAAAACCATCCCCAAGAAAAAGCAAAAGGTTTGTGAAAACCGCACCAAAATCGGTCCAGTAGTTTCTGAGCTTATCGCGAACATACAGATATCCAGACGATGATTTGTGTATATATATATACAATATACATATAGAAAAGAGATAGAGATTTGTAACTAGGGTAGTAGGTACTACGCCGGAAGCTTCACAAATGGCTAGTGTGCACATTTCATAATACTTAATTACAGATAATAATTTACTTTTGCAGCGAGAAAATTGTTGTCTGAAGCTTCATTAAGAAACATTTTAATGTTAGCGGCCAGAAAAAATTTGGCATTTTGGATTTGTGCCCTACTGATATTCTTTTAAAAAATGCTATAAGTTTGTGATAGGTTTCAATGGTCACATCGTCTTTTGTCTTTATTGTGACTTTTAACATTGAGTAAATACTCCACATTATAGATGGATGCCTCGTTTGTGATAATTCTATGGAGTACGATAACAGTACAGTTTTCGAAAAAGTGTGTGCACCCTTTTTAAGTCTCCATTGCTTAAAAATATCATAAGCTTTTAGATATTTTTCGCGAGACTTTTCAGGCAGGAAACTTAATTCTGCATTTTTACATACTATTCCGGTGTTAAATAGCAAACTTCATCACTGGACTCACTCATATTTATTTATTTGTATTTTTGTAACATCCAACATGTATAGAATCTTGTAGCTAGCGTAACAGAAGAAGAAAACAATACAAATTTAAAACCCCCTATATTTTAAAGGTCGTTTGGAAATGGCACCCGCGGTTTTCCGTCACAATAAAGATTGTTAATTAAAACTTTAAATAATTATGTAGATACATAATTAACTTCGTATTTTTTTCTTCAAAATTCTCTCGTGAGACAAAGTCACTTTTTAATATTTCTTTTTTTAATGCCGAGAGCGGTGCTGGGTCTACTCACGAAATTCGAAATATTTAAACTTCTTTTTCTTCTGTCACTTTCACTTCAATAAGAAAAAAGCGAGAGATAGAAATAAGTCGATTCGGAGTTCGATTTTAAAATTCCATACCTACAAGGCCCCAAAAAGAAACAAACAATAAAACGTTCGGATACACATAAAACCGTAAAATTGCAAATCAACTGTTAAGGTTTTATTTAAATGCTGTTTTATTATATTTTTTGGGGTGAACAAAGTTCTCTAACGCGGCTTGCGGTAAGAGTACACTGGCCGAAATCAACCCGCGAAAAGGCGCTTGCGACTGTCTTCTTCAAATTCAAAGAGAAAGAGAGAGAGAGAGAGAGAAGGTGAGAATTTGGTCAAAATGAAAATCCAAGATGGCGCCAGCGAAACTTTTCACATGTTTCGTCATGGGTGTGGTTTTCATAGTTTTTGAGGGTGCTAATGCCGATCGTGATGTCAAAATGTAAACCCAAGATGGCGGCTGTGAAAATTTTCTCATTTTTCGTCATGAGTGTCGTTTTCATAGTTTTCGAGGGTGCTAAAGCCCACAGTGAGGTCGAAATATAAATCCAAGATGGCGGCTGTGAAATTATTCTGATTTTTCGTCATGGGTGGGTCATTTTCAGTTTTCGAGGGTGCTAAAGCCGATAATGACATTAAAATGTAAATCCAAGATGGCGGCTGTAATAAATTTTCAAGTTTTTCATCATGGGTATCGTTTTCATAGTATTTTAGGGTTCTTAGTTCTTCTTCCTGTCCGATGACAGGTTTTTTTTTTACACATTGTATGTTCTCGCTGCTGAGGTGAAAAGTAGTATGTGATACACGAGACTAAAGTTATTTGCATCTCGTGTCTTTGAAACCCTCGCTGCGCTCAGGATTCTATCCTAGAATCCTTCGCTTACTCGCGATTCAAAATCAACACTCGCAGCAAAAAACCACTTTGCTTTCTTGTTGCACAAATAACTATTTCTCAATAGTTCAAAACTTCTAAAATACATGATTTTCAAGTTTTAATTTCCATATTATTAGTTATGCTTATTAAATAACCTGTCGCGTAAATTAGATTACAATAAAAGCGTCATTAAATCACAATATTATAGGATTTGTTCGTTATTTTTACTATCATCACACAAAGTTCTACTAGCAACTAAATCGAAATGAAATTCGTGAGTCCGGTTTATTGTATTACCGGTTACTGTACTTACCTACTGCAATAGTGTCTATGGCTTTTGAATGTTATTTAGATGTTACTCACACTCTTCCTCGTTCATCTTCCACTAACTATATTCCGATTTATTTATACTATTTATGATTTCTAGTAATAAGGAACTTATAGACTACGTTGTCCCACTGCAGGGCAAAGGCCTCCCTTCCCTCTTTCCACTTTTCCCAGTCTACTGCCATTGCGAACCAATCCTTTAAGAAGGACTCATCCCGCCATCTCTTTCTGGGCCTGCCACGTAGTCGTTTCCTGCTATTTGTGATCCACAGAGTGGTGATTTTTGCGTATTGCTGCTCCGACATACGACAGATGTGGCCAGCCCAGTTTCACTTTAGTCCAGCAACTGTGCGGCCAGCGTCCGCTTTTTGTGTTTTGGAACGAAGTATAGAGTTTCTATTGCGGTCTTTGAGTTTGACCCCTAGTATACTTCGTTCCATAGCCCTTTGGCAGACTCTAAGAGCAGACTTTAACACTTTGAAAGCGACCGTGAGGGCGGGAAGAATGCAGATGTCCGTGAGCTTTCATTTTAGTGAAAATGGGAGTGGACATTTCATGAGATGTTTCATCGACCAATAAGTTATAAGATCTCATAATTATTAAAATCTCTACTAAATTCTGCAGAAAAATCAGAAAAAGTAAATAAATAAATATTGCTGACGTAATCACCATCTAGACCCCTCCGTCCCCCATGTCATCAAAAATAATGCCCCCATCCCCATTATTTTGAGTTTTGTTTACTAATTGTATTTTATGTTTTTATGCTTTCATAAGTTTTTTCTAGTTTATTATGATGGAGTTTTGTGCTGCTGTATGCTGTGTATACCTCTAATAAAGATAGTACCAGTAAGTTAACCACTTTTATTATGTTATTGTTCTGTTTTAATTTTTAACAAATTAATAAAAGGTCACATCCTGGCTGGGCTTAAAAGTTAATTAAGAAACTTGCTTTGCTTTGTCTTTTGATGATTTACATAAGTACATTTTGATGAAAGTGTGCAATTCTAATGACAAATGCTCACCCGTATTACACGAGATTTTTCAACACAATTGAAAGGAAAAAGAAAATAGAAGTTACGTAGTCATAAAAAATACAATTACATTTTGCACCAAATACTGCGCACGGGTTTTAATATATTTTTTCGTGCGCCCTTCATTTTCATTTTGAAGGAGAGAAGCCATATCTTCAAAATTAACGTTTTTACTGGAAGGGCTGACTGTTTTTTTTAATGTATTTACCCTTTCTTTTTACTGGCTGTTATATGTAAGGACTAGCTACTGCGTGCGACTTCGTCCGCATGAAATTTCTTGTTCCCCCGACCCATCGCGTAGCATCGTATCGCCCGCGCTATTACTTTGTTTTCGCTTAACATTCTTTCTGATTTTTTTTCTTTTTGTCATAAGGGTCTCAGCGTGATGTTCAATAGCCTATTAATTAGCCTTCCTCAAAAATTGGGCTATCAAGTGCAAAAAGAACTTGAGGCTTGTGGGTCGATCCATCAGGTTAAACTACGCTTGTTTGTTGGTCAGTGAATGGGTGACCATCTTTACATACCGAGGCTTCTTCGTGCCCCGAAAAGCATGCCGTTGGTCTCGGCTGTCATTCGTGGATTTTTAATATTCTTAACGGGAAACTCGAAAGTCTCACAACCAGTCTTACCAAGGGGTATCGTATTACCCAGTTACTGGGTTGTGGAAGTCAGATGGGCAGTCGCTCCATGTAAAATACTGGTATTCAGCTACATCCGGTCAAATGAAGCCCAACTTAGTTGGGAAAAGGCTAGGCAGATTGAGATGTCGTAGCCAGATCTAAAAATTGATCATTTCATTAAATGTTGAAAATTTACCATATCGTTTAAATGTCAACGTTCAGTAATGTAATATGTCAGTCGACGTATGGCCATATCACTAATAGCACTTTTTCGTACTTTCCTCGGAAAATTTCAACACCCCTTCCACCCCTTTTCAAAGATAGTTTTATAAAATTAATATTTACGATCTTTAACGTATATTTAGACAAATAAGTGTTCGGGTCAATTTTTAGGTTTATAGATCATAATAGGAATAAGATTTTTTTATTAAATTGTGTCCTCCCTTTTCACCACGACAGGGTTTGATTTAAAAAAAGCGTTTGGTACGTTTCGTTTGGTGTCGATTTTTGTAAAACCCTGACACATATTATTCTTTATTTTTAGTTCTATGTATAAAAACTGAGTTTCGAGTTAATCGGACCGCGCGTTAAAAATCTTCAATACAAACTTTGACACCCTCCAGTCCCCCTTTAGGGGATAATTTAGAAAAAAAATGACAATCTTTATAGTTTACTTAGTTTATTTAGTATTCAGCCAAGTTTCAAGTTTATTAACTGAAGTGATAAGATTTTTCATACAAACAATATCCCCACTTTTCACACTCTTAAAGGTGGAATTTCGAAAAACCTTTTCTTAGTGGATAACTACTCTTTACAAAGAACACACCCTCCAAATTTCATGTATCTAGGACCAGCGGATTAGGCTGTGCGTTGATATATCAGTCAGGACTTTGAATTATATACATACTAGCTGCGCTCCGCGGTTTCACCCGCATTATCGCATCGCATCTGTGTGCCAAATTTCATCCAAATCCGTTTAGTAGTTTTAGCGTGAAGAAGAGACAAGCATACACACTCACAAACTTTCGTCTTTATAATACTCGTATTAGTAGATATATTAGTGTGATAGTTTGATTTACAGATCATTTCATTGTATCGGGTAAAAAAATGTAAACAGCTGAAAATTTTCCAATTCAAAATGTTCTTCACATAATTTGTATGAGAATAAAATTGATCATGTTTTTTGTAATGCTGTTCTATTCAGTTCCATGTAAGGAATCATTTCATTGCATCGGAGAAAAAACCTGGACACCAGAATTGGGTCTATAATAAGATATTTTTCATACCACATGCTTGCTTATGTCAAATTACATGTTATCCAAACCTAACCAGTCATTTAGGTTGCCTCCACTGCAGTAGAGACGAGAGGAGGGGAGCGCGCGGAGCTGTGCCGATAAGGGCGCGTTTGCAAATCGGACAAAATTATGCTGTTTTTCGGTTCATTTTGTGACTAAATTAAACCGAATCAAATTTAACTTATATCTACCACTTATAGATTGGTTCTTCATCTTCAAATGATTTTAACTTTTTTTGTTCAAATTGTAGTTTTTTATATTTTAAAAACGTTCTTCCGTTCTCATTTTCCACAAAATTAACGATACCAGGTTGAGTTTAGGTACATTTTTTGTTCTATTAACAGCATATTTTAAGATTTATAAAAATACTATAAGTAGGTGGTATATTCAATTCAAAAAAATTGTAAAAATATGGTTTCATAATCAAAATCACAAGTAGTTGCAATTTTTTTTGTTAGTTATAATGAGACCTTACCTCCGGGATTGATGGAGTGACCTGAAGGTTGACTTTGGTGACTGCTACTGGTACTCCTCGACGAGTAGAACTAGGTGAACCGAGTTTAGGCTCGTTTTGTTAGTTATGACGAGACCTTACCTCCGGGCTTGATGGAGTGACCTGAAGGTGTACTTTGGTGACTCCTACTGGTACTCCTCGACGAGTAGAATTAGGTGAACCGAGTTTGGGTTCGTTTTAATAGTTATGATGAGACCTTATCTCCGGGCTTGATGGAGTGACCTGAAGGTGTAACTTCGGCCATATTGGATTTTCATTTTGACCATATTCACACTTTCTCTTGCCGGCCTGTTACTTGTTCATACAATATTCGTGATTGATCTCTTTGGTCATTGGAACTTTTACTAACAAAATCCAAATTCCAAATTCAAATCACTTTTCGTCCCTAGGAATTATAAAGCTATTTTGGTCTCTGTTTACGAAAAATAATAATAATACCATTTATTTGATGCGAGACAGGCCCTTAGAAAAATACCTTAACCTAAATATACATATTTTATTATAAACAAAAACTTTTGTTAATAAATAAGGCTTAGACTACGTTAGTAGCACTTCACTTTGTACTAGCTTGACTTTGTGCTGTCCTGTGGAACTTGTCGGAAGCGACCAATGATTACTATATACATATGTCTATGGAAGCGACGGAACAACACGTCCTGCGGCCAAAAGTCTTATTCCATGACGAAAAACAAACTAAAAAAAAAAACACACACCTCTTTTTGAATAGATGTGATTAAAAACCTTTTTTCTATTTGAGTACTTAGCCTAACCAAAAAGTGCTCACAAAATGGTTAGGTTATAGTTGCCATCGACGAACAAAATGATGAAATTACGCAATTTAATAGAGATATTACAGTTGAATAATAAGTAACATTAGATAATGTATGATAATTAAATAGATAAAAGAAACATAATTACAAAAACAAAAACGAGTCCATTATTATTGCATAATTTGCGCATTAGACTCGTCCAACCGCTGCCGCGCTGTTTCAATATTATCTGTGTCGGTAATGGTGGCATGGTATCGTAACAGCTGATCGGTTGGTGTAGCGCGTACCCCTCGCGTTAGAATGTTAGATTTGGGCCATAAATTACGACCCCATGGATATGCCCTTGCTCAGGATTCTAGTCTTAACTCCCTCGCTTCGCTAAGGAGTTAGCTCAGAGCCTAGTATCCTTCGTTACATTCAGGATTCAGTATAGCGCCTGTGATAAAAGACACTGCTATATCCCCTTTTTTTTTGTGGGTATGAAAGCATACAATGACTTCTCCCGCTCTGGGTGTAGCGGGAGGGCGTGTCAAACTCTTACTGACTAAAACCCACCCGTGTTCCTTCAGTTGCCTGTGCATTGTCAGGGGCCACGGTATCCCTTTCGGACTTTCCCGCAACCCCAGCAGGCATCGGTCCCATCGGACCCCTTCACTCGCTGACATCTCTTTGAGAGAGTCGACCCGTGAACCTCCTCCTGCGGCGACTAGGGGCGTGAGGGCGCGAATTTTGCCTCTTCCTCACGCGTTCCACCTCCTCCTTCGCGAGCATTAATGTCTCTCAATGTAATGCCTCCCAAGCCCTCTCGCTCCGTACCATGGCCTGGACCAGGGTCGGACGCGAGAGATCCCGGCCACCGACTGTTATATCCCCTTAGAGAATAATCTATTATATATTATATATAAAACTAAGATAAAATAAAATTTATATGAATAGGTACCTACATTTATTATTATAAAGATACAGTTTTATATAATCACCCGTCGACCTTCAATATTTTGCTTTGGATACCTACATCATAAAACATAAAACCGATAATAAATCAACAACACGGACTTGTTGGTCTAGTGGTCGCAAGCGCTACTGCTGAGTATGAGGTCCCGGGTTCGATTCCTAGGTCGGGCAAAGTGTTATTGGGTTTTTCCATCTGGAATTTCTCAGTACCAGCCCGGAGTCTGGAGTTGTGCCCGGTTGATGGCATTAGGCTCGCCTCCTATTACATGGGACTTAAACATAACTGGCGAGATGTGGGTGTACTATAGTTACACCTCTGCCTAATTCTTCGGAATTACAGGCGTGATGTTTATGTTTTATGTCTTTGGAACCTGCGCCCTAATTGCGTTACACACTTCTAATCACAATCCGAGATTTTTTATATTGCTAATCCATTGCTTCATAGGTTTAAAAATCTCAACTGTTCCTCAACAACGTAATTAACGCAATGAACGTGGCTGAACTGTCAAAATGAAACCCATTATAGTTCACGCGGTGTAGCATGGTGCGGGTGACAGAAAGGGTAAATTTATTTAATTTACTACAGTTATTACTGAGTCTGTATTATGTGCACAATCTGTATGTACGAGTAGGTACGGATCAGTCGTAAAATACAGAATCGGTCAAAACAAGTAAATTATAAGATATTTTACTCTTTCTGTCACCTGTCACATGTCTATGCCTGTCACCCGCACCATGCTACACCGCGTGAACTATAGGTATTTTTCATGAAAACAATTTTGGCCTTGATTTTTTGGTCAAGAGCAAGTTGTCCATGAAAATGAGTATTTTCTGTAGGTATTAATGATTTCCTAATGAACCGGTTAATAACGCTCTTACCACGTATTAGATACTTAGTATTATGTTCTAGATTTTAATTAAAAAAAGAACACCAGCCGGTTCTATTGACCTTTTAGTTTTGATATATAAGACCCATCATGTATCCCAAACCAATATTGTTCTACGGGAACTCACAAAATCAACTCACAATGAAATACGTAAGTACAAATTAATTAAATAATTTAAAAAAAAAACATTTTTAATAAAAATAACCTAAACAATTTTAAATAAATATTTAAAGCTTATAATATTTGTAAAAGTTTTCCTTTTTATAGTAAACGTTAAAAAAATAAAACATTTATTTTTTTCATATTTTAATCTTTATGCCCTACCTAGGATGTTTTCCTACTTTCTTTTGATTTTAACTACCACTGCTTTTACCAGAATTATCCTAAAATCAATTACCATAGGTAATTATTTAAACATATTCATCTAATTCTAAGAGTTATACGTATTCTAACAGTGGGAATGTGGCAAAACTGTACTACAAAGTATGTACCTACAACCACAGTTGATAATCTATTTATATATTTTCACCCGCATAAGTCTCGACCCAATGAGAATTTCGGGATTAAGGTACGTCCATATCCTTCTTCATGGTTTACCCAAATTTCATACAAATCAGTTCAGCGTGAAAGCTTAACAAACAAAAAAAACACTTTCGCAATTATCTATCTATTTAAATAAAAATGAATCCCTATTTCCCTTGGTCACGGGGAACGGCTGGACCGATTTAGCTAATTCTTTTTTTGTTGTATTTTTTATTGTCAGGAGAAGGTTTTAGGTAGGGTAGGTAGGGTAGGTAGGGTAGTTAGGGTAGGTAAGGTAGGTAGGGTAGGTAAGTATGATAGGTAGGGTAGGGTGGGTAGATAGGTAGGTGCGCCGTAGATAAGTACTTAGTGCTACCCGTGTGAAGCCGGGGCGGGCAGCTAGTAATTTTATAATTATGTAGTTCGAATTAAAGTCGCCTTTCGTGTCAAGATGTGACCGCGTTGTTCTTCTAAACTTCGAACCGATTTTGATGCGGTTTTCAGTTTCACCCTCATTTAGAGAATTGAATGTAAGTGTATAATTTATGTACATTAATATTAAAATTACACACAATAAATTAATCATGAGGGGCGGGTCGCTAGTACATACACATAAGAACTCCACCCCACGTTATATATTTAAATATTAAGCCAATGATTTGGTGCTCTCGCAGATACCTACTAGAAATTTGGACTAAACAGATAATTTACTTACAGTTCGCGTTCTTCGCCGTGATCGTCTGTGCTATCTTGGCTATGGCAAGTGCATCGCTCCAGGTGCCCACATCTCCCGAAAAGGTAGAAGGTCGCCAACCGCTGAGGGAGGTCCGCAGCCCCAACAATTACAAGCAGCAACACCACCACCACCACCAAAAACAAAACCACGGACATGGATCTTATGGCCATTACTAAATGGTACGCGATGATCGGAGTTACAAATTACGAAATACGGTCCTTGTTATGGTACAATTTTGATCTAGTGATAATTAAAAAACTTAAGTAATATTTTAGAATTTTATTTGTTTTTCTTTTTAAAAGTAAATATATCATGAGTTCATGACTCATGCATACGAGATTTATGTCATCTACAAACAATACACGTTAATGTGCGTTTGCACTGGCGAAACATTCACATAAAAACATGTTGAATTCTCTATTTCCTGTCAAACATTCTATCGAACATTCACAGAAAATTGAGATTTCGACATGTTTTTATGTGAATGTTTCACCAGTACAAACACACAGTTACAATTCAGAAACACTGAAGCACCTCTGTGCTTCTCCACCTTACTGACCATAGAGTCGAAAATAACGTCCGCTACGCCTTAACAAAACAAGATAGAGAGGGAAACATAACTATACTTCATAAAAGAAAGCTTGATCTCTGCCACAGCTGTCAGTAAAATCACCGGCTATGAAGTCCTGAATTTCATAATAGTACAGACAGTAACTGTCAATCTTAAACTTTATGGGCATGCCAAATAATGAATGAATGGACCCTAGGAATGTCAGTTTGACATAATTATGTCGCAGAGATCAAGCTATATTTTATGTAGTATAGTCCGCGCCACCACTCAAGTCCGATAGAAACGGCGCTAGTGTCTATGTCATTGCCATCACACTGCATTTAAAAAAAAAGTAGTTCCACAACTTTTCTGCCGGATTTCAGTGGTGGCGCGGACTCTGCCATAATTGCGGCCTCTGTGATTGATTACGGTACGAGTACTACTTATACTGTTTGCGGTGTAGCATGGTGCGGTTGACAGGTGACAGTTTAGGGGTATGGTGAACAGGATGTAAAGTTCACTCATCCACCATAGAAAGGAGGATCCTCCGACCAGACGGGTGTCGTGTATGGCGAGCCGACTGCCCTACTGTTGATGTCGGATAGTCTTATATATGTCGTTCGCGCGGTAAACTCTAATTGTGCGATGCAGGATTTGTGTGACGTCATGTCTTTGATGCGTAGTTCGCATGTGGCGGTGTAACCGCTACAGCAGAAAGGGTTTTATTTAATTTACTACAGTTATTACTGAGTCCGTATCATGTACACAATCTGTATGTAGGTACGGATCATAGTCGTAAAATACAGAATCAGTAAAAACAAGTAAATTATAATATATTTTACCTGTCACCCGCACCATGCTACACCGCAATCAGTATAGTCACTTCTTGATTATTTGTCTCACAGACTATAATAATGTTAAAAATGCGCTCATTGTTATTTTCTTCTCTCTATTTTTTTGTTTTTAAGTAGAATATGAGACAGCTGTATCTATTTTTGTTTGGTTTTATACTGCATAACACTTAACTAATACTACTAAACTATTACCAATAAATAATACTTAACTATGGTTTCCCAAGTACGTGATAATAAGAAAATGCAGTATTTACCTATAAATGTTTGTCACATTTAGTTCTTTATTTTCTGTTGCTTCCTGTAATTTCTGTAGTGTAAACGAACATTGGTAAATATAAATTAATAAATAGTCTGTGGCGGTACGCTATGATACATTTCCAGTTTATGCTGATCTCGTATTGTGTAGGATTTCCGTACAATGCGAGATCAGCTTGAACTGAAAATTTATACCTTGATGTGTAGTGTGTACCTAATAATATCGAGTTTTGAGTTAAGGTGAATCCGCAGTATTCAAATGTACGTTTTTCTTACGTTTTTTGCATTTTGCAGTTCAGTGTGAGGTTGTATCTTGATGAAAATATGATTCGCGACTATAACAGATATGTATTTACAGAATATATCATTAGAATCATTAATCTCTCTAAGATATATCCTAATCTATATATCCTATCCTATGGAAAAGTTCTTATGGAACAAATCTAACTGATTCTAATGGTTATAATCCTGTAAATACATATCTGTTATAGTTGTGAATGATATTTTAATCAACATATCGACAAGACACAACTTATTATACTACATATCGTAGTGGATTTTTCACAGGTTTTTCTCTAAAACTTTTCTATAGAAAGCGTGAATTCTCTTACTGTTCGTGAGAAACCACAGATATAGATAGACATAAATAACGCAAGAGCAACTACTTCACATGCCTAGCTTACGTGCAAAAATCGTAAGCCGCTATTTTCGTGCTCAGTCTGCATCGATGTGACACAAGCTCGGACGTCAGTTAAAAAAATTAAATGGTCAAATTGCGCTGTTATAAATTGTAAAAACTGTACAAATGCGAGGAGAAAAAATAAAGAAAAGGTTTCCTTCCATTGGTAAGTCATTTTGTGATTGATGTTGTCACGAACAACATTCATTTTAATTAAAATCAATTATCTTTAATATTACAGGTCTGGTAATACCAAATTTGAGAAACACATAGGTCATCAAAAGTAAGCTGCATACTCGTATCACATTGCGGCTTTTACTTGGAGCGGTTGATGCGACGTTTTGTTTTAACGAGTGACAATTTTAATATATAATGAAAAGTTTCGAGAATTATTTAGTTTTCCACATGAACCCAATTTAAAATTAAAAATCGATTGAGGCGACGGGAAGTAAAGATTGATTCCCAACAAAGCATAGCAAGCACTATGTTCAGTACATTTGAGGAAGCAAGCTCTGTCTATCTCCGGTCACAAAATCGATTAATAAATCGATTTAAACTATTCTAAATATTTTTTTTACTGTACCACAATTACTCAATAAATTGTATTCGTACAGTAATTGAGAAATGGTATATACAAAGGCGAACTGTAAGTCCGTATTCGTAAGTACTCGCGACATTTTTCTAGTGTGATCCCGCCTGAAGGCCTTATATTTTTCCTTGTTAGATTCTGCTGCCTCTTCGGATAATTCCCCGATAGATAATAGAGCATACTATGCTACTGCAGCACCATAGATGAGGCCTTTTTGAACGGAAGCTGGGAGATTATACCACGGATATTCTTGAATTAAAAGTCACGCGTTTTCCAAAGCATATAATTCATTAAATTTATCCGAATAAATATTAAAACCCGAGGACAAGGCTTGTAAAATTGTGTAACAACGATCAATCATCTACTTGAGATAATTCTGCCAATCTTCTGCTTTTCGAGCGCTTAGACAATTCTGAAAAATCTTTCCTGGGGCGTCCGCGTTCGCAAGATGGCCCGGGCTGGTTCGCGTTTTCTTGAATGCACTGCTCATTACTTCTTACTAATTCGACACATTCAATTTCATTTAACCAATCTGAATGCAAACATTTTGATTTATTTCTATAATAGAGACTAATTTCCAAAATCTGTCAAGACTTTTACATAAACTGAGTATCTTACTATCTAAATTCCTAATGTCTAGATTCTCCACCTCATCGAGTGAAGCTAGAATAGTTTCCAACACGTGTTGATGTTTCTGAGGAACACTTCTAGTTACGGCAGACCAAATCTCAAAGAAATTCATCCTCGAGAAAGTACATGTAAACAAAGTACCTGAAAAAAAAAATACGTATGTTTCGTAGACCGTGCTACGCCTACTGAGCCTACGCAGTCGTAGAGGCTTTTTAGCTACTAGCGCGAAGCGCTCGCTCGTAGGACTAAGCAGCCGCGCCGCATCGCATTGAATTCGCGTGTTACCGCACCGGATTGCTCCACAATCGCGTTCGCTTTGAACCGCCTACGTAAGACGCCGTGTCAACGTTACTTACTTTGATTTACTTATCTACAGAATGCGTAGATCAGCTAACGGTCCTGTATATAACATATGTAGTTTGACAGGTTAAAATTATTTTCGTTAAAAAAATAGGTTAGCAGTTGTTTTTTAAATAGTTTATTGACTAACTGTACGTATTGGGATTAAAGCCATCACATCAGTATTCACAGATAGGTTCTAAGTTATATCTATATTTATATTTATTGACACACAAGTTAAGTAACATAGGAAATAAAAAAAATCAGCAAAGTTAGTTAAAAAAAAAAGTTGAAGTAGCCGTGGGCCCCAAACTAGGCACAGCCTGTATCTTGGTAGCCCAATATCAGCGGTAAAGGCAGATTGCATTCGACAGAAGTTATAATTCATTATGAGAATAGCGATACAATTATTCGAAAATGAAAAAAAAATGAAAATGGTATAATATTAAAATCTAACAATTAAAATTTAAAAAAAAGTCACATTTGTGAACATGCATCATAGTTGAAAACATCAGTAAACATGATGACATTATTAAGTCAAAGGGTGAAAGAGTGAGAGAATCTAAGAGTGAAGATACATTCTTATTAAATATTTCTTATCCGTGATGACCGTCTGGGCCGTGGTGGAGGCCGCCATGACCGTCATTACCGCCATGTCCGACATAACCACCATTTCCGCCATGACTATATCCGCCATGGCCTTATTCTCCGCCATGTCCGTAGCTGGCGCCATAATTACCACCGACATGGTGGCCGTGTCCTTGATGAGCATTTGCCAGCGCAAGAATAGCGCTCACCACCAGTGTTAAGCAATACGTATTGTTTTTTTTTTTTTTTTTTACCCGTCACTAGCGACGCGCCACCGCTTCGCACGATTTTTAGGACATGACTAAACATCAAGATTGATGTATTACATTTTAAAGTAGGTTAATATTAATATTTTACATTTTAATCTTCCGGAATAAATTCTATAAATGATGGTGAAAATCGCATCAAAATCCTTTGCCGAGTATAGAAGAAAAACGCGGTCATGCAGACAGACACGAAATATGTATAGATATGGGCAGGGCCAACTTATATCTACAAAGGAATGCATGAATAAAGAAATAGAACGAAGAATAAATAATACTTTGAAACGGTTTTATAATTACGGATAAAAATATGGTAATGAAAGGAAAAAATAAAGTATATGAAATATGCATTATGCCTTGCTTATTATACGGGTGCCAGACATAGGCGTTAACAGAACCACAAAAAAGTAAATTAAAAGTGCCAAAATGCAATAGAAAGGAGTATTTAAGGTTTAAAAAGACGGGATAGCGGGAAACTACTAGAAATTAAAAAGAAAACAATATTTAAAATGTACACACTGCCTACAGACAGCCAAAATGGCGATGGACGAGACATAATTATGTTAAGAGAAAGTAAAGAGAAATGGCATAAGTTAGTATCAGAAAGTGAAACAAATCAAAAGATAGGAAGAAGACTTCAAGAAAATAGTTGGTCCAGTGTGGACCCGTTTAGCAAGAGACAGGAATACGTGGAAATCTTTAAAGGAGGCCTTTGTCGACAGGCAAGCTGTTCCACACAAACAACCTGTTGTTGATAATTTAAATGCAAGAATTATGATTAGAATGATGTAGTAGTGTTTTAGTAATTAAGCATTTATTTATTGGAAGAAAGAAACAGTAATAAAGGCTATTTATTTTGTTTATTTTATTATGGGCAGGGCACATTGCTTGCAGAACAGATGGCTGATGGGGCTGAAAGGTTCTGGAGTGGCGACCGCGTACCGGAAGACGTAGCGTTGGAAGGCCTCCCACAAGATGGACCGATGACCTTGTAAAGGCCGCAGGAATCCACTGAATGCGGGAGGCATAGAATCGGTCGAAGTGGTGGTGCTTGGGGGAGACCTATGTCCAACAGTGGACGTCTTTTGGCTGAAATTATGGTGATAATGATGGATAGATATAGAAGATATAAATGAGATGCGGGTCGCTTTTGTCCTCGATCTCCCTTGGAGGAAACCGATGCATGGGTAAGGTCTGTGATGGAACGAGCGTCCTCAAAAGATACACTGAAGTAAGGGCGTTAGGTGGCGGGGATCTGCCCGGCTTGGGCAGAGCACCGCCGTGTCCGATCGGTGGCGGGGATCTCTCGCGTCCGGCCCTGGTCCAGGCCATGGTACGGAGCGAGAGGGCACGGGTGGCCGTCACCTCTTAGTTCGCGCCCTCACGCCCCTAGCCGACGCAGGAGGAGACGCTCTGGGCGTTGGGAATCAATAGCCAATTCCCGGCCACCGTAGGCGCGGGCTTGCGGACGGTGAGCAAAGGGTAGCTCACCGTCCGATAAGGACCAGGCCCGGGTCGATAGCGCGTTGTGTTCCACGCGCGCCTCAAGGAGCTGTCAGCGGGTGAAGGGGTCCGATGGGACCGATGCCTGCCGGGGTTGCCGGAAAGTCCGAAAGGGATACCGTGGCCCCTGGCAACGCAAAGGCAACCGAAGGAACACGGGTGGATTTTAGTCAGTAAGAGCCTGACACGCCCTAACGCTCCGCTCAGAGCGGAAGAAGTCATTTGATGATTAACCACCAAAAAAAAAAAGCGTTAGATAGCATAAATTAGTATGAATGTCCTCCATTCATACTATTTATTTTCTGGAAAATTTTGTCAGATAGTTCATACGAAGCACAAATTACAGTCGATGTTTCAGTAAAAATCTCACCGTGATAACGTAGGGTGAAGTGAGCTGTCAATAGTTTCAGGTGAAATGACAGCTCATTTCACACCAAAATTTTCACGTTGAGATTTTTACAGAATAGACGGGTAGGCACTTTTTACGGAATAAAACTTTATGAGATCAATTTAAAAAAAATAACATGAAGTTCTAATAATAGGTATTTACTTAGGTAATTGGAGATTCTATAACTAGCATTTTCAGATTTAATTATCTGTGGATTGGCGCGCAATTCGAAATTCAAATGAATTTTATTCGAAAGACGTGTTAATTTAATTTCAAATACAGTCACTTATTTTTATCTTATAGTTTGTTGTTTTTGTGACATTGTGGTAGTTTTTGGCGCCATGGATAAACTGAAAATTCGTACAATTTTCGAATATGAGTTCCTACGTGGAAATACCGCTGCGCAAACCACACGAAACATTAACGACGTGTACGGGCCTAACACTGCTTGCATAAACACGGTCCATTATTGGTTCTGAAAACGTTTTAAATCTGGAAATTTTGAGTTGAAGGACGAGCCTTGCGGTCGGCCGGTAGCCATGGTCGACAACGACGAATTGAAGGCGATAGTGGAAGCGTATCCAACTCAATCTACGGCTGAGCTTGCTGCGGGCCTTGGAGTTAGTGTAAAAACAACATTAAAGCACTTGCGTCAAATCAGAAAGATAAAAATGCTAGATAAGTGGGTGCCACACGAACTAAGCGACCTACAGCGAGATTTACGAGTCGAAGCATAGCACTACTGAATCGGCATAGAAATGAGGGAATTCTTAATCGAATTGTTACCTACGATGAAAAGTGGATCCTGTACGACAACCGTAAGCGTTCGTCTCAGTGGGTGGACCCGGGTACAGCACCTAATCAGTGCGCTAAAAAAAAGATTACTCATAGGAAGATGATGGTGACTGTCCGGTGGACCAGTGCCGGACTTGTACACCACAGCTTCTTACCGAATGGCACAACAGTGACGGCAGATGTCTATTGCCAAGAATTGCAAACAATGATGGAGAAGCTCGTAATTCAACAACCAAGACTAGTCAATCTCTCTTCCCCATTGCTTCTCCACGACAACGCGCGAGCTCACACTTCACAAAAAGACCATCGCAAAGCTACAAGAGTTACAGATGGAAGCTCTCCGTCACCCATCGTACTCACCGGACGTTGCCCCAACAGATTTCTACTTTTTTCATAATTTAGACAATTTTTTAAGTGGGAAAAATTCAACACCCGAGAGGCAGTACAAAACGCTTTCGCTGGCTTCATCGCCTCCCATCCGGCAGACTTCTACAGTAAAGGGATAAACAAACTGCCATCAAAATGGCAGAATTGTATAGATAATTTGGGCCAGTACTTTGATTAGCTGAGAAAAAAAAAAAAACATACAAATCTCCAATTTCATAGGTAAAGACCTAATATAACTAGTTTGAAAGTACAAGCACTACTCACAGTTTTCATTGTGTCTGCTGCAAGTTGAATAACTTTTCGGCCCATATCGTGAATATTTATAGGAGGCAAGATGGAGGTTAAAATTCTAGTTTTTCCATTAAATTATTAAGTAACAAAATTTTGGTGGCTTTATCCTCCTACCAAACAAGTTATATGCTTCCTTATTAATTTGAATTAGTGTAATAGAAACCACAAGTTGATTAAGATTGGTAATGACTGATTTTTATATAAGTTAACAGTCTTATATCACACTAAGAACAACAAATAAAATAAAACGAATAATGCAAAAAAAAGTAATATGCTTTCAATAACAACTATGATAGAAACTGTGTTGCGATATGTATTAGAGACTCATAGTGGCAATATTTTTGAAAATTACAAACATCAAGTAAACTAATAAAAAAACGATTAGTGAAAATTATTTTCGTTGTATATGTATAATACATACTCCTATATAAGAACCCAATCAATCTGCCTAGCCTTTTCCCAACTATGTTGAGGTCAGCTTCTAGTCTACCCGGATGCAGCTGATAACCGTAATTCACATGGAGCGACTGCCAATCTGACCTGCACAACCCAGTAACTGGGTAATACGTTACCCCTTGATCGGGCTTCTGACGACCCGTAACGACTATCAAAGATCTACGAATAACAACTGGGACCAAAACGGCTTAGCGTGATTTCCGAAGCACGGAGGACTCTCGGTATATTAAGATGGTCACCCACCCACATACCAACCCCGGCAAGCGTAGCTTAACCTGATGGATCGAACCTTGCCGATGATATTACTTAGCCACGAACTCCACCCGACATTAGATATTTAAATAATAAGCCAATGTCTTCATGCTTTCGCAGATACTAGAAAATTAGACTAAACAGATAATTTATTTAAGTATACTTAACTATAATTTGCTATGACGAGCGCATCGCTCAAGGCGGTCGCACCTGCCGTGCGGACGAGGTCGGCGCCCCCAACTGCTGAGGAAGATCCGCAGCCCCGGCTATTACAAGCAGCAACAAAAATAAAACTTATGTAATATTATTGAATTTAATTTGTTATTTGTCCTTTTAAAATGTAAATATATCATGATCATGAGTTCATGACTCATGGATAGCTAAACAGTCTGTAGTGCATACGAGATTCATGTCTTCTACAAAACAATACTGTGCGTTTGCACTGGCGAAACATTCACGTAAAACAAGTTGAAATCTCAATTTTCTGTAAAACATTGTATTGAACATTCACAGAAAATAGAGATTTCAACATGTTTTTAGAGTTTCGTAGTCAACAAGAAACCCTTATAGTTTTGCCATGTCTGTCTGTCTGTCTATCCGCGGCTTAGCTCAGAGACGATATAAAATATGTAAAAAACGTTGTCCAATTCGAAAGGGGCATATAGGTACTGCAATAACATTAACAAAAAGTAATAAAAAAATATTATTATTGAAAATAAAGAGTTATTGCTATTTAAAATCCATCCAAAATTAGAAAATGTTCAACTGGAGACATAAGTTATGACTTTTAGCGGGTGTCTAAACGACGACGGCCGCCCGCGCCCTATAAAAAATGTGGCAAATTTAAGTCCTGAAATTTTCCACATAAATATACTCTCAACACGATACCTAACAACACCCTCACGGATCGGATAGGTTTTTTTTTACATGTTGTACGTATTAATCACGCCGACAAAGTGGTAAAATAAAATCATGAAAAACATTTTTTTTGCCCTTCTCGTAAAGTGGGATATTTTGGTTTCTCGTCTATTCCATGGTGTGGGGTGTCGTTCAAAAATATTGCGAGAATATGACAACCTTTTTTGGATTCAGTTCAAAAGTCTAAGTCAAAGTTTTTGTTCCACTTAAGTGTGAAAATTTCACGGCAGTAGTTTATATAACGAAATTAAAAGGAAAGCTTTCACAGATAAGGAGGCTCTACAAGATAACAGGTAATGATGGACCAACTTACATTTGCAGTTGCAAAAACATGTTTTCCCATACATTCCGTATGGGTAATGGTACGGAACCCTTCATTGTGCGTGGTCCAACACGCACTTAGCCGGTTTTTTATGTGAATGTTTCGCCAGTGCAAACACAAAGTTACAATTCAGGAACACTGAGGCACCTGTGCTTCTTCACCTTACTGACCATAGAGTCGAAAAGAACGTCCGCTGCGCCATAAAAGTACAAGATAGAGACGGAAACATTACTAGAGTCCGCGCCATCACTCAAGTCCGATAGAAGCGGTGCTAGTGTCTGTGATTGCATCGAATTGCATTTAAAAAAAAATAATGTGTCGTAAAATATTTTAGAAATCATATTTCCTTTCATGTTACCTACTTTTTAAAATGAATAAATGTAATTTTTCCCAGAGACGGTGGGATGAGCCGCTCTGCAGAGTAGTACAGAACAATTTACTTGACACGTCTGCTACTGCTGTGGAGCGTGCGCGCCTGTTGGCTGTGGGTAAATGGGAGTCGGGACTGTGGCTACCGTCATCGAACTTAGGCACTTTGTTGGACGACACTACCTTCCGCATCGCTGCTTCCCTGCGACTAGGAGCTCCTGGTTGTTCTCCTCATCGCTGTCACTGTGGCGAAGTTGTCAACAGCCTCGGACACCACGGCTTATCTTGCAGCCGAAGTGCTGGTCGCTTAGCGCGGCACGCGAACATTAATGACATCATCCGACGAGCTTTTGTCACCGTCGGCGTTCCAGCTGTGCTAGAACCTAATGGTTTGGCACGCGATGATGGCAAGAGACCGGACGGCATGTCTTTATTTCCATGGAAGGTGGGTAGACCTTTAGTGTGGGACGCAACGTGTGTCGATACTCTTGCGCCATCCCACCTTCCTGGCTCAGCGTGCTGTGCTGGCTGCAGAAAACCTCAAGCGGCGAAAGTATAATAACCTTATAGGCAACTATATTTTCGAGCCGTTTGGGGTTGAAACCCTAGGGCCGTGGGGTCCGAGTGCTCATGGTCTATTCACTGAAATCTCTAAACGACTGGTTGACACTTCCCGTGACTCAAGGGCTGGTTTTTACCTTGGCCAGAAGCTAAGCATTGTCATACAACGTGGCAATGCGGCCAGTCTCTTGGGCACACTACCAGTCGACAGCGATGCGGTTGAATTTTTCGACGATATATTTTAGTTTGTATAATAATACATTAGTTTTAATTTTTTATATATATTAAACATTATACACTTAACAAAAAAAATGTAATTTCAAGTAAAAATATTGTTGTTTTACTTTGTTAGTCAAAATGACTACTGTTTATTCACTGTAAAGCCGGGTCCGCTGCGCCAATTTTCGTTACAAAACACGTCAGTAAAACATGTTATGTAAGCAGCCAGTTCGCAGTGATAAAATGTTATGTTATATTATGTTTGTGTTTATTATTTAGGCCAACGCCCTCAAAATGCACTTTTCAAAAATGAGTTCCGACGAGTAAGACGTGCTGTTTTAGCAATAGTAGATTTAGTGCCACAAAGAAAAAAAATATTCCATGACCGACCGTACCTGTAACGATGTTCGTTCAATATTTATCAAGAAATGAAAATTGATGATAGGTAAGACTTTATATGTCAATTTATTTTTATTTTTATTTATTGTTGACATAATCTACTCATTACAATGTTTTTTAATGGGTTGTATTGCAATAAGTGGTTAGCTAGCGACCTCGAAAATTAATTATTTTACCTTGATGGTCCTAGTTTATCAATTATAACTTCTAGTTACAGCATTATGTAAGCGGGCACGCCCTTTATGCCTGGAGGCTTTTTTTTTCTTTTTTAGATATTGTTTACGTTTAAGTTCGTCTCATTTTTGAACTGCCTAGGTCTTAAACAATTGGTACAGTCACCCACGCACTTTACAGTGCATGGCAACACTCTGATAGACATCATCTGTACAAATGTTAAACCACGCTCTGTATCAGTTGATGTCATACCGGATCTAGGTGCGCACGCGCTGATTTCCGGTGAATTTAGTTTTAAACGCCTGAAAATTCCATCGCGTAACATTACTTATCGACCACTAAAAAACATTAATAGGGAATGTTTTGATCAGGATCTTGAGTTGCTTAACTGGAAAGCGATAACCGAGCTGAGGGATGTTGATACAATGGTCAGTGAATTTAACTCGAAGTTACTCACACTATTTGATATCCATGCACCTCTAAAAACGAGTGTTATTAAGGAGTATTGTTACCCTTGGATTACTGAGAATGTTAAATTCATGATGCATTTGAGGAACAAAGCACATGCAGAATATTTAAAAAATAAAAAATCTGATTCAAGAAAGATTTATTACAAAGAATTTAAGTCACTTGTTTCTATGTCTCTATTTTACGAAAAATCAGCGTACTATAAACACAAGATCAACAGTCAAATCAATGATTCCAGAACGCTTTGGAAAAACCTAAAGTCTACCCTGCTCCCATCTAAACATAAGGAATTACCTCTGCATTTTAACGATCCCGACAAAATTTGTGACCATTTTCTGAATGTGCCGGGTGGAGATACCGTTACTAATTCGTTGCTTGCATATTTTGAATCCGCGCGAAATAATAGTTCCACGTTTAGTTTGAGACCTGCAACATGCAAGGAAATAGCGAACGCGCTGACTAGTTGTAAACGACCAGCTTATGTCGTTTGAAGGGGGCGGTTTGTTGTAAGGTTTGGCACAGTAGAAAAACCACAAGCAGCTAATGTAACAAATCCACGTATATTGCACATAAAACACACACACAATATATTTAAAATACACAACAGTAATACAGACAAAGGTTAGAGCTAGATGTAATCCGAATTTAATACTATATTCAGCACGAATTTATACCTCAAGTAGCGAGATGTTTGTAGGAACGAAGTTAAAGCTCAACTGACTAAGAATCTGAGACTTTCTAAGAGAGTACTAGGCAACTAGTACTAGGCAACTACAATTGTAAAATCAGACCCGATACCTTAAGTAGATTTTTACTATAGGGCAAGTAGCGGGTACCATTTGTGCAAACACAATAATTTGCTCCTATTCAACAGGGCAGTTCGCTATTCAGGGACGCGACAGAGGGTCGGGGTATAGCTGGGTATTTCCCATTTTGCTATGACGAGGGTGTTTACACGAATGAGGGAGGCAGGGTTGCGCAGGTGCAAGTTATGACATGATAATTACTTCTAGAACAATGGATTACGTAATTATAAACACAGATAGGTATTCTCATTGTTTTAAATAGGTATTCAGGTGGGAAATAGTCTAGTCAGTGTTGTAGTCATAATCAAAACATTGTATTATGACTGACAACGGAGTTATATACCTTTTATTACATAAGGACAGGTAAACAAGAGAAAATAAGGTATTTTTAGTTACCTGTAGACACGGACAAATGTCTAACACATCTTTTAGTTAAGTCGGTGTCTATAGGTACATTGGTTATTGCTAGAGACCTGATTTTGTGTCAGGAATCTTTGATTTTACTAGACTTTCTTGTTCTAACTTGTCGGATCATTTATTCGAAACATTCTATATTAGTTGACATGTTAGAACTGGGCCAAAACTTTCCAGATTTGATGCTACCTACTGGACTTCATGTCCCGACTTGATTAATATCCACACATGATTTGACTTGATACTATTTTAACATGTGCAGATGTACTTACTAACAATAATCGGTTTATTAGGTAGGTATTTAGTGTGCTTCCTTAACACTAGTATTAAATCGAACGCTGAAGGTTGCGATGGCTTTACCATGAATATGATATTACTGACACTACCTGTGACTTTGGACGCCGTGACTGCTTTAGTAAATACATCTGTCACAACCTCATCTTTCCCTGAGTTATGGAAAATTGCCAAAGTGCTTCCATTACCGAAGACTCTTAATGCAGTGGATATGAAGGATCTTAGACCAATTAGTATACTACCGGTACTTTCTAAAGTTTTAGAGAAAGTAGTATGTGCGCAATTGGTTGAATTTTTAGAGACAAATAAAATCCTCCCAGATGTTCAATCAGGGTTTAGGAAAGGCCGTAGTACAGCCACGGCTTTGTTGGATGTGACAGACAATATCTTGTCGGCTCAAGATAATGGGATGTGCACTTTTTTGGTGTTGCTTGATTTTTCACGCGCGTTTGACTGTATTAACATTCCTTTATTATTGTCAAAGATGGCTTTTTATGGATTTGACGAGGACACAATAAAGTGGTTTGATAGCTATCTTAGCGATCGTACGCAATTCGTTGAAATACGGCAGGCGGACGGCTCAACAGTTGTCTCTGGACATCGCTCAGTTGGAAGGGGGGTCCCACAGGGCTCGATTCTTGGGCCAGTATTGTTTATTTTGTATTGTTCCGATATAATTAGAAATATAAATAAATGTAAATACCATATTTATGCCGATGATACACAAGTATATATATCATTTAAACCCGAAGACTATGAACAAGCATTAAATGATCTTAATACTGATCTTGAAAACATAGTGCAATGGTCCAATGCCAACACGCTTGCCTTGAACCCTACAAAGACCAACTATATGATTTTTGGAACCGAAAACCAGTTAGGTAAAATTAAACCCTGTGCCAGCTGTGTGACGGTTATGGGAGAGCCTATCGAACGGGTCTACGAAGCACGTAATTTGGGTCTTATCATGGACACGGAACTTCGTTTTCACAAACACGTATCTGAGTCGATCCGTAATTGCTATTATAGACTTAAGATTTTATACAAAGCCCGTCCCTATCTTAGTGAAGAATTGCGAGTCTTGCTTGTGGAGTCTTTGGTTTTATCGAAGTTGAATTATGCGGACACAGTGTATGGCCAACGACTACTGTCAAAAACTGAAAGAATGATTCAAAGACTTCAAAACGCCTGTGCACGCTTCTGTTTTAAAGTTCCCTTTAGGGGTCATGTTACACCTTTCTTCAATGAGCATAACATTTTAAAAATGAAAGCTAGACGTAAACTCCACTTGGCGAGCCTACTCTTTGGTGTTATTAAGTCTCATTCCCCTTCTTATTTATATGACAGACTGTCATGGACAAGAAGACACAGAATCGGTGAGGGGAGAAAATGTTCTCAACAGCTTTCCATCCCACGGCACAAGTCGGCGGCTTTTAGAGGCAGTTTTCGCTACGCAGCTACCAAATGCTGGAACAATATCCCTCCACCCATAAAGTACAGTAAAAGTTGCTCGACTTTCAAATTTAAATTAAAAGAATTTTTATTGAGCCATCAAAAGGATGTTGAAAATGTTCGAGCCGACTTATCTGCCATTTAAAAAATGTTTTATAATTTTATTTAATTTTTTTATAATTTTTATAATACTTATCAATTTTACCTACATTTATTTAATTATTATTAAGAAAAAAAATACAATTTTATCAGTTTTAATTTTTATTTGTCAATTATTATTATCTTATTATGCTCTGAATGAAAATAAAAATCGCATCAATCTCCGTTTCGTAGTTTAGAAGAACAGCGCAGTCGCTCGATTTTGCCTTGGAGGTACTTTCTATTTATAAATGATAGATTTATTATTTTTAAATGTAGTAAATACACAGATATTGAGTATTTAGTTTGGCTGCGCATTAATCACAACACAACGCACTCACACATGTATGTCACAACATTTTATTTGTTTTTGTATGGGTTTATTTTATTTATTTTTTATTTTATTACCTTTAAAATTTATTTATTATAGCGGACAGACACTTTCTTATATTTATAATTCTAGCGTATGGCACTCGTGGGTTGCAGCTGAAAATCAGCGTCAGGTGGTACACTTTGTGTTGTCATCTGACATTATGCTGAGCTGAGGCCCTTTTGGCATTATAATAATTTGTTTTCTGTTTTATAGTTTTAAGGTGTATTTTTTTTTTGTAATGCCAATAAACGCATTTTTCTTTCTTTTCTTTCTTTAATTATTTTTATTTCTGCCTGAGTATAGTTCTCGATGTTTTTGGTTGGTATATTGGCGTGTGCTAGCTGTCATATGGCTATTAATTTATCATTTAAATTATGTTTTGCGTAATGTAAATTATCTTGCATACTATTATATAAAATCATTCTTTTTTCTGACTGAACAGACAGCTGTGCTGCTAGGGAGTTTGTTGCGCCACTTCTTCTTCCCAGCTAAAGCACTAGGAAGTGGTGAAGGGTGGGCGTTTTGGGGGACTGTCTTATGTAATTTTGACGTTCGAAAAGTGCTGATCCTCAGCCTAGTTAGAATAAATGACTTTTGAATTTTGAATTTAAAAAAGAATCGGTGTTCAGAAAGCGGTTTTGATGAGCTATTAACATTAATATTTTATTCTCGAACCAATTGTATATGTCGGCGTCACATTGTAAACAACACGTGCATCGGGCTACGCTGTAGCACTATGGCGCTGTAGCGCGCTACGACATTCTCCCACCTCCTCGCTGCTGGGCGGAGTTAGTGATCGCTACGTCGTAGCGCGCTACGTCTTTGCCCCACCTACAATACTACCGTATAAAAGAGTCCGCACGGTGGCGAAATGGGATTCTACCTTCAGGCGTTGCCCGGTGCACAGGTTGTATTGCTTTCAATTATTGTTACTCTGCCTCTCTGTACATTGTTACTATTTTGTGTAAACTAAGCTATTACTGGGTGTCATGGCTATTTGTGTCTTGAAACTGATTAAGTGTAGTTTCGTGTAAAATTAATTGATTAAATAATTTATAAGAAAATCTAAATTCTTATTATTTAAAGAACCTCTTTTATTTTACAATATATCTGATCCTGTGCCTTCATCAGAAGTGGGATCAGACCCAGTCCCACCTTTATCTGGGACTGCCAGTAATTTAATATAGGAACATATGTAATTTTTTTCGGCTAGTATGGAATCAATTATTAAAAAAAAAAAATGCAGATAGTATGACACCTAGCTACATGACACCCAGTACGCAGTTAATGCTGGTTCCTTTCGATCCTGATGCACCTGAAACTGACATGATCAACTGGTGTGCGTTAAAATCAAGCCAGATAATATTTCATGGGTTGTTGTTAAGGAAATTCTGGTCTTTAAATTTTCCAAATCCATGACAATTAAAGATCATTTTGATTTAATTATCAAAATTCAAATTGATAATAAAGTCGACGCAGGAATGCGAATTTACCGGAAAATGTACTAACCGGTTTTGGCATATCTATCCTGTCACAGTGCGATGACAAAATTTGGCCTAAACTCAATTCTGTTGTTATAAACGATAAGAATCAACTCTTCCGCATACTGCGCAGCTTCTCATTAAAGAGAAGAATTGAAGAACCAGGTACGTCTTAATCGTACACTTAAATGCCCCGTCCGTCAACACCATTTCGGAGAAATTGCAATTCGATCGGTTCTAATAACGTTAATTGCTCACTCCAAATAAAATTCCCAATCATGGTACAAAACTGTACATAGGCGACCTTACAGGCTATTTAGGAACACAAGACAACACAAGTTTACACCGAGTTAGGAATCGTTAATAACAAGGTTCAAGAATTACAAGATGTTTTCATTCGAGAAAATTCTTCGCCTTTCGCGAGTCCCATATTATTAATTTAAAAAAAGGGACGGTAGCGATCGCATGTGTGTTGATTATCGGGAACTTAATAGCAATACTCGACCAGACAGCTATCCTTTACCACTAATTAGTGATCAAATCGATAAGTTACATGGGGCCTGTTTCTTCTCTAATTTGGATATGGCCACTGGATTTCACTAATTTGCGTCCATAAGGAGTCTATAGAAAACTGCTTTTGTTATACCTTCGGGTCAATTTGAGTACCTAACCATGCCGTTTGTTTTACAAAACGCTCCACAGGTTTTTCAAAGGGCTATAAATACGGCACTTAAACCTCCTGAATCAGAGACCGTTCAAGAAGGGTTGGTTCGTTTAAATAGATTAACTTTAATCTGGGTATCGTAATATCCTCTGGAGAAGTTGGACCAAGTCCTCATAAGGTTGAAGCCCTAAAAAATATCCTTCCTCCAAGCACTGCTACTCAGGTTCATCAATTTACAGGCCTGGCCACATATTTTCGACAATTAATTCCAAATTTCTCAAAATTGATGAAACCTTTGTATCCTCTAACCACGGTCAAAAAGGTTACTATTAATTGGACCTGTGAACATAATGATGTACATCAGAAAATAGTAAAATATGTCATTTCTGAGACAGTTAAAAAAAAAATTGACCCTTTACCCATCGAACTCCACACTGATGCAAAAAGGGAAGGATATGAGGTTATACTAAAAAAAATAAAAAAAAAAATAGTCTACCTCATGTTGTCGCTTATTTTAGTCAGAAAACCACAAGTGCTGAAAGTCGTTATCATTCGTATGAATTGGAAACATTAGCCGTAGTTAAATCTGTGGAGCAACACACGTTTTCAACATTACCTGTATAGGCGTAAATTTACGGTTTTTACGGACTATAACGCCTTAAAGGCCTCTCATTCCAAAAAGAACATTATACCTAGAGTACACAGGTGGTGGGCAATTTTGCAGTCGTATGACTTTTTATATAATTTATAAAGAGGGAAAAAATATAGCACATGCAGTCTTTCTTTCACGTAATCATGCTGACACATCTTTTATTCATAAACCAGCTAAAATTGTAAATTTGGCTGAACTAGAAAGGTGTTGGCTATGTATAGAATAACCTGATTCTGAAATATCAGACATTATTTCCAAATTCTGTTCAAATTACTTGCCGTCTGAAATATCACACACATACGATATTAGACAGGGCATACTTTATCGTAAAATCTAACGTAATAAAACCACTAAATGGTTACCAATATTGCCACACTCTTTAACCTGATCAATGTTTAATCATGGACATAGCGAAATAAAACACCATGGTTATGAAAAAACGCTCGATAAATTATACGATCCTTATTGGTTCCAAAAAATGTTCAAACTTATAAAAAAAAAGGTAGATTCTTGCGTCGTTTGTAAGGTTTCCAAAGGTCCGTCGGGTGCCCAGCAGGACCATCTATATCCAATCCCTAAATTGCCCACTCCATGGCATACAATTCATTTGGATTTAACTGGCAAACTCAGCCGAAAAAGCGAGCGTAAGGAGTATTGTTCCGTGATTATTGATGGTTTTTACAAAATTCGTCTTGTAAGAGCATACCTTAACCCAAATGCATTTGATGCTATTAAATCACTTAAAAATGCAGTGAACTTGTTTGGCGCTCCTAAAAGAATAGTTGCATATCGTGGTAGGTCATACGACAATGCTGAATTTAAGATTTTTTGTAAAGATAATCATATCATATTATAGCCACTGGTTCCAGTAGGGCAAATGGTCAGGCCCAGCGTATGCTCACTATAGTTGAAACATATTCGGACAGCTTATGGCAAGATCATGTAGGCGACATCCAATTAACTCTCAATAGTACTCGTTGTAGAGTAACAGGGTTCACGCCCTTGGAATTAATGTTTGTTATTAAGGGCAGTTCATTAAGGATATCAAGAGTATCTACTAATAATCCTAATGAAGATAGGTTAAACCTCGTAACCATTCGATCCGATGCTTCTGCTAGTATAAAAAGTTGGCTCAATATGACACAGGTCGATATAACAAGGGTAAAGCTATAGTAAAACCTTTTTCAGTAGGTGACTCTGTCTTTGTTAAAAGCGAAGAAAGACACCAAACGAAACTAGACCGTAAATGCAAAGGCCCCTTTAAAATAACCGCTATTTTGGAAAATTATGGGTACGAATTAAAACACATTAATGGAAACAATAGAGTCTACAAATACTCTCACGAAAACTTGCGAGAAGTACCCCGTGGTCAGTCATTGTATTTGGAAATCACAGAAAATTTTGATGAGGATGACGTGTCGGCGGATAATAACAACACGGAGGTTCTTGTTCACGAGACTAGGCAACATATTAACCACTGAAGCGTTTTCAAGTGACTAATGTCCCTGATGCGTTTTTGCGGCCCGGGCGTTCTCAAGTGACTCAAGTCCCTTTTTGAGTTTTCGTCGGCGTGACGTCGGAATATGTCTATTTCATTCTATCCCATGAAGTTTCAATCCATTTTCTCATTTTTACTCGATACTTTATTAAATTCTACATGCTAAAAATACGACAAAACTTTACTTTTATCTTCAATTCGATTTAAAAAAAAAAGTTGAATGTCAGTTGTTGAATCTGTGTCTGTGAGTGACCGTGCCGTTGCGACCGCTGCGAATTTAATTACGAATTGGTGAGTATTTTTGAATAAACTACTGATAAAATGGTATAAAATGGGTAATTATAATACAGACTATATGTGTGCAACCGGGTTTTAACCTGAAGGTAAGTATATTTCAAATTATGAGTGGTTTTACGTGTGCTTGTACCGGTTTTAGAATTTTGTCGGAATACTTAATTATTTATAAAATTTTAAGACCTGTTCCGTATCTAAAGTAATAGTTATCGCATTGAATATTTACTCGACAATAGTTTTCAGCAAAAATATATACAAAAAATAGTAGATTGAAGTCAAAATTACATGTTTTGTTCAAGTTAACCCCAAAAAAACCAAATTTTGATGGCGGTTCTTCCTTCTTCTTCCTTCATTCAATTCCATATTTTACTGTATTGTATAAACCTAGCAGCATAATACTTACATGTAAATTACATTATTACATTCTCTTTCAGATAGTACCAATATTTTTAATTTAAGTGAAAAATTATAGTAGTTATAAATTATTTAATTTAAGTGATTATTTATTCACCGTCGGCAACAAAACCTGACCTGCTAATGCCTGTAAATCAATATTTAATACTATCAAGTATGTTTTTTAATTTTTTTTCGTACGTAAATTGAACCCTTCCACCAATAAAACACATAAAATATACATGGTATCGAATTACTTTTTGAAATAATAATTTTTAAAGTTCACATATTGTTTTTTTCAACTATAGTCAATGTTTAACGCTAAGTATAATAAATTACAAACGAAATACAGACAAACACTTGACACCACTTGAAAGGGTCTTTCATAAGCTTGAACAAAAAAATTACTTGAAGTGTCTATTGATTACAACACGCCAACAAAAAAATAATCTGTGAACCCGTCCGACCCGCGCGCGACGGGGCGCCGTTTTTTGTCGAAGCTCGAGCGCTCTGACGTAATTACGGGCCGCGGCCGCAAAACGTCAAGTGGTTAACTTTGATGATATTCAGTCTACTAATAGTGATACTATCTCTGCCGATAATAATACCATGTCTGCCAATAGTGATACCTCTGTCAATAGTGATACCATGTCTGCTAAAAGTGACACTATATCTACCAGTTCTCATAGTAATGCATATTGTAGAAACCCTGGTTTACGTGCTGTTTCAGTAGAATCTATTGGACCTGAATCAATCAACATTGTAACAGAAGCACTTGTACATCAAACAAAGTATTGAGCTATTTGTTAATTAAGCTAAAGGAACGATACTTGTTCGGCCTAGCTAGATCCGGTCCAGTTTAACTGAAGGGAAAACTATTGCCGGACCAGGGGACTGATCTTGTAGGGTCAGAAGTTGACCGGACCAAGCCTTGTAGAGTCATAACTGACTGGACCAAGTGGTCAAATATCTGGAGGGTCAGAAGTTGACCGGACCAAGCCTTGTAGAGTCATAGCTGACTGGACCAAGTGGTTAAATATCTGAAGGGTATAAGTAGACCGGACCAGAAACAATAGCAGGATGACCAAACGGTACTTAATCAGTTTTTCATGTTCTAGATGTGGCATTGTGGGCTAAGCGTGCGAGGACGTCCGCACGTCAGCATGGCCGTGTCGGCGTCACATTGTAAACAACACGTGCTTCGGGCTACGCTGTAGCACTATGGCGCTGTAGCGCGCTACGACATTCTCCCACCTCCTCGCTGCTGGGCGGAGTTAGTGATCGCTACGTCGTAGCGCGCTACGTCTTTGCCCCACCTACAATACTACCGTATAAAAGAGTCCGCACGGTGGCGAAATGGGATTCTACCTTCAGGCGTTGCCCGGTGCACAGGTTGTATTGCTTTCAATTATTGTTACTCTGCCTCTCTGTACATTGTTACTATTTTGTGTAAACTAAGCTATTACTGGGTGTCATGGCTATTTGTGTCTTGAAACTGATTAAGTGTAGTTTCGTGTAAAATTAATTGATTAAATAATTTATAAGAAAATCTAAATTCTTATTATTTAAAGAACCTCTTTTATTTTACAATATAGCCGATCCTGTGCCTTCATATACATAAATAAAAAACAAAGGAGTATCTTGATTCCACTCCATCGCTGCACTTATTAGTTACTTAAAAAAATGTCACGAAACGTCTTCTTCTACGTCTGGAGAACACTTAAACAAGAAATGAGTCACTTTATCCGTTCGTCTCGGCAAACATGGGTGACCGTCGAATTGTCTATAAAAACGTAATACCTAAATCGTTTGCAATTTGAGCAGATTTCCACCATATTATGTTGATTTTTGGATTTAGACAGTATTTATCTAGGCTTGTACATCTTTTTTTTCCAAAACACTTAGCTAAAATGAAGTTAGTTAGTAGCGTAAATGACATGTTTTCATATTGTTTTTTCTGTATTATAAGCAACAATATTTGTAATATTGTTTCAGCAGAAGCATAGCTTTTATTACCAAGATACAAACTATCTATATTTTTCATTCGTAAATTTAAGGGTTCCGATAGCAAAGAGTAAAAACGGGACCCTATTACTAAGACTTCGCTGTCCGTCCGTCCATCCGGCCATCCGTCCGCCCGACCGTCCGTCCGTCCGTCCGTCCGTCTGTCACCAGGCAGTATCTCATGAACCGTGATACTTACACAGTTGAAATTTTCACAGATGATGTATTTCTATTGCCCCTATTACAACAAATACTACAAACAACAAATACTAGAAATAAAATAAAATAAATATTTATTCCCATACAACAGACATGATTTTTTTGGCGTTTTTATAGAAAATGGTACGGAACCCTTCGTGCACGAGTCCGACTCGCTCTTGGCTGGTTTTTGGTATTACGGTACTCATCCAAATTTATCATACATTTTCGATAGCTAGTAGAGCTATCGCGTCAGGCAATAGTTGTCAATGTGAGCGTGGTCGTACTGCTCACTGTAGGTGCAACGTGCTTGGTTGGAGTTCGTTCGGGGTATTTTTTTGTCAGTATTAGACGGTTATGTACTTTACTGTGCTGTGCGTGCGTATTTATTTGTTTCTAAATTGTATTGTAATATTTCTGACACTATTGACCTCTTTTATTTCTATTGGAACCGGAGTAAATTGGTAGAAATCGTCACGTAACGAAAATAGCGCTATAGTCCATTTGGCTTTTCTCTGAGAAAGTGAGAATTTGGTCAAAATGAAAATCCAAGATAGTGGCTGCGAAGTTTTTCATAATAGGTACTAGCACCACACATACAAGTTATCAGTCTCAGAACATATAAAAGGGAGAAGTGCCGCATGCCGTACTGCTTCATATCAACCAAAACCGATGTCCCCAGTTTTCTCCCACCGCAGCGCCCACACACACATTGAACCGTGTAAAAACAAAGACTCGGACGTTGCCGGTGAGTCTGCGGCAACATGCAAACATGGGCTGTGATTGGCTTTAACGCACTAGGGAGGCGACAAACGATGAACGACAAAATGATGTTTTATCGACATTATAATATTTAAATTATTATGTTAAGATATTGATGGGTACCAAAATGATAAGTTTATGTGGTGGTATTTAAACTTCTAGCTACAAGTTTAAATAACACGGGTTGTTAACTTACCATAAATTTCAAAGGTAAAAAATATCGACGAACACGAACTTAAAAAAGCCGTTTATGTTACTCTGTAGGTACCTACCTACAGAGTAACATAAACGGCTTTTTTTAAGTTCGTGTTCACCTTCACATACATTTAAAACTCTGGTCTTAGTGAAAATCTTATTAGTAGGTATCTTAATTTTTTTGTACCTTTTAATATTATTAGTATCTTATTATTTACCTTTAAGATAGACACCCAACCAAAACTAGTAATGAAATAAAATACTACAGCGAAAGTAGTTGAAATAAAATCACTAGTAATGACGTTGGCAATTTCAGGGCTATTTCTATCTTACCAGCATTTAGCAAAATATTTGAAAAGTTAATACTCAAGCAGTTGCTAAGACATTTTAATTTAAATTGCCTCCTTCATAATGAACAATATGGCTTTACAAAGGGTCGTTCCACTACAGATGCGGGTGTTGCTCTGCTGAAACACATATTTAACGCATGGGAGAACTCGCAAAATGCTATTGGGGTCTTCTGTGATCTCTCCAAAGCCTTTGACTGCGTACACCATGACACGCTTTTGCGTAAACTGCGTCATTACGGTGTGCAAAACAAAGCTCTCAAAGTAATAAATTCTTAATAGTTAGGTGTATCTCAAGGCTCAATACTGGGCCCATTCTTGTTCTTAGTGTATACAATACTGACTTACCATTATATTTAAAGGGTATCAGTCTGTGAAGTTGTACTGTTTGCAGATGATACTAATACTTCTCTTATTTTTAAAGTAGACAGGAATAGACAAGATTTTGACGATGTAAACAGTGCACTCTCAATGGTTACGGATTGGTTTACGACAAATGACCTAGTTCTCAATGCCAATAAATATTCTGCTGTGGGGCAAAGCTGCTGATATTCAAAATATATTTGTCCTCCAAAAACGAGCTGTTCGAGCAGTTTACCAACTGGGTGCCAGAGTTTATCTGAGAGATTTTTTCTAAGATATTGGTATCTTCACAGTTGTATCACAATTCATCTTCACCAACATCCTATATATTAGGCAAAATATATAATTTTTATCACTAAAAACAGTGATATTCACAATGTTAACACTAGAAACAAGAACAAACTATGACTAACAACTACCAATTTGAGCTGACCATTTCTTGAAATGATCAATTCTAAGATCAGGCCACGACACATACACGCTCACATGCGCAAATTTACAACCTTTTACAAAGACACTACAATTAGCTTTAACTTTAAAGTTAATCAAACTACATCACACAAAGTGCACACATGTTTGCGAAACCGACTTCATTCTACACTTCACTGTTGACGGCGGTCTGTCTTGGTCTTTTACTTTATAATCAAAGGTTTTTTATTCGGTCTGAGCTTGTAACCTGACTAGCCGCCAGAAATACTTACAATTTGAGAGTATACCTGAAAATTAGTATGGGAGATGTAAAATCATAAAATGACCAATTTTGAATTTATCATGTCTTTGTATACCACAACATGTGTTCCTGAGAACGAGGGTCTTGACAGATAACGGAATCATCCTATAAGGGTTCCCATTTTTTACATTTTGAGGGTTCCGTATGGAACCCTGAAAAAGATTACTTGAATTTATTATCTGCCTGTCTGTCTGTACTTGTGTTGTGTGTGTGTGTGTTGTTTACGTGTTTTGTGTGTACATAAATAAATATAATAAATTATCAATTTTGTATCCTATTAGTCATTAGCATATTTAGTACTACTTAGCATTTGTCCGCGGCTTCGCCTGCGTGGATGTCATAAAATATCTCTCGGAAACGTATTACCAGGATAAAAACTATGCTATATACTAACCCAGGTCATTGTCTTTGTGTCAAATTTCGAAGACGTGAAAAGGTAACAGACTGACACAGTTACTTGCGCATTTATCGAATGGGATCTATATCGAAAGGGATGAAATTAGAAGGAACTTCGAGATGTTTTTCTATGGAGAAAATTCTATCATTTTACGTTACTGTTCCCTAAAATACTTACCTAATGTAGAACTCATTTAATTTGTATTAGGGTTCCGTACTTCCAAATGAAAAAACGGAACGCATATATGCTTACTCGTGTGTCCGTCTGTCCGTCTGTCATAGCCAATTTGCTTCGAATCTACGACGACTAAGATATGAATTTCTGTGACCCAAACACGGACGTGTAGGTAACGTAGGTAGTTTAAAAGTTATTTAAGAAAATAGATTAAAATTGACCGGGGCAAAGAACTAAAATACAGGTCCAAAGACACCGACCTCCGAAATTAAAGTTATTTTTAACTTTATGGTGTTTGTTTTGGAAATCGGTTGTTTTTTTTTTTTCATAACACAAATAGGTACAAAAATTTAAAATCTCAATGTACGCGGGGTCGATATCGACTTTTAGTTATACCCGCTCACCAAATGAAGAATATAAGAGCAAATACATCAAAATATGTACATTACCGTTTTTAATACTTAAAACATTTGCAAAAGGTCGGGGAATTAGGTAGGTACTTAGCGTCAAAGCATAAAACATCATTTGAAAAAAAAAGAAATGAATAAATCTCATACTGCGTTTTTATTTTTGTTTGGTAATTATAAAGTACCAGATCCGTTGACCTTGACAGTGTTACTTATATATATACGTCCATCAGACCGCATCCCACATCGTTCTTCTAGAGCTCCATAAGTACTAAACTCAACATGAAATTGGTAAGTCAATAGATACATCTTTTTTCAATTTAAATATTTTAGCGTGATTATTATGCATTGTTGATTATTTTGTAATGTTGTTCTACAAAATAATACTACATTTTGATGCAAGTGTGGAAATTTTTCATTGCACTCAAGGCGGGGTTTGCAGACAAAAGCGAGGCGCAATGAAACATAGAGTTTTTCTTTTTTTTCTGTATTAACGTTCTTAGTAATTGATTACAATCTTGCCTAATATACTAATGAGCTAGTTAACTCTAACTTAATATTTTACGAGATAGATTATGTACCTATGTTATAACTAAGAATAATGTCATTTCAATTTCGCAGTACTTTCTTAGGGTCAGATAATTGATGAAAACACTTTGTTCATGTGTAACATGTATAGCACAGCATTGTTACTATTACTCATTCACTATTTATAAGTCAGTGAAGTCTGTGTTCGTGGGTTGAGCTAATTTTTGGATGATGGTGGTGACGAGTTCCATTTTAAGGTCTCGCTGGGAGATCGTCATTTCTAATGTTAGTACCATGGTGCATTTACAGCATCCCTGAGTACTTTATTTTGGTTTTTTATTATTATTTTAACGTTGCTTCGTTTAGTACAGAATCAAAGTCGGATACCGTACGTCCAAATAGAGATGATGACTACAATTTCTTTTTTTGTTGTCATTTATATTACCTATCAAAAAATATTGGACATGTAGGTATTTTTTTCTTTTTAAACGTAATCAAAAGATTACGGCGATACATTGAGTTAAAATGTGGCATGACGATAATATTTTATACTTAGTTGTGACATAGCAGCTGCTGCAAGCCTCGTAGTTATGAAACGCTAGTGATAAATTTATATCCCTAGGGATATAAATATATCACGACTATAACCATCTTACTGCGACATAATATCTATATTTAAGAAATTTTTAGGTATAAAAGGCATGAATAAAGAATATCGCACTTCTCTGACTAGTTTATCCGTGGCTTACTTTGCTTTGTGAACCTAATAGCGATGCAATAAAAGCCATTTTTCAAGCAAGTGTGTTGAAAATAGTAGATTGTTATAATATAAGGGTCGGAAGGAATCAATTCCCACACGAGTGGGAATTGATGACTTTCACCCGTGTACCCGTAAACACTCTATTTTTCATTTCGAATATAAGGAAAGTAAAAAAATGTAGATTTTCTAAAATATTTATTGATAAAAATAACATATTAAGTAGTATCTATTTAAAATTAATTGAGAAGTTAGAACAATTTGTGACATTTAAAGTTAAATTTTTGTTTGGAATATTTACGCTGTTTGATATATTATGACAAATTTGGCTATGCTGGATGTCTGTAAAAGTAGGAGACTCTGGTATTTAATTAGACGGTGGAATCCATGGCAGAGACTCCCTTGAAGTAGTTGGTTGATGTGAATTGGGGCGTAAATTTATAGTCTCAGTTAATTTGTTTGAAATTTTAGTTTCAGTTTTATTTTGGACAGAATCCTCAATGTAGCCTTCTGCCATTGTGCTGGATTTCCATCCTCCATGTCTTTTTAACATTGTCAAGTTCGCCCCAGAATCGGCTAACAGTGTCGCTGACGTTCTTCTAAAACAATGCCCGGTATACTGCTCACAGTTTGAGATATACCTGAGATTTTATTTTTACCCATCACTTGTTTATAGCATTTTCTCTTTTGGTAGTTGAGAAAAAAGCGATCCGTTTTTATGTCATTAGTTCGGATTTTTATATACTTTTTTACTATTTGTGTAAACTCTTCTTGTACTACAAACGTGCGATCAATATTAGTTTTGGTTTTAGTCAATTTTATGAGTAATAACTGGACTTGATTTTCAACGTCGTTAATTGTTTGATTTGTGAGCTCACTGCTTCTGTAGGCGCCGCTTATACCGAGTATCAATACCACCTGTGAAAAACATATAATTTTGCCAGCATTTATCTTTTAGGTATGTAGGTAAAATAAACACTTAAAGATCTTTTACTAATGCACGCCATTCCAACGTCATTACTATTAATATACGCAATCTGGTCAGTATCATTGTCTCTTTTTATGCAAACCTATCTGTATTACATTTCAGAGTAAAGACCTCAGGAACGACGTTCATTTTAGAGTAAAAGACCTCTCCCTACCTAGATAAATGTTTTTAGCTTACCTTCATTGCCAAATATATCTCGTCAGGAGCTTCATTTATAAATGTTTCCACTTCGTAAGAGGTGAAAACCTTACCTTTTTTGCTCTTGAACCCTAGACTGTCTTTTCAAAAACGATGTTAAATTATGGAATTTTTTCAAATCTCATTGTGTTTTACACTTAATGCACTCTTGAGCATTGAATTCCTGCTCCATAGCGTAGAAGGCTGTCCGAATCAGGGGTATTTTGCTAGATAGTCCATTGAAGTATGTAAGAAACACACTTTCGGAAAATGATTTTATTTTCTTGTCTGCTCGTCACTTCATAAAATCATTGTATGTATTTAAGTATTTTTGAAATTTTTGGCAAAAGATTTTGGATTACTGTATTTGCCTCGTCTTTAACCGAATCTGGGGTCAACATTTCAGAATCACTAGAACTCATTTTTAATGAAATATTATTCAATAAAACCGAGATTTTGAATCTCAGTACAGCGTACAGAGTTAGTATCCCGCCAAATGATGTAGTCTTTTTATAATATTAAATATGGAACACAACGCGTCATTAAATATGAATAACAAGACTCCATTTTTGTTTATAGTTATTTTTCTATAAGGGGGTATTACACTATCACATCTATGATCAAATATATAAAATTGTAAAATAGACATATTATGGGTAATTTGTGAGCTTTGTAGATCGGTATATGATTTAATATGATAGTGTAATACCGGGGGGTATTACACTATCATATTAAATCTAAATTTATTAGTAAAAATTTTCGTAGCCGACCACCTAACCAAATTTTGTTCTATTTTTTAAATTAATTCCCGCCCTAGGGACGGAAGTAATTACTATGAGTTTTTCCCGCCCGCGGGTGGGGATTAGCGTCTTCCACACGCTACTCGGATCAAACAAACACTACTTTCCGAGTATGAGAAATGAAAAATATATTTCAATCGTGAAATGAAGCTCGCTTGTACCACAAATCATCACGTTTAGCGCTAAACGAATTTTAAATATCTTTCTGTATCGTTCAATCGTTTGAATATGATAGAGACAGAATTATCTTTTATATGTTTAGCACTTAACGCATTAGTGTTTTTGGCTGCAAGTGGTGCAAGTAAATAGGTAAGTATGTAGCGGTTACACCGCCACATACGAACTACGCATCAAAAGACGTGACGTCATACAAATCCGGCATCGCGCAATTAGAGTTTACCGCGCGAACGATATATAAGTATAAGACTATCCAACATCAACAGTTGGGCAGTTGCCCGCCAGACACAACACCCGTCTGGTCGGAGGATCCTCCCTTTTCTAAAGAGGATGAGTGAACTTTACACCCTGTTCCTCATGCCCCTAAAGGTATGCAATGACTGGGATGATCCAGACATTAGTTACGTTACAATAAAATACGCGGAACTTGCTCTAAACTCAGTGTTGAAATGGCTAATGGCTATCAAATAACATCATAACCTTAAATCTTAAGAAAACAGTGTACTTACCTTTCTCCTTACTATCCACCAACCTCCCTCCAACGGATTTAATGGCGCTTAAAGCTCATTCTTGCTCACGTGGTCTATCCTCTTCACAATGCGGCTGTCCACAACTCACAAGGTGTGAGTACGTAAAATATCTCGGAGTCTATGTGGATAATTCTTTGAGCTGGCAACCTCACCTTAGCAATCTCATATCGCGAGTCCGCAAGTGTATATATTTTTATTTAAACTAAGGCACTCCGCTGACTACTGTACCATTAAAACCGTTTATTATGCCCTGTGCCAAAGTATAATAAATTACTGCATCACTGTGTGGAGTGGGACTCCCAAGACAACCTTACTGCCTCTGGAACGAGCACAGAGAGCTGTCCTCAAGGTTATGACCTCGAAGTCGTTTAGATATCCCACCTCGGCTCTCTACACCGAATGTCAGGTCCTCACTGTGAGGCAGCTCTTTGTTCTTGGCACTATTCTGCGCAAACATCCCTCTGTGGTATACAAGCCAAATGCTGCTAAAAAGGGTAGATACTTCGAGGTATGCTCTAGTCGCGGATGTAAAACGGCCCTTGCTCAGCGTCATTAAGATATTCTGTCCAACCATTTATAGAATAAAATAAATAAATTATGCACCATTGCTCCCATGTGCCTGCATGGATGTAAGACCAAGATCAAAAAGTGGCTATTAACACTGAGCTACGATGAGACTGAAATTTTACTTCATGTAGCGATCGCTTAACCTAATGTAGCTAAAGTCATATTTTTATAATTATATTTATACAGACTTACATAAACACTAGTATTCACAATATTTATCACTCTCAATACATACACATACCCCCATATAGGTACTTTAATAGGTCACATCATATTGTTTGTATTTAGTAGTAAGTAGATAACTGGATAATAGTACTGTGGTCGTCCTACAACTACTCAGATATATTCAAATTATAGGCGAGGACGCTGGCACCCTAAACACAAGTTAAATCTTACTTTGGGTGCCAGAGTTCATCGAAAACACTATTTCCCATAGTTGTAACTCTGCATAGTGTTAAGTGTTTAGGTACAACTGAAGGTAATAATAAATAACTTTTTAAAACTATACGTAATCATGTCATATTCTCGTTTTTAAGTACCGTTAGTAATGTTATTTACGAAATGAAATATAATTTAGTGAATTATTTGTTATAAAAAAAAATCAATATCTGCTTAATTCCTTGGTATTTCGTATTGAGAAATAAATTCATTTTACAATAGTCCAATTAATAATAATAAAAAATATGCCACATACATGGCTCATGAGGGTGCTGGAGTTGTATAAAGTAGATGCAACTCTGCGCACCTTCCTGATGTCGTGTATGGGCCATGTAGGACGGTCCTTCGCTATCCAGGATGTCGAAATATCCAGAGGAATAGCGAACCGATAAGGATCGAGCGAGGCATATTTCAGGGCGATAGCTAAAGTCCACTTCGGTTCTGCTTAGCCCTGAATCCTCTTAGCACACTGCTGGAGTATTCAAGCCTAGGCTATCGGCTGAGGAGAGGTGGTCAGGTTACATATATCTCACCTCCTTTACATGGATGACCTAAAACTCTTTGCCCCCAACAACTTGCAACTGATGGAGCTACTGAAAGTAACTGAAACTTTCAGTAGCCGGTTTTTATGTACTCTTTCGGCGTACTCAAATGGACTCAGACTGAACTCGACGCCCTGGATAGGAGGGTCCATACGCTGCTGACTGCATATCGAATGCATCATCCACGGTCATCGGTAATGAGACTGTATATCCCGCGAAAGTGTGGGAGTCGAGGCTTTTTAAACGTTAAGACCCTCCACAATCGCGAGATATGCAGTCTCAGGGAATATTTCCTAGAAGCCGACGCGACGTAGGGATGCATCGAGATGTGGTGGCGCTGGACAAGGGCCTTACCCCGCTCTCGTTGGCTAAAGAGAACTGGCGCAAGCCTGTAGTGCTTGCCACTAGCGATCGCAAGGAGGTATGGCAGAGTAAGGAGCTTCACGGACGCTACTTCCAGGCCCTACATGGACCCGATGTTGATTTATTAGCGTCCGTAGCCTGGCTGCGTTTTGGTGACCTCTTCGAGGAAACCGAAGGTTTTTTCTGTGCAATTATGGACGAAGTTATGATGACGAACAATTACCGGAGATTCATTGTGAAGGACGGCATGGTTGACATCTGTCGGGCATGCCACCGTCCGGGAGAATCAATCCGACACATTATCTCCGGGTGTTCTCGTCTAGCTAACGAAGTGTACTTGCATAGACACAACCTTGTAGCCAGGATTATCCATCAGCAACTTGCTCTGAAATACAGCCTTGTGGAATGTTAAGTACCGTACTACAGGTATGTGCCCGACCCAGTTCTCGAAAATGGAAATATCACATTGTACTGGGATCGATCCATCATCACGGACAGGACTATCGTTGCCAATAAGCCTGATATAGTGGTGGTGGATCGAGGAGAGCGGCGCACAATGATCATTGACATAACGGTCCCGCATGACGGGAACCTCGTGAAAGCCAAGAAAGATAAACAAATTAAGTATCTTGACTTGGCTCGCGAGGTTGTCGACATGTGGGATGTGGACTCAGCGATCATTGTGCCGATAGTCATATCAGCCAATGGCTTAATTGCCAAGAGCCTCGACCAACACCTAAGGAGGCTCTCGTTGGGCAGCTGGATTAAGGGCTTGATTCAGAAAGCGGTACTCCTGGACACGGCTCGCATTGTTAGGAGGTTCCTCTCTCTGGAGCCCTGACCGTCGGTAGCTTAGACCCTGTTCCCGGTACCGGTGGGCTACTATTTTTTATATGTTTAAATGTTTTTATATTTTTTTATTCTAATATTTAAAAATATAATTTATATGTATTGATGTGAATGAAAGGAGATAAAAAATATTAATTAATAGTTAATTATTAGTCATAGTCAATTTCCTGTGCACGCTACGGACCGACCAACTTGAACATAATGATTGTTTCTATATCCAGTTTGCATTGTTCGCTCTGCTGGTATGCGCCGTGCTGGCGCTGACTGGCGCGAGTCCCGTCGGTGCTGAGCTTGGCAGCTCACAACCAGCGCTGGGCGAGTCCGACTACGCACCTGCAGCGCCGAGGGAGCCTCGCAGCGCTTCACCCAAGAAAAAGAGCAAAGGCGGATACGGATATGGATATTATGGATAAAATTCTGAAGTAAACTTTTGTGATACTGAAAATTTATGGTTTGGTAATAAATTTTAAGGCTTCGAAAGAGGATTTAATTTATTTTGTCAACTAGCGATCCGCCCCTGCTTCGCACGGTTTTTACAGCTTCACAAAACATCGTTTCGTTTTCATTTAATATGAATGTATAGTAGAACTATTTTCTTTAGGCCCCTCGGCAAACTGCGTGTTTCTCTATAGACTTAAAAGTCGATTGAGAGCCTCCGGTCTGTACCAAGGCAACTAATAGAAATCCGACGACTGACGAAACACGAAGTTTGCCGAGGGACATTTTAAGAAAATTGTTGTACTGTACATACTTGTGAACCTTCCTGAATAAATTCTCTAAATGATGGTAGAAACTGCTTTAATTTATAACATGTATAAGTCGCAGTAAGATGGTTGAAGCCGTGATATAGTTATATCTCTAGGGATATAGCCATATAACGTAAAAGTATGGTGTAGCGTAGTGTAGTGTATTTATAGTTATATTAAAGCGGTACATAACTGTCGATTGCCCTAATTTTGTTACTGCGACAAACGACGTAGCGTAGTTGATCAAACTCAAACTCAAAGCATTTATTTCAATTAAACCATTTACAGGCACTTTTGAATTGTCTAGGGGTCAGTCAGTCAGAAATATGAAGCTAGTTCCCCATTCCAAAGCGTAGGTTCCTATGGAGAAGAACGGGCAAGAAACTCCATCCATGGACACTCTTTTAAATCATAATATTGTTACAAAATATTGGTTACATATTGGTGATCACAATTCTAACCGAACCTAACTTATTTGATCAGAGTGCCCTAATAGTTATATTACTAGATCGTACTCCTATCTTATGTAGTTATATTCCTAGTAAGACAGCTATGAACCGCTTTCATATAACTATATTACGGTACATAGCTATATGTCTAGGGATACAACTATATCACGGCTTAACCATCTTACTGCGACATATTTAGATGTAGAAAGATAAAAACATACCACAGGCGCTGACCAATAAACAAATAAGCTTCAGCAGAAATGATGTTTGTTGTAAACTTGCAGATACGGTAGCCTCAGGCTCAATTAATGCAGGCCCCTAACGTGCTAGACCACTATCTCACCTGACTATTAGCGATGACACGCTCGACAAGTTACTTCGATCCGATCGGGCTTCGCGGCGGGATTTCAACGCGCACTAGATTTTCAACTCTCGGTGTTGAACCGAGCATTGAGAAAAAAAAACAGAATGCATACAAGCTCGTTAAAAAAACACTGATGGATTTTCAACTCTCGGCGCTAAGCAGCTGCATTGAAAATCCAGTGCGCGAATGAAAATGGTGGATCAATGTGATTTTAATATCGTATTCCATCATGCCAGTACCAAGTGCACGAAGTACACGTAATATTTGAACCATATCTAGGAATTTAAAGAAAGAAAGAAAGAAAGAAAAATATTTTATTTGGGACACGCACAGGAAATACAAACAGTAATAATTTTTTTTTTTTTAAATAACAAAATTATATAAAATAAAAAAGGAGCAGCAAAACTAACAAAAAATAAAATAAAAAAGACCTGTGCGAGGCCAAAAAGGCCCCTATCTCAGCATAATACGGCGGTATTTAAAAAATAATAATTAAATACCACGCGCTGGTATTCTGATAATTTAGGTATATTCTATCCCGCCTAGAAGATAAAAACAAAAATCAGGGGGGGGGGGGCACTACCTACGTCGTTATCGAAGCGTTTCGTCTTATTTTCTAACCCTCATAGCGTCGGCCTGGATAATGCTAGAGAGCTTAAATTCTTAGGATATGAAGTAATTAACACACACTAATTTTCATTTGTGTAGCTTTTATAATTTGGATTTTATTAATACCTAAATTACTTAGATTTCGTAACTGACTGACTCACTCACTCATTAAAACCACTAAGGCACTTTCTGAAGTCCTAGAAAGCTGAAATCTGGTATGCAGACTAGGATTTGCACACAAACAACAAAGGAAATAAGAAATCTGTAACATTCACTCTCCAACCCCCGTAATAGAGGATGCAGGTCTCTATATAAAATACAACGTCTAAGGTACTTCTAAAACTTGGTATGCAAGCTAGGATTAGTACACAAACCACAAAAATAAAACTTCGTCCCCCCAGCTCTTATTTTAAAGAGAGTCCTGTACTTCCATTTGTTATGCAAGCTAGATTAGTATGTACTGACGCCAGGACATCAACCTACTACAAACGATCAAATTTCTCTAATCGATTTTCAACTTTATTATTAAAGCATAACGTTCAAAGTTGATTGGGAAAATTTGACAGTTTCGGGTAGGTTGACGTGCTGGCGTCTGTACATAAAAACGAAAAAGAAACACTTTTTCGTTAACTATGAAGAACGTAACTGCTGGCGTGCAAAAAATACCTTTTTTATCCGACCGTGCTAGAAGTAAGGGTTATGATTTTAACATGGATGTGCAATATTAGTATAATAACACCATTAAAATAAAAACAAATAGAGACCCTACAAAAAGAAATGAAATCCTACCAAAAACATTGCATTTAAAGTAGTTTGCGACGACTTACATAACGCTTTCACTGTTAAAAGTTAACAGATCTAATATAGAGCCAAGCCCAGTTTACAAAGCGTAACTCTACAACCCTTACATATTGGTCAAAATGTTTGACTTGGCCGTTCCATTGAACTATTTCATGAGACCAGTGACTTATTTTCTTACCATAAGCCCATTATGAGAAACGGCCAAGCCGTAATTTTGACCAAGATGTAAAGTCGGTAGAGTTAGGCCTTGTAGACTTAGGGGCTTGGCTCTACATATAACTTTTTAACAGTGAAAGCGTTATGTAAGTCTTGGTAACCTACTTAACATGAAATGTTTTTGGTGGGATTATCCTTTTTTGATTGCATCAAAACCTGAGCTATGATGAAGGTGACTGTTTACCTACAATCCGATCCAAATCCGATCTAAAAGCAAAATAACTAACGCTTCAATCCCCCAAGGAAGTGTGATAGGTTACCTATTATTCCTCGTTTACATCAACAACTTACCGAAAACCATGAGGGGCGATGTGTTTTATCCGCGGATGACATATCTTTATTAGTCTCATGTCAAAACAAAACAAAGATAGAAGAAAAACTCAGTTCCACACTCACAAAAACATGTAACTGGATGACCTCACATAATTTAGAAATTAATTATACCTACTAAAACTAAATTAATGACTTTCCACTCTTATCAAAAAGCTCATCTACACTTCAACTTCTCCTTTAACGGCTCAAAATGGGAAACTGTAGATGAATTTAATAGTAGTAGTAATGCAATAAAGATATTTGTGTTGTATGGCTGTTTGTGTATGTGAGTTTAAATGTTTGTAAACGCACCCACGATACAGGAGAAATTCCAAGTGTGGGGCAACGTTTTTAAAAAGAAAAAAAAAGTTTGAGTAATGATTTCTAGTGACTTCACAAATGTTTAACCACGTGGTAAACTTTTTAGAATAGGGATGACGACTAAAAACATTTTCTTTGTCCGTCAGGTAGATTATTAAAAAATATTGAACACGTATTTTTTCTTTTTTTATGTTAACAAAAGATTACGGCATTATATTGAGTTAAAATGTGCCGAGCCATGATGTCACGAGTATGTAGATTTATACTCTACTTGTGACGTAGCGACCCCCACTCCACCACAACTTTAATGCGTTGTATCTAAGTCATTTTTTGTTAATATGATAAAGCAAAAAATACGTGTCTAATATTTTTTTATTATCTGACTGACGGACTAAATAGAATTTCCTTTTTTTTACCCAGGCATCATTCCTATTATCAGTACTATATAATATGATTTTTCTTCGTAGCCTAGCTTAATCATGGGTGAATATTTCTTATTAATATAATCCGAGTGACAAAAAAAAACTGGCCCAGTGCGTGTGTCCGACACGCACTGGGCCAGTTTTTTTTTCACGCACTATCAAGGGTTCCGTAGTTGGGGTGAATTTATTCCAAGAACAAACTTAACATTGTAGTTGAAAAACATGTTCTCCCGTACATTTTAACTGCAAGTGTAAGTTTATAAGCAGATTATTGAGAGATTTCCCATGTTATTTTAAAACCATAGACTTGTTAAAGGTTTTCCTGTAATCCGTAAGTACGAGTATAGAACTATTATCTGTATTTTTTCAAAATGTTAGGGCCAGTAGTTTCGGAGATGAGGGGCCCGTCAATTTTCATCTGTTCTTAATAAACTATTATACAACTACTACTACTATTTATATATAATTTATTTTAAAAAAAAATTTGAGACGCTCACAGTAAGGCGTGGTACTTTCCTTGACCTTTCATTCCCTTTCATGTTCAGTCCTTTCATTTGATAGGTACGTCATACCTATCCGTATACCTATCGTCGTACCTATCAAAAAGGCACAAAAAGGCGTGTCTAAAAAAAGGTTTTGTAAAGTGTACTTTACAAAACCTTTTTTTAGATTTTCCTATTTGCCTCCCAAAAGAAAAACACGTCCATGTTTGGGTCACAGAAATTCTTATGTATACCAAACTTCAACTTGATTGGTCCATTGGATTCGGAGCAAATTAGCTGTGACAGACAGACAGACACACGAGTGATCCTATAAGGGTTCCGTTTTTTCATTCGGACGTACAGAACCCTAAAAAGTTCGAAAAAAAGTAGGTTATTGTGACCTTCACATACAAGTATATAAATGACCCCGAATTACGATATCCAACAGTACACAAACATCATCTAAATGAAACACGTGAGAAATAGTTTTAGTTTAGTTTTTAAATACTCGTTTTTATATTACTACTGTTTGTATTTCCTGTGCGTCCCAAGTTTTTTTTTTCTTTTTTTCTTTCTCTGACATAGGAAGTTATCGGTATATTGGTTTAGGGGATTTTAGTGTTTTTTCGACAGATACTGCGCGCTACGTGTCAGTGGTCGTTAAAATTATGTAGATGAGATATACCTACTTACTTAGCTAGACTGCACGTGTAGCAAAACTGGCAGAACAAGCCTGCGCTCTCGAACATTGTGTTGATATAGTCTGATTATTAATTGGGAATCAAACGAGCTTACGTGTTAAGCGAAGTCTTGATTCTAATTTTATGAACGGCGATCACAAATATAATTATTAACAAAGTAAAGTATTGATGGATTGTGATTAGATATGTGATTAGATATTATGATTAGATTGATGATAGTCTGATTATTAATCAACATCCTTTTGCAAAGGCAATAAACGTAATTTAAAACTAGCTGCGCCCCAGGGTTTCACCCACATAAGTCTCGATCCCGTGGGAATATCGGGATAAAAGGTATTATATGTCCTTTTCCTAATCATGGTCTACCCATGTGCCAAATTTCGTCTAAATCCGTACAGCCGTTTTAGCGTGAAAGCGTAACAAACAAACAAACAAGCTCACTTTCACATTTTATAATATTATTAAGTTAGAAAGAATGAAAAAGAAAGAAAGAAATATAAATATGTTTAGGATAAATTCATTAATTTTATTTATTCAGACTAACCTCTGAGAACTACCTCGTTAGCCTAGTGGTCGCAAGCGCTACTGCTGATCATGAGATGTGAAATAGATTAATATCATCGTAAAATAATGTATTTATTGACGTAGCAAATAAGTAACATTATGACAATGACACAACCATAGAGCCTGGTACTCGTATATATCACTCGTCCACATCCTAATAAGCTACGACATCTCCTCGATAAGTCGTCGCGGCTTCGGCCAATGAAATAGATTAATATCATCGTAAAATAATGTATTTATTGACGTAGCAAATAAGTAACAATATGACAATGACACAACCATAGAGCCTGGTATATATGATTCGTCCACATCCTAATAAGCTACGACATCTCCTCGATAAGTCGTCGCGGCTTTGGCCAATGAAATAGATTAATATCATCGTAAAATAATGTATTTATTGACGTAGCAAATAAGTAACAATATGACAATGACACAACCATAGAGCCTGGTATATATGATTCGTCCACATCCTAATAAGCTACGACATCTCCTCGATAAGTCGTCGCGGCTTTGGCCAATGAAATAGATTAATATCATCGTAAAATAATGTATTTATTGACGTAGCAAATAAGTAACAATATGACAATGACACAACCATAGAGCCTGGTATATATGATTCGTCCACATCCTAATAAGCTACGACATCTCCTCGATAAGTCGTCGCGGCTTCGGCCAATTAAATAGATTAATATCATCGTAAAATAATGTATTTATTGACGTAGCAAATAAGTAACAATATGACAATGACACAACCATAGAGCCTGGTATATATGATTCGTCCACATCCTAATAAGCTACGACATCTCCTCGATAAGTCGTCGCGGCTTCGGCTAATGAAATAGATTAATATCATCGTAAAATAATGTATTTATTGACGTAGCAAATAAGTAACAATATGACAATGACACAACCATAGAGCCTGGTATATAATATCAAGGTCGGCAGCAAGCCCGGGCCGGGCATTTGTTTGATATTTAGATTTTTCATTTGGAATTTCTCACTTGCAGCCCTGAGTCTTTGTGCTCGGATGATGGCAATAGGCTCGCCCTCTATACTGGCATGGGAGCTAAACATAACTGGCGAAAAGTGGGTGTACTATAGGTACACCTCTGCCTAACCCTTCGGGGAATACAGGCGTGATGTTATGTTATTTATTCAGACAACTATGAGATGCACAAAAAACAATAATAATAAAAATAGCTTAGTATATAATAGTACTTAATAACCTAGGACGCAGATATATGCCAGCGACCTAGAGTGGTTAGCTTGCGTGTTCTGTACTGAGCTCAAGCAACGATTCGTACGTCCAGCCAGTAATAGGACTCGCCTCTCTAGGAGCGCTGTCCCCGATTACACACATTATTAATGTATTATACTTAAAACAAAAGTTATTTTAATAAAACACGTACCCTATACTAAAATATTAATAATTAAATTATCTTTTTATTAGTGAAGATTTCAGAAAAATACGCTTGATAGATTTCGCGTGATAGGTAATCGGTTTTTTAACCGCGTTAGACATAACTTTATAAATTAATTTCACTATGTAATACAAACAAAATCTAAAATATTCATATATTAAGTTATTGAGAAAATGCTCTAATCTAACATTTTTTTCTCCAAATCATTAACGCTACTAATTTAGACGTGATCTTCAGTACAAAAAAGTCGGTTATCGTCGCCTTAAACAAACCAGCTTTCTTATTGAAGTCGATTGTTAAGGTTCGTTTAGATTCCTCCTAAAAAATAAAAAATGTTAAGTGGTTTATAATAAATATTACGATTAAACTAATCAATTCAGACTGAGTTAACTTAACTGGTTCTATTTGGCGCATCCAAGACACACAATACCGTTTTAAGCTTTTTCTATTATTTCTTTTAGTGTTAATATTGTGTGCCTTAGCCTGGATCAAATAAATTAGTTTTCTTTCTTCTTTACTTCAAATAGAACTTACTAATTCCATGGTTTACAAAGCAAGTTTATTTGAAATAAGAAAACCATACTATTATATTATAAAATTACTACTTCTTTCCTTCTGTAATCAATCACTCAATATTTGGTTTTATAGTACTTAAGTTATGTTGCGAAATATCTAATATAAATAATTTATTGACCACTTTTACATTAATTCTACAACCATTTAAGTTACCATTTTGTAGCGTTATATCTGTCTGCCCGGGCTGCTATCGATGGCAGGATAGTGTTGGGACTGCCACGCAGCCTGCGGAGGTTCAGTACGTGCGTCGTCGTCAAACATCACCGAGGCACTACACACTCACTTCAGAAGGCAATCGCAACAATACCCTGTATGCGTTATTAAATTGGATAACGACGAGGCTCTAGAGGACAGTGCTGTGCACAGTATGCCTTAAAAAAGGCTATTTTAATTACCTCTGTACATCGAGCAATCTGCGGGCCAGCATATTCCCCAACTGATCTAATTTAAGGTGTTTTAGAGAAAAATGGGCATCTTATCCACCTCTTCCTCCTAATAATACAATAACTCGCTACACCAAATTCATATTTTTATTTCAGTTAGCACTCTTCACGCTGTTGGTGTGCGCCATTTTGTCAATGGTAAACTCGGGTTTGATGGCGGATGCGCCGTATGACGTGCGAGCTATTGGGAGTGTGAGAGCGGCTCGCGCCATTCCCGGACAACACCACCGGCACGGGTACGGCTACGGCGGCGGGAACAGACACAGAAACGGCACGACAAACACAAACGGCCGTTAACAATACACACTTCTCAACAATCAATCTTAACTTTACTTAGTTTAAATTGTAAAGGTTTTTAATTTGTTACAAATGGCTTGATTTATTCAGAAAAAACTTAAAGCACAATAACTGAGAAAATGCTGAAAAAACATGCAATTGTTTGATTATTAATAACTAGCGACCCGCCCCTGCTACGCACGGTTTTTGCTTCACAAATAATCGAGATTTCTCGACACCTGCACACGCACACACACATACAAATACCCCGACACACAGGCACATACAAAACACACACACGCACACTATCACACATGTCATAATGTACTATTACTGAATGTTTTTTGTTTCCTTTTTCTCTTTTATCCTGTATTTTTTAACAATTTTTATTTGTTATCGACTTAACATCATCTGTCATTTATATTTTTATGGAAAAACTGGCTTCTGTTGTACATTTAATGCTAGCACAGGAGCCAGGGAATTCTTCAATATTGTATACAAAGCTTGTGTCATCAATAAATAGACATTAATATTATTTTTTAAATGTTTGACATATCTTGGGACCCTGGGGCCCGGACCTTTGGAAGGCGTACGAGGGGTCGAAGCCCCTTAGGCAATTTTAAATGATGAGGCACCACCCGACTATTATTCCTGTATGCACTATGCACGTGCACTCAAGGACAACCCCGGTTGTGCAGGATTATTGCAGAACAAGCAAACCAAACATTAGAACGGCTATAGTGAAATGGTTACGTAAAACTATGGAAGAACGTTCCCTTCCAGACCGAGATGATCAATAATATACACGGATAAAAAACTTTTGTACAGAAAATACAACCGACTCCCAACGAGTTCCACGACAAATCCGTGTAAGTACCAACGGCAACAGCTTTAAGTAGTTAAATAAAGGTAAACAAAAAAAAACACGAGACGAGATAGCTGTAATATAACCGACTAAACTAACCTGTCACTTCAGATGTCATGCTACGTCACAGTTGTACTCTTCTATTTAGCAACGCTAAAATTCTTTGACGCTTAGAGTTAGGGCTCTTTAAAATAGACAGATAACTATTAGAATTTTGGACTTTTCGAAAGCCTTTGACACAGTCTCTGTACCTAGACTAATTTCCAAGCTAGAGTGTTTGGGTGTACGTGGCATAACTCTGGAAATTTTTAAAGATTACCTGAAGAATCGCACCCAGGTGATGGTGACGCACAGTGATGAAGAGGTTGTGCTATACGGTGTAGCGGTTACACCGCCACATACTAACTACGCATCAAAGACATGACGTCACACAAATCCTGCATCGCGCAATTAGAGTTTACCGCGCGAACGACATAGAAAGACTATCCGAAATCAACAGTCGGACAGTCGGCCCGCCAGACACAACACCCGTCTGGTCGGAGGATCCTCCCTTTTCTATGGTGGATGAGTGAACTTTATACCCTGTTCCTCATGCCTCTAAATTGGTGACCCCGACGTGGTGAACATCAACGCAACGCCTTCGTGCAACTACTTCAGCGTGACGTCATCATCATCACTCCCGCAAGCTTTCGTGAGGCGAGTCACACAGACAGCCAGCACCCTCGGCTTCAACGGGTATCCTGACCACCAGCATGCAGCGAACGCGCATTCCTGGTCATCACCCTCAGCCTCATCACCCCGACTCACTGGGGAATCAACGCAATCATCTCAATCAGCGCAATCACCGCTATCACCTCAATCACCGCAATCACCTCAATCACCACAACCGCCGCAATCATCGCAGACAGTTCCGACTCACTGCGAACTGTGCTGCACCCGGTTCCGACTCACTGGAACCTTAGCTGGCACTGTGAAGCATCGCAAGATACAAGACTCAGCCCACTATCGACCTCCGGTCTCCGGAGGGGAGTGGTGTAGCGGTTACACCGCCACATACTAACTACGCATCAAAGACATGACGTCACACAAATCCTGCATCGCGCAATTAGAGTTTACCGCGCGAACGACATAGAAAGACTATCCGAAATCAACAGTCGGGCAGTCGGCCCGCCAGACACAACACCCGTCTGGTCGGAGGATCCTCCCTTTTCTATGGTGGATGAGTGAACTTTACACCCTGTTCCTCATGCCTCTAAAACGGTGTCCCCCAAGGAAGCATTCTAGGCCCCACACTTTTTCAGATATACATTGATGACCTTTGTAGATAGTCAATACCAGCGTGTAAGAGCTATGCATATGCGGATGACACAGCGATCCTGGTTGACGGGCCCTTGTGAAAAGACATGAAATGAAAGGTGGATTTTGGACTGGCCTCAGTGATGCACTGGCTTGACCTAAACTTACTTACATTAAATCTAAAGAAAACTTATTTTGTACCCTTTGCAATCCGGTCCATCACCAAACCAGCAAATACTTTCACGATATCGGCTCACTCATGCCAGGATCAGTCTAAATCGTGCTCATGCCCCTCCATTGCCAGAGCCGATAGTGTCAAATACTTGGGTGTTCATATAGACGATGGGCTAAAATGCGATAAACAACTCGAGACACTAACTACCCGCACACTTTGTCTTATTCACATCTTCAAATCTCTCCGAGAATCCGCCAATATTGACATTTTCAAAATGGTGTACTTCACATTATGCCAATCGATCATTGGATACTGTATAACTGTATGGGGTGGAGCAGCGAAGACTTATCCTCTGAGAGCAGAAAGGTCTCTAAGGGCTGTTCTTAAAGTTATGTTAAGGAAACCCTACAGATACCCCCCAAAACAACTTTAAGCTGATTACTAGGTACTGACGGCTCGGCAGCTCTTTATTCTTCAAGCTGTCCTGAGGATTCATGCCCGCTTACCTCCATCTGATCCAAAGAAGCGTACATATTATGTTCCCCCAGGTGTACAGTACAAAACCTCATTTGCAAGCCGCAATACTATGTCCTAAGCCATCAAGTTTTCAAGAAAGTTCAGAAAACAGTAGAAATAATTGACCTAAATAAATTTAACGTCAAATCAAAAACTTCAGACTGGCTCATACAGCAGGACTATATCAAAACAGAGTCTTTACTATCATACATCGCTTGACATAATACCTATCTCTTCAAAAACAAACACCACAAATACACACATACACATACATCGATACATACTCCTTCTCCCTTCCCACGAACACACACTCATACACACACAACACTCACCCATATTTTGATAAATACTTATACAGGGTGTTAAAGTTATTGCGTGCCATAGCTTAGGTGTAGGTTCAGTATCGATGAAGGAAGCCAAAACAAAAAAGAAAAGATCAACCTACATTAGCACCTACTAACTTAGTATTATTAGCCCCTTAGTATTCGGACGCGAGAAGTGAAGGACAAAATGGCAACGCGTTCGATAGTAGGTAAGTAATTATAGCATTTAAATAAACAAATAAAATAATTTTAATTCTAAACGATTGCTATTTTAAGTTAATAAGTACAAAATTAGGTTGGACTTTTTTATTCTTTTTTTTTTCTCTGGCTTCCTTTATTGTTACTGAACCTACCCCTAAACTATGGCACGCAATTACTTTAACACCCTGTATATTAATAATAATAATATACCAATAATAAGCATTGCAATGGTAAATCGACACACTTTAACTCGAGTAAAGCTCAGTTTTATTATACCAATTTTAGCCAATCACTGTCTCTTAAGATACAGGCCTCCTAGTTTAAGAGACAGGGTTGATTATTATTTTTAACCTCAGCACCTCAAACAAGCAGGTTTTGCTGCGAGCGTGAGACAAAGTAACTTTTTAATTCTTTTTGTTTTATGCCTAGAACTGTGCTGGGTCTACTACAACATTCGAAATATTTGAACTTCACTTTGTTCTGTCACTTTCACTTCGATACGAAAAAAGCGAGAGAGAAATAAGTCGATTCGAAGTCCAATTTTAATAAAATTCCATACCTACTAGGCCCATAAATGAAACAAACAATAAAACTTACGGATACCTACACGTATAATTGTAAAATTGCAAATCATCTGTAAAGGTTTTATTTAAATGCGGTTTTATTATATTTTTTGGAACGAAGTTCTTTAACGCGGCTTGCGGTAAAAGTGCACTGGCAGAAATCGTCACGCGAAAAGGCGCTTGCGACTGTCTTCTTCTAATTCAAAGAGAAAGAAAGAGACATCGAAAGTGTGCATTTGGTCAAAATAAAAATCCGAAATGCTGCGAAAATTTTCACATTTTTCGTCATGGGTGTCGTTTTCATAGTTTTCAATGGTGCTGAAACCGATCTTGAGGTCAAAATGTAAATCCAAGATGGTGGTTGTGAAAATTTTCTATTTTTTCTTCATGGGGGTACATATCGTTCCTATGGTTTTCGAGGTTGCTAAAGTCGATAGGGAAGTCAAAATGAAAATCCAAGATGGCGGCTGTGAAAATATAAAAAAATTCATCATGAGTTTCGTTTTCATACTTTTCGAGAGTGCTAAAGCCGATAATGACATTAAAATGTAAATCCAAGATGGCGGCTGTGAAAATTTTCAATTTTTTCATCATGGGTATCGTTTTCATAGTTTTTGGGGGTGCCTAAGTCGAAAGTGAGGTGAAGTCGAAAATTTAAATCCAAGATGGTGGCTGCAAAAATTTTGTTTCTGTTTTAAATCATACGTGAGAAGGAACTTCGTGCCTGACGGGAGTCCCCCGAGCGCACACGTTTTTTTTTTCGAAATAATCTTTCTATTTTTTTTAAATACGAATTGATGAAGATTATGTAAAAAAAAACTTGTCCGATTCGAAAAGGGCATATGGTACTGCAGTTACATTACAAGAGTATTTTTTTATTATTGATAGTAAAAAAGTTATTGGCTTTTAAAATTCACATTTTTAGTTCCAAAATTATCCCAAATCCATTAAAAACTCATAAGTTCATAACTCATATGTTATGACTTTTAATCACCCGCTAAGCGACGGCCGCCCACGCTTAACGTAATAACCCGGTGAAATTCACCATTGCAAAAAAAAATGGGGTTTCTTTTTTCTTGAAAATTTCCACATAAATATGCTCACAGTACGATACCTAACAACACCCTCACGGATCGGACAGGGTTTTTTTTACATGTTGTATACACACAAGTGTGTTGTGTACACTGCTAAGGTGAAAAGTTGTATGTGTTACACGAGAGCAAAGATATTTGCATCTCGTTTTGAATCCTTCGCTTACTCGGGATTCAAAATCAACACTCTCAGCAAAAAAAAACTTTGCTCTCTTGTTGCACAAATAACTATTGTATACATAGACTATTTTTGTAAACTTAAATATTTTGTGCTCAAAGCTATATTATTATGCTCATTGTATTTTTGCCACTTTCCTTTTAACTTGGATAAATAAACAATTTTATATAATATATTTATATTAAAAAATATTATACATATTGTCTCACCATAAGTTACGATTCATTCGTATATGTTAATGTGGACCTTTTTATTTCAAATACGTTTCTATCTAATACGTCGCAGGAAGCCGCTGGATGCAGGTCGCTTCTAACCGGCCGATTTGGAAATCATTGGGGGAGGCCTATGTTCAGCAGTGGACGTCCTATGGCTGAAATGATGATGATGATGAAGTTTCTATTTCCTCTATTTATTTATTTGCAATTTATTTTCGTTTCAGATGATTGAAAGACGAGAGAAAATACAGCTTTACCAATACTTTTTTTCTTCCTTAGGCAAATCCATCAGACGGAGGGTATCCTTCATGGATACCCTCCGTCTGATGAGTTCTGAGTCTGGGGAGTTCGGTGGGTAATGTCGGACTCCTCCCGACTAAAATCCCACTGTTCCTCCTACTACCAGGAATCTTTTTTTTTTTATATTACAAAAATTCTTACTCGTCTTATAGATTTATTACAACTATACTCGTATATGTAGAAATAGTAAGCACAAACTTCATACGTTGATGCAAAGCATATTATTAACTTTGACACCCAGAGTGAAATATTGTGAGTTTTCCCTCAACTTTGCAGGCGTAAGTTTTCTCTTTTTGTAACAAAAAAAATATACGCAGATCGAAAATATTTTGCACGAAGCAGGTTCATTTATTTATTGGTTTATTTAGTCATTTGTTGTTGAAATCTATACAGCATGTAACATTTAGTTAAATTATCAACTGTCCTATACAAAACTTTAATACCTAGTCGTCCCAAATATATAGAACGGCTAATTATTTTTTGCGATTAGGATGTTGTTCGTATGGAAAACGTTGATCAGTTTGATGGTCTGTACCAAACCCTTAAATATGACCACACCTTTCTAATATACGCTTTTTAACCATAGAAGAGAAATTAGTAGTCGCTACCTACTTGTTTATTAATTTCTACGATCATTTTCTGGTTTCATGATAATAAAACTATAAATTTTCAAGTGATGCATGTATGTAATGTTACCAGCCGGCAAAATATTATTTAAAAAAAAAACGTCACCTGCGGGTATTAAAAGGGTTATTAACCCCTTCTATGTTAAGGATTAAACGATCATGACAACACCGGCATTTTAAGGGGTATATTAACTATCAGAATACCTAACCGAAGCATACCGCGCATGCTGCAAACTAAGGGCGCCACGAAACACGAACGAGAGGAACCCCTGGTGGAATGCTGAACTTAGTAAACTCAGAGATGCGCTGCGTAAGCAATTCAACAGAGCCAAAAACACCAGACTCCCGGACGACTGGGAGATATACAAAAAGACCCAATATACATACAACAAGCAGATCAGAACCGCTAGGAGGACAGCATGGCGTAAATTCTGCGAATACATCGAGACTAATAATGAAGCCGCAAGGGTAAGGAAGATCCTATCAACGGATCAGGACCGAACTCTAGGCGCGCTTAAGAAACCCGACAACTCATACACAGTAACTGACTATGAAACCAGTAAGGTCCTTCTCGAAACTCACTTCCCAGGCTGTAGAATCCTACAGGACAGGACGTGGGAGGCTAAACCAGAATGGACCCCAACGGATCAGGACTGGTCAAGAGCCCGCAACATAGTAACAGAGGATCGAGTAAAGTGGGCTATAAACACCTTTCAGCCGTACAAGTCAGCAGGGCTGGATGGCATCTTCCCCGCCCTACTGCAGTGGGGGGTAGACTGTCTGACACCATGGCTGGTGGAGATTTACCGAACCTGCATAGCACTCAGACACACACCTCTTGCATGGCGCGAGGTGAAAGTCATTTTCATACCCAAACCTGGCAAGACTGACTATACACAACCCAAGGCTTATAGACCCATAAGCCTCACATCCTTCCTACTGAAAACCTTAGAGAGACTCTGTGACAGACACATCCGAGACGGACCTCTCCGGGTAAAATCACTTCATAAACAACAACATGCGTACTCCACAGGCAAGTCGACGGAATCAGCGCTGCACAGCGTGGTTTCTAAGATCGAATGTGCAGTGGACCACAAAGGCTCAGCACTGGCTGCCTTCATCGACATCGAGGGCGCCTTTGACAAAACAATGTTCAACAGTATAAATATGACCTTCGACAGACACAACGTAGATCCGACCCTGAGTGGCTGGATCACCAACATGCTCAAGCGAAGGGCTGTAGGTACAAGTCACAGTAAATGACACTACGAGAGCCATCGTTGCGAAAGGCTGCCCGCAAGGGGGCGTCCTCTCGCCACTTCTATGGAACCTAGTAGTAGACAGCCTCATCAAAATACTCAATGACAAAGGTTATTTCACCGAAGGCTACGCCGATGACATAACCATAATAATCAACGGGACCCACGAAAATACCCTATGCAATCTTATGCGTCAAGCCCTGAAAATAGTAGAGGAATGGTGCAACAAGCACCAACTCTCAGTGAACCCAACAAAAATTAAACTGATTCTCTTCACAAAGAAGAGAAAACTGAGGACACTACAATCACCACGATTCTTTGGAACAACCCTAAGCCTCTCAACTGAAACCAAATACCTGGACATCTATTTAGACAAACAATTGAACTGGGCAAAACACACGAACTATACCATTACAAAAGCCAGCATATCCCTGTGGCAGTGCAAGCGACTGCTTGGCAGGAGTTGGGGGATCAGCCCCAAAGTCACCTTCTGGCTATACACCACAGTCATCCGACCAATCATCACATACGGCTCACTGGTCTGGTGGACCAGGACAGACCTGAGCACAACCCAGAGAGATCTCGAGAAACTGCAGCAGTTTGCTTGTGTCGCAATCACTAGCTGTATGAGAACTACACAACGAACTACACGAAAAGGAAAAAGTTAGATCTCGCTATAAAAAATATAAAAATCCTAGAGATAATTATGAATATGAAATCCTAGGCGACCGCGCAAGAATAATGATCAAGGACTGCTATAAGAGATACGTAATGAACATGGAAAAGAATATCGCACAAAACCCAAAACTCTTCTGGTCCTTTGTTAAAGCCAAAAAATGTAAGTCTAGCGACATTCCTTCCACTATGCATTTGAATATTGCAACATCTGGTGAAGAGATAAGCAAACAATTTGCCACACACTTTTCTTCAACCTTCACACCATCCGTTAGCCCGAATGCTCCCAGTACTAGCTCGCATAATTATTTTCAATCCGCTTTATGTGGAATGACTTTTACTGAGAGAGACGTATTGAAGGAGTTAAAAAAACTTGATGCTTGCAAGGGTCCGGGACCTGATGGCCTGCCCCCGTTATTCATCAAAAAATGTGCAGCTAACCTGTCTCTTCCACTTCAGTTGATTTTTAACAAGTCAATCAAATCATCTACGTTCCCCTCGCAATGGAAAGTTGCTAACGTTGTGCCCATTTTTAAGAAGGGTGAAGTCGACGATGCTTCGAACTATCGTCCCATATCTCTTCTTTCCGTCTTTGCGAAGCTGTTTGAAGCGCTTGTTTGTCCCATATTGACTTCGCACATAAGAGCACAGTTGGCTCCCCAACAGCACGGTTTTTGCGCTCGTAAATCCACTACCACTAATTTGGTACATTACGTTAATGACATTAGCAGATCTCTGGACTCCCGCACACAGGTTGACGCCATCTATACAGATTTCAGCAGTGCCTTTGACAAGGTTAACCACAAGGTACTTATCACAAAGCTTGAACAGTTTGGCATATCCGGCCAACTGCTCATGTGGTTTGTCTCTTACCTATTTGAGCGGAAACAGAAAGTGGTTGTGAGGGGTTATGAGTCACCGTTTTATCTTTCCACTTCCGGGGTACCACAAGGATCTCACCTTGGACCGATTCTCTTTTTGATTTTCGTCAATGACATTGTTCATTCAATACGGCACTGCAACTGTTCCATGTTTGCAGACGATTTGAAACTGTACAGGGAAATTAAAACAGACTGCGACATTCTTCTTCTTCAGGAAGACTTAGATGAGGTGCAAGAATGGTGTCAACTTAATATGATGACTCTCAATACAAGTAAATGCTATCACATTACTTTTACTCGAAATAAACAAGTACGATCATCTTCTTATGCATTGGATGGAGTTCCTCTGCAAAAGGTTGATACCATCCGTGATTTGGGTGTACAACTGGACAGCAAGTTAACATTCATCAGTCATATTGACGCGATTGTAGCCAAAGCGTCAAAAATTTCGGGTTTTGTGAAGAGAACATGTTCAGAGTTTCGGTCCACATCGACAATAAAAGTGCTTTATTACACCCTTGTCAGAAGCATACTAGACTACGCATCTCCAGTTTGGAATCCTATGTATCGTGTCCATATTAACAGGATAGAACGTATACAGAAGGCCTTCACCAGGTACTTACGCTTTAGAAGCCCTAGCTGCCCTCATGACGCTAATTATTTCCAAAGGCTTAATCACTTCGATATGTTATCACTTGAACTACGTAGAAGCACTTCTGATCAGCTCCTGTTTTACAAAATCATCCATAACCTTGCGGATGTACCTGAGTTATTATCAGAAATCAATATAACTGTACCTAGGCGTACCGTAACTAGATCTCTACGCAAAATAAATACCTTTGCACCGTCCTCATCAAGAACCAACCTTGGTCTCAATGCCCCCTTAAATCGATTAATGGCTAATTATAATAAAATAGACACCTGCAACAATATTGATATATTTACAGACCCATTTTCCCAATTTCGCAGAAAACTTAAAACTATAAGCAACGAATCATAATTTAATAACCTACTTTTTATTTTTTACTATTTAATTTTTTGGTTTTTACACCATGTGCCTGCCACTTTGACAATTTTGGAATTTTCTTTTATTGCATTCGATAACGCATTCTACCTTATTGAACTTGAATGGACTCTATATAATAATGCATGATAATAATTTACTGTTTAATTTTTGTAATTTAAATCCTAAAGTTTTAATTTTAATTCTTATAATAATTTTAATTTTTGATTCTAATTTCGATTATGATTTTATTTGTTTACTTAAATGTTTTGTTCTTTGTTTTAAATTGATTTTTCTATCCTCACTACACTACGAGTAAAAAATCTTGTTAAAATGTATTTTTATGTAAGTGCTGTGTACGCCTGTAAATGACTAATTCACCATAACTCAACGCTTATGTATTTGTAATCATGTCAATGTTTCAAGTGAATAGGTCATTGGTGTACCTTTCTAATAATAAATAATAAATAAACTACACCGTCCGCTGCCCTACAGGCAATGCTAGGGCTGCCGCCTCTACACCTAATCGTACGGGAGGAAGCGGCTCTGGCCGCCTTCAGGCTTCATTTATCGGGAACCTTAAGTAATGACTCTAGAATTAAGCACACACGCATAAAGGAGGATGCGATCAAACGAAACCCAATGATGGCATCACCCTGCGACAAAGCCCCGAAAACTATCCATTTTCAAAGGCACTATACGAGTAACATAATAGTTACAGAAGAACAGTGTGACTACTCAGGCCCCAAAGAAATGAGAGTATACACCGACGGTTCGAAAACCGACTCCGGTACCGGAGTCGGAGTCTTCTCACATGAACTCAACATAAATATATCCAGACCGCTGGGAAGGTTGTGTGAAAGTGTGTGGGAATCATAGAATCCAGGAGGATTACGGATACACACATACGTATACTCTCCGACAGCGCCTCAGTTCTCCAATCATTACGGAAAAAATTATTACCTCAAAGCTAACACTAGAATGTGAAGGCATTAGAACAAATAACGGTCTCTAGCCGCAACACGGTGACACTGCAATAGATAAAAGGACACAGCGGGTCGCTAGGTAATGACGCAGCTGACGAACTTGCTAGACGAGGATCCAGCACGGCAGTCTGTGGACCCGAGCCTATCGTACCTATCCCCTTCAACCAAATACGCAGGTGGTTACAGGGAATCACCCACACACAAGCAGGGCAATGGTGGTCCTCGACACCGGGCTGTCGGCAGTCAAAGGAAGCTATGCCATCCTTGGATAGTAGGCTGACCAGGCGTCTTTTACGTCTGGGCAGGAACGGCCTGCGCCTGGTGACAGGGACCATCACGGGACACTGCTCGCTAAACAAACACTTCCACACAATAGGCATAACGGACAGTCCTCTGTGCAGGGCGTGCATGGAGGCTGAGGAGACCGTTGCGCACGTGCTCTTTGAACGCACGGGCGTTACACAGATCAGAACAGACACCCTCGGGTCACCCAAATCATACACAGATGTTCTAGACAAACCAGGAGACCTAATTGCCTTCTGGAGGGAGGTGGGCTGGTTGGAATAACCCCCCTAAACGGCCACTATGGCCCACGCACAATGGTCCACCTGACGGACTGAGTGCGGAAACCAAACCTATATATATTTTATATTATTTTTATAAATCTGCCCAAAAAATTGTGTTCAAGCAATTACATCTTCGAAGAGTAGGTACCTAGTTTAAGAATAAATGATAAAGTTTAACATAGGTACATTCATAAAAGAGGAAACTATTGTAAAACTCTAAAATTTTACTTGGTTTTTTCGTATTATTAAACAAGATTGTATCATCTATAAAAACCATTTTTACGATTTGTTTACCTTTATTTCAACCTATGGAGTATAAGTACCTACATACTCAGCAACTTTATTTCATTTTCCGCACGATTACGATACGACCCAATCGCAATAATGTTCCTTGATGAGGAGTTCCCTGGGGTATCTTCGAAGTTCATTATCAGTTGACCACCCATTAGGTAAAAAAACCAACTATTTGATTTTCAGTACAATAATCAAAAAATAATACGTGCACTGTTCATTATTATTGAGTAGTTATATTGTCTATCTCCGAAGGTTCAGAAGGATGTTCACCAAATTTAACCGGGAGAATACTCTTCCAAACTCAAAAAGAATCGTCCAGATCAGTTTAGCATTGGCTAAGATATTACTGAACATACATACAAAAAATACTTACAGACAAACATAGAACCTCTTCCATTTTGAAGTCGGTTAAAATGGCAGGGTGTGACTTGCACACTCAATAACTCAATAGTGACCCCCGGAAACTGTTACTAAATATTGACGTAGCGATAAGGGGGCATCATATTCGTAAGTGCTTGATAATAGATCGCCCGGAGTCCTGCCAGCAAGAATTCTAAGTACTTCCGGAAGGATGCATCTTTTTTCGGTCACAGCACCGTAATGATATACACCACAAATTTAAAATTTGCACTAAAATATAGAATACTTTTGTCTCTTTCACATTGTACAAGAAAAGGTTTCTAAACACAACCGACCTTCCATCAGCAAGCGGTGGCGCATGGGGATAGCGCGTTCGCGCACGCGTGACTTACTCGTATTTCAACGCCCGGGCACCGAAAACGCACGGAGTCGTCAACTTAACTTACCTGAACTGAATTTAATAATTTTTTGTACATTTTCACTCGCTCCTTTTTTATAAATTGTTAACTTTAAAGGCACAATTTTTAAGTGATTAATAAAACCAGTGACAGATTTACAGTTCCATAAATACACACATCAAAAGTGTCTAGGGATCAAGTACGTTTTAGACTATCCCCGCAATTGAGGATTTTAACTTTTTTGGATCGTTAATGATTCTTTTTAGTGAATTACTATTTAAATAAATAATTTTCTTTAAATTTTGATTAAAAATAATCATTCAGCTGTCAATCAGCTATCTAATTATACGCAACACATTTTCGTAAACGATTACGAGAAATTTGTTTCATTTTGACAGTTCAACAACATTCATTGCGTTTTAAACGTTGTCGAGCAGATTTTTTTTCGAACTTATAATGCAATGGATTCGCAATTCGTTTCAAAACGATTCAAATTCCGATTGATTGTGTATTACATAATTTGGGTAGGTACAGGATTCATATAAGTGTGTAAAAGCGTTTTTACATAACGATTACAATTTCTGCATAGGAACTGTAAAAAATTGCATCGATATGCAACAACGACATCATTTGACACGAGAAGAGATGATGAGAGCTGTCGAAATGTTGCAAGCTGGTTCCAGGCAACGTACTGTGACTGTCGCTCTTGGCACTACACAGAGCGTCATAAGCCGCCTCTGGACACGCTATCGTATTACGGGCAGCGTGGCCGAGTGACGTGGAGGACGATCTCGCATCACCACTCGCAGACAAGACTGGTACATCCAAAATACTGCCTTCGAGAACGCGGGTTGCGTTCTCGAAGGCCTGCACGTAAACGATTGAGAGAAAGAGAGTTCCACCTATAACAACCTGTACGATTGCGGGGTGCTATAGGTGGAACCGTTTACAATGGGCTCTCGAACACTGAAATTGGGAGAAAGAAGACTGGATTTGTGTTTGCTTTTCCCATAAATCTCGTTTCGTTATGAGGGCGGATATAAGACGTACTCGAGTTTGGAGGACCTCTGGACGCCAAGAATGTTTGAAATTTTGTCAGGAAGATCATTCATATGGAGGGGAACAATAATGGTTCGGGCCGGTATTTGGATAGGTGGTAGGTGGTGAAACCGATCTCATTTGGATCAGGTGCAACCTCAATGCTCAGATTTATGCGGAGAGTATTTTTTCAGACGGGTTCCCTCTATCTGGCAGAATCTTGATGCTCCGAAATTTATTTGGCATAGCACACTTGTCATAATCTTCTTTAAACGAATATTTTACAAGAATAAAAAATATTTAGTCTAAGTTTGTGACAGAATCGAATAGCTGCAAAACCGACTCCACGTAGTCTTGTCTGCCCTACCCCTTTTTTTTTTTTTTTTTTTTTGTGGTTGGGTAATCATCAAGTGACTTCTCCCGCTCTGGGTGGAGCGGGAGGACGTATCAGACTCTTACTGACAATGGTCCACTTAAAGGACTAAGTCCAGAAACCAATCCCAATAACATAGAATAACAGGGCCTCTACCCAACACCTTCTGGGAATAAAGGCGTGAAAATGTGACTAAATTAAAATGTTATCACAGAATGACTAAACAAGTTGCAATTTTATGGAATATGTGAAACAATTAAACCGCAGAAATTAACTCATTAACATTATTTTAATATTCACAAAATAAAAACCAGTTTATTACAAAACAAAAAAAGTTTTGATGATTCATCGTATACAGTCAACATCGTTGTCAACATTTTAGCGGCCCCAGCCGTGGTGATGATGATGGCCATGGCCGTGGCCGTAATGGCCGTGGCCGTAATAGCCGTGGCCGCCATGGCCCCAGCCGCCATGGCCCCAGCCGCCATAGCCCCAGCCGTTAGGATCTGGAATGGGTACAGGACTGCGCTGCACTCTCCCCAGCGGCTCGCCTGCCGCCAGGGCAAGGATGGCGCACACCAACACGAAGATAAAGGCAAACTGGAAAAGTAAAACATGTTTTACAGGATTCTATAGATGGTTGTCCGTTGTCATTTGTTGGGTACACACGTGCTAATTATTGATCGAAGGTACACACTGAATTAAAATTTGATTATTGCTATCTTTTACCGAACGAACGAACAGAGAATTTCCTAATGATGTTAAATAATACTGTTTAATACCGGTGAGAGACAGGGTTTATGCGATTATTTCTAGAAAATGTGTAAAAATATATAAGTGAAAATATGCTTCAAGAGTCTTCCATTTAAGATTACACCAAATTACCCTTTGCAAAAAAATTACCGTTTCCCAATTGACCTCCTATTGAAAGAAAACGTTATTTTTTTGCCAGGGCAATGGCACTCAGCACTAGCTCTGCCACACGGAGATAAATAATAAAAACCCATGTGACAGATAGACAGAGCGACGCGACGGAACTCCCAAGTGATACCATATCAGTTTTCCCGATTCTGCCACGTAAGCCCAGGTTCACACGGGCATATTTTTTTCGACGCTCTGCTTAGCGCCGAGAGTTGAATATCCAACAGCGTGTTTTCTTGACGCGCTAGGATACGCGCTGGATGCGCTCTTTTGGATTCTCAATGCTCGGCACAATACCGAGAGTTGAAAATCCAGTGTACGAAAAAGAATCGCCGCGATAAAAGATACGTCCGCGCGGACCTGGGCTAACTCTTAAAACTTTATACACTTTTATCACTTTTCACTATCTTATTAGGTCTTATGTTGGACCTTAAAAAAAGTAAATGGAGAACAAACTCAAAGAAAACTACTGAAAATCAAGAAATAAGTACTAAAACAATCTTCTAATAAATTCAAACAAGTAATATTACTTACGGATTTCATTGTTGTAATTTTTAAAGTACACTGATAAATGTAATGCATTCTGCACCTTTATATACACATTTTTTAAGGAAAATGGAGTCGCTAGGTCACCTTAATGGCAACATGAAAGAATAAGGATCCGGCCAAAGGCATGTCGTATCACGCACACGCAGGGGTTCCGTAGGGGATGAATTTATCCCAAGAACAAACTTAATGTGTAGTTGAAAAACATGTTCTCCTATACATTCCAACTGCAAATGTAAGTTTGTACGCAAAATATTGAGAGATTTACCATGTTATTTTAATATAGGTAAACTGTTAGACTTCTCATAGGTTTTCCTGTAGACTTTAAGTATAGAACTATTTAATATTAAAATTATTTTCAAAATTTTAGTTTCAGTAGTTTCGGAGATAAGTACCAACATTCTAAACAAATAAAGACCGATTCTATTCTATTCTAGTTTAAGGGGGAAAGATAGATAGAGAAAAAGGTAAATTTTCAACTTTTAAACTATTTACTCTAAAGTTATTATTTTTTAAATTTAGACGCTCTTAATAAGCCATTTCATTTGATAAGTCACTCGGTACAGTCTGCAAAACTTTTTTTTAATTGTCACACGTCCGTTTGTGACAAGGGTTCAGAGAAATTCATAATGTATACCAAATTTCAACTTAATCTGTCTATTAGATCCGGAGATAATTGGCTGGGACAGGTAGATATACACACGAATGATCCTATAAGTGTTTAGTTTTTTCATTCGGACACACGGAACCCTAATGATATGAAGTTTTATTGAACTTACCTAAACATGAAGGTTACTTGGGCACATGCCTAATATCATCATCTTACAAATTCTCGAAAGGATTAATTGGTTAAAAGGTACGGCTGTTAGGGACCTAAACGTGCCTAATCGTAAGTTTTATAAATATGACTAAAAGTATATGATCTACTGTAGTGAACAAAATCAGAAAATATATGATATTCTTCAGGATATATGCTAGGAAGATAGTGTGTTGAAAACATAATACAAATAATGTGATACGATAGAAAAAAAAACATGAAAATACCTCTAAACATTTATTTTAACGATTAAAAATCATGTTAATTTACATGCAATCATTCAGATTTTTTGTCAGATTACTCTACAAGCAACATACCTCGTATTAGCGTAATAGTGTTTTATTTTTTTTAGTCCAATCAATAGTTTTTTTGTAATTTCATATTTGCAATAAATTACAGACCTTTTTTTTTTTTTTTTTTTTTGGGTGGGAAATCATCAAATGACGTCTCCCGCTCTGGGTGGAGCGGGAGGGCGTGTCAGACTCTTACTGACTAAAACCCACCCGTGTTCCTTCTGTTGCCTGTGCAATGCCAGGGGGCCACGGTATCCCTTTCGGACTTTCCCGCAACCCCGGCAGGCAATGGTCTCATCAGACCCCTTCATTCGCTGACACTCTTTGAGGCGCGCGTGGAACACAACGCGCCGTCGACCCGGGCTTGGTCCTTACCGGACGGCGAGCTATCCATTGCTCACCGTCCGCAAGCCCGCGCCTACGGTGGCCGGGAATCGGCAATAGATTCCCGACGCCCAGGGCGTCTCCTCCTGCGGCGGCTAGGAGCGTGAGGGCGCGAAATTTGCCTCTCCCTCACGCGCTCCGCCTCCTCCTTCGCGAGCATTACTGCTTCGCAGAAGAAGGTGACGGCCTCCCATGCCCTCTCGCTCCGTACCATGGCCTGGACCAGGGCCGGACGCGAGAGATCCCCGCCACCGATCGCCTCCACGAGGACACGGCGGTGCTCTGCCCAAGCCGGGCATACCTCCACCAATAAATTACAGACCTGCGTTTTGTCATCGTGCTTCTCTTTCTTTATTATGCAGTCCGACAATGACGCGCTTCTGCTGTTGTAAGCCTCGTAACCCGACAAAAATGTCGTATAAGCCCCAGCGCTTATTCATAAGAAAAATATTCTTAAACAACTCAAACGGTGTATTCGAGTAGGTGATCGTTTGACGGGCTAAATAAGACTTTTCTTCGACTTCTTTCGAATTTATTGATTTATTTATTTCCAACTTACATCTATCATTACATCCTGTAATTATAGATCCTATTGCGATAGCGTACTTATCTAACTCTTATCCTAACTTATAATTATAATTTAATTACTTATTACAAATAATGCATTATTTGTAAACTCACTCAGTGAACAACAGAATAGGTCCGAGTCATTAGCTATGAGGTTGAGAGTGCAGAACGCACGCGTCAGTGGCGCCTCACTTAACAGATTGGCCCGAGCCACACACACACTAACCTATGTGCCATAAAATTTCCACATTATGTACCTTCCCTCTAAGTACTTTGAATATGTACGACATGAGTGCGAGATCCCTCCTGACCCTCAGTTCGTTATATCCGACCATACCCAATTTAAATAAAGTTGGGTACATGGTGGCAGATAAAATGGGCACCTTATAAGCGCAAATAAGTACCTCACGAACTCCAGTGAACTCTCTCCAGCATGCGCCTATATTTAGATTCATGTGGAGCCCTAATGACTGCGTTACATACTAATTGACTTCTAACTAATGCATTATTATAAGGCGATAACCGCTTTAATGTTATTAAAACCACGCACCATACGGAGCTTGAAACCTAAATTAAGGTAGGCTTTTCTGCAGCAGCTTGTGACATGATCTCCAAACGTTAGCCCAGTGTTGTATTTCACCCCTAAGTCCCTAACTTCCGTAGCTATTAGCAACCCTTCTATATTGTAGGTATATAGAGTGTAAATAAAAATTGTAGGTATACTATAGAGTGTAGTAAAGTGATTGTTACGCACTTTGAGATGTTGAACTGCAAGAGGTTACCCTTGCTCCAGGTCATCATTCTGTCTATGTCTCTTTGAAGCCTGTCGCAGTTCTCTAATTTACTTATCTCCAGCCACAGCTTGAGGTCATCAGCAAACAGTAAATATTTGGCGTCTTTAACAACTTCTGGCAAATCATTAATCATAAGAATGAGTTGCAAAGGCCCTAGGTTACTGCCCTGACTCACCCCAGACATGGTAAAATATGGTTCTGAATTGTGTCCCGCATACTGGACGTACCGTGTGTTGCCTACCGCTCAAGTAACTTGCTAAAAATCTTAGCAGATGTAGAGTGAAACCAACGGCCGCTAACTTTCTGAGCACAACATCATTATTAACTAGATCGAATGCTTTTTTTAAATCGAATTTAAGTACAGTGGACAGTGGGGGGCAAACTGATGCCGCTTACGGCATAAATTTGCAGAAAAACAAACGGAAATTATGTTACTCTACCAAAATTAATGAGGTAGGTATCGTGGAGAAGCATTTTATAACCGTTATATGTGTCATCCAATGACGATTTGTGGCACAATACTTTGACCCCTGGGTAACACAATACGCCTTGGCAAGCACGTATCCAGAGAGGGGGATAGTTGGGATTTACAACTTTTAAAACAGCAAAAGAGGTCTTAAACTACACTCGAGAGCAAAGAATCCGGGTCACTTAAAGAATGTTAAAAATCTCGGAAACTAAAAATGATAGGTTAATGCAATAAATTGTATTTAATAGACAATGAGACAACTCCTTAAATGAAAGTAAAAAAAATATGAGTCACCATACATTTTATTAACACAAAATTACATAAAGAAAAAAACTGCTGATCTCTCCTTAAAACAAAAATAGGAAACATGAAATTTTTGAACTTTATTACGATTTTCTTGAATTTTAATACTTCGTATTGCCTCCTCGTGCTTCCATTACTGCGTTTACGCGGTTTGGCATGCTGTACACCAAGTTCCATATACGATTTTGGGGAATATTCTCCCATTCCTCTGTGAGAGCAATTTTGAGCTCACGAAGCGTGATTGGGGGAGGGTTTCGTTGTTTTACGCATCTGCCTAGCTCGTCCCAAGCATGCTCGATCGGGTTGATATCCGGGCTGTGCGCTGGCCACTCCATACGAGTAATGTTCATCTCTTGAAGGTAGTCATTCACAATCCTACCTGTATGAGGTCGGGCATTGTCATGCATAAATATAGCATCCTCACCTAAATTGACCATAAATGGACCAACGTGATCATTGAGGATTTCTTCCACATATCTTTCGCTAGTTAAAGAGCCGTTTTCTATGATCACCAGCTCTGTGCGACTTTCAGAAGAAATTCCGGCCCACACAAGTACAGACCCACCACCGTAGGCTACTTTTTCTTCGATGCATGCTTGCTTGAATCTTTCCCCTGGTCTTCGATACACTCTGTGTCTTCCATCGTGCTTGTAGAGCATAAATTTTGATTCGTCGGAGAACATAACTTTTGACCAATCTTCAATACTCCAATTTACGTGGCTCTGGGCATATCTTAGTCTTGAAATACGATGCCCACGCTCCAGTTTAGGGCCGTTTGCAGGTCTAAGGGGTTTTAAGTTAGATTCAGCAAGCCGACGTCTTACTGTCCATGCACTTGGGTTACTTCCTCCGAGGCGTCGAAACTGATTTGTGAGTTCAGTTCCTGTAAGAAAGCGATTTCGAAGCATGGTGTTCACCAAGTATCGGTCTTCTCGTGCTGTGGTACACCTGGATCTGCCCGTTCCTGGTCTGCGTAGGTTAGAACCAGTTTCTTCGTAACGTCGGAGAACTCTTTGTACTGTTGACAGCGACACACCGACAGTCCTGGCTGTATCGCGCTGACTCCGGCCGGTTTCCAGCATTGTAAGTATTCTGGTGCATTCTTCAGGCGTAAGCGACATAATTTCAGCTTGAATAATGAATATAGAGCACTATCAACATGGTTTATGTACCCACATAAATGACAGATTACAAACAAAAGCAAAACCAAATGCTGTAATTTCGTAGTTCCATCTTCGAAAGTGGCCCTTTTTCAAATTTGATTTTTTTATGATATAACTTTACAATAACTAAGAAGTTTTAATACCTTCATTTAAGGAGTATTACATTGTCTATTAAATACAATTTATTGCATTAACCTAGCATTTTTAGTTTCCGAGATTTTTAGGATTCTTTAAGTGACCCGGATTCATTGCTCTCGAGTGTAATTATGTTATTCAATCTTTTAGATAATTTTTCTACCCATTATGGGACCTTTGGAAAGACCGCCTTCTAAAACAGACAACAATAAAACCCGATTCTTACAGAGCAATTTCGGCACTGATAAACAAAAACAACATTATATCACGCCGGTAGGTATTCCCCGGATGGATTGTTAGAGCTATAACTCCGCTTCGCCATTATTATTTACCTAAGTCCCCGTCTCAGACCAAATAAAAAACCAAGACACAGCGCTGCGAAGTGAAGCATGTCAAAACTACACCTCCGCTCTGGGCATACACGCTCACACGCACACATTTACAACCATGTACAATCAAACTACACTTCAATACTTGCACAGTTATGTTTACGAAGCCGGCCTCACGTCACTGTTGACAGCGAATGTCTTGGTTTTTTATTTGTTCTGAGGTCCCCGTACAAAACTTCAAAGTCTGGGCTAAAAAGTAATTCCTAACAGAAGTGCTATTTGGAATTACTTTTTATTAGTGAATAGCTGCGCCCTGCGGTTTCATCCGCATAAGTCTCGATCCCGTGGACATACCGTGATAAAAAATATCCTGTGTCCTAAACTCCTAATCCAGCCCCCGTTTTACCTATGTGCAAATTTCATCCAAATCTGCTCAGCCGTTTTAGCGTGAAAACGTAACAAACTTTAGGGGCATGAGGAACAGGGTGTAAAGTTCACTCATCCACCATAGAAAAGGGAGGATCCTCCGACCAGACGGGATTTGTGTCTGACGGGCAACTGCCCAACTGTTGATATATGTCGTTCGCGGTAAACTCTAACTGCGCAATGGAGGAATTGTGTGACGTCATGGCTTTGATGCGTAGTTCGTATGTGGCGGTGTAAAGCTGGCATTGCACAGGCATCAGAAGGAACACGGGTGGGTTTTAGTCAGTAAGAGTCTGACACGCCTTCCCGCTCCACCCAGAGCGGGAGAAGTCATTTGATGATTTCCCAACCAAAAAAAAAGAAGAAAAAAAAAAACCGCTTCAAAACAAACAAACTCACTTTCGCATTTATAAAATTAGTTAGGTTTATGAAAACTTGACTCAACGTTTCAATTTATTTTTATCAAAACACCTCAAACATTAGTGCAAATGATTTTTTCTCTATTTACTGCATGTGGTGAGGTAAAAACATGTCGTCCACCCGATTAAGGTGCAAGAATGGTAAGAATGGCATGTTAAGGTGGCATGGAATGGAATGGTGGTGGTAAGAATGGCATCATTTTGTGCACAGAACAGGACCAGTGACGAAGTTTTTGTGATATGTCAACAAACTTAATTCATAGACGCACTCCACTGACGGGATTGTACGACTTCGTACTAAGGTATATTTTCTTTCCGGCAATACCATGAAATCAAATTGTAGAAATTACTATACATACTATGTGAATGCTCTGTTGATTTAGTCCATGCAGAGGTAACACCCACCATGGGCGTGGGGGGGGGGGGGGCAGGGGAGGGCCAGTGCACTGTTCAAGTCCCATGTAATATAGAACAGTTTCAATCTGGCAAAAATCCTGTTTTCCGACTGAAATTAAAAGTTCAATGAACACTGCCCGACCCCGACTAGAGGATCGAACCTCTTATTAACCTGTTCCCGAAAAATGGATCACAGAACCAGCGTGGTAGTCAAACCTCGTTTTAGCTCTTGGAAACCATCATGAAAATCAGCCTACAGCCAATCGGATCTCGCGACAGGAGAGTTGAGACATCTTCGAGGACAGTGATCTTAGAAGGAGCAACGATCATAGTAGGGGTAGAAATTATCCTTATCGAAAGAGATAATGGATGCAAATAAACCGCTGGTCACTACAATGACAACTTATATTTCCTTAATAATTAGTGCTTAGGTACCTAGTTTTACCAGTTTGTCACTATAACCTTCTCTCCTTCAGAAAATTGTGGTATAATTGTGTTTTGTTAAAACTTTTCAGTTGCTATTTATCGTACTGTTGGTCTGCGCACTCCTGGCTCTGATGGGTAGTGCTGCAGGCACCGGCGAAGGTCTGATTATGAAGGCTCTGCGAAGTACGAGTACCAGTGACGATTTTGAGTTGCTGGCCGTCGAGTCTCAATATGTGCCACAAATACATACAAAGTATTAGGCCGAACTGTCCAAAAATAAAAACAAATTGTGTGTTCGGGGGACAATACTCTTTGAAATCCTGACTAACTGAAATAATGTGTGATGCTGTGAAAGGTTCAAAGTGGCGGTGCTTAGGGGAGACCTATGTCCAGAAGTGGACGTCTTTCGGTGACGGTGAATTTATTAATCAAACGGTTTTCCTAGGATCACGTTAGACGAGAAATTACAATGGGGACCTCACGTAACATCTCTTGCGCGGCGCGGCTAAGCTCGGCCGCTTATGCTATTCGAAAGATAATACAGTTGACAGATGTAGAAACCGCGCGTATGGTCTTTTCAGCTACTTCCACAGCATTATTTCGTATTGGCATTTTACTGTGGGGTCGGGCTGCTGACATTGAATACATTTTTATTTTGCAAAAGAGAGCTGTCAGAGCCATTTATGATTTACGTCGCCGCGAATCTCTTAGGGAACTATTTAAAAGGATTAATATTATGACGGTACCTTGCCAATTCAATTATGAAAATTAGAGGATTATATCCAAGATAAGAATGCTTGGAAACATGCTGGTCCTGCTCCAAAGGATTATCTAGAATCTAGATAAAATCAAACTGGTTGCTTATTTAATTTACTATTAATATTGCATTGAATTAACATTCTGTCACACACCGAATAATTAATTGTATTTTTTTTAGGAAAATCGTCTACTACAATATGTGAGCTCCATTTAACTATCACACAGTTAATTTATCTGTCGTTGCTTCATTTTTAATTATTTTTACCTATTGTGGTATAGTAATTTTATTCTAGGTGCATCGTCTTCACATATAATTATATAACTAATGTACCTATACAAAATATTGTAAAACATTTTAAAAGAGTAACGGTGGAGTTTCTTGCCCATTCTTCTCCATACGAAAACTACCTTTTGGAAGGGGCGGGCGACTAGAATCAATTCAATTTGTTTTGTAAATTTTGACGTTCACAAGTGCCAAATAAGGGCCCATTTTAAACAAATGATTTGACTTTTGAATAGGTGTCCTATGGTGTCCTCATTGAAATTCCTGTCAAACAGCACGCGACTTAGGTCGTAAGATCTGACATGCTTGCGATTTTATAGCGTAAATGCATGCGTCTGACGCGATACCTACTAATATCCTGTTATGACACATAGGTAATTATTATCATCGTGCAAATTTACCGTGTATTCCGGTTCGTCCCAGTGCCATCGTCCCACTGGTGGGACAAACGGGAATGCATTTACTTTTTTCCCGATCGTCCCACTGATTTGGTTAGTGGGACGAACGGGAATAGTTTATTCATTCTATTTTTAAGTCCTGTTGGTCCCACCTGAGTCTGATTGCTACAATTTCATAGGTATGCTAAAGAACTGGCCCGCCATTCATCCAGAACGTTAAAGTGGGATCGGTCAAGAGTACATTCTTCTTTTGCGCGCAGATCTTTTGCATTTCTTGGGTCATATCTCCACTCAAAATTCTACTTCCACAGTATACTACCTATACTCAACTTAACGTACACCAGCTGTAATAATACTATAAATTTAAATGGTTATATCCCAAAAAAAGTAAGTTCAAAAACTAAAACCCGACTACTGAAAAATTACGCTCTAAAAACTACACCTACAAAATTTTTGTAGGTGTAGTTTTTAGAGCGTAATTTTTAATGGCATACGACGACGGCTTTACCTTGACCATTTTTGTACCGATGCCTTGATTTCTGTCTGAAATATGTTCTTGTTTCATAAAATTCAACTTGATTTTTAGTTTAGTAGTCGGTTTTTAGTTTTTGAACTTACTTTTTATTTAAATTATTTTGGCATTCTAATTTCGTAAAAATTATGACCAAAAGGAAGACTTTTTGCACATACAGTCGTAATATATGAATAAAAAGTAAAAAACATAACATGCGCGCACCACCCACTTTCACCACTTACACCCCACACTTCACACACACTAACACCCTAAAGCACCTGAACCTCTTGTCATCAAACCATCTTCCTACAACATAATAATTTAAATTAGTTAACTTTTTACATTAAACAAGAACAACCAGCTATCTAATTACGCAACACATTTTCGTAAACGATTACGACAAATTTTTACAGTTCAACAACATTCATTGCGTTTTTTTTTTCGAACTTGTGAAGTAATGGATTTGTTTCAAAACGATCCTAATCCGATTGATCGTGTATCATGTAATTAGGGTACAGGAGAACCAAGTTAACCGACAAAGCCCGAAGAATTGATGGCCGATGGGGCCGAAATTTTCTGGAGTGGCGACCGCGTACCGGAAGACGTAGCGTTGGAAGGCCTCCCACAAGATGGACCGATGACCTTGTGAAGGCCGCAGGAATCCGCTGGATGCGGGACAACACAGATCCGGTCTAAGTAGCGGTGCTTGGGGGAGGCCTATGTCCAGCAGTGGACGTCTTTCGGCTGAATGATGATGATGAACTTTTTATTACATTGTACTTACATTTTAAAATTATTTTAACTATTTTCATTTGTTTTTATTTTTGCCAAATTAATTAGGTCATCTAAATAAATAATCGTTTGCCTTACTTAGGAAGAGACTGAACCCCACCACACTGAAATCCTAATATAGGCAGTGAACGTCGTTCACTGAATATAGGGTCCAGGGATTTTGTAAAAATCTAGCACCTAAGGCTCCTATGTAATCTGTTAAGTACTCGTTTTTTTTGTACCGTGTTTTTTTCTGAATTTAAATAAAGTTTTTTTTTGTTCAATGGTAAAATACCGGCCGTGTCCAACCACGCACAATTAAGGGTTCCGTAGTTGGGATGAGAACAAACTTAACATTGCATCCTAGTTTATCAATTATAACTTCTAGTTACAGCTATATATAAGCGGGCACGCCCTTTATGCCTGGAGGCTTTATTTTCTTTTTTAGATATTGTTTACGTTTCGTTATTTTTATTTCTGCTTGAGTATAGTTCTCGATGTTTTTGGTTGGTATACCTATTGGCGTGTGCTAGCTGTCATATGGCTATTAATTTATAATTTAAATTGTGTTTTGTGTAATGTAAATTATCTTGTTTACTATTGTATAGAATCATTTTTTTTCTAACTGAACAGACAGCTGTGCTCCTAGGGAGTTTGTTGCGCCACTTCTTCTTCCCAGCAAAAGCACTAGGAAGTGGTGAAGGGTGGGCGTTTTGGGGGACTGTCTTATGTAATTTTGACGTTCGAAAAGTGCTGATTCTCAGCCTAGTTTGAATAAATGACTTTTGAATTTTGAATTTTTTGGATTTTGTAGTTGAAAAACATGCAAAAACTTACATTTGCAGTTAGAATATATGGGGGAACCCATATATTCTAACTGCAAATGTAAGTTTTTACGCACAATATTTTGAGATTTACCATGTTATTTTTTAGACTATATACTTCTTATAGGTTTTCCTGTAATCTATAAGCAAAGAACCGTTCGCAGTATTTTTTTCAAAATTTTAGGCTCATTTGTTTCGAATATAAGGGGGGAATCGTCAATTTTCATCTATTTTCTTAAATATCTTTAAAAGTATTTAAGATATTGTCACACGGTACAGTTGGCAAAACTTATTTTTAAAATTTTCTCATTTGCCCCCTTAAAAATATTAAAATTATTCAAAATGAATTTAATAGGTTGGGGAAAAAGTTGCTTCGCATTTTTTAACAAAATTCAAAACATTTTTTAATATAGTTTATTTACATTTAACTAAAGTATGTAGGTACCATTTTGTTCGATAACTTTTTGCCATCTTGTAGGTAGGGACATGATCCCATTGCTATAGAAATTTTGGGACTTTTGATCAAAATACCGCGACAAGTGGTTTTGGCAGTCCTCTAGTGATGTTAACCTGACACTTCCTAGAGAATTCTGAAGAGACCGAAACAGGTGGAAATCTGAAGGTGCAAGGTCAGGACTATAAGGCGGATGCATTAACACCTCCCAGCCAAAGTCTCTTAATTTTTGCTGAGTGGCTAAAGATGTGTGAGGTCTAGCGTTATCATGATGAAAAACCACACCCCTTCTGTTGATTAATTCCGGCCGCTTTCTCTCAACTTCTTGCTTTAATCTCATCAGTTGTTCGCAGTAGAGTTCAGAATCGATGGTCCTGCCTGGTGGTAACAGCTCATAATGAATAATGCCCTTCCAATCCCACCACACACACAGCATCACCTTGTTGCGAGTTAACCTGGGTTTCGCCACAGTCTGTGAAGCCTGACCGGCCTTTGACCACGACCTTTTTCGCACGTTCTTATCGTACGTGATCCACTTTTCATCACCAGTTATCAGCTTCTTCAAAAATGGTTCGGTTTAATTACGTCGTAATAAAGAATCACAAATGAGTACACGGTTCATTAGGTTTCTTTCAGTGAGCTCGTGAGGTACCCAAATATCTAGCTTTTTGTGTACCCAGTTTTTTTCAAATGCGACATAACTGTTTTGTGGTCAATTCCCATTTCTTCTGCTACTTCGTAACTACTGATATGATCTTGCTCCACTTTTTCAAAAATGGCATCCATTTTATCCGTAATAGGGCGACCAGAGCGATGTGCATCTTTGACATCAAAATTTCCGGATTGAAAACGCTTAAAGCAAAGTGCTACTCTCACAGACACTGCACTAGGTTCATAAACATCGCAAATTTTTTTCGCGGCTTGCGTTGCATTTTTACCTTTTTTGTAGTACTCGTAAAATTTTAAAATGTATCGAATTTCTTCATTAGATTCACTCATCTTGACGGTACGAAAAACAAATGAAAATCACACATTTTCCTAATTTAAAATTTAAACTTTCAATGATACCAAAACCAGCCAGATACAAATAGTATAGCCAAAGAGATTTTATTACAAGTTCATACATACTATAATGCGAAAAGACTTTTTCCCCAACCTAATATTTACGTTACACGTTCTTGTTTGGGTCACAGAAATGCTGTGTAAAAATTTCAACTAAATCGGTCCATCAGATTCGGAGAAAATATACTTTGATACTTTGACTTTGACTTTGACTGACCTGGACGTCAACCGTCCCGTCCTTCATAATAATCTCCCTGGTAGGTCGTCAATCATTTTGAAAGTCATCACAATAAAATTATTGATTGAAACAACGCCATCTGCCGAGGAGTCGCTCAACTACTAACACTTCGAGCTTGCAAACCTGACCTCAGCTTGAAACCAAGATATTAGGATACCGTCTTAGTCACGTGCCGTTAGAGGTCACCTGTACGCGTAGCATAACAACCATTTAAAACGGATTTTGTCGACGGAAGAATAGACAAAATGACAGATATTGAAAGACTATTGTGGTCATGTTAACCGTGCTGCAGTACTTAAGCAATGGAATAAAGAATATGCTGCAAAACATGCATGCAAGATATAGAAGAAGTCGGACTCGCGTACCGAGGGTTCCGTACCATTATATATAAATATTTTGGATGTGTTACTTAACGTGAAGTCACACAGGCGGACAGGTAGATGGGCAGACAGCCGGACAGGTGGAAGGGTGAACAGGCGGACAGTACTTTACAATTCGGTATGTAAAGTAAAAATTAACCTATGCTGATCCCAAAACCATTTCGAGATTTTAGGTTTGTAAGCCTTATTTTTCTATTTTTAAATCTTAAAATTTTAAGATCGTATTTTTTTCCACAAAAATTCTTAAAATCTCTTGACTTTTACTTGACTTCTAAATGACGTCATAAAGTAGGTACCCTATATAGGAAACTTTTAGTGCCTCTTGTAATAAAATTTTGTACGTGTCAAGCGTCAATGTCAACATCAAGTTTGCATCAAGCTGTTTACTTTCGTTGAGCGTACCGTGCCTTGATTTTTTGATAAGTTACCTAATTCTTTTCACTATAACCCTTGCTTTCCCTTCGGACTTCGATACTTACTGCTACATGGATCATTTGCTTGCCTACCCTTTGGATTTGTTTTAAATATGGACCTCAGTACACAAACAATTTGTTTTGGCTATTTGTTGTGGTGTTTTTACATGACGGTATGAATCATTTAGCACAAATAGTCTTTGATCGATTCATAATTAATAAGCTTTATCTTTACAATAAGATACGCTAAATAAAAATCGCTCTGTTATGACAAATTATTATTAACTGTCAAATTGGATAGTTTGACTTTACTGAATTTTTAAGTTTAGTTTTAGTTATATGTATGAAACGTGGCAAAGATCATAAGCTATTCAGCCTACTTTATGACGCCAGCACGAACAAAACTTTAAAAAAATATAAAAAAAATAACTACAGCTTGGAAAAACAAAAACTTGAAATTATCTATAAAATAAAAATTTAAAAAAAATATCTGAAAATACTTTACATACCGAATTATATATTTATTGTTAATTTACAAATCTTAGCCACAACTGCTTATGGTGACTGAATTTATTTTTTCTTTCTTAAATACAAAATAGTTGGGCAAACGTCATATAAACTTTTCCAAATTTCAAGTTGATAGCATTAGTACTTAGTTGTTAAGATATACAACTGTGACAGACAGACTGAGTCGAACCATAAGGATTCTTCTTTACCATTACGGTACGGGACCCTAAAAACCTTCAATATCTCCATAACCAAAAGGTTCCCAGGTATAGTCCATTACAAAAAAGTGACCATAATAACGGGAAGAACAAGTGACTCTCGGCTTCATTAGGGGTATTTTTACACCCGTTACTCGTACAATAAACCTTCCGGAAAAATTCTCTAAGGGTGCATTCCGAGTTACGCTGTAATCGATTTGAGCGTGCTAACAACCGTACCGTATTAACGTGGGCACGATAACGTTGTGTCTTGAATCGTCATGACATACTATAAAAGGCATGGTCGGCGTTATCGCCGACCATGCCTGTCAAAAATGACAGTTTGTGGTTTTGTTTTGACTCGCATCGTACCTTTAAACTAACGTGGCATTTTCGAAATTGTGTTTCTGTCTACCGTTCACCCCATAACCAAAGAAGAAGAAGAAATGTGTGGTATATACAGAAAGAAATACGATATGCAAGTTTTGACGTTGAGCGCGTTCACGAGTGTTCCGAATTGTTGACAGCCCTCAGCTGTCATAATCATGATATCTTAATCTGAACGCCAATTATTGGATGTCAGCGCTGTGAGCGATTATGTTCTAATTCAGAAAGCGGCCTAAATGATTATGAAAACCGCGTAGAAGAACAACGCGGTTACACAGACAGACATGATAAGCTATTTTAATTAATTTATAATCTAGAATAATTGAGATACCTGAGATAAAAATGTTGTTTTTTTTAATTAAAGGTAGTGTTTTTTGGTCTTGGTTTGTCCTAAACTGTGGGACATTACTTTTATTGACGTTATTTTTTTGTTTGTGCTTCTGACGCGATTGACCAGCTGAGTAGGTACCTACTATTATTATGAATATGAAACAAAAACAAATTAAAATATTTATTGATGGTAAGGTTTGTTTACAGTCAGTCTTTTTGGGGTTCGGTAAACAAAAACAAAACCCATATAATTACAACAGAAAATTCTACATCCTCACTCAACAACACACTCAACCCTCAACCTCACCTCACACAACAACACACTCAACCTTACACTTTCCTTCATCCCCACACAACAATACTAACCATACTAACACTATATAGATATAGAAACATAACATCTTTAATTGTTAAATGATTCGCGACCACTGTCTGCTAAAGCATTAGCAGACAAAAAGGTGGAGACATGGTGTCCTGAAATACAGGCCCTTTTTTTTGGGTGGGAAATTATCAAATAACTTCTCCCGCTCTGGGCGGAGCGGGAGGGCGTGTCAAACTCTTACTGACTAAAACCCACCCATGTTCCTTCAGTTGCCTGTACGTTGCCAGGGGCCACGGTATCCCTTTCGGACTTTCCCCGACCCCGGCAGGCATCGGTCCTATCGCACCCCTTCAGTTGCTGACATCTCTATGAGGCGCGCGTGGAACACAACGTGCCGTCGACCCAGGCCTGGTCCTTATCGGACGGCGAGCAATGGGTAGCTCGCCGTTCGATAAGGACCAGGCCTGGGCCGACGGCACGTTGTTTGCGCTAGGGGCGTGAGGGCGCGAAATTTGCCTCTCCCTCACGTGTTCCGCCTCCTCCTTCGCGAGCATTACTGTATCGCAGAAAGAGGTGACGGCCTCCCATGCCCTCTCGCTCCATACCATGGCATGGACCAGGGCAGGACGCGAGAGAAGAACAAAAGTCATAATACTGATTATACACTGGACACATACCGCGGTCTCATTAGCGATAAGATCGAAGTTGCTCAGGAATTTGCAACTTTCTTTACCAATATTCCAATTAAAACTACAGAAACTTTAAATTCCTCCACCTTACTTGCTATTGATTTATTAGGAGCGAATGTTTCAGCCTGTCCTCTAGAATTAAAATTTAATCATATAAACCCTGTGGTCGTTGTTAAGGCTTTTAAGCCACTTAAGATCAAAATTACCGAAGATCTGTGGCGCATGTCTACTAAAGTTTGTCAATCAATTATTGAGACAATTGCACCCTATTCAGCTTTAATATTTAATTTGTGTGTAGATCAAGGGGTCTTCCCGGATTTAATGAAGTACAGTAAAGTTATTCCACTTTTCAAATGCGAGGACAGCAAGGACTCTAATAATTATAGACCCGTATCGATTTTGCCGGTTTTCAGCAAGGTGTTTGAAAAAGTAATGTTAAATCAAATGCTCAATCATTTTAATCGTAATAACATCTTACACGATCAACAGTATGGTTTTACTAAAGGACGTTGCACAACTAACGCCGGTGTCACTTTATTAATACACATCTTTAACGAATGGGAAGAGGCACGGGATGCAATAAGTATCTTCTGCGACCTATCCAAAGCATTTGATTGCGTTAATCACGAAACACTGCTCTTGAAACTTCAGCATTACGGACTGGCTAAATTTGCGCTTAACTTAGTAAAATCATATTTGAATAGACTGCAGCAAGTTCAAATAAACGGTGTAAATTCATTGGGTTTAAAAGTTTTTGACTTTTAAACCCAATGAATTTACACCGTTTGTATCGTCGTTTTATTGTGGGTGTACCACAGTGCTCGATATTGGGTCCATTCCTCTTATTAGTTATATAAATGATTTACCTCATTTACTGAAAAACCGACCACAAATGGTGTTATTTGCTGAAGACACATTACTGATTTTTAAGGTAAACAGACATGCACAGGAGCTTGACGACGTAAATAACGCTATACTAAAGGTCCATAATTGGTTTACTGTAAATAATTTAGTATTAAATGAGAAGAAAACTAAATGCATAAGATTCGCGTTACTGAATGTTAGAAGTAGTGTCACGTTGTGCTGAATAAGGAGACACTAGAATTCGTCGAAAATACGGTTTTCCTGGGAATCACGCTTGACTCAAAACTACAGTGGGGTCCTCACTTAACATCACTTGCAGGGCGGCTAAGTTCAGCCGCTTACGCTGTTTGGATAATCCGCCAACTAACAGACGTGGATACCGCGAGACTGGTCTATTTTAGTTACTTTCATAGCATCATGTCTTACGGTATTTCGCTGTGGGGACGGGCCGCAGATATTGATTCTATATTAAAATTTATTCTGCAAAAGAGGGCTGTTAGAGCCATCTACAACCTCCGCAGACGCGAATCTCTAAGGGAACTGTTTAAGAAAATTAACATCATGACGGTATCTTGTCAGTAAATGAAAACATTATGTATGTTGGAAAAATCTACATCTCTTTAGTAAGATAAGTGACAGGCATCATTTTAACACAAGAAATAGGAACAAATTAGATCAACCACGTTTCAGATTGTCTAAAGTACACACTTCTTTTATGGGGTACTGTGTAAAATGTTATAATAAAATACCACTCGATATTCTTCAACTAAATGAGAAGAAATTTAAAACTTACATTAAACGCACACTATGTAGACAAGCATACTATAAGTTGGATGATTATATCGTAGATAAAAATGCCTGGCTAAATGCTGGTCCTGCTCCACAGCCACTTGAGCTCACTAGATTAAAAAAAATGGTAGAGTTGCTTCCCCTTTTTTATTTTTTTTGACTACGAACATAATGTTTTTTTTATTTTTTTATTTAACCATATTTTAATTATTGAATACTCCAATAGATAATATTGATTTTCTTTCTTTTGGTGGTAAAATTCTTTAAAGGTTACAAATACATTGCAAACTATAGTTTTGTATAACTTAGACGCATTTTTATTTTCAATTTTTGTTAATGTGAGTACCATGGAGTCGTTTACTATGTTATTATGTTGTATTTTGACTTGAAAGAGCAGGGTAGTTGAGAGTATGTCATGCTCACTTAATGTCTCGCTGATGGAGGCGAGTGTGTTGGATCATTCGGTACCCTACAAAATGGTTGAGTTGGATGGTGCTGATCCATGCGTCATGTTCGTGAACGGGCGCCGTCAGTTGAGACTGGTCATCTCTTAACTGACAGGGCTTATTTTTAATTTTATATTTTTAATCGTTTTTGATTTTTATATTGTTTTTTACATTGTTCTCACTTATAGAATCAACAAGAATTACTCTTGTTGATTCTATAAGTGAGAACAATGTGTACCCAGGATATTTTAATTTCTAAACAGTGTCCTTGGAGTTTCTTGCCCATTCTTCTCCATAGAGATCTACGTTTTGGAATGGGCATCTAGCTTCTACTTTCTGACTAACTGACTGACTCTTTGACAGTTCAAAAGTGCCTGTAAAGGGTTTAATTGAAATAAATGCTTTGAGTTTGAGTTTGAGAGATCCCCGCCACTGATCGCCTCCACGAGGACACGGCGATGCTCTACCCAAGCCGGGCAGACCTCGACCGTAGGCTCCACCGTGTTCTCCGGGCGATGCACGAAATACAGTCCCCAAGCCTAGTTTAGGCCTTAGGCACCAGTCTCCCACAATATACTTACTGTATCCACTTCTTCTCTAGAAACCATGTAGGTATTTAATGTGAATTGTGAGGAGAAAATAAAGCTTATTCTATTTTAATTACATCATGTCCGTCCGTCTGGACGCCACACAGCATAGAAAAACAAATTATAATAATAGTACTGACCGAAGTCATTCTAATTTAATCTCCTTAATTATTGCAACAATACCTACTCCATTTCGGACGGTGAACTTATAGCGGTTGTACCGCCACATACGAACTACGCATCAAGGACATGATGTCACACAAATCCTGCAACGCGCAATTAGAGTTTACCGCGCGAACGACATGTATACAGGATGGAAGGGACATCGACGCGAAAACTGATACCATGGATTCAGTACATGATTCTGAACCCGCCTCAGTTGAAATTTTTCGTCGGTTATTAAAAAAAAAACAGCTGTTTCATAGAAAAGTTCAATACCTACGCGGTCAAAATGTATGGATCAGCTGATTTTAAAAAAAATAAGCGACGAAAAATTTCAACTCAGGGGGTTCAGAATCATGTACTGAATCCATGGTATCAGTTTTCGCGTCGATGTCCCTTCCACCCTGTATAAGACTATCATTATCCTGCATCAACAGTTGGGCAGTCGGCCCGCCAGCACAACACCCGTCTGGTCGGAGGATCCTCCCTTTTCTATGTGGATGAGTGAACTTTACACCCTGTTCCTCATGCCCCTAAAAACTTATATAATGGAATTGAAGTTGTATTTCTTCTCAAATAAGATGGCTGCCCCCATCGTATGATCACCGACCGCCGCCGATACCCTTCTTTTAGAGGACTCTGCAAATTGAGTTTTATTTAATTGGTACCACTGCCGTACCTATTCATAAATTAACCCATTCGAGAATTCGTAAGATATTACCTAGGCATGTTTACAAGTCGGTATCTTTGATAAGTTCAATAACATTCTTTTTTGTTTAGATGATTCGATTGGTCCTGTTTTCGTATTTTAGGGTGACCTGGTGACTCCATCGTCCTTAATCAATTTGTATTTAAAGGTGCAGAAAACAATACATTTATCAGTGTGCTTTGAAAACTGCAACAATGAATATCGTAAGTAATCTTACGTGATTAAATTAGAAGATTGATTTAGTACCTATTTATTTACTTCTTTCCTGTTTTTTGTAGTTGTCTTTGTATTTGTTCTCCTTTTACTTGTTTAAGGTCCATGTAGAGCTAAGAGGATAGTATTAAGGCCTCTGCCTCGAATTTTGCGGGCAGCGGCCTTAAAGTGTATAACTGAGCCCATATAAGTTTTAAGACACAGACTACTTAGAGATACTTTTAAGAGTTCCGTGACAAAATTATAATAACGGTTTTTTTATGGTTTCACTTCGGGCTTTCGTTCCTCCGTCTGTCACAACATGAGTTTTTTTTTTTTTTTATCTCGTAGACTTAGAGCTTAGAGCTAATGTGGTGGCCAAAAAATAGGTGCAAAGTAAGTCGTAGTACATTTTTACAACACACTTGCGAGGAAAAATACTGACTTGTTGTAAGAACTTATGCTACAATAACGTAATACGAGGGCTGATAGTACCTACCTATATTACATTTCATTTTTAAAGTTCAACTGACCTTTGTTGCCAGGTCTATCCGGAGCTTCTTTTAAAAACTTTTCAACGTCGTTTGGTGACAATACTTTAGATTTCGTGATTTTGATAATAATTAACCACACAACGGAAACGTTAACAAATATTTATGGAAAATGGCGCTCTGGTTTTGTTTTTGCTGCGCTCCGCGCTAGCTATGCGAGCGCAGGTGAAAATAAAGGCACTGGCAAAACCGCTAAACAGCCTATATAAAAAATATAATAAACACAAAAAAAATGTTTTGAATACACAAATATATATTATGTTAATATATCATATTTTATTTTCACAGAAGTCTATTTGATGAGATTAAAAAACACCGCCCAAATGCGTGTCGGACCACGTACAATGAAGGGTTCCGTCCGTAGTTGGGATGAATTTATTCCAAGAACAAACTTTAAGAAAGAAAGAAAAAATATTTATTGGGACAAGCACTGGAGATCTCAATTAAACTAAACAAACACCCATTAAAAATAAAAATAAAAACAAAGTAAAATTAAAATAAAAGCAGAAAGTCCTGTGCGAGGCCAAAAGGCTCCTATCTCAGCATGATGAACTACGTATGTTCGCCCGTGCATTCCAACTGCAAATATAATTTTGTACGCACAATATTGAGAGATTTACCATGTTATTTTAAAACCATATAGACTTCTTATAAGTTTTCCTGTAATTTATTAGTAAAGAACCAGTCCCAGTATATTTTTAAAAATTGTAGGCTCAACTCTTAAAGTATAAGTATTTATTTATTTTAAAATTATTAAAAATAAAATTGAAACCCTCACCGTTGATATGTCACACGGTACAGATTGCAAACTTTTCTTTTCTTATTTGAAGATAGTAACCCCAATATTCAAAATTCATTTATTTACGTTACGCGTCCTTGTTTGGGTCACAGAAATACATATGTGTACCAAATTTCTACCAACTAAATCGGTACATTCGATTCGGAGCAAATTGGCTGTGACAGACGGACAGACAGACACATGAGTGAGCATATAAGGATTCCGTTTTTTTCCTTTTGAGGTACGGAACCCTAAAAAGCGCACATCTCTGCTCGGGTGAAAATAGAGAATACTTACTGATTTAAATAGTATAGGATAGTTCTTACTAATTTCGTGTATAGTACACAGAAACACGGCTACACATCAAGCTGTTTTTCAAGTTTTTTTTTTTCTTTTTAATAATCGCATTATTCCTGTCTCTCACTGATAGTAAGCCGTATTATTTTACATCATTAGAAAATCCTTTGTTTTGCGATCGGATGGGTCAGTAGTTGTTTTACAGCTCTATACCATGTCCTTCCCTTTCTCGCACTACATTTTGGTAATAAGTAGCAATACTTACTCTCTTTTTAGTTAAGTGCGTACCCAATAAATGACAACGGTCAATCATCTATCGAATCCCGTTAAACATGTTTTACTTTTACAGTTTGCCTATATCTTCGTGTTCGTGTGTGCTATCCTTGCCGTGGCGAATGGCGAGCCACTGGGGAGAGTGCAGCGCAGTCCAGTACCCATCGCAGACCCAGAACCAGATCCTCACCATCGTCACCATCATCACCATCATCGCCATCACGTCTTCCACGGCTACATCGGCATCGGCAACTACGGCGGCTACGGGGGCTATCACGGCTACGGCGGCTACGGCTGGCGCCGCTAAGCATTTTTGGGATATAAGATATAACGTGATAAATATTCACTTTTTGTTTTGTAATTAACTAGTTTTTGTTTTGTGATTATTAAATAATGTTCGAAAATTTCCGTAGTTTTATTAATATACCTAGTCTTGCTATAAATATTGTCACGAAGATTTTTTTTTATTCCTAATAATATTTATTACTTTTACAGTGTGTTAGTTTAATACATAAATATAAAATAATTTAAAATATAAAAAGCTTATTCGAAGTGGTCTCCATTGGCTGCAATACAAAATTATCATGGCGTTTAGAGCAAGTCGTACCTACTCTCTAAAACTGACCATAAATCATAATCGAGCGGATGAGCGGATTAAGATCGGGACTAGACGACGGCCAGTATTCAGCTCTGATGAAGTCCGAAACGTTCACTTCCAACCAAGACTGCGTGGACTGAGATTTATGACCCGGCGCCGAGTCTTGTTGGAAGGACCCTACTTGGTTATTGAATATGGTGTTGTTAAGGGGCTTAACTACCTTCTCAAGAATGGTATCTTGATACACTTGTACCAATATTTTGATACCTTTTTCACAAAAATAGGGCTCTGTCAATCCTTCATAGCTAACACCCCACCAAACCATCACTGAAGTCGGATAATGCCCACGTTGCAATCTGTCAACTAATTGAGAAGCTTCCTTAAAGCTTTGAGCGTAAATACGGTCATTTTGTTTGTTAAAATGTTGCTCAATTGTAATGAATTTCTCATGCGTAAACAAAAAAAATCTGTGACCTCCCTTTGCGTACCGCTTCAGTAGTTGCTTCGATTTTACCACCCTATTCTTTTTTAAATTATCAGTTAAAAAATTACCAGTGCGTCTCTTATAGGCTGCAAGTCCTAAGTCATCTTTTAAAATACGCGACATGGTTCTGGGTGCTCTCTTCATGTCCCGAGATAAAATCTTTTGCTTTCGGACAGGATTTCTTCGATGACAATGCCAATACATTGTACAATATTTTCGCCAAAATTAGAAAACACAATGAACAATCGTATAAAAATGACAGATTCCAAATTCATTCATTAATTGTAACAGTATTTATGGCCAGACTAAGTGTATATATATTCTTTATTTTGGACTACACATACAATCCATAAAAAGTGTTAGTAACAATGACTTAAAAACCATGTTAGTAAACTTTTACAAACTAAACAACTAAAACTGACGTGACCCAACACATGTTAGCACGTGCCTCCGTACCCAGTGCCTTATAAAGGGACTGTGTATTTTGTCTAATAATGTTTTTGGGATGCTGTTGGAGCTTCCGCGCAACCTACCCATTATTTAGGCAGTTCTCTTCCTGATAATGGCATGAAAATAGTCATCATTCATTAGAAAGAGACAAGAACTGGACAGCGAAGACATTCTCAGCCAATTTGGCTTAGGGATCCAAAACGAACGAGGCGTTCATGTAACACAGATTGCCTTTGGATAGAGCATACACATAGTCAACAGTTTATTTTTAAACAAAGCAAATTGGCAACGTCTTATCATCAGACAAACATGTTATCAAGAATGTTAGTGTTATCAATATAATATAAAATATAAATACAGCTCCGATCACAGATCAATCGGCGCAAAAATACAAATTGATTTCAAAATCTACCGAGCCGAATTGTTCACAAAAGAAACGAGACGGTTTTCAAAAGAGACGCTTATCAATAACTTATAACATTTTAATGGACCGCATGGGACAGCAGAATACAGAACAATAGATAGAAAAGTCAAAGAAAGTATTAGCAAAGGTTTGAGAATATTTATACACATTCAGTAAAAACAGCTTTAGAAAAACACAAATCTTCAAGGGTTTTGAAACATGGAGTCACAAAGGGAATAAACATTGGATCCCTTAATTGAAAAGATTATGCTGTTCTAAGGGGCTTTTTAATTTCAGTCAATGAGATTCATGCAATTAAATATCTGGTGGCACGGTAGAAAGACGAGCAAAAAGCACACTGACCTTTTCTCGAAGCGAGTGCACTACCTACCTTTTCTCGAAGCGTTTCGTCGCATTTTCAAACACTCATAGCGTCGGTCTGGATAATTCTAGAAAGCAAATCAAATTCTGAGGATCAGTTGCAGTTAGCAGACTGATAAAAGATACTTAGTTTAATTTGTCTAGCTTTTATGCCTTTGATTTTCACTTCTTGAAATCCTAAATTGCTGAAATTTGGTATGCAGACTATGATTCGCAACAAAACTAAGTAAAAATTAAGTAAACTATATCTTTCACCCTCCAACCCCCTTAAGGAGAGGTGCAAGTCTGTATATAAAATAAAAACTCTGAGGTACTTCCCCTTAAATTCATTCCACCCTATACTCCACACTTTGGTGGGTTATGGGAATCAGCAGTAAAGTCAGGCTTGCCTGTCAGTGCTTGCACCATCGCAGCGGAACCACGGACGGGACGTGGCGCGCGTGGAGTGGGATGTGCTAAACATCTAAAGGTCGCTGCAAACTGGACGGCAGCGTTCGGACGTGGACGGGGTGGAGACAGAACGAGATGTTATGAAAAAAACGGACGGGTGTTTAATACATACGAGTACCCACCGTTTTATGTATACGCAATGTGTATACGTAGCGGAAACACGGACAGGATGTGGCGCGCGCGGGGCGAAACATCGTAACCGACGATATTTTTCCCGTCCCTTAGATGCCACGTCGCCGCCGCCGTCCCGTCAATTTTTACGGACCAAGACTTGGACGGGACCCGGATGAACTGTTACCTAGAGTCAAAGTTGAATAATTTATTTTAAATAGGCACTTTCAAACGTCAACATTAGCAAACAAAATATAATCGGTTCTAGTCGCCCCTTCCAAAATGTTGTTTTCGTGAGAAGAATGGGCAAAAAACTTCACCGTTTGTCCTTTAAAATAGTTTACAATATTTTGTATATTTACATCAATCAATCAATCTGGCTAGCCTTTTCCCAACTATGTTGGGGTCGGCTTCCAATCTAACCGGATGCAGCTGAATACCAGTATTTTACAGTTACGATACCCCTTTTTTTTGAGGTTTGGAAATCATCAAATGACTTTTTCACCACTCCCGCACGAAAGAAGTGTCTTTCCTCTACGAAAACAGTGAGGAAAGTTGGTTTTTCCTCACTATTTGAACAAGGAGGAAAGTTGTATTTTCCTCACTGTTTGAACAGTGAGGAAAGTAATGATCCCGTTCAGAAACTAACCTTGCCTGATTTTTTAATGTTAAGTTTTAAAGATATTTAAAAAAATAAATAATTTGATGCTTAGAATAGAAATATTTATAAGTTAAGATTAATGTTTTTTATTTATTTACCTATGATGACTGAATACTTTCTTACTGGTCGTGGTGAAAAGTTTTGTATGCAACATGTGAGCAAGTTCATTTGCTATTCGTTTTGTTGAGTCTTGAGCGAACGAAGGATTGAAAAATAGAATCACGAGCGCAGCGAGTGATTATAAATTTCAATCCTGAGTAAGCGAAAGACTCAACAAAACGAATAGCAAATGAACTTGCTCACATGTTGGATAAATAACTATTCCCGCTCTAGGTGGAGCGGGAGGGCGTGTCATACTCTTACTGACTAAAACCCACCCGTGTTCCTTCAGATGCCTGTGCATTGCTAGGGGCCACGGTATCCATTTCGGACTTTAATACGATACCCCTTGGTAAGACTTGTTGTCAGACTTTCGGGCTTCGGACGACCCGTAACAACTGTCAAAGATCCACGAATGACAGCCGGGACCAACGGCTTATCGTGCTTTCCGAGGCACGGAGGAGTCTCGGTATGTAAAGATCACCCATCCACAGACCAATCCCGGCAAGCGTAGCTTAACCTGATGAATCGACCCGTGCGGCAGTTATTACTTTGCCACGAGCTCCTCCTTTTGTATATTTACATAAATTATATAATTATATTATGTGAAGACGGTGCACCTAGAATAAAATAAGTACCGAAATAGGTAAAAAGAATTTTAAAAAAATAAAAGAATCGCAGATAAATTAGGTAGGTAATAGACACGTGGTCCTCACATATTTACAAAATGTAATAAAAGTATACGATTTTCCTATTATAAGACAGTGTGTGAGTTAAAGTAATTTAATCACATTATAAAAAATCAATGTCATAAAAATAATAAATTACACAATTAGGTAAATTAGCAACCAGTTTGATTTTTTCTGGACTCAAGATTGTCCTATGGAGCAGGATCAGCATGTTTCCAGAACCTAGAATTAATCATTTCACGAAGTGGTCGATCATTTCATATAATAGTTGTGTTTCATGAAATGGCCAACTACAATTGCCTATATCGTTTAAACGTCAACGTTTACGCCGTTAACTTAACTCCGCCGCGAAACCATAGCAGCGAAACCGCAGTAGTTCAATTCACTGGACTCGCGTATCATGTTCCGCTACTCGAATCGGATGCAAGAAGCGAAAATGACGCGAGTCTATAGAATTTAACTACTGCGGTTTCACTGCTATGGTTTCGCAGCGGAAGTGTGCTACCGGGGTAAAGGTTGCACTAGTCGACGGCCTGAACTCGTCGGTGGGCGAGGTAATATGGTGGTAATATTTTATATATTTATTAATTTATCGTTTTTAACGTTCAAAAGTAAAAATTATATCTAGTGTTGTCATTATCTAGCTTTGTATGGAAGCTGAATTGGAAAAAAAAAATGGAATCGAAGTTATGACCGTCGAATTTCCATATTTCAACATTAATTTAAACTCATCTTTGGGCATATATAAATAACTTATGTAGTATGAAAATGGCAAAATAGAAACCGTACAGGGATAGGTACCTAATTTATTCAACAATTATTATGTTGAGTATATACAACCAGTAGGTTTTCCGTAATATCTATACGCCCAAAGGTTTGTTCATGAAATTTTACGCGCTCGTTTTCGTTAGAAAATCATCTACTATTTGACTAAATAAATAGCAATTCCAAGCGTTTCTTTGAGTCCGCCGCCAAACACCGCAACCCTCTGGTTGTCGAGGCCGCCAATTATGTCACTAGTAGAATCAGTCAGATCCGCCGCCCTAGGCAAATCCTTACCGACCCAGACGACCCCATAACCCTCCTCCAGGAGAGCAATAGGGCCACAAGTACAGTGCACAAACACAGACACCGACCCGCATTCCAACCTCGCCGCCGAGGTCCTCCGCGATCGCGACCCGCCCGAGTAAATAATACTCCCCACCGACCCTTGCTCGCAGAAGCGCCAGCCCGCGTTATGCTGAGAAATGTAGTCTTAAATTCCCCGATTAATAATAATGAATCATCTTTGATCCAGCCTGTCCCAACTTGCTGTCCTCCCCCCAGTGACGCCCTAAGCCGAAGTCCGTACCCCACAGGGGGTGCCCTTAGCGAGCGTTCGCCTAGTTTTAATTTAGAATAGTTTTGCCCCTGGCTGGAGGCTTTGAGTTAGTAGCTTAAGGTAGCCGCAGGATTGACCGGTTAAGTAGTCATCACCTCAGAGGTGAGCTACGAGATGCCCTAGACAAAAAAAAAAAAAAAAAACTATATAAATAAATAAAACGATAATAAATTCAAATAATCATTTTTTGGGTACCGTCCGTACCTCAAAATGAAAAATTGGAACCCTTATACATAATATATTGGATGACTTCGTTATCTGTAGCTGTAGAGAAAATCAAACTCCAAGTCGATGCAATAAAAAAAATCGGCTATTTATGCCGTATAGGTTGACACTCGCAAATAAATCAAAGCCTTTATTTTAGAGACTCTCGAAAATTGGTATTACTGCCGTAGGTACGTATAAATTAATTAATTCGAGAATTCGTAAGATCTTAGCCCATTAGGCATTTTTGCACATTGGTGTTGGTTCAATAAAATTAATATTTTTTTCTTTCATTATTCGAATGGTCCTATTTCGTCTTTTTCCATGATTGAGGTGACCTGGTGACTCCATTTTCCTTAAAATTTTTGTATATAAAGGTGCAGTAAACAATACATTTATCAGTGTGCTTTGAAAACTGCAACAATGAAATCCGTAAGTAATCTTACTAACAACTTGATTGAATTGATTAGGAGATTGTTTCACCTATTTATTTATCTACTTGTTTCTTCGTAGTTGTCTTTGTATTTACTTGTTTAAGGTCCATGTAGAGCTATGAGGATAGTGGGAAGTGTTAAAAGTGCATAAACTGGCCGATATCAATTTTAAGAGTTTCGTGGCAATATTGGAAAAACGGTTATTATGGTTTCACTTCGGGCTTCCGTTCCTCAGTCTGTCACTCAGGCGCAGGACATACACAAGTGGCGAGGGGCGCGGGTGAGGCGCGGGCGTGGCGACGGTGTGGAGCGGGCGTTACGCCGCCCGTTTCATATTTCATACAAAATGCATAGGAACGACGTGGGGCGGAACATACACAAGAGGCGTGGCGCGGGCGTGGTGACGGTACGGCGTGGGCGTTGTGTGTATGTCCCGCGCCTTACTCATGCATGCGTTTCTGTTTTTTTTCATTTAGCACATAGTGTTGCTCAGAGCAAATGCGATGGCCAAAAAATAGGTGCAAATTAGGTACAGTCAAGTCTTTTATATATCTTATTATTTCCTTTATCAAGTCAGGACACATACCTTTTGAAAGTATGGCACTCAGTGGACTATTGCACAGAAAACTATATTTAATTACTTGGAAATAAAGATCAAAATAGCATACACCTTTGATCAATGCTGACATCTTTGGAAAAAAATTGGGAAACGGTAACTATTTTTGCATAGGGCGTGAAATCGAAGACTTGAAGTATATTTTCACTAATCTATTATTAAGCCAAGTCAGAGGCCAATGGAGGGCTTTAAAACTCTGTCACCAGGTTAGTCACTAATCACACGAAAAGAAGAAGGTGTATCTTGTGACAACTCTAGACCACGTAAAATATAGCAATCTCTTTTAGTTTAGTGCGTAGGTACTCAACAAATGACAACGGTCAATCATCTATCGAATCCCGTTAAACATGTTTCACTTTTACAGTTTGCCTATATCTTCGTGTTCGTGTGTGCTATCCTTGCTGTGGCGAATGGCGAGCCACTGGGGAGAGTGCAGCGCAGTCCAGTACCCATCGCAGACCCAGAACCAGATCCTCACCATCGCGGCTTCGGCAGCTTCGGCGGCTTCCGCGGCTTCGGCGGCTTCGGCGGCTACGACGGCTATGGCGGCTACGGCGGCTACGGCGGCTACGGCGGCTACGGCGGCTACGGCGGCTACAACGGCTACGGCGGCTATGGCTGGCGCCGCTAAGCATTTTATGAAGATTCACTGTTTGTTTTGTAATTAACTATTAATTTTGTTTGGTAAATATTAAAATAATGTTTGAAAATTAATTTCTGTGGTTTTATTGTTTCACGTGTTTCATAGGGTGACACGGCCCTACTGGTGTACTGGTGTGGGCGGACGCGGGCGCGAATCCAGGGTCAGGGGAACTAACTGACAAATTATATACCGGACAACGATATACTCTAGATTCTGACCTAAAATGTCCGGAGGTTGACGAGCGTCAATTTGAGTTTGAAAATTATCTAAAGATAGGTATTAACTGGGACATTGTAAGCCTTCTGAAGTTAGAAAAGAGGGTGAACACACAGAAGAAATAGACGATGCTGTATTCTTCCACTTCGGTAAAACCAGTTGACAACGCTGAATAATGTTCATGGTGGCAAAGAAGTGGAAGAATAATGTCATCGAATCCGTGGGCTATTCTAAACGTGTCGCGGTGCTCAAATTGCTTACACCGAACCAGACACTAACTCTTGTACAAGTTTATGCACCAACATCTGCAGATACCGATGAAGACGTAGAAGATTTCTATGGTCATGTCAACCAAGCATGTGATGAAAATAGGGTCACCTGGAAAATGGTCATAGTAAAATGCTAATATACAATTATTACAACAAACTATTTACACTAGGTGGTAAATTAAATGACCATCTAGGTAACTAACTATACAAATAAATGCAAAACCAAAAGGACGCTCACTTAGGCGTCTAAATACTCCTCTAAATCGAGCTGTCAACCGGAAAACTGCACAGAAGACGTAGCATTACCACGTAAAATGGCAATGCTAATTCCTAAGAGAATTCGTAAGATGAGGACAATAGGTGTGTTTACAAATAAGGATGACCTTTTTTCTTTTGACTTAGGTATCACCTTCATCGTCCACTGGCGGGCTACGGCGGGAGGGGGCGGGGGACAACAGGTCCGGTCCGGCAGATCAGGCCCCCGATGCCGGCCCTCAGTCTTGCTTGTATCCTACATTCTCTTTCTGCATTACATCAATTTACGTATGAATGGGCAAAAGAAAACCTAATCTTTCCAAGGAGGGTTCACGGGGTGCTAAAACATTCGAGCTCGCCGAGCTCGCTCGCAGCTACGTCCGTGAAAAGCCTAAGTAATATGAAAATATAAATCTCATAATTATACGCACGTTATTCTTGTTTTATTTTGGCATTGTAGTTTTTTTGCATGCTGCTAGAAATACATACATAAACTGAGAAGACCAAGGCCTCATTTTATTTTGCCACCCGGGCCCCTGACTGTCTTAGTCCGCCACTGTCATCGTTAAAAAAAAATGTAAGTATATAAAGGTGCAGAAAGCAATACATTTATCAGAGTGAACTGCAACAATGAAAATCGTAAGTATTCTGGCTTGATTGAATTTATTAGAAGATTGTTTTAGTACTTATTTATTTACTTGTTTATTATTTTTCGCTATGTTTCTTTGAGTTTGTTCTCCATTTACTTTTTACTGCCCATGTAGACCTAATAATATAATGAAAAGTTTTAAGAGCTCCGGCCCAAAATTTAAAAACGGTTTTTTTATGGCATGATTTCCGTCGCTCCGGCTGTCGGTCACAAGGGTTTTTTTTTTATATTTAGCTCCGTGTGTGGTTCAGAGTGACATGGCCAAAAAAATGGTGAAAAGTACCAACTTTGCACCATTTTTTGAAATAAAACTTTTTATGTACCTACAAAGTTTTATTTCAATAGGAGGTAAATTGGAAAACGGTAATTTTTTTGCATAGGGTTTGTACTAGTGTTGCCCAAAATCGGTCTTGGTCTTGCAGTCTTGGTCTTGCAGTCTTGGTCTTGGTCTTGCAGTCTTGGTCTTGGTCTTGCAGTCTTGGTCTTGGTCTTGCAGTCTTGGTCTTGGTCTTGCAGTCTTGGTCTTGGTCTTGCAAGACCAAGGCCGACTTATTATAGCAAGACCAAGACTGACCCCTGCAAGATTTGAGCAAGAACAAGAATAAGCCTGCAAGACTCTCGCGTCTCGCAGTTAAGTCAAACTGAGATTTGGGCGTTATTAAGTAGGCATTTGGTATCAATACCGATTTTGATAAACGTTACTCAATATCAAAACCGTATCGTCATAACACTAAAAAGTATTGTATTGATTATTATATTTATACTATTTAATAAGTAACGTGTTACACACAAGTATATTATAATAAATAATCGTTTATTTCGGAAATCAGGTTCCATTTTGTTAGTATTACAGTCTTAAAAATAATGTTAGTACGTAAAATATTAAACTAATCGGAAATGAAAGGAGAACCACTCATCTCCTGTTGCAAAGAGAGTGCCACCCCATCCACGCCTGCAGCATTGGTGAATCCCACCGTTCAGACAAGGTCTTCAGGAGAACGTTAGAGGTGATCCTCATCCGACTCAACAATGAAGCACAGCGCGTGCGCATCGCAGCGAAGAAATCCTGTGTGCGTGCTTCTGCGAACATGGCAGATACGCTGCACCACCGCGACAGCCCCAGCATTCCCCTGAAGGTGTTGTTAAATTGGACGCGAAGGGCACTGTACGCGCGATGCGTATAATTCACCCATTATGTCCCATGTGATAAAAATATACCTAGCATAAAATAAAATAGGTATCTTTCTAGCAAAGTTCATACCTTATAGCCGTAGGTACCTACCTATAATAATATATGCTTTTATAAGTCTTATGTGCAGATCTAACGTTGGCAGGTTGGTATGTGCTTAAAATTGTAACCAATGAAATTATACATACATTATGTAGGTAGATAGATAGATAGAATACTCTTTTATTGTACACCATAAAAATTACAGACATAAAGGAGAATGCCAAGTTGTCCTTCAAGACTCGGCCAGAACCGACAAAGATGAACTATATATCATTAAAAAGGAAAATAATTATAGAATTTGATAGTATATTTAGTTTTCTATAAGAAGTACACCAAAAAAAGTTATATTTCTTTAAAGTTGTCCACTTAATACTTCTAATTTTAACAATGACAACAAATAAACTATTAAATTATTAATTAAATAATGATTTTTGGCACATATTATCCTCGCATAATATATGTTTTCATAGTAAATATACATAATTATAACATATTTACATTATTTTAGATTGTAGGTATGGAAAAAAAACACGGATACTTTTTAACAATTTATTGTTCATCAGAATCTCTTCAGTCTCAGTTTCTAACGAGTATCGTCGCATTTACTCCACAATTAATGTAGCGAATCATGGTTAGTAGACTAAAGGTCCGTCCGTGTGAGAAAAGCCAGGTCAACAAGTAGGCAGGTTCAGATGTTTGGTTGGGCGAGCCGGGTCAGCGAGTAATACAGATTCAGGTTCAGTTTCAACAGCCAAGGTCGTCGTAAGTGGTAGAAAAATCGTAGTCCAGAAACACAGCAATATACAGTACAAAACTCAAAAACACGTAATCACTTCGACGCTCGTGATAAAACGCGCAGGAGAAGTAGTAAAACTTTTTGACAATGATCAATGACAACTACAAAAACAAGATTAAGTGTTGCCAGCACTATAATAATTAATATTCTAAATTGTATCGAAAATCCAATTAACTTATTTTAAATTGTTATAAAATATATAATATATTCAAAAATATAACTAAATACTATTTATTATATTAAGAATTACGAGTTACAACTTATATATGTAATAAATTCACTTATCTAGTTTCATAATGATATTAATGCAATCGATTTGGAAGTGCAATTTCGTATCGATATTATTTTATTTTGGAATTGGCAACATTTCTAATTGAAATTGCAGATAAGAAACGTGTTGAAAAATTGAATAACTATTTAAAATTACTTTTAAACGGTGTACTTCTACAGATTTTATTTATACTCTATAATTCTTACTGTTTTATATTATAAATTATCATAAATATTAAAAGTCTGTCGGACGCTAAATGATTCGAGCCGATTCTTGTCATTGTCCTTTAGAAATGTTACATAGGGTTGTAGCGGTTACACCGCCACATACTAACTACGCATGAAAAGACATGACGTCACACAAATCCTGCATCGCGCAATTAGAGTTTACCGCGCGAACGACATAGATAAGACTATCCGAAATCAACAGTTGGGCAGTCGGCCCGCCAGACACAACACCCGTCTGGTTGGAGGATCCTCCCTTTTCTATGGTGGATGAGTGAACTTTACACCCTGTTCCTCATGCCCCTAAAGGGTAACACAATGGGCGGTCTTATCGCTTAAAGCGATCTTTTACAGACAACCTTTGGATGGATTAAAGGTAACAGGAGAGACAATACTGCAGGTAGTCATCGGTGTACCATCTACATATACAATAAATATGTACATACATACAGAAAGCATAAACTTATTCATATAAATATATATACATAGATATACTTATAATAAACATGAAACAAGAGCAAGGAACTAAATGTAATGATGATTTTTAAGGAGAGAAGAAGTGTTTTTGTACCAGAGTTTTAAAAGTGGACAAAGATTGAGCTCGCCTTACTAGGCACGCTTTGCTAGGTACTTATGTTTTAAAGTTTATATTATTTTTCTATTCAGCAAAATTTAAAACTAACAGCGAGTCGAGTAGGTCTAGTAACACAGTTTTTGCGCCAGTCAATGTTATGGTACATTACGCGAAAAAACCGTTGGTCGGTCGGTGTACTTATTTGATAATTTACCGACAAAAACGCCGCGCTTTATCAAAGACTGTGTGACAAGTGTATCACAATATTTGTCAGTGTTTGATCGCCGCATTCGCCGCCACAGAGTATGGACAGAGGTATACAAAATGTGCACCTATTTTGGTAGGGTTGGCACAGGAGGATAAAATTAAACGACCTTGAATATGTCTCAGCAGTAGGGAGGTATAAATTTAATGCTTTGAGTTTCTTGTATACATACATTGTTACACTGGCTCGAACTCGAATACTACAGCGTTTAAAGCTGTCCGGCGAGATGATAATTATCTTTTACAGAACTTGTTGATGATAAAACAATTTATCTAAGTAGGTACTTATCGCATTTGTTGAATTGCGAATATTTTGACTTCGAAATAATCATTGTTAATATCGGTAAATGGTAGATAGTCAGTGATATAGCTACTAAAATATGTGCAGCAAGGTTGTAAATATTATATGCCATGTCAGGGATTTCCTTAAGTTTATTTAAAAAATGCTCTAAGTTAGATTTAGAGTTTACCATTCAATTACACAACAAATTATTGAAAAACAAAAATTATAACAAAGTTATAGTACTTATGAAATAAGTAGAAAAAAAATGCTATCGTACCTAGTTATTAAAAAGTTGATAAACGTTGTGTTTATTTAATTTTATCCTTCTGTGCTAGCCAACCCTACCAAAACTTTGTGTTGCCGCCGCTCATTACTGTCAAGTTAATTTAATTAATTTGTCGGTTCACTATGCCTATGTCAATTTAAGCTCAAAATGTACCTACTCTATTACGTTGTTCTAAGATCTTAACTAACGTGTATAATAAATAGCAATAGGCTATAGATAATTGCAAGACTTGCAAGACTCTTGCTGTAAGACCAAGTCCAAGACCAAGACTGAGAGCGCAATACCAAGACCAAGGCCAGGTGTATTGACGCAAGACCAAGACTGGTCTAAGTCTCGTCTTGGTCTTGCATTTGGGCAACACTAGTTTGTACTAATCTTAAATGGAAGACTCTTGAAGCATATTTACACTAATGTATACATTATGGTTTGCATTGTTTTATCTATTTTGTTTTCATGCATTAAAAAAAAAACTAAGAATAATCTGTACATATTATTTTACAGCATCAGAAAATCCTCTGTTTTGCGATCAGATAGGTCAGTAGTTCATGTGACTCAGGTTGGCTGGACAAATCTTCAAAATAGCTTGAATTTAACTAGGTCAATAGGTCACTTTATGTGACGGCTAAACACCCTTATTTCAGAATTTGTGACGCTACAGAATCTTAGATAATCGATCGAAAACGTGTCCAGCCATCTTGAAAAACCACTTTTCGCTGGTCTCTCAATCTCGGTAACGGAAGTGATTTTGACGACTTTTTGCATATCAACGGGCGTCACATAAATTTGTGACGGGCACCGAGCTAAAAGTTTTGTGATAAGTACAGTGGTTTAGTAGAAAAATGCAAAAATCTGTGTCCAGCCATCTTGAATTTACGTATAAAACTTATGGCTGGCACTTCCGAATCTCAATAACGGGGGCGTTTTCGAATATGGTTCCCTTACTAATACTTGGTGACGCAATGTGTGACAGTAATAACGTTTGATTTATGGCGTCACATGTAAGGGTTTACGAGAAATCAATAAGAACTTAATGTCCAGCCAACCTGAGTTCAAGATGGCTGGACACATGTATCTCCACTGCCTGATGATCTACGACCTTCGAAATGTGTTCAAAATGTTGTGACGGGGACGATAATGATAACCTGAAATTGTGACGGAGAAACTTTGCGTAGTTTCAAAGATATTGACCATTTAAATTTTTCCATACAAACATCCATTAATATTGTGAGGTGACATAATTTTACATAAATAAAAGATTTCTTTTTAATCGATTAATTGGCCGGTAGCATCCACGCCTGCTTTGTATTTGATTTCCCCGTGGGAATAAAAGGTTTTCCTGCAGTGAATAGAGTAAGTATGTGTTAATTCAAAATAATTAATAATAATAACTGGGCGCCATTGAGTTCATAGAAGGAGCAACATTAGGACATTATAAATGTCATTTCTACTCCAATGGGTGGTTTTGTTATGATGACAATGATAAAAGAATTAGAAAAAGTTTAATATTTTTGTTCATTGTTTGACTTACATAAAACACGACGATAACTTGCTATTTTACTATTTACTAACTTAAATAAAAAAGATTTTGTGTTATACAATACAACAGCGTAACATAAACACAAAATGCCTGGAATAAAATCTAAAAAAAAGTTTTTTCATACAAATTGACTCGGCCAGCGGATTAGTTTGTATGAAAACTCAATTGATGTTTGCAAAGTTCTTATATATATTTCAGCAAATTTCTTAAAATAAAGTTGCATTGTTTGAGCCAGCAACCGAGAGGTTTTACGTTATATAAATAACATGTTGTAGGTTCATGTTACGCTGGAATATGTTCCTTATTTTTTTAAATCGAGTAAGTGTTTTTATTCTGTATGTTTTCTCTTTTATAAATAGGTATTGAAGAAAATTTTAGTATATTCAGCTATTTATACGATTAAAATGACGACCACTAACTTCATTTGCGCTTCAAACACTTAGGCTGCAAACTGGACGGCTGCGGGCGCGGGTGCGGCGGCGGGCGATCACGCGTGTAAACTGGCTTGTTCTCGGTTTCGCTCAGTTTGTCGCGGTGAAGAGATGTACCAAATGTACGAACGGGCCAGTTTACGCGTGTCGCCGCCCGCCGCCGCGCCCGCGCCCGCCGTCGTCCGGTACGCGGCCTTAGGACGGCGGTAAAACAACGTTGTGGTACAAGGCGGGGGTTACGGAAGTGCAAATGCGAGTTGATCATCGTCATTTTCGCCATTTGAAACGCTGTATAAGTACAAATAAATAAATGTGATTTTATTTACAGCAAACATTATTTTTTCATTTAAATACCTTCAGAGCATTAGTTTAGTCCTGACATAATATATACCTACTAAAAAGAATAGATATCTGCACGTAAATAATCAATAACATTTAAAAATTACACCCCCCCTTTTCCTCACTTCTACATTTTTGTCTTCTATTGATTTAAATATCTACAGTTGTTCGTATTAGTATCACCAATACACGGATTTTCGTCCATTAAAGAAAACACCTTAAAATATACTTGTCCTACATAAAACCTACAATATTGGTTACCCTACTGCAGTGTTTGTATGGGGAAATTTAAATGATCAATATCTTTGAAACTACGCAAAGTTTCTCCGTCACAATTTCAGGTTATCATTATCGTCCCCGTCACAACATTTTGAACACATTTCGAAGGTCGTAGATCATCAGGCAGTGGAGATACATGTGTCCAGCCATCTTGAACTCAGGTTGGCTGGACATTAAGTTCTTATTGATTTCTCGTAAACCCTTACATGTGACGCCATAAATCAAACGTTATTACTGTCACGCATTGCGTCACCAAGTATTAGTAAGGGAACCATATTCGAAAACGCCCCCGTTATTGAGATTCGGAAGTGCCAGCCATAAGTTTTATACGTAAATTCAAGATGGCTGGACACAGATTTTTGCATTTTTCTACTAAACCACTGTACTTATCACAAAACTTTTAGCTCGGTGCCCGTCACAAATTTATGTGACGCCCGTTGATATGCAAAAAGTCGTCAAAATCACTTCCGTTACCGAGATTGAGAGACCAGCGAAAAGTGGTTTTTCAAGATGGCTGGACACGTTTTCGATCGATTATCTAAGATTCTGTAGCGTCACAAATTCTGAAATAAGGGTGTTTAGCCGTCACATAAAGTGACCTATTGACCTAGTTAAATGCAAGCTATTTTGAAGATTTGTGATTTTTTACTTTTCCAGTTTGCCTATACCTTCGTGATCGTCTGTGCTATCCTTGCCCTGGCGGCAGGTGAGCCACTGCTGGAAAGAGTGCAGCGCAGTCCTGTTCCCATTCCAGACCCAGGACCAGAGCCTGGCCATTACGGGGGCGGTTGGGGCCGCTAAGCATTTTTGGGATAACGCGTAATAAATATTCAATATTCACTTTTTGTGTTGGTTTTGTGAATATTAAAATAATGTTTGAAAATTATTTCTGTGGTTTTATTGTTTCACATATTTCACATAAATAGTTGCAACTTGTATAGTAATTCTGTGATATCATTTTAATTTAGTCACATAACATCACGCCAGGGGCCCAAGTCTGCTATTTTTATAAATTCGTCATTCCAACACGATCCCATTGTCATTTTGCTAAAAGTTCGTAATCTGCTAAATTACATTCATTGGTTGATCATTGTATTCCACAAACACAATACTCGTAACGAATTAAAAAATAATAAACAATAAAAAAATTATTCAAGTAAGAATAAAAGATAATAAGTAAAGTGTGTAGTGGTAGTAAGATCATGAATAATTGCAAATGAGGAAAAATTTATTCTAGATGTAAAGTAGACTTGCCTGATCTAGGTTTATGAAAACCTGTGTTTCAGGCCAGCATTTCACAAATTAACATTTAAAAAAGAAGATACAATATTTTCAATGATTGTAAGAGTAATTAATTTGGTAAGTAAATTATTTTAAAACTAAATTATATTATATAAAGTTTAAATAAATTAACGAATAATATTAAAGTAAATAAAGTAGAGAATAATATTAAGTTTATTTTAATATTTCTAGTAGTTTTTCCGTGTCCGTATAATTGAGATTTGCCAAATATTCTTGTACTAGTAAATTACACCTATTATAACATAAGCTATAAATCTTTAGCAGTCTATTGAATTGGTTATACAAGTAGGGTCCTAAGAATAAATAAAATCGTCTAGTGAAAGCATGTTTAGTCTGAGAGTTAGCACAAACCAAATCTTTTCTTCTCTTATCTGTAGGTACTGGGTTTAAAAGTACAGTGTGTTGAAATAAAACTACATACAAAACAAATAATTGACGTACTGTTAGCACCTTGCATGCCATGTAAAGCAGTACCCTAATTACGTAATGCAAAATCAATCCGAATCTGAATCGTTTTGAAACAGATTGCTAATCCATTGCACCGTTAGTTCGAAAAAAAAAACTGCAGAGCAACGTAAATAACGCAATGAATGTTGTTGAACTGTCAAAATGAAACAGATTTGTCTTTATCGTTTACGAAAATATGTTGCGTAATTAGAAAGCTGGTGTGTAGGAATTTGAATGGACGAAAAGTAGCGACCTTTAATACTTTGGGCGCGTTCTAGGTGCAGTAAAATTGATTTAGCGGCACCTCCCCAGGAAGTTATGCAGTAGGCAATAATAGATTGACACAAAGCTAAATAAACCTGTCTAATTAATTTGAAGTCGGCTATGTTACGTAAATTCTTAAAAATATATATTAGTTTACGCACTCTGGTGCATAATAAATCGATATGTTTGCGAAAAATCAGGTTTGTATCAATCGTGACGCCCAGATATTTGATATGGTCGGTTTTAACTAAAGTGGGACAAGTGCATGCAATGTCAGCAGAATGTAAATAACAATTGTTATGCGCTTGGATATTTAGGTTAGTAAGCGTTGGATTAGTGTTTCTCATTGTAAATATTAGGTAGGTACTTGGTTTTATCTATATTTAATGTAAGAGATTTTTATGAAGCCAATTAGACACAGTATTAAAGCCATTCTGTGCTACCTCGTAGAGCTCCACCATTGATTTTGCAGCGAACAGTAGAGCTGTGTCATCCGCATATGATATAATTACACACTTTTGGAGTGTCAAATTGCACAGGTCATTAATATAGATTAAAAACAAGGTAGGGCCCAAAATACTGCCCTGTGGGATTTCATAGCAGCTATTCTTAAGTTCCGAACTCATGTACTGACCTATTTTTACACACTGGTGGCGGTCACTAAGGTAATCAGATAATGGTTGCAGTTGAACTCCCCGTATTCCCAAAATTTCCAGCTTGTTCAAAAGCAAAGTACAAGAAATTGTGACAAAAGCCTTGGCTAGGTCTAATAATATCCCTATGGTGTGCATGCGTTATCTAAGTTTGTACTTATAAAATTTGTCAGCTGGTGAACACCTTGGCTTGTTGATCTTTTAGGCCTAAAACCAAATTGATGATCAGAGAGTAATTTTTTACTTTCAAGATATTTTACTAATCTACTGTTTACAATTTTTTCCAAGATCTTTGAGAGGCCCGTTAAAACTGAAATTGGCCTATAGTTATTAATACAGTTTTTGTCTCCAGCTTTAAATACAGGAGTGACTACGGCTTTTTTAAGCAATTTGGGAAATATTCCTTTTGTTAAACATAACTGAAAAATGTGAGTCAAGGGAGGGGCAATGACGTATTTAAATCTTTTGAGTACCGTATGCTATTAGGTATGTTATCACATCCTACGGCACAAATTTCCTTTAATCCGTCTATTATACTTACTACCTCATTAACATCAGTATCTAATAAGACAAAATAATTTCGTGTTGCATAACTCTTAGTTTGGCTTTGAATGGAAAAACATCTATTAGATAATATGGTTTTTTCTGCTAAGTTTTTCCCTACGTTAACGAAAAAGTTGTTGGCTTTATTTGCTGCTTCGATTGGGTTTAGCTCAGAAGATAAAAGATCAAACGCAGGTTCATGATTCTTTGATCCAATCGTATTAGTTTTTATGAATTTCTATAAAAGTTTACTGTTTTTTCCTGCTTTCTGTAGTTGACTTTTATCATATTGGTTTTTTAGCTTTTTCAACAGATTATTACAAAAATTTCTGTATCGTTTGTAAGTAATTGAAAGTATTTCATTATCCGGTGCACATTTTGATTTTTGGTGAAGTTTATCTTTATGCCTAATACAGCGAACAATTCCGGGCGTAATCCAAGGTTTAATGTTACTATACCTTCTTGGTATTACTTTAGTAAATGTATTTTTCATCCCACCATCTCGGAAAGAGTATTTTTAATCTTCAGTATCTGAGTGGAAAAGCCGTTTTTATTCTCTAGAGGATAAAGTAAATTGAATTTAGAACATCGTGTGCACTAAGTTTGTGAATTAAAAAAAACATTAAACCTATTTACTGCTACCTCTATGGTGCCGAATATATCATACAACTTTTTTTTAATTTGTTAAAAACTCAGACTCGGAACCTTCTTGGTGTTCTTTTTTCAATTTGCTTTGTACGCGGTTCTTTACGCGGCATTTTTTCACGTCATTGTTAAACCTTAGGTATATTAAAAACAAGAAACTTGAAAACAAGTGAAAAAACTAAAATGAGTGATTCTAGCGACGAGGAAGTTTGCTTGACGCCAACAGAATTGACTGAAACTGTTAATAATGCGCAAATGAGCTTTCTCCCTCAACAATCACGCGAGAAGTATTTAAAACAGTACGATATGTTCAACACGTGGCGACTAGCAAAAGGAGCAAAAACTTTCTCAGAAAACGTTTTGCTGGCATATTTTATAGAATTATCCGAGAACAAGAAAGCAAGCACTCTATGGAGTACGTATTCGATGCTAAAAGCAACAATAAAGATGAAAAAAGACAAACATATCGATACCTATCCTAAATTAGTGGCATTTTTAAAAAGAGCCTCATCTGGTCATCAACCAAAAAAATCGAAGGTTTTCACAGTATCTGATATTGAAAAGTTTCTTAACGAAGCACCCGATTCCGTATATTTGGCGGCAAAAGTAAGTCAGTTGCACATTCAGTATCTACTTAAGTATATTAATCTCAATTAAATAGTATACTTAGTAGATGTTGATAGGCATAATTATGCGTTCATATCAATTTTATTCATTTATCTACTACAATACTCTTTACGTTACAGGTTGTTCTTATTATTGGAATAAACGGAGCATGTCGAACTAATGAACTAACACAACTTAATGTCAAAAACATTGAGAAACATTCAGATGACTTACTATTAATTAATTTACCTAATACAAAGACAAAAAGAGACCGCAACTTCGTCATTCGCAAGGAATACGTAACGATTGTTGAGAAATATCAAGCCTTACGCCCGCCTAACACTCCAATCAATCGATTTTTTCTACAGTATCGCAATGGAAAGTGTGTTAGACAGCCTATGGGTACTAATAAAATTGGCAGTATCCCACGAGAAATAGCAACATTTCTTGAACTTCCAGAACCCCTGTTGTACACGGGTCATTGTTTCCGACGAACTTCAGCCACACTTTTGGCTGATTCCGGAGCTGATCTGCTGTCCCTTAAGCGCCACGGAGGCTGGAAGTCCAATGCAGTTGTAGAGGGATACATAGAGGATTCCATCCAAAATAAGTCTAAAATATGTGAAGGCATCGTAGGAGCCATTACACTGAAAGAGCCTCAATCGGATCCTTGTACTGGCCCTTCTACATCAAAAATAAGCCGTTATGAAACACCTAACCATCTCCCTCTCTCTCCAACATTCACGCCAAGGGAATCCGATGAATCGGTACAACTATTAAGTATGACAGATAGTTTACCGAAAAACAGTACACAAGTGACTAACACCAATATTACAGTACCAAACAAAAATATTACACTCAATTTAAATAACTGTAGCAACGTTACTTTAAAATTTTCTTAATTATACCTTAGTATTATTTTGTTATAATTTAAAGATTATTCTGTAATACTTACCTGTCATAATGTAGTAATTAATACCTAAACTGAAATAAAAGTGTACCTATCTTGTGATTGTAAACGTTTTTTTTTTTTGCATTTAGTCATTTCCTCGCTGAGGTGGAATGAAAAGTTACGTGTTGCACTCGAGTGCAAAGATTTTTCACCTCGTGCTCTTTTGATTCCCTCGCTAACGCTCAGGATTCTAATTTTGAATCACTCGCTGCGCTCGTGATTCAATTTTAGAATCCTTCGCTTGCTCGGTCATCAAAATTGAACACGCGGTTAAAAAGCAACTTTGCACTCTTGTATAACAAATAACTATTTCCTTATAGTAGATTGTAACAAATCAACAAAATATTGTAGAGAAACATTTGGATCATGTGAATTGTAAACGGGGTCAAAATTAATACTGCGTAAGTCAGTTTCAAGACTCGTCATATTGAGTTTAGTATAAATATTTTCAATGTTAGAACAACAGCTTGAAGATCGGTGAGTGACGAATTAGTAACCAATGTTTTGGATGGACTTTTTGATTTTATAAGGATATGGTCTAGACAAGAGCCGCTCTGATGGGTTGGGTGATAATGAGCGGGTAAAAGTCCATGAAATGAGCCAATATTCAGGTAATTATGTGCATGAGTATCAATTTTTTCGGCAGCAATGTTTATGTTGATATCACCTACCAGTATGATATTTTTAAACGATGATAATTTTTCCAAATTACTGTTAAGGGAATCTAAAAACCCATCAATACTTTGGGGTGGAGGTCTATAAATAGCAATAATTACTGTATCGGGGATAATTTTAATTACCAAGCAGTTGCAGTGTAGGAAGTGGGGTTCATCTACTAATGTTCTTAAATTATTTTTAATATAAACTACTATGCCATCATTCTGGTTGAACGTTCTATCGCTTTTGTGAAGAGTAAAGCCATCGAGAGATGGTATATTGTCCGTTTGTTTGGATAACCAACATTCTGTTAGGACGATTATGTCGCAGCTTATGTCAAGACTTTGTAACAGAACTTTGAACCCGTTAAAATTTCGGGTTACGCTGCGTATATTTTGTGTAAGTAAAGTCAATGTATTATCCCCAGTATAGACTATATTTTTGCAATTACAGATTTTAGTTTCAGACACGGAAAAACTATCTAGATCACAGATTAGCTGATTGGCCATAAACCAAATATATGTAGAAACTAACCTACTATCTATGTGCTTAAATAACAAAGTAGTCGACGGCGCTCCTAGGCGCCTTCATAGTCAATTGAATTAATATAATTGTCTTCGGCGTATTTACGTGCTGGGCAATTTACATCACCTGGATGATCATTTTTCCTCTTGAATCGCTTGCAGGTCGCACATTGAGGCGGAGCACATTTATTAATGCATTCCTTGTAAGAATGTCCTGTTTCGCCACAGAGGTTGCAAGTCGGGCTAGTTTCTCTGCAAAATTTGGCTGCGTGTCCGAACTGCTGGCAGTTGAAGCACCTGGTCACAATAGTGAAATCTCTCACTGGACAAGATGTCCAATTTATGAAAATTTGGCCTTGGTCCATCACAATTTTCCTGATATTAGCAGGGACTTCCAATATATAATTGCAAGTAGAACGATCTTTCTTTCCTGACTTATGGCTCAATGTTATAGTTTCTAAGAAGGACTCATGAGTAATATTCGGTAAATTGTCTGCAAAGTTTTGGACGTATATGCAATCAAATACCTTTCAGTAAGGGCTACGGGGACACCAATAACAGCAATCTTAGGACGTCGTTTTGATGGTTCTTCCACTGTAAGGCCCTAGGAAAAATGACTGCACCATGACGTTCTCATGGTAGGTCACTGATCAAAGGAACTGTCAAAATTTTAGCAGAATGGCATCTATTGGTAATCTCGTGCATAATGAAAAATAAATGACTGACTTAGGCGGTAAGCCTAAGTCAGTCATTTATTTTTCATTATGTACGAGATTACCAATAGATGCCATTTCTTTCAATAGTGTCAGTGGCTGACCATTGGAAAGTCATAATGACGCCAATATGTTAGTAGATTACTAAACTTGTCACACTACCATCCATTTTGGTGGCCTCAGCGTCTGCAAAATTACCAGTATTAGCTTACTCGCGTTCCTATCCGCTCTCCACAGCACTGAAATGAAATTGTTTATTCTGTAAATAGGATATTGGAATCACTTTTACATGTCACCTTAAAAAAAATATAAAAAATTAGCTAGATGAGTTCGGCGTTTCCTAACTGACTAGGTACCCTGAGAAGAAAGGCCGAAACAAACTGAGAGGTCACAGTCTCTATTAAAGTCTAGACATAATCTTGGTCAGGCCATATGAGGACCCCGTAGATTAGTCTGAAATGGTCTTTTGAGAAAAGAACCACACAGATTTGAGTGGATCTGTCCAGTCAGTGCAAGTATTTGTCAGTAATCGCGGAGCTCAACTCAGAACTTAAGAAGCTCAACTCGACGAACAATACCAAAGAAAGGACATTTGGGTAGTCCGCATAAACTACTCAAACTGAAAAGTTGACCGAGAAAATTTTAGCCCCCTGCCTGGTTGACTCTGAAATGCCGTGCTTGATCGATACGGAGAACGCCTGGAAAGCGGCTTGCCCAATTACAGATCGGCCCGTGAATCCATCTTTCCAGAGGCAGTGCGATGAGCCACAGGCAGACTGTGACTACAGGCAGTACTTTGGGGGTCGTAAAACGCGACTCCAACATTATCTCGGACTTTAGATCCAGAATAGCTCCTGCTAAAACTGTTACTACAAATAGTTCGAAGTTGAGTATTATTGTATGATTTCTTAGCTTTGGTAGTCTCTAGTTAACACCGCTTAGCCATGTGTTATGCGAAAATAATCCTAATTCCTCATTACAGTGGACTGATATGTTATTAAATGTTAGCTATCAGTGGTTTCTTTTTGCGTCTCCAATAAGTATCTTGGCAACAAATATTAAAATTCATAACAATTTCACACGCGTCCCCATTTACAAAAGATTTGAGGTTCAAAAAATACTTTCCAGCTAAGTAATATCTACGAACATGTAACGGCTGCAGATGGAGTTCGCATTCCATTTCGTGTATGGTTGAACTTTTAATAAAACCTCCAATGACCCTCAAACATTGGTTTTGAATTTTGGTTAATTTATTTAGATGGGTAATTGGTAACTATTATCGTACAAAAAACTGGCGTAATCTATTCTACTGCGTATAATAGCAATCCTCTCTCCTTAAACATCATCATTACATTTAGTTCCTTGCTCTTGTTTCATGTTTATAGATTTATATATTTATATGAATAAGTTTATGCTTTATGTATGTATGTACATATTTATTGTATATGTAGATGGTACACCGCTGACTACCTGCAGTATTGTCTCTCCTATTGCCTTTAATCCATCCAAAGGTTGTCTGTAAAAGATCGCTTTAAGCGATAAGACCGCCCATTGTGTCACCCTATGTAAAATTTCTAAATTATGTCTGTGATTTTTATGGTGTACAATAAAGAGTATTCTATCTATCTATCTATCTATCAATGTATAAACGACGTAAATGGGTAGGGTGTATGCCCCAACCTGGGCCCGTTAGTATTTTAAACACATTCAGAAATTTTGGTGATTTTTCTTTTAACTCATTTAATGTTTCGATCATCTTAGAGATCGATCTAACCATAATCCCAAATAGTTATAGTTCTCAACTACTTGGAGGGATCTATTATTTATTTTAATATCAATAGTATCTTTCCTAAAACCATTTTTAAATATACAAATACTTTTACTAGATGAGATATTTAAACCGATTTGTCTTGAATTAATTTGCTAAACAAATTCAAAGTCTTTTGTAGATTATGGGTTGCCTCTAAAATATTGTTGGTAGTAAAATATAAAACAAAGTCATCTGCAAACTGCGAGATAAAAACGTTATTTATCTTTTTACAAATATTGATAGTAGCTATATTAAATAACAATGGTGACAAAGGGTCACCCTGGGCCAAGCCACGAGAAGTAGTTCTATAAAGAGAATATTTTTTTTAATTTCTTGCCTGTAAAAAGTTGCAAAGATAGCTGCAAATTTTTATTCCCACACCTAAGCCGTCCATTACTTAATAAGCTATGTACGTCGTTGTTTGCATTTCACAGATCAATAAAACAGCTTACAGTCTTTTTTTTTTTCAGAAATTCCTGTTTGAATTCTCGAAACTAAACTAGTGAGATTATTTAAAGTGGATCGGCACTTTCTGAATCATGTTGTATTCTGGTCTAAAATACGGTTCTTTTCTATAAACCACTCTAGTCTATTGAGTAGAATGTTATGGAAAGTTTTGCACATACAAGAGATCATAGATATCGGGTGAAGAGAAGAGGCCAAAGAAGGGTCACGTCCAGTTTTGGGAATCGGCACCACCTCCACCACTATATCGCGCCATTGTTTGGGTACAAACGAGTATCTTAAAAATGAATTTGTTTACCGTTCTCAGGTAAGTATGACATCATAGTGTAGCGGTTACACCGCCACATACGAACTACGCATCAAAGACATGACGTCACACAAATCCTGCATCGCGCAATTAGAGTTTACCGCGCGAACAACATATATAAGACTATCCGACATCAACAGTGGGGCAGTCGGCCCGCCAGACACAACACCCGTCTGGTCGGAGGTCCCTTTTCTATGGTGGATGAGTGAACTTTACACCCTGTTCCTCACGCCCCTAAAATAGTATACGAGATTTATTATATATTAAGGCACAGATACATAAACTTAAACAAAAGTCAGACTCTAAACAGAAACAGAAGAGAGAAGAGAAATTAGACCTGGAGTTTATAGAGTGGAGTAAAACTGAAGTAGAAGAATACGAGCTGAGACAAAAAACACAAATGAAACAGAAGAAAAACAGAGAGATGTCAGTTTCAAGGAATTATTACAGAGATTACAAGAGATAATATTCATGAAAGGAAGCACTATACAAATGATTTGCAAAGGGGTACTGAAAATTTGTATTGTGTGGTTAATTTTAGTTGTAGTTGGCAATGTGGCAGATTGGCCTGTTCTTAAATTAATTATTGATTATTTCTCAAATGGCAGATAAATATACAAGTATTATAAAATTAAATATAATCCAATCGAATGCACAAAGCATTAGGCCAAATTTATGTGAGTTTGAGAATCTGTTAATACAAGACAAGTTTCACATTGCCGTATTAAGCGAAACATGGTTACAACAAGACAGTTATTTTAAAGTTAAAGATTATATAGCGATAGCCGTTTTGCGTGGATGTGACGCATGTTTCCCGCAACCGTTTCTAATTTTTTTTTGTGTAACCTCTTTTTTGCGTTATGTTTACCGCAAATAAACGTATTTTCTTTCTTTTCTTTTCTTTCTTTCTTTCTATTATAATTATCAGACTAAAGACATTCAAACTACCACGTCACTTTCTCCAACTGATGACCTGTCCAAAAAAAAAATATTATCACTAACTGTAAGACGATTTCTGTCATCTTGTTTATTTATTATTATTGAGTTACTTTAAGTTGTATGAATGTCTCATATTTGCACAATAAAGGTTATGATTATGATTATGATTATAATGTATTTCTATACTCACACACAAGTCAATCTAATCCCAAATTTGCCAAGACTTTCAAAACTCTAACTCGGGGATAGAAATAAGGCACGTTAAAGTGTATAATTGTAATCAAATTGAAAAGTGATATCGATTTATTGCCCACCTTCTATAAACATTAGCCAGTCAGACTGGGACCAACTATTTTTACAGGTAAATAATAAAACCTTACTTTTGGGTGACTTCAATGGACACCATACCAATTCGTCCAATAAAATAGACAGGAGAGGTAATCAAATCATTGATGCACTTATTGGTAGTAGCTTTGTTTCATTAAACAATGGCGATCACACGCGTATTAAACTAGTCAATGATGTTTTGCAACAGTCGTCCCCCGACATTTCGTTACTATGAAATGAAATGAAATGAAATTGTTTATTCTGTAAATAGGATATTGGAATCACTTTTACACGTCATCTTAAAAAATAAAAATTAGCTAGATGAGTTCGGCGTTTCCTATCTGACTACTCTGAGAAGAACGGCCGAAACAAACTCAGAGGTCACAGTCTCTTTTAAAGTCCAGACATAATCTTAGTCAGGCCATATATGAGGACCATGTAGATTAGTCTGAAATGGTCTTTTGAGAAAAGAACCACACAGATTTGAGTGGACCTGTCCTGTCAGTGCAAGCATTTGTCAGTAACCGTGGAGATCAACTCAGAACTTAAGGAGCTCAACTCGACGAACAATACCAAAGAAAGGATAACAATTAAAATATCCACATAGTCCTCACATTCACAAAAATTTAAATAATATAATACTTTACAAAGTAATCTTGTCATTTTGTATAATATATTATACAATGTCAATGTTTATATAATACTGGTATATTTTGAATGATTTTACTGAATAATTTGGTATAATGTTAATTTTTACGATTTTATCACAAGGCTTAGCAGAGCGAGCAACTCAATCCCAAGCTTTTTTATCTTCTAAATAATCTGAAATTTTATAGTACCCTTTTTTACAAAGTTTGGTTTTAATACAGTTTTAAATCGTTTAATGGGTAAGTTTCGAATGTCGATGGGAAGTTTGTTGTAAAAGCGTATACATTGACCCATGAACGAGTTGCCTACTCTGAGGAGACGAGTGCGATGTACAGCAAGGTTATGGTTATAGGTATGGACAAAATCCTCGCTGCTATTTGTGCTGCCCCAACGGTCTTCGTGGCCCATGGCGTAGCTCACAACAAGAAAGTGACGTCGTACCCCTCAACTAAAGACAAGATACCCTCAGAACATTACAAGTATGTGGAGGGAAGTAGGGTGGTCGTCGATGGACAGGTGGTTACCAGCACGGGCCCTGGAACAGCCTATTGGTTTAGCTTGACTTTAATAGAGATGCTTCACGGCAAGGATGAAGCTGCCAAAGTTGAAAAGGTTAAGGCTCCTGTTATTAGTTAAGATCTGAACCGACTTAGGTACCTCGCACACTCCGATCACGACCACTACTGGTCATAATCTTGGTGCAGGAGCTCCGACCAAAATGCGAACGTCGACGGACGACGAGTCTTGAAAGTCCACTGCTAAGTGCATGTTTGGAGAGGGGCCAGTTCCCACTTCGTTGGAAGACGGGGAAACTGGTCCTCATCAAGAAGCCGGGGTGCCCTGCGGACTCTCCGTCCGCTTACCGGCCCATCGTGCTGCTCGACGAGGTGGGCAAGCTCTTTGAAAGAGTCATTGCAGACCAAGGTAGAAAGCATTCGACTCCATCGAAATATGGGCAGTTCTGGGCTCTCTGCAACGAAGTCGAATTTACTGGCGCTATATCGAAGTGTTGAGATGCTCGTATGACGCTGCCACGATGACTGTCCAGAACCAGGATGAGAAAACCAGCCCCATCCAACTGCTCAGAGGAGCGAGACAGGGAGATATGATATCCCCGAAACTGTTTACCAATACTCGAAGTCTTTTTCTTCCTCTTAGGGATTTGCTTCCGAGGGCGTCATCTTGAACAAAAAACTACTTTTACTTATACTAAATCAAATAATCACATACTGAACATACTTAAGCTAAACTTTAGTTTGCGGCCATCGTTCTTTTCATACTAAATCTTGGTGGTCGCAAACTAGCATCGTAATTTTCTAACTATCACTTAGCGACCACCTTTTAGGACCAATATTTGTGGGTGAATTAAATAAATTTTATCAAAAAAACGTGGTCGTTTACTGAATAATTGCATGTTTAGGCTTTTACAACACCAAAACCCTAAATTGTATAAACATTGAGAAAATAATGAGCAAAACCAAATAAAACTGTGCTAGTCAGAATACGACCACCTGGTCGCTTTCTAACGTATTATTAAAATATGCATTTCAGTAACCGACCACTGGGTTTTAGTTTAATATAAGGTAAAAATTTACTTAAATGCAATTAAACAATTGAAATCACTACATAATTGAAGTACCCACGTTTCTAATTTGAGTAAAAAACTTAAAATAATTAACAAAACTTAACTTCGAACGCCGCGCGCCTTGCTAATTTTTTGCTCTTGCGCAGCACGTTCACACACCACTGAGTCAACACGTGAATTGAACATCATTTTTCTTTGTTTTGGGTCAAGCGGTTGGTATAAAATGTAGTAAATTCTTATTATGTAACTATTCAAATAATAAAGGAAGAAAGGTTATTATCTTTAATTAAAGGAACCTAGTCAGTCAAGTAGTCGGTTACCGGAGGTGATCGAGAAACCGGCGCAATGACCCTATTCCATTCGATGTCCGATAGATAGATAGAATACTCTTTATTGTGCACCATACAATGTACAGACATACATAACTCATAACTCTGTGCTTAAGTAAAAATAATACAAAATCACACAATATTTTTGAATTACCTTTCCAACCACACCGTGGGATAGATGAGGAAAAAAAACAGGCTACTTTACGGTACCCTAAAAAAAATATTTTTCATGATTTTATTTACCACTTTGTCGGCGTGACTAATAAATGTATACCCATGCCAAATTACAACTTTGTAGTACAGACGCCAGCAGGTCAACCTACCCGAAACTGTCAAAATTTCCCAATCAACTTTGAACCTTATGATTTAGAATTAAAGTTGAAAATCTATTAAAGAAAGACACCTTGTAGTAGGTTGATGAAATGGCGTCTGTGCAAATAGTCTCTGAGCTAAGCTGCGGACAGACACTCACAGACAGACGGACATGGTGAAACTATAAGGGTTCCTTGTTGACTACGGAACCCTAAAAACACGAAAGTTTGTGAGAATGGTTGGATGGATGTTTGTTACTCTTTCATGCAATAACTACTGAACGGATTTGGACGAAATTTGGCACACAGATAGTTTATAATCTGTATTACCACATAGGATGAACAAAAAGCGCAGACAAGGTCGACCACAAATGAGATGGAGCGACGATATTATAAAAATAGTAGGCAAAGGAGATGGCTAAATGGAAGTATAGACGACTGCCCCAGCAATATATAAACATGGAACCTTGCAATATGTGTAATGCTGAGGGATTAGAGTAGCGAGAGATAGAATAGCATGGAAACGAATGGAGGAGGCTTTCACCGCTATCGCTAGCGGTCCTTGTACATAAATAACGGTAGATATAATCAAGAAACATATTATTATTATTACTAACACTATATGAGTCAAATTTTTAACACTAATTAGTTAAGTCAAACAAAATTGTAGAAGGAAAATAAAGCATTTTTTTTTTAATACCACTTAGATACTTTATATCTCGATTTTCCCACGGGATCGAGACCTATTCGAGTGAAACCGCGGGGCGCTGCTAGTAAAATTTAAATGAGCATTACAATTATTAAGATAATTTATGCGGGAGTGATGATGATGATGACGTCACGCTGAAGTAGATGCGCGAAGGCTGCGTGTTCAGATCACGTCGGGGTCACCAATTTAGGAGCATGAGGAACAGGGTGTAAAGTTCACTCATCCACCATAGAATAGGGAGGATCCTCCGACCAGACGGGTCGTGTCTGGCGGGCCGACTGCCCGACTGTTTGATGACGGATAGTCTTATATATGTCGTTCGCGCGGTAAACTCTAATTGCGCGATGCAGGATTAGTGTGACGTCATGTCTTTGATGCGTAGTTCGTATGTGGCGGTGTAACCACTACATCTTGTATCAAAAACATTTTACGGCCGATTAAGGCGCGTGTTATTGCTCTGCGAACAGTAACGCCCAGTATACGCCGTGTGTTGTGAAGGCACGATCGTCAGTGTTGTATGGATCACTCACTATGGAAGCTTGTTGACGGACACGTTTTTTTTCTACGGCGCGGTTTATACACCGTACAGTAAAAACACCGTGCCGTGTACAACTATTCTAATCTTTTTCCATAGGCGTGTCCGTGATGACATCACAGCGTGCTATCAGAATACTAGCACAGCGTTATGCTGAGATAGGAGACTTTTGGGCCACGCACGGGTCTTTTTCTTTATTGTTTTGTTGCTTTTAATGTTATTTTTTTTTTATTGTTTATATTTCCTGTGCGTGTTTTTGATGTGTAACATCTTTCCTCTCGCTTTCCTGCAATCTGTGGAAGTGATATCGTGAAAAGGGACGGAAGTGTGTAACAGGAAGCCGGGGAAGCGCGCGCTATTTGATTTGACCAATGAGCGCGCGCGGTACTAGAGTTAGCAGTCAGAAGCGACCTTGACGAGGCCCTGCCCCTTGCTTATTACCAAGGTGAGATATTAGATGTATCTAGGTAACACATCATACGCGACTACTGTAAACCTGGGAACAAATGATCAGACGCGTCCGTAAGCTTACAGTCGCGACCGATGAGTGTGCACGTTGTCCCCAGCTCCAGGCGGCCAGATTTCTATCAGACGTCCGAACGCTCAAGGACGACCGAAAGTCACGTCCGCGAATTACGACCGATAGTTTTCACAGTGTAGTGCCAAATGTACCTACTATTTATATACAAATAAGCCGCGAATGTCAGCCGCGGCTAACGGACGTGTCCGATAATTGGTTCGCTCTTTTTTTTTTCTTCTTTCTTTATAGAGTAAATATGGCCAGTCAGCAGGAATATTGCATAGCAAGTAGCGTGGCCATCTTGGGAGTAAACGCAACGAGTGTTTCGGACAGCGCGTCCAAGTAGCGATCTCGGTTCGCTAAAGGCACCTCAGAAATTCGTAATGGATAAACTCAACAACACCTTTTTCTCGTCCCAATTATCGAACCCAGGACGCGATCAGCACATTAATCTGATAAAATATGGACTGTGGATCCACAATAACGTGAAGTGTGCTGTCATTTCACCTGCTGCTAGGGACTGACAGCTCCTTCGGAGCTCACTTCACCTAAGTTTTCACGGTGAGATGGTTACAGAATAGCACTGCAGCAATGCTCACTGTTCACTTCACATGTTTGCTTCAAGTTTTCACCGTGAGCAGGCAGCACCCAAATTGCGTAACGCACTTTTCTTCACAATTCGAAGGAGTTTGAATGAAATTCCTAATCTATTGCTATATATATATATATCTATTGGCATATGTTTAAAAAAATCGTCTGCTCGACTACGTAAATAATGCAATGAATTTTGTCAATTATCAATATGAAAGGCATTGCAATTGTGTTAGTGTGTTACCTTGCAGTTCACTGGTGAGTCGAAAGACGCTGTACCTATTTTTGCTGCATTTATAGATTCTAATTTTACGTACTAGGTATCTACTTTAAGCTACATAATATTAATATTAGGTAGAATCTAAAAAAAACTGGAATTCAATGTTGGCATTGAACTAAAAAATCCAGTTCATTTTATTTTCAAAACCTTTTTCTTTGACCGAGTGGCATAATTTATGTTTATTACTAGGTAAGTATGTATTTTATGTTTATTACGAATTAAGAGGTGCGCAAACTCTACACCACATAACATCACCAAAGATAAGAAACATCATATACCTAACAATACGCCTGTGTTCCGCGAAGGTGTACCCACATTTCGCCAGATAAGTTTAAGCCCAGACTTCGGGCTGCTACTATGAAATTCCAGATGGAAAATCGAAACCAGGACCTCATGCTCCAAAACAAAACCAACCTGCAAAGTCTACACCAGCGCTGGCTAAACTAGGGAAAGAATGATAAGAACGAATCCGCGGGCCACAGCTAGTGCCATAATAGGTTGGTTGGCCATTGTCTGACCTTTGTGGTCAAACCGAGTCAAACCTCAACCAACCTCTTGCCTCGTCTTGATGATCGACGTTAAGATTGCATTAAAAATACTTGTTTCGTAAGGAATACCTGTTTACCGGATTTTTCATGGATATTTTATAAACACTTATTTTCCTTAACCTCACTGCATCTTTACCAGCATTAGAATTAACATAAATACTTAACCAATTAGTATTTTTTTATGTTAAATAGTTTTGAGCTTATCATTTTGTAGGTTTCGAAAAATATACCATATTAATCTTCAAAATCTGGTTTGTTCCAACATCTATTTGAACCAACGAACAACATTTGAACCCAAAACGAATAAAAAATATAATTTGAATAATTATGTTCATATTGCATGTTAGGATCGGTGATCGGGCATTGACTTCAATGTCACTTTCTTAGAGCTTGACCTTGACCAGGGCCATCACATTTAGAGGCCTAGAGAGTGGGAGAAAGCCCTGCCACTTACATAACTTTACGTGCCCTTCAAAAAGTTTAGTATGGTGCATTTCTTTGAGTGGTGCAGTTACAAGTTTTTAACAAACCCCGGAAGACATTCTCGCCATGTTTGTGAGTAATTTTGAACATTTTGGTATTCCAAATTCTTAGAACCACCGAATACAACTCGTGCATTACGTGCAAAAATATAGATAATTGGCCAATTTATAAACAGTGTACCTAGGTACAGTCTGGTCTTTTATATCTTCGTCAGTTTTCAAATACTTTCCTTTAACATAATAATATCAAGACACATACCTTTTGAAGATACGACAGATAACAAAGCTTTAAAAAAATAGCATACATCCTTTGACCAATGTCGAGTTGATATCGACCTAAAATCTTTTTCATGGATTGGCCATTTTATGATAAATTTGGTACCTATTACATTTCAATTTTGTTGTTACTCACAGAGTTCGTCAGTGTCTCATTTTTTATTCGGTATGAACATATTTTGTATGTGACTGTACAATAAAGTTTCTTGATCATAATTTCATAACAATGTTAATTTGGGATATAAAAACGACCATGTACAATGGCGTCGCCAAGGGTAGGCAGGAAGGGGCACCTGCCCTCTGATTTTTCGCCAAATGCAAAGCAACCGTTCACTCACTTGACGATGTCAGTCAAATATCTCACAGAAACTTGCGAAACTATCGCCCAATTCTATGATTTACCGAACATAAAATATGAAATCGAACTTAGGCAGCAATTGTGGTATGATAAACCCAACCCAACAAATCTAACCTTGTTGAACTATATTTGTACACTTATTCATAGTGGCCAGACCATTTGAGGCAATTTTGATCCAAATTCTTTTTATTCTATTTTTCTAATAAATACATTAATTTTAATATAAACGCGATTAAATCATCATAATTTATTACATTACATGTATACTCGTGATACACGTGTAATACTGCCTCAATTACCTACGAAGGCCTGCAATAATGTTTAATTGTACACATCTGTTACGATTTCATTCATCACTGTCGCTCTTTACCAGTCATTATCTTGTCACAGCGAACATAAAGGCGCCTGTCCCACTGCGCGACCGTCGATTAACGAGAAGCGAGTATAGCTAGGAACTAAAAACGAGTACTACATTATAACTCAATGTGCGCGAGCAACGAACAGATTAAGGCTCGTGCAGACCAGCGCGACGCGACGGGCGCGTCGCGACTCGAACAATACAATTTCTAAGAAAACTTCACGGTATAACAATAGCCGGTGTCGCGTCGCGCTGTCGCGTCGCGCTAGTCTGCACGAAGCTTTACTCGTTGGTTTAGATGCGACGACGCGCCCCACTCCGCTCCGCTCCGTACTAAATAAAGTACCTACAGCTTACAGTGCGGTAATCGCGGAGTTAGGCGCGTCGTCGTGGATTGCGCTATCTGTATAATTATGTAGTATGTATCAAGCGTGAGTCTCTCAGCGAGTGTTCTGCCCGCCAAGCGAGCTTTGCTGAGCGAGTAGGTATACTCTCTTTAATAGCTCTTGTCGCTGCGACAAACGAGTACTCGCAGACGGAATGAACGGTCAGCGATAAACTAGGTATTAGGGGTTAAAGTATGAAATTGCCGATTTGTACTGTAAAAATTTAAATTCGTTTTCTTTTAATACAACATATTTATTTAATCGAAATAATTACCATTATTATCTATACACTGCTGCCATCTAATAGGAAGGTCATTTATGCCTTTGTGATAGAATGATGAGATCTAGATTCGACAAACTGTGTGAAAGCATTTGGTACTGCCTCCTGAAAAGAAAACTTTTTATCACGTAGATCATGTAGAAATTGTCCAAATCATGAAAAAAATGGTAGTCCGTTGGAGCAAGGTCTGGTAAATACGGAGGGTGACGAATGGTTTCTAATTGCAGTTCCTGTAGGGTTAAAACGGTTTCTCGTGCTGTATGAGGTCTCGCGTTATCATGGAGCAATAATGGTGAAGATCGATTTATGAGTCGGGGCTGTTTCACTGCTAGTTTTGCTATCAATAATGGGCGTTCCTCAAGGTTCGATATTGGGTCCATTCCTCTTTTTAGTTTATATTAATGATTTACCCCAAATATTTCTAAATCAGCCAAAGATGGTGTTATTTGCAGATGACACATCATTGATCTTTAAAATAAACCGACGGTCACCAAATCTTGACGGGTTAGTAGTCGATTCGCACGAAAATTATTCGTACGATCGTGCGAATCGTCCCCTTTCAATAAAAATATTTTTTTAGTAGGCGATTCGCACGGAAGTATTTAAATTGCGTGCGAATCGACCCCTTCAAGAATTAGTAGTATGCGATTCGCACACACCTATACTTTATCGAAAAGTTTCAAGAAAAAAGTACTATCACGTACAAAATGCTTTCTTTTAATACAGGACACAAATAAAACGATTTTTAAGGAAATCAAGTTTTTATATTTTACTTTGTATCTATCAGAAAGTGATTTTACATCATTCACAGTTTAAATAACTTAAAACCATAATTATAACCAAGATTACAAATAAAATCACAGTTAGTAGGTACGATTTATAATCAAATATTTGGTTTTGCATTTTTACAAGTAAGTACTCTTTTTCCGTACACTTGCATTTACCTTAAATCATCACAAATTACTACTTATTAGAGTTTTTACCGAAATCAACTTTTTATGAACCCCTGAGTCTTGTTAAAAATAATGTTGTTTAGAAAAGGTAAGTCAAAATTAAATAATTAACGTTATAATGGTCTAAAAGCTAATTTTAAAAACAACGAAAAATATAACGAAACTATAAATATATAAATCTTTTTAAATATTCGTAATAACAATATAAAAATCGTTTTAATTAGCTAAGGTATGGTTTTAAATGTGGCAATTAAATAAACAAAAACAAAATATTTTTTCTCTATTAAGTATTAACTAGTACAATTTTGGAGTATTATAGTAAATGTAATAAAATAACAGTCACAAAATCACAGTTACTATAACAACAATATTTTGCTCTAATAGGTAAAAAATAACAATCAACTAATCAATAATAATATAATCTCTCATTTATGGTGTTCATATTATAAGTTTTCATATTAAATACTGACAAAACTTTTCATCTTACCTCTTAACTAGTATTTTGTGCCTGACTGCGATGCGAATAGAGAATTATTGAATTTTAATATTAATATTCTAGAATATTGTACATGACTGTACTTAGATTTATTATTCGCACATTTTGTTAAGTGTGCGAATCGCATACTACTAATTCTTGAAGGGGTCGATTCGCACGCAATTTAAATACTTCCGTGCGAATCGCCTACTAAAAAAATATTTTTATTGAAAGGGGACGATTCGCACGATCGTACGAATAATTTTCGTGCGAATCGACTACTAACCCATCTTGACGACGTGAATAGCTCTATTGTTCAGGTCCAAGATTGGTTTACGGTAAATAATTTGGTACTAAATAATAAAAAAAACAAATGCATTAGATTTAAATTACCAAATGTTAGAAGTAGCGAATGTGACATCGTATTGAATGGAGAAAAACTGGAATTTATTAATCAAACAGTTTTCCTTGGAATCACGCTAGACGAGAAATTACAATGGGGACCCCATATAACGTCTCTCGCGGGGCGGCTAAGCTCGGCCGCTTATGCTGTTAGAAAGATAAGACAGTTAACAGATGTAGAAACCGCGCGTTTGGTCTATTTTAGCTACTTCCACAGTATTATGTCGTATGGCATTTTACTGTGGGGTCGGGCTGCTGACATTGAATCCATCTTTGTTTTACAAAAAAGAGCTGTCAGAGCCATTTATAATCTACGTCGCGTCGTCGCGAATCTCTCAGGGAACTATTTAAAAAGATTAATATTATGACGGTACCTTGCCAATTCATTTATTCAAATATTATGCATGTGAGAAAAAATCTACATCTTTTTAATAAAATAAGTGATAGACATAATTTTAATACTAGAAATAAAGATAAAATAGATCAACCATTTTTCAGACTATCTAAAGTAAATACATCTTTTATGGGGTACTGTGTTAAATGTTACAACAGAATACCTTGTGATATATTAGAATTAAATGAATGAAAATTTAAAAATCATATAAAAAGTACACTTTGTAAACAAGCATATTACAAATTAGAGGATTACCTATATCCAAGATAAAAATGCTTGGAAACATGCTGGTCCTGCTCCATAGGACAATTCAGAATCTAGACAAAATCGAACTGGTTGCTAATTTAATTGTATAATTATTATTTTTTATTTTTTTAAACATTTATTTTATTTTATTTTTTGTGATTATTTGAACTCACACACTGACTTATTATTATTAGTATTACTTCTTATAATGTTAGAAATATAGTATAATTTTACAATGTTTGTAAGTATGTGAGCACCATGCATCTATCACATAATTATGTCATTCCTTCATTTTTCATTCTTTATAACTATCGTGGTATAGTAATCTTATTCTAGGTGCATTGTCTTCACATATAAATAAATAATAAGTGTATACAAGATATAATGATTTTTTTTAAAAGAGTAACGGTGGAGTTTCTTGCCCATTCTTCTCCATACGAAAACTACCTTTTGGAATGGGCGACTAGAATCAGTTTTATTATTTTTTGTAAAGTTTGACGTTCAAAAGTGCCTTTTTTGTGCCTAATTGAAATAAATTATTTGACTTTGACTATCATTGTTCGGAGTTCGGCACAGTAGACATCTGACGTTATTGCATGACCAGATCGGAGAAAGCTGTAGTGAATAACACCATGCTGAGACCACCAAAGAGTTACCATTACCTTTTTATTGGTAATCTTTGCTTTAGGACACTGTTGCGGCGTTTGACCTGGGGTCAGCCATTGCATTTTTCGCTTACGGTTATCGTAAAAAATCCACTTTTCATCACATGTCACAACTCGATCCAATATTCCTTCATTTCTGAAACGATTCAACAAGGCAACACAAGTTTCAACACGCGTTTCTTTCTGCAGATCAGTCAAATCATGAGGCACCCATTTCTCATATTTTTTTATTTTATAGATTTGACGCAAAGGAGTCAATATTGTTGGTAAGGTAACGTTAAACCATGCCGCTAATTCCTGGGTAGTTTGGCTCGGATCGGCTTACACCATCTCTTTCAATTTATTGTTGTTATTCACCTTTGTGGGCGGTCTTCCACGTGGTTCGTTCTTCAAATCAAAGTTTCCATCACAAAAGCGTTTATTTATTTATTTAGATAACATGGGAGACTTACAGCTAAATCAAACAGATCAAGGACAGTACAAAAGTCTGAAAGCCAATTACAGGTCTCCACTTATAAAATACAGAGAAAAAAAAAGTAAATTCTACGGACATTCTCACCAAGTTACTATAAACTACAGCATAATTACTATGTTGCTCACACTGCATAAGAACCATCATAACAAAATGAACTACAATAAAACCCAAACCAAAATCGCACGGTGCGTTCATTAGCAGTCCCCTCTCCAAACGCAACATTGATATTGCGAGCTGTTTCTGCTGCGTTAGTTCCGCGTCGGAACTCATATTCAAAAATAACTCGAATTTTCGATGTATCCATGTTTCTTGTCTAAGCTGAATAAAAAAAACAACTGAAAGTCGATAATCGAAAGTTGCAACATTTTTTAAAAGAAGAACTTCATAATTATGTACCATATGAAAAAATATTCCACTCGAAAATCTCAAACCATGAAGGTTCTATGTCAATTCGAAGTACCTATTACAATAAAACGCACAGGCTTTTTTATTTTATTTTTTGTTAGTTTTGCTGCTCCTTTTTTACTTTATATAATTTTGTTCTTTTTTTAAAAAAATATTATTACTGTTTGTATTTCCTGTGCGTGTCCCAAATAAAATATTTTTCTTTCTTTCTTTCTTTCTTTCTCAAAACGGCAATTTCATACTTTAACCCAATAGGGGATTAGTATAAATATGTATTTCTTGTACTTACACGAGACCTAACAATCATTTTTTGGACATTTCTTGAGCGAGAAAATCGTTGATAGCTGGTAACTTCCTCGTCGGCGGTGGGACAAGTGCCTTACCCAACTGCGTGACGGAAAATATAGGGTTATGTTTTTCACGCCTATCTACTTATGTATCTTTGTATGTGAGATTTGGTATACCCTCGAAGCATCCATCGAAAATATAAAAGTAGTCCCCCACCAGCTATTCTTCTGCTTGGTACAGACGACCGCACGTCAGCGGTTACACTTTGACCTTGAAGTGGCCTAGCAAGTTTCAGTAGATACCAGAGGCCTGCTTATAAAGCTCTTACCACTGACATGCACTCGACTGTACTTTATACAATAATAGCTTATCCCGTGATCAATAGTTTTTATGTGTGCAAAATAACCGAAGTAGACGGCGGCGCTAAAGGCCCTGGGTTCTTCATAAAACCAAAATTCGTCGTAACGCAGTCTGCCCGTCTGCCTTATCAAACTTCTAGTGAAATAATTCCTTAGTTTCAGATCGCGTCACTGTGGTGCGTGTGCATTTGGTCGGTGGAGAGCACAGTTCTGGACCCGTCCCTCTACTTGTCTCCGAATCCTCCCCTGACAGATACGAGAGACAGCATTTCTGCAGCTGATATGTGGTCTCGGCCGTTGGACGGCAGGGTGGCTCGCGACACAGGGGACGCTACACCTCAACTGATTGGAGACAGTGAGTGCTCGCTCAGTGCTCAGTACTTACCCTTATAAGATAACCTAATCAACTAGCTTCATCTTTCTGAATGACCGACTCCTTTCACAATTCAAAATTGCCTGTAAATGGTTTAATTGAAATAAGTGCTTTGAGTTCGAGTTTGAACAGACGCAAATGTAGGTACAAATCTGCGTCAGAATGAAATCACTTTTTCGGAAAAATCTTATTTTATGCATGTATTAAAGGCATCGTGTTAATCAAAAGATCGTATTGATACAGACCTACAAAAAAGTTTGTTAAGGAAAATACATCAACCATGGTATTTTGTTGCGCCATGTTTTTTTTTAATCATGGCGCCACTTCAAATCTTTTACTTGCCTCAAAAAAATATAATCTTAACAAAACGTGTCCGACATCAATAACATTCAATATGAACCTGCTTTTACCTGTTTCGTGTTTTTTGCTAGTTCCACAATAGGTGATAATCATAAACATGATTTTAAGTCTTAAGACTCGACTATGCTTAAATAAGTAGGTAATAATAACGCTATTTAAGATGCAAAGCAAGCAAGAATATAGAAATGAGGTTTTTATCGAGTTTTATGACTTTTGTACAATGAAGATGAATCATTTGTTAATTAATTGTATCTTTAGTGTTATTAGATATTTAAGTGAATATTTATTTACTGAGTAATAGGATATGGTTGTCATTAGTTATATAGCAGGGCGCGCTAACAATACTCCTGGGTACCTTATTTTGGAATGTTTGTATTATTTTGACGAGTGAGTTTAGTACAGCCCCACTGTTATAGGTGTTGAAGTGTCGTCCGCAAAGCTTTCAATAGCTCTGGTATATCATACGTGTACAACCAGTAGAGGACTGGGTCCAGCACACTACCTTGAGGCGAATTTAATTATTTTTAAATAAACGAACGAAACGAAATAGGCATCCTCGTGCCTTACTCAAAAGTTCAAAACATTATATATCAGTAATGTATGATTACAAGATATCTGCAAAATCATTGCACGGCATTAGTCTTAGCTTGTTTATCAAACCCTCATGCCAAACTGTATCAAAAGCTTGTGCAATATTGAAAAATACGATGAAGCAGACTTTTTTTAACTTCAACGTTCACTCAATGATGTTTGTAATTCTATATAGAGGACATCGATGCGTAACTGGTTATTATGGATTTAGTACACGATTCTGGACCCCCCTGCGTTTAATTTTTTTGTCTAGGGGTCTAGAATCGTATGTCCCTGCCTTCCTGTACACTTGGTCTATAACGGAGTGTTTCTCTCTAAAACCAAACTGATGGCCAGGGATCAGGGGCCCAAGTCTGCTATTTTTATAAATTCGTCAGTCCAACACGATCCCATTGTCATTTTGCTAAAAGTTCGTAATCTGCTAAATTCATAATGATCGATCATCGGTTGATCATTGTATTCCACAAACACGATACTCGTAAAGAATTAAAAGAAATGACTGCACTATGACGTTCTCATGGTAGGTAGGTCACTGATCAAAGGAACTGTCAAAATTTTAGCAGACTTACCGCCTAAGTCAGTCATTCATTTTTCATTATGTACGAGATTACCAATAGATGCCATTTCTTTCAATGGAGTGTCAGTGGCTGACCATTGGAAAGTCATAATGATGCCAATATATTAGTAGATTACCAAACTTGTCAAAAACAACAATAATGAAATCAATAATAGACCATTCTGACACTATTGTAATAGCAGACTTGAGGCCCAGGTTTCTCTGGTTTGTAATAGGTTTTATGCGTATTAAAAACAATTTTTTAAACATCTTTGATAGTATAGGCATTAGGAAAAAGGGTCTGTACGATGTTCCTGAGATGCTTTAACCGACTTTGCAATCATAATCACTTCAGCCACTTACCATAGCTCAGTTGCATGCTTAACACGAGCTTTATTTTACTTTTCATAGGTAACTAGTTATTGTTTGCTGGTCTGTGTTGACTTTCATTTAATGTACTTTGTCGATTTTTTTTCAATTTCAAAAGATGTTTCCTTCACTATTAAATAGATCATTCTTTAATAAGACCGTATAATACCAACCGTGTGGCTTATTTCCACCTCATATTCAAAACCTGCAGTATTTTTTCCATCTCAATGTTACAAACATTGAGAATGAAAAAAATACTGCAAGCGTAGTTTACAATCAGTGCAAGAAAATATAGAACTTAAAAACTACTTTGCGCTTGAAGGTGCTCAACGTTGTATTTCTTTGACTGTATCTACAATACACTACAGTACAGTACAATACAATACACTACAGTACAACACACTACTACTAGTATCTACAATGTCACAGAAATTAATAAAAAAAGAACTACCAACACTTTTAATTTCTATTGAATTAAATTAATCATCATTGGTACCCCCAGTTCTTGAACTATAACCATTTTCAAATAAATCATATTATTTATTTTGGTTGCCTGTTGATATTTCCATCAAGCAGTTGACTCGAGATTTGATAACAGCTATGCAAATTAATCCAATTTCCATTTCACCCCCAGGACCAGCAATAAAAAGAAAACCACATCCAATGGAAAAAGCGAAACTCTTTTGGCCATACCTTCGCTCTCCTCAATACAACGTAGGCACAGACAACGTCCATGTTCCTTTGACATTCAGCCTATCTGGATTGTACGGGAAATATTCTCCTGGGACCGTGGGGTCATCAGGAGTTATTGGTAGTACTTATGGAACAGTGTCAGAGATCGGGGGTACCGTCGTCTCGAACCTGGCTGGAGCCGGATACGGGAACTATCGGACGTACTCTGGATTACGAATTTATGGTGGGGAGAATGGGCCAGCTTGGAGCGGCTGGGGCAACGGCAAGTGGGGACATTATGGTAAAGGATAAACTCACGAATTGAATGAGAGAAAAGAAACTTTCATTATATTTTTATTATTCTACGAATATATTGCGTTTTATTTGTGGACCTAACAGACCCCATAACTTGATGGAAAAAATCTTTTCTTTAAAGAATAGGTACGGTCAATGGGGAAGAGGGGTCGGGTTATGCAGGTCACTGACTGTACTTACCTATACCTACATATTCGATGGCTAAGTATGATAAGCAACAAAGCAAGCACTTAATTTTAATAAGTAGATACCCAAGTAAATATCATTCACGAAGGGCAGATGATGTCAGGACAAAAAAACTTCAGCCTTGATGCTCACAGAAAAAACCCGTCAATCGATTTAGAAATATAAAAAATAGTGTCATTGAGTCGACATGAGCAGCTTAAAATATAACCTACAGGTAGGTTACAAAGTACCTTTTATCTGTCAGTGAATCCCAAACTAGACAGTTAAGACTCGTGCAGACAAGCGCGACGCGACTCGAACAATACAATTTCTAAGAAAACTTCACGGTATAACAATAGCCGGTTCGCGTCGCGCTGTCGCGTCGCGCTAGTCTGAACGAAGCTTTATGTAGTCTGTATCTCAAAATTAAAAATTGATTTATTGAAACTAGGCTGAGAATCAGCACTTTTCGAATGAATGAATGAATGAAAGGCACCGATCCCAGCGCGGTTATGTATTTTGTTATTATTTGTTCATATGAAAGCTTGTTGTTAGGATAAAACTCATGAACGTTATTTATTACGTGCTAAGCAAATTCTGGCGTCACCTCGGTTTGTTGAAACATGATAGCGAGGTCTCGGTGGACAGACACGTGGTCGAACGTCATCCCCATTATGTTATTTATTTAAAGGGCTATTGCCCTAAACAGGCAGTTACCATCTTTTTGCATGGGTGCTAATTATTACCATTGTAAAAACTTTTGTTTGGATATTAAAGTGGGTTTCGTTTCGAGGGATACAAAGCTTTGACAGGGCTGCAGGTTGCCCGGAGATTTATTATTGCTTCTTAGTTTTTCTGTAGCAATGGATATTGTTATGCAGACTTAGAAGTTTTGTTTTTTGTTGAATGGGCCACTCATGCGGCTACTTTCACAAAAAAAAAAAACCCCGACCGAAGTCCTGCGCGAGCATGCGGGTAGGAAATGGAAAGCTCTCACCAGATTATGTTGGCTTCCTTGGCTCGCCTGAGGTTTAGGAACGTACGTAGGTCGTCGTAGGCACGCACCTCACTTTAACACTATTTTAATGTATTTATTTCACTATTTTAAAGTCACAGCAGTATCAAAACAAAGAATCGCTGTTCGATTTTGCCTGCAAGCGCCGCGCCACATGTGCAAGCAAGGTTCAATGTTTTTTTTTTTTTTTTGGGGCGGAGCTCGCTCCCGGCACGACCACGCCCTTTGACGTCCAACGAACGACCAGGCTGAGAATCAGCACTTTTCGAACGTCAAAATTACATAACAGTCCCCAAAACGCCCACCCTTCACCACTCACTAGTGCTTTAGCTGGGAAGAAGAAGTGGCGCAACAAACTCCCCAGCAGCACTGCTGTCTGTTCAGTTAGAAAAAGTTGATATATCTATATATATAATTTTATCTATGTAATGGTATCTCGCCAGAATCGGGGGCCAGCAGGGTAATTGCATAACACACTAACAGTAGCAATGGTTTTCACTTTGACAGTTCAAACAAATTTGAACAGCCAGATTTGTGCAGACAAATTTTTCGAACTTATGAAGCAATGGATTAGCAATATCTTTCAAAATCCAAAAAAAAAACATATATGTAACGTGTCTGCAGTTATAATAAAACTAGATGCGCCCCGCGGTTTCACCCGCATAAGTCTCGATCCCGTAGGAATATCACGATAAAAAGTATCCTATGTTCTGACCCGGGTCATGGTCTACCGATGTGCCAAATTTCAAATCCGTTCAGCCATTTTATAGTGGAAGCGTAAGACAAACGATCAAACGCACTTTCACATTTATAATATTAGTTAGGAAGATTTGGATTAGAATTGTATGAATAAGCGAACATACTCAGTTGAAAAATTTGTATAGATATCCGTATGTAGCAGATGTCCGCATTGTAATCAATGTTATATTGTATTGTTGCAATGAAAACAGTTCACAGAAATATCAAAGCTGCTGACAGGCACTGTCAACTATAATGATAGAGTTTCCTGTACAGATCCAATTTATATGCATGGCTGTGATGCAAACCTTTATTTCCGTACGATGGTGGGTGTGGTGGTACTCCTTACGTTCCTGCCAGCCTGGGTGGCGTGCTCCGGAGAAGGAAACATCAAATTACTTGAAGATGAAGTAGCTGTGGCTTTGAAAGCATGCACATTCCCAGAAGACACCGTTGTATCTAAAGAACCTGTAATTAAGGACCATCAGCGACGTTCTGTCGACAACTACGATGGATCTCCTCGAATCGATAATAACATGAAGGAGGAGAACCGATACAGCCACGAGAGACGGAATACTAACGACAGTGGTGATCAGATGCTGGTTATCAACGCTACAGACTATGATTACGAAGGCTATGGAACTGAGAACATGGGAGAGAAGCTGCTGACATCAGTCCCACGCCCCGCGACTCCCAATAATAACGTAAACAATAATAATACAAGTCGGACTAGAAGAAGCGAACCGCTTTTGAACAAACCCGATTTGGATGAGGTAAAATAAAATAAAATAATTGAATACATCAAAAATTTTATTATTCCCCAGGACACAAATAGATGTCAACATAACTAGTTATTTGGCTATGATAATGTCTAATTTGATGTCTGATTAAATGTCTAGAAGCACAACAATGCGTTAATTAATCATTATTAATGTCTGATTAAATGTGTAGAAGCGCAATAATAATTTTTTATCCCAGTCATACTCTCTATATCTAAAAAGTCATGTAAACTTACACATCGCCACAAAAGCACAAACGCCAATAATTAAATAGACTAAACTTTTCCAGTGCCTAAGCCAATGTGTGTTCGCGAATTTGCAAGTGGTGAGTACCTATCCATATTAAAATTTACCTGCATACCTATATGTTGTGTTAGTGAACTAAACTTCAGTTACTGAGTCACTATTTTTATTAGGTTGACACCCGGGGAATACCTAGAGAGGCTGAGGTCTGGAATAAAGTGCAGTCTTCTATAACGTCACAACAATCTCGCTCCGCGCTGCGCGATCAGATACGAGCATGCTTTCAGGAGTTGCAGTCAGGTATTATTTTTATTCAGACGGCAAATTCCACTGTTGATCTTGTGGACACTGGGGCCGCCAGCTAAAGTCACTCGCAGGAGGATGCACCCTTTAAATTCAAGCAATTCTGGCTTAGTGGTCGATTCTCATGAATTTACTCGCCCGAAACGGACGAATCGTCACTTTTTAAAAGTACACTAGGAACTATTTTGTCAATTATTTTTTCTAAATTATATTGCATAAAATTCAAAATATTTGAGAGTTGTCGATCCGCCCACAAATAAATTAACTTCGTGCGAATCAGCTTCTTCTTTGCAATCGCTTTGTCACTGCTGAGAATCGTAACTACGTATCAAATTGTCAACGGTCTTTTTCCATCTGTTACGATCAGTGGCCTGGTGGAGTGCGGCGCTGATAGGTATCGTCAATTTCTCGGATATTTGATCCGACCACCTTTTTGGGCTTCGGCCTCTAGGTCTTTTGCTCTCTATTTTTCCATTCACCATAAGAGAAAGATGGAGAAGACAAGTGTGTTTTTGTCTCTCCATATTTTGTTCAGTTGAGTCATCGTTTTTTTTTTGCCATGCCAATTCGTCTTCGAATTTCTATTTCGCAGCTATTACCCTAATTGGTGATTTCAGAGCCGAGATACTGAAACTGGTCGACGGTTTCATAATCTGCTTAGAGGTTGGCACGCTGGATGCTTTCGAAACGATCAATGACAAGGAGCTTGGTCTTGCTTTTATTTACCGCGAGGCCCAATCTTAGGCAGGTTACTTCCAACTTAAGTAACTCCGCCATTTCAGCTTCTGGTGATGCAAAGAGAGTGGTATCATCTGCGTACCCGAGGTTTGATATTTTAACCCCACCCACCTTATCGCGTCCTTCCCAATCTTCGAGCGTTTGGGGCATTTCGCCTTATAAGTTAGTTATTAAAAAATAAAACTACACTATTGTATTAGGTAAGCCTGTGATGATAGTTGTATGTGAATAAATAAATAATAATAATAAATAAATAAGTTAAATAAGATGGGAGATCACGCATCCCTGTCTGACACCCTTGTGAAAACTGAAATGACTTTGTAACGTCACCTACAGTTACAGTGCCATATCCTGACTCATAAAGGTTGCGAATCAGGATTATAAGATGGGCCGGAACTTCTGTCTCAGCAAGCACCTCCCATCTAACAATCGAGCGAATCGCCTATAGAAAAAAATATTATTATTCAAAAGTGACGATTCGCCCTCTTTGGGCGAGTAAAAATCGACCAATAAGCGGCTTTTTTACATAAAATGTTTTAGGCAGTTCGGGAACGCTCCTTGTCAAAGGTTTGTGTTCAGTACCATTGCGTAATAAACGATCAATTGGAATCTGAATCGTTTTGAAACAAATTGTTGATCCATTGCTTCAAAAGTTCGAAAAATAATCTGCTCTACAAAGTAAATAACGCAATGAATGTTGTTGAACTGTAATAATGGGACAAATTAGTCGTAATCGTTTACGAACATGTGTTGCGTAATTAGTTAACTGGACTGGCAGTCTCAACATAGATAGCGATGGCTATACGGCCGAAAACGGTCACAGTCGTAATAGCGACTCTAGACCCGCACGACGTGCTTCACAAGTACGGGATTTTTGGGCTTGTTGCTTGGCTCTGGATATCCTACTGGATATACAGAGTCAAATTTAAACTACCTAGCGAAACTACATGCAGACGTGGTGGGTCTGGGTATCATTGTCTAAGAAGAAGAACCCTTAACACTTCTCAGTAGCCTTGTAGCACTACGAGCCAAGTTCCTAAGTAATTTATACGGTCCAACCGTATGAAGGTAGGTAAGGTTTTCATGTATCTATAACTTTATTATTGAGCAGCGGTGGCCAAGTGGCGGCGGCCCCGACTTCAGTAACTTACTTAAGTGACTTAAGTAACAGTAAGTCGTGGGTTCGAACCCAGACAGGCGCAATACTTTGTGTAATTTATTTCATCACCACTGCTCTCAAAACGGTGAAGGAAAACATCGTGAGGAAACCGGCATGTCCTAGAACCAAAAAATTTAAGACATGTGACATCTACCAATCCGCACTGGGCACGCGTGGTGGATTATAGCCCACTCCCTTTCATTGAGAGGAGGCCGTGTCCCTGCACTGGGAACGTTATAGGCTGATGATGATAACTTTATTTACAGAGGCTGAAGACAATGGATGCTCGTACTCTAACAAGTTAGAACGATGCCTGATGCTTCGCTTCTCCGATCGAAAAGTTGACGCCAAAACAAGCACTCAGAAACCAGCTTCCTCGGAACAGGCATGATGAACTAAACGGTTAGTACCTAAGTAGGATAAAATACTGTCGTGGCAAGATATTAGAATTGATCATGACATGAAGAGTTCGACCATTTCTTGAAATGGTTGTAAGTATTTAATGAAATAGAATAATATATATATATAAAATAAATAACGACCGCTAGTCAGATCACGATGTGATCTGGCCAGGTCATTGAATACCTACTCAATGTGCTATGTTGTGACTATGTGTTTCTGTTCGTCAGGTCCGATCAAAATAGACATTCAAGGTTAGGAAAATTAATTCGTATACAGCTGAATCTTGGTTTGATTGTCATCAACACTTATAAAAGAAATGTCGTTTCGCCTATACGGGATCGATGGGGACTTTTGCCCCATCGATCCCGTATAGGCGAAAAGATAAAGATTCAAGGTCAAAGTTCGCAAAAAAATGTTTTTTTTATATTTTATAGCCAATCGGTAAGTTATACTTGTCATAAAATACGACTACTGCATGATGTGGCCGAACATTCGAAAGTTTACTACACCGTAAGCCATGGATACCCTGCATTAATAATATCTATGGCCAAACGTCGACTGACCATTTTGAAATGAAATGAAATTATGATGAAATTAAATTAAGTAAATGATTTTAGTTTCAGTATTACACGTCAATAATATTTTAAAAACTAGATGAGGTCGGCGTTTCCTATCTGACTACTCTGAGAAGAAAGGCCGAAACAAACTCAGAGATCACCACACCCACTTTTATCATAGAACTCATACGCCATGCCGCCATACATATTGGAAGTGAACCCTCCGGGAGGGTCACCGGCATTACATTTGCGCTAAAGGACGGTCAACAGCATTAGGTTTAAAACCGTGATATAAAACACTGTATAACGAAGAAAAAAATTGTTTTTAGGGAGTCTTGTCGCTGTAGTTTCTAACTAATTTTTTTTGTGATTACGTGTAGATACCGTATACAAAAAATAAATACAAAAGAAATGCTTGGATTTTAAAAGTAACGCATATACTAATAAATCTTGTTAAAATACCTATAGGTAGGTACATCACAGTCATATTACTTTCACGGTTTATAATGAGCTCATCGATTCGACGAACAATACCAAAGATAGGACATTTGGGTAGGCCGCATAAATTACTCAAACTGCGCCAGAGCATGAGTGAAACTAAGTGCAAAAAGAGAAAAAAGATTTTTTTAACATAAATCAGGTTCTTTTATAGGTACCTACATAAATATTGAGATGCAACTGTCTGAATTATGTTTATTTCCTTAAATTTATCCCTCAGTGAATGCTTACAACATAGGTTATAAATTGCTCGAATGACTCGTTACTGCAGCACAAATATAGCCTGAGTGACGGCTGCTTTTCCCCACAGCAAAATGCCGTAGGTACAACATTACACTATTTTATTTATGTAGGTACGTTCACGTTTAAACGATATGGTCAATTTTACCTGGCCTTTTCATGAAATGGTCGAACACTCATGGTAGGTATATCATTAAATATAAGCGCGGAATGACATCGCCGCAATAACTATCAAATCATTTTAAACAATAAAACTAATTCCTTTAATTCATTACTTCAGCACTTGGAAAATAAAATAAGTAGGTACTATTCTCAAAATATTAATTTCAAAACAATAGGTAGGTAATAAATTAGTCGTCGGCGTCGCGTTTCGCGGACTTGCAACTCACTTTACGCGGGTCAACAAAGCGGATAGTGCATTTGCGCGAACTTATGGCCTCTCAAAATAAAAAGTAGGTACTCAGTGCGCAAGTGCGCTCAAAAGCCGGGCTTTTCATTTCATACAAATCTGCGTTTAAAGCTTCGTGCAGACTAGCGCGACGCGACACCGGCTATTGTTATACCGTGAAGTTTTCTTAGAAATTGTATTGTTCGAGTCGCGTTGCGCCGTCGCGTCGCGCTGGTCTGCACGAGCCTTAAGTACTTACCAATATATCAACAAATGTAAACGTTTCTATAGCCATTTGTAGGCGAAAACTGCGAAACAAAGAAAGGTAAGATAAGAAGCCCACGAGTGTGAGCGTGAAGGCACTGAAGGCGCATTTGAATGCACTGTATTGGCGCGTAGGTTTGGCAACAAAGCGCGGTATTCAAATTGTATTCTTCAGATTACTCTGAATGATTGAGTTCAATGAGTACGTAGATCTGGCGATCTGGCAACATAGCCCAGTGCACGCGGCAAAAAAAGCGGGGATTTCGAAATTTTAATATTCCTATGACATGCATGATTGAGTTCGAGTTCAATGACTGTTTTTTTTTAATTTATTTTTCATTGGTAGGCTTAAGTTTGTTCTTGTGAATTATGATTTTATTAGGGCAAGCCGGGCTTTTTGGCTTATATGAAGGTACCGCCACTAGGCACCTGACCTTTCTGAAGAACATCACCAATAAGACCTTTAATAATGTGCCTTTATTTATTTAAGTTATGTGTATATACCTACCTATTTCCAGACAAACACGCTACGACAAACAACATCGCATAAAGGACCCAGACGAAAAACCCAGTATTTATTTTTTATTGTAGCTAGATTAGATTCGTTTGCAATTCAGAATAAAATCTGACCGAAACTCCAGTGTATTTTATTGTCCAGTGTATTGGACCTTTGATTATTTATGGACATAAAGAAGCTGGGGCGGCAGTCTCGACATAGATAGCGATTGCTTTACGACCGAATTCGGTCGCAAAGTCTTAAAGGGGACCCTAGACGGTTAACATTTCTTGACAAGCACCTACCTGCAGTCTCGACATAGATTGCGGGAAAATTGTAGAACATGATTAATAAAAATAATTGTTTTTTCTTAAAAATTGTATAGTGAATAAGTAAACCTTTTTTTGAAAACATTATTTTTCATGGAAACTAATAAGTAGCAAAAACCATTATAAAGAATTAAAATAACTTGTTAAATATCTAGGGGCATTAAAATTTGCCGCCTTGCAACACTACGTCGGTGCCAAAACAACTTTTTGACATGAAAACAAATACGACGAATTTTGAATGTATGTGTTGTTTGATGTCTCGTATCTCTCTTTTCTCTAAAATAAAATGTTTGGAGGACGAAGTGAATCAGGTGCAGCTGCTGCAGGCCCGACTCCGAGCGGCGTCAAGTAAGAATCTCAACCTACAATACCTATTTTCGAATCTAATTTGTCGGTTCAATATTGAACGGTTTTTCTATTGATTATTGTAATCAACTAATGTTAAGATTTTGAATATTTTCTAGTGTACTTAAATATTTCAGGCGTAAACATACACCGCGTGCTACGAGTGGCCAAGTGGATGCCCTCTTGTCCATTTTAGAAGCCCGGCCTTATCTGCACACCCGCAAGTTTACCGGCCTTCAGGGCCGTGAAAATTTTGACGAGGGCTGGAAGGAGGTTGCTGCGGAGTTAAACCAGCTTCCAAATTCTTCAAAAAAAACACCAGAGCAGTGGATGACGGTAAAGTTTACACCCATTAGTTAGGTACCTACATACAGTGCCAATGTTACTAATAATGAGAGTAACTAATTTCGAGATTTTCTGGCCGTTGCAGAATCAAATGCCGAATCGATGAGGGTATGTTTTAGCATAAATTTCAATTATCCTGTACATTTATCCCGCCCCTAACCCTTTAGGGGAAACAGGTATAAGGTCATGTTGTCATGCTACAGATAATTTGCAAACATTTCTCAATCCATCCGTGTTTTTAATTGCAGATGCTTGCAGAAGCTGCAAAAACGCAAGCGATGGCGTCCGTCATGTTTGCGAATGCTGCGGACAAAATTAGCGATGCTATGAAAACACAAGCGGAGGCATCGCTCGTTTTTGCAAATAGGTACTGCAGATAAAATTGCCGGAGCCCTAATTAAAATAGGAGAAAAAATGTGATTGTTGTTGTGATGTGATTGTGTGTGTGATTTATTAATTATTACAGTTTACAATTTTATTTAATTAAACAATCATTGATTTTTAAAAAGGAATTTTATTTGTAAAATTAAATTAATTAAGTAAAACAAGTATTAATGAGATGCCTTTGGATTGTTTCTGCAACTGCTCTCCCAGTGCTAGTTACTAAAAAAAAAGACAAGATAAGAAAACATTGGATTTTATGATTATTCTGATATTACCTAAACAACTACCTATAGTTTGTACTAAGTAGTGTTAAATGATAAATGATTTATTTCTGCAAGTAGGTTTGTACAAACGCTTTTACACGTCAATCATATTTTAAAAACTAGATGAGGTCGGCGGTGTTATGTTATGTTTGTTTTATTTATTTATTTATTAAGACTACCAACAGCATTTAATATGCTTGGCACACTTACAATAAATAGCAGGTATGTAGGTAAAGTATTTGATAATGCATTTAAAAAAATCATTCAAAGTACATAAAATTCAAAGAGATAAGAAATCAGACAGAAGCTGCCTTTCTAGATGCAAAATATTAATAAACAGCAATAATAGAAAATAAAATTGGAATCAGTGAAGGCCATGAATGATCCTTTCATGGTGCAAACTTAGTACTTGTAAAAGTGTAGTCTATATCATATGTTAATACATAATATTACTAGAACAGAAATGAGGTCACTGAATGTTATAACCTGTCAAGAATACTAAATTTATTTAAACTGCATTATTACCTGTATCTTCAAGGCTGCAGCTAATACATCATCATTGGTTGATGTGGTGGAGTCTGATTCTTCCATCAACCTGTATTTTATTCTCATGTTGTGAAGAATTGCACATGCGTTTATAATTAGGCCGGCACTATAGGGCTCGTACATCAATTGGCGTTGATGTGAGAGACACCGAAACACCGACTTCAGCACACCAAAGCATCGCTCTACGATGTTCCTTGCAGATCAATGAGCATCTGTATAGCGACGCTCCGGTGTGCCAATACGCCTATGTTTCACTGTAGTCATCAGTCATGGCTCCAATGGATATCCATCATCAGCTAAAAGATGAAACATTGATATTATATTTGGCGGCCTTATTAGCACCCCCTCTTGCAGACAACTTTGGCCTGTTACCTACCAAGCAACCATGTACGGCGGTCTCCTCCATCAAAACGTCGCTTCATGGCCGTGCGTACAGGCGATTTTTTCCATATGTGCGCATCGTGTCTCGCTTCTGGCCATCGAGCATTTATATTTAATATGAGAAGGTCTGGGTCACACACCTAAAGCAATACAAAATTTAAGTATGTAAGTAGTTAGGTATACACTTGTGCTTATAAATTGGTGAAACAATACCTATTGAAGGTAAACTTACAGCTTGCACATTCAGTGAATGGCCCTCGTGGTGACCACTCACATAGGCTTCCTCGTGAACCCTTGGGGCTAAAAATTTTATGTGGGTGCGGAAGCACTTCGGTTTTCTCCCCAGCTCTGATTTATAGTAGGTATTTTTTTTTGGATAGAGTAGACCATTTCTATTGTATTTTTGAAATCCCCAAAATAAGCAAAACCATAGGTGCCGAGAAAAAAATTGCCAAAGTTTCAAAAAAATCGCCAGAGTATTAAGGGCGGGGAAGATCACGTGGCGGGTCTAAATTAGTTTCCAAGCAATACTAAGGTCAAACACATCGTCAAGGTCAGCACCCAAAAGTCAAGGTCTTACACATCAAAAGTCAAGGTCAAACCAAAATATGCTCAAATCTTGGAATATTACCTTGTAACAATCAAGGTTATTTTTAGTAAAGCGTTGTCGACGGAGCCCCGCTTCGCGGGGCTCCTATTTCTGGGTGGTTTAATAAAAAAATAACCACGAAGGGGATGGCGGGGTCTATTCGCTCGCTACGCTCGCTCACTAGACCCCGCCATCCCCTTCTAACCTAACCTGTCCGTGTCGGGGTGCCCCAAGTCCCGAGCTCGCTTCACTGACATTGGATTACGTTTCGTTACAGACAATCTTTTAATAGTACAAATAAAACTATATTTTTTTAAATTTAATTTACTATATTATTTACTTTATAATTAAGTTAATTGCGGTAGCAACTATTTAAAAGTGAACGAAAGTTAAAAACTTACAATATTTATATAAAAAACCATAAGTCCGCTGTCACTTTGTCTGAACGTAAAATGGAACAACCTAGGAGTGAAACTCGTACATTATCTGTGGTAAAATGACAATTAATTTACGTAAATTGGTTATAATTTCTGAAACTTTAGGATTTTTTTTCTCAAAAACTAGGCGTTTGCTCAGTGTGAAATTTTGGGAAAACGTTTTATTTGAAGACATCTACACACTATAAAATTCTGAAGCTCCGCACGATTGGGGAGAAAAACGAAGTGGAGCCCACCGCTCTTCCTGCGTCATAGGGAACTTCACAAACTTCCTTAACATTTTCTCATTAATAGTTTCGGTTACAGCATGTATGCAGCGGCTAACCGATTTTTGGCTCATGCTGCAACCCCACTGTAAGCCAGTAGGCAACTGATAGCAGCCACTTGCGTAAAATCGGAGTGCCGTCAGTATCTATTTGGAAGGAAATAAAAACATATAAGACAAAAAAAAAATGATTTGGATAAAAAAAAAAGTTATGCATAAATACTCACTTGAGACTCCACAGAAAATCCAGGTCGTTGTCTCTGCAGAGATGGCTGAAGTTCAATTAAGAGCTCATTGAACATTTCTTTATTAATTCTGTATAAAGACAGAAATTCAGAATCCTCCAAATCCATTACATTTTCACAGTCGCGCCGATTTTTTCCGATTTGTCGTCTTTCAATAATGTCGCGTCTGTGTTGAAGCACGACTAAATCCCACGCCAAATATGCTTCCGCCATAATTAAACTGTGATTTACCTGATATTTATTACTTTCCTCTATAATGCTGTGATTTCTTCCTCTTAAAACTTCTAACAACATCAATAGCAATCCTACCGAATCAGTTTGCGGGCTGTCAAAAATGATCGCAAAATATATTCGTAAACAGCGATAATTTGCGACAACGTTCGATAACATACCGATGACAATCGATTACTCTAAGTATCGAAACTACCAAATAACGTTACATCCGGATCGTTAGGACTTTGCGAACGAATTCGGTCGTAAAGTGATAGCTATCTATTCAACCACTGGTTGAAAAGCAATGTTGACCGTCTAGGGACATCTGTAGGACTTTGCGACCGAATTCGGTCGTAAAGCAATCGCTATCTATGTCGAGACTGCCGCCCCTGGTAGGTAGGTACCTATCGTATTTTTGTTTTTTTTGTCCATTAATCATTGTCACATGATCCGTTGATCCGGCCTGTCCCTTCCCTTGCTGACCTCACCCAATGATATCCTAAGCCCATAGCTTGTAGTCGAAGTTTATTGCCCTGACTGACCGTAAATTTCCTTGTACACACGGCTACACATCAAACTATACATTTCCATATATATATAAGCTGACCTCGCATTGTACGGATATCCTGTACAATGCGAGATCACCATAAACTGGAAATGTATGGCTTGATGTGTAGCCATGTTTAGGTACCTAAAGTGCACCTGCGAGATGCCGTAACCAAACTTGTTCTGTGATTTTACCTGCCACTCGTAGCGACGAGAAACGAGATAGCCAATACCTAAGTACTTCATAACGTCACATTAGTTATACATACTTTTATTACACCTAATTAATTTATGCAATAAAAAATCACAAATAGACAACGACAGGGTAGCCGGGGAATGAAAATGGCTGAGGGAAGTACATGATAGGTTTGTCCAAACTCATGGTCTTCAATTGATGAGGCAGGATATGTGTCGGGAGCGGAGGCAGCCGCGGTGGTGAACTCTGAAATATAAATAAGAAATGATTTAGAGAATTTATTTATATTTCAGAGTTCACCAACGCAGCTGGCGTTGGTGAACTCTGAAATATAAATTAATTCTTGCAATGGGGAGGCAAAGCAAATTACAGATGACGCCACCCTCGCTGGTTACTGGCAGACGTCTGTCTGATAAATATTTTCAAGGATAGGTCATTAGGTTACTACTTATCGAATATTATGCGCTCTCGCCATAAAAATCCTCAGGTCTAAATCACTACATACCTACATAGCCTTGCCGCTGAAATTGGTTTCAAAATTTTTAGGCGTATCCACAGTTTTGTTCTTTCCTCGTCAACAGGAAAATGGTGTACGCCTTTATTATAACAATTCAGAGCGTTACAAACAGAAGTTACTTAAATCGAATAATTCAATGATTAATTAATTAACACAAAATAAATACCTATACATTTTTTTAAGTGTTGTTTTGATAGGAAAACAGCATCAGTTCAGATCAGTATGATTTATTTTTATTATGTATTTTTGTGGTGTACAATAAAGTAAATAAATAAATGATACTAGCAGTGACGATGCGGGATAAATTATAGTAGTGTCTCCCATTAGGGTTTCTATCTTTACGACCCTATAATTTCGACTGGTCGCAAAAATACAGGTATTACTTGTGCATTTAAAACGCGTCGTCAAAAGAATGATTAAAAAAATCATTTGTTTAATTATTATTAATTGGTCACTCCAATGAAAATCTTTCTTGTCCATCCAGTTTCGTAAACCTATACCGCAATCTGTCTTGATCAATATGAACTAACAACTACCTTATACAGAATCTAAATTGAGAATGAACTTTCCAAACTAAGTTTGACAAGTTATTTATGAACTTCAATTTATCGAACCAGAAACTGTGTTTAACGATAAATCAATTGCAACAATTGTCAATTTTTACGTGATTGATTGACAATATTGCTATTGATTGTTTCGAGAACCCAGCCCCGAATTTACTCCTAGGCACACAACCTAGAAGCCCAGCCAGCCTAGGAACCCCAGCTACCCGGATCAGGTAGCTTGACTATAGTGACAAACATTATCATAGACTGGATTATTTATATTAGAATAGAATAGTCAGAAGAAAATTAGTAGAAAAAAAATTGTTTAGAATTTCATTTTATTTACTAAATATTTCCAAAATGGCTTCGGAATGGGGGGCCTCATAAATCGAAGTGCCCAGGGGCCATGGGTCTCTTAAGTCCCATGGGCCTTAACCTGGTGGGCTGGTGGGCCTGCGGGATGGCCTTACGCTTCTAGGATCAGTTTATTTTTTGTTAAATGGATCTAGAGCCGCGATTCGCAAGTGTGTTTATGCAATCCCCATGCAAATCATCCCGAAACTCCTTCATCATGAAGCGTGCTTTGTAAATTTGGTGTCACTTAGGATTTATCTTTCGGTAATATAAGTACATAATTATAATTTATACTAACAAATAAAAACAAAATCATCATCAGGTATCATTAATAAATCGCATCATCATTTATTTTAAAAATAAAACAAAAAATGCATGTACTTACACTAGTCATGGAAAAATGATTAGCAATATAAATAATAATTAATATTTTGAACTTATTGAACACACTCATAATTTAGGGTTTCCAACCACTTTAATACTTTTACAGTCTTAATTTGTTTGTAATTGTTGGCAATTTATGTTCAATTAGGAGTTTTATGGGTTTGGTATTAATTTCCACATAATTGCTAATGAAGTTTAATGTACTGCTGGAGCTAATATTGAGAGATTCAGGGTGTTCAGTGTGAGGGGGGCTTGTCTTGTGCAAACTCTTGGCTGTGCTTGAATATGCTTTATCCACCGGCTCACATGCATCAGCGACTCACGCTCTGTGACTGACAGCCTCTCCTGAGAAAAAGAAAATTTAAAAACAATAATAATCTGTGCAAAAAATATGTCAATTTTTAAGACCACAACAAAAGGTACCACAGGTATTACTGACAAATCTGGCAACCAGTTTATTTTGTTTTTTTTCTGTTGTTCATTAAACTGATAGTGAACAGGGGTTGTACTATGAGGTGCCAAAGTCATTACAGGGTCCTTATTCACTATGACCACTTTAATGATTCCTTACTTCGAAATCACGTCAAGTCTGCCTTTGGAACGAATTGTCATCCATTGGCAATTGATCCGAGGCATCACGCATCACACGTCTCATCCCATTTTTTTGTTGATGACGCCGATGCCTAACAGCCCGACCTACATTTTTCGTACTGAAATAAATTTATGAGGATGGTGCTATTAGTCCTGCATAGCTACATCACTATCCCCCAGTGAAGTAATATTAAAATAATACTGTTACATTAGGTACAGGTAGGCCTGCAGGACAGAAGAAGGATTTACTTACAATTAGTGGGTACAAAACATAATATGCTGCAATATCTGTCACATTTAAGCTTTGTCCAGTTAAGTAAGTATTCTTTTCTAACGCCTTGTTTATATCCTGTAAAAAGAAAACTCCAATCAATTATCAAGCATTGTTGGATAAGAGATGACTTTGGGGAGCTATAAGATGAAGCCATACAGCTGGTACTCGTATAATCTTACCTGATTTCAAAAAAGACTACCAATTAACTGAAGAGTAGTTAAGTCCAGGGGAATAAACATAGAACAGGGTACACACCATTATTTTTTTTATTTTTTATTGTGTGTAAATCCTCATGGATCTCCTCCACCCTGGGTCGGGTGTAGGAGAGGGGTCTGTCAGACTCCTACTGACTAAAACCACACGGTGTCCTGCTGCTACCTTTAGCCGGGAGTGCTTGCGCATTTTATCACGCTCCCCCGGCTAGGCGTTGACCCGCATGAATTTATGCGGACCCCGTCACCCTCAGCGGCCACATAAGGTCGCAATTCCTCTAGAGAGAGGCGCGCGCGGAACACGACGCGCTGCCGTCTGCTGCGGATTGGAACGGAGGTTGTATCCTCCCTCTCCCTTTCCGCCGCCTCCTTCGCGACCATCACTTCCTTGCAGTAGGCGACGGCGGCGTCCTACGCGTTCTCACTTCCGACCAATGACTGGGAAACGATTATGTCCGAATCCAAACTTCTTTTGAAACAACTTCATATTAAATCTTGATCTTCTTTCGTATGGGGCGGTGTAACCGCTAAAAGACGTAGTCTAAAGTAAGAACATGAAAATTACCTTTAAAAATCCCTGCGCAAAGGCAGGGTTTGCTGCAGCTTGGTTGGCATACATGGCAATGTGTTCCAGCCATTGGTAGCCGAGTAGCATTTGCTCCTGACTCAGTTTAGCTCCTTCATTGGATGCTAACTTTAATACTATAGTAGCGAAGCCTTCTAGGCTTTGTTTATTTAGGACAGTGGTAAGTACCTGAAAAGTATAAAATATTGCAAAATTGTGTCGAAGTCAAAGTCAAATAATCTATTTCAATAAGGCACATGAAAGGCATTTTTGAACATCAAAATTTACAACAAAAAAAAATGATTCTAGTCGCCCCTTCCAAAAGGCAGTTTTTGTATGGAGAATAATGCACCTAGAATAAAATTACTGTAGGTACCACAATAGGTAAAATTAATTAAAAAAGACGCAATGACAGATAAACTAATTATGTGATACATACATGGTGCTCACATATTTACAAACATTGTAGAAGTATACAATATTACTAAAATTTTAACAAGTAAAACTAATAAATCAGTGTGTGAGTTAAAGTAATCACAGAATGTAAAATCAATGTCATAAAAATAATAAATTATACAATTAAATTAGCAACCAGTTTGATTTTGTCTAGACTCTAGATTGTCCTATGAAGCAGGACCAGCATGTTTCCAAGCATTCTTATCTTGGATACAATCCTCCAATTTGTATTATTACTTGTTTACAAAGTGAACTTTTAATATGAGTTTTAAATTTTCTTCTATTTAATTGCAATATATCACAAAGAATTTTGTTGTAACATTTACAACACAGTACTCCGAAGATGTAGGTACTTTACATAATCTGAACAATGGTTGATCTATTTTATCTTTATTTCTAGTATTAAAATTATGTCTATCACTTATTTTACTAAACAGATGTAAATTCTTTCTTACATACATAATATTTTCATAAATGAATTGGTAAATGAATTGTTTTTTTATATGATGGAACTTCAATCATTTAACCTATCAATCGTTTAACCCATTTTTCACCTTATCAGTATTGTAACATACGGTCCCGACCGGTACATTGTAATATCTACCAACTTGTTTAATTACTTCTACGTTACATGCGCTCATTGTTCTATCTTCACTATCTTGAATAAGATCGTATAGTTTTACAAGTCCCAGAGTATATTTACTGTTGAAAACTTAGTTTTTATCGCATACATGCACGGATTCTTAGGTTATGTGCACAGACTACTTAGAGATACTACGTATGTTTAAGGATGTGAAAAAATAATCGATTATAGAAAAAATCGATTAAAAATCGATTTTTTTTAAATAATAATCGATTTTTATAATCGATTTTTATATTCCAAAAAATCGATTAATAAAAAATCGATTTATTTTTCACTGTCGATTTTTTTCACCCGCAACGGCAACAACACTCAGTTTTTTAGTCAGGAGCGCAAAGCCGCAGAGTGCCGCGAACCACGAACTACGAAGTTCGTCAATGAATGACGCTAACGCCATCTGTGCGTTTAACGCTATGTCATCAATTCTGTACGTTGAAAACCTAAATTATCCCTAATAACGTGTAGGCACCTTCTGGTTCCGGCTTCTTCGACTCCAGCGGAAAGATAATTTTCGAAAGCTGGCTCCATACTAACAAAGACCAGGAGCCGAATACTATCAAAACGTTTACCAAAACTTTTATTTGTTTTTAACTTTCATTGCCCACAGACTTTTAATTTATTTATTATAAAGAAGCGAAATGGAAAAAAAAACTTTTTACCACTTTATGCCAATGTAAATTTATAACTTGTTGATTATTAATAAAACAGAGCTTTAATGCTGTGATGGTGTGATTATCGATAAGACAGGTATTTAATTTAATCTGTCAACAAAAAATAACGGAAAAAATCGATTATTTTAGAAAAATCGATTATTATCAATACAGATATCGATTATTTATAAATCGGTTTTTTTACTAGGGAAAACAATCGATTAATTAATAATCGATTTTTTAAGTACAATGTCACATCCCTACGTATGTTATGTGCAATCTGTCTGTGCAATACTAGACAATTTGAGTTTGACATTGACACATCATCCCGATTCCCATTTCCCAGGCCGATTTCCGAATTAGAACATAATCGCTTACAGCGCTGACATCAATAATTGGCGTTCCGATTACGAGATATCACGATATATATTTCTTTGTGTTTATTGGGTTTAGACCACACATTTCTCTTCTTCTTTAGTTAGGTGGCGAACGGTAACCAGAAACACAATTTCGAAAATGCCACGTTAGTTTAGAGATAAGATGCGAGTCAAAATAATACAGCACAACTGTCATTTTTGACAGCGCTTACGGTGATATTAGTAAAAGGCAAAGGCATGGTCGGCGTTATCGCAAGATGACGTATGTCATGACGTCATCTATGACGATTCAAGACAAAACGTTATCGTGCCCACATATACAGTACGGTAGTTAGCGCGCTCAAAACGATTACAGTGTAACTCGGAATGCACCCCCAGTGTTCAGTGGGTTCAATGTTGCAAACCCCTATCAAACTGTTGGCACCCCAAGATTATTTTTATGGGGCTGCTTTAGTTTGTATGAAAAATCTTATTCCTTGACTTAATAAACTCTTGGGCCAAGAGTTTATTAAGTCAAGGAATAAGATTTTTCATAACCTACCATGAAGTACTAGGCTTACATGAATTCACGTTAATATAGTATTTCAATCATTAGATGTGACCTATTTCTGAGCAGTAACCTAACAAAAAGTACTAGGCTTGCATTTAATCATTATGATAAGCTACTCATAGGATTTGGATAACGCAGACAGATAGTTTATAACCTGAATTAACACCGTAGTAAGTAGTACGTTTTCGTGGGTTAATTTCAGACTTCCACGCGAGCAAAGCCGCGGGAAAAAGCTAGTGTATGATATAGTAGGAACCACTAGTTTTTGGGATGTTTATCCAAATATTTGTAACTTATCCTGCTTTTTAATTACGTAACACATTTTCGTAAACGAACATGAATATTCTGTTTCATTTTGACCGTTCAACAACATTTATTACGTTAGTTAAGTTGTTGAGCAGATTTTTTTAAAACTTATTTATCAATGGATTAGCAAACTATTTCAAAACGATTCAGATTCTGATTGGAAGTGTAAGCATAGTACATTTAATCAATCAATCAATCATTTACTTTGTTAACCCTAAGTATAGTTACAGATAGTAAATTGTCATAAATGTGCACTATGTTTTGCCAATATTATGGCGCACAAAATTAACATAAACAAGCAATTACAATAAAAAAAAAAAAAAAATGTCAGTTAGGTAAACAGGTCATTACAAATTTAGATACTAAACACATTCATTCTTAAATAAATACAATCATAAGTGTTTAATTAGCAGGTTGGAATCGTCATACCTCTGTTTATGAAATTTTCCCAGCATATCTATCAATAATTAAAAGGATTCTCTTGTCGTCTCCTGTACTCTAGTTACGTTCGAATCGTTTCGAAACAAATTCCAAATCCATTGCTTATTATGTTCCAAAAAAATCTGCTCAACAACGTAAATAACGCAATGAATGTTGTTGAACTGTCAAAATGAAACAAATTTGTCGTAATCGTTTACAAAAATGTGTTACGTATAGAAAGCTATCAAATAGCTGGTCAAATAGCTGGCCTCACAAATAGCTACAGCGGGCAATATTGCTAAATCCAGGATACGTCTTCACTGCACGAAAAAGATGTGATTTTTTTAATCTTCGTTCGAATACTGAAAAAATAGCGTTAAGGGATTTTCATCCGTGCGATTTTATTACGTCTATGGGAACGTGGGCTTAAACATGGTATTTTTTTGTAAACTAGCAACATTATGCAATCAGTAATCAGCCATTGAAAATATAGTTGTTGATACTGGATTTGATTTTTCGATCTTCATTTTGTACATTGTATTGGAATTTTGTTGATAACATTCAGACATAAAGCTTGTACAAAAAAGCATAGTATCACTAAGCATTACTGGGATCCATTTCTCTACTCTGTAAGAACGAAAATGCTGCCGTAAACATACTTGTGAAAATATGATCCTGAGCAATTCAGTGTAATTCAACTTAGTTACCGAATTTCTATATTCGTCTTCATGTTGACTTTGTGCCACAATTATTTTCGAGTTACCAACAACAACAAAAACAGTAAAGATGTGCCCCAGCGCTTCAACAAGAGGAAGTTTGCGTTCGGCGTTTTCATTCTGTTATTGGTCGTTATACTATGGGTGGTATCCTCTGAGATGACAAAAGTAAGTCTTATAATCTATTAACAAGATCTTCAACATGTTTTTGTATGTTTAAAAGTTATAATACCTATATTGTTTTTGTTTTCAGTATTTGTACATAGAAAAACATATAGAGAGACCATTCCTTGTGACCTATGTGAGAAGTTCACTGCTGTTTATTTACCTTTTAGTACTATGTTTTACACCTCCAACAAGGGATCCTTGTCAACCTGCTGACTACACAGTGAGTTTTTTATAAAAACAAACAATGACTTCAAAAATGTACCAATAATAAGTAAAATACTGTTTTGATGAGCCTTGAGTGTGAGAGGTGTTCTAATAACAACCTGATACCTTGACCAAATGATTTGGTATAGTTTGAGCGAAACCGCGGTACCGTGCCTTACTATGTGTGTGACGAGACAGGGTTCCTAAGGAGTGGTACAGCAGTCTCGGTCAAACTAAAATAACCAAATCATTTGGTCATGCATACTCCCTTTTAAGTGGGAACAGGCCCTGCGATTCTCTATACAGATGTGTTCCCCGTTTTTCTTCCTGAATAATGCCTCAAAAGTTTTTTTTTTTTTTTTTTCATGATTTTAAGGTCTGCTGTAGACACGTCTCTGTTATTTCCTTTTTACAACAACTTATTGGTAAAGAAAATATGACTCCAAAAATTACAAAAATGCCCCATCTTTACCGCCGTGATTAGAGGGCTACCAGAGAAATTCGAAAAGTTTTTAACATAAGAAAATGATAGGAACCTAGACTTATTCTTTTTTTAAATTTTATGTAAAAAGTAATTAAATCGGTTGAGTTTTTGAGGAGAAAAAAATGGGAATACGAAACTTCGATCTCATTTTTTTTTTTAAATATAATTTGTTTGAGCTGCAGATGTCCCTATCGCACTCTATGGCGGCAGACTTGGGGTAAGACGACGGCAATAGTTTCTTCAAATACCTATTTTTCAAATTCCTCTCAGGCCCTGTTCCCTCTTACTGTTCATTAACATGTAGTGTGGTGTGGTTCAACAACTAAGGCACAATATGCAAGGACTGAAATGAATGTACAGTTCACATCAAATAACTTTCCTGCTCTGAAAGTAGGCTACAAATTACTAGTCTTTAGTATGTAGTCAATCTTACTTAAAAAACAGTAGCATGCATGTTATGTTATTACGTTAAAAAATATTTCATGTTTTTCAGCAACTACTAGAACAAACAGGAGAAACAGATGATGAAAGTTATTTCAATGAATCCACAAACAGTTTGGTGAGTATTTTATCAACCAACAAATAAAATTTATAAAACCAATGTACATCCCCTAATCTTTGCTAACCCAGGATGTATTTTTAAACCTTAGCAATATTAACAAGGAAATTGCCCTTGAACTTGTTATCATTAAATTATTATTAGACCTTGACATTCACGTGATATTTATTTATTTATTCAATACTTCAAGCACAGAAATGTACAGAGGCGGACTTAATGCCATAGGCATTTTCTACCACTCTGGGTGATCCATGTTGGCTTTCCTATTGCCTTGAGGTTATTCAAGCTAGTGTTATTTTCATTATGCATGTCACAGTAAAGTTCACTTCCATACTGACCATTTAATGTTCAACTAGAACTACCTTGTATCTATAATTATACTCCTTGACTGAAATGTACCTTCAAGGGTAAGATGTTTTATTAAAACAACCTTTTTGTATTGTTTTAGGTTCAGAATCAGGTAAACAATCATCATAATATACAATATTGCTTGGGAAAAAAATACAACCTGCATACATCATGCATTTTTAAAGGCTTGGAAATATCTTATTGACCAAATACAATTTTTTTTACAATAAAACTTTAGTTTTACGACTTTTGGCATAATATTTGGCGCAATAAGATTTAAAGTCATTTGACAGGTAGTATAAAATTTCTAGAAGTCTCGACACTGAAGTGGCGTAATGTAATAAGTTTCTTCAAATCTTAAAGTTTCTTAGCCTTTAAAAGACATGGTGTATAGGAAGAGCGAATTTTATTGCTTGATAATATTTTAGGGAGACTCCACCTTTGTGCCTGTCCGAGCTGGGGAGACGACAGACAGTGACGATGCTGCTCCAAGAGCTGTACGGTTTAATAAAGTGGCTGAGGTAATTGTTTAAATACTGTTCCCATATTTCATTGATAACTTGTGCAAACATTATAGAAGGCAGGCATAACGTTAATTTAATTGGCAGTACAAAGAATTCTTCATTTTAACAGAATAATTAATCACAATAACACATGTCATGATTACATTGTGAGTAAAAACGGTTGCTTAATTTTTGTGACTTGACTTAATACCACAGAGGAATAACTGTTTGGAGTGTTAAGATACAAGTATCAGCAGGCAATCCGATGGGCTGCTTACTCGACAGACCAGTCATTTCAAACTGTGGTCTTTGACAATAATAGTGTAATATAATGTACTCAGGTGCGTGTGATGTCCGCGGCGATGGCGAGCGAGGCGCTGCTGGCGCGCCTGTCGTGGGCGGCGTCGGTGCGCGCCAGCGAGCACGCGCAGCGCCGCGCCGCCGCCGCCGCCACGCGCCGGCACCTGCGCCTCGCGCTGCTCTTCTGTGTACCGGTGCGTTCAGCATCATTCTATTGCCCTAGTCCAATTTATTTGGGGCAGCATCAGTATCTCCTCAAAATGTCAGCTCAAAAGAAAAAAAGGCTAGTAAGGGAGTGACTTCTGTGATGACTAATAGAGAAGTGTGGAAGAAAATGACATATTTTGCGCCGACCCCAAATAATTGGCACTCTGTAACAGTCTTGATGAGCCTTGTTTTATTGCTATTGAACATTATTTGAGTTATGCCATTCGCCTCGATCTTGTGTCGACTAGTACCATCGCGTCGGCTTTTTCGCTGCTTGACGATCAACGCTGTAATTAATTACAACTAACCACAATAAGGATGTATCAAATCTGCTTATGTAACAGTATCTTGGCTTGTCAGCTGTAAGAGCAATAAAGTCAGATGCTGTACCGGTTACACTAAGCGTCAAATTTTATGGCGGTTCTGAAGTAGGCTACTTGCTGCGCATTACCCGACCCCCAAACCCTACACGCTACACGCTTCGTGTTCAGAGCCGCCATAAAGTTTGCATGGGGCTATAACTCAATTCAAATTAACACTTTCCGGGACACTGAACGAGACACAATAAAAGTTTTATTGTTATTACGTCTATAGGCGTTTAGTGTCCCGGAAAGTGTTAAAAAAGAAAATTATCTTTGTTTCATATCATAATAACATAATCTTTGTATTTTGTAAATTCAATGAAGCAACATTATCACTTATCGCACAGCGAAAAACATTGCAAGCAAAACTAAATTGGAACTTAAACCTTCATTAAATGAGTGTAAGATAAATAATTTTATCTACTCTCATATCGTAAAATTCGAATTATAAACTTCAAAACGAGTTTATATTGACATCCTAACTAATATTATAAATGCGAAAGTGTTAGTTACGCGTTCACGCTAAAACGGCTGAACGGATTAGGCAAGATAGACCATGACCTGGAGAAGGACATAGGCTACTTTTCATCCTGGATCGCAGATGAAGTCGCGGGCAACAGCTAGTAATATAATAAAAACAAAACCGACATTTTAAAATACCTAGTCTTGCCATAAATATTGTCACGAAGAAAAAAAAAAATTTTTTATTGCAAATATTATTCTTACTTTTACAGTGTGTTAGTTTAATACATAAATATAAAACAATTTAAAATATAAAAAGCTTATTCGAAGTGGTCTCCATTGGCTGCAATACAGTCCTTTAAACGTCGAGGCCAGTTATGAATAGAAGCACGCACTCTTTCCATGGGAAAATGCTTCACTGCCAATCGTATGGATTGTTTTAGGGACTCCAAATTATCATGGCGTTTAAAGCAAGCCGTACTCTAGAGAGTATGGCTTGCTTTAAACTGACCATATATCATAATCCAGCGGATTAAGATCGGGACTAGACGACGGCCAGTCTTCAGCTCTGATGAAGTCCGAATCGTTCACTTCCAGCCAAGATTGCGTGGACCGAGCTTTATGACCCGGCGCCGAGTCTTGTTAAAAGGACCATACTTGGTTATTGAATATGGTGATGTTAAAGGGCTTTACTACCTTCTCAAGAATGGTATCTTGATACACTTGTGCCGATGTTTTGATACCTTTTTCACAAAAATATGGCTATGTCACTCCTTCATAGGAAACACCCCACCAAACCATCACTGAAGTCGGATAATGCCCACGTTGCACTATGTCGACTAATTGGGAAGCTTCCTTAGAGCTTTGAGCATAAATACTGTCATTTTTGTTTGTAAAATGTTGCTCACTTGTAAAGATTTTCTCATCCGTAAACAAAAAAATTCTGTGACCTCCCTTTGCGTACCGCTTCAGTAGTTGTTTCGATTTTACCACCCTATTCTTTTTTAAATTATCAGTTAAAAAATGACCAGTGCTCTTATAGGCTGCAAGTCCTAAGTCATCTTTTAAAATACGCGACAAGGTTCTGGGTGCTATCTTCATCTCCCGAGATAAAATCTTTTGCTTTCTGACAGGATTTCTTCGAATTCCTTCCCTTACTACTTTGACCACCTTTTTCGTACAAACACTACGTGAACGGCCAGATCTTTTTCTGTCACAAACAGAGGTCTCATTGTACCTATTAATAGCCCGGTACACAAACATTTGACTAATACTAAGCGTATGGAGAGTTTTAAAAATTGCATTTGGCTCCATACCAACTTTGTGTAATGCAATCACAGCGATTCGGTTCCCTTTATCACCCCACTCCATTTTAATATCGCAAAATATTGTACAATGTATTGGCGCCAAAATTAGAAAACTCGTATAAAATGACAGATTCCAAATTCAAATGTCTTTAATTATTATATTTTAGCACCCATTAGCCCCTTTAATTTTGAACTGACCCTTATTGTATTGTTTCAGTGGTTCATTTCAAACTACCTGTATCGATTAAGCCTGTTGCACACGACGACGGGCTCAGCCACGATATACACTTCGACAGCGGGGGCACTGGCGCTCTCATTCGGTGCTATATTCGCGCAGATTCCCAACGACCGGTTCACTCTGTCCAAGTGCATCGCTGTTTTACTCACCGCTGCTGGCCTGGTAAGTGTGATCTAGGCTTGTTTTTGACATGTCTTGGGACCCTAGGGTCCCGGACCCGGCTAAAATAAACTCGCAGAGGCCCGTTAGACGTGTTTAATTAAACGAGGCACCAACCTTATCCGATTATCCCTTTACGCACTATGCTAGTGCACCCAAGGACAACCCCCGGTTGGTGCAGGACTATTGCAAGATATGGAAACAAAGATATTGGATTATGGGTTTGGGCGGCTAAGTGAACTGGTTATCTAGAACTATGGAAAGACTGGCCCCTGCCTGACCAATATTTTGTATAAAATACACAGGTAAAATGGCGGAGTATGACTTGCACACTTAATAATGGGCCCCCGAAAACGGTCGCTAGCACAAAGTGTCGTAGTGACAAGGGGATCTAGGCTTGTTTTTATTATTATTATTGTTGGGGTCGCGTTTGACCACTATCTCAACCAATGGTAATCGCTGATGTATGGTTGATGATGAGATTTTTGTGACCAATGGCTAGGGGAAAGTGGCGGCGTTGTATAGAAAACTAAGATTTTTATTACTTTTTATCTATGTTTTTTCAGGTGGTGTTGGGTTTATCAGAAAGTCATCAAACAAATTGGATAGCAGTGTTAGCCGCACTTGGCTCAGCATTATGTTACGCAGTACATTTACTTCTATTTAGACAAGCTTTAAGAAGTGGCGACGATATCAACTCATCCTTACTTGTAGGTAAGTAAGAATATTTTTATACCTTGAAGCTCCTGTTTCGGATGAGCCACCAAAATGCAAACATTGATATTAGATAATAATCTTAATAAACGTGAGGAATTGAAAATACTCGATCAATCTGATTTGGATGTGGCACTTCTTAGTGCTGACCATCCACCCAAAGTTTTTATTTCGATTCAAAGTTTTAATTCAGTCTTATCGATGCTCGCTATAAAATAGAGCTTCGAAAAAAAGAGTAGCTTTAATCATTTTTTTAACGAATTATTATTTTTAATTAATAATAATAATAATGGCAACACCAACGTCAACAAAACATCTCGAAATTTTATTTTTCTGTATTTTCATAATATTTAATTTTATTAACAACTTTCGGCGCAGTATAATAGTTTTTATGTATCAAAAAGAATACTGCCGAACAAGAGGTGACATCAGCTGTCATGTCACCGAAAAAACTGGAGAAAAATATAAATAAAGAGAAATGTTAACGCGATCAGCCGCACGCCTAGCACGCCTATCACCTCCGGACTCTTCGCTCAGCTCCGCCTCGCCGCCGCCGGTAGCCAGCCCCACTGTGAGCGCTGTGACGACACCGGCCGCGGTAGTTGCGTCGAGCTCGAGTGACGAGTATTTTTCCCTGCCGACGTCGCCAACACCTGTACGTCGGCAGGGGAGAGGCCGGCCACCGAGAAGCTTGGGACTTAGGGGCCAACCGGCCCCGAGCCGGGTCCCCGCTGCCGGTGGTTGTGTGCAGCGCATGAGATGGACTCAGTCTATGAACGAGAACGTCATGCGCGCATATTACGGGTCTACAGAGGGAGGAACTAACCTCACTGCGTACCGTGTTAGGATGCTGTCTCTGTTTCGGGAACTAGAGCCAACCCTCAACGTCTCTGCCCAACGACTGTCGGATCAGGTGCGGGTCATCCAACATAACCACAGGTTGGACGATGCCGCGCTTGATAGGCTACGCTCAGAGGTGCTGAGCAACCATATCGCCTCAACTCCGGCACAAACCGCGGCACAAGCGTCTCCTACTATTAATGTAATCCCGCCGCAGTCCAATCATAGTGTCGAAGAGGAGGATGATAGGGCTGCCACAGTAAGTAGCCAGTGCAACGCCCGATTGAGGAGTGCACTGGAGGATGCGTTTTGTGAATATAGATACACCCCGACCAATCTTAGACCCCGATTGCCACGCCTACCTATGCACAAAAAATAGGGCGCTGTTGTGTGCCTTGGACTCGCAGCTTAGAATTTTTTTCGAGAGCAGCGAGGATCTCGTTGATACACACTCGATCCTGTATTGCGCGGCTGACGCGGCATGTCGTTTAGCTAACGTCAAGTTTCCAAACAGTGACGGAGCTACTCGACCAAAACCAGCTGTACCAGCCTGGCAGTGCAGGATCGAGCGACGTATCGATGGAGCCAGGGTACTCATCGGAAAACTATACTGCTTCAGGGAGGGCAATACACGACCACGAGTGATGCGCTTTGTAAGACGGGCATTCTCGGGGACTGGAATCAGCCCTCGAGAATACATGTCCCGTGTCACAGAGCGCATCGACTTCCTGAAGCAGAAAGTTTGTGCATGGGCGAGCCGTATTCAGCGGTATAAGCGGCGGATTGATCGATACATGCAGAATCGCATGTTCCAGAGCGATGAAAGGTGGGTATATAGAGCTTGGGAGCGACCTGAACAAAATGTGACGGACGTGTGCCGCCCGGATGATGCCGCCACGAGTGCATTCTGGCGCAGTATCTGGTCGGTGCCCGTCTGTCATGCTGAGGCTGACTGGATGCAGGATGTCAAGCGAGTGTGTGAAACTATTCCAGAAATGGAAGCCATACTAATCACGCCATCAGACGTAGCCAGAGCAGTCCGTCCGTTACCGAATTGGAAATCACCGGGACCGGATGGACTGCACAACTTTTGGTTGAAATGGCTGATTATTTCACACACTCGCCTGGCATCTCAATTCCAGTCATCCCTAGAGTCTGGGTCGCTACCGCAGTCTCTTACAACAGGCGTTACCCACCTGCTCCATAAGTTAGGTAGTCCCGCGGAACCCAAGAATTATAGACCGATCACATGTTTGTCAACGGTCTATAAACTTCTTACATCCATTTTGAGAGCCAAAAGAATTTGGTGTGGACAAATGTGCAGTCATGCATGTAAAGCGAGGGGAGATTATGGAGTCCGAGGGAACTCAACTCACGGACTCCATACACCTTAGATCCAGGTCATGCCAGTTTTGATGTACTCTTTCGGCATACTCAAATGGACTCAGACCGAACTCGACGCCCTGGACAGGAGGGTCCGTAAACTCCTGACCGCAAACCGGATGCATCACCCACGTTCATCGGTAATGAGACTGTACAGTCTGTTGTCAATATTATCTGACCCACCCTAAAAACAAACGAATTTGGACCCTCTGACATTAACAATAAGGTTTATTCAATTTAAATGAGCTTAACAGACAAGCGACGCGACGGCTTGATGAACAAATACAATAATAATACAGACACGCAAATTTGATCTTTAAAACGTTAGCGTTAGGTTATATGTTATAACTACTTGTTATAATATAATTAGTGTAATAACTTATTTTAATAACTATCTTCAAGTAATTCTGGTCTCGTGGTCTGAATATAAGACTGGGAAAAACAAGTTGCGAGATCAAATCCTGCGACAAAATAATTGTTTTGCTTTTAATTTAGAATTTATTACAAAACCATTTCTTGTTTATTGTAAAGAACTATAGACGGATAACCTTCAAATATAAACTTTCTAAAATGGTAATATTTTCGCATAATTTGTAATAAGTGGGTAGTTGAAAAATAAATATTCGTATTCATTATAAAACCTAAGGGTATGCAGTGACTACGCGCAAACATATTTTACCTTGTCTTACTATATTGCAAAAACAACGTCTCTTTAGAATTTTTTATTTTCTGTTTTATGTAGTTTTTTTTATTATCATGTGTGTTATTATTTATTAAAAAAGGAACTGATAATAGGTGGACTGTGTTTTTGAACCGACATGTTGTTCGTCGCCAATCCAGCATCAAACCGCTAAGCCACAAGCACTTGTTAGAAACGTGCGAAATTAAAGATTGGGTTGTAATTATGTAGTGTGACTTAAAAGCTTTTCAACTTTAATGTCAACGAGATAATGATTAAAATAGCATAACAAAATGATACATAATGCCGGTGGCTCCGACAATGTTGGGTGGGTTTACCTTAACGTTACGTGTTAAAGATCAAATTTGCGTGTCTGTATTATTATTTTATTTGTTCATCGACTAACTAGTCTGATATGCTCATATAAATTGAATAAACCTTAATGTTACAAGCACAGGGTCCACATTCGTTTGTTTTTAGGGTGGGTCAGATAATGTTGACAACAGACTGTACATCCCGCGGAAATGCGGGGGTCGAGGCTTTTTAAATGCGAAGACCCTCCATAACCGCGAGGTGTGCAGCCTCAGGGAATATTTTTTAAAAGCCGAAATGGGTATGCACCGTGATGTGGTCGCAGTGGACAAGGGGCTCACCCTGCTCTCCATGACTGAAGAGAACTGGCGCAAACCTGTGGTACTTACTACAGATGACCGCAAGGAAGTATGGCAAAGCAAGGAGCTTCACGGGCGCTTCTACCGGGCTCTTCACGAGCCTGATGTAGATTTCCTAGCGTCCGTATCCTGGCTACGTTTTGGTGACCTTTTCGGGGAAACTGAAGGTTTCGTCTGTGCAATTATGGACGAAGTTATCTTGACGAATAACTACCGGAGACATACTATGAGGGACGGGGCGGTTGACGTGTGTCGGGTATGCCACCGTCCGGGTGAGTCCATCAGACATTATCTCTGGTTGTTCTCGTCTGGCTAAAGGCGAGTGGCACAGGCATAACCAACTTGCTTTGAAATATAAACTTGTGGATTCTGAGGTACCGTACTACAAGTATGTGCCCGACCCAGTTCTCGAAAATGACCATGTCACGTTGTACTGGGATCGGTCTATCATTCCTGACAGGACTATTTTTGCCAATAAGCCTGATATAGTGGTGATAGACCGATTAGCGCGCCGCGCAATGATAGTTGATGTTACCATTCCACATGACGAGAACCTCGTGAAAGCTGAGAAAGGGAAACAAATAAAATATCTCGACTTAGCACACGAGGTTGTCGACATGTGGAATGTGAGCTCGGCTATCATTGTGCCGATTGTCGTAACGGCCAATGGCCTGATGGCCTAAAGCCTCGACCAACATCTCTCGAGGCTCTCGTTAGGCGGTTGGATCAAGGGCCTGATTCAGAAGGCAGTACTTCTCGATACGGCTCGTATTGTGAGGAGGTTCCTATCTCTGCAGCCCTAACCACCGGTAGCTTGGACCCTGCTCCCGACACCGGCGGAACACTATTTTTTATATTTTTAAATGTTTTTTAGACCCTTTTAAAAAAAAAAAAAAAAATGTAATTTATATGTTAGAAAAATAAATAAACGAAGTAATGATGATAAGTACATAGGTACTAATTTTTGTAATAAGATCAAAGTGTAATTATACTACGTGGAGCAGGACGCTTGACATTTCTTAAAACCACGTAAAGAGTGTCATGTTCTTTACCCGTATACAAAAAATCAATCAAATCCAATGAATACTTTAGCCACAGGAAATTATTTTTCATTTTCTTATTTTTCAACATGATGTAGATCTGAGTCCGTAATAATAGGTAAACATTGTAAGGTCAAGAACCTGTGCAAAACGTACGATTCTATCCTTCACGTCTCAATATGCTTGAGAGACAGAGAAAGGTGTCATATGATTCCACTCTAACGCGCCCCGCCCAGTCCCACAAAATAATACTACAATTAGAAAGAAAAAGAAATATTACTTACGCAAATTATGCATTAGTGGTGCATAGACAATTGCGAGTGTGTGTGTGAGCGGAATTTTTTCGGCAAAAAGTCTCGGGACTCGGTCCAGTCAGGCGGCGCCCTTTGAGGAACGCACACGGCTACTTTTTTTATCACGAGACGAGCCGCGCGCGCATTATTGTGATTTTGTGAAAAAATTTAGTTGTTATTTGTGATTAAGACGATTTAGGGTGACTTATTGTTCAGTGTTAGTTAATTAGGTATCGATGTCGCTTGTGCATAATGAACAACGGTGGAAACCTTGAAAATTTGACTATTGATGTAAATTCTGATTGTGATGTGATATTATGTGATAAATTATTCAATCAGTGATCTTTTAATTAACAACGCGCAACTTAGTGAGTTTATGCCGCTAATTTGTTGTTCTCCGACTAAACTACCTACCCACGTCCACCTACGTCCCGCACCGCAGCGCAGGCGCCGCCCCCCGCCGCGACCCGCATCGGGCCGCGCAACAGGTTAGTGACTTTTCGTAGATAAAGCGTGTTTACTTTTTATGCAGTTGATTCTGCTATTTATTTTGTTTGAAAATTGCAATTTTTCAATTTTCCATTAACTATTAATCTTCGTCTTTTAAAATGTTTCTATGGACTAGTACTGTGCTTGTTTTAATTTAATGTCGTAAGTCCAGATCCACATTGTATATTGTATCCGCCTTCAAACGGGTTCGTAATCATTTGTATCTATCTATACCAAAATTGTGTGTTAATGTTAATCACTTCTCCTGTTGTGGAGTTTGGATGTCCTGGTCAAAACTAAAAAACATAAATATTGATGTCTACCTTTCGATTTTTACTCGGTGATAACACAGCATTCTACTGGTGAAGAATTATTAAAATCGGTCCAGTGGGTTTTGAGTTACTTAATTACAAACAAAAATACAAATTTATAGTTTCCTTTGGCAATGTTACAGACACCCCTCTAAATTACTGTTTCGAGACAACCTTCTGGAATCTGCTGTTGGTTGTCAACAAGGTGACCCCCTCGAGCCAGTGATTTTCAGTTTAGCCATTCACCCAATTATTCGTCAGCTAAATTCCAAATTTAACGTTTGGTACCTCGATGATGGAACCTTGGGAGGCGATGTAGATACTGTTTTAAATGACCTTAAATTCCTTAAAAATGAACTACATTCCATTGGCCTTGAACTCAACCTTTCGAAATGTGAACTTTATTTAGCGGACAGTACTGACAGACATCACACACTTTCCAAATTTAACGCTGTAGCCCCAGAAATTAAAATCATTGAAAAAAGCTCTCTCCGACTGCTTGGGTCACCTATCTTCGAGGATTCCTTTCCCGTTTTTATTGAGGAAAAAATTAAAAATTTCAATGACGTTTCGGAAAGATTGCTCCAAATTAACATGCATTCGGCCATAACCTTAATTCGATACTGCTGTTTCGGCCCTAAATTAATATATTTCCTTCGCGCTTCTCATTTATGGAAACACACCCATCTTTTAGACAAAATGGACCAAATTATCCGGCATACATTAACCTCAATCTTAAATGTGGCCATGGACGACCGAGCTTGGGCACAAGCTACTCTTCCTATCCGTATGGGAGGCCTCGGCGTTCGCAAAATTTCCAGTATTAGTTTACCGGCTTTCATATCCTCGGTCCACGGTACTGAGAAATTAATCAGGAAAATCCTAGCCCCCATACTGATTAATTTTGATGTGCCCTGCCTCACCGAGGCTATGAATGCCTGGAGACTCGCTTGCCCGAATTCAGATCCACCTGACAACCCATTTTCCCAGAGACGGTGGGATTTGCCGCTCTGCAGAGTAGTACAGAACAATTTACTTGACACGTCTGCTACTGCTGCGGAGCGTGCGCGCCTTTTGGCTGTGGGTAAATGGGAGTCGGGCCTGTGGCTTCATGCACTACCGTCATCGAACTTAGGCACTTTGTTCGACGACACTACCTTCCGCATCGCTGCTTCCCTGTGACTAGGAGCCCCTTGTTGTTCTCCTCATCGCTGTCACTGTGGCGAAGTTGTCAACAGCCTCGGACACCACGGCTTATCTTGCAGCCGAAGTGCTGGTCGCTTAGCGCGGCACGCGAACATTAATGACATCATCCGACGAGCTCTTGTCACCGTCGGCGTTCCAGCTGTGCTAGAACCTAATGGTTTGGCACGCGATTATGGCAAGAGACCGGACGGCATGTCTTTATTTCCATGGAAGGTGGGTAGGCCTTTAGTGTGGGACGCAACGTGTGTTGATACTCTTGCGCCATCCCATCTTCCTGGGTCAGCGTGCGGTGCTGGCGCTGCCGCTGCGGCTGCAGAAAACCTCAAGCGGCGAAAGTATAATAACCTCATAGGCAACTATATTTTCGAGCCGTTTGGGGTTGAAACCGTGGGGTCCGAGTGCTCATGGTCTATTCACTGAAATCTCTAAACGACTGGTTGACACTTCCCGTGACCCAAGGGCTGGTTTTTACCTTGGCCAGAGGCTAAGCATTGCCATACAACGTGGCAATGCGGCCAGTCTCTTGGGCACACTACCAGTCGACAGCGATGCGGATGAATTTTTCGACGCTATATTTTAGTTTGCATAATAATATATTAGTTTTAATTTTTTATATATATTAAACATTTGTAAAGTCTTAATCTAAAATACAAATTTTTTCTTTTTATAATATTTGTGTAGATTTCCCTCAATATTTGTTTTTTATCTTCGACCAGCAGGGCTATTATGACGTATTAATGCCACCATTTTTCCAGTGTGAGTGAGAGACGGAGCTATAAAAGGCCGATAGCACCATCCTTTTTTCGCAGTGAAATAATGATGGAATTAATACTTCATAATACGGCCCCAGCACTGTCATAAAAATGACTATTAGCGCTTTTACAAACTTGAATTTTGTAAAGGAGTACATAAATAAACTTTTCACCTCAGCACCTCAAACAAGCAGGTTTTGCGGTTTAAAAACAGTGAGCAAAATTCGATTTTGCTGCGAGCGTGAGACAAAGTAACGTTTTAATTTTTTTTTTAAATGCCGAAAACAGTGTTGGGTCTACTCACAAAATTCTAAATATTTGAACTTCAATTACTTTTGTCTCTTTGACTTCGATACGAAAAAAGCGAGAGATAGAAACAAGTCGATTCGAAGTTCGATTTCAAAATTCCATGCCTACCTACTAGGCCCAAAAAAGAAACAAACAATAAAACGTTCGGATACACATCAAATCATCTGTTATGGTTTTATTTAAATTCTGATTTATTAAATTATTTGGAACGAAGTTCTTGGCGGCTTGCGGTAAGAGTGCACTGGCAGAAATCGTCACGTGAAAAGGCGCTTGCGACTGTCTTCTTCTAAATCAAAGAGAAAGAAAGACGGAGAAAGATAGAAAGTGTGAATTTGGTCAAAATGATAATCCAAGATCGCGGTTGCGAAAATTTTCACAATTCTCATAATGGGTGTCGTTTTCATAGTTTCCAAGGGTGTTAAAGCCGATCGTGAGGTCAAAATGTAAATCCATATTTTTCTTCATGGGTATCGTTTCTATGGTTTTCAAGGTTGCCTTAGCCGATAGTGAAGTCAAAATAAAAATCCAAGATGGCGGCTGCGAAAATTTTCAATGTTTTAGTCCAGGGTGTCGTTTTCATAGTTTTCGAGGGTGCTAAAGCCGATAATGACATTAAAATGTAAATCCAAGATGGCGACTGTGAAAATTTTCAAGTTTTTATCATGGGTATCGCCGTATCGTTTTCATAGTTTTAAGGATGCTGAAGTCGATAGAGAGGTCATAATGTAAATCCAAGATGGTGGCTGCAAAATACGAGGTGATGAAGATTATGCAAAAAAAAACCTTGTCCGATCCGAAAAGGGCATATGGTACTGCAGTAACATAACAAAAAGAGTATTTTTTATTATTATTGATGGTAAAAAAGTTATTGGTATTTAAAATTCACATTTTTAGTTCCAAAATTACCCCAAACCCATTAAAAATTTCCAAAACGCATAAGTTATGACTTTTAGACACCCGCTAAATTCCGGCCGCTGCAAACCGCACCAAACGTAAAATTCGGTAAAATTCACCATTGAAAAAAAATGTGGTGATTCTTTTTTCCTGAAAATTTCCACATAAATATGCTCACAGTACGATACCTAATAACACCCTCACGGATCGGACAGGGTTTTTTTACATGTTGTATGTTCTAGCTGCTGAGGTGAAAAGTTGTATGTGTTATACACGAGAGCAAAGTTATTTGCGTCTCGTGTTTTTGAATCCCTCGCTTACTCGGGATTCAAAATCAATACTCGCAGCAAAAAACAACTTTGCTCTCTTGTTGCACAAATAACTATTCACACTACCTAAGACATATTTAATGCCGTTACATTTTGAGCTTTTTATCCAACTCTTTTAATTTGAGTAGCATAATAATTTAAGGTGACGTATGTTATCATTCTGGGGTCCATCTGGACCCACTACCGAGCCGACGGAGGTTCGTGTGTTCGGGTCCAATCGGGTGCGCTTCCTAACTATATGGTTGAATATAAATGGACCATTCATCCCCAGGTCTCGTGGGCTGTGCATGCGGGTGTCTGACGTGGGTAGTGGGCGGCCTGCTGGCGGCCACGGGCGTGGAGCGCGCCGAGCTGCCGCCGCCGCGCCAGTGGAGCTGGCTGTTGCTGGACGCGGCGCTCGGGCCCCTGCTGCTGGACTCGCTGTGGCTCTGGTAACTGTCTGTAGTGACTAGCACGTGGCTCTGAGCGCCTGCTTGCGGCCACGGGCGTGGAGCGCGCCGAGCTGCCGCCGCCGCGCCAGTGGAGCTGGCTGCTGCTGGACGCGAGTGATCCTATAAGGGATCCGTTTTTTCATTCGGACGTACGGAATACTGAAACAGTTATAAGTGCTGGAAACTACCGTGTAACATATCAAATGAAAGGGCTTAATCTGAGGGTCTCAAACACATATTTTTTATAAATAAATAGATTTATAGTTATAAAATAGATGAAATTGACAATTTCCGCCCCTTATCACCGAAACTACTGAGCCTAAAATATATAAAGTAGTTCTATACTTATCATTATACCAATAACTTCGAAAAAAATCGTAACAGCTAATGATAACCGAGTATACCTACCGCAGGGGCAGGTCCCTGACGTCGCCCGCGGCCGCCAGCGGCGTGCTGGGCCTGGCGGCGCCGCTGGCGCTGTGCGTGGAGGCGTGGCGCGGGGGGGGGGGCGCCTGGCGCGGCCTGGCCGCCGCGCTGGCCGGCGCGGGCTGGGCGGCCGCGGCCTCGCAGCTGCCGAGGGACTGCGCGCTCTTCGCCTGCCTCACCGACCGCCTGCGCGCCGCCGAGGGCTTCACGTGAGTACATTTACAATATGAATACAGGGTGTAACGTAAATAACGCAAGACCTCTTAACCAATCCTAAAATCGCGAAAAAAAAATCTGCTGTTCAATACATTTTTGTGTTCGTATAATTCGTCAAAATGTACTGAACATTTGTGTCTTTTTTTTCGCAATTTCAGGGTTGGTCCCATAGTAAAAATTGTTCATAATGATGAGTACAATGACCTTATGAGGTCTTGCGTTATTTACGTTACACCTTATATACATACAGGCATTCAAATACTCAATCATTTATTGTATTCAACAATGTGTACAACGTAAGTGACGTGTGTGTTTATGTTTAAGCCATCGTTAGATTGACCATCACTCAAACAAAATGTGATTTTATGCAGACTTCAAAAAAATGCAATTCTTTATTCGTTTATAGAATCAGGTTTGATCAAATCACACATTCCAATTTCATCAACCAATAATAACTTGATAGTCAATACGAGATCGCTTACTGCACTCTAATCGCTGAACCATTTTATCTCTCGAGCAGAGTGATAAGAAACATTCCGGACTTGGACGAGCAGTCGGAGGCGCTGATGTCGTCGGACGAGCCCACGTAGCGCTACACACATGACTCCTGCCACGAAAGGAACCACTTCAAAGTCTGAGCCGCTCCCCGATCACCCTAAAACCGTCGCGGCTGTTACTTTACCACTTTAAGTAGACATAAGTATAGTCCATCCACTCTAATAATGACGGTGCGCCCGAACAACGTGCAGGAATTTAATTTACAGGCGTTTAACTGAGACGGTGCCTGAGGCAGCTGCGCGGTACGGAAAGATTGACAGTTATGTCGAGCTGCACACGAGATAGTCTCTAAATTTTCTGACTATAGCCAATACCTACTTATAGGTAGGTTTTGACCAATTTTCAATTGTATTGCAGTCTATGACATAATACCTAATTATATTATAAGACCTAATTTATACAGTAACTTTCGCATAATTAATATCCACACGCCAGAACTACCTTTTCTTTCATAAAAACTCTAGTGACTTGTCACCACACCCTTCCCTCACCGCACACTTTAATACTAACCCGTACCATCGAAGAAGTTCATATCTATACACCGTAAGGACTATTTCTGCTTGCAGCGCTGGGCCGCTATAGAACCGGGGCGGTAACAGACGGTAACATCGGGACGGTCATCGTGTTCACGGGATTTTGTTATCAAACTGCTTAGATATGAAGTTCTTCGATTAGTACCTTCGAAATCGTCTCAGTTAAACGGTAGGCTTGTAATGCTTCTGCTACACTTGAATCGTTACGCGTAAATAAACGCTTTAAATAAGTTATTACGTAGATTTGGTCAATATTTAATAGGTACGTTCATTGGGATGTGGTATTGTTAATGGCGACATTGTGCGATGACTTGGTTGGCGGTTATTTCGACACATCAAAGGGTTTTAGCTAGTTGGCTGTTTTAGCGCTGCCTATGCGCCGCACGCACGGAGTATCCTAAAGTACCACAGCAACTTTTACCTCCTATTTGAACGCGGTTAACTCACTAATTTTGTAGCAATAACGTTTTCTGCTGAACCATATGTAGCCAATCGTCTAACGAGTTATTTTTTAGCGCCATAGTTATTACGCAGTTTTCGCACACTACTAACGCAGCGTTAACATTAACTCAGGTATAGCAGGAGCATAATAGAAACATTTAACGTAATAATTATCGTTTCACTTTGATACACCAATATGAGGTAACAATATTTATTGCGGTTCGTCGCTTGTGGTATGTTCGGCGGCACCCACCTCGCGGCAGTTTTTAAAGCGCATTGTTTAAGCGGATGGACTTTAAACACGAAGTGTCTCGACCCGCGACACTCGTGACTTCATTCATTCCATAATATAGTATACGCAACTATTTATTTTAAGTGCATCACGTCTTATGAAACCCCTTGGCCCCAGGGCCCTCGAGAGCCTGTGATCTAGATCAATTATATATTTAGATTTTCAGAGCATGCATTACCATAAATTGTATTGTAATATGCAAAGTGATGCCAGTTTGTATTATAATATTTAAGCCGTAATATTCTGGCAATGTATATTTTGTAATGCCTGAGTTTTTGGTGTGTAGCTAGTCGGGTGTCAACTTATATAATAAACGCACCTTAAAGTATTTGTGTGGTCACACCTTATTTTGCCTAGTCTAATTTATATTAATAATAATATTAAAACTAGAAAACTATTAGGTGTGTTAACCGTTAACTTTTGTAAAAAAAACATTTTTATTTCTATCCTAAAGGAGATTGCCACGGAGCAGGTCCCTTTTGTGGTATCGGGTGCCTGATTTTAATAATAACCAAAAAATATAACTATTTTTTTGTGTACAGGGTATTTTTTATACAATTAATTTCATCCTGGGAATAAAGTTAAAGTTAATTAAAACATTACGTCGACATCCGTTTGATTCAATGTAGTCTGTGGTTTGATTGGCATACAAAAAAAGTTGCCAGGTATCAAAGAATTTAATAACTAATGCTATCTTTGAATCAATTGAGTAATCGATATTAATTAAAACGATATTAAATAACAATAAAATAACTATTATTTTTTATTTTATTATATATAACCTATGGGCAGTTTACATCTCAATTAGATCTCAACATTTGACAACTTCAACGCTACTGTGTTAGTATTTTGTTTTAGGACGATGAGATAGAATGATGTTATCCCTGTCCTTTTATACGTATTATTGTACCATATATATTTGAAATGAACAACAATACGTGTACGCCAAATATGAGTTTATGTAAAGTATTCTTGATGACGAACACTATTGGATAAATAAACAATGCTCATAGTCGATGCGAGTAAAACCGATGGAACGATGATAATAATAGGTTGCTTAAACTCATAACACTCATTGATAAATAATAAATGTTCAGAAAAGTAATAGACACAAAAATAACAGCCATGTTTATTTAGATAACTCCTTAGTAGAAAAGTAGTTTTTATCGATTGATCTTTATCGATTTATTAATATATTATTTAAAAAAAACTGGCAACATTTACTTGTGCATGTCACAGAACTCGCAGACTTCGTTCTGTGCACAGACTACATAGAGATACTTACGTATGTTCTGTGGTTCGTTACGTGCGTCATTGCTTTGTTTAGATACTTTGAGTTTTGAATTCCGTAATCTTTTACTTAGTTATTATTTACGATACGTGCTTTTTCTGCTGCTACCGAGTTGAGTTATTAAGTTCCTGGAGTGCATTACGTTTTGTGAGATAAATTGACTCTTAATAGTGCTGTTCTTTGTGAGATATTTGACTCTTAGTGCTACAACAGAAAAACAATGATATCTCTTAAACCAGGGTGAATAAATGAAAAATGGTTTCTGATTATAAAAATACTATGTTTTTACTATTATTTAAAATAAAAATCTTCAGGGCACAACAATTTTTCAGTGGGACCCAACTTTCCTTACAAATCGGGCAATCTCCTTTGAAAATGTGTTAAAATTATGGAAATAAAATCTAATCAATATATCATAATTATTTATATAAAATATCTTAAAGTTTTAAAATCTATACAGAAGATGTTGTAAATTGTATATCTAAACTACTGGTAGCTTTGTGTGGTTAAATTCTTGTACATCTGAAAATTATATACTGTTTGAAGTTAACTCGACTATGAATAATTACATAAGTCTTTACCTATTGAGTCCATATAATTCCTACAAAGTAACTAATAAGTAATATGTTTTTATTTATTCACTAGCTGTGCCTTTGATCTCTATGTTTATAAGGAGTATCAATTAAGCCATACACCGAAATATGGGTTCCAAAACTTGTATGTTTTTAGTAATTTATTGATATTGGAATGTAGCTATTATCATTTATATGACGATCAAATTATTCATTGGAAATAATATATTTGTTGTTTGTATTTTCAACTGTTAAAACCAGATATTGTCCTGTTGTTTTTGCTTGTTTCAAAATTATTTCATCTTGTTGATTTACCTTTAGACAATTTTTCGGAGTTAGCTAGTTAATTTCCTAGACTATATTTGTAAGTTTCTACAATGATTTTGACTGTATAATTTTTTATTTGAACTATGTAAATAGATAATACTAACTGCTGTATTTAATTATATGTATACTATCTACCTGTTGTGTATTGTGTTCTAATTATAATTGACACAGTATTATGTAAGTGAATTATTTTGTGTTATGAAAGTAGTAGCAATAGATTTTATATACATATAACAATAAGTTTTATTAAACAAAAGAAAAGTAAAAATTCCGCTTTGTGTCAATGAAGTCAGGATCAGGAAGTGTAAAATCATAACTTATTCAAGTGTTCATTACAAGCCGAATTCGCTGTCCTCTTCCTCTAAAATTAATACTTTCGGGGATTACACGTGGGTTCTTATAATTGAGCTCTGGTTACACTGAGGCAAATCCCGGACGGGACGCGGGACGCATCTTCGTTACTTTTCACTTTTCAGTTGTGGTAGTATGGGGTGGGTGGGTTGTGTTGTTGTTGTGGTCCATTCAAATTCGAATACCACTACTTGCTATGTGAATATTATAAGGTCATCAACATAGATGATGTGGATCAAAAATTTTTTTATTGAAGCCAACTCATACATTTACTCAAGCAAGGTTAATAAAATGTAAGCAGGTTTTATTTTTTTTACCTGTGGCTGTACTGCAGTAGGTATGAGTTGTAGTTATAGAAAAACGGTCTTAGGAGACGACTCTCAACTTTTGCAAAATCAGTGGATTAACAGATTTTGCAAAAGTTGTATATATAGTGCAATCTACGACGACGCACCCCGCTCCGCTCCGCTCCGTACTAAAGTACAGCTTACAGTACAGTAGTCGCGGAGTGGGGCGCGTCGTCGTGGATTGCACTATCTGTACAGCCGCCAAGAAAATGGGCAAATTTACAAAATCTTTTTTTGATGCCAATCTATCCCGTTTCATAAAAAGATTTAAAAAAAATTCTTATCGCTTAGGATTGAGTACTAGAAAAGTCAGAAATCGCAAAAAACTTTTCCCATACGTTTCGTAGGAAAGGAAAGTTCCAAGTTACTTTTCTATGATTGATTATTTGATGATAAAATGGCCGCTACAAGTAGACTGGCCGAAATTGTACAAAAATAAATGTAAACTTCTAATTACGAATGAATACGCGTTATCGAGAACAGAATTTAGATAGTTGGTTGCATACGATTTCTATAATTCAGAGAAAAATGCCTTCAAACAATTTAGAACGGACTTGTATAAGAAAACTATATAGTACTACCTGCGCCCCGCGGTTTCACCCGCATAAATCTCAATCCCGTGAGAATATCTGTTTTTAAGGGCATAGGATAATGTCCTTTTCCAGGTCATGGTCTGCCCATGTACCAAATTTCATCCAAATCCGTTCAGCCGTTTTAACGTGAAATTGCGGCAGACCGCAAGACGTGGCGTGCCGCACCGGCGCGCCGCATTGCGGCTAGAGCCGGTAGTCCGTTGAAGGTCTATGACCGTCTGGCCAGCTACGACCACCTTATCCAAGTCTGTCGTCATAACAACAATATTAACAGCATTGTTAGGTAAGATAGCCAGTTCATCTGTGGTTAAGGATTCATGGTGGTTCCTGTCGCTTCCACAATGTACTCTGTGGCTTCTACCCGCAGGACAGGCGCTTCTCCGTTGTGGATTTTAAAAATGCAGCGGGCGACTGTCAAAAACTTAACATGTCTATTTTCATGGTTTCAATACGATCCGTTTATAGCAACACTGCAGCATTCTGTGATCTGAGCATGCAAAGACTTTTTAAAACCACTTGACTGCGCATACAGTCCCCCCCCCCCCCCCTCGACCTATCACCATGTTCGGCAAGCCTATCCCCTGGCACAGAGCATATAAATACTGGGAGAAGCGAGCCAAATACCTACACATTCTACGCTCGGCACCGGTCGCGGACGGACGTGCGCTGCTGTGTGTTCCTGAGTTCCTGTTAGTGGTTCCTGCTGTGGAATCCTGATATCGTCGTGCAGAGCGACGAACTACGTAGTCAAGGACTACCGACCGCTATTAATTGTCTGTCTTTTTCAAGACACAATTAATAAAGTTTTTCTGTTAACAGAGATAAGTCAAAACGTAGCGCGTCATTGGCCCCTTCTGGGTAAAACCACAGTTTCGTGGTCCTCGGTGGATACCATACGGTGTCAACGAAGCCGAGGGGGTGTTGACCCAATCACACCCGCCGAACCCCTTCAGGGCTAGGCAGTCAGTTGGACGGGTCCCAGTGTTCGGCCTTGGGGGGTCTCCTAGTCGGCATTGGTGACAGTTTTCCTTCAACAGCTACACACCTAGTGTCGGTTGGGTGTGTCTACACCCTTCGCACTAGACTTGTAGGACCCTGTTGCACATTAAGATAGGCAACGGGCAAAAATCAAGCTTAGGGCTCACCCTTAGGCACACAACCTCCCTGCCTATACCCGGCAGGGAGGGTTTTACACATCCCCGGTAGTCCGCCCGGGGAGTTAGGTATAGGGAAAGATAGGAGTTATTTATTCCCAAATTTAAAATCCCCTGTTAGATATGGAGGACGCTCTGACAGCGTTCATCAAACTCTTTCAGAGAGTCCTCGATGATGAGCCCCGGCTCAGAACCAAATGGGGTGGGCATTTCGCTGCTTTACAGCGAACCCTCCCTGGTCCCTCTGACCGAAACGTCACTACGTTCAGTGACGCTTTAGACATCCCTGCCGTCGCGCGGGATAGCCCGCTCAGCCCGTCAGTGTCCATGGACACAGACGAGCCCATCCCCACCGCTTCAAAGCGCCCCGTTTCCCCTTACCCGTCAGATGAAGAGGCTAAATTCTCTTCTTCCTCTTCCTCCCATTCCGACGACGACGGTTTCATCCCCGTCCAAGGAAAAGGGATGAAAAGGAAGAACAAGAAGCAGAGCTCCACCCAGGCCAACAAGGTCGTTGAGTCGCTCCTCCCTTCCCTAGCCCTACCCGCTACTTGTGCCCCCGTAGCTTCCCCCTCCCCCGCCCCCCGCCCGATAGCGTCAACCTCCGCGCAGGTTGCCCCCACCCCACCTACTTCTGGGCCAAAAAAGGTCCCTCCGCCACCACCCGTGTTCGTACAGGACAAGGGGAAATGGACGGATATCTCCAAATGGTGTTGCGATCAAAAGATCGCATACACTAGCGCCAGGAACACCCAGCAGGGTATTAAAGTTACAGTCCCTACGTCCCGTGACTATAGGGCTTTTACAACGCTACTGAGAGAGAGACGAGTGTCATACCACTCGTTCTCCCTCCCAGAAGAACGTCAGATCCGCGTCGTCATCAAAAGGATCCCGAAGGAAATTCCCCCTTCGGATATCCTAGCCGACCTTCAGTCGCAGAAGATCCCCGTCGATGAGGTCCACCGTATGCACCGCGGCAAACGCGGTGAGGCATACGACATGATCCTCGTTGTTTGCTCCCCGGTAGAGGGTCACCACCCTATATTTCAATTGAAATCGTTATGTTCCCTCGTGGGTTTCTCTATTGAGAAGCCCTGGAAAAGCGGTGCTATTGGCCAATGCCACCAGTGCCAGCTTTACGGCCACTCGCAACGGAACTGCCACGCAAAACCCAGGTGCGTCAAGTGCCTGGGCGAGCACGGCACTCCCGAGTGCACCCGGCCAAAGGACCACTCCCTATGTCCCGACCCACCCAGCTGTGTCCTCTGCGGGCAAGTAGGCCACCCGGCTAATTACCGCGGCTGCCCAAAAGCCCCCAAATCCACATCCCCCAAACTGACCAAACGTTTCGACGCTCGTCAGCAAAGGGAAGCTCCTTCAGGGTTTAAAGTACCCTCAGCTCAGATGCCCCAGCGACTAAGCCCTCAGAGGCCAAGTCCGTGGAATTACCTCCACCACCAGCAAGCTTTCTCAGCCCTGGCCCCCTCTCAACCCATAGGCCCCTCTCAACCCGTACCCTCGTCTCAACCCATACCCCCCTCTCAACCCATACCCCCCTCCCAACCCATTGCCCCTACCCCCCCCCAAACCACCACCATCCCCCGTCTCATGGACCCCCGCATTCGCATCACCGCGCCCCTCGTCAAACCCGCACCTGCTCCAGTAGCATCGCGTCCCCCAACCTCAGCCCCCCCCACAGTCGGCCCTAGCATGGCCTATAACATTATAAGTTCGACTTTTATAGCCTTCCTCTCCCCTCGCGCTATCCAAATGGCCCAGGAAATCCTGGCCGCTCAGGCCGCTGGCGACCTCTTCAGGTTGCAGGCCATCTACAATGCGTATCCCGAGATCACGCAAGCCCTGACCTCCCTCAGCACCCCTACTAGAACCCATAATGTATAACACCATCAATACTAGGTTCAAACCCCGATCCCTCAAGTTAGGTTTTTTCAACGCCAACGGCATTAGAGGCCAACGGGATGAGATCGCGACTTTCCTTCGCGACCATCAAATTGACATCCTCCTTATCCAAGAGTCTTTTCTCAAGCCATGCAACCGCGACCCGTCAATTGCCAACTATCGCATAGTTCGCAATGACAGGACGCGATGTCACTTGGGCGGCACCCTTATTTACTATAAAAAGGATCTATATTGCATCCCAATAGACCCTCCTCCCCTCTCACGATTAGAAGTCTCTCTAGTCTAGTCTCTAGTCTCACTAGTATCGGTCTACATCCCACCCCTCAATACTTCGGAGAACTTCCAACTCCTCTCAGACGACCTCTCTATCCTACTCGGCATGAATGACTCTGCTATCTTAGCGGGCGATTTCAATGCCAAGCATCCCGCCTGGAATAGTTCCAGAACCTGTACCAGAGGGCGACACCTGTTCGACCTCTCTAATTCTCTCAATTTTGACGTCATCGCCCCGATGACCCCAACTCACTTTCCCCACGTTACCCATCATAACCCCGACGTCATAGACGTGGCGCTCCTTAAGAACGTCGCTCTAAGGTTAATCCATAGAAACGGTGCAAGAGCTTAACTCTGACCACCGCCCAGTAGTCATAAAAATGGCCCCCCGCATAGGTCTCCCCGACCCCTCTCAACCCGCTCTCACCAAAAGGGTAACGGACTGGAAGAAAGTAAGCACCCAGCTGAAATCCAACACGTCCCCCCAATTGGACGCCATCCCCGACAAATTCGACTCTATCGCGGACACGACGGCCGCGATCGACTCACTCACGGAGCACGTACAATCAGTCCTGAGCGACTGCTCTAGGGAGGTTTCAGCGTCGGGCGACCCTCGCTGGAGCCTGCCGGACGATGTACGCGCGCTGCTGACTGAGAAGAACGCGGCCGTTCGTGCCTACAGCAATTTTCCCTGCTCCGCTAACAAAGCCCATATGCGCTATTTACAGAGAACTGTAAAGACACGCATACAGGAGCTGCGTGACACGGGCTGGGACAAGATGCTCAGCGAACTAGAGCCCACCCACCTGGCATTCTGGGAACTTCAGAGGAAACTCAAGTCCCAGCAAGTGGCCTCCATGCCCCCCCTGACCCGTCCCGACAAGACCATCGCGTTCGAGGACTTAGAAAAGGCTGAATGCCTAGCAGACAGTCTAGAAGCTCAATGCTCCCCTAGCTCCCAACCGGTAGACCAAGCTCACCTACTAGAGGTCGACGCTGAGGTCGAACGTAGATCCTCTCTCCCTCCCGTTGAAGATCCTGATAGTCCTCTGCCTCCCGTCACTCCTGACGAAGTGCATGACATCATCAAAGGTCTGAAAACCCGCAAAGCCCCCGGCTCTGATGGAATCACCAATAGGGTGATCCAGCTATTCCCTGCCCACCTGATAATGCTATTGGCCACCATCTTCAATGGTGCCCTAAGCAATAACATCTTTCCCCAAGCATGGAAAGAAGCCACAGTCATCGGCATACCGAAGCCCGGCAAGCCCAAGACCGAGCCGTCGAGTTACCGCCCCATCAGTTTGCTCAAGGTACTCGGCAAAGTCTATGAGAGGCTTATTTATAAGCGCCTCAGAGATTATGCCGAAACCAAGGGCCTCATCCCCAACGAACAGTTTGGGTTCCGAACCCAGCACTCTAGCGTACATCAGGCCCACCGGATTATTGAAAGCATATGCGCGGGCTTCCAGCGCGGCTTGATAACCGGTGCAATATTCTTCGATATAGCGAAAGCGTTCGACAAAGTCTGGCACAACGGCTTATTATATAAGCTCTACAAACTCGGTGTGCCGGATCGTCTCGTGCTCATCTTACGGGACTTTTTGTCAAACCGCACCTTCCGCTACCGTATCGAAGGAGCGATATCCTCCCCTCGTCCTATCCGCGCAGGAGTCCCTCAAGGCTCTGTGCTCTCCCCCCTAATCTTCACGCTTTTCACCAGCGATATCCCAAAGAGTAAAAGGGCGCAGTTGGCTCTGTTCGCAGACGATACGGCCATTTACTACAAGGGTACCAGCACTGACTCGATAGCCCACACTCTCCAGACCTCAGTCGACATGGTCGGCACCTGGTTTAGAAAGTGGAGGATCGAAGTCAACCCGGATAAAAGCCAAGCGATTCTCTTTAGGAAACCGCGTAAAAGGTTCAAACCCCCCCGACCCATCACCATGTTCGGCAAGCCTATCCCTTGGGAGAAGCGAGCCAAATACCTAGGTGTCGTCCTAGATCAGCATCTCACCTTCAGTGAGCACATAAAGCAGGTCCGCTCGCGAGCCGCTTTCGTTCTCGGTAGACTCCACTCCGTCCTGAATGCACGTAGCAAAATGTCACTTAAGTGCAAATTGCGTACGTACACGGCGTGCGTTCGTCCCATCATGACCTATGCGGGAGCCGTATTTGCACACGCAAAACCCCGCCATATTCATAGGATGCAAACGCTCCAAAATAGATTTCTCCGGAAAATCACCGGTGCCCCCTGGTACGTTAGGAACGAGATCCTCCATCTCGACCTAAAGATCCCCACAATCCACCAATTTCTCAAACGCAATTCCAAGCGTTTCTTTGAGTCCGCCGCCAAACACCGCAACCCTCTGGTTGTGGAGGCCGCCAATTATGTCACGAGTAGAATCAGTCAGACCCGCCGCCCAAGGCAAATCCTTACCGACCCAGACGACCCCATAACCCTCCTCCAGGAGAGCAATAGGGCCACAAGTACAGTGCACAAAAAACACAGACACCGACCCGCATTCCGACCTCGCCGCCGAGGTCCTCCGCGATCGCGACCCGCCCGAGTAAATAATACTCCCCACCGACCCTTGCTCGCAGAAGCGCCAGCCCGCGTTTTGCTGAGAAATGTAGTCTTAAATTCCCCGATTAATAATAATGAATCATCTTTGATCCAGCCTGTCCCAACTTGCTGTCCTCCCCCCAGCGACGCCCTAAGCCGAGGTCCGTACCCCACAGGGGGTGCCCTTAGCGAGCGTTCGCCTAGTTTTAATTTAGAATAGTGTTGCCCCTGGCTGGAGGCTTTAAGTTAGTAGCTTAAGGCAGCCGCAGGATTGACCGGTTAAGTAGTCATCACCTCAGAGGTGAGCTACGAGATGCCCTAGTAAAAAAAAAAAAAAAAAGCCAAATACCTAGGTGTTGTCCTCGACCAGCCATCTCTCCTTTAGCAATGAAGTGATGACAAGGTCTTAGGGAATATTATTCAGTTTATTAAGCTAGTAGACTTGACCTGATTTGACTATTTCAAGGGTACGAGGGCTACGAGGTTTATTAGTTGAAGACACGATATCATTCAACCGATGCTATCATCTATCAGTTTCATTAACAAAAAACCGACACACAGACACATAGGGATATGAACCGACGTTTTAAAACAAAAAAAAGCCTTTTCTAAGTCCGCTTTCCGAAATAGAACATAATCGCTCACAGCGCTTACAACAATAATTTGCGTTCCGATTTAAGGCCTATGCACACCACGTTTTTTAAACGCGCCGTCGACGCGCGTTTTGGGAACGCGCGTCGCCGGCGCATTTTTATCCTGCAGAGCAGTTTGTTGTCGTTTGTATATTTGTTGACTTGCGTGCGTATCGCGTCTGTATCGCTACAAACGCGCGTCGACGGCGCGTTTAAAAAACGTGGTGTGCATAGGCCCTTAGTTATCACAATTATGATGAAATGTGAACGCGCGCATAGAGTCCTCGCTCAACGTCAAAACATGCATAGCATATTAATTTATTTGTATAAAAACCACAAATTTCTGCTTCTTCTTTGGTTAGGAGTCGAACGGTAGCCAGAAGCACAATTTCGAAAATGCCACGTTGTTTCAGAGCGTTTATTCTGAAAGTGGGTAACGTCGCAATCAAATATTTCGCTGTTTTGATTGAATTGGCAATATTACTGTATGGAAATATGAAATGTGGCTAACTAGCGAACTAGAATATTAATCATGAACTGCAAGTATTAATGCCATCATTATTCCACTGCGAAAAAAGGATGGTGCTAGTGGCCTTGTATAGCTCCGTTTCTCACACACTGTTTTTTTTTTATATGGCATTTCGCAGTTGACTCTCAGATTGAGGTCGCAGCTGCTTAACCGGACTATCCTGTGGATGCCTTAAGCTACTAACTTAAAGCCTATAGGGGCATAAACTATTCTAGGTTAATTAAGCGAACGCTCGCTAAGGGCACCCCCTGTGGGATACGAACCTCGGCTTAGGACGTCGCTGGCGAGAGGACAGCAAGCAGCTATTGCTTTCCTGAAGGAGGGTTATAGGGTCATCTGGGTCGGTGAGAAGTTAGAGTCGCGAAGGCTATTTGTCGCACCCTGAAAGAGCACAAGGATGAAAAAGACCGACCATTGAGTGCACATCTACAACGAGCGAAAACCGAACGCGGCAAGGTCCAAGATGCTGGTCCATCTGGAATAATGGTGGCAATTAGCGCTCATGGTGATACTATTATAGCATGGTCGGCGTTATCGTAAGATAGCGCATGTTTTGTCAGGACGTCATCTATGACGATACGATGTCTCGAGAAGCGATGTAGATGACATACTTTACGACCATCGGTACGGGGTTAGCACACTCAAATCGATTACAGCGTAACTCGGAACGCAGCCTAATTCAAAGAATATGGCCGCATTCCGAATTAGAACATAATCCCTCACAGCGCTGACATCATTGACATATATAACATGGACTTGGCATACCTACAAGAAAAACGTGCCATACCTACACTTTACTGAGAGGATAAAATGGCGTCTACTAGGGCAGCCCTTATCGATATTTCTATGTTATAATATCGATAAAAGATTGTGAGAATGTTTTCATAATGTCACAGTACAATATTTACGGGTAAAAATACCCCAATTTATCTAACTGATGCCTTTCATTTGTTTGTTTAATTTAATTGCTTCGCCATTATTTCGCGGCTAAACAGTAGAACTTATTTTGATGTTTCCATTTTATTAGGTTGAAACCGGACAGATATTATATACTTACAGCTTTTTATCGAACTAGTATTCTGTAACTGATTTCAGTCCATTGTATACCATGCAACAAGTTCATCTCATTGCCGATATATCTATGTACATATACAGGGTGTTTGGCGCATGGACCGACACAATTTTTTGGGGAGTTGAGAGGGTCATTTGCGAAGTTTCACCCAAAGATCCCATGTCCTAAGTGTCACGGTTAATAAGATATGATTTTTTTAGATTTTTTCCAAAAATTATGAACATAGTTTTATTTAAAAAAGTTCTTTATTTATTTAGAATAAGAATACATTGCAGAATACAATAAAAGTTATTTCGTGCAATTAGAACAATAAACAAAAAAGTAATGACTATTTAAAGGCGAGATTTCGGGTAATTTTGTGAAAAAAACAAAAAAAAACATCTCAATAACCGTGACACTTAGGACATGGGGTCTTTGGGTGAAACCTCCCAAATGACGCTCCCAATCCCCCAAATAATTGTGTCGGTCCATGCGCCAAACACCCTGTATACACAGTATACATATAGCTCATAGGAAGTGTGCGATGACGATGACACGAGTTTCACGCTTTTTATTCACCCAAAAAGTACACATATATACACAGTATACATATAGCTCTTGGAAAACGTCCGGTGAAGATGACGGGACTTCCATTATTTTTGCTCACCCAAAAAGTGCTCAACGCGCCTAAAGAAGTTTTCACTTCAAAAAATCTATCGAACAGTTGCCCGCCAGACACGACACCCGTCGGTCGGAGGGTCCTCCCTTTTCTATAGAGGATGAATGAATTTTACACCCTGTTCCTCATACCTCTAAAAGGTGGCTCCGTCAATGGCCCGCAGATGGTAATTTTTAAATGAAATATTGTAATTTATATTATTATTATTTTATCTTTGTGTATCTCATTTTAATCAACATAAAGATTTGAATTTCACGGATAACCAGTGAAAAAGAAATTTTGAAAATTGGCGGAGCCACCATAATTAATATTTTTGATGCTAAGTTTCTAACAAGCAAATGATTGTGGGTTTTAATTAAAAGTCAACACTAATTATAATAAAGTTATATTAAAGAAATCAATCTCATTCAGTTCTGAACAATACAATTTTGTTCAGGTAATTTCTATGTGATATGCTTTCAGTAGATTTCTTCCCATAATATTTGTATCTCAAATTCATATATCTCTTTTACATTGTGAGTTTGTCTGATTTTGATCATTCTCATTTAAAATGCCAGATATTGCCACATATTTGTTCAAATCGCAGGCTGTAAACAAGCAAAAAAATTATTAGTATTTTTATTGTTTCTTGATTTTAATAATAGAATTTTTAATTGATCTTAAGTCTTAAGACCACACTCAAACACATTCTTTACATCACTCTTTGCTACCAAACAAACAAATATTGCAAATGAGGACATCACCATCATTTTCAACACCAGCCACTACAGAATCATGTTGGACAAATTTATAACATGTTACTTACCAATAAGGTTCGTGAAGGTAAAGTATCGTCACATAATGTTACTTTATTGAGTATCCGGTTGAAACATTATTCTTCAAAGTGAAAAGAACAAAAATATGTGGCCTTCTTTAAACTTTCCACACCAATAGTTTTTCTTTTTTCGTTTATTAGCAGGCAACCTTGAAAGAAAACATAAAACCAATAAAAAAAAAACATAAAATAGCATTATCGATAAATAAAATGTCTAAATGCACTACTCTATCCCTTCAATAACAAGAAAATGATTTCGTGAAGTAAAACTGTTGAAAATAATAGCAAAAGGGAAAATATGAATGCTTTACTGTTGAAGCTCTTCAACGAATGCAGAATCTTTTGTTTATCGTCTAAATCTAAAGATATTTCAGCTGAAATGTATGTACATACTGGTGCAAAGTTATTTTCGGGTGATGTCCGCTTCTTTTGATGCCACATCCGATTATATTGCAATTGGGCATCTTGCTATTGATGATTTCCACCATAGGGCCGAGTTGAAACGCAATAACACAGCAAATAACTCCAAAATTCACAAATTTTAACCACAACACAAGATCATTTGACAGGTTACGTACCCAACTTTGGTACCAAACACCGAGAGGATAAAATGGCGAACCGGCCGCAAATAGGTATTTCAATAACTAGAAAATGTAGGGTTGCCAATATAGTAACTGTCAAAAACACTATTATCCTTTTTCACTTAGGCAAATTTATTAAAGTTAAAAAGAGATAGCAGTATTTTTTTGATTTTGGCGTCGATATGCCTCGTATTTGTATAACTGTTTTTTCTATAGTCAAACATTTCAAGTCCATGTTATATATGTCAATGGCTGACATCGATAATTGACGTTCCGAGTAAGATATCATGATAATGACAGCTGAGGGCTATCAACAATTCGGAACGCTAGTAATAGGTTGGGGAAAAAGTTGCTTCGCATTTTTTAAGAACATTCAAAACATTTTTTAACATAGTTTATTTACATTTTAACTAAAGTATGTAGGTACCATTTTGTTCGATAACTTTTTGCCATCTTGTAGGTAGGGACATGATCTATAGAAATTTTGGGACTTTTGATCAAAATACCGCGACAAGTGATTTTGGCAGTGCTCTCGTGATGTTAACCTGACACTGCCTGGAACTGGAATTCTGAAGAGACCGAAACGGGTGGAAATCTGAAGGTGCAAGAAAAACCACACCCCTTCTGTTGATTAATTCCGGCCGCTTTCTCTCAACTTCTTGCTTTAATCTCATCAGTTGTTCGCAGTAGAGTTCAGAATCGATGGTCCTGTCTGGTGGTAACAGCTCATAATTAATAATGCCCTTCCAATCCCACCACACACACAGCATCACCTTGTTGCGAGTTAACCTGGGTTTCGCCAGTCTGTGAAGCCTGACCGGCCTTTGACCACGACCTTTTTCGCACGTTCTTATCGTACGTGATCCACTTTTCATCACCAGTTATCAGCTTCTTCAAAAATGGTTCGGTTTCATTACGTCGTAATAAAGAATCACAAATGAGTACACGGTTTCTCTTTCAGTGAGTTCGTGAGGTACCCAAATATCGAGCTTTTTTGTGTACCTAGTTTTTTTCAAATGCGACAAAACTGTTTTGTGGTCAATTCCCAGTTCTTCAGCTACGTCGTAACTACTGATATGCCGATCTTGCTCCACTTTATCAAAAATGGCATCCATTTTATCCGTAATAGGGTGACCAGAGCCACGTGCATCTTTGACATCAAAATTTCTGGATTGAAAACGCTTAAACCAAATTTGTGCTACTCTCACAAACACTGCACTAGGTCCATAAACATCACAATTTTTTTTACCTATTTAAAAATTTTTTTTATCTTTTTTGTAGTAAAATTTTAAAATGTATAGAATTTCTTCATTAGATTCACTCATCTTGACGGTACGAAAAACAAATTAAAATCACACATTTTCCTAATTTGAATTTGGAATTATGTTCTTTAAAATTTAAACTTTCAATGATACCAAAACCAGCCAGATACAAATAGTATAGCCAAAGAGATTTAATTACAAGTTCATACATACTATAATGCGAAAAGACTTTTTCCCCAACCTAATAAATGCGCTCACAGGCCTCACAGTACTCGCTCAGCGTCCAAAACTTGCAATTTCTTGTGTTTAAACCACAAATTTCTTCTTCTTCTTGGTTTAGGTGGCGAACGGTAACCAGATGGACAATTTCGAAAATGCCACGTTATTTTATAGATATGTTGAGCGTCAAAATAAAACAGCACAACTGTCATTTTTGACAGCGCTCACGGTGATATTAGTAAAGGCATGGTCGGCGTTATCGCAAGATGGCGCACCTCACACACAACACGACACATAACGATAACGTTGCGTCTTGATTCGTCATAGATGACATCTATGACGATTCAAGACGCAACGTTAACGCGTCATTCGCGTCCATGTTAATTCGGTACGGCTGTTAGCACGCTCAAAACGATAACATCGTAACTCGGAATGCGGGGAATGTAGTATAAAATATGTACTCTGTGGACAATGTTGAGATTTTGAGATAACCTCACTTTGTGCCTCACTGTCAAAATAATGCATGAGTGATGCTAATAAATCCAGAAATAAAGTTAAAACAGATATTACCATGATATCTGCTACCCGTTTATTTGTGGGGAATCTCCCAGAAAACACTGAAGCTAATGATCTACACTCAGCTTTTTCTGTTTTTGGTGAAATAACAAACTTGGACCTAAAATCAAAGCCAGGAGATGGCAATGAAAGTAAAAAGTTTGCCTTCGTATCACTCTCTGCTGCTAACGCAAATGTCGAGTCATGTAAGTGCAAGTTGCTTTTTCATACGGTACAGCCAAGGGTGGCAATTCTAATATAACTTCTTCAAAAACATCCTCAATACATTCATAACCTATAGTCTATATTGCTGCTTAACGTAAAAAGTTACTTAACCTCGCAGGTACAAATAAATTTCACAGAATATCCTTGCCATGAGCTTGCTATTTTTTAGTTCCTTTTAAAGTCCAGGAGTTTCTTCTCATGACTTTCCACAGTTCTATTAAAAACACGATAGACATCTTCACTTTAATTCATAATTTGATCTTTCAGGCATTAAGCATTTCTCTAATGAAGAATTTAAAGGCAATACACTGTATGTAACTAGAGCTAGAGAGAGCTTCTTGGAAAGATTGCAAAGGGAACGAGAACTAGCACAGATAAAAGAAACTGAAAAGGTAAAATATTATATATCTCCTTTCATTATATGAAATTTAATAATAATAAATTGTGATGATGATTATAAAATAATTTCCAGAATGCACCAGAATTAAATTTTCCTAAAAAAAACCCATCTATAAAATTAAGTGATAAGTTGAATCCTAGGAAAAGGCAAATTGAACAGTATCATACTATTGACCATAACCAAAAAATAAGAAAACGTTTTAGTGAAGATAATATCACTGATGAGGGCTCTAATTTCACAAATGATCAAAAGCCCAAAACAAAAGGGCATCTTAGAGGTGACAGACAGAATGCAGAAATATCTAGTAATTATCCTGCTAGTGATGCTATTAATAGCAAGAACTTGTCTATTGTAACTGAAGCAGATAAAAAGAAGCATGAAGCAGAAAAGAAGAGACAAGAGTCCATGAAAAAAAAAAGACAGGAATTTAAAGAAAAGAAAATGATTATCAAATCTGGTTTAACTGGTGTTGTAAGTATAAGAATATTTTGCAGATGAATTACAAAATCAAGCAACAGATCAATCTTGGTAATCAAGCCTGGAGGGTAACTTTCAAATGGCAAGAAATATAATTGACACATTGAATTGTTACAGGACAAAGTACAAAATAAAAAGGTAATATTTTCGGATTTCGAGGATGACTTACCAAAAATAACAGGCAATAATAATAAAACAAAAAGGCAAAACAACCATAACAGTCTGTTTGATGATGATGTTGAAGAATCTGATGATGAACTAAATTTTGAAGTCAAAAAACAATATGAAGGCAAAAAGGGCCAGAAGGTAAACAACATGCTTCAATGATTTTGATTTAGCTCCTATTAATATTATTACTTAAATTTGTAGTAAAGCATAACATCTAAGATTAAAATATTAGGTTTTAGATTTGCAATCAAGATACAAATCTGATAAACGTTTCACCTTAGATGAAAGGTTCATTGATGATGATGAAGAAGAAACGAATCACGAGAAAAGTTACAATAATGAAGAAGTTGAATTAGGAACTGCAGATGAGAAGGCTAAACAAATGAATATACTACAAGATGTACTTGGAGTTACAATCAAACAACGATACACAGATAATGATAGCAAAAAAAGCAAGTAAGTGAAACAATATTGATCTATCATCTTTAGCCAATCTTAACATTTTGTGACAAGGGAGTCTGTTTATTATAAAAACTAAATCTTAATGCCTAAAAATTTATTTTGCAGACCAAAACTAGGGATGCTAAGGTTTGACCCCTTGCAACCTGACCATGCTAAATTTTTGGCACCAGTTGAAACCAAACCAGAACCAACTAAGAAGTCTAAAAATAAATCTAAAGAAAAGCAAGATGTAAAAGAAGTACAAGTACAACAGCCCGAAGGACCAAAAATTGAAGTTTCAAAAGAACAATTTTATAAAGTCAGTGATGCATTAAAAGAAGCCATTGCTCAACCCAGTACCTTTAGTTTAAGGAGTTTGTTTGGAAACAAAGAAAATGATGATGATGGTTTGTAGTAACTATATTTCAGAAACCACTGTGGCCTATATTAGAATCTAGGTAGTATTATTTTACTTAATTATATGTTGCGTCCGTTCCAGGTCCCCAAGAACAAGAAACTGACTACATACCACTTGAAGCACCAAAAGCAAAGAAAGTAAAAAATCCTCTAGATCTTAAAGAAAAGAATCCATTTGTTTATGATTCATCTGATTCAGAAACTGAGGAAGCAGATTTACAAGAAGATAAAACAGAGCAGCAACCAGCACCGGCCACTGAAACTAAAGCTGTGTGGAAAGAAAACTTGTTCTTCTCCAAGTTTGATCAACGACTCAAAGGTAGTTACGAAATATTGACGAAATTTAGGATTAAAAAAAAAAAAATATTACAAGAATAATACTGTTTCATAACATAACATTTTTCATCAGTTTGAATTCCTGTTTGCTTTCAGAGGGCTTAGCTTTCTTCAGTAAAGCACCAGAGAACGAAATACAAAAAGAAAGAAGAGAATTGAAGTCTTTGATGAAGAAACGAATTTATAACAAGGACAGAAAGAATCAAATGTTCAAAAAGAAAATAGGAGGCAAGAAAAAATCAATGAAAAAGCCATATAAAAATCAAAGTTAATATAGGCACGTGTATGTCTCTAAAGAAATTTTACAAATTAAATATTTATGCTGTACAAGCTTCTTTCAATTTGGTATAAGCAAGTCATACTTTGTAGTATGGACCTTAGTTTGCTTCAGCATCCATGTAGGAAGGGACTGCTTGCAGTTTGTGTTTCCTATGGTTGGTATGGGTATAGTGAGTGAAAGACTATTGCATGTTAGTAATCTAAATGTCTGTGACCAATCACATGAAAATAATTCAACAATCATAATGATTACTGAAATTCAAGTGTGATACATGTGCATGTGAATCAGTTAATTAAAACCATCTTTGGCTAAGAACATTTTTTATTCAAACAACTTTTTACAACCTAACGTTTCTTCCATGTAGGCTTCTTCCTGGCTCCAGGTTGACCTGGCTTCTTACGTTCACGTCTCCTAAAATCTCTTGTTAGTAAGCCAGCTACTTGCATCTTCTGTAAAGTTTCTGAATCTACAAAACTGCGTAGACCCCAAGCAATGCCCCACCTTATAGCCCCTGATTGCCCTGAAGGGCCTCCCCCTTCAATGTTACATTCAATATCAACACGATCTTGCATTCCAGTGAATATCAATGGAAACATGACTTGTTCTCTTGACTGAACATCCTCAAAGTAAGTCAAGTCTTTACCATTGATTGTAATCTTACCAGTCCCAGGTGTTCTGACTGTAACATCACCTCTAGCTTTCTTTCTCAAACATTCATATGTCGTGATAAAAGCTCGTCCTTCAGCATCATAACCAGGCTTGGGAATTTCTAGGGCGAATTTTTGAGAAGCAAGGGGCTTGCGATACTTCTCAATAAATTCCTTTACTTTGTAAGCATGTGGCAATGAAGCTAGCCTTTCCATAACTAGTTTGAAGTTATTATATTCTAAATCAGTTATAGTTTCCACTAATACTTGTTCTAGTTGCTCTTTTGTCAGCCAAACACTAGCGTTTAAGTTTAGACTTCCGTTGGGATCAGCTGTAGCTTTTTTCCTGATTATTTTGTCTTGGAAACTGTACAACTGTTGAATATTTTCAGCAGCATCATACATAAGCTTAAAGAAACTGGGCTTTCCGGTATAGAACAAGAAATGATGCGGTCTGCCTGCTTCATCAAATTCTGCTGCTTTTCGTGCTGGGAAAACTTCTTCTGGTGATTTCATGAGGGGTCGTGCAGCTGGATCGTAAATGCCGCTGGGAAACAAATATTCGATAGCACGGTCAACATCCTTTTGTGTAAAAGTATCAGGATCTTCACCCATCATATTAGCAAGATGCCGCTTGCCAATATTATATTCGAACAGCTGTCTTTTCATGAACTCGTCATGCTCTTGAGATCTATCCAAGTAAGCTTTCATGGCTTTACTTATCTTCTTCTTCTTGCTTAGAGCTTCCCAATCTGTTAGGTTTTTAACGGCATTATCGGAACTTGTAGTAGTAACTTTTGTGCTATAGTTAAAAACTTTGTACACAATCGGATTTCTAAACTTGATACAAAAAGATTTTGTGTGAGGAAGAAGTTGTTTTATAATTACAAGAGACATGTTCATACTATTATAATACATTAAATAAATTATCTTCTCATCTTACTTCTAAATTCCACCCTATTAAGTAAATTGATCGGATTATCAATTTAGAAGCGGATTTTATAACTGAGAACGAGTGAGATAACCTAAAATTTTGTTTTTTGACACTTGACACATTTGACATTATTACCACAGACTATTAATGATTCTAATGAGTACAATTCTGTAAATACATATTGTGAAAGACTCGAATCTGTCGCGAATCATATTTTGATCAAGATACGACCTGACTGACACTGACCTGCAAATGTATTTCGCGGGCTACCACTGCGGATCAACCTAAGAAAACGTGCGAAAATAAAATAAACTAATAATTAAAGGAACAGTATACGTCTATGGAAACAGGAACCTAATTAACCTAAATCCAATATTTAACACCCATAATGTTTGCAGTTTTTGACCTAAAAATCAAAGTCAATGGTGTAGCTTGGTGCGGGTGACAGGTGACAGAAAGGGTTTTATTTAATTTACTAGATAATACTGAATCCGTACTCCGTATTATGTACACAATTTGTATCTAGGTACCTACGGATCATAGTCGTAAAATACACAATCAGTAAAAACAAGTAAATTATAATATATTTTACCCTTTCACCCGCACCATGCTACACCGCAAACAGTATAGTTGGTTGATGAATAATTCATTGAAATAATCGTCAATCAAACTTGTTGAGATTAAGATTTTTCTTGTCTATGTTCATGTTTAAATTCAACCGATACGCGTGCGTCACTGACTGGCGTTCGCTTCGCGTACCTTGTGTCAGTGCTGTGAAACTCCGAACAAATATTTTTTGTACGGGATTTGTGACCGTCTTTAGCCAACATTCAGAAAAACACGTCAAACTGACCTATTGACCAACATTACATTACGAAGTGCTCACAAACATGTCTGCCGTCGCGCAAGTATTATTGTGTATTATTGTTTGTGTTGTGATTTTTCCTTTTTCTGTAAGATTTCGGAATATAACATATCAGAATAATTGACGGTGACTTCAAGTTTGTGAAACATCATGGGAAAGGGTCACGGAGTTTGCGGTATCAAGGAGGCCTGGCATACTGTAAATCTGTTGCATTTTTCAAGTTTTCACTGAATCCATACCGGTGAGTACTGATATTTATTACTAATGTGATCTTGTGCTCACCTAACAATGCTATTAATTTACAATCAGGAAATTATTAACATCATTCAAATTCTGTAATACGACTCTCGAGCTATCAATGAAGATTAATCATGAAATTCTTGAAGAAATGGTTTAAAACATTGTGCCTACAGTTATGTTAGTCTAATTTAAATTGTAATCTAATTTAGTCTGACTAGGTTGACTGCTAAATATATGGGTTAGAGAGTCTCACATTATATATTATCTACCTGTGACACCGTTATGTAAATTCGGGGAATATGAAATAAATCTAGTTTCATATTTTCATGTGAAGATGTTACAAATAGACAGAGAAAGAAATTCTCAAAATTAATTGTGCTCTATTGCTCATTTCAAATAGAAAAGATCTCTGCGTTTTATTTACAGATAAATGTTTACATTTTGCTTATATTTAAATATCTTTACAGATTTAACACCAAGGGAAAATCAGTTGATGGAACAATTGCAAAAACCTAAATGCAGCCTGGCATCACTAAGAAGCAGTGCGAATCTCTTGGAAAAATTTGAGTCAGGTGTGCTAAAAGGAATTGTGACGTCGGTGCTAAAAAAACAAAAAACTAACCCATTTTAGCCTGATACCGATGTTGCTTGCTCATTTATGTAGATTAATAAATACTGAAATCATAAAAATCTGTTTTATTTTACCGATTTCTCTAAATATATTAGTTTTGGAGCCTCACTAACATCTGCATAGAATGCATTTCATCGATATCGATAAGTTTACTGATACGATATGTTTCACATCCCTATTTATGACAGTTCTGCCCTTCAAGGACATGGTTGTCAAGTTTGTTAGAATTTTCATGTTGGTAACTATGTTTTTTTAATGTGGTTGGCTAAAGACGGTCACAAATTCTCAAAAACTGAATGTTCTAAGTTCCGCCTCTTATTTATATGCTCTGTGCCTTGTGTCATGCATGTGTGTGTCAAACACAAACAGAAATCAAAAAGGATCGACCGTTAACAGTGGAAAGGAAAATAGTTGTGTTTTTGTTTTTAATAAACGAAGAAACTGTTGTGTGATTGGGAATACTGAAGTATAGAGTACTGTGAAAACCTTTCGCGGTTAGAATATAAATAAATAAGTATTCAAAATGACTGATAGTGAGAGCGACACATCTAACGTTTTTAGTTTCCAGAATGATAATACAGTGAGTAGCTAGCTTATCTGATATAATATATGTTAAATTAACTTTTGGTATTACTAGTTAGAAAGTCAATTAGTTGCGACCGGAATGTACTATCGAAGAACTTCTTAACCAAGCTGTTTGAAAACAAAATCGCGTGAACAGGATGACCACATCTGTTACCGCCCCGGTTCTATAGCGGCCGAGTGCTGCAAGCAGAAATAGTGCTTACGGTGTATATTTATGTACTTCTTCATTGGTACACCCACACCCATTCAGGTAGGCTTGATAGTTGGCCAAAAATATAATAAAATTTGAAAGCATTAAAGCTTTGATTCATCAATAACCGGCTAACGGCAATTTTTCTTGCCCTTTTAGGTCAGTTTTTGTATTTCGAAATTCATTTCAACTATAAAACTTTAAGGACAGGTTTTTATCATAATAATATAAACTGACTAGAACCCAGTTGAAGTTATTTTGTTTAGCTAATGTTAAAATGTTTGTCTTACAGACTGTAATTAATGCAAAGGGTCCAAACACGAATTTTAGCTGTCGAAATCCAATGACATCATCAATGTATAATACGTCACGAAACTATGAGCGACAAAGGTATGCTGAGTCTGCTTACGACCAAAGGAGTATGTACTATAGACGAGAGACTTCGCCGATGTCTGTACAAAGTGCTTGTGATATACGACGACGAAACTTCCAACAATATGCTGGCATGAGCTCTCGACAGTCGCTGTTCAATGGTAGAAGTGGTTCACCAATGTCTATCAGGAGTATAGGTAATGTTGATTCAACTCATAAGATTGGCTTAGTAGTATGTAGATTATTATGCTCTGTTTACAATTGATTATGTAAGAGAACTTACAAAATAATATTTTAATGATGTTTTCCATTATAAATGGCCAAGTTATAGTATAAAAATATTTAGGTATTGAGGTTAAAGGTCTCATATCCTTTCTGTCTTAATTCACAGTTCTAAGCAAACAAGATATTATCTATTTGGTTCTTTTTAAACAATAAATGATAAGTATTCTTTAATAAAATTTTCAGATTCATCTGCAAGTGTCAGTGCAGCAGATATAGCTTTTGCATTCAAGAATGTCAAGTTCAACAAAAATGATTTGAAAGTGATCAGAGATGCATACCAAAAATTATTGAAGCAGCGAGTTCGGAAAAGAATTGAAAAGAGAAGAAATATGAGACTGTTACTGAAAGGCAGAAGAAGATCAGGTGATGACTCTGGAGATCAAGCAAGTGACTCCTCTGTAAGCAGTGATGACTATAGGTCAGTTAAGACATACAAAGAAAATATGTCCAGTAGATCAGCAAGGATGGATTTGACTGACTACAGAAGAACTTTTAAAGACCGTAACTTTCTTAAAGATAGTTCAGATAATTTCAGTCAAAATACTTTTAAAAGTAAGTTCTCTGTTGCATCTAGCAGCAGAAACAACAACACCCAAAATATTAATAATACAGTGATTTCAAATCAATTAAATTCTATGCCTACTCAAAAGGACAGGTTTAGAAATGGATTTATACTGCCATCTCAAAGATTCAACAGATCAGTTGCTTCATCAGCAATATTGGAAAATGCAGAAAAACCTCACAAATATACAGAAAATAATCTATTAAATAATGTGAAAAACCATTATGCCCAAAATTACCACAAAAAAAACAACTGTCCAAGCGGTAGTGAAGAAGAAATATTCTCAGAAATGACTGCCAGAGAGAAAAGAACTTTTAATATTGATTCTCAACGTAAAAGGAACCTTGATAGTGAAGATGAATCTAGTCTTCCAGTCAGTAAGAGAAGCAGAATAACATCTCCAGCAAAAAGTGCTCCATACAATAAAAGACCTCCACTAAATTTGAAGAATATGAATTCTTCCAACAATAATGTTGAATTATCAAACAGCTTTGAATTTGCTAAGCCTTCATTACCTGTAAGAAAATCTAAGCAGAGAGTACAAGAACAGCTCATTGCCAAATCTGCACAACCTCTAACAGATTACGTGGAACCAATGCCTTATAAAATACAAGAGAATGTAAAAAATTTACAGTCAACTAACTTGCAAGAAAAATCATGTGACAATCTAACTCAACTTGACCAATCAGAAACAACACAAAATAGTGATGTTTCTTCACGTCCAAGTTTTATTAAAAGAAAGCTCTTCACACAAAAACTTGATGTTACAGAGAAAGCTAATCTGAGCACTGATGCTACGAACAGTCCACAGAGTAGCGTTTACTCATTACAAAAGGAGAAAAATAAATCAAGAAAACTGGTTACAAATCAGTCATGTCTAAACAGAGAAGTAGAAGATGATAATAATCTGTTAGACTTGATTCATAAAATAGTACCACGTGACCGTATGAACCTTACTAACCAAACCACTATAAACCAAAACAAAAATGATGTAAATAATAAAAATAATGAAGCTAAATGGGATGTAACATCTGTAATCTCAATATGCAATGAAGATGACGTTTCTGATACATACACTGATGAAGAAATATTTGGCTTAGATAATAGTATAAAACATACTGCTAAAAATAAAGACATCAATTCTAAAGCAAATCCAATTGATAAAGTTGTAACACAAACACGAATACCTCAAGATTGCCATGTAGTATTGAAAAAGTTTGAAAGCAGCAATACCCTGCAAAAGCAAGTTGTGAACCAGAACTTTAACCTAACACATAACAGTAAGTATAATACAGCTTTATCTTTATTATCCACTAGCTGTGCCCCACGGTTTCACCAGCATAAGTCACGATCCCGTGGGAATATCTGGATAAAAGTATTGTATGTCCTTAGCCAGGTCGTGGTCTACCCGTGTGCCAAATGTCATCCAAATCATTTCAGCAGTTTTATGTGAAAGCATAACAAAAAGTCAAATCTTTTCTCTTTATTATTAATTTACACAGATGTATAATAGTACAGATGGCACACTCCACAAAATCATTTAAATAAAAAGCGACTTTTGCCACAATATAATGCATTTCAGGTCACACAACACTATTTACTTACAGTTATATTCACCTACAAGTTGCCTCTCTTTCTATCGCGTAACTCATAAACCTTCTGAGAATAATTAGATAATTAACCCACCAAAAAAAATAAAATTATATGTACTTTCCTACCCATTATACTTATCAAAGTCAGAACCTGACCTTATAAACAGAACTTGTAAGTACCTAACCATATTAAGTACTATAATAATAATTAATATTCTAACTACGTAAATCACGGAGCAAATATAAAGAGGAGACGGCCTGAGCAACTGTGCACTGTGATTCTCAACAAGGTCCTGACGTCATCATGTGGGCGTGGCCTTAGTCAGTGTATTGTGGGCGTTCGTCCTGTGCACAACTTTGTAAACTTTCCCATTTTACAGCATTTGTTTGCGCTAGACGAAAAAAATAATTAAGTGTTGTGTTTTGTCTTGTAAAAATTACTCGGATAGACGTTCTAATGCTATGGATGGCATCACTTTTCATTTGTAAGTAATTTTATGCGTAATTTATTGAAATAGTTCTAGAAAAATCTCTTAGCGCCGGCGTTTCCAAACATAATTCTACCCGACATTAGATGGCGACACTTGGCGTCATGGAAACTAAAAATATTTAGGTACGTAGAGCTCAGTACTAACTATATCTTAATAATCTTAATACTGAAATTTGTTCAACATTCATTCCTAAAGACCATTTAACCCATTAGTGGCCAAATCAAAACCAATGAGCGTATTTTCAAAATTATTTTATTAATTGAAATTTACTAACTACAAGAGTAAATAAAAATAAAGTTTTTTTTTTTTTTTTTGTTTTCATGATTTTACAGGGGTGTACCCAAATTGGCACAATGGCCTCATATGGGTGAAAATATGCGAACCACAATTTTTCATATGTACAGGGTTTTCTTGCACTTCTTACATCTCCAACGACCTCTGATATGACACACAACACATCGCACTCGTTTTGGATGCTTTTTAGGGCCGTGATCCAACTGTAAAATAACAATATTGGATGATGAAGGGTGAGCAGAACATCTTTGGGGTGACAATTCGAGGTAGTGTCTGGGGACACTTCGGCGGAATACTAATTGGTCCATTGATTCTTCTTTAGCGATTACGTGCAATCGCCATGCATTTGACATGGCCATATCAACCATATAAGTAAATAAATTCCACTACAATTTTTTGCACAATCTCTGTCTGGACATAGATTTTGACACAACTGCAACGCCAATATCCTCATCTAAAGAACAATACATATTATTCATGAGGTATTTTGTGATAGCTCGACAGTATGAGTATCCTCAAAAAAGTGTTCAGCTCCGTAGCAGTGACACTGAAGTTGTGCCGATTATTTTGGGTAGCATACAACTCATACAAGTTACTAAACTGAGCAATCATTGTAAAAACTTCTTCTTCATAAAGCTTCTCAAATATTGAAATGGTTGTCAAATCTTTTAGTTCCTGCTTGACGCTATTTTCGAAACCTAACATTATCATCAGTTTCTTTGAATATTGTCGAGTAATTTGGTGAACACTTTCACTAAAGCGGGAGACTGGATGACTGTTGGTGCGCAGATACAGGTGGCTGCTCTGGTTGGTCCGATCTAAAGAAAGGTCGTGACCTATTAGAAGCCAAAGGTTATCATCATCACTGCTATCCTCGGATTCCGAAAGAGTACCCTCGTTGCCGAACAAATACCTCGATATTACCTGAGACATCGTTTAGTAGGGTGTGACTAAGTGACACATCATTATGATCTTCTTCTTCATCAGTCATGACACTTGGCTCTGGTGGAATGATGGCTAAATCATACCCCAGTTGTCGTCACTATTCTCTGCTATTATGCTGATAGCTTCGTCTAAGCCCCTAAAGTCATTAGTGCCTCTAAAATACTGCTTGCAATTCATATTGATTGTGTAAATAAAATGGTTATTTTTAGTACACTTGTAGCCGTTGTTCCCAAATTGGCACACCAATATTTATGTCACTATATTTTTATATACATGTAAAATAACTGCAATAAAATAACTTTTGATGTTAGGTTAGTTACTTATTTTATGAAAATATAAACAAAATTCACGATATTCATCATCTGTAATAAATAATAATAACAAACGTACGCCTACCTATACTGTCCTCCAGAGAACGAAATTCAGAGAATCCAAAAACAAAGATTTTTGAATATATTAGTATAATTCGATGTTATTATCTAAAGAACACACCCTGAACTTCACAACAAAGTAACAACATATTAGCTATTGTCAAAACTTTTTTTTTCTACCCTCATTTATTAAGTGTTCCCAAATTGGTACAGTGGTCAAGAATGGGTGGCCAAAATGTTATTTTTGTAGTTTTTATATCATTTTGTAAACAGGCCGCCATCTATAGTCAACTGTGAACAATAAACATAAACCTAACAAAAAGACAGGGCCGTAATTAGAAATCAATTATTTTACTGAATGTCCGCGCCTGCGGCTGTCTCATAAATGGAAAGTACTTAAAACATTAAATACGCTGGACATAAAAATACAATCTCCTATAAATTAAATATTCTATTCCAAAAACGATGGGACACTTAAAATCGTGTCCTTTGTGTCCTGTCAGCTGCACGTTACAGGAACTAATGGACGTTGGTAATGGCGCCAAACAAGTCGCCGAATTCTGGGCCGAGTTAGAGTTAGATTGCTATCGACAGGCTAAGAAGAATATTCTATCTACAATTATTTGATTTATTTAAAGTACTTAAAGCCCACCTACTTTATTTAGTTAAATTTTAAATGATGTATGTTTTAGATTTCCATCCGAAGATAATCTGACAGCAATGGATTACAAAAATTAATAAACAAGACTGGTCTCCGACTAAATCTACGAAGATTTGTTCTTGCCATTTTAATTATGAAGACTTCATAGTGACAAAAAAATATGAAATATGTGTAATATTTATCATAGAGTAGTTCCGATAGCCATCTGTGGTCTTCATCATCAGCTCCACTTAACCAAATGATGATTTCCGAGAGCAAATGATCAAGTTACTTTAAAAAATACCCAAATCGCTATAGGTTTGCCTATAAAATTTGAGGGTTTCCCTCGATTTACATGGGATCTTCTCATCAAATTTATGACAATGGGACCACCTCAAGAGTACAACCTTTCAAGAAAACAAAAAAAAAAAACAATTGACGGAGAAATCGGTGAACATAAATAATAACAATAAAAAAAACATACATAAAGTCGAACATTATAACCTCCTTTTTGGAAGTCGGTTTAATATACGCATCAAGATGGAACGCAAAATTATTATTTTTTAAATCTGAGTACGACCCTGTTACATCCTGCACTTAGTGACAGCTAGTGTGAGATAGTTACGTAACTACAAAATAAAATCTACAGAACGAGCGAATAGTTTTGCTATTGACCGGTAGATGGAAAATAAAGAAGTGGGCGGGATCTAACACCCCCTCACCCCGCAAAGTGTCACGCGATGATTCCTAAGGAAATCTAATTAGAACATCTCCTCTTTGTATTTACTCCGTGACGTAAATACGGGTGACATAATATAAAAGAATAACAATTAATGTAAACATTTGGTAGGTAGGTACCATCGAAGAAGTACATATCTATACACCGTAAGGACTATTTCTGCTTGCAGCGCTCGGCGGCTATAGAACCAGGGCGGTAACTGATGTGGTCATCGTGTTCACGGGATTTTGTTTTCAAACTGCTTAGATATGAAGTTCTTCGATAGTACCTACCTTATTATTATTTACTTGTACAGATAGTGCAATCCACAACGACGCGCCCCACTCCGCGATTACTGTACTGTAAGCTGTACTTTAGTACGGAGTGGGGCGCGTCGTAGTGGATTGCACTATCTATAGGTAGGCGTGCATTTCTATACCATCTTTACCATTAGGTTCGGATCCTTATTATTATTTAACCCTTAAACAAACACGAGCCCCTGTGGATATTTAGGAAAAAACGAGGTTTGTTTCTAGGTTATTAGGGGCCGCTGATTTCATTTTTGATAGAAAAAAACCAAAAAAAGGGCAGGGAAAGGGGGGTTTTTTGGGTGGTAAATATCTTACCATTATCCATTATCGACGTGTAAAATATTACGATGGTGGTAAAATAGTTACCATTATCCAATACGATTTGAATAAATTCCTATACTAGTTGTTTTCCCTGGATTTGCTTGTGTAATTTAGGTAATACACTCATCGCTTATTTCAGATCACTGAAATAAGCCAAATAAGCAAAGCTAAGCAAATTAAAAAATATGCATCATTCACAACCCAATAAATACATATTATTTTTTATATTAGTAAATCCATTTTACAGTTGGGCACAAATGCACAATGGTATATAATTTACATGTATACATTACCGGATTTTTCAACCTAATGGATGCAAAACTACAAGAATATAACATAGTTTATGAATCTGAACGCAAAAAACAATTTACAGATTTTTTGTTGAACAATACAAAAAAAAAATTAGGAACGTCACAACAATTTCTAATTTATTTCACCAAACTACCGACTGGCTCTCTTTGACATTGACGTATATGGACGGATGACGTTTATGAGTAAAATATTGCCAGTAGTTGGATTTAAAAAAAGACAACGTTTTACTTACTATCAAATTCAAGTGTTGCCGATGCACGAAAAATCCTTTTATAAACAAAAAACTCAAGTGGTAAGCATTATACCTTTATTTTAATAAGGGTTGCAGCCAAATGCGATTCAGTAAGTAAGCTCCGCCGTCCGAGGCATGTTCTCACTGACCCAGATGACCCTATAACCCTCCTCCAGGAAAGCAATAGGGACACCAGCACAATACACCCGGAGTAAATAATACTCTCCCCGACCCTTGCTCGCAGAAGCGCCAGCCCGCGTAATGCTGAGAAATGTAGCTTTAAATTCCCCAATAAATAATAATATTAATAACAGTTTAATCCAGCCTGTCCCATCTTGCTGCCCTCCCGCCAGCGACGTCCTAAGCCGAGGTTCGTACCCCACAGGGGGTGCCCTTAGCGAGCGTTCGCTTAATTAACCTAGAATAGTTTATGCCCCTGGCTGGAGGCTTTAGTTAGTAGCAACCTCAATCTGAGAGTCAACTGCGAGACGCCATATAAAAAAAAAAAAAAAAAATGCGATGCAATATACTGTTGCCTTTATTTTAGTATTTTTAGTTTTAATATCTTGCGACGAACGGACTACGCGACGCGGCGGCGCGCGGCAACCCTACTGAATTGGCACAGTAAGATGAGCCCGCCGCGTACTTGTATCTTCATACCAAAACTACGGAGAGTCCCATCTATATTAATCTGTGGTTTAAATAAAATATGAATTAGTAAACTAATTAGATTTCATTTATTTTATGTTACTAGCTGCCCGCCCCGGCTTCACACGGGTAGCACTAAGTACTTATCTACCGGCGCAACTACCTACCACCCTATCTTACCTACTCTACCTACCCTACCCTACCTTACGTACCCTACTCTACCGACCCTAACTACCTAAAACCTTCTCCTGACAATAACAAACACAACAAAAAAATAATTAGCAAAATCGGTCCAGCTGTTCTTGAGTTATAAATAGTGTAACTAACACGACTTTCTTTTATTCATATTAGATTAGCAATGGGTGAAAATTACCTGAAATAAATAAATTTATACTTAATTATTATTTTACATAATATCTTGGGGCCTTGTGGTCCGGAAGTCGTGTGAAGAGCAGAAGCCAACTCCCAGAGGCCCATTAGGTGCTTTCAATGGGATTATTGTTATGCTATTAATTATTATTTTTATTTCAGATGATACAAAAAACAATGCCAAGAGTTTAGTTAAAACTTTTTGGGATACAGACTGTGAGAGTGATTTAGAATGGCAGACAGTATTGCCACGGAGTCATGTAACGGATATCATAAAAAAAGGTTACTATATATAATAAATTATTTATTTACCAATTTTTTATTCGTCTTTTTGTGTTAGGAGCAATTTGTTTGCCAAAAATCTGATTATTTTTTTTTTACAGCCAACGCGACATTGGACACTACAAAACAAGATTTCAAGAATCCGATTGGCTATGCAAGAAACGAAATCTCCAAAAAATGTATGGATGTACCAAATAATTTCAATAATTCTTTGATGAACAACACAGTTACTACATTCAATAGCATGCGTAAAATGAATACCAGTACTCTCAGCGTCAGATCACATCGCACATCTAAGAAAAAAAAATGCTGTAATGAAACATGTGCTAACGAAACCAAATCTAAACTTGACAATACAGGTGATAAAAAGAAAGATAATTTTGTAGAACCAGCTGAAAACAACCTACGAATGATAAAAGCAAAAACAAAAAATATTCTAAGCAAAGATTCTACAGATATGCCTAAATCTAAATTAAATAAGCAAAACGAAAAAAAAACCACCGTGGCTAGATCTACATCACAAAGTAAAAAAAGCCCTAATGAAAAAAAATCGATCAAAGATAAACGAGCCGTAAGTCCAAAAAACAAAAACAAGAAGTCTATATCAAAATCCAAGTCGGAAAAATCAATTAGTGTCAATAATAAAAAATCTAATACTGAAGCACAAAATAATAAAACTGCAATTAAAAATAAAGCAGAAAAGCTAAATGAGAGCACACAAGTAAAAAATGATCATAAATCCAAAATTCAAAGTGATAAACAGCAAAGTAAGAAGCTCAAGACTCCTAAAACTAAATCTAAATCAGAGCATACGCAGTCAAAGAAAAAGAATCCAGTATCACAACCGACAAATTTAAATCTTAACAATACTGTAGAGCCTATACAAAATACTAGCTTTATAAGTGGACGCCCAATAAGGTCGTGTCGGACCCCCAACCAGAGTAGATCCATCGAACTTTCTGGATCTGCACAGCTAAATAATACTTCTGTTAATGTCAACAGAAGCCTTCGTTCTAGGGTTATTAATTTATCATCATCCATTGAAAATATCACTATCAAAATCAAACCTAGGAATAAAAATAACAAAAATATTTCACAAATTAATACGCGGAAGAGTGACGTATCGTTTTCGTTAGGGTCAAAAGAGCAGACCCCTGTGCCCAAAAAAACTTCTGCTCGAAGTAGAGCTGATTTTTGCAAAGGTAGAAGAAAACCTTAAAATCGTTATGTTGTTTTATTTGTAGTTTTACGGCCAGCGCTCACTGAGTAGCAAAATACTTGAACAGGCTGGAACAATTTTCATGAATTACCAAATTATTGAAATTTAATCTTATATTTTAACTTTGTATTGTTTTAACTACCGTGTAGTTATTTGCCGTGAAATAATTGCTTGATAGCCGTCTCTGTTTAGCATATAATTTTTGTCAACATCCCCGTTCCCGTAAGACGTGTGTTCGCGTCTGCTATTTTTAACACTATTATATTCTGATTTAGTTCATTACCGAGCGCTTTTTTGCTCAGTGTGCGCTGACCTTTAATGTGTTAAATAACCGGCCAAGTGTACTCACACTTGTTTATTTTGTTATGACTCTATACAAGATTATAATGTAAGTACTATGAATTTATTAAATTATGTGTATTGATGAATATTGTAAGATTTAAAATAAACATGACCACAGAAAAAAAACCAAAATAGCGAATGTATCTTTAACAATCTCTGTATATTGTTTTTTTTTTAGGTCAGAGAAGCTTGTACCTATGCATTAGTTTTGTACAAATAAATGATCATATTAACCTAACCATATTTTTTGTAAAACTGAAAAGTTACCCAGCTTGCAAAATATCGTCTTACAAGTATCCTACAACCATATTTTCTGCTCTTACTGTGGGTTTGCACTGACGAAACATCACAAATGTTGAAATCTCTAGTTCCTGTCAAATATTGTATGGAACTTTGACAGAAACTAAAGATTTCATCATATTTTCAACCGACTTTAAAAAGGAGGTTCTCAATACGGTTTTTTTTTGTGTTTGTTACGCGATTACTCCGCCCCGCCAATTATGAATTGTTTTTTTTTTTTTTTTTTGGTAGAGTATCGTTCAGAAGTAGTCCCATATAAGTTTGGTCAAGATTTGATGAGGGGTTTTTGAGTTAGCTTCAATAATACGTATTTTCCCACCTAGTAAATGTGGACGATGTTCTAATAGTTTCTGTCACTGTACCTAGTTTACATAGCAGGTAGTGGTATTCAAATGATTGTGGGGGGTTTGTGTAGGTACCACAACTAAAAAGAGAAAAATAAAAACTTTTACAAAAAATAAAACCGACTTCAAAATAAAACAATACAAAGTGAAAAATAACTGATTTAGAAATTTAAGTTATTTTTCACTTTGTTTTTTTTTTTTTTTTTTTTGTAAAAACGTTTTTATTTCTTGCTTTTTAGTGGGTCAGTTTGTAATTTATGTAATGTCTAAGTTACAATAGCCTAACGTCAACTACCCATTTCCTTTTAAAAAATACCGATGCAGGGACGTTAATCGTTGAGCTCTCCTGGTACTTCACCATCAGCTCCACTTCCCTATATGCATTGTGACGAGCATAAATTGCTTACAAATCATATTAAAGTAATCGATTGATATTGAATAGGTACAAAATCCATTTGTCGTCAAAGTCAACCTGCGATGCTAACCGTCCTGGATTATGAAGCATTCATAGATCTTCAAAGGTCATCCACATTAAAACACACATTTGGAGTCTGATCTCTGAGTTTTTTGGGTTGGTGTTAGGAGTGAATACCCACCCTGAAGTAGCCAAAAAGGCTATCTTAACTTTGCTCCCATTTGTCACAACGTATCGTTGTGTATGTATTACTCGAACGTAAATTCCTCCGATCAAATTGTATTTAGAAATAATGATAGGAAGATGATTATTTTATGGCTGAAATAATATTCCATAACAAATTATTTATTTATTATTTCTTGAAAAGTTCCCATTTCAAGAAATAAAAAAAGTAAAAATTGTAACTCGAAAACTATCAAGAATCGCTGAACTTAAATGAGTTATTTTTGGATACCCCTGGGCATGAGGAATCAATTTTTTTATGACGTCACTATTTGGACCACCTATTTTAAAGCTTATAAGGATTTTTAGCCTATCCACCTTCGAAGGCCGATTACAGCGAATAATATAGAAAGTTAAGTAAGTACTAACGTTTTTACGTTTTGGGTAGCTTAGGGACCTGCATAGTTTCAGGTTAGTTAGAATCTATGGAACCTTATTTTTGATTTTTTTGAATTCAGTCTTACCATTAAAACCTTAAATTCCTGCTATCAATACTTTTTTAAGTGACTTGCAGGAACATTCAAGACCACCTACTAAATAAAAAATAACTAAAGATTTTAACATTCATACACAAAACTTTTTTTTACAAAAAATAAAACCGACTTCCAAAATAAAACATTACAAAGTGAAAAATAACTGACTTCAGAAGTCTGTCTTTGGTTTTGTATTTTCGTTTTTTGCTGAACTGTGGCAAATAACGAAAATACAAAAAAAAAACACATTGTAGTGTTTTTTTGGAAGTCGGTAGTCGGTCGTCCTAGGACTTCTAGGAGCTTATCAGTGATAAAGTACCGGTAAACCGGGGTTACTTTGAATCGCGGGGTAACTTTGATAGAAACTTCCCATTTCATATAAAACCGTGAATTACTTAAAACGAAACGCAATTAGGTAGTTTTTTTTCTGAGTTATGAACACTGAACAACTATTTAATCCTTTCCTGAGGACACGCTGGGAATCCACCAATCATTTTAATTGAAAAAGGTAAATATATTGTCATTCAAACAATCAAATCAATTGTTAGATCAAAGTTACCCCATGCGACAATATTTATTTTTCTAGTTGATAGATTTTTATTTTTTAAATTGTATTGGCATTATAATTGGGTAATTATATTTAAATTGTATTGGCATTTTAATTGGGTTTATTTAATTGCGTAATCACTTTGCAATAATTACGCAATAATTACTTTGTAATTACGCAATAAAATAAGGGGTATCAAAGTAACCCCATCCTACGTATAACTTTGATCAGGCTGTTTAATTTTTTTTTCTCAAAATCTGGCCAATTTTTTTCATTTATTATCACAGGAATCGAGAGTAATAAAAAAACCGATAACTAGATAATATTGATCAAAGTAACCCCGGTCTACGGTACCTACCGAAGTTAAAGCTTTTAACTTGGGTATTTTGTAGTAAGAGGTGCGATAATCCCGATTTTTTTTAACTTTGTAATTTTTTTATTTTTTCAAAAACCAATGACGTTTTTTTTATTGGATGCTGTAGAACGTTGGTAGACCATGGTCTGAACAAAGTTTGTAGCAAAACTGATTCAAATGTCACCGTGTCAAACTCCCAAGTGCCCATGTAGGTCTAGCAACAAGACGTAGAAATTAAATACTCCAGAATAGTGTCAAGACGACAACCCGCCCCCAAATCTTAAGAAGTACTTTTTAATGATATCCCAAACACGGTAAATATATTATTCAGTAAAAATCATCTTATGCTGTAGGAGGTTTAGATACACAAACTTTACTGCTTAAGTCGACAAAGCAACTCCTATTTCCGTAAGGATATTAAAATATAAACCTAATAGCCCAGACTGATGAAACACCTACTAATCCAAACCAAAAAAAATGCAAACGTCGTAAACGGACATGGGACTACGTTTTTTTTATGTTGTTAGGTCCTCTGAGGGTAGTTTATACCCCAAGTTTGCAACCCCAAAAACCTTGTGCTACGCCCATGGGTGTCATACTCCGCAGCAGAACCACTGTCTATATTATGTAAAAATTACAGGAAAAAATGTAGATAATGTCTATATTTTTGTAGCTTAATATCAAAAATTGTATATTATTAATTTCTTAGAAAATATAAATTCAAAGTGGTCATGCTACAGAGCATACTCTCCAGCAGTAACGGTTTATTTCACGCTGATTATGCACAGGTCATAATATAAACAAATATATATTTATTGTATATCAAGATAACATCTACAATTTTAGATAAATACTTACTGATTTTTAGTAACATGTAAATGTTTTATCGGAATGCGCCTGCCATGAATTTCTTAGCAAATAACAAGATTAATAGATACACACATATATTTCTTTACAGTAAATAAGTTAATAAATTGTATAAACTTCCTTGTAGCGCTAAATTTAAAAAAAAGTTCTCGTAAACTATGACTGCCCCTGTGGCAAAGTCATCGATTCCCACTCGAAAAGTCTATTTGTCTTTCCAGTAGTTTGTGCCTTATCCATTCTTTAAATAATGGAATCTGTAAAACGCAGTAAAAAAAATACTGAAAAAGAGAAGATGCTTCTTATCGAAGTGGCTAAAGAAGAACACTCATTGTTTTTTCCTTTGAATAATTTTTTATGTGTATTTAACTTTCACTGGAAATTAAATTCATTAATTTATGTTTATCATAGAACTTGGTACAATTTATGAAATGAAACGTCAAATATAGTTAGGGAACCGATAAACGGCACAAATTGGTTAGTTCACTGAAGTTTAAACGGAGTTCATCTTACATGCGGTGTTCGGAAACGCACTTTCACGAGTTATGAACCCAATAGCATATTTTAAATAGACAAACCACCGTTAAAGTGACTCAAACCGAGCTTAAAGTCATAATAACAAAACACATGTTTTAATAAAGTTATTATTTTATTCGATAAGACATTCACAATCTGAAAACCAGAGGCAATTAATAATCTGCTGTTAAGGCAATTTATGAATGCTAAAGTAAATAAATTAATTATCTATTTATCTTAACCAGCGAATAACATCTTTTTACGCCAACAAGTCGTTAGTTTCCTCGACGCGTCTAAATGATGTTATAATCTACTAAGTAAATAAAAATATGTTGAATTATAATGTATTAGTATACTTCTTATAGTTAGTTATAATAGTGCAAAAAATCAAGTTTAAGTCTTGTATTTTGATTAACCTAAATCATGGTCATGTAAATATCACACTACCGGGAACCGATTAATGATTATCAATTTAACCAAAGAGCACGGAGATGCCCCGGCGGCCGTTGCTAGTAGCGGCATTGTCAACACTTTCCATAGAAAACAACCTTGTCCCAGTTTCCTCGCACAACGAATAAATGTGAACTTATGGTTTTGAAGGCGACCCGTGATAACAAAGTAAAAATAAGTAACAGTATTCTATCTTCATAGAAAACGACCGTCGATCGAGCGTCGACGAAGCGTCGCGCTTCGAAATCTCAGTGTATATCAGTACGCGACAGTATCGAGAGCGTGGCAGTTACGCACGGACACGGAAGGTTTATCTACCGAGCGGCCGTAAGTAATTATTTCAAGGTCACTGCCGAGATATAATACTGCTACTGATATATTCTGTGGTGCTAGAAATGAGCTCAACACACATTCGGCGAAATTTTTTATTTTTATACTGCCTTCTCTAGAAACCTCCGGCGCGGCGATTCCGTGTTCTGTGATTTTAATCATATGATGACAGTCACAATTTTAATTTTGTTAGTTAGGTACTTTCAGATCTAATACTTATTCACTTGTTATCCAAAATGTATAAAAATGATATAATTTAGAACCGAATATTATAATTTTACTCAACTGGGTCATTACTATAACAGAATTAAACAATCAACAGTAAATCTCTTCCAATAATTTAACAACCTATTAAATGCACATTCATATAGGCACCAGTGGCCCAAAAATGTTGTCGAGGACAGCTTTCCTTACAATCCACAGTCAAACTTCACATCATACAGCCTTAAACATTACACAATAAACAGGGTACTCCATAAGAAGGGCATACCGAATAGAAATAAAAAATCCGTCGAGAAACTATGCTCCCAGTGTTAAGGAATGCACTTAGATATGACACAGCCACGTGAATATGTATAATAATGAAATACAGAGCGTGTACATGACGACAAAATCAACTTTCTGATAAAGATGCGAGACAGGGTAAACAAATACACACAATAATACTTCATAAAATATTCAAAAGGACGACACACAATGAAGTTACATATTATTAATTTAACTAATCTCGAGAAATATGACCTACAATATGATATTGCATGTTTACAACAAGCAGTTGTAATAATGTACAAGCCTTGTTAGTTACTGTAACATATTTACTATTATACATTTTACATCTAGTGTGTAGGTATTTGTTAACATTAGCTACATTAAGCCATTTTAGGGCCACTGTTTCCGAACATTTAACCTACATGATTCAATTACGACTCATTGGCTGTGAAATACTAAGCACTCAATGATTGTAAAGCGAGATAATTTCGATTTGATATATGTAATATACAAAGAGCACTATGATACGCGTAGATACATTGATAACTTCAATATTCATCTTCCTCCGGCGGGTGTGGGTTGTCGCCGTCTATTTCCTCTGGAGGCGCAAATCCGTCCTGAGGAGCAAAACATATTATTAATGTTGTGTTCACTTGCTTCATACTTTACATTTAGTAGGCTCTAACCAAGTTCTCTCATTGCTCAGTTGACTGCGATGGGCTGAGTTGTTCATGGTCCGGCTCTAACTAAGTGCGGAAATAAAAGGACAACAATCAGTCCATCCAGCGACAACGACTTGATGCTGCATGAATTTAAATATGTAACACTAAGGGTCGGGCCAGACTACCGTAGTTTAGGCCAAGTCGCAATGAGGTTTATAAAATATTGCTATAGTTTGACCACACCCAATGTAAAAATTATCCGCCTCATTAAATTTGAGTTTGGCTGCCTTTGGCACTGGAGCGGAAAAGTGCAGCAAGGAATACATTAACCAATAGAATTCTACTAAATTCATGTCATTTGAATTTAGTATAATTTAGGGAAGGAATTCTAATGGTTAATAATATTTGCGCTTTTCTGTTCAAACTGATAGACAGCCTTATGCTCATCTGGAACTTGGCAAATTATTATTAATAGTAATAATATGACACATTTAATGGGTTAGCATAACAAGGAAAGATTTGTAACAAGTTATTTTAAACAGTTCTGTCATGACTACTGTACCTCAGTTGCATATAAAATATCCAAAATCTTCTGAACAATTGGACCATTCTGCTGTTCTTCCATTTCTTGACAGATCACCTCTATATCCCGAAGCTTGCCAAAATAGAAGTCCCTTTCTTTCTCAAGGCCGTCAACTGTTGCTTTCAATTCATTTATCTGCGTTAAAAATAACATTCAAGGTTAAATAACCAGCCAAGGCAAAATCTACAATTTTCTTGAAAAGGAGGAAATTAACATGGCAATGATTTAATATATTGGCATTAAACAAAATTAGGAGTTTTTTTGTCCCTATTGAATAAAATAATTAAAATGTTGCAATACCTGATGATTTAACTCGTCAATAACTTTAGAATCCCCCTTAGCACTTTGATTTATTCTGGATAAATTAACTGGGGGAGACCTGACTGTGCTGTTTGCTTTGCCAACTGTAAAGTGTAAAAAAAATCATTGAAATGCTGTAAAACATAAAAAGTCAATCAAACAACTAAATTGAACTGATAGTTAAGAAAATTTTCTTTGCAATTTAATTAGAATATAATTATATCTTAATTATTTTTATATTTAAACATAGCTGTAAAAATATCAAGCAATGAAAATAATAATATTACAAAAGCATTAATAAGCAAAATCACAACTATATGGTAAATGAGCTATCTTCCTGTACTGATGTAATTGTAATAAAGGATAAATATGATGAGGAATAAAAATAATACAAATTAACACAAATAATATATAGGTTGACTCATAAAATGAACAGAAAAAAGGTGCATATAATGATGAATGATAACATGCTGTGTAAATATATGAATAATATTGATAAACTGTGCATATGATACTGTGCAGGTGCGGACTGCAGATGTTATTATTTTGTTATTATACGGTATATACATCTGATATATTAATATTTATCCCAGACATAATAATTGATATACAATGGACATAATATTAGAACAATATATTTTACTTATATAGGGCAATGGTTCCAATATTTATATAAAATATAATATTATTGATATCACTGTTTGAATTTGGGACTTCTATCTATGCAACTCATTAAAAAAGCCATATTTTTAACACAAATCAATATCTATAAAGAAAACAAAATAGTACTGGATTGGGGTCTAGCTGCGACTTTGGCGACAGGCGCCATCGGTTTCTTGGGCACGGCGGCCGCGCCCCGCGGAGCAGCGGCGCCCCCGTGCCCCATGGGCAGACCCTCACGTTGCGCCACCGCGTCATATTCCGTGCCTCCATAGTTGGCATCAAAGAATTTCTTGAACCATTGCAAAAATTCAAAATTGTCTTGGAAACGACCCTTCACCAGTCTGTCAATGGGTACTATCTACAAAAGAAAAAAGTGAAGGTAAAATAAAAAGAATCACAATGCTACAAAAGGTGCCGCTACCTGCTTACAGTCTATAACTAAACAAGACATGTACAGATGACCACGCACAGAAACACTTATGTGGAGTATACTTAGCATTGTTGGTTTGTTACTGTACAAGCCACAAGTTGTGTTGCTAAGTGTGGTTTAATGAGTGGGGTGCATTATTTGATTTGGCTGATGCATACTGCCAGAGTGGTGCATGGGAGCAGGGCGCCGAGTAGCCCTGGGCGGCGGAGGCGCCACCAGTATTGCGCCACATAAAGGCACTCCTGATTCACATGCCCCTGACCCAATTGTGATGCCACCACGAGCATCAAAAGCGTCATATTCCCTTCCGTCATAATTGGCATCAAAAAACTTTTTAAACCACTGTAAGAACTCAAAATTGTCTTGGAACCTTCCTTTTATCAGCTTGTCCACTGGTATTACCTATAAAGTATATTATTGGTGTGTGGTAAATTGTAACATTACATCTACTTAGGTGAAACATATTTAGCATTATCAGATGGAAGAATAATTAAGTTATTTTGTTCATAATAATACTCTTTAGAGACCTCTGTTTTAAATTTCTTCTATTTAAACTGCTTTTACTAGATGAATTCATTAGTCGACGAAACAATAATGATTTCATACATTGTACACATGACAAGATTTTGTCCCAGATACAGGAGATCCATACAGGAGAACTTATTTGATTATGACTACAAGTGGCTTTAAATTGTGCAAACACACACATAGTGTTCAAAGTGCCTCTTGAAGCTTGGTTTAGCTCATAAGATAAATAATTTAGGATACAAAACAAAATTAACAATAATTATTATACTTAGCTAATAAATGACTGAAGTGGATTGTTTTCAGTTACATAAGTTTAATATTAAAAGTTTAGCATAGTAGTGAAAAATTACCTTATCAACTCCCATTTTTTTGAAACCAGCTTGTAGTATTTTGAAATTTTGTATGTATTCATGTTCTAGATTTGTTTTGAACTTAATTCTTTTCATGGGCACACTGTTTGGGAACAACATGTCCATGAACTGACAATACGCGGCGCCTGTGCACAGCTCCTCGATTTTGGCGAAGTTTGACTGCAGGCAGTCGTTCACCCACGCCAACATATCATGTCGTGACAAATTCTCCGAAGTCACATTCGTTGAATACACGTTCACTGCCATCTTCGCTACTCCAATTCTTTTGTCTAAAATGTAACATCACCAAACATTATAGGAATGCCATACAACCGGCTTAAAACGACAGCAATGCGTTTCAGAAAAAAGAAAGCCGATCTAAAAATAGGTCGTGTTATATCCGTGACGATTTCCGACAAACCACAGAAAGATGAATCAAAACACTCACTATACACCTGCTAAAGTATTTCCCAAGTGCTTACGAACTTTAAATACAGAAAATAACTGTAAACGTCCGCTACAACGGATGTGGTGATAATAATTTGACAGGCTATGAGACGACTCATCAAAAATCTGTAGCGCCGCATGATGAGTTTTCGGCACACCCTTTTCTACAATTATATTGTTATTTAACAAACTTACCTTCAATTAACGGGGTCTTGGACTTAAATTTTCTTCAATTTATCACAAATGATCAAGCAAAGCAATCAAAAACGTTAGATTTTTGTCCAAAAACGCTAGCCGTGTTCTTTCCGTGTTATCATAGACAAAGTAGTACCACAGACAAAACCAAACATTTTTAACAAAAAAAACTGGATTATTTTACTCTATGATGTAGTGGCAGGCTCGGACCAATTAAAAAATCAAAGCACTCCGAAAAGTGAAGAATGCCTATATTATACCACCGCTCTGTGCATCACTGCTTTTTTTTAAAAAAAAATTGGGTGTGAAATCATCAAATGACTTCTCCCGCTCTGGGTGGAGCGGGAAGGCGTGTCAGACTCTTACTGACTAAAACCCACCCGTGTTCCTTCTGTTGCCTGTGCAATGCCAGGGGGCCACGGTATCCCTTTCGGACTTTCCCGGAACACCGGCAGGCAATGGTCCCATCGGACCCCTTCACTTGCTTACATCTCTTTGAGGCGCGTGTGGAACACAACGTGCCGTCGATCCGGGCCTGGTCCTTACCGGACGGTGGGCTACCCATTGCTCACCGTCCGCAAGCCCACACCTACGGTGGCCGGGAATCGGCCTGCGATTCCCGACGCACAGGGCGTCTCCTTCTGCGGCGGCTAGGGGCGTGAGGGCGCGAATTTTGCCTTTCCCTCACGCATTCCGCCTCCTCCTTCGCGAGCATTACTGCTTCGCAGAAGGAGGTGACGGCCTCCCATGCCCTCTCGCTCCGTACCATGGCCTGGACCAGGGCCGGACGTGAGAGATCCCCACCACCGATCGCCCCCACGAGGACATGGCGGTGCTCTGCCCAAGCCAGGCAGACCTCCACCGTATGCTCCACCGTGTCCTCCGGGTGATCCACGCAGTGATGACACCCTGGTGTTTCCTCCCGCCTGATACCGAACAGGTACATCCCGAAACAGCCGTGTCCGGTGAGGACCTGCGTCAGGCGGATGGTGAGGGCGCCGTGGCGCCTCTCTAGCCACTCCTCAAAGAGGGGACTTATCGCCGCTATAGTGGCGTGCCCAGCACTGGGTTGCGACAATCGCACTCTCCATGACGCCATGAGATCTCGTCGGAGCTCTGTCCACTGTGCCGCGATTTCTCGCGGCATCGGAGTCAAGCCCCGGCGGCATTTCGCCTCCTCGCGCCACTCCCAAATATGCACGAGGACTTTTGCCTCCAGATCCCATGGCGGCAATCCGGCAAGGAGGCTCGCCGCCTCACCGGAGACCGTGCGGTATCCCCGGACCAGCCGGGTGGCCATGACCCTTTGGGACGCGTTCAATCGGTGGGCTGGCCGCCGCCTCAATGAACGCGCCCACGTGCATCACTGCTCACATGCAGACATTTATAATAAAACTACACCTCATTAGGGACCATTCCCCGATACAATCCACTAAAGCTATGGTTTCCTAGAACAGCGGCCGCTGTTCTGTCATGCTGGCAGGCAGGCTGTCATGTCATGAAAATTACGACAGCGGCAAAAAATTTACTCGTTATAAAGAAGCTCGTTTTGAAACCTCTGACAAAATGACGCAGTGACTACACTAGTATGTCATGGAAACGCATAATATTGTGAGCTCACTCTTCTCAGTATGTATGGACACTTTTTCTTGTGACTGAGTACGGTGAAGGCAAATCTAATGATTAAAATTTAATATGTGAAAGCCTGCCGCTTTTACGTATTGTTAAATTCTGGTGAAAATTAGGTACGTCTGTATTTAATATGTAATATGACGGCTTTTCTAGGAAACAATGGCTTGAGGTCAATCCAATCATCCAATGCAGTGGACTGTCTCTATTTACACGATGGTATTACTGGATTGGCATAGTGGATTGTCTCGGGGATTGGGTCTGTCTAAATGGTCCAAGGTTTCAATAATAATAGTTCAAAATGGCGACTGACAGAACAGTATATAGATTGTGCAATCCACGACGACGCGCCCCACTTTAGCTTTACGTACAGTAAAGCTAAAGTGGGGCGCGCGCGTCGTCGTACTATCTGACTATCTGTACTGTACTACTATGATGACTGCAAAACTAGTGCTACCACTACCAATCGAGTTAGTCAAGTTAGAATAATGCACTTTAGTTGTTACTTGAAATTATCGATAATATTCTTTTCTATTCTTTATATGGCAAGCAAAGTCGATATCGATAAATCTGCTATGTGGCAACATCAGGTAATGTCACCATCAACGACATTCATAGGCCGCTTTCCGAATTTCAATATAATCGCTCACAGCGCTGACATCGATAATTGGCGTTCCGAGTAAGATATCACGATAATGACAGCTGAGGGCTGTCAACAATTCGGAACGCTCGTAAATGCGCTCACAGTACTCGCTCAACCAAAACTTGCATAACATATTTCTTTGTGTTTATACCACAAATTTCTTCTTCTTCTTTGTTTAGGTAGCGAACGGTAGTCAGAAGCACAATTTCGAAAATGCCATGTTAGTTTAAAGATATGATGCGAGTCAAAACAAAACAGCACAACTTTCATTTTTGACAGTGCTTATGGTGATATTAGTAAAAGGCATGGTCGGCGTTATCGCAAGATGGCGCACGTCATGACGTCATCTATGACGATTCAAGACACAACGTTATCACGTCCACGTTAATTCGGCACGGATGTTACCACGCTCAAACCGAATACATCGTAACTCGGAATGCGGGAATAATCTGACATAGACCATAGACTGTCAAGTTTGTTTGACATTGTATCCAAAACAACTTTGGACCATTGGACGTTTCGTTATTTCGTATCTTTACGTAGCACAGACTACTTAGAGATACTACGTATTTACGTAGTCTGTGGGAGGTTTGAATTGTGTTGTGTTGTGTGCACGGGGTGGCAACTGCTATACATTTTAATTTTCTGATCATCAGCGCCGTCTGCATACGAGGACATAAACTAAAAATTGCCAGCGTATATCCATGAAGCAATTGGTAGTATATTTTAGTAGAAGGGGAAGCGTGTAATCTTTGATTTTGATCTATTCTGAGTTAGTTAATATTTTTGGTGATTTATATTGAATTTTTAAAAGTTTTCTGATCATATATTACAAGAATCTTTTGTTTCTAATGATCAAAAAATAAACAATTAGTAGAATTTACAAATATGAAATGACTTTACAGGCCACAGGGCGATATTGACATAAATGGCGGTATTTTTGTAATTATTTCGTTTGCTTTCCGATTTTGAGTGCAATTTACCTCAATTTCAGTTTTCTACTCCGTATTTACTAAAAATCTTGGAAGATAAACATTCCCATAGTGATTGCTCTTTCTAAATCACGTCGAGTTGAGGCCCCTGTCCTCCTCCGTGATTTAATCGAACAAAATTGCTTAGGCCCTCCGTAAATTGGAGTTTGGACCATATTAGTTATAGTGTTTTGTGTTTAGCAATGTCTCGAAACAAGTGTTGTGTGCCCGGCTGCCAAGTCATAAAAAATGATGGTAAATATAATGTTCTTTTTACCCACTCAAACACCTGACCCGACCCTACCCTACCCTCGAAAGTTGCGAAAAGCTTTTCCTGTTGAACGCCAAGGCCTCTTTAATTACCTCGCTGACTTGTTCCCTATATAACGTTTTTGTACCGGGGTAACTCTATGAGAGCTTCTAAAACTTTATTCTAGATGACCCTTCCATATGTAATGTATTGCTGACTGCAACTAATACCTAATTAAAAGTATTGTAAGTACATATACATGCTTACAATCTATGTTGTAATTAATAATAACGAATTTACAGCGTAAACATAAAAGTACTCACTTAATAAATAATAAATAAACAAGTACAGTTCTCCTGTTTTTGGTTTTTTTAACTGGTCCTGGCTTCGCACGGTGGCAATTTACCAGATTTTCCTGGTGGATTTCCACAAAATTTTCTTTCATAGTAAACCTTATCCTGACAATTACAAACACAACCAAAAAAAACTGCCAAATCGGTCCACCCGCTCTCAAGTGAAATCTTACATACATGCGGCAATTGATTTATATAGATTTATACATGTAAAAAGTATGTATAATACATAAGTAAATAAATTGCATAATAATATATTCATGTTTGTATTTCAGATATTCCTCTACATCGTTTTCCTGATCCAAAAACCAATCCTGAGAGATACATAACATGGGTTTCAAATATTGGCGGTCTACATCTGCAGGATAAGAAATATGTTTACAACAATCTGCGAGTATGTCGTAAACATTTCAAAGCGGCTTACCTCTACCCAAACCACCAGCTTTGTAAATTAGCAATTCCAGAACTACAACTATCAGGTAAATAATTATTTTGATTTTAGTCGCCCAGACCCGATCTTAATAAAAAAAATTGTTGTTTGTGTTTGGTGTGGGTCCCTGGTTGAACTCACAATTAAACCACGCTGCAATCGTTTATTATAACATAGTTTTGTAGGTGTATAGATGATGATTACATATCATAGAATAGACTACATTGTGTTGAGGGAACACCCAGTGAACATCACATTCTAATATTTTATGAATTTCAAGACAAGTTTCACATTTTTTGATTTTTATTCCACATATTACTTACAGCTCAAGAACGAGGAAGAGAAGAAGAACAATCTATAAGGTGTAATCCTATAAGCGTTGATCCAGCCCCAGTAACCAGACCTCTTTTACATCAAACTAGCACAGGTAAGATTGCAGAATACTTCTTGGTATAATAAAGGGACTGTTAGTTAGTGTCCGATCCATTTAAACATAATAAAATTGTACTCATGATTACAAACAACATTTTTTCTGAAATAGCAAGTTCCATTTTTTTAGGGACCAATTAAAATAAAGTAGTTAGGTCGTTTTTTTATAAAATTAATAAAAATTAAAAACTCCTTAGTTAAAAAAGTCATAGAATCAAAGTTGCTTGTGATACTTACTTTAGGATCAAACATATTTCTTTAATGTATATATATACGTATATTTGTAATGTACGGTGGTACGGAACCCTTCGTGTGCGAGTCCGACTTGCACTTGACCGGTTTTTTATTATTTTATTAGTAATTAGATTAAATGGGTTATTATTATAATTTCAGAGTTTACCAGACTGTCTAGAACTTCAAAACGCAAGAAACATTGCAAAAATTCAAAACAAATTGACCTTTGTGACATGAGAAGGATGACCCCCAAAAGGATTTCAAAGACAAAAGCTTTCCAGATTGTTGCTAGACACTTAAAAAACGAGAACGCAAAAATATTTTTTCTTATGCAAGTTAAGCAAGCTGGGAAACGACACGTGAGAGGAAGAAGATTTACCATGGAGGAGAAAGTTTTGTCTTTATCTTTATATAAGCCTTCACCTAAAGCCTATAGGATTATGAGTAAGTTTTGCATTTTACCCAGCAGAAGAACTTTGCAGAATATATTATACAAAGTGAAACTGGGACCTGGTTACAATCAAAGAATTTTTAATCATTTGAAGGAGATTGTAGAAAAAATGCCACAGATACAGAGATACTGTTCATTGGTGTTTGATGAAATGGCCATTGCCCCATTATGTTCTTACAACAAAACGAGAGACTCTATTGAAGGCTTTGTAGACGATGGTGACCAAAAAGAAGAAAAGTTTTGTGACCATGTTTTGGTGTTCATGATAAGAGGTATTGTCAAGACATACAAGCAACCTGTTTATTACAGCTATTCAGCCGGTACAACTAAGACATTGGCTTTAAAAAAACAAATTATAAATGTCATCACAAAACTACAAGAAGCTGGTCTTAAAGTTGTAGCCACTATTTGTGACCAAGGTACAACAAATGTTGCTGCTATTAACAGTCTAGTTACAGATACCAAATCCACATATTTAAGAAAAGATACACAGTATACAGAAGGATTCTTCGAAGTTCGAGAAGACAAAATTTATTTCTTGCATGATCCTCCACATCTGTTAAAGTGCATAAGAAATAATTTGCTTTGCAAAGACTTGAATTATTTTATGGATGGCAAAGCCCAAACAGCAAAATGGTGTCATATTCGAAAATTATTTGAGAGGCCACCTAACTACAAAGGCTCTAAAATACTGCCGAAATTGACATCTCAACATGTTATGCCCAATCATATACCGAAAATGAGGGTTAAGCACTGTGCACAAGTGTTCAGCCATTCTGTTGGGTCAGCGTTAGGATTTATGGCTGGTATGTATCAATATCCTTACCATCATTTTGAAATTAAATTTTGTGAATTTCACATTAGATTACTTTTTTAGGGTTCCGTACCTCAAAACGAAAAAAAAAACAAAACAAACTTACATTTGGATTTTAACTTGCAGTTGGAATGTATGGGAGAACTGGTTTTTTAACCACAATATTAAGTTTGTTCATGGGATAAATTCATCCCAATTACGGAACCCTTCATTGTGCATAGTCCGATACGCACTTGGCCGATTTTTTTTAGAGATATTCTAAAAATCCAAATGAATGCCTATCTACTTTCTTTTTAATTTTTTATGTAATCTAATAACGATTGTCGCTTCCAACCGGCCAATTTGGAAATGATTGGGGGAGGCATATGTTCAGCAGTGGACGTCCTATGGCTGAAATGATGATGATGATGAATAACGATTGTGAATGACTATAAAAATAATGGTTTCTTATTTTCAGAGATGGGAGGAATGCCAGAAGAATGCACTCAAACTGCAGATCTTTTATTATTCTTCGACAAATTATTCGATAGTTTGAATTGTGGGAGTTACGAAGTTGTTCCGGGAAAACCTTATAAATCCGCTGTAAAAGCCAATTCGGCTCATCATGAGCTCTGGAGTGCCAGTTTGCCTGTCTTAAAATCAATGAAATTTGATACTTCAAGACGTGTGCCATCATTGACGGGCTGGGTAAAAACCATTGAAAATATTAGAAAATTGGTCAAATTCTTTCATGAAAAAGGTATGAAATCCATATTGTTGCGTAGATTAAATCAAGATGCCCTCGAAAATTTCTTTGGAGCCATAAGAGCCCATGGATATGCGAATATCATGCCAACTTGCTCGTCCTTTGAAGACTCTTATAAGACATTATTATTAAACAATTTAACATCAAAACACTCTGTTGGTGCAAATTGCGAGGCTGACAATGACTTTTGTTTAGATTCGCTCAAATATTTTTTACTTGAAGAGGACGTGCAATCTAGCAACGAGAGCATCAATGTCGTGGACTATGAGCACATGTACATAGAGCTCATTGACACGACGTCAATGATAATTAATAAAGATAAAAGTAATATAGAAAAATGCGCAGCAATAGGATATTGCAGTGGGTGGTTAGCACGCCAAGCTAAACGCAATGTATATAAAACATGTCAAACATGCGTCAAATTCATGGAAACTGATTATTCAGAAGAATTCCATGGATTTATAAAAATAAAAGAATATGAAGGCAAAAGATGGCTGTGCTATCCTACAAGGTGTTTGTTTGACTTCTTTGCACAAGTGGAAAATATAACTTTTAGTATTCTAAAATCATCACCTTTAAAAAATTGTATTGCTGAATATATCAAATTGGCGGTAACAGTTAATATGGACGTTAATTTTGTAACGTGCGACACACATAAAAATCATTTAAAGGATTACTTGATTAATAAAAGCATACAATTTTTTATCCATATTTGGTGCAAAGAAGTCAGCCAGCTCCTCACTGGCAAAACTTTAGAGTATGATATGGATGACCAATTAAAAAAAAAAGCCCGTGATCACTTTATAACCAATAGAGGTCGGAAACGACTAAGGCAAACTGGCACTGAAGTTAATATTTAGATAGACTATTATATAATCACATGTTATTCCCAATAAATATGAACATCCATAATATTGGCATTTGTTTTATTTAACCTCGAAATAATTATCAATAGTGTAATAACGAATTAGCTTTACCGAGTAGAATAATGTAGAATGGTTGAAGATTCTGCTGTAGTAAAACTAAACCTAAAAAAATAATTCTAAAGTGGATTCTAGAATCTAGATTTGAATTATTTTTTTAGGTTTAGTTTTATTACAACAGAATTTTCAACCTTTCTACATTATTCTACTTGGAAGAATAATAGAATTAGCTAACTATACGTAGTATGTAGGAATATTGACGATAAATAAAAAAAAAGAAGAAAATAGTGTATGTCCTGATAACTAGATAGCGCTGCTTAAGAAATACTTAAGTTGCCAGTCTATCTCTAGTATATATAATAGTAGTCTATGGTTGTGTGTGTCATAGTTTGAAATAGCGATATCACCGACTACAAAATTAAATAAATGTATTTAATTTTATTAGGATTTTACGCAAACTGTTTTTGGGTGTAGCTCAAGTTCTTAGCAAAACAGTAGGGTTATTTATTTATTGAGCTTTTGTATTCGCTAGTCCTTTAAGGATTTATAAATTGCACGTTGAATATATTTGAGTATCTTAGTTCTTTTAGCGAATTCTAATATAAATAATTTGGGCAGTGCGTTATCATTTGTTTAAATAATATTGCAGCATAATGGCTCAAGATGAAGAACGCCTCACTGAAAGTAACTCGAACGTTAATACAATTAGCGAATTGCCGGCAAAACGATTTGCTATTACGATGGAGTTCCCTTTGTTTGTTGTGATGATGGGAATATCGCTGTCTGGTAAGTCTATTTATCTATAATTATTTTAGATCTGTTTGTATACGAGCACATGTACGAGTGTGTAAAAATCCCAAATGTTCGAAAATAACGTTCTATACATTAATCACAACTATTTATATTTGAAAAATGTTTGTTCTTCCTTTATTGTATTTTAATGCAACGCGGATTAAAATTACGCTATCGTATGCGGAAATAGCAAACAGCAATTTATGGACATAGGTAGAATATTATTTACGGCATATTAGCTGTCAGCGTATACCTTATGTGCTGGCTGGTGACAGCCGTTTGGTTGGGCCTCAGTTTATAGCTAACAACTGTCTTGTTTATTCTTACCACTGGATCTAATAATGTGTGTCTCTCTCTCATCACTATTATTTAATGACTTGTCTACTCTGTCTACTTTTATGTACAATCGTCTAATGAATCATTAACATACATAATACCTATTTACATTATTTTCAATGTCATTGTTCTCAGTTTTTTGCTCAACTTGCATAATTCATAATTCTTTACAATAGTGGCTATGTGCCAAGTAGATGTTTAAAAATAAAAATAAATGAATAGAAAACTCTTAATACCTCAATTCAAATAACAAATGTGGCAGAAGCAGCAGTTTACAGAAAAGTCCTTATAAATGTGAATCTTGTTTCTTTTTATATTAATAACTAACATAATATTATAATTGTCTTAAAACTTGTATTATGTACTGTTACAGACACATACTTAAATTGGAATGAGTCGTAACATGCGTTTTCGTTTGTTTAATAATAAATTATGGCAATAACCATAGAATAATAATGAATAAAATACAATAAAAGTGTAAATTTTTTTGTTGCACATTATTGTTCATGTGCATACTAAGTGCCAAAGTCTTGCCAAGTTACATGCCGGCGACTGTACTTTTAATATTAAACAAATAGGAGCTACATCCAATTGATTATGATTATTATTGTTTGAACTTATGTTATGCAAACTAATTTAATTTGCATAATTATTCTGTTATCTCATTACCTTTCAATTGTGTGTCAAGTTTAAATACTAGTAATTATATAAAGTCTGGTTCACACTGCAAAAATTATGCAGTAATCAATAACTCAAGGGATTCTGAATATGAGTTAAAATGATTAGGTAATTGTCTTCTCATATTAAAGCTACTACAAACTCTGGTGGTCCTTTGAGGGTGTCATATTCAATTTTATGCTGTCTATACTCATAATTTCATAATTGCTATTTTTACTTCTAAACAGTAGTTACAGTAGCCAATTAGAAAGTAATATTTTTTATTGTAAGTACAATCATGACAAATTAAGAAAAAGAAAAGTGAGTTAGAATATTAAAATATTTTGTGTCATGGTAAATATAAGAATAGATTTCAAATCAGGTTCCCTTTTTTTTCAGATAATAGTGAAAATTATTTATGAAATATATAGCAGAATTAAATTATGGTATGACAACTAAAATTTTATCAGAAGTAGATAAATATTATTTTAGCTTTCTTTTTTATATTTCCTCACTAACCTTACATCTTGTAGATTAGATTATGTAGATATTTTTATTAATTACAATATGGTGCTACTACTACCTAATACTAAATATTGTTCTTACTACTCTTCTCTAGGTAAGTAGGTACCTAAGTATCTACTCAAAATCGATATGGGGCGGCGGCACCCGTCACGCTCAGTTCGACTCCGTGTCTATAAAAATTGCAAATAAGAGTATCGGTTTCGGTATAAGCCAGTTTCGGCCAAAAAATCAGGTTCTGGCTAGGCCAATAAGTGACCGAACCTTCGGCCCGACCGAAACTGGCGTTCGTAAGCTATCTGTTTTGATAAAATACGAACGACAGACAGATAGACAGACGGCTGCGGGCTAGAACACGCATGAGTTCCGTTTCACCCTTTTTGTATGAAACCAAAAAATCAGGTTTAACATAATATGACATAAACCCTAATTCCTCTTTTTAGGGTTGCGTAGTAAACAAGGAACCTTTATGGTTTCGCCATGTCTGTCTGTCTGTCCGTCCGCGGTTTAGCTCAGAGACGGTTAGTACTAGAAAGCTGTAATTTGGCAAAGGTATACATATTAATCACGCCGACAAAGTGGTAAAATAAAATTTAGAATACTCTTTTCCAGAAAATTACCACTTAAATAGACTCTCAGTATGATTCTTCAATACCCTCACGGATCGGATAGGGTTTTTGTTACACGCTATATAAATAACAGAGACAGGAACTTATTAAAACATCATCTATAGACTAGTGGGAAAAATACGTATTGTTGAAGCTAACTCAAAAACTACCCAATAAAACTTAATAATGGGACCAATTCTGAAGTACCTACTCGTATGACCTACCAAACAAAAACAGAATCTACAAAATCAATTAATTCATGTTTTGGTCGGACACTACTGAATCCTTATTGAAATAAATGCATTTGTGTTTGAGTTAAGTTTAACCATTAACTTAAAACAGGGTGCATCTTTGACTTGGACAGACGGACAAAAAGTAATCCTATGAGGGCGGAACCCATAAAGGATTAGATTACTTTGTTATCCGTCTGTTTATCCTTTTAAGGTTAAAAATTAAATTAATATGAAATCAAACGTTTTTCCTTTGAATAAAATCCCGAGCCTAAAAGATTCGTTCGAAAATCGTTCTAGTTCTCACGAAATGTGCCTTACACGTTAACGTTATAGCTAGATTCTCATAAGCGAGTGTCGTTAGCGGTTTGAGATCCTGAACCCAGCAGTAGGTACCTACCTCATCATCTGCCTCGCGTTTTCCCAACTATAATTATACTACACTGACCAGTAATATAAAAAAGCCACTTGCAAAGTGCCAAAAAAATCGAAATACCTATCTCCTAAACCACAAGTTAGCTACATGAAGTAAAAAGAAAGTTATAAAGGTGTTTTTTATGTGCTATTAAATACCTACACTTGTGTGGTTTCGGAAATATTTCATGATAAGTAAGTTAGTGGCTTTTTTATATTGTTCATCCGTGTATGTTGGGGTCGGTTTCCAGTCTAACCGGATGCAGCTGAATATCTGTTTAATGCACGGAGCGACTGCCTATCTGGGGTGACACGATACCGCTTGACAATACCTATCTGCAGCAGTAGGTACTATGATGAAACTAATATTTTATGTCGATCCAAAATTATATAGCTTTTTACTTCAGATATGCCAAGTAGATACTTGATAGGTAGGTTTGTTGAATTGAAACTAGTTTTATTTATTTATTAGTAAGTACTCCACAAGTTAGTTACTCCAAAATAGTTTTTTCTATTGCGTATTAGCTAGCTATGTTCACGATTACCAGTTCTTAATGATTTTGATTTATTTTTAGGAGCGGCCATAAGTAACATATTGCTGTACCGTACATGCGTGCACTCTTTGCACTACTCCGTGGAGGAATGCAAGCCATTCCTGTCTCTGGACAAGACTAACGAAACCCATCATCTCGAGGCCGAAGTACAGCGGTATGCGACCGTTGTGAGCACCGTCAAGAGTATCATAGAGGCGGTGGTACCAGCCATATTGTCCTTTTTCTTAGGTGTTTGGTCTGACACTTATGGACGGAAACCGCTGGTTGTGTGGCCGCTTTTCGGTAAGTACTTTTTGAATTAACTAACTGATATTGAGTTTTTTGTTATTGAGAACAATGATAATAAAGTAGGTTGCCTGTCTGTCTTAAACAACTTTATTTACGTTATTTTTAACCACAATACAATGGAATATTATCTAATTTGTTGTACAAAATCAGACTATTTTCGTTTTCTTCTTTGTTATTAATCATGTAAAATAATATTGTATGCATAAACGCGACATTTATCGGCCATAAAACCTTAATACATTATGATGCAGTTTGTTAAATACCTATACTGCCGGTAGATATCATAAATAATCAGGGAATCAGGGAATCAGGGGATTTTCGTGATATTATTTTATTTCGTATCTTTGACCTCTTTAAGGCTCCAAACACATATAAATCTGTATTTCATTTTGTTTCTTCCAGAATATTAAATTTAAAGATAGTATGTTAAGTATGTTTTACCCTTTTATCGCCAGATTTGTGGTTTAGACCAATCCCTCGTATTCAAAACCTTTTTTGTGGACTAATATCTACAATAAGTCGTCCTTTTTTAGTGGAGCATAATTTCTGTCAAACCGGTGCTCAAATTGCGTTGCCTTTTGGTTTGTTTTTCCACTTTAGCAGGTTTAAGGTTTTAATGGCGCGCTAAATTATTGTAACTGATACCAAATAGAACCAGTTTAGCCTTATCCTTTTTTATGATTGGTAATTTTAACCTTTTATTTGCAGACAGATACCAAATAGGCATATATTGAGCCCCCTGAAGGTTAATTAAAACAAAATTTGCGCTGAATGCTAATTGTAAACCAAATTTCAACAAATAGTCGTTGTCTCTGCTCGCAAACCAATAGTAGGTATTGTATTATTAGTATCTAATTATATTATTCGGTTGGTAAACTGCGCAAAATTATGTCCATTATCTGGTTTAATTATTCTCACACTAGATAGCTACACGCGTAATCAGATATATTGAATGTAACTAGGTAGGTATCTCTGCACTATTTTCCCGATTTTGATAAGTCATAAATAAGTCGTAGATTCGTCTTTATTGCGGGAGTGTCACTGGGTATAGAAGGGTGGGTATATTAAAATGAACGAAAATCAAAATGGCGCATTTTTGGCGCCAACATTCTATGTTTAAAAAAAATCAAACCGTTCGAGTGGGGTATCAAAATAAATGGTTTTGAAAATAGGTAATCTATCTAATTCTAATTAAAAAAAATATTAGGACAAAAATTACGAGTAATATAGTAATATATCAATGGTAATGAATCAATCAATTCCAAATAGGTATATCTAAACAGACTGTTTTTTTAATAATTATATGACCACCACTATTTACAATAGAAAACACACACATAATATTGGTCATGGTCATGGTCATGTGGTCATCACATAATTAGAAACAGTTACTTTGGAATTCTTCCAACAACAACCATGTTTCTTATTGGTTCGTCCGGGCCTACAATACCAAAATTCTATAGATTATAATGCTTGTTTTTCTCTTTCAGTTAGACATGTCTTTTTATACCTAGGCTACCAACTAACTGACTACTTTTTCTCTACGAATAGACCTTTTTTTTCTTTAGCTATAATTATGTGTTACTATAGGATTCTAGACTAGACTAGCTTGCTGACCTTGCCAGACACTAGATTACAGTCCACAGACAAACTAGATTTTTTTATTGTTTTCGCATTGTAAAAACAAAATACTGCTGGCCAACATTGAAAACAATTAAATTATAATTGTGGTTTAATTAATTCCATTGTTCTGTAATCTAAATACCTAATACCGCATGTTGTGGTTGTGGAGTAAGTGCCTACTGCTAGTACCAATTGTACAGTCACGAGCTTTAATTTGGGACCCACCTAAGGTTGAATATCGTGTAGCAAACTTTCGCCATTTAGAGCTATTATGTTAACGCTGTCACTGCACAAACAATAAACGTCATAATGTTTACCATCGACAACTTTACGTTTCTAGGGGCTAACGTCAACTGGAGCGAGGGCAAACGATCATTACCGATTTCCGAGTAATAATTACTTTTTGGTCCTGTGGTCCCATAAGAAAAAAGAAACAAATATAAAAGAACAAAATTATATTGTCAATATATGATAGCTAGTCAACTAACCCGCTTATTCTTCAAACCTATATTAGTTAAAAAGTTTTGTCTCTTTCTCAAACATAAATATCAAAGTGACGGACCAAAACAACATATTTAAAATAAAATAGGTTTAAAGGCCGTTTATGATTATGGGGGCTTAGAAGATTTCAGCTAAAATATTGATTAATAAAATCTTTAGAAAAACAAAGTTATTTATTCTTTATATTTATTAAGACATTTATGACACAAACCTCAATCTTAACACAATTATATAGAAAGCATGGTTAGCGGCGCACAAAATAAACACTTATCACCGAAGGCTACGACTAAATTAATTTAAATCTCTCCAGTATTTTTTTTATCATAAATATTCAAAACCGCGTATATCCACCTTCATTGTCAATCACAGCCTGGAGCCGGTTACGCATGGATCCAATTAATTTATCACATATGTCAGTACCCCTTAAACTTTCCCAGACTGTGAGGCAGTGATCCATAAGTGCTTCTCTAGTTCTTTCGTTTCTATTTGACCATTTTTGAACCATTAAGCCCCATAAATTTTCTATAGGATTTAAATCGGCACACTTTGCAGGCCACGGAATACGATTTAAATTTGCTCTATTATTGTCGAACCAAGTTCTAACGATTCTTGCCGTATGAATTGTTGCGTTATCTTGAACAAAGTTTATTGGAGCAACATCTTCTTGTGGATAATATAGTCGCAATGTTGGAAGGACACTCTCGTCTAATAAATCGACATAATCTTGAGCAGTGGCCCTTTTTTTTTTTTTTTTTTTTGGGTGGGAAATCATCAAATGACGTCTCCCGCTCTGGGTGGAGCGGGAGGGCGTGTCAGACTCTTACTGACTAAAACCCACCCGTGTTCCTTCTCTTGCCTGTGCAATGCCAGGGGGCCACGGTATCCCTTTCGGACTTTCCCGCAACCCCGGCAGGCAATGGTCTCATCGGACCCCTTCACTCGCTGACACTCTTTGAGGCGCGCGTGGAACACAACGCGCCGTCGACCCGGGCTTGGTCCTTACCGGACGGCGAGCTACCCATTGCTCACCGTCCGCAAGCCCGTGCCTACGGTGGCCGGGAATCCGCGATCGATTCCCGACGCCCGGGGCGTCTCCTCCTGCGGCGGCTAGGGGCGTGAGGGCGCGAAATTTGCCTCTCCCTCACGCGCTCCGCCTCCTCCTTCGCGAGCATTACTGCTTCACAGAAGGAGGTGACGGCCTCCCATGCCCTCTCGCTCCGTACCATGGCCTGGACCAGGGCCGGACGCGAGAGATCCCCGCCACCGATCGCCTCCACGAGGACACGGCGTTGCTCTGCCCAAGCCGGGCATACCTCCACCGTATGCTCCACCGTGTCCTCCGGGCGATCCACGCAGTGATGACACCCTTATCGCCGCAATAGTGGCGTGCCCAGCACTGGGTTGCGACAATCGCACTCTCCATGACGCCATGAGATCCCGTCGGAGCTCTGTCCGCTGTGCCGCGATTTCTCGCGGCATCGGAGTCAAGCCCCGGCGTTTCGCCTCCCCGCGCCACTCCCAAATATGCGCGAGGACTTTTGCCTCCAGATCCCATGGCGGCAATCCGGCAAGGAGGCTCGCCGCCTCACCGGAGACCGTGCGGTATCCCCGGACCAGCCGGGTGGCCATGACCCTCTGGGACGCGTTCAACCGGCGGGCAGGCCGCCGCCTCAACGAATGCGCCCACACCGGTGCCCCGTACAGGGCCATGGACCGCACGATCCCCGCGTATAGCCTCCGGCAGGAGGCGTTTGGACCCCCAAGATTGGGCAGGAGCCGCTTCAAGGCAGCCCCGGCCCGGTCCAGTCTGGGAGCCAAACGTCGGAAATGCTCCACAAAGTTCCACCGACTGTCGAGGACGAGTCCCAGGTACTTCATCGTCGACTCGACGCCGATGTGAACCCCTCCTACCGTTATTTGGGAACCCGACGGTGGCGCGTTCCGAGGACCATGAAAACACATGGCCTCAGACTTGTGCAAGGCCACCTCGAGTCCCAACTGCCGGATTCTGGCCACGATTGTCGCAACCCCGTGTGTCGCTAGTTCGGCCGCCGCCTGGTGCGACCTCCCCTGCGCCAGGACCAACGTGTCGTCAGCGTAACAAACGACGCTGACGCCATTGGGGAGGTCGGCGCGCAGCACCCAGTCGTATCCGATGTCCCACAGATGCGGCCCCAGGACCGATCCCTGTGGGACACCGCACGACATCTCTCGCCGGTTCCACTCTCCCTGGTGACCGGGGTAGATGATGGCCCTGTCTGCCAGATAGGCCTCGACCACACGACAGAGGTAGGTCGGCATCCGGTGATACCGGAGTGCCTCCCTGATGCAACTCCATGAGCAGTGGCCCTGGGAGGTAAATTTTTTAGTTCTCCAATGCCGGCTGAACTAATCCAGCCAGACATGTTAACTGTAATGCGACCAGACGCGTTGTTAGCTATGACGTGGTCTTCCGTGTATCGCGTCCTGTCAATTCGCCACAAATGTAGTCTGCCCGTTTGGGAAGATTGAAAAGTCTTCATCGATGAAAGCCGTCGTCGTCCAATCAAAATTTAGATACTGACGTGCGAAAATAAGTCGAGCAGCTTTATGGGCATCCGTCAACGCATTTTTTTTTGCAGGCCGCCTGTGATGCAGTCCCATAGCTTTAAGATGCCTTCTAACTGTTGAAGGGTGGACTTCAAACGCTTCCGCAAAATGCCTCGTTGCCGTAAATCCATTCATCAGGTATTGCCTTTGCATCAAGCGGCTCTGCTCTTGTGTTATAACTTGCGGGTGATGGTTGTTTCGTCGTAAGTCAATAATATTTTCCTCGTTCCCGTGGCGTCGAACCCAGCGGCGAACTGTGTTTCTTGTCACATTTATTCGTCGCGATATCTCGTGAATGCCTACTCCTTGTTCGTGCAAATCAATAATTTGGAGCCTTATTTGGTCACGATTAGCCGCAAGCATTTTATTAATTGGTAAATTATATTTTGTGAAAATATCACATTAAACTATTTTCTTAAATGGCACTGACACGACACATGTTCGTAATTAGAAAATCGTAATGATAGCTTTTTGCAACGAGGTTATCATTTCATAGGTCGATTAGATAAGACATTTTATGTCTTAACTTGACATTCAACATTTCAACCTTAAAGCAAAGTTTCAAAGTTTCGACCTTATTGCATTATGATTGTTCTAACAACATTTAACGGAAATGGGTCCCAAATTAAAGCTCGTGACTGTACCTGCACTCTGCAGTGCTATTCTGTAGGTAACAATCTCACCGTGAAAACTTAGGTGAAGTGAGCTCGGAGTGAGCTGTCAGTCTCTGTGGAATGACAGCTCACTTCAAGCTCACTTCACCGTGAGATTATTACAGAATAGATCGGGCTGTTAGTTACAGTCGCCGGGAGGCGCGGCGCGGCGAGTGCTAGCTAACCTAAATAGAAAATACCCAATTCAAACTGTCCGTCAGGCTGGACTGGCTCCTTGCTTTAGGCGCGGGACATACACAAATGGCTAGTGGCGCGGGCGCGCGCAGCGACGCCGCCGGTGTGGCGCGGACGCTTTTTTTTTTAACTATGGCATCTCGCAGGTATACCATTATGTTATTTACTGCTTAACCGGACTGTCCTGTGGCAGCCAGGAGCAAAACTATTCTAAATTAAAATTAGGCGAACGCTCGCTAAGGGCACCCCCTGTGGGGTAGGTACAAACCTCGGCTTAGGGCGTCGCTGAGGGGAGGACAGCAAGATCTGACAGACTGGATCACGGATAGATCATTATTATTATCAGGGGAATTTAAAGCTACGCGCTCAGCTGCGGCGCGGGCTGGTGCTTAATCGGACTAGGCGCGGACGCATACCTATTTCATACAAAATTTATAGAACTAGTTGTAGTTACGTGACGTGGAACATACACACAACGCCCGCGCCGCACGCACCGTCGCGCGTCGTCGCACAGTGGTCGAGCTCCATACTCATAGAAACGTACAAAATACAAAAAAAAAAAGGAATGTTTCTCGTATTATTTATCCCTTTACGTGATATTAACGTATGGATTGCATTAGTAGCTCCACGCGTGAGAAAAAAAGTATTGTTTTTTTTTGTACGGGAGAAAACATTTACTTTTTTTTAAAATTGAATGGAACTGAAGGGCTGGTGCTAACACGAATTATTGTATAGACGCCAGCACATCAACCTCCTACAATCTGTAAAATGTCATCAACTTTATTACTAAAAAAAAATAAAGGGTTCAAAGATGATTGGGAAAGTTTGACAGTTTAGGTAGGTTGACGTGCTGGCGTTTGTACCATGCACGGCGACCAAGACGACATCCAATTCATGCACAGCCTATGGGTGCCGCTTTGAGAACCGCAAATTTTAGAAATTTTTAATTTTCTGTGCTTATGTGATTTTTCAAATCTTTGACGTGGTGAAATGCAGTTGCCGATTGATTCACTTATAATGTCGTTAGTTTATAGCTCAGAACAATAACTAAAGCCTATAAGGCGCTTTACGACATTTGAAGTGTACGCTGTCATAGACAAAAGAGTATTAGCTAGTGATGTGACTATGCATAAAATAAATATCGATATCGACTTCTTAGTTTATGGTATCGCTCCATGGCAATAAATCTAAATAATTATGCTAAGGTGAAATAAAAAACTCACTTCTGTCTGATCAGGGGCTGCAGTCCCGACATAGATTGCGAAACGCTTTACGACCACTTTCGGTTGGAGACACGAAAAGGAGTCCCTAGACGGATAAAAATTCTTTAAAAGCACAATAAAATCATTTTCAGTTTCAAAGCAGTAGCAACGAGTGCCATTATGATGAGTAGATTTCGTTCTTAGGAAAATGGCTGCTTTTCGTCGTCAAATTAATTAACAACGACCCAACACAAAAATCACGTGACTGTCGCAAAGTCCTAACGATCCGGTCGTAACTATATTTGGTAGTCTTGACACTCAAAGTTATCGATCGCCAACGGTATTTTATCGAAAATATATCATTTTCGTAATGTTTACGAATACAGTTTGCGGCCATTTTTGAAAGCCCGCAAAGTGATTCGGTAGTATCGTAATTGTAAACTACTTACCATATGTCATTATGAACAAAAAATATGCGGAACCGGCTAGAAGGTGTCTGTGTGCCCGTAACTCTGTACCGATGAGGCTTTTAAGATTACCTTTAGGCTTTTAATATGTACCTATATGAGTAAATAAATAACACACAACCGCAACTCATGTTTTCAACTTTATTAAATTTAAATTGTCACTCATTTACTTATAAACTAACTAACAATAATATCTTATATTATATGTATGAAAAGTAAATATCTTATCGTCAAATATCTTATATCTAATAAAACTAATTAATTACTCATTTTCATGCCTTTACATACTTGAATTAGCCATATTTGTAAAAACTATATACATAATAAACATTTACATTTTGTACTTCAAATGAAACTAAGTAACATAGTACATATAATGAGATCTCAATAAGTATCAGAACTTGTACACGGAATTCTCAAATTTCTTTACTCAAAAAAAAAAATTGTCCGTATGGCTCCTGTAATTAGTAATAAAATACCTAACAATAATAAAGACCTACCGTTGCTATTATTGAGAAAACAGCTGTATAATTCATAAAATTATTTATTATTCTGTATAAGATTTATTAAAGCCGATAAGTAAACGGAATTGAAATTTGTTTTCCATGAAAAATTGTACTTTCAAGATAAGATGTACATAGTCACTGTATAATTTACAAGAAAATCAATTAATTTTATTCAATCAGGTTCTCCAATTTTCCCCGGTATTCAAGGAGATTTTGAAGTAGCCAATAATTGTCTTTGAAAAAACCAAACTATGTCTTTGCCCGTATAGGGACCCCATTTAGAATAATTAACCGAATTCAGTCATATACCGATCGGTAAGAATGTCGGGACTGCAGCCCCAGGATAAATTATTAACAAATTGAAATTACCAAGAAAACGCTGAAATAATTTTAAGAGAGCGATTAGCCCCGGAACGAGTAACAAAAAATTAAAATCATTGTCCTTTAAAAATTATAGTTTTTGTTAGGAATGTCCTTACTTTTTCTACAGGAGAAGATAATTCTTTTGCGATATAATGAATTCTAATTGTTAAATATTCTTTGCTTATCAATTTTATCAACAGATTTCTATGATCATCCAATACATCATTATCGAATGAATGTTCGAGTAAATCATCAAAAATTGACGTTGGTAGCAATATTTGCGATATTTTATTTATCATTGACAACAAATACTTGGGTTGTCCTAAAACTTTGGAACCTGCACGAATTTCGTATTCACGTAGAATTTTTTCAGCGGTTTTACAGACTTTGCAAACCCCATCGGAGGGTTTTATAAGACCACCTCTATCTTTAATAGAAATCAAGGAAAACGATGCTTGGCTGAATTTATTTTCCAAACATTGGACACATTTTTCGCAGCTTAATTCTTTTTTTATTTCCCGCACTACAAAGCCTGCTACATAATGTATAACGTGATTTGCGTACTCCGTCAAAGTTCGTGCGCTCAAAACATAGTCGTGGTCAAATATGGCACTCGATACATCTGTAAGTTCGACAAGCCTACTATTTCCTGTGGTCGAATTTATTATTTCTTTATATTTTTGCACGTTATAATTGAGAACTGTTACAGTTTCTAATGGTACACAATTACCGGTTGAACCATCTTTAAATTGTGCGTGCACAAGTAACCTTTTATAAACAGCACGGAACATTCGAGCTGAAGGGTTGTTATTGAAACCACATTTTGACCTGATAGCTCCGAAAAACAATTCTATGTGGTCCTGACTCAATTTGTAGGTACATAAATACCTCATAACGCTGTTTTCAGGGGCAACATATTTATCGTATAAGGCTATTAAAGATTTCATACAAATAATAAAGCCCCGAAAGCCAGTTGACCTATTTGAATTGATTACAAGAGAACCATTTAAGAATTTAAGATTTTTTATATATTCCTCAGCAGCAACAAAAAATATTTTAGTTTCGTCTATATTAAATTTGGCGGTTGCCCGTTTCCATCCTTTTGCCCTCATGTTTCTGCTGTTCATAGTATCGAAAAGATTATTAAATATTCTTATAAATTGAATAGTGCCATCACAATCAGCAAACTCAGGAATTCCCAGATTTTTACAAAATTCTAGGGCATCTGCAACAGACGCACTGAGTAGTTGTGTGGCTAATCGAACCTTCATTTTTTGTTTTATGTAATTAATGTGATCTTTTCTTAATTTTGTACCTAAATGAAGTCTTTCATTATTCTGCAGGTTGTGTAAGAGTTGAATATAGTTCCAAGATATTTTTTTTCCTTGATTATCTATCAAAACTTTCTTGTCCCCAAATGTGTTACGTATTAACTTAATATTATGGCACGGATCTGGCCACAAACAAACTTCGTTACCATTTTGAATTACAGAATAATTAAGTGAATTCATTTCGCAGCCTAAATGACTACACATGGCTTTATTAGTTGTAGCACCATCAAAAGTAAGGGAAACCACTTTAGCCCCAGTGTTTTCTATCAATGTTAGACATTGCTGTACTAATAAGGATTTCTGTTCAGCTGTGATGGAGTCTATGAGAAAATATCCTACAGGGATTTTCCACGTGTCATTTACAGCCGTTAATACGAATGTCAACGCTTCCCTTGCTAGCGGTATATCCTGTGAATCAAGATCACATCCGATGTTAACATATCCAAAATAATTTTTCCCATCCCATTCGACTAACTTACGAAGTGCCATTTCGTCGAATGACAATGCGCAATATAGAGGCTTGCCACTATTAAATTTAATTCTTTCTTTTATTGCGTCAAAAGCTTCTTCTGTGAAACCCGGGTTGCAGTTAATACACTGGTACCATTTAGAAATTGTCTTCGGATGAGGCAAAACATCTTTTAATTCATTACGCACGTAAGCATATGCGCGCGGGGATAGGTAATTCAAGGTAACTGCGAATTTTTTCAGCTCTAAACTGTATTCACGCGTGTTGTCTCCCTGTTGCTTCGATAAATATTTTTCAATAACTGGATTGTTTTTCACACAGTCCAGTAAAAGCATATTTTCTTTTTCAATTTTTTCTTTTTCTAAAAATTCTATTAATCTCAAGTTTAAATTCATGTTTTTATTTTTTAAACGTTTTGTCTTTTGTTGCAAAGAATTAATTTTTAGTAAACGTCGTTTAGAAACTTTTTTTTGTCTTTCTAGATCCTGTTCTAACTGAACTACACGATTAATCAATCGTTGCCGACTTGGTGACGTGACAGATGTTGCACTGGATACAGATACAGATCCACTGGTAGATGCAACTCCACCAGAAAATGTAGCTCCGCTATTAATCTGAAAAAAAAAAATTGTTTCGTTTACCGCTGTGCTATAAATCTTTGAGCCAGTCATTTGTCCGAGCATTCGCCTCACGATTCTGAGGTTCCGGGTTCTATTCCCAGCGGGGACTATTTCCCCAATTGGTTAGGACAATGCAAGCTGAATCACCTGATTATCTGAAAACTAAGAAGATTCCGTGCTTCGGAGGGCACGTTAAGCCGTCAGTCTCGGGCGCTGTCACAACGGCAGTGGCCGTTACAAAAACCACGTCAGAGCCTAATCAGGCGGTTTGGAAACTCTGATATCATGGTTTGATGAATCGTCTAGGTCCAAACAACCCACACAAGAACTACATCAGTATTCTAAATAAAATGAAAATACTTACCTCAGTGGACATAAATTCCTCCTTGCGCAGATGTAAGGAAGGCACTGCAGCTATTTTTAACCTGCGCCATTTATGACCAATGTTAATAAAGCAGTCATCGCTGAAATGTTTGGAACAAATACGATGTTGTTTTTCCATTCCCAGTTGTTACGTGCAATGGCGTTGATCCATTTTTGCCTCATATCAACATCGGAGGGAAATCTGAAAATGACAAAAAAAATCATAGCCACACATGAGTTTAAATTATTATACCATTTTTGGCAACTGTCATTTAATTACTCATACGTACAATTCGCTCGCAAGACCGTAGGTATTATTTATTTCACTCTTAAATATTTAATCCTTCCCAAAACTACGTGTGAAGAAAAATAATGCAATAATTTAGATGACACTAGTTTTATCGATATTCTATCGATAGTTTATTTTTGCAAGCACTATTGCAAAAATATATATGCCGATTTAAAATGTATGATTTCCATATAATCGAACTATTAAATTGCATAAAATCTTGATTTCAAAACACTACCGTGTACACATAGTTCAAATAATTAGAAAAAATGCCAAAATAACTTACAATGAGAATGCAAAACTGACAAAATGACCATAGTTGATTACTTACCGATGGAAGCTTATGATTTCCGCATCATTTTCTTTGCGGGATGAATGGGATTTACATCCCACTATAATGCAGGACATTATTTAATCTTTAAGCTTTGCGATTTACACTAAATCACTGTTAATATTGTACTATTTTTACAAAAACACGTAAAATCAACAAAGCACTTCAACTCGCATGCTGCCTTACGCATTATACGAAAAATTGCGATGAACAAAGTCATAGACAGAAACCTGAGACGTTAAGTAGCTTTTAAACTTAGTATCATAAAGGTAGCCAAAGTAACCAAATTGACGTTTGCTTTGTGACGATTTGCATTTTGAGCAACCTACATCTGTCTCTTTCTAATACTGTTATAAGTGTATAAGAAAACAGAGACGACTATATTACTTAAATTTAGCTTCCTTCTATGCTTTAGTTATTGTTCTGAGGTTTATAGCCTGCTAATGACTTTTATGATGAGAATACTTAATTAAGAACGATATTGATTAAATACTTTTTTGTTTACAAAGTTTCATTCCAAGAACTGAGTAACTCATTTGTTAGTCATTGTTGAGTTAAAACTAGATACTAATGACATGAGCATTACCAGTTAACATCTCCAGTTCCATTCAATAAAAAAAAAATGTAAGTAGGTAAGTAGGTACTTACTAAAAAAAACACATTTTTTTTTTCTCACGCGTGGAGCTACTAATGCCATCCTAATTCAAAAATCATTTATCATTTATCTTTTCGATTATTTTCCCCCTAAAACGCCCGCCCTTCACCACTTCCTAGTGCTTTAACGGGAAAGAAGAAATGGCGCAACAAACTCCCCAGCAGTACAGCTGTCAGAATAGTTAGAAAAAGTTGATTCTATACAATAGTACCTACTTATGCAAAATAATTTACATTACGCAACACAGGAGGAGCTCGTGGCTAAGTTATAACTGCCGCATGGGTCGATCCATCAGGTTAAGCTATACTTACCGGGGTTGGTCTGTGGATGGGTGACCATCTTTACATACCGAGACTCCTCCGTGCCTCGGAAAGCACGTTAAGCCGTTGGTCCCGGCTGTCATTCGTGGATCTTTGACAGTCGTTACGAGTCGTCAGAAGCCCGAAAGTCTGACAACCAGTCTTACCAAGGGGTATCGTATCACCCAATTACTGGGTTGTGGAGGTCAGATAGGCAGTCGCTCCATATAAAATACTGGTATTCAGCTGCATCCGGTTAGACTGGAAGCTGACCCCAACGTAGTTGGGAAAAGGCTAGGCAGATGATGAACACAAAACATTTAATTAAATTAGTTTCTTTATTAAGTTACCTAGCACACGTCAATATACTAATAAAAAAGATCGAAATCTATATTGAAGCGAAAATAAAATTTTAAAAGTAAAAAAAAAAACAATACCAGAATGAAAGCTTACAGGCATAAAGGGCGTGCCCTTTTACATATACTTAAAGCTGTAACTCGAAGTCACAAAATATGATAAACTAGGACCATCGAAGTAAAAATAAATAAACAGTTAATTACTTATAATAATAACAAAACACCCGTTCACGAGCATAATGCAAAGATCAGCCACTACCCCCCTCACCATATTTGAGGGAAAGAGGCAACCCGACCCCCGACGCTACCGCAAGCAGTGCAATTTAAGAGAGCATGACGAACGTTGCTCAGACAAGAATAATATGATCAATTTTCGAGGTCGCTACTGTCGCTAGATTAATTATATGACTGTATGATATTAGAATAAAACTCCTAAAAATAAAACAGTGTAATGAGTAGATTACGTCAATAATAAATTAAATTAGTATGGCTAAGTAAGTAATCTTTAACTTTATAGAAACCTTTTTGTCATTGTTTGTGTTTAATTAATGATTTGAATTAATTGAGGGTCAGTTCTTTACCATGGCTTGGGAGTTTGTTGAAAAAACGTATACTTTGGCAGTTTAATTTTTTGGAGCCTAGCCTGGGCACAATAAGTAAATCGTTGTTTCGAGTATTTACGCTATGAATGATGTCAAATTTCATCCATACGTTAAGACTTAAGACCTAAAGGGAGATATACTAGAGAAAATACGGACGGCACGGTTGGCGCAGTGGCTAAGCGATTGACTGCTGCGCTGCGTGTCGCAGGTTCGATTCCGGCACGGAACAAAATAAATATTTGTATGACCTAAGTTTCTATGAGTACGGAGCTCGATTTTCAGACCACTGTCCATCATCTCGCCCGCGCCACGTCTGTACCCTAATTGCGTAATATACGATCAATCAGAAGCTGAAACTGCTCAACAACGAAAAAACGCAACGAATGGTGTTGAACTGTCAAAATGAAACAGATTAGTTGTTAAGGAAGCACACTAAATACCTACCTAATAAACTGATTATTGTTAGTAAGTACATCTGCACATGTTAAAATAGTATCAAGTCGAATCATGTGTGGATATTAATCAAGTCGGGACATGAAGTCCAGTAGGTAGCATCAAATCTGGAAAGTTTTGGCCCAGTTCTAACATGTCAACTAATATAGAATGTTTCGAATAAATGATCCGACAAGTTAGAACAAGAAAGTCTATTAAAATCAAAGATTCCTGACACAAAATCAGGTCTCTAGCAATAACCAATGTACCTATAGACACCGACTTAACTAAAAGATGTGTTAGACATTTGTCCGTGTCTACAGGTAACTAAAAATACCTTATTTTCTCTTGTTTACCTGTCCTTATGTAATAAAAGGTATATAACTCCGTTGTCAGTCATAATACAATGTTTTGATTATGACTACAACACTGACTAGACTATTTCCCACCTGAATACCTATTTAAAACCATGAGAATACCTATCTGTGTTTATAATTACGTAATCCATTGTTCTAGAAGTAATTATCATGTCATAACTTGCACCTGCGCAACCCTGCCTCCCTCATTCGTGTAAACACCCTCGTCATAGCAAAATGGGAAATACCCAGCTATACCCCGACCCTCTGTCGCGTCCCTGAATAGCGAACTGCCCTGTTGTATAGGAGCAAATTATTGTGTTTGCACAAGTGGTACCCGCTACTTGCCCTATAGTAAAAATCTACTTAAGGTATCGGGTCTGATTTTACAATTGTAGTTGCCTAGTACTAGTTGCCTAGTACTCTCTTAGAAAGTCTCAGATTCTTAGTCAGTTGAGCTTTAACTTCGTTCCTACAAACATCGCGCTACTTGAGGTATAAATTCGTGCCGAATAAAGTATTAAATTCGGATTACATCTAGCTCTAACCTTTGTCTGTATTACTGTTGTGTATTTTAAATATATTGTGTGTGTGTGTGTTTTATGTGCAATATACGTGGATCTATTACATTAGCTGCTTGTGGTTTTTCTACTGTGCCAAACCTTACAACAAACCGCCCCCTTCAAACGACATAAGCTGGTCGTTTACATTTTGGTCATTCGACAGCCGGATATCGTTTACATTAGTCGTAATCGTTTACGAAACGTTTATGTTACGTAATTAGATAGCTGTTGTGTATGCCACGAAACAGGCGCGGGCACGCCGCCATTGAGAAGATCCTCCTTTTTTAAATCCGTTAAAAAGTTAAAAGCACAAATGTCCGGCCCCACTCATATCACGACAACTACATACTTACTCATTTATTTATCTGTAGGTACCTAAGTTTTGGATTTATTTATAGCTTTTATGGTTTTCTGTTGACCAAAAGCGGGAGGCAGGGCCAGCCTGACGGACAATTGAAATCATCTGCAACACGAAAATCCTTCGTGATTGCCTGCAGTTTAAGTTAAGGCGACATTTTCCTGGCCTGTGGGCCTTTGAAACGCTACCTCGGCCTCCCCCAAATGCAGAAAGACGTATTTATTTACGATTCAATGCCGATCATTTCGCGAAAAATCCATGCCACAGCATAAAATATTGCAGTTGACCAACTGAACTAGTTTTTCTTAGGTTCGATTATTTTCAATAAGTTTACATTTTATGGGACTTAGGTACGGTGTAGTGAACTAAAATGATTACTTAAAATGTCCTGTGTACCTAATGGGCGTTTTCACATTAACAGATAACGACACCAGCCCGATACCGATAATATGTCGGCAGCTATTACACCGACATCGATAATTATAATTATTATCGGCCCAATGATATTGGTAACCATCGCGACGCACCAAACAATGTGGTTGTTTGGTGCATCGCGATGGTTACCTACTAAGTATCGCCGTCTTGAAGTCGGCAGTGCGAAAAAATGTGTTCAAGTGATAAAATGCCGCTACTCTCACCGCACTGTGTCTTCGCCGATAGATATCGTACCTATATCGGTGTCGGTCGCTGTCTGCGACGATATAGGTGTCAATAGCAAGACAATGTAAAAGCGTTTGGTAGGCACTAAAAGTATCCGATCACCAGACCTCCGATATCGTGTCGATGTCGGGTCAGTGTCGTTATCGGCTAATGTGCTGTGTTGTGAACTTGTGACAGTCAATTCATTTTATTAATTAAAGAAACAACATTTTTACCTTTTGATATAGTGTTATGGGATAGTTCGTAGAACGTACACAGAAAAACATGAAGTTTAGGCCTCTTCTGTCATCTATGGTTTTAATATAAATCAATATTTATGGTTAGGTGACTGTTAATGAGAAATCCCGTGTACAAACTGCACACGGGATTTTTTTAGTGATAGTTAGGTAGTCATGAATAATCTGTAAGAATCCATTAGTGTATCAGTGTTGTGCCATTAGGTATTATATGAAGGAACGCAGGCGTTTAATAATTCACTTAAAATGAAAAACTTCGCAAGGAATGGGAAATTTCTACTGAAGGCTGCGCGTTTAGACCTCAGGAGGAGCTGCTTCTCACACGGACAACTCTGTCGCTTTCTCGCTAGTCCAGCCAGCCAGCCAGTCGCGTCACCAGTCCTAACTCTCTGTATATTTTGGTAGGCGAGACCAAAACTTCAAACCTATTGTACTTACAGTGAAGATTTATAAAATATGCCTGTTATTTTAATATATTGTGGTATCTTACGACTGCCACGTGAATGAAGACGACGCAGACTAAACTAGTTTCAGATAAACATGGCTTTGTGGTAGTAAGGTGAAAGTTTAAAATTGCAATGGTTCTACTGCGTATCTCAACGGTCCCGCAAAATGTAATTTTGATAGAAAATATCAGTCGTAATTTCGTTCGTTATAAAAGGAAATCATCTGCAAAATTGCATGCTTCTATACCCAGCGTGGTTTAGGTTGTGCATTGTATGTCAGTGAATTTAAGAATTTTATCAAGTAAGTGAATTTAAGAAAAAAAACCATACAAACTTTCATCTTTATTTATACGGGCTAAAAATGGTCGTACTGTTTCGTTTATAATGTGACCATATTTTTTTGTTTTGGATATTTTCCACCACTCATGAGGATTCGTAAATATTGACAGCTCTATATGAAGTAATAATTGCCGTACTTTATTGCCAAGTGACGTACCTACTGCTACAGCTATAATTTATCGAATCTATTATTTTAGGACATCGACATTTTAGAACGACATTTTATCGTATACAGAAGTGTCGTATACGATATCGTAACCAGTGACTTTTTGTATTCAAAACTGAAAATGGTTCATACTGAGCCAATACGATACAATCATTCAAGAAAAAATTGTGTTGCTGGCTCAGCTATTCCAAAAATATAATTATGATTTTTATCGTGTTCTATACATTTGATCATGTTAATATAGCACTTTTGTTCAAAACAGCATTTTTTTTCTAATTTTAATTGTTCTTGACAGAGTGAAAGTTGTTTTAAATATTTTTTATACAACCTACAACCGGACCAATTGTATATTATATGTTTATTAATATAGAATATGATATTAGCAAAGACAGTTCGGTGGAGAGTAAATATAGTAACATGGATGAATCTGATAAAAAAAACTTCTTCATATACGACGATAAAAAATTATATAAGACTCGCACTTGACTATAATTTTATCGATAATAATTTGTAATGTGTCTAACACTATTGTAAGATGACAATTAAACGTCATCTTATCGCATAGAAATAATCACACTTTCGAAAACAATATTATGACTTAAAACTATATTAAAATTACGAAATATTTTTTCTGAGTTGTCGCAATTTCATATCTAATGTGTTCTTCTTTTATTTAATTTTTTTTTTAACAACTGCAGAGAGAGCGTATTTTTAAAAATTTTGACACAGGTCCACCCTCGATGACGTCCCGCAGGACTCTGAGCGCGAGCCGATTTAGCCCGATTTACTATATTTGGGTTTATTTTAAGATTCTATTTGCAGTTACATTAAAATAAATCCATAATCCACTAAAGTCTTTTATGGTGAACGTATAGACGAAATTTTATTGAAATTGCTTTAATTACAATCGAATAAAACCATTTTTTCTCATAAAAACTCTACATTTTGAGGAAACTTTGCGATTTTTTTGTATCGAGTCAAATTATGTCAATCGTGTTTTGGCCCTCATAATTCACTAAAAAATATCTTCAATTTTAATAATCATGAAAAAAAATAAGGCAACTTTGTAGTTTTTGAGGACAAAAATTGATTTTGCGTGCAGCCGAAATGCGTCAAAACCTCTTCTTTGGGACCCATTTCGCCTTAACTGATTCTAAGTAGGTACATCATTTGATTATGTAAGTTAATCCAAGGTCTACCATATTATTGCAGCCTGTTATAATTTTAGGTATAGCGATGACTGCAGGGCTGACGGTCGTCTACAGCATGATGGACAACTTGGGTCCCTGGTGGTTCATTGTGACTGCTATTCCTTACTCCCTTACCGGGGGTTTTACCATATTTTTTACTGGTGCATTTTGTTATTTGACTGACATCACCTCAACTGAGAATAGATCTATTAGGTAATATAAATATGAATACGCAGAAATGAACTGTGGCAACATTATAATTATTTAATATTTTTATGTTCCAGGATGACCATAATGGAAGCCTCTGTGGGTTTAGGAAGTGTAGTAGGATCTCTGCTCAGCCCTCACGTACTAAGACTTGTCGGAAATGTGTATTTAATACTAATAGCCACGACATTAAATGTAATAGCATATGTATTCACTAACGTATGTTTAAGGGAATCTTTGTCTGGGGCCATACAGGTAAGTCACCTACAGATCTCTTTATTGTTAAGGCCTTCATTTATTACGGTACCCACAGGATAGCCCGGTTAAGAGAAGGCTTCCTAAATTTAATGTTAATTTGCATTAATATTCTGAAACAGTCACGCATACAGTCAAAATTGAACTTTAGTATAATGATTTATTGGATATTTTTCTTTCCATGTACAAGACAGTTACGTAATTATAACATTTTCGCTCGATACACTTTTTATTCGAAAATCATGTTTTGTTTTAAGGATTACTTAAATAAAATTAAGATTACTCGGCTTTTGTGTCTAAAATAAGTATTCGCAGTAACAAAATATAGTTTATTATCCAGCCATAAGATATTTTTTCTCTAGATCAATTATTACTTTAGTTACAAACGAAATAAGAATTGAGACCACAGAAATATTAAAAACAGGAGAAGTGGCAAGGGGGCGTGTCGCCGACCACGTGGAGTTGAGCACCTCGCTCAGCTATTGAAAAAATGGCAGTCACCGCGAGTTAGTGTGTTGTCAACCGCGATCGTAAAAAAAACGATTATGCCGTCTTGTTAAGCGGGTTCGTGCAAAAATAGAAGCCAAAACAACAATTTTAGAAGTCATGGCATCAGTTACCACAGGTAAATACAAGTATTTTACAATATTTGTCTTAAAAATCACGAAAAACAACAAGCCGTAAAATATATCTGAGTTGTACTACTTTATTTTTGTTTTCCTATATTTATCCCGACAGTATTATTTTTGCATTAAATACATTGCTCTTTTACAACCACCTCAGTCTGTCACTGAGTGACTGAACAAGCAATGTAAATCTGACATAACGAAACCTCAATAAGCCGTAATGTCGCATGGTGCGTCCGCTGCTCCGGTCCGCCGTGTTTGAGCGCGAGCTAGTGATGTGCTCGTGGAGGTCTGACAAAGTCTATCGACAAGAAAGTCGACTGCGAATTGTTATATTACAATTTCATTTAATTGATTTTTCTTCAATTTGTTAACTCTTGTAATCCGGTTGGAAGGCCGATGTGGTTCTATGCATTTTTATCCATTTTTATTGTTTTACAGCGTAATAGACAAATGCGTAACCAAAGATCGTGAAGTAAGTTCAATAATGTTTAGTTTAGTAATCTATGGAATGTCCTTGGGTTTGAATTATGAGATGTAATGCCTTAGCCTCAAGTTACTTCGTCATTTGTTATGGTTATGGTATTTTACTGAAGTCTTCATAAATGCACCATTAGCTTCGGATGCATTATAATAATCAGCATCATATAGTCATAATTATGTATTATGCCGCAGAATTTCTATAGAGGGTTTGAAGTCATATTGTGACGTCATGCATGCTCTAAAATAAACAATTATAATATGAAAATTACTTTTAATAAGGTTATTATTAAAGATTTGGCAATGGGTCAACATTCATGCTATTTATTTCTTATGCATGCGTGTGTTATTGTCACATAAACCCCTAGTTACTAAAGAAAGAAGAATTAAATTTCTTAAAAATACGGGTTTTTTAAGAGCCTGCAAACTTACAAGTTTATGATTAGCTTCGTATACCTATATAATTCAGTAAGTCACTAACAAATTGTATTTGTACCGTTTCAGTTTCCCAAAAGAAGCAAGTAAAAAATCAATGGATTGATGCCATAGGAAGGTCAGCTAACTGGTTCTCTACAAAAACGAGAATCTCTTTTTTGAACATTTTATGGCATCATAATCATATATAACTACGTGTCGTTTGATTTGTAATTGTTTTTAAAATATTTTTATTAATTAATTAAATAATGTTTTGTTGGTTTCATATCGTTTTTGTTTACTTTATTTCCAAAACCTTTAAAGTAAATTTATCGATATATTTATCGATAACTCTTCGAATTAGTCAAGCACTATGTCGTATCCGCCCCCGAGTCCCGACAACACAATGATAATTGTTTTAGTGTGAGTAATTATACGGAAAAAGTACGCTGTGGTTTAAATAATATGGTTTATATTTAAATGACTGAGTTATCGATGGCGCGTGTGTACACTTGTTCGTAGTATTGTTTTGACGGAACTGTGTGTGCAATATTAGCGTTATGGAGGGGCAATTGTAGCTTCATCGGTTTTCTATACATTTTGAACTCCACGCCATATCTCCTTCTTTATTATATCTATGATTGAGACATACGACATTTAGTTTCGTGCTCGAACACGTTCTCTTTGATCGTGTTCGAGCACGAAACTAAATGTCGCGCACGCGATATTCCACTATTACTGATGTATTAGCGTTTAGCACATATCGGAATGGCGGGGTGCATCGGGGCGGAGCTTGCGTGGAAATTGTGTTTAGAGTGCGAGCCGACGACCTCTTAAGTTGATCTGCGAGATGCTATAAAAAACGAAAACATTTACACGTTTAGATATATTTGGAAACAGCATAAATATCAAAGGTGACCTAAGTTTATGTTGTTTCTTGCTTTTTGCCTTACAAATAGTGCTGCAATAATAGCTACATAAATAATACCTATTAGTCTACTACTAACAGTAGAGAAAAGGTTTTGGCCCAACCTCCTAGATCTTTACGGGGAATCCCTGTGGTCCTACTGAGCCACATTTTATAGACCACTCTAGCGGCTGCTCATCTTTCATACGAATACAACCCACAAGGAAAAACTCGCAAAGCCACAGCAAATGATTGGCCCCACTTATAATTATAACCATCGTATTGGATGAATAACTAATAAATTACTATAATAATAATACAATATTGAATCAACATTTCAGTTTTAAACACGAGACAAATAGTAACACACTTTCAATCTCAATCCGTGAGTTTTGAAGGATATTACTAATCCATTGCTTCATAGGTTTGAAAAATTCGTCTGCTCAACAACGTAAATAACGCAATGAACGTGGGTGAACTGTCAAAAAGAAACCCATTGTGATTAATTGTCATTTTATGTGTGTTACGCAACTAAACCGCTGATAATGATGATTCATAATCAGGCAATGCCTCATGTGCTATCAGCTATTTTTACGTCTATCATCATTCATCATAGATAAGACTTGTATTACCGATAAGAATACCTGTTATGTTTTTGTGTTTCGCATCAAAAATACTGATATGAATATACAGAGTGGATTTTTTGTATCTCACCTGTAGGGGAAAGTACTCTAAATACTGGAGATAGCAAATTTTACTCAAAGGAAACATTCCTTTTTATTTTTATGAGATCCATCGATAGAGTCAATCATAAGGATAATTTCTAACAAACATGATAAATGAAATTAAAAGAAAACCTTAAAACCTAAACTAATCTATTCAATGGGACAAGTTATAGCACTTTTACTCAAAGGTCCATCAGATTATCTTTAGTTTTTTTTTTTATGGGGATATGATTGGAATTAAATTTACCAAAAATCCTATGCAAAAAATCGGAGTGTCAACCTCAGTGCTTAACTTATCACAACAGACACAAAAGTTGATGTTAAATCAAATGTTACGTCACTTTAATACAAAAAAACATAATTCATGAACAATAGTACGGTTTCACCAAAGGGCGTTGTAACACTGACGCCGCCGCCGGTGTCACCCTATAAAGAACATTTTTAATGCCTGGGAAGAAGCACAAGATGCCATTGGAATTTTTTTTTGAGACCTCTCGAAGGCGTTCGATTGCGTAGACCATGCGACACTTCTGCTGAAACTGGAGCACTATGGGATTAGGAATACAGCTCGTGATTTACTAAGATCATACCTGAAAGATAGAAAGGTTAAAGTTCAAGTAAACGGCGTAAACTCATGTCTGAAATTGCAATGGGCGTTCCTCAAGGTTCGATATTGGGTCCATTCCTCTTTTTAGTTAACATTAATGATTTACCCCAATTACTTCAAAATCAACCGAAGTTGGTGTTATTTGCAGATGACATATCATTGATCTTTAAAATCAAGCGACGGTCACAAAATCTTGACGGCGTGAATAGCTCTATTCTTCAGGCCCAAGATTGGTTTACGGTAAATAATTTGGTACTAAAAAAAAAAATAATCAAACGGTTTTACAATGGGGACCTCACATAACATCTTTCGCGGGGCGGCTAAGCTCGGCCGCTTATGCTGTTAGATAGATAAGACAGTTAACAGACGTAGAAACCACGCGTTTGGTCTATTTTAGCTACTTCCGCAGCATTATGTCGTATGGCATTTTATTGTGGGGTCGGCCGGTTTATTTTGCAAAAGAGAGCTGTCAGAGCCATATGTCGCCGCTAATCTGGGGACTGTCTCGTTGGTCTAGTGGTCGCAAGCGCTACTGCTGAGCATGAGGTCCTGGGTTCGATTCCCGAGTCGGGCAAAGTGTTATTGGGTTTTTCTATCTGGAATTTCTCAGTAGCAGCCCGGAGTCTGGATTTGTTCCCGGTTGATGGCAATAAGCTCGCCCCCTATTATATGGGACTTAAACATAACTGGCGAAATGTGGGTGTACCTACTACAGGTACACCTCTGCCCAACCCTCCGGTGAAAACAAGGCGTGATGTTATGTTATGTTAAATGGAAGAAAATTTAACTCATATTAATCTGTCGCGCGCGCAATTAGCAGACACAATAGAATTTTATTGTTATCTGTCTCCAATATGAGACACCAGTATTATAAAGGTTAAAAGTACCTTTGTAAACAAGCATATTACAAATTAGAGCATTACATCCAAGATAAGAATGCTTGGAAACATGCTGGTCCTGCTCCATAGGGTTAATATTTGAAATGTAGACAAAATCAAAAACTGGTTGCTAATTCAATTGTATAATTTATGCATTGATTATATTTTCTATTACTTACATTGATTTTACATTCTGTGATTAGATTACTTCCTCACACACTGACTTATTAATTGTAACACCATCAATTATGTGAGCACTATGTTATCTATCATATAAATAATTGACCTGTTGTTGCTTCATTTTTAATTCATTTTACCTATTGTGGTATAATAATTTTATTCTACACATATAACTCATGTACCTACCTATACAAAATATTGTAAAACATTTTATAAGAGTAAGTGTGGAGTTTCTTGTCCATTCTTCTCCATGCGAAAACTGTCTTTTGAAAGGGGCGACTTCAATTAATTTTTTTTGTAGGAAATGTTGACGTTCTAAAGTGCCATAAGAGCCTATTTGAAATAAATGATTTGACTTTGACAACAAAAATACTGGAAATGAATTCCATAAAAGAATAATTATGTGTCCAACCAAATGGAGCTCATTTCGAGCAACTAATTAGATAGTTTACTCTTTTTTATTTTTATAGGATCACTAGGCTGGCTGTCTGTCCGCCTGTCATAGCCAATTTTCTTCGAATCTACTGGACCAATTTAGTTGACATTTGGTTCACATATGAATTTCTGTGATCAAAATACGGAAGTGTAAAGTAAATAAATTAATTTAGAATATGGGAGTCACTTTTCGGGGGCAAATTTGAAAAAAAAAAAGTTTTGCAAACCGTTCCATTGGACATATCAAATGGAAGGGCTTGTTGTGAGGATTTTTTTTTTTTTTTAATAATATTATAATTACATTTTAAAGATACGAGGGCTGCTATTTTATGTATCCGGAACTGGCCAGTTACAGAACAATATTAATTAAAATAGTAATTATAACATTAAAAAATGGAACTCTTTGGCTGAAGAACACAATTTGTTTCATGTAGCTGTCATTTGTTTTTTTTTTGTGGCGTCATTTTGAAAATTGCGTGTCTTTATCACCATGGATTTAACTCGTGAATTTTCGTGCTATGATTTATTGCGATTTGCGGCGAGGGCTAACTCAAAAACAGTGTATCTATCAACTCACTTCGACTTTTGGGGACGAAGCACCATCGAAAACTACTGTGTATCACTGGTTTAGTGAGTTTAATCGTGAGCGGTCTGTGCTCACGGACGAATTTAAAGAAGGTCGCCCTAAATCGGTTCTTGTACCTCAAAATATTGATGCTGTGCGGGAACTAATAATGCAAGATAGTCATGTTACATATCGCGAGATAGAGGCGTCTCTGGGCATAAGTATGACGAGTAAAATATTACACGAACATTTTGCAAATTTGTTCACGTTGGATTCCGCACAACTTGAGAATTGACCAAAAACGGGCTCGTGTCGATTGGTGTAAAAAAATATTACAAAAGTACAATCAGGGTGCGTCAAAAGCTATCTATAATATATACACAGGTGATGAATCTTGGATATATGCGTATGATCCTGAAACTAAACAACAAAGAACTGTTTGGGTGCTCCAAGATGAGCCGAACCCAACAAAAGTCTTTCGTTCAAAAGCACTTTGAAGAAAATGGTCGATTGTTTTTTTTTAATAAATGGACATGTGGTAATAGTACCACTAGAGGATCGTAAAACGCTTAATTCTGAATGATACACGAGAATTTGTTTGCCAGAAGTCTTTAAAGAAATAAGAAAGAACAACCGACAACGCAGAATCCTTCTTAATCATAACAATGCTAGCTGCCACACATCGGCCAAAAGATCGAATTAACGGGTCATCCGCCGTACAGCCCCGACTTGGCCCCCAACGACTTCTATTTATTCCTAACCGTGAAGAATAAATTACGTGGTCAACGTTTTTCAAGCCGTGAAGAGGCCGTTGATGCATTCAAAATGCACGTTTTGGAGATAATTGGTTCCAACGTATGCAAGTGCATCGATCATCATGGCGAATATTTTGAAAAGCAATAAAACCATAATAAATGCTATATTTTTGTTTTACATTGTTATTCCGGATACATAAATACCAGCCCTCGTATTTAAGAAAATAGTTTGAAATCGGATTTTAATCGGTTCGATTGCACTGTGGCAAGCGAATTTTCTAAAATCTTTTGAATGCAGAGTTGTGTCTTTTAAAAAGTAAAGGAATGTTTCCTTTGAGTAAAATTTGCCATCTCCAGTATTTAGAGTACTTTCCCTGCGGGTGCAAGGTTCAAAAATTCAACCTTTTATGAGGATTATTAATTCTCTGCAATTTCTGTCTGTTTAATATTTCATTATATGTAGGGCCACAAGCATTGTACCTAATTGATGAACCGAATGGCATTTCGGGCAATTGGATGAGCTATAATTAGCGGATGACTAATAAACGACGATACAAAAAGTCCCCAACAAATTATCAGACTAGGTATTTGCCAGTGTTCTTCCCTGCTTAGCCACTACGAAGGGCTTGCGATTTCGGGGAATTGTATTAAATTATGAGTACCTACCTGATGGTATTTATAGCTGCTAAACGTTTAAACTTTGTTCCAGGGTGGTATCACTTCAGTATTAGACTTCTTATTAGTCAAAGAGATGATGCGGGAATGCTTCAAACGAAGACCTAACAATGGGCGAGCACAACTACTTCTCTTAACAGTGGCCAACAGTCTGTCGATATTCATACTCTATGGAATCACGCAGTTGGAATACTTGTTCACAAGACAAAAACTCCACTGGGCAATGAAGGAGTACACGCAATTCTCAGCCTTAAGCACAGCGGTAGAATTCGTGGGTTCGTTTATAGGCATCGTGGTTCTCCAGAAAATACTAAGAAGAAGTGACTTGGTCATTGCCAACTTAGCATTTATAACAAATATCATAAATTACATTATCAGAACCTTTGCTACAGAATCATGGCATATGTATTTGGGTAAGTCGTTACTTATTCATGCAAGACATACGAAATGCGGGTGTGCTATATAGTAGGTATAATAATATTGGTATTACAATAAATTGAAATCCATAGGTATTGCTCGCAAATGAAGAGTAGGTATCTAATGCTAATTTATTATTCGCTCTTGCTATTAGTTCATACTACCAACAATAACATTAATATTTTAAATAAAGCCATTCCAATTATACGAGATAGGATTGTTTTATGTGGCTCTAGGTATCACAACAGGATGGCTTTGCGGTTGTCATAAACTTGACAAATAAATTATCATTGCATTTCGTTTATGTGTCATTCGCGACATGTTTGCGACCAAAGAAAAATAGTACTTAACGGTGACACAACTTATTATTATCAGATAATCCAACGTGTTTACTTTGTTGCCAACACCATAAGAATGAAAGTCTATTATATCTATTGAATCATGATTACCATTTTATTTTTTAAAATATGTGTTTCTGAATTTATAGTATTACATTTTACATTTCAGGTGCTTCCATAGGGTCGCTGAAAGTGCTATCTGCGCCTTTAATCCGGTCATTTTTAACAAAAATTCTACCAGTTGTGGACATAGCCAAAGTTTTTGCATTGATGTCGGCGATTGAAGGCTTGTGCCCGTTGGTCGCGCCTTTGTTATACAACTCGGTCTATCAGGTTACCGTAGCTGAGTTCCCAGGATCTATTTATATGCTCAGCAGTGCAGTTACTGCAATCTGCGTCATATGTTTGTCGTAAGTATATCAAAATTATTTCATTGGTCACGCCTTAAGTTTTTAATAATGTAGCGTGATTGTACACACGGCTACATTAGGTATCAAACTGTGCACGGAAATCCTAATACTGAAATGAAATGTATCTATAGCTTGATATGGAGCCGTGTGTACCTAACCCATTGTTCCCATCTTAAATTTTCTGGTCCAGCTAAGTTTATGAGTGATTAAATACAAATAAATACCGAGTGGTACATTTATTTGTATACAGAGTGATCCGCTGTGAGGGGTCAGTAGAGACTAATTGGAACTATTAGAGAATCGGCGACATGGTTCCAAATGGCATTATTGTTCTTAAAATCATTTCGGTTTGAAAGATAAAAAATCTACATGCCAATGGATCACATAGTAAAAAATTGCCTCGGTGGACGATTCTCGAAGTGTAGGTACCTAATTGAAACCAGATTTCTGTCCTTTAACAGAAAACCTACAATAAGTACCTGTTCCGTATTCTTTTTATTGCAACATTCGTTTACATACCTACTTAAAAATAAACATCCATGAGTCCGGTGTTTGCGTCGCAAATTGTAAAGATTTGTTGGATTTTTTTACCGCATACAGTCATGGGTCGTAAAATTATCATTGAAAACAAAAAAACTTTACCTAGATCAATATTATACCAAGATACGATAAGAGGTTAGGCACAGACGCCAGCTCAGGTCAACCTACCCGAAACTGTCAAATTTTGCCAATCAACTTTGAACCCTAAGTTTCAGTAATAAGGTTGAAAATCTATTAAAGAAATTTGACAGTTTGTAGTAGATTGATGTGCTGATTGTGCTGGTGGCGTCTGTACCTTTATCGTATCTGGGTATAATATTTTGGTGTTATTATTATCTACCACGAATACACACACAACTAGCTTTTGCCCGCGACTTCACTCACATAGAGGTCAGTTATTATTCCACGGGAACGTACTACCGGGATAAAGTATATCCTAAGCCTAACCCAGGTCATGGTCTATCCGTGTGCCAAATCTCATCCAAATCCGTTCAGCCGGTAAGGCCAGAAAAGGTAACAGAGAGACTCACAGTTACTTTCACATATATTTTATATTAACTAAGTACTAAAATAAAAAATTAAATTAAATGGAGCAGCGGTGGCCCAGTGGTGGCGGCCCCGACTTACGAACAGTAAGTCGTGGGTTCGAACCCAGACAGGCGCATTACTTTGTGTAATTTATTTCATCACCACTGCTCTCAAAATGGTGAAGGAAAACATCGTGAGGAAACCGGCATGTTCTAGAACCAAAAATTCGAAGTTATGTGACATCTACCAATCCGCACTGGGCACGCGTGGTGGATTATAGCCCACTCCCTCTCATTGAGAGGAGGCCGTGTCCCTGCAGTGGGAACGTTATAGGCTGATGATGATGATGAAGTACTAAATTTGGATTTATGATACTTTACAGTTTTGTTTTTGTTTCAGATTCGTTCAATATTACAGATGGAACGTAGCATCACAATATGAGCCTTTGGCTTCAGCTTAGTACAGCTTAGGACTTGGCTCCCGAAGCTGCGTTTTATGGCGTATAATTATGATATCTAGTGACATGGGTGGGCTGGTTGCCTCCTTGCTTTGACTGCACCGGACCATAGTTCGACTTAGTACCTACCTACTTGTATGAGAAGACTGAATATGTAACTGGTTATTCAAACTCAAAGCAATACTAATCTGCTATAGGTACGGAGCCTTTGGTATCGTAGGTAGTTATACATACTAATTATAAGCAAATCATTGCTCATAAGAAATAAAAAGAGGTAGATAGGTTTTACACGCACCGCAAGTGGCGTCAAAACATGGCTAACCAGCCTAGTTACGTATCGTCTTGTCTTTTTTTCGCTCCCGATCATTTCGACACGACATGCCGTCCTACTTCCACGTGTCATCTAATAGTATGACATTGTGCCGTTTGAAGATTGTACCTATGTTGGGAAGGTAACCTATCTACCTCTTTTTACATAGAATATCATTGCATATACATATAAGTAATTGAATCAACAACTTTTTATCAAAGACAGCCCTTGGTCTTTGCAAGTTCTGGTTAAGCCTTATTAGAAAATAGCAAATTATGTAATTTTACATAGAAAATGTGTGTGTGGGGAACTAGTTTTTTACACTCAGATTGTCGAGTTCCTAGGGTTATAGTTGATAACTCGAGGAAGTTAAAATGGTAAGAACAAAAAGTACCTAGTTTAGGTAAATCAAAGTAAGTACTTAATGTGATATGTAGTTGTAAGATTTGTTACAAACAGTATGTTAATAATCATAAGATTAAAATACTTTGTACCTATAAAAAGGATATAATTATTTTATAAATATAATATTTTGTAGATAATAATGTAAGTGATGAATAACAATCGGTTTCTGAATTGAGAATTTGCCGAACTTGTACGAAGTACTTACTTATTGGTATGGAGGTAGGTAGTACTACCCTTAGTTCTAAGCTTGCCATTATTTTATTGATGTCGGATTATAGGTATAGACCTTTTGCAAGGGACAAGTTATACTTGTGCCTTGCCGTCATGTTAACACCATTGCTTGTCGTGTCCGTTACTCCAGCCAGCAAGAAAGTCTTTTCTAGAATGAATTGAGTTCAACCAATAACTACTTAGAACGTAATCTGCTGTACTTACCTAAATGTGAGCAAAATAAAAATTTGTGCTTGATGTCATTTTGGAAAAATAACAGAAAACTAATCTTGCTGGAGTAACGTTTAGCAGAATTTTTTCTCGGAATCCAATGATTGTGCGCCCGGTAGAAGCTACTGATATACGTTTATTCCACACGCACACATTCATCATTCGTTTAAAATCTTCATGCTAGATGCTAGAAAACATTACCTACACTAGCAGGATGTTTTTCCGTTTTTGAAGTAAAAACGTCTTTAGGTGCCTTGAGCGATTTTTGGTAGGGCCGTAGGGGATAAATTTATGGATTCGCGTCACCGACATCCTCGCGCCGTCGTGATGTAGAAGCCGCCGTCTATAGAAGCGCATCTAGGCAGTAATGACGAATGAGCGGCGCGACGCCGTGAGCGTCGACCAATGAGCGGCCTGCACTGCAATACCCCGTCTCGCCGCGCAGATACCTACCTAAGGCACAGCGGTCAGGGTCAAACTATAGCAGTAAGTTTGAAGGGCGCGTGACGTAGTAGAGCCATATCGAGAAAAAATAACCCGTGACTATGCTGGACAAAATGGCTCATCGAAATGTCCACCTTGGTGCTAATTTGATATTTTATGAATTTTATTGTAATACTAATCATTGTAGATTTGTTTATAAAATAAATTAAAAATAGTATTCTTTAAAACCTCACAAAAATCGCTTACATGTGTCGAGGTGTGACACGCTAAAATTGCCTGTTTTCCTTCTTATTTTTAATCAGATCAGCAACAATTGACTCCATTATGCGTTATATTTACATTTTTTTTTTTTACTGTATTCAATAGAGAATAAGAATGTCTTGTAAAATATTTGTAAATGTTTGTGACAATACTTTTTCCTTAGGGTCAATAATATTTTTTTTCGGAATGGTTCAATAAGTTTTTGTATGCGGTCTAGGTGTGAAGCTGATAGAGACGTAAATACTAAGATGACTTTATAAAATAGTTTACCATGTTATATATTATTAGGATTTTGTACTTGTACTGGGCTTGCGCAGTCCATCATGTTTTGATGAATAAATAAACTGTATGAAAAAAAATATAATTTATTACTTTGGTTGCCAATAGATTATAATACAAATTAATATTTTTTTTAATTATTCATACTATAAAATTTTATACTTATATTTTTTTTTAAGTGAAAACTTCTTTATCGGGCTTTGCACTTTTTTTCAGTGACCAGATCGAAAATTCGTAAGAACTGAGGGAGAGTAGACCGGTGCAAAATTATTCCCTAACCATGCCAAAATATCAAAAATGCACGTTAATATTCAAGTTTTCACTTCCCGGAGTGCCACCCGTTTTTTTAAGTGCTTTTTTTTTTCTTTCGGCAACTGAGCGTCATGAAATGACGGCAACGCAACAAGGTGAGCTGTCGAACTTTGCACTTCGTGGTAGATAACTATTTATAATTGTTAGTAGCTGAAAAGACAAGAGGTAATTTTTTTTTTCATAGCTAAAAAGTGGTTATTCCAAAGTTTTCACTTCTGTCGGTAGTCCTCATGACTAAATTAAGTGCACGAGTGTTCATACCATTGACAAATTAATTTGATCGGATTATATACGCTGAGATTTAGTATGGAAAAGTAATTAAGCTAATTTCTCTACAACACCTAGGAGTATTAATTCTTGGTCACTATAACTTCTTTAGGAGCACACATTTTTGTATTAAATTTGGGTAGAGGGAAATCATGAAATTAAAATTTAACATCGTCACTACCGCCACCCCACCAATGGCATGGTCGTAAACTTAACTGTAGTACCTACTAATTTAGAATTTCATGACGAAAGTTATCATCGTGGATTTCTCGGTTTTTTTTTACAAATATTAATTACATCTAGGGGCACTAATTATTTGCCTTAGAATAACTGTTACATGCCCCCTTTTGCGCTCATGGTGGTTCTGCTGAAGGGAGCGTGGCTACGGCCGGATCACCTTCAAAGTCGATTTTCTCGAAAACTACTAGGGTACCTACCGATTTTGTTGTTCACTAATTAGCACCAACAGAAAAATTACCACTAATTATTTACCAAATAGGTATGGAAGCGATTGGCATTGGTGGTCGAGCGGTAGTCGCGGACATTAACCAAATAAGTTGATTTTCAGTTAGCTTGGCAATCTAGTTCTCTGAATTTTCCACTTAGTGTGACTGACCCTGGCAGAGCCACCATCAGGGATTTTAATTTTGGTAACACAAAAATTTTGTCGCAAATTCAGCCGGTGTGTAATTAAAAAGATATTAAAGAATTCCATTTCCCCATACAGGGGTACGAGCAAGTACAAAATGCTTTAAGTAGTTTCTAGACAAGTAGGTATCTATGACGTCTGGAGGAATGTTTGATTCGAGAAATATAAATATAAATTTATTCTATAATTTCAACCCACCAAAGGAAAGCTGTATTCATTACCTTTAAACAGGTCTACAATAAATAGGTATATGTAATTATTTGTTGAACAAAATGTGTGCACTTAGTCGCTGGCAGATAGATCGCTGCGCTCAGTTTCATTTACGGTAAGTAAGAAAGAGATAGATGCGCGTGTACAGACGAACTACTTAGGACGAGTTGCCCTTGTAAGTTAGTCAGCCAGTTTAAAGTGAAACATTTATGAATAGTTAGGAACTAGAGTATTGTTATCTCTAGGTATTCCGCAAATACAAAAAATCCCTCCGGCAAGCCGCAGGAGGTAGATTTCGAAGAAGGTTCCAACCAAATTTTTTAAATTCAATAGGAAAAAGTTATGGTAAAAAAACAGATTTTTGAATAAACCCCCACCCCCCCCCTGGACGAATTCCGCCCATTCACGAACTTAACCTGAGTTTTGACCCTTTCGATTTTTTGGCCAAGTCTGACAGCAATCGGTGCATAATTGCGACCTGTAGTGTGGCTAAATTTTGCTTGGCAACATACATACCTAAATATTATTATTATCATCATATTTGATTAATATTATTTCTGGCATTTAAATACTGTTCAACATGTTATATTTCTAAGGAGCAATAAATAAAATTAATTAGAGCCATTATAAATAATATTAACATTGTGAATTGGTAAAACAGTTCTACGCGACTGTACATCTTGACACCAAATAGACCAAGAGCAAGGTTAAATATTTTCAAAGAAGTTTAAGCCACTCTAACCTAGTAATTTAAAACATATATTTAATTGAAAATTTATCTCTCTTGGACATTTCTAAGGACTTTAGACCGATAAAACTACAAGTATATTACACATATTAATAGAATTATTTATTCTTCGCAGTTTTTCGTGAACTCTTCGATCTAGCTCTTGGACTATAGGTACCTTACTAATTGAACTCATTATAATATCTTCTAAACTAAGACCCGACTAAATCTGTGACTTGGCGACGCATTGCGACTAATTATGGGAGAAAAAAGATCTTCGCTAGGTGCTCTAGTTTTTGAGATATAAATGTGGCTGCCACATTTCTATCTCAAAAACTATAGGCTCTCTCCAGATCGGGCACCTATAAACCCTTATATCTTTTGAACCAGTGACCGACCAATTCTGATATTTGGCGACTAATTAGCGACTAAATTTTTGTGTTATTAAAATTAAAATCCCTGATGGTAGCTCTGCCAGGGTCAGTCACACTTCCACTTAGCTCAGAAACACCTCGCGGCGGCCGCTTCTCGAGACGGTATTGTCAACAGTTTCCATGCAAACTAAAGCATGATACAGTTCTCGCAAAACTTTGAGCCCTCTGAACGTAGGCCCGAGTACTAAACCGCGCAGGACACAGATGAGTGCAAAATCATTTATAAGCTGTGAACCTGTAAAGCTGCGAGCGGATCAACCTTGATCCACCTGTCCCGCGCCGTCAAGCCGCGCACCTGGTTCACGCGGTAAAAATCTCTAATTGTACATGGAAATAAGGGTTTATATCGTTTGTGGCAATTTTAGTCTATGGGGAAAATGATATTCTAGTACACTGAATGCTTCACTTCCAACAAAAATTAACAGGGAACACAAAAAAAAAAAGTTGAAAGTGACGCATGCGTCACTGTGACGTTCGCCATGGTGACGCTCAGTACAGTGACGATAAATGTCGATCGATACAATTATAATGGTATTTAATAACGAGTTAGTGGTAGATATCCGTCAATAAATGTATAAATAGTATCCTAGTAAAAAAAAAAAAATGAAATGAGTCACTGTAACTCGGATGTGAGCATTGTGAGCCGCGCTGGAACGATATCGTTCCACCTGGTTCACGCGGTAAAAATCTCTAATTGTACATGGAAATAAGGGTTTATATCGTTTGTGGCAATTTTTGTCTATGGGGAGAATGATATTCTAGTACACTGAATGCTTCACTACCGAAAAAATTAACAGGGAACACTCAAAAAAAAGTTGAAAGTGACACATTCTTCACTGTGACGTTCGCCATGGTGACGCTCAGTACAGTTACGTAAAATGTCGATCGATACAATTATAATGGTATATTATTACGAGTTAGGGGTAGATATCCGTCAATAAAGGTATAAATAGTATCCTAATAAAAAAAGTTATATGAAATAAGTCACTGTAACTCGGATGTGAATTTTCAAAGTTACGCGTAATAGTACAAAATGGCTCCGCGCGCTATGAAGTTTGAGTTTCAATCATTTGAAAATGTTACGTAGGACTCTCAACCAAACGCTTTTGTTAAATTACTTATCTATTCATTATGTAACTTGCAAAGTTTCCTGTAAATTGAAACAGTAGTTTTATCAGAAATAAAAGTTACGCGTAATAGTACGCAAACTCACAAAAATGGCTCCGCGCGCTATGAAATTTGAGTTTCAATCATTTGAAAATGTTACGTAGGACTCTCAAACAAACGCTTTTGTTAAATTACTTATCTATTCATTATGTAACTTGCAAAGTTTCCTGTAAATTGAAACAGTAGTTTTATCAGAAATAGCCAAACAAAACAGGAACAAACAGGTTTTTCCCGCCTTATCTGATAATAACATTTTTTTTACAAATACGATTCTCGTCCTACGAGCATTGTTTATACGTAATATGATGCTCTATGTATTCAACAACACAACAAAGTTTACATTGTGCGCCGAGACCCAATATAAACAGCAGGAGACCATTTTTTGTGCCCATTGTTTATCCTTATCGCGGCATCTGTCAACGCACGGTGCTTGGGCCCACTTATGACGTTTTGCGTCTCGCAGCTTCCACGGTGAAACATTTTTTACTTACTGCGCAGCCACTCGCGTGCAACTTCCGAGAGCTCAAAAAGTTTTGCGCATACTGTATTATGGGCCTAGTCGCTTCCGTGCTCTGTGGAATTTACGTAAAATGTGTATGTATGTAGGTACTATCGAAGAACTTCATATCTAAGCAGTTTGAAAACAAAATCCCGTGAAAACGATGACCACATCTGTTACAGTCCCGGTTCTATAGCGGCCGAGCGCTGCAACCACGGTGTCCTTACGTGTCATGCTCCGCAGCAGAACTACTTTGACTATATTATGTAAAAAATACAGGATAAAATGTAGATAATGTCTATATTTTTGAAGCTTAATATCAAAAATTGTATATTGTTAGTTTCTTGGAAAATATCAATTCAGAGTGGTCATGCTACAGAGCATACTCTCCAGCAGAACCACTTTAAATTAACTGTTATTTCACGCTGATTATGCACAGGTCATAATATAAACTAATGTAGGTATATTAAGATAACATCTACAATTTTAGTTATATACTTACTGATTTTTAGTAACATGTAGGTAAATGTTTTATTGGAATGCGCCTGCCATGAATTTCTTAGCAAATAACAAGATTAATACATGCATATATTTTTTTTACGATAAATAAGTTAATAAATTGTATATCAAGAAAATGGATTCATAAGCTATAAAGATTAAGCAAAAACGGACAATAATGTAAAAATTATTTGTTTTATTTTTATGTACATAAAAATCAATACATTTAATCATTTTTTTGCGTATATTATGTTATGTGATGTTATATTTATTTTTAATTTAGTTTTGGTTACTTGGCTTATATTCATAGCTTTTTTTTTTGGTGGGAAATCATCAAATGACTTCTCCCGCTCTGGGTGGAGCGGGAGAGCGTGTCAGACTCTTACTGACTAAAACCCACCCGTGTTCCTTCTGTTGCCTGTGCAATGCCAGGGGGCCACGGTATCCCTTTCGGACTTTCCCGCAACCCCGGCAGGCAGTGATGACACCCGGGCGTTTCCTCTCGCCTGATACCGAACAGGAACCTCCCGAAACAGCCGTGTCCGGTGAGGACCTGCGTCAGGCGGGAGGTGAGGAAGCCGTGGCGCTCTTTAGCCACTCCTCAAAGAGGGGACTTATCGCCGCAATAGTGGCGTGCCCAGCACTGGGTTGCGACAATCGCACTCTCCATGACGCCATGAGATCCCGTCGGAGCTTTGTCCGCTGTGCCGCGATTTCTCGCGGCATCGGAGTCAAGCCCCGGCGTTTCGCCTCCTCGGGCTACTCCCAAATATGCGGACTTTTGCCTCCAGATCCCATGGCGGCAATCCGGCAAGGAGGCTCGCCGCCTCACCAGAGACCGTGCGGTATCTCCGGACCAGCCGGGTGGCCATGACCCTCTGGGACGCGTTCAACCGGCGGGCTGGCCGCGCCGCCTCAACGAACGCGCGCACACCGGTGCCCCGTAAAGGGCCATGGACCGCACGACCCCCGCGTATAGCCTCCGGCAGGAGGCATTTGGACCCCCTAGATTGGGCAGGAGCCGCTGCAAGGCAGCCCCGGCCCGCTCCAGTCTGGGAGCCAATCGTCGGAAGTGCTCCATGAAGTTCCACCGACTGCCGAGGACGAGTCCTAGGTACTTCATCGTCGACTCGACGCCGATGTGAACCTCTCCTATCGTTATTTGGGAACCCGACGGTGGCGCGTTCCGAGAACCATGAAAAGACCAGATGGCCTCGGACTTGTGCAAGGCCACCTGGAGTCCCAACTGCCGGATTCTGGCCACGATTGTCGCAACCCCGTGTGTCGCTAGTCCCCTGCGCCAGGACTAACGTGTCATCAGCGTAACAAACGACGCTGACGCCACTGGAGAGGTCGGCGCGCAGCACCCAGTCGTATCCGATGTCCCACAGATGCGGCCCCAGGAGCGATCCCTGTGGGACACCGCACGACATCTCTTGCCGGTTCCTTTCTCCCTGTTGACCGGGGTAGATGACGGCCCTGTCCGTCAGATAGGCCTCGACCACACGACAGAGGTAGGTCGGCATCCGGTGATACCGGAGTGCCTCCCTGATGCAACTCCAGGGCAGGGTGTTGAAGGCGTTGGCGATGTCTAGAGACACCGCCAAGACGACCCCACCCCGAGCCACCGCATCCGTCGTCGTCGGCGGTGTGGTCCGCATCGGGCACCGCAGTAGGCGGGGCCATGGGTGGAGAGGCATGTTCCTCTTTCGAAGGAAACAGAGCGCTCACCACGTCCCTCACAAGCTGCGGCCGGAGACTCTGCGTCAGCGGGGGAGAGCCTCTTCTGTACAGGGCCTCTCCAGCTCGGCTCGCCGGCCTCCTTTGTGGTGAGCCCTTTTCCCCGGACCGCACCCCGCCGACTGGAGTGGATCTTTCTCCTGCCTTGGCCCGAGACCCCCTCGTCGGTGGACGACCCCAGGCCATCCGGGTTTAGAGCGCTTCCGGAGGAACTTTCGGTTCCTCACGGTAGCACCCACCACCACTTCGCGGTCCGAGCTCTGACCCGAGCTCATTGCGCCAGACGCAGCGTCGGACTCAGACTCCACATCACTCCTCTCCTTTTGGTTTTTTATTTTTCATTGCTGTTCCCACGAGTATAAACTTTTAATTTTCTCAAAATATAGTGGTTCGCACTAGCGACTAATTATCTGATAGCTACCCATTAGTCAAGCTTACAACCTCCCTCACGGTGCGCCGCCGCTTGGAGGTTTGGGGTAATTTTTTATAGAGGATATCTTCCTCGCGGCCCGGGCGGTTAAGCAAAGACCCTCGACCCCCGTCAAGTGCCAGAGACATGACCTTGACACTCTTCGGGGCTACGAGATCAACGGTGGCATAAGAAAAAGGCTTCCTCCTGCCTGCCCGACGGCAGTGTTAGTGCACGCCGAACCCGTACTCCAACGCTGCTCAAAGTGTACTCTCTCCGAGTACACGTTAGAACGTTCCTCCGACAGGATATTGGCATACGGACAACGAGACCTCTTAGGCACACAGTACCTAATGGGGAGAGACATTGCCCGTACCCCAGGGTGCACCGCCCCGGAGACTGGCCTTCCCCCCAGACGCATCCGTAAGGGGATTCCAACCCACGGGCACAGGGGGTGGTTTCCTGTCTAAGCACCCCTTCATAGCAGTACCTTACCTTACATTACCTTATAATGTCCTACATCACCAGGTAAGCCTGAAATATACTCCACGACTGAAACGATAGAGTACTTTTTTTTTCAAAACTATTCGGTTATTATTATCGGCTATATTTAAAAATCATCATTCAAATGAGTTATACGAGATGGCAGTGTAATAAATTCCGCGTCTTTTGATGGGTAGCAGTCTGTGTGCAATTAAAGAGATAAACGAAATTAAAAAATAATTAACAGTTATAAATTAATTGTAGATGTTATCTTGATAAACAATTTACTAACTTATTTATTGTAAAGAAATATATGTGTATCTATTAATCTTGATATTTGCTAAGAAATTCATGACAGGCGCATTCCGATAAAACATTTACATGTTACTAAAAATCAGTAAGTATTTATCTAAAATTGTCGAACATCTACAATTTTGATATACAATAAATATACATTTGTTTGTAGTATTATGACCCGTGAATAATCAGCGTGAAAAAACAGATATTTTAAAGTGGTTCTGCTGGAGAGTATGCTCTGTACTGTAGCATGACCACTCCGAATTGATATTTTCCAACAATATACAATTTTTGATATTATTCTACAAAAATATAGAATTTATCTACATTTTATCCTGTAATTTTTACATAATAGTCATAGTGGTTCTGTTACGGAGCATGACACGTCCTTACGGTGTGTATAAATATGAACTTCTTCGATGGTATGTTAGAAGGATGTGATATGTGTGAGCATTAATTAGGTGGTGTAGAGAAAAATTAAACCAGTGCCTTCTTATTGAATCTTTTTTATTTTTAATGTCTTACATCTAATGAGAAGTACTCCCCTTGTATGTGTATGTGATAAAATCTAAACGGGGCAGAAAGTACTGGGTACGAAAAATAATTGTCAAACGATTCAGTTTCGTGCATTGACTTGTTGGTTAACAAAATGGTTTTATTTGAACTGAAAAGTTTTTATGGCATTGGATGTATGAAAGTGAGCACCTATTCTACTTATAATAATAATCATCACAGATTATAAATTTACTTTTCTAAGTATTATTAAGTTCGGTCTTTGTACAGAAAATAAAGTTTTTAAGGCGAATTGTTCGCCTAAACACTTACAGTGTCTTAAACAATGATTTTAAATTGTTTTTTTTTATGCCTTTTGTACATTTATACGAGATTCAAGAATTGTACACTATTTCTTCAACATGTCCATTTGGCATTTAAAACTTTTTTTTGAAGTCGTGAATCTCGAAATAATATAAACTGGAAGTTGTCTTATACAATATTAAGATATAACTATGAAATTGTAATCTATTTACTTTAAAATTTAAAGTGAGCAACTTTACAAATAACATCACAGATTTGCCAGTTACAGGGGTAATTTTGTTCATATATTTCGACTTGGTAGCTACCTAATCTTAGGTATGGAAGCAGTACACAAACAAAAACATTAAACAAGTTCTAAAAATCTAAACAAATAGTAATGAAAACAAACGTATGTATTTAAAGAATAAAATGAATAATTATAACATAAGTACAACAAGATGATGAATGTATGTGTTAATAGCAATGGAACTTATGCAAAATATTATGTGAAGATACAAATAATCAAGAGGAACTTAAAATTAATCATACACTAAAAAAATACATGTCACAGTCTTATAATAATGAGGCTTGCTAAACTAAGAAGTGTTACTATTCCTAGCACTGGGAACAAATTCGGTATAACAATGAGTTTGAATTCGTAATGGAGTTGTCGCATAAGCACCACTGTCTATATACAGGCACCACCACGTTGCACAAAAAAAAAATCAAACAAACTTTCACTGTGGGATACTCGCGAATTGGCGAGGTTAATTTCAAGAAGTCTTTAATTCTACCATTCTTCTTCAGGCTCCAGGCCTTGATCCACGGCGGCTGAGGCATTGTTGAAGTCCTGGTGAGCAAAAGTCATGTTGTTAAAACATTGTAATTGAGACAACAAAATGTGGAGTCTTAGGTCCGTATTACAGAAGGAAACTCAAGTATTGATCTCTGTTTAAAACTAGTTTTAAGTCTGATTTCAATTTTAGAACGTTCCTCAAGCATAGGTTCATTGATCATAGTTCAGCTGAGTTTGGCTTTATTTTAGATCGTTACTCAGTTCGCGAATCGAACCCAAGCAGTGATTTGATCTATGTATAATCACCCCAAGAGTGTGGTCGAGACCGCGCTTGAGCATAGATTGTCTGTCATGTCCAATTGTAAACTTTTGTTGTGTTCATGCGTTTTCGAGTTTTTATATTGTTTTTTTGCTATCAAAATGGATGCAATTGAAGAGGTAGATCATTACAATAATTTGTTCCACGCTAATTCAAATAGAAGGTTGAACTTTAGCGTTCCTCTCAGATATTTAGTACAATTGTGAAAACTCTGTAGCGGTTACACCGCCACATACGAACTACGCATCAAAAGACATGACGTCACACAAATCCTGCATCGCGCAATTAGAGTTTACCGCGCGAACGAAATATATAAGACTATCCGACATCAACAGTCGGGCAGTCGGCCCGCCAGACACAACACCCGTCTGGTTAGAGGATCCTCCCTTTTCTATGGTGGATGAGTGAACTTTACACCCTGTTCCTCATACCCCTAAAACTCCAAAAAAAAGGAACGATTTTTCACAAGATGTGGTGAAATATTTAAATCTACCTATTTAAGAAAAACACAACCGTGGGCATCCCATAGCCCCAGAATTGCAAATTCTTGTGTGTTTATAGTTATCTATATGCCGTCGCATAAAAACGTAAACTAGTTCATCAAACTGATGTTTTCACATATTTGACAAGTATACTGACATTTTAAATAACATACCTATTTATGGCCATAGATACAAGTCTTTTAAGCTAGACTTATTTTTCTTACAACTTTACTTACGAAATAATAACGCCGATTTCCTAAATAATTGGGCTCTTATGGTATATTTTTATCAGAACCAAGTTGGTAAATAAATAAATTGTAAACGAAAACAGACTGATGCATCATAGACAATACACATCTCTGCTCGAGGCTTGATTTGAGTCTGTATTCAGCAGAGTATAAATTGATTTGGAATAAGACCAATCCTCAACCCATCCGACATCCTAGCAGACCTTCAGTCGCAAAGGATACCCGTCGATGAAGTGCACCGCATGCACCGTTCGCGCGGTAGAGAGGCATACGACATGATTTTAGTCGTATGCTCCCCGACCGAGGGGCATCACCCCATCTTTAATGTCAAGACGATTTGTAACCTCATGGGCTTCACTATCGAGAAGCCCTGGAAAAACAGCGCCATAGGGCAATGCCATAATTGCCAGCTGTACGGCCATGCGCAGAAGAACTGCCATGCCAAACCCAGGTGCGTCAAGTGCCTGGGCGACCACGGCACTTCAGACTGCTCACGGCCAAAGGATCGCAACCTCTGCGATAGCCCACCTGGCTGCGTGCTATGCGGCAATGTAGGGCATACTGCCAATTACCGCGGATGCCCCAAGGCACCAAAATCAAACCCAGGCAAACTGACCCAGCGTCTCGACGCTCGGCAGACTAAACAGAGGGAATTCCTCATTCCCTCCTCCCAAATCCCCCAGCGGCTAAGTCCTCAAAGACCTAGCCCCTGGACCCAACTCCACCACCAGCAGGCTTTCCCAGCCATGACCACCGCGAGGCCCCCGCTCCCTCAAACCCCCATGTACTCACTCATGGATCCGCGTAACCGTATCCCACCGCCCTCAGCGGCCACCCCACCCACCGCGCCCGCCGCGCCCATTGCTCCCCCCGCGCCTACCACGCCTTACGCGCCCCCCGCACCCATAGCGCCCGCCTCGAAACCCGTACGTGCTCCTCAAGCACCGCACCCCGCGATCAACTACAATATCGCTGCGCAAAATATTAACATCATCGCCAGCGCCTTCGCCATATTCAGCACGCCCCGTGCGGCTCAAATGGCAAGCGATATCGTCGCCGCTAAGCAAAGCGGCGACATCCAATCTCTCCTGGCCGTATTAGTCGCGAACCAGGACATCACCCAAGCCCTCTCTGTTATCTCATCATGCATAACACGGCCTTAAGTAGATTTAAACCCAGATCCCTCAACCTCGGCGTCTTCAACGCAAACGGCATCCAAGGTCAACGAGATGAAATATCGGAGTTCCTCCGTGATCATCGAATTGACTTATTCCTCATACAGGAAACCTTCCTAAAACCCAGTCACCGTAATCCAGCCATCGCTAATTACCGTGTAATTCGTAACGATAGGCCGCGTGCCCACTTGGGCGGCACACTAATTTATTATAAAAAGGATCTGTACTGCATCCCTATTGACCCTCCCCCGCTAGCACAATTAGAAGTCTCCATCTGCCGACTAGCTATGACTGGCCATCAGCCGGTCACCGTAGTATCGGCCTACATCCCTCCCAACCTCGCAGGGGGATTCCAACCCATCGCGGACGACCTAAAAATCCTATTTGGCATGAGTGACTCTGTTATCATAGCAGGCGATCTCAACGCTAAACATCCCTCCTGGAATAGCTCCCTTACCAACTCCAGACGGCATCAATTGTACAATCTCTCCTTCGCTCAAAACTTTGACCACCGACCAGTAGTCATACGACTGGCTCCCCGCATAGGTCCCTCTGACCCCAACCAACCCCCAGCCACCAAAAGGGTGACGGACTGGAGGCAAGTAGGCGATAAGCTGAAAACCAACACATCCCCCCAATTTGACTCCATCCCAAACGTTTTCGATTCAATCGCGGACACGACGGCTGCGATCGACTCGCTCACTGACCATGTGGAAACCGTCCTGAACGACAGTTCAAGGGAGGTTCCTGAAGCGGATAACCGCTACTTGAAACTCCCGGACGATGCGCGTGCTCTGTTGACCGAGAAGAACGCGGCCACCCGTGCATACAGCAACTTTCCCTGTCCCGCCAACAAAGCCCACATGCGCTACTTGCAGAGATCTGTAAGGACACGCATGGCGGAGCTGCGTGACGCGAGCTGGGATAAGATGCTGAGCGAGTTACAGCCCACCCATCAGGCCTTCTGGGAACTCCAGAGAAAACTCAAATCCAAGCAGATAGCTGCCATGCCCCCCCTAGTACGCCCCGACAAAACCATAGCCTTCGACGACATCGACAAAGCAGAATGCCTAGCCGACAGTCTCGAGGCTCAATGCTCTCCCAGCTCCCTACCAGTAGACCAAGCTCACCTCTCAGAGGTAGACGCTGAAGTCGAACGTAAAGCTTCCCTGCCCCCCGTCGAAGACCCCGAAAGTCCTCTGCCTCCCGTCACTCCAGACGAAGTGCATGACATCATCAAAGGTCTCCACATCCGTAAAGCCCCCGGCTCAGATGGAATCACCAATAGGGTGATCCAACTCTTCCCCGCCCACCTTATTATGCTACTGACCACCATCTTCAATGGTGCTCTAAGCAACAATATCTTCCCCCAAGCGTGGAAAGAAGCCATAGTGATAGGTATCCCAAAGCCTGGCAAGCCCAAAACCGAACCCTCCAGCTACCGCCCCATCAGTCTGCTCAAGGTATTAGGCAAAATCTATGAGAGGCTTATTTATAAGCGTCTCAGGGACTACGCTGAAACCAAAGGCCTCATCCCCAACGAACAGTTCGGCTTTAGAGCCCAGCACTCTAGCGTGCATCAGGTCCACCGTATCGTCGAATTCATCGGCGGCGGCTTCTACCGTGGCATGTCGACAGGTGCGGTCTTCTTCGACATAGCGAAAGCATTCGACAAGGTCTGGCACAACGGCTTAATCTTTGAGCTCTACAAACTCGGAGTGCCCGATCGTCTCGTGCTCATCTTACGGGACTACTTGTCGAATCGTACTTTCCGCTATCGCATCGAGGGAGCCCTATCCTCTCCCCGCCAAATCCGCGCCGGAGTCCCTCAAGGCTCCGTGCTCGCCCCGCTCATGTTCTCGCTCTTCACAAGCGACATCCCCAAAAGCAATACGGCGCAGTTGGCTCTGTTCGCAGATGACACGGCCATATATTGCAGGGGCCGGTCGCAGACTCAGATCCACCTTCTCTTACAACGGGCTGTCAATAACCTTGGCGCCTGGTTTAAGAAATGGAGAATTGAGGTGAACCCCGACAAAAGTCAGGCGGTTTTATTCATAAAACCGCGATCTAGACCCCCTCACATTCCCCGACCACTCACCTTGTTAGGCAAGCCTATCCCCTGGGAGAAGCAAGCCAAGTACTTGGGAGTCATCCTCGATCATTACCTCAACTTTACAGAGCACATAAGGTCGGTTCGCTCGCGGGCCGCCTTCGCTCTCAGTAGACTTTACTACATCGTTAATGCACGCAGCAAATTTTCACTCAAGTGCAAATTGCGCATCTACACAGCGTGCATCCGCCCCATCATGACCTATGCGGGTGTCGTCTTTGCTCACAAGAAATATCCATAAGATGCAGGTGATCCAGAACAGATTTCTTAGAAGAGCCACGGGCGCTCCCTGGTATGTCAGGAATATCAACCTCCACCTAGATCTCAAAATCCCCACAATCCATCAGTTCCTAAAACGCATTTCAAAGCGTCATTTTGATTCCGCCGCCAATCACCGCAACCCTCTGGTTGTTGAAGCGGCCAATTATACCCCCTCCCGTATTAGTCGATTTCGCCGTCCTAGGCATGTCCTCTCCGATCCAGATGATCCAACCACTCTCCTCCAGGAGAGCAATAGGGCCACCAGTACAGTGCACAAACACACCCGACACCCGTCGTACCGACCTCGCCGCCGAGGTCCTCCGCGCGCGCGACCCTCACGAGTAAATAATACTCCCCCCCGACCCTTGTCCGATGAAGCGCCAGCCCGCGCCGCAGCTGAGCGCGTAGCTTTAAATTCCCCGTCTAATAATAATATATCCGTGATCCAGCCTGTCCCATCTTGCTGTCCCCCCCTCAGCGACGCCCTAAGCCGAGGTTCGTACCCCACAGGGGGTGCCCTTAGCGAGCGTTCGCCTAATTTTAATTTAGAATAGTTGCTCCTGGCTGGAGGCTTTGAGTGTAGTGCTTAAGGCAGCCACAGGATTGTTCGGTTGAGCAGTAAATACCTTAGTGGTATACCTGCGAGATACCATAGTAAAAAAAAAAATAAAAAAAACCAATCCTCAAGTAACGATTCTATATTTAAACAGTGATCAACTGATTGAAGAACAAACTGGGCTTGAGGAACGTTCAATAATACGGACCTTAGTTACTATAAGCAAAATTCCTATCAATTTTACTTTCGACCACTTACATATTCATCTCTCTTTGTTTGCGTGAACAATAAGGGAAGAATTTAAGTAACCGTACAACTAACAGACTCTTTTGTTTTCAACAAATATCAAAGGGTACTATCGAATTCAAAGTGAGCCTGAAATATTACTTACTCTTATATCACTGCCGCCATATTTGTTGCCCTTATATGAGGCAGTACCACCTCCTTGCAAGAAGTCGGGAACAGTTTGATCTGCCTGTTTTAGGATCTTTCCCAAATCAGCCACGAGTCCCATGTCCTGCACAAAAGCATGACGTAAGTATATTATACAGGTACCTGGAAAGACTATATCTATTAGAGGGAGATACTTTGCTCTAATCATTAACCTTTTCAACGCCAACGTAAACAGGACGCGATAGCTCGCCCTGCTGTAAATGTATAGCTAAGTATACAGTAAAAAGTAATGATGAGGGTACTAGGACCTATCAATAAATGAGATTTATACTCATATACGTTAATAAAAACTCATTCAATATTTCCATATTTGTTTTATTTCACAGTATCGTTAGAAAGAAAAACCAGTATAAATAATAAATATTTCAGAAAAAAAAAATGCATCTCAAATAGAGTTATAAGAAATGTGGTACATCTCTATTTATTTTATGACGTCATCCGTTGACTTCATTTCAAGTCCTTAGCCACAGATTGCATGACGTCACAATATGGCGTTAGCGCAGGTTTGTTCATAGTGTAGAACCATAGTAGTTACCTATTACGCTAATTGTGTAAATTAACGAACAAATCAATTAATCGTGTTTTCAGTTTCTTCCATTTCGTGTTTAATTCGTATTTTTAACCGATTTCAAAAAAGGAGGTTTCTCAATTCGACCGTATATTTTTTTTTTATTGTTTGGCTTCAGAAGTGGTCCCATATAAATTTTTTCAAGATCTGATGAGGGGTTTTTGAGTTAGCTCCAATAATACATATTTTTCCTACCTAGTATATGTGGACGATATTCTAAGAGTTCCTGTCACTGTAATTTACTGGTATTCAAATTTTTTGGGGGTTTTGTGTAGGTACCACAACTAAAAAGTGAAACATAAAAACTTTTTCACAAAAAATAAAACCGACTTCAAATTCATCTGTATTAATATGTGGCAGTGATAACCACTTTTTTGTAGAGATGGGAATATATCTATATATATAAAAGAAAGTTGTGTTAGTTACACTATTTATAATTCAAGAACGGCTGGACCGATTTGGCTGAAAATTGGTGGGGAGGTAGCTTAGAACCAGGAGACGGACAAAGGAACTTTTTATCCCAGTAGAGTAAGTAGGTAGGTAGGTAGGGTAAGTAGGTAGGTACGGTAAGTAGTGTAGGTAAGGTAAGTAGAGTAGGTAAGGTAAGTAGATAGGTTGGGTAAGTAGGTAGGTAGGTAAGGTAAGGTAAGTAGGTAGGTAGGTAAGGTAAGTAGGTAGGTAGGTAGGTAAGGTAAGCTGGTAGGTAGGTAAGGTAAGTAGGTAGGTAGAGTAGGTAAGGTAGAGTAGGTAAGGTAAGTATATAGGTTGGGTAGGTAAGGTAGAGTAGGTAAGGTAAGTAGATAGGTTGGGTAGGTAGGTAGGGTAGGCAGGTAGGGTAGGTAGGTAGGGTAGGTAGGTGGGGCAGGTAGGGTAGGTAGGTGGGGTAGGTAGGTGGGGCAGGTAGGTGGGATAGGTAGGGTAGGTAGGTAGTGTAGGTGCGCCGTAGATAAGTACTTAGTGCTACCCGTGCGAAGTCGGGGCGGAAAGCTAGTAAAATAATATAATACAATTATCGACAAGGATTGGTAAACAATAACAAGAACTATTTAATTCCGGATCGGCACCCATCTGAAGGTCGAAATTGGTAAAGTTTCCCTTTGTTGTAAAGTAGTTAACTAAGTTCATATTTTACTGCCCTTAAATTGTTTTCGATAGTAGTATTTATAAATATTTCACGAGTGAAATCAAACAGTTATAACTTTGGCGTCACATCACTGGCCGAGTTTATATAGTCTTTGGCGTTGTGAGGCATTTGTCATAAAATCGTAAAAAAAATCACTGGCCGTTTGTTTTTATTCCGATTTTATGACAATAGGGATGATGACTAAAAAAATGTTTTTTGTCCGTAATGTAGATTATGAAAAAATAACGTACACGTATTTTTTCTTTTTTTACGGTATCTAAAGATTACGGCGATACATTGAGTTATAATGTGCCATGACGTCACTTGTATGTAGATTTTATCCATACTTGTGACGTATCAACCCCCACTCCCCAACTTTAATGCGTTGTATCTAAGTCATTTTTTATTATGATAAAGCAAAAAATACGTGTCTAATATTTTTTTATTATCTGACTGACGGACTAAATAGAATTTCTTGTTTTTGACCTAGGCATCATCCCTATTAAGGGCTTCTTTTGTGTGGAAAACTAAGAAACATGGTTAGACAGTGTTATAATAAACAGCAGGAAATAAAGCTTTTAAATAAAGTTTTTTTCCATAAGACAGTTCAAAATGAAGAGCTTCTAATGAAGCATTTGAAAATGTTTCTTTGTGTGATATCCTTGAGATACTATAATTCTCACGGGTTCTGGTGGCGGCGGAGGCCCATCCAAAACCAAGGAGCATTAAATATTTAGGAGTTTATTTATAAACGTTGCTTAAAAAATGACGTTCAAACTTCAAAAATTTATGGCTAATCTTTATATTAAAACCACATAGTGACACACTTAAATAAACATTCTATAATATTAAACTGAATTTCATCACCCCTAAAATAAAAACGAATGGACTTACTTGATCGGCATCAAAGAAAGATACGGCCTTTCCTCTGTTGCCCACGCGACCAGTTCTGCCGATCCTGTGCACATACTCGTCTATACTCTTTGGCAGATCGTAGTTGACGACGATGTCGACGTTCTTTATATCTGTTTTACAAAATAATAACGTGTGAAACTGGCATTGTATAAAGGGTGGATTTTTGAGATGGGGCAGAAAGTAGATGTACTTTCACCTTAGTAGTTATAGGAAAACATTCTTAAGAGACTGAACTCTTTGGGTAATTGCTAGCTAGATGCATTCACAGATTTTGGAAAAATGGTACATTCAGTTAGAAAAACTGTAAATTCTTACGTTATATTTTTATAATACCAATCCATGCAGTTTCGTAGGATTAATTATGACAAAAAAAACTTCTGTACAACTGAGGTAATAAGAGTACTAGAAAAGCCACAAATAAATTGCAAAAAACTAGTCCCATGCATTTCGTACGCGTTCCTCATAATTATCCACAATCTTTTACAATATAATTATGCTAATACTTATGGCAAGAAAATTCGAGGTCATAGAATGGATAACAAAAATAATGAAAATGTTTGGAGTCCGTAGTATTTATTGTTTACCGTTGCTTTTACTTTGAAATTGATTACCTGTACTTAATCTCAATACTTTTGAAGGCCAACCAAAGAGTATTTTTTTGTATTTGGCCTGGATTTGTGCCCCATTGATGGCAATAGGCTCGCCCCCTACACTTCTGCCTAACTCTTCCGGAAAATACAGGCTTGATGTTATGATAGGTGATGTATTTGGTGGGTTAATCTATAAAATAAAATGACCTAGTCCTCTGGCAGCTACGGCGGTGGCCACAAGGATGCAATGCCGACCACTCTTGAAGTTGTCGAGGGCCTCCTCACGTTCGCGCTGCATACGATCGCCGTGGATCGATGACGTCATCATCTGTTGCTCTGATAACATGGCCGCGATGAAGTCAGCGTTGCGCTTCGTCTCCACAAATACCAAGACGCGCTTCCGATCTGAAATGGTTAAGATCTTTTAGCATTGTAATTGCATGGTAGTTTGATTATCAAACATTTTATGAATCATTACGCTGTAGCATATTGTTGTGAAAATCGCATTACTTACCATTCTCTTCGATTAATTTCTTCAGTGTTGTTTGCTTTTCATATTTGGTAACTTGGTGGAATATTTGTTCTACGTCTGTGCTCGCGCCCCCCACTATGCCGACGGCGACAAACAAGTAGTCGTTCAGGAACCTGCCCGCGAGATGCTGGATGTCTTCAGGGAACGTCGCCGAAAACATAAGTGTTTGACGTTCTTTCTGCAGAAGAGAAAACAATATTCCAAATTAATTTCAATGTAATTTTATAGATCATGTCAAGATTCGTGCCAAAAACGTATGATGCAATAGGAAACTTGCAGCCACTGGAAATGTATAATTTTTATGACTGCATGATAGCAATTCATTTGCCAAATATGTAAACAAACGTGAGTTTTAGGAAAAACAACTGTAATGCATACACATGGTTCAGTTTGCGCTACAACTTCATATTTTTTATGACTTTTTCAACAGTGCTAGTAGTCGGTCTAAAATCAAGTTTATTTAGAATTGCATAATTTGATGTTGGTTTAATTGGAAATAACATCAATTGGAAACAAGGGTTTGAATAGACCTTACAGTGTTATTATTCAATAAACATCTTTATTGCAGAGCACATGATCGATAAAAATATAAAAAATATTAATACTTAACACATAAATTTATAATAGCAAAATCAAAATTACAATTGAAATTAACATTTACGCGGCTATTTGTAGGTCTTGGTAGCATACATCCTATCAACCAACCCTGGACATGAATGATTCAATTCTGCTTCTCTGAATGGCATGAACGCGTTCACCCTCGCCTACGCGAACATTCCAGAGGCACTACAGTATCCCATGAGGTGTCTGTAGATGTTATTGTATAATGGTAGTGTGATGTTATTGTTTTGGTTCTTGGGTTGAGCAGATCAAAAGGGGCTAGAATATTTTAATTTTATTTACCCATTTAACATACGTACAAATGTGGACTGTAAGTTATTTATTTTCAATAACATAAATTTACATATTATTATCAACACAATAGGGTTTGGGGTGAAGATACGAGATTCCGTAAATTGTACAGTAAAAAATAACACTTACAAGTGGCACCATGGTAGAGTGTTCCATCATCTTCTCAACGCTGGGTATGAAACCCATGTCCAGCATGCGGTCCGCCTCGTCGAGCACCACGAAACGGATGCTGTCAAACGATACTCGGCTACGGTCCACGAAGTCATGTAGACGACCTGGCGTCGCCACCAGGATGTGACATCCTCTCTATAACATACAATAGTAACGTCAGATCCAAAATATTTAGCCTACTAACTATAAGCTCTCATTTGATAATATTCTCTTAAATGTTGGTATGCCTATATCTGATAGGGTTTCGCTAGAGAATGCAATCTCGAGTCGAGATTGACAACTCGAGATCTCGCGTGGTAAGTCTGCTGTCGCGATTGGCCATTCGAGGTCTCGCCCGGCAATAAGGCGAGACTCAGCTACTTTTTAATGTATTTAAAAAAAAAAAAAAAAAAAAAAACATAATTTTAGTTATAATACTTATAATTGAAAATACACCTAGGGTAATCGTGTTATATTTTATAAATAAAATAAAACATTGATTGAACCTCGAAACAAAATAGGTGAATGTTTTTTTTAAGTAATGATCATCTGCACTACGCATACAACACACAATAAATCAGCATACACACGTCACCGCACACTATTAATCGATTAATTATTATATTGAAATTGGTTTTTCAAGAAGCATTGTGTGCTTGCGCTCAGTCTCAAGATCGAGATTGCATGAATAAGAATCCTCGCTGACCGGGCCTATATTAACAGATCGAATATTGCTGCCACATAATGCATTAACTGCAATCTGTTTAGAAGCACCTTCAAAACCATGATTTTTTGTCAAGTGTCATTCACTAAATGCTTGCAGCTTGCTGTGCCCGACAGGGTCCTTATGATCAAATTATAAGTTTACGACTTAAGAATACCTACATGTGGAATGCATTAAAAGTATTGAGTAACTACTGCCCAATTCACAATATTTTTTTACTGCTAAGTAACAAATAAGACAAAATAAAATCAAGCACCAAATTTTCTTATAAAGTAATATCAAGCTTGGAAGGCTTCCATCACACTTCTTGTGCGCTAAGCCACTACAAAAAAGGGTGCTTATGACACCAGCTATTTTCAATGCCAAACAATGCAATTTTTGCAAGTGATACAAGTGAGATATACATGATACCATATCAAGCAGTGTGAGAGAGAACTATCAAAATCAAGCAGTAGTGTAATAGTGAAAATCGTTTTACCGCAAACAGCACAACTGTAAAAATAAATACCTACATTGAAAATAAACTATTTACCTACCTCCTTAAAAACAATGATGTAATCATTTTAATGATTTAGAAAGATCATAGGTACTTACAGAAATATTATCGCCTTGATGGCGAACGGCTGTCCCTCCGTAAGCGACGGCAATTTTCAAAATAGAACCATACGAGAACTTTCGCGCTTCATTAAATATTTGCAGCGTCAGTTCACGGGTTGGTGCAACTATTATAACCTGAAAACGAACGATTTTGTATGAATATTACATACAATCAAAAATACTGAAATTGTAAAGGGAAAGTTATTTACTTGTGGTTGAGCACATCCATTTCCTCCAACGATGAGTTCACGTGTGTCTTGCAGCAGCGTGTTTATGATTGGCAGCAGAAACGCAGCCTAGAATTAAACAAACAATTTATTACTTTTCTATTTTAAAAAGAAAATCGGACCAGTGCGAGTCAGACTCACATCCCGAGTATTCAGTTTCAAAGCTGTGCCTGGTTACCCGCGGCTTCACTCATGAGATACAGCCAATGAATTTCCAATAATTACGGATTAAAGGGCAAACTTAAATAAAGTGAAAAAACTTTTGATAGACAGGAGAGTGACCAACTTGAATGAAAGAAAGACTACTAAATGTTACCTCAAGAAACGGCCTTAATATTTTCGATTCCGAATTGAAGGACAAGCTTAACTTTGTAAAGAAAAATTTCTTCAAAACATTGTCATCAATATATTGTCAACTTTAGAAATTAACTATTTTCGGATTTTTTCCTTAATTGTACTGCAATCATGATAGAATCATGAATGGTCAACGGGAATTACACTAGTATTTTTTGACAGTTCCAAATTTAAGTATTTCAACTTGATAGCTCCGCAAACATTTGTACCTGAGAAAGTGTCTTGAGTGGCAGACGGACAATAAAGCGAGACTATAAAGGGTTCTGTTTTTTCCTTTTATGGTACGGAACCCTACTGACAAGAATAAACATTACTTCAGTAAAACCCAGTACAGTAAAGTATTTTAAGGAAAGATTATTTTTAACCAAAAGTGAAGCTAATTAAAGCTTATCCCATTTATTTACCGTTTTCCCGGAACCAGTTTGTGCGCAGCCCATGAGATCCCGACCGCCCATGATGATTGGAATGGCGTGTTTCTGAATAGGCGTCGGCTTCTTGTACCCAGCCTTCAGTATGTTGTCCAGCACATACTTCCGTAGATTAGCAGTCTCAAAGCTATCAATGGCACGCGGCGCATTTTCACCGCTGACCTATTAATATATGATAATTTGTAAAATAAATATGGTCAAAACACTTAAAATAATGAAACCAATTTTGTTTTTCAAAACTTTAGATTCCTAACAACACCACAATTAACGAATTAATTAATAGTGGCTTTAAATGATTTCGGCCTTTTTTGGAGCACTTATTCTGAATACTATATCAATCACTACAATACAATGGACATAAAAATATCACGATTAGAATTATTTTACGCCTGTTTGGGAAGAAAATAAAAGTACCTAAATTTTTAACAAATTTCACCTTCTATTCTTCCATTTTATAGTTATTTTATTCATCTTTTGATGGCCAGGAACTGTTACTATTAAGTATTAACTCACAATACCAGTTGGGCCCCTTTTTTCAAGGTTACTAATTACGCTACTAGACATTCGACCTTGAAGCAAAGGTCAACGTCAATGTTTATTTTAATTTGTTCGGAGTTTTTTTTACAAGGAACTTAACAGATCTCAATATTATAATGAATCAGAATTGAGATCTGAATAAAGTTAGAGAGAAATAAACTACTCACTTTAACAGCAATACAGTCAAACTTGTCAAAGTTGATGCCAGAGCTAATGGTGCTGCTGAAGATCTCTTGCTCGTCTTCAGTAGGCGCGGGCGGCACGTACGTGACCGGCGGCTTCTTGGGCTCGCCGTCCTCGCCCAGCTCCGCGGCCGGCTCGTCGCCCGCGCCGTCGCCGCGCCCGCCGCCGCGCCCGCCGCGCCCGCGCCCGCGCCCGCGCTCGCCGCGATCCCGCCTATCTTCTCCATCGCCTAATGGAATGAGTGTAATCAATATAGGTACATCGTCTAATTGGAACACTGCTTTTTAGGTGCAAAAGGCTAGACGACAACAAACAGTTTGAGGTTTCCGCCGGTTCCCAATCGCGTTTTTTAGGCACTGCACTGCACTGCCGATTTTCAATGCGTCAAAAACAAGAGTTTCGACTTTGCTGCATTGTTATGAGAATCAATCTGCCGCAAGCCACATGTAATGTAATTGTTTTCATTTGTCGTATGCTACAAGAGGACGCACTCTACCATTATGTTGTTAGGTACATTGAATGCTGGTAGTTAGTAGTAGAGTTTCCAATTTCTTTGTCAATGTTTGAATAGCATTGACAAAGAAATTGGATATCACAAATTGACACATTTGTACAATTGTCGCAGTAGGTATTGGAATGTTGGCGTGCTTTCAGTAAAAGTGCATAATTTCCGGTCGCAATAGTGAACGACACGCAAGTCGTATTTTGCTGCAGCTAGATCAAGACGACAAGCTAAATACGATTTAGTGGAGGACGAAAATGCTTACCGTTTTCATAATCCCTGCCGGGCCCGCCGCCGCGGCCGCCCCTGCCGCCCCGCCCGCGACCTCCTCCGCGTCCTCCACGCCCACGCCGCTCTCCAAACCCATTACTGCCCTTATCATCATCAAATTCTAAAATAGAAACACATATGCCTGTTAAATAATAACTGCACAATGGACAGTTTCAAGTGGCAACTTAACACCAAGCTGAGTGAGTGGTTCAAGTGTGTTATTCATACACATGAAACTAAAAACCATAACATAGAACGGTTTATGATGCAGATTTCTCCATGCAGTTGAATTGTTATGTATAGTTTGCTTTTAAAATTAAAAATACTTCATAGATGGATTTTTCTTATTTTAACTTTGTTCTCTTCACCTCTTGGAACTCAACAATAAAAAAGTCCTTTGAACTTTGTTCTACTTTTTAGTATTTGGATTAGCACTCACCAGTATTTTCAATAGAAAACCATCATATTATATTTATTTATCAGATAAAAGTTGTGATGATTGAAAACCAGCCCTTAACTGATAAGTAAAGTGCTTGTGGGAACAGTGCAATGCTTGAGAAGAAATTTACTAGATAATATCCACATAATGAATGATATTATTGTTTAGGAATAACTTACAATGGCGATATCAATTTATTACTAACTGTTACACTGAGTAAAATTCTGCCAATTTCCTTTGATGAATCTATTACTACAACCCCGACATTCCATACTGACAAGTTGGTATAATACTACTTCAGGAGCATTGATCTGTCTGTATGAGGGGAAAGCGAGTGTGGCATTGTGTAATAGTTACTATTTCTATGTTATGCTGACTATGTTCCTAATACAAAATTAATTTAAGACTGTTCCCGTTGCATATTACATTGAACACACATAATATAATGTGCACAATGTGTGTTGTTTAGATTAGATTATGACCTGCATGCATAGTATGACAACCATAGAAACGGGTTTTCTATGGGTTTTGTTGACGGAAGAATAGACAAAATGACAGATTGTGATTGTTTATCTGCCATTTTGTCTATTCTTCTGTTGACAAAACCCATTTCTATTGTGATCATGCTGAGTGTGCTGCAGACAATTGTGAACATGAAATCATAATTACCATTATCATTAAATGACGGGAATCCTCTTCCTCTAGAGAGACTGTGTCCTTCATCAACATTTGAATAGTTGTTAGATTGCACCCCCTGTAAAGAATGTATAGCAGCATAATTAGAACCCTGAGATATGCACTTTGTGTTAATAACTGCAAGTCATTATATATGGGATGGTCACAATTTATTGGGAAAGTAAGTAGGTACCTACTCCTATAACTAAAATCAATGGTTGTAATGTAACTCAAAGTTGAACCAATATTCAAGAATTAAGTACCAGAAAAAGATTGGTTGCAACCTGTCTTAAATAAAGAATCTTACCGAATCTGCTACACAGTCATCCCACTCATCATCCATTTTTCTGCAACAAGCAAAACAAATTAGTTGATTCAAGATAATGATAGCGATTGATAAAGGTAGGCTAAGTACTTACCTACTTATAATTTAAAATTAATTATGGTGGGCTGAATCAAAGAAAGTTGAGAACATCACTGGTTAGTCTTCATTAATATGGAAAAATTAGAATTGAAAACTTATACACTAATAAGTGAGATGTAAAAATGTGTACCAAACCTGTAGGTAGATACACTACCTACCTACATGTAAAATTCTCCAACAAATATTTTTTTTATTATGATTTGAAACGAACAAATTATGGATAAAATGTTATTGATCATTAGATACCAACACCCACCCTCCTAAAAATTTCAGTAACGTAATTATAAAAGAAAAAAGGAAATACCTACCAACAGCAAAGAATTCGTTGGAGTAGGTACTTTTTGAAATTATTATAGTAGCGCAACTCAAGATATTGTCTAGAAAGTAGGAACCGATACGACAAAATCCAGGAAGATACTAAATTAACATTTAAAGTACTGTTTATTGTTAAAAAATCTATTAATAATTCAATGAGAAAAAAAAATGCTACACCGGCACCGGCTTTTGTCAACCAATAGCACGTGCATCTAACATTTAAATTAGACAAGTTCATAATAGTCTTAAGATCACAGAAATTAAAAATCTTACCGATAAAAGCTTAATCTAACGTCGGTTGCGTAGAATTTTAAGATGAACAATACAATTTTTTTAACAACGGGACAAAGACAGCAACCGCCAATACAACGTAAAACGCCAGCAATGGCGGAAGCACAGACTACTTAGAGATACTAGGCGGAAGAATGTAAAGTGTTGCCAAGCAAGACATATTATGTTCTGTACATTTTTTTTTTAATACTTTTTATTTTTGACCATTGATACAAGTCTTTCAGTCGGATACATAGATGGGTTTTAACTTAAATGTTATAATACAATAGCTAAAGATTAGTAAAGATACCTAAAATAATGTTAATAATCTGTTTTCACATCAATATTTTTCATTACTTTCTGTTCATATTACCAACTTGCCGCCCTTTCGGGTTGGGTGGGTACATCCATTGACTTATAAATCATATATAGGTCAATGGGTACATCTCAGTGATATCATCATTTTCATACTAATTTAAATTACAGCTAATTAACTCATATACATTTCTGATAGCAAAACGAATTAATTTTTTTCTACCGTATTACAAATATATTATTATAAACAACACACTAAAATATTTTTTCTTAATTTCTTTTGTCATGTATTTCACTCAAATTCAATTCACTGACAAAAATCAAACGTTGAATGTTAAAACTTGAACTCTGTAAGAAAACATGATCTAAATCAGCATCTTCTGCTCCACAATGACGACATCGGCTCTTGTTAATTATGCGAATCCTATTCAGGTGAGCTGGTGTTAGGCAATGTCCCAATCTCATGCGTGTTTTAATAGTTATAAATCTTCTTGTGATATATTTGTAGTGTGTTGACTCGACGTATACTACATACGCAGAATTGGTGTTTTCTATGAACAGTCTTTTATAATTTTGTTTAGTAAAAATGTTATACTTATTAATTGAGTCAGGATTTTTTTTGTTGTACTAACTTTCTTTTCTTATTTTTTTCTCCCAGATCTGGCGGCTCCTCACCGCCACTGGTGACCCTCATGGTAAGTCGAGGTCCTATCAGAGATAATTTAAGAGGTATTTCCGTATAATTTTCTTTATATTAAACTTTTTGCGAAATCAAAATTACCGCTTCGTTTGACTTCCCGTCAAAAAGTCTGTTCTGTACATAATATTAAAAAGTACTCTGTAGTACATACATAGAGAAGAGAATGCTCTGTACATTAGTCTAAAAGGTTGCCAATGGTGCCGATTCTCTTTTCACAAATGCGTCTAAACTAGACTAAAAATCACCAAAATTTAGTTTACTCCTGTCAAACGATGATTTCCTATTCTGAAATAGATTAAAGTGGCACAACAACTATATTTTAGTTTGACAGCACTAATATTGTACTGAGATTTTAATTTAGTGATAATTACAATTTTGCTATTCTGAATTTGACGTTTTTCACCTATTAGTTTTCTAACTAATTCTGACCATTTTTAATCGCCACTGAAAATGGTGTGTAATATTATTAGTTGTCATGAACTAAAATTCTTTTATAACCCTTACACCCCTAATTTCAACACGAAGGTATTTTTTTTTTTTTTTTAATTCACGGGGTAGGGCAAACAAGTATGTACCACGTGGAGTCGCAATTGTCAAAATCGATTTAGTTGTGTCAAAATATTTTTTTAAATTTAGAGACCTTTTACTACAGAATAGCTTTAAGATTCTCATAGCCAAAAGTAAGGAATTTTAGTGATAGTTTAGTTAGTTTAGTTCGGTGTACAAGAGAATTGGCACCAATGCCAAACTAAATGTTTAATTAGTGTTTTCAGTTATAAAAAATTAAAACACTGTCAATGTTGGCAGAACTGAAAAATAAATTATATACACACGGCTACACATCAAGCTGATATTTCCAGTATAAGCTGTTATCGTATTGTTTAGGATTTCTGTACAATGCGAGGTCAGCTTATAGTGGAAATGTATAGCTTGATCTGTAGCCGTGTGTACCTATGTCCAAACTCAAAAATTCGAAGACATGTGAATGTGACAACCATGATCCAAGGGAACCGGGAAAGGGGTGCATTTGCACCTCATTGGCTTAAACAAAATAGATGTTAAAACATTGAGAAATATAGTGTATATCTGAAAACGCCTAACATAATATCAAAGAACTACCTATTCGAGGCGAGATCCAGAAAATTCGAGTTCGCTACGCTCGCTCTTGAGTTATGCAATCTCTGGATTCATTAGTCGACAAAATACTGAGCTCCTATTTCCGAAAATCCAATTGGCCCTAGGCGGGGTGCTAACATTATCGAACTTGCTTTGCTCACTTTGGCATCCTACTATGTATAAGTCTTGTTTATGAACAATAACCTAACTTTACCGAGTTGAACTCCAAAAATGATCGAGCTCGCTTCGTGAAATTGAAGATGCATCCCCCTGAAAATAAACCTTCCAGCGCCCATGATGACATCCTTAAACCCACCCCTAGGTTCACGTGGTAGATTATGGCCCACTCGCTCATAATTTTTTTGAACCGGATCATTATCTGCGAACCTTCTGAATAAGCCGCGACCCCAATAGTGCCACACGGCTCCGTGAAGTCAAATCACGCAACCTGTCCTCGTGGTCTACCCAAAGCCGAAAAACATGCGAAATTGTCGACAGCAAAAAAAGTTTGGTCACCTCTGACCTAGACGAATACGACGCGCGACGGAAAATCAATCATTGGCTGAATACGGTGTTTCGAGTTTACGACGTCTATTCTGTCATTTTGTGAATCTGTGCTGTCAGTAGCAGCACAGAATATATATACTCAAAGGAGGTCAGTAGTCTGTGGCATTGACTTATATATGTTATATGTCAATGAGTCTGTGGTCAGGTGTCAAGCTCGACAGAGGAGAAGCGCATTACGGGAAAATAGCACAAGTCAAAGGCGAAAATATTCCGAAAAAAAATACTACGCCGAATGAAGAATTTTGCTAACGTTATAAATAAACATTAACATTATTTTCATATATGAATTTGGTGGTTCTACAAAACGTGGTAGTCACGGAAAATGATTTTGCTCGTAAAAAATGGTGATAATATAACGATGCATTTATCAAAGTGGGTTTAGGTGTTATCTCAGTTGGCGTCCTCTTGTTTTTTATGGTTCAAGTTCACGATGGCAACAGTCGAAGAGACAGTTAAAGTGGCGGTGGTGACCGACCGTACACCTAACATTGTACGATGCTCTAGTACGATAACTGCGGAGGAGTTGTGCGTTATTTTGTGTAAAAAGTATAAAATTCCTCCTCTCACTCGGACGCTGTTCGCGTTACGAGTTAAAGGCAGAGATTATTTTCTCAAAGATAACGCTAAAGTTCTGTCCAGCACCAGGGATTATGAACTCAGAATACGTTTTAAGGTACAGTATTATTTAAAAGATTCATAATCATAAATTTGGTTTTGCTAAGAAACCACCGTTTATATTAATGAATAATTAATGTTTAGTGAAATAGTAAGGAAAGGCCTTGGTGGCTCTTTATGTGATGTGAATGCATAGCTTTTTAGTAATAAAAATATTTTTTGTTGTTGTTTGGTTTGTCAGACTTGCTGGTCATCAAGAAATAGATATTATTTAAATTATTTAACCTGTTGATTTATGGTACATTTTTAGTGGCTTAATATTAATACAATACTACAGTCCTTTTTATTACAGTTATCTGTAACAATAGTGTATTTATAACTACTTAAAAGATGAGTTTTCATTATTTTCTTGAATTTAATTTACAATGTAAGAAGTGCCCCTTGTAAGCCTTTTTAACACCAGAAGCAGCAGCTTTTGTTTCTGGTTTGTTTTGTTATGATTGGCTGTTATCTTGCAATCAGCCACTTCACTTTTATATAACCTCCAACTTAACTTGATACTGGTGCCGATTCTCTTGTACACCGAACTAAACTATCACTAAAATTCCTTACTTTTGGCTACGAGAATCTTAAAGCTATTCTGCAATTAAAGTTCTCTAAATTTAAAAATTATTTTGACATAACATAACATAACATCACACCTGTATTCCCCGAAGGGATTAGGCAGAGGTGTACCTATAATACACCCATATTTGACACAACTAAAATAGAATTTGACAATCGCGACTTGCCTTATTCTGTGATTTTTTTTAGAGCCAGAGCGCAGGTTGGGCAGTGTCGACATGTTATTTATGGAATTTTACACTTTTTGTATGGAAAATATGAAAAAAATGTACACGTGTTGAGTATTAGGGGTATAAGGGTAATAAAGGGGGGTCGAAATTTTCATTATTTTTGCGATCGGACACACAATTTTCGAGATATAAGCAAAAGAAAAGAGAAAAATCCAGTATAGTACTGCAGTGCTATTCTGTAACCATCTCACCGTGAAAACTTAGGTGAAGTGAGCTTGGAGTGAGCTGTCAGTCCCTAGCAGCAGGTCCCTAACAGCTCACTTCACATTCACTTCACCTAAGTTTTCACAGTGAGATTATTACAGAATAGACTGGCTGTTTTTGCACTTCAAGTCGAGGTGTTCGTGTGGATTTTAGTTCATGACAACTAATAATAATAATTTTTAATTGCGATTAAAAATGATCAGATTTAGATATCCAATTAAAATTTTACGTGAAAAATGACAATTTTAGAATAGCAAAATTGACATTTTCACTATATTAAAATCTCAGTGCTATCTTAGTGCTGTCAAACTAAAATATAGTTAAATTGTGTCACTTTAATCTATTTCAGAATGGGAAATCATTGTTTGACGGGAATAAACTAAACTTTGGTGATTTTTAGTCTAGTTTAAAGGCATTTGTGACAAGAGAATCGGCATTGACTTTCGAACAAACTCCAAATAATTGTTTCACTATTATTGTTATTAGGCTCTTCAACAATGAGTACACTGTACTATACTATATGCTGTTGCTTTACAATTTATACAATGTAAACTGACAGTCATTACGGGTCGTCAGAAGCCCGAAAGTCAGACAACCAGTCTTACCAAGGGTATCATATTACCCTGTTACTGGGTTGTGGTGGTCAGATAGGCAGTCGCTCCATGTAAAATACGGGAATTCAGCTGTATCCGGTTAGACTGGAAGTTGACCCCAACATATTTGGGAAAAGGCTAGGTTAGCTATAATCATATAAATAAATAATTTATTATAATCATTAAGCCTGCCAAACTGTGTGACAGTTTGACGTCAGGGTATGAACCATGTAATTTCTACAAAAAGTTATAAAGCTTTATTTTTGAAAAGCTGGCAATATTTTTTATATTTTGTGTACACACAATTGGCTACACAGTGTCATCAAATAAAACTACCTAGCGAAACTCCGTAGACATGATGGGTATTGATATCTAATTATGATAAAATAATAAAAAATAAACTCATACTTTCAACGAGGTACAGTGACTATAGACTCAACAACCGCTAGTACCATAGTAAAGTTACTTGAAATCATGAGGTTAGTTTTTTTTTTTATCGTCTTTTGATGTTTGAGTTTCACTAGGTGATTTAATTATATCCTATATCTAAATATACCTATATTTTCCAGTGTGATTACAATCTTCATTTGTGAGGCAGCTGTGCTTCGGTTAACCCTTTTCCTTGTTTATTACCTTCTACATTGTTCTTAGTGATTGTGTTGTTCCGCCTACCCTTTTTCTATCTTTAGAACATTCAATATCAATATCAAATGTTGAAAGGAAATGTGGTCATGTGGTTATTGGCGTTCAGTCCATATACACGTACTCCTCTGTTTTCTACTTGAGTGTTTCACACTGGAGCACATATTTACTATACAATCTATATCTACCACTGCCATGTTCGTATGCGTATCTTTGGTTCAAAATCATAGGGACATGACAGTGGCGGATGTACAATATATTGTAAAACAATATTTGTTCTAGTATCATTAACTAGGTAGAAAACAGAGGAATACGTTTGGATGGAATTAACGCCAATGACCATGTGACCATGTTTCCTCTTAAAGGCCATTTCACCATACTCTGTTAGTTACGAATGTTCTGTTGAGGATTATGACATACTGCAAAAGTGTAGATAGAGTATAGATTTGCTATCAGCATAATTTATATGCCTTGTGAAATGGTTAAACTAAAAGCTTCATGTAAGGCTCGTTTCATTATAACAGAAGAAAAAATCAGCATGCTAATTGAGTTTTGAAAGATATTGTTAATCCATTGCTTCATAGGTTTGAAAAATTCGTCTGGGATGAACTGTCAAAATGAAACCCATTGCGATCAATTGTCCTTGTATGTGTGTTACAAAATTACTTGGATGGACACCAGAAGTTGGTCAAATTTAATTGAATATTTTTTCATACATTCTTCTACAGGTTCCAAGATTAGAACTCTTAATAACCTTGGATGAAACAACTTATGATTACTACTTCCTTCAAGCCAGGAGTGATGTTTACGAGAACAGGATTCCTGAAATTAAGTACCCTGAACACAAGAAAGAAATGCTTGGTCTTGGGATTGCTGACATGTAAGTAATATGCTCAAAAATATTTTAATTAAGAATCTTTAAGGACCCAATGTAATTTCTTAATATACACTGGACAGCAAATAAACCGAGCCACCCGCTACCTAGGCACTCTAATTCGATTTTCTCAAAAACTAAAAAACCTACAATTATCAAAGTTGTACCTACAGAAAGTGCGTTTCATGGTGATTAAAATGAAAGGAAACTCATTGGGTTTAATCAATATTTCTGTGTTTATTAAGGATTTTACAAAGAAGAGTCGTTTTCCAGTCGTGACAATCGTTAGTACTTAATGATAAAGTGAAAAAAAAAAATTAAAGTCAAAAACAAAGATAAAATCAAAAAAAAGTTTTTAATCAATATTCCGTATTCCCTTCCCTTGCTCGGATAACTGCCAGCATTCTTGTATTCATCGACCTTACGAGCCTGACGATAAAATCTTGAGGAATTGAATTCCACTCCTCTTCAATTGCGATTCGCAGCTCTGGGAGCCTTTTTGGAGCAGGTACCCGGGCTCGAACCCGACGTTTCAGCTCATCCCATAAGTGTTCTATCGGATTCAAGTCCGGGCTTTGAGCTGGCCAGTCCATCGTACGAATGCTGACGTCGCGTAGATACTGGGCCACCACATGAGCAACATGAGGCCGTGCATTATCATGCATCAATTGCATATCCTGTCCGATATTTATCCTGCGTAAGGTACCACATTCAGTAATGTAGCGATGAGAAGTCAGTCCACGTGTACGGCCCGTCGGTTCGATGAAAACTAACGCTGTATGTGCTGTTAACGAGATGCCGCCCCAGACCATTACAGATCCTCCTCCATAAGCAACAGTTTCCTCGATGCAACACTGAGAATAACGTTCTCCAGGGCGACGATATACTCTCTGACGTCGATCACTTCCATGTAGACTCACCCTGGTCTCATCAGTGAAGAATACATTACTCCACTGCTCTAATGTCCAATCCCTATGCTCTCGAGCAAATTCAAGTCGTGCTCGACGGTGTGCTACCGTTAATGCTGGGCCTGTTGCAGCTCTTTTTGGGGTCAGGTTCCGTTCAGCAAGTCTCCTTCTGACGGTATCTGAACTTATGACCACTTGGCGTTCGTCACGCAGACTTTGTTGGACTTGAACTGCGTTGAGGTGGCGATTTCGCAGAACAGTAAGGTGGATATAACGATCATCTGCTGCTGATGTAGCCCTAGGTCTGCCCGTACCTGGACGGCGATCGAATGCTCCAGTCTCTAGGTATCGTCTGTAAACTCGTTGCACCGAAGATCTGCTGATTCGAAGCCTTCGAGCGACTTCACGTTGCGCAATGCCTGCTTGAAGTAATGCTACAGCTTGAGCTGCTTCCTGAGGTGTTGTATCCATTATTAATTGAAAAAAGTAGCAAAACACACGCGTCTGAGCAAACGATGGACAAAAACTGAAGAAATATCCGACTACCCTCATTGTAGAGAAAAAGAACGCTAATTTCAAACTCTGGTGAAAACAGAGCAAATCGTTAGCATTGTGTTTGTTGCTTGATTACAATGTGAGTTGACGGTACTTTCGAATTAATTTGTAATCATTTTAATCACCATGAAACGCACTTTTTGTAGGTATAAGTTTGATAGTTGTAAGTTTTATACTTTTTGAGAAAATCGAATCAGAGTTCCTAGGTAGCGGATGGCTCGGTTTATTTGCTGACCAGTGTAGTTGGGGAAGGTCTGAAGATGAGATGAAAAGCTTTTTTAACTAACAAAAAAAAAAAAAAATTGAGGAAGGTTTTTTTAAAGAAAGATGAAAACAGATTTTTAAAATATTATCATCATCATATCACTCGCAAAAAAAAAAACATTTAATTATCCGCAATAGATTGTATAATAGCAGTTAAGTGTAATATTTAATTTAAGTAATTGAGAAACAAATGGGATGTGGGACTGATGCCCGCTTTCACAAACACTAAGCGACACCTAAATGAATGCTTAAATAAAAGTGCACTGTGGATTTTCAACTTTCGGCGCTGAGGGCTGAAAATCCAAAAGAGCGCGTTGTTTTTATAAAATAACTAGAGGCCCGCCCCTGCTTCTCAAATTCAATTCTCTAAATGACGGTGAAAACCGCATAAAAATCCGTTGCCGAGTTTATAACAACAACGCAGTAGCACAGACATACGAAAAGCGACTTTTATGACAAACATATATAATTTAATTTTTATTAACTGTTGTCCCATGTAACAAAACTGAAAGAAGGTTAGTTTTCAAAATCCGCATATTTATAAAATTATTAGGAAATCTTGTGCAAAGTATTATGCTGCTAGACCCAGAGCGGTTTAGGCCGTGCGTTTTCTGTCAGTAAATTTAAGATTTTTGACAAAAGATGTATGTGGTAATGTCAATTTCTCATTATTTAATTAGCACATAGTGCCACTAAGAGTAGTTCATGATATACATACATTATTACCTACTGAAGTAGATCATGAATTGTCAAGTATGATTATATCTTGCATTGACAGAACAATGGACTATAACATCTAATTACTCTGTCTGTGAGACAATAGCCCTCTGGTATAACTGCACAATTACCAAGTGATCTCTTTAATTTACATATTATTTTAACGTCATGTATTATTTTCCTCAACATATGTTTTGATTCTTAAACTGAAGACAGAAAAAAGCAGAAGAGTAAAAAAGCCTTAGCTCTGCTGCAAACACTTCTAGCTTTGAATAAAATAATATTTTTTGGGTCATCTCCTTGAGTATAAAAAATGTTTTAATAAGTATCTTCATCAAGAATCAAGATTCTGTGTCGCGTGATGTAATTTAACGTCCAGACTGAGAACAAATATCTCTATTTATGCCATAAAAATATTTATTGTAATGCGGCAATCGAAGTCGAACCCACGACCCTGAACACGGAAAGCGGTTACTTCACTATTGAGTTGAAAGTCAAATAATTTATTTCAGTTAGGCACAAAAACAGCACTTTTAATATACAAAAAAAATTAATTGATTCTAGTCGCCCCTTCCAAAATGTAGTTTTCGAATGGAGAAGAATGGGCAAGAAACTCCACCGTTACTCTTTTAAAATGTTTTTAAATATTTTGTATAGGTACATTATTTATATAATTATACGTGAAGACGATGCACCTTGAATAAAATTACTATACTGCAATCGCAATGTGTTTGTGTAGATGTTGATGTTGTAAAATCTTCCGGGCTACCAGTTAAGTTAGGTGTACCTCAAGGCTCAATACTGGGTCCATTCTTGTTCTTAGTGTATATCAATGACTTACCATTATATTTGGTATCTGTGAAGTTGTACTGTTTGCAGATGATACTTCTCTTATTTTTAAAGTAGACAGGAATAGACAAGATTTTGACGATGTAAACAGTGCACTGTCAATGGTTACGGATTGGTTTACGACAAATAACTTAGTTCTCAATGACAAGAAAACGAAATGTGTAAAGTTTGCCCTTCCAAATGTTAGAAATCTAGGACCTTTAGAGGCATGAGGAACAGGGTGTAAATTTCACTCATCCACCATAGAAAAGGGAGGATCCTCCAACCAGACGGGTGTTGTGTCTGGCGGGCCGACTGCCCGACTGTTGATTTCGGATAGTCTTATCTGTGTCTTTCGCGCGGTAAACTCTAATTGCGCGATGCAGAATTTGTGTGACGTCATGTCTTTGATGCGTAGTTAGTATGTGGCGGTGTAACCGCTACATCACTCCCCTCCGGAGACCGGAGGTCGATAGTGGGCTGAGTCTTGTATCTTGCGAAGCTTCACAGTGCCAGCTAAGGTTCCAGTGAGTCGGAACCGGGTGCCGCACAGTTCGCGGTGAGTCGGAACTGTCTGCGGTGATTGCGGCGGTTGTGGTGATTGAGGTGATTGCGGTGATTGAGGTGATTGCGGTGATTGAGGTGATTGCGGTGATTGAGGTGATAGCGGTGATTGCGCTGATTGGGATGATTGCGGTGATTCCCCAGTGAGTCGGGGTGATGAGGCTGAGGGTGATGACCAGGAATGCGCGTTCGCTGCATGCTGGTGGTCAGGATACCCGTTGAAGCCGTGGGTGCTGGCTGTCTGTGTGACTCGCCTCACGAAAGCTTGCGGGAGTGATGATGATGACGTCACGCTGAAGTAGTTGAACGAAGGCTGCGTTGATGTTCATACTCGGGGTCACCAATTTAGAGGCATGAGGAACAGGGTGTAAATTTCACTCATCCACCATAGAAAAGGGAGGATCCTCCAACCAGACGGGTGTTGTGTCTGGCGGGCCGACTGCCCGACTGTTGATTTCGGATAGTCTTATCTGTGTCGTTCGCGCGGTAAACTCTAATTGCGCGATGCAGGATTTGTGTGACGTCATGTCTTTGATGCGTAGTTAGTATGTGGCGGTGTAACCGCTACAGACCCAACATCGTCTTACATAAAGAGGTGCTTGAAACTGTAAACTCGGCAGTTTTTCTGGGCTTATCAGTAGATGCCAAACTTAAGTGGGGCCAATATATCTTGCCTAGCGGGAATGCCCAGTTCGGCCGCCTACTATGTCCTACGGTATTCTGCTGTGGGGCAAAGCTGCAGATATTCAAAATATATTTGTCCTACAAAAACGAGCTATTCGAGCAATTTACCAGCTAGGTGCCAGAGTTTATCTGAGAGATTATTTCAAAGATATCGGTATCCACACAGTGGCATCACAATTCATCTTCGCCAACATCTTATATATTAGGCAAAATATACACTTATACACTAAAAATACTTCAGTGATATTCACAATGTTAGCACTAGAAGTAAGGATAAACTACGTGCTCCCTTTCACCCGCTTCTTATGGTTCATAACTCATTTGTTGGGCTTGGTATAACCTTTTATAACAAGCTACCCTCTTCTTTGCTAGATTTGCCTTTTAATGCGTTTAAAACTAAAGTAAAGTCCAACCTTTGTTCAAAGGCATACTATTCTATCAACGACTACTTAAATGATAAGAATAGTTGGTTGCTGTGATTAACTCAAGACAATGTTTAAATGTTCTTTCTCCAGAATTAGTTTACCTACTGACAGGTTATATGAGTTTATATAATTGTTTATAATTTTACTTTAGAAGTCAATTTATTTTAATTTATTGTTGACATAATCTACTCATTCCAATGTTTTTTTATGAGTTGTATTGCAATATGTGGTTAGCTAGCGACCTCGACAATTATTTATTTTACCCTCGATGGTCCTAGTTTATCAATTATAACTTCTAGTTACAGCTCTATGTAACCGGGCACGCCCTTTATGCCTGGAGGCTTTATTTTCTTTTTTAAATATTGTTTACGTTTAGTTATTTTTATTTCTGCTTGAGGTTAGTTCTCGATGTTTTTGGTTGGTAAATTGGCGTGTGCTAGCTGTCATATGGCTAGTTTGAATAAATGACTTTAGAATTTTGAATAGGTAAAAAAAAAAAATGAAGCAACAACATAAATTAATTACACACATGGTGCTCACATATTTATAAACATTGTAAAAGATAAAACGATTTTCCTAAAATTTTACAATTAATAAGTCAGTGTGTGAGGAAGTAATCTAATCACGGAATGTAAAATCAATGTACCTAATATGTATATAAAACATATTTATATATATATACAGGGTGTTTGGCGCATGGACCGACACAATTTTTTCAGGGATTTGGGAGGTCATTAGCTAGGTTCTAGCTAAGTTCAAAATAGCTTTTAGTTTTTTTTATAATTAATTTAGAAGTTGTAAAATTTCATTCATTAAATACAAAAATTAACTTTGGAAGCTTGTAAGGAATTTTCTTGAAACCAGTTGTATAAAACAAAGATGTTTTTAGATTTAAAGGACTTTGGAGAATGCAACAAAATTTGTTTTGTGCCACTACACCCACAAACAAAAAAGTTATTTCAAATTAAAGGACACATTTTGGGAATTTTTTTCATTTAAAAAAAATAATCATATGTAACCAACCGTGACATTTGGGACAAAGGGTGTATGGGTAGAACCTAGCTAATGACCTCCCAAATCCCTGAAAAAATTGTGTCGGTCCATGCGCCAAACACCCTGTATATATATATATATATCTTAGATTTTGTCTTAGATTCTAAATTGTCCTAAGGAGTAGGACCAGCATGTTTCCAAGCATTTTTATCTTGGATATAATCCTCTAATTTGTAATTATGCTTGTTTACAAAGTGTACTTTTTATAGTTATTGACGTTACTGTTCTTTGCCTAATAACATGTAAAAGTAAAACGGCTAAATTGGTTAGGGTATCTTCTAAGTTCCCAAAATCTCCGGGTACCTATTTGCAAACCTGATGCTAACTAATCTGCATTTTTAATCTCACAAACCTAAGGCTCTTTGTACACGGCACAGTCTCTTTACGGTACGGCGTATAAACCGCGGCGTAGAAAAAACGTGTCTGTCAACAAGCTTCCATAGTGATCCATATGCCTCATTTACATTCAGCCCCTGCTGCTGCTCCTCGCGCTGCCCGCATTAATTCCCTAAATACTGCCGTAGCAGATCAAGAGAAGTGTCACTCACATCGCTTTCGGCATTCGGCAATGGCATACGTCGAAATAATTACGGCGCCCGCGCTGTCTTCTTGCAATACATATTTATGTTCAATATTTAAAAAAATATCAAATTCGAAAAAAGAAAATACGTCGTCGTATTTTCTCTTCCAATACATATTGTATCCGTACATCGTACGTCTGGCAACCCTCAAACATGCACTGCCTCTCGCGCTGCCTGTCTTTTGACTTCTGCACAAAAAACCGCTCATTTGGGGAGCGCTGGGCATCGCAAGTGGCAGTGGCACTTCCGTGGAAGTGAGCTGAGTGTAAATGGGGTGACACAACACTTACGACCGTACCTACACCATGCCTACACACAGCGTATAAACCGCGCCGTGGAAAAAATGTGTGTGTCAACAAGCTTCCATAGTGATCCATACAACACTGACGACCGTGCCTTCACACGGCGAATAAACCGTAGATTTTCACGTCAAGAAAAACGTGTGTACAAAGGGTCTAAAAGTATGTACCTATATATAGAGGAATCTCCCATATACATGATCACAATATTTTCCTGTTTCTTAACGAATACTCACTGCGGACGATCTAAGTATTATTGTGTTGATTGCATACAGTTACCTAACCATAATGATACAGGGTTGTGAGGGGCGCAATTGTCTGTTTGGGGCCCGTGTGGCTCTGATCTCATGTAATATGCATCAGGTCTTAAGTACTGACATTTGGATACGACGCCTTGTCATCGCCTTTCTAAACCAATTGTGAATTATGAAAAGGGATGTGCTCGATTAGTATTCAATTTGTTTCCTTTGTTAAATTAAAAGCGGATCCCCACTTGATAGTATATGTAGATCATGCTATATTATTCACGTCTCGAGTCTACAAAAATGGCGAGTTTTTGCGTGATAAATTGCGAGTACATGTTTTTAATTCAGGACACGTGCCACAGCTGAGGAAAAATTGTCGGTAAACGATGTTGTGAGGGATTACAAAAAATATATACCGAAAGTGATTGTTAGAAGACACGGTCACGTGGCTAAGAAGCATGCTCACGACCAACTACCCAAGCTTTGTTCTGTCGGCCATAACGTGAAGTAAGTATACCGATTGGAATACAATTTGCAGCAATCTGCTTTTGCTTTTTTTTGCGAGGAGACTTTTTATGTTTTTGCTCCTACACAATGCAAACAAAAGGTGGTTTGATTGTATCACTGCTCAGATGGTGTCTGTCTGCATTCAAGCGTCACCCTCCTTTTTTAGTACAAACTTTGAGAATTATGTATACCCGGCGACGATGACGTCAATGGAAGTTGAAAGAAATTTGCACGTAACTGGACTATATCGGTGTAGTAGTAAAACTCTTACAACTTGTCTTGGGGCATTTGGTGAAACAGTCCAAGGTCTTGACTTGGTCTCGGTCTCCGAAATTGTAGACGACCTTTTATGGCCTTTCTATCGACACCTATAGACTTACGAGATAGTATAATATTAAATAAAATTTCAGCTACATAAAGAACTTATACCTCCAACAACTGTACATAATGGCCCCGAACTATTTGGCGGAGGAGTATGACAATGTTCTGTGGCAGAACGGCAGCGATGTGACACCGGTGAATGTTGCGGTCGCGCCCTATCATCCGCACCAGCCTGGCATAAGAATCTATAATACTGTAAAAAGAGAAGTAAGTACTTGTCATTTAATGATGCTGTTACACTTGGTCGTCCACCTGAATTGAGATAAGATGAGAGATTTCTATGGAAATCATATGGATTCTTTCTATGGATTTCTATGGTTTTCTTATTGAGATGTCTATGGAATTGGACCTTACGACCGAGTGTAAAGTAATTGGCGCCCAATTTCTCAGACATCTGAGTTCGTTAAACATACCAGCTAGTCAGCTTTTAGTGTAATAATGTCGTTTGCTCGAATTCGTCGTGTAGGTAAAGCCATTTGGGTTCCCGAATGCGGGCCAACGACCACAGCATAAATTGCAAAGTTTGATTGGGACCTCAGTGTGATAAATATAATTATTTACCTAAATGCGTTTTATACTTCGGCTTTTTATCTGACTACCTACTCGGTATGATACGTACTCCCAGATAGTTACTATAATTATGTAAATCACTTACATGTTTACAAATATAAATCACTATACAATGACGTCATTTCAGTGGACCCACGTTTGCAAAATAGAAGAATTAATTTATATTACAAGGAATGGAGAAAACTCCTTAGAAATATCAAGGAGAGGAACCCCCCTGTTCTTCAAGTTTAAATCAGAGGAGCATCTATCATCATTTATTTCACTTTGTGATGGATATTACAGGTTTGCATAATTTTATTTTTTTATTTCGCGGCTATTGAATGTAAACCGCTGTTGTTTTTATTTGGTTTCGAATGAAACGTTCTAAATATTATTTTTAACCGACTTCCAAAAAGGAGGAGATTCTATGTACGTAGCGCAAGTTTAAAAAAAAATGTATGTCTACCGATTCCTCCGTCAATTGTGGACCGATTTTAAAGTCTTTTTTTGTTTGAAAGGGTATGCTCTCGAGGTGGTCCCGTATAAATTTGATTAACTTTGCTTCGATAGTTTTTGAGTTAGCTTCAATAATACGTATTTTTCCCACATATCTATATGAATGATATGATAAGTTCCTGTCACTGTTATTTATATAGCAGATAGTGGTATTCGAATTAGTGTGGTGTGGGTACCACAACTAAAGAGTGAAAAATAAAAACATTTTACAAAAAAAACGACTCCCAAAAAAACACTTTCTTCCGTAACGTAGGTTGAAGGCCGCCCAGAACGCGGGTCATTTTTACAGCTTGATCTACCTCTTTTACACCACCACCATAATTTAATTCAGCCACCCAGTACGCATCCGTCGAATAGGGTACAGCAACATCCCCTAATGTCTGCTGAATGTCCGAAAAAAATTCCGTCGTAGACATTTTTTTCAAACAAATATTTTATCACCGCACGTAACTCACTTTTATCCATAATTTTTGGTTTTTAGCAACTCGTTGCACAAAAAAATTAATTACGTGCGAACGAACCAGTGACAAAAACAAATGACAGTATGCATAAATATTGTGTAATTGACACTCTTTAATTTGAATATCAAACTTCTCCCAAAAAGGTTTTATATATATGCAATTGTAAGAACTTTTTGATTCCCCCTCGTAAATGTACCTACAATCAAATAACACTTGTTATGTGAAACAGATTAATGGTTAAATGGACATTTAACCTGTCTAAAGACGACGAAACACCGTCGCTAAAGGAGCTACAAAGAATTAAATGTCACGGCCCCGTTGGGTAAGTACGCTAGTAAAAAGGGGTACATATTTAATGTAATTGCTACGGAGAATTTTGTTTAAAAAACCTTTAATTTTGTAGGGGCGCATTCTCGTATCGAAAGTTGGAAGAAAAACGTGCTAAGAAACACGGTTGTTATATATTACGGCAGTGCCAAGATGACTACAATGTTTATTATTTGGACGTATGTACTAAAAACAGGTAATTGCATTATTTGTTTGTATTTTTTTTGTCTAAAAAATGTATTATATCATTTGTTATCTTGTGAACTTATTAACCGAAATGAGTAAAAGAAAAAAGTTGGATTAGGCTAGATGCAGACTGTGTCGTAGGGCTATAATGGCGGCAATGAAAATAAAATATGGACTTCCTCGTGTGCTGGTAAGTTTCTGAGCACACTATTCACGGTAAAATTAGAATGATGTAAAGCCAAACTTCGGTGTCACCCAAAACCACGGAATCGGCTCAAATCAATGTAGACCAGTCACGATTTTATTCATGTTTTATTCCAATAGCATCACGCATCTTTGCAATGTGACTCTTATATCATTGCAATAAGGTTTATTTACAGCAATAGTTTACCCAATAGTAATAGTTTACCTAAGCATAACTTTACCTTTTTAGCCGTTTTGGACTTTTAGTATATTCCGAGTGGTTTTTCTTCAGGCGGCAATTTTTTACCGACTTCCAAAAAAGGAGGAGGGTGTTCTATGTTCGTCTGTATGTTTTTTTTTCTTTGAAAATTCTATTTTTAATTGTTGTTTCTTTGCAGTACAACCGAGACTTATAGAATAGAGTTTAAGGGTCATTGTTACGTGGTTAATAACGAGGAGTACTATAGTATCGAGAGGCTAGTCGGATGTCATCAGAACCCAGAAGGCAGGATATTTTTAAACGAATGCATACCGCCTTCAGAATATGGTGAGTATTATTATTTAATTTACGTATTGTTTCATAAATTTATTATCATCCTCATCTCAGCCGATTATCGTCGACTGCTGGACATAGGTTTCTTATTACACACACACATAACAACACGCCTGGTTTCCCCGAAGGGTTGGGCAGAGGTGTACCTGTAGTAGGTACACCCACATTTCGCCAGTTATGTTTAAGTCCCTTGTAATAGGGGGCGAGCCTATTGCCATCAACCGGGCACAAATCCAGACTCCGGGCTGCTACTGAGAAATCTTCTTATTACTGTTTGCTTATAAACATAACATAACGTCGCGCCTGTAATCCGTAATCTGAACACCGTAAGGAGTATTTCTGCTTGCAGCGCTCGACCGCTATAGTAACGCTTACCTACACAAATAAAACCGGTTAAGTGCGTGTTTGACCACGCACATTGGAGGGTTCCGTAGTTGGGATGAATTTATCCCAATAACAAACTTAACATTGTAGTAGAAAAAACATGTTTTCAAACTGCAAAAATTTAAGTTGGTCGATTATTACTCATTAACCTGTAAAACCTACTTAGCTGTGATAATTTTCTTTTTAACTTCGTTATATACACTATTTCTGTGAAATTTTTCACAAATCCAAGTACACCCATTTAGCTGGCAGGGACACACACACACACACACTTGACTCCAACAAAAACTAGCACTTTAATATTTCCCATTTTTTTAAATGGTTTTCACACACCCAGAATACTTACTCCTCTCACCCTCAAATTATTTTTTTTCTTTGTTTTATTTTATCCCTGCGGCGTGATTAATATGTATACCCATGCCAAATTACAGCTTTCTAGTGCTAACAGTCTCTGAGCTAAGCCGCGGACAGACAGACGGACTATAAGGGTTTCTTGTTTACTACGGAACCCTAAAAAGGAGCGATAAACAGATGTGGTCATCGTGTGCACGTGTTTTTGTTTTCAAAGTGGTTAGATATGCGTGACCGCGATAGTACCTAGAGTAGACTCACATTTCGCCAGTTATGTTTAAGGCCCATGTGATAGTGGGTGAAACTATTGCCATCATACGGGCACAAATCCAGACTCCGGGCTACTACTGAGAAATTCCTTATGGATAAACCCAATAACACTTTGCCCGACCTACCACTTACCTAACCTACCTATTACTTATGTATGTAAGATTTAAAATAGAGTAGGATATTGTAAAGAGAGTCGATAGGTAAGAAGTCGAGGTCTTGGCAGCACTACCTTCATGCTATGAGAATACCTAACAATAAACTTGAGATTCGTACACAATGTATCATTTTAATATACTTATGAAGATTACTCTTCTAGAACCATGTTCAGCCATCCATCTCGATTTAGTACTGACAGATTTGATTCTAATCTCGACTGAATAAGTTTTAAATCGAGATTTATGACTGAGCATCGCCCTAGAATACGCGGGCCGTAATAAGGGGGCATTTTATATTCTATATCCTATAGTAGATGATGTCGCACGGGTCGATCCATCAGGTTAAGCTGTGCTTGCCGGGGTTGGTCCGTGTATGGGTGACCATCTTTACATACCGAGAAATCCTCTGTGCCTCGGAAAGCACGTTAAGCCGTTGCACGTTGGTCCTGGCTGTCATTCGTGGATCTTTGACAGTTGTTACGGGTCGTCAGTAGCCCAAAAAGTCTGACAACTAGTCTTACTAAGGAGTATCGTACTACCCAGTTACTGGGTTGTGGAGTTCAGATAAGCGGTCGTTCCGTGTAAAATACTGGTATTCAGCTGCATCCGGTTAGACTGGCAGCAGACCTCGACATAGTTGGGAAAAGGCTGGGTATATGATGATAATAGTAGATGATGTTGCTGACATATCTCTGGTGTTAACGTAAATCTTATCCGTCGTTGAAATGAATTATCTTTAACGGAACTGGTCACCCGTGTCCATGATCGCTGGAGCTTACATCAGAAGCGTTTTTTATGCAATATTTTGTTCAGTACTTACCTACATAAACTACATTCCAAACTTTGGTGTGAGCAACAATAAGATAATTTGTCACAGGAAACATTGGCTTGGAATTTCAATGGCGTTTACTTTTTATTTTCTTTTTAGGGTTCCGTAACTCAAAAGGAAAAAAAACAACTCGTTTATGATCACCTTGTGGTCTGCCCTCTCAGGACCTTAATTCTCAGGAACAGGTTAAGGTTTCAAGTTGAAATTAATTTCAAATTTAAAGTCGGTCCTTTGGACGTGTGAAAAATTATTATTGATGTGTAACATCTTTCCTCTCGTTTTCCTGCAATCAAAATTAAAATCTAAAAAAATCTTAATAATGATTCCTAGTGATTTCGTGAAAGGGACGGAAGTGTGTCACAGGAAGCTAGGAAAGCGCGCGCTATGTGATTTGACCAATGAGCGCGCGCGGTGCTAGACTTGCGCGATGAAGCGCCAGCCCGCGCCGCAGCTGAGCGCGTAGCTTTAAAGTCCCCGTATAATGCACACACGCCCTAAGCCGAGGTGTGTACCCCACAGGGGGTGCCCTTAGCGAGCGTTCGCCTAGTATTAACTTAATTATATAATAATAGTTTATGCCCCTGGCTGGAGGCTTTGAGTTTAGCAGCTTAAGGCAGCCACGGGACAGTCCGGTTAAACAGTAACTACCTCAGTGGTATATCTGTGAGATGCCATAGATAAAAAATTAAAAAAAAGCTGTGCTAGAGTTGGCAATGTTGCTTATTACCAATGTGAGACGTCAGATGTTATACATCATAGTATGCGACCACTGTAAAGCAGGCTCTTTTATTTTGTAATTTTATATGTCAACTCGATATGTTAGTTAAGTTTTTTTTTCTAAGATCGAAGCCAAATAAAATAAAAATTGTTGGACTGACCGGCAGTGTGTGTGCGCGTCACCTAGACCTACGTTGTGCCAAAATTCAAATTCCTACGTTGTATAGATCTCGAGAAAACTTCTGTGACAGACAGACTAAAAAGTGACATTAAAAAGGATTCGTATTTTTTTAAAAATTTTGACTTTAAATTAAGTAGCTAGTAAAACCTTAATATTAGTTTTTACGATTACAAGCTTACATTTGCAGTAATAGCATAAACCGTCACGTTATGTAGAACGATGTACTAGAGTTTTTTTTTTTCAATTGTGCAATGTTACCTTTGTCCTTCAATGCGGAATCGAAATTCACATTTAAGCCTATAGATAGGTCCATTATATCAAAAGTTTTTTATGAACTGCAAAGTTATGTTAGGGCCAAAAACGTCAGTCGTAACGTACCACGATGCGACGTTATATCATGTGTATTTGTGTTTTGGCCCTTAGTCTTTCAATCCGGAATTGGAAATTCAGGCGGCCGGCCACAGCTTTGAGACGGAACTCTCAGGGCGCGAGTCTTACTCGCACTTGTTTGGTTTTGTTTCTACGATAAGTTAGTAATCCCATGTTATAAAAAATAAAGTATAAATTACAAGAATCCCTAGAAAATAGCAAAAGTTCTAATACACTGAGGGTGGTAAATATTTTTTCACGAAAATAATCCTTATTCTCGTAAATTGTAAAGTTTATAAGCTTTTTGCGTTACCTAATTTATTATAATTTATTAGCTTTGCCCTTATATGTAGGTGTTTCATTAATTATGATTCGAAGGGGATTAATTAAAGCGTCTATGATCTTCGCTGTTAACGTTGAATTATTATTGCAGACAAGTCCCAATTACTGCTGTGTGGCGAGCCGGTGAAAAGAGGCGTTCGTATAGATCAAGCAGAACTACAGGACATTTTAAAGGACAACCGGAGTCCGCGGTGCCTGCCCAATAAGGATATATTACTGTACACTGGTATGATAATGTTCTAATTATTAACACTGTCGTATGTAGTCATTGACACACGTCGTTTTTTTTATGGCGTGAATTCGTGCTATTTTACTACAATTTGTAGGAATTTTGACTAGAAAGCATTACTAAATGTTAGTGTATTAATTTACTACTACTAACAGCTAGAAAACCCGATTAAATAAGACATTTAATCGGGTCTCATAAACTAGTTTTTTCACGCGCTGTATCGGCGTGCAAACTGCATCAACGATTCCTTTATAACTGATTTACGGGGTGGTAAGGACATCGACGCGCAACCTGTTAGGACCGCCCTGTGTTGAAATTTTTCGTCGGTTATTAAAAAAAAGAACTGCTCTTTCCTACAAAAGTATCTGTATCGGTATCAATTTTTCTGTGTGTACTTACATAAATAATAAAATCAATAAATAAGGTGCAATACCAACGCGGTTAAAATGTATAGAACAGCGATTTTTTTTTTAAATACTGTCGAAAATTTACTTTTTACCATGGATTTTTTAAGCTTTTTTTATTCTCGCTAGAAGTACGTATAGAGTATACAAAAATTATGGAAATCACCCATTATAGTCGGCCATAGGAAACTAAAGCATAACATATCCGCTTTTCCCCCCTCTAGGTTCAGAGAAGATCGGTTCAGAAAACATTACAGCGACTTATAAAGCGCTGTGGAGACTCGACGAAACTAAGAAGTTACTAGTCGCCTTCAAGACGTTACAGAGGGAAAAAGCCAATGACCATTTAAAGGTAAATTAGTTTATTCATATTTTTTTATGCTTTCGTTTTTTAAGTTTTCAAGTCTATATTTTTGTTTCTGCTCGTTAAAATTAGCATTTGATTATAACTTTGTTACTATTGTTCTAGCCTTTAGGTTTTACATATATTCCCACGCATTGGTGCGCAAAGGCCTCTCCTTCTTCTTCCAAAGATATAATATCCTTTGCGATTTCTGGCCAAATCTGCCTTAGCTGCATGTTTAGATATAACGTATAGATGTACAACATTGTTGTTGGGTAGGAATTCGTGGAGCTGGCCAGCAAGTGGGCGTGCGTGCAGTCCAGCTCGATGGTGCGTCTGTACGGCGTCACGCTGAGCTCGCCCACCGCTCTCGTGCTCGAGTACTTGCCCTACGGACCCTTTGATGACTATCTCAGGTAATTTTGTGAACTCGACATCTTAAGTCACAGTCGCTACAAGTTGGTTTCGCCTGAGTTATAATTGACTTAACAGTCTATTATATGTGACTGTTTAACCGGAATAATATATGAACTATAACGATAAAAAATATATGTACCGGTAAACCGGGGTTACTTTGATTCACGAGGTGACTTTTTTTAAAGTTATGAACACTGAACAACTATTTAATCCTTTCCTGAGGACACGCTGGGAATCCACCAATCATTTTAATTGAAAAAAGGTAAATATATTGTCATTCAAACAATCAAATCAATTGTTAGATCAAAGTTTATTTTTCGACAATATTTATTTTTCTCGTTGATAGATTTTTATTTTTTAAATTGTATTGGCATTATTATTGGGTAATTATATTTAAATTGTATTGGGTCCTATTTTATTGCGTTATTACTTTGCAATTACGCAATAATTACTTTGTAATTACGGAATAAAATAAGGGGTATCAAAGTAACCCCATCCTACGTATAACTTTGATCAGGCAGTTTTTTTTTTTTTTCTCAAAGTCAAGCCAAATTTTTTGACTTATTATTACGGGAATCAAGTAATCAAAAAACCGGTTACTAGATTTATTTAGTATTTTTTACACCCACAAATTTAAAAGATATGAACCTTCAAAGTTCAATATTGATCAAAGTAACCCCGGTTTACGGTACTGTGATTGCTTGACCAAAATATCGTCAGCAAAACATAATGTGCCCATTCTTACTTGACATCAGATTCAATTCAACCGGCTTACCTAAATCGGGTGTATAATCTGTAAATTAAAAGTTCCTGTGCCTCATCAACTGCAACCAAATTCTTCTCAACGAAAACGACCCTCAAACTCAAAGCATATATCAAATGAACCAATTACAAGCTCTTTGAATTGTCAACGAGTCGGTCAGTCAAAAAGATGAAGCTAAATCCTAGTAGGTTCCTTTGGAGAAGAACGGGCAAGAAACTCCATGGACACTCTTTTAAATCAGAATCCTATATTGGATATCATCTGTAACCTTACAGAGAGAACGAAGAACGCATAAAACCTTTGCACCTCAAAAAAGTAGCGGCGGGCCTAGCGCGCGCTCTGTGGGACTTGTCGGAAGCGGGCGTGGTGCACGGGAACATCCGCTGTCGGCGCCTGCTGCTGGCCGCGCACGACGGCGAGCGCATGCTCGTGAAGCTGTCCGGGCCCACGCTGCGGCACTACTCGCACCTCGAGTGAGTACGCGTGCTCAATATATTACCAACTTTTAGCTTTCAGATATTGTGAGAGAGTGATAAGGCATCTGTTCCACCACCGACGAGGAAGCGACTAGATCGATCTTCGCAGGTTGGCTTCTCAGCCAAAATCGCTTGTCATATTGCAGTCTATTTCAAGACTTGGCTAACCTTCTTTATGTTTGCAGCGTCCACTGGATGCCCGTCGAATTCTTCCCTGATATGAGCCTGGCGAAGCGGTCGGTGATGGGCGACATCTGGGCATTCGCGACCACGCTGTGGGAAGTGTTCTCCTACGGCCAGTCGCCTACTGAAACCAACCCAGTTCTGACTGCGAGGGTGAGTTGTATTGACGAAGCGGTCGTTGATAATGCAAACAAGTTTCGCTCGTCCCCGCCCGTTCGCTGGCTATAATTTAAGCCTTAACTCCCAACTGAAAATGCAGTTTAAGTTTTGGCCCTAGTCCAAGTTAGTCTACGCTTAGCGTATTTTATTTATTTAGTTGACCCGACAGACGTTGTCCTGTTTAAATTCCAATATTTTACAAATAAATCCTATTTTTCGGACAACTTTTAATTTTTTTTGTTTCCGTAAAATCTCTATTCGGACTATTACGAACACTTTGACGAAATTGGTTCAGCCAGGACAGATTTGTTTATTTTTTTTTTAAAGTTATGCGCTTACCAACGAGCAGCATTAAATTTTTATTTATATATATTGATACTGTACATAATATTAGTTATGCGATCTTCACGTACGTGTTGTTGCAGAGCTACGAGATGGGCGACCGCCTGCTGCGGCCGGCGCGCTGCCCGGGCGAGGTGTGGGCGCTCATGCGGCAGTGCTGGCAGCCCGACCCGCTGCGCCCGCAGGAGATCATGCGCGACATGAACCACATGCTGCACAGAGGTACTTTCGCAAACTAAATGAGTTCGTCACCTTAAGGGCTGTTTTTGTCAGCCCATTGCATGATGGAAACTGCTTTACCGGCGTAGTATTATCTAACTGTCCCGACAATCAGCCAGAAGTTACATGTCAGACCGAATTAAAAATGTGACATTGAAACAAAGAAGATTTATCAATATCATACATATAATGGCCAGGCCATTAAAAAGGTATTTTACATCAACCTATGATGTCAATTTTATTGACATTGGTCAAAGGTGTAAGCTATTTTATCTTTGTATCCATTAATTAAATATACTTTTATATGCAATAGTCGGCTCTTTCCAGTACCATCAAAAGGTATTATGTGTCCTAACTTTATAAAGGAAAGAATTTGAAAACTGACGACGCCATAAAATACTAGACTGTACACGACGTGACTCGCTGTACACTTATGATAAGCATAATCAGACTATAATGTTTCCACTGCCGGGACACAGGCTACCTCTCTGTGACAGGGAGTGGGCCGTAATCCACCACTCAGGCTTAGTGCAGTTTGGTAGAGGACACATAGGTCTTCGAGTTTTGGATTCACACATTGTGGTTTTCTCACAATGTTTTCCTTTACCGTCTTTGAGTACAAATACAACTAAACATTTGGAATAACGTCATAACGTGAAATAAAATGATCATTAAGTAGCTAGAATGTCATATCCCGAGCTGTGGTATGTACACTCGGGATATACCGTGGAATATGCCAACATTGCCCCCAAGGGAAACTTTGCCCGAAGAACCATTTATAAGCATATCTTTCTTGTGCAAATATCTTAATATTATGGCAACATTTATTGACTTAGGTGGAAAATAGGTTATATGTATGGCAATTCTGACTATTGAGTTTGTTGATAACTTCCCTTAGTAAATTGTAGGAACTCGTCGAATGAGGTGCGTGTTTTAGCGGGCAAATTATAGTATTTAATTTTTTATTTCAAATTTGAATAATAGTAAATTTAGCTATACTAATACACACACATGCACATGATCTTACAGTTGTGGCTGATGAAGGAAAATAATTACGTCTCCATAGAAAAATCGTATTAAAATTGTAATTATTCGAAAAAAGTGGGCAAAGTTGGCATGTTTCACGGTAATTACCCTGTTAGTGTTACCTTTATTCATTCATTATTTTACAAACCTGCAGTTTTGCTATGTGAAAAGCGTTGTTAGCTGTGAAGGGTTCGATTAGCTGCTTCGCCTTTTTTTACTATATTAAAAATGAGCAGGTACTATAGTTTTCTGTAAAAAATACTGGCATAACACGATGATTACACGTCATCGTCGTCATAATCATGATTCTCATGCCTTAATCCTCGATTCATTAAGTATGTCAATAATATTGCTTACAACAGATTATAATGTCTGATGCATTTTTTCAGAATACGTACCTATCCACGAATACGAAGAGCCAAAGATATCCCTTGAACATATGGAGCACGCTGAGACTGTATCAAGTAAGTTTGAAACCAAAGATAATAATAAAAATAGCCGACATTAGCCGCGGCAACACCCGTGTATGGCAATAGACATGCCCCCTATAACATGTGACTAAAACATAACTGGCGATATGTAGGCGTACTATAGATACATCTCTGCCTAACCCTTCGGGGTAATCAGGCGTGATGTTATGTGTTATTTTGTAATATAAGACATGTCACACTTAATATTGCCGGACGTATATTATGTACCATCGAAAAAGTTCATATCTATACACCGTAAGGGCTATTTCTGCTTGCAGCGCTCGGCCGCTCAAACTCAAAGCATTTATTTCAATTAAACCATTTACAGGCACTTTTGAATTATCAAGGGGCAGTCAGTCATTTCTGACTGATGTACGAAGACGTACAAAGCGTAGGTTCCTACGGAGAAGAACGGGCAAGAAACTCCACGGACACTCTTTTAAATCTAATCTAATTTAAAATCATAATATTCTTACAAAATATTGGTTACATCATTCATGTTGAAATTATACATGTGAGAACAATGTAGAAAGACGTGCACGTAAAAAGCGTCCGTAATAAAAATATAAAAACAATTGAAAAATTAAAACAAGCCGTGGCAGCTAAGAGATGACCAGTCCCTACTGCCGGCGCCCGTCAACACGCCGCATGGATCAGCACCGTTTAGCTCAACCATTTCACGCCACCACCAGCGCCTATAGAACCGCGGCGGTAACTGTGGTCATCGTGTTCACGGGATTTTGTTTTCAAACTGCTTAGATATGAATTTTTTCGATAGTACCTGATTGCTATTTGACTATCTTTACTAAACGGTTATTTTCCACTCGGTTTCTTGGTCTATCTATTTCACTTTTTTTTTCCTCTCAGGTGACAGGTTCATTCCGAGTGAGCTAAGTGATGCCGGCAGCAATAAGTCGTTGATATCAGACAGCAGCGTACTCTCCATGAATGGAACCATGTCTGATCAATATGATAACCCAGTAAGTACCTTACTTTACTTTAGAATATACTTTTTTCCTGCCCTTGTCCACGCAAAATATTTTCCTTTTCCATTCTCCCCTCTTAGATATCACGTTGTGATTCTCTTTTTTTTTTATTTTACAATAGATTGACTATGCAAGAGCTAAACAAAAAGTACGAAAACTTTTTTTTACTTCTAACATAATTCACATAAAATAAGGAAAAAACTGAATACCCTTCTGAAGTTTTTGTAGGGCTTCTGTTTTGAATATTCTGTCTTTGTATACAGGTTTTGTTACAGAATTTGTACTGCGTGGTCTGGAGAGTGGCTACGGCGTTATTTTGATGTGATTTCGGCTTATTTCTTTTGAAAACACACTTAAAATGGTTAACATTATGGGTAATGTCACAGATTAGTACATATAGGACACTCCGCAAAATTATTTGAATAAAAAGCAACTCTTACTACGACACAATAAAGTGCAATTCAGGTTGCACTGCGCTATTTACCGACAGTTCTGTTATATTCACCTAGGACTTGCCTCACTTTCTGTCGCGTGATTCTTATATCTTCTGACTACGTTACAAGCCGAGCCCGCCGCGTACCTATTTGTAGCTTCATACCTAAAATGCGGAGTGTCCCTTCTGTTTCATATTTACTAATAATTATGGGTATCTGGAACAAGTTAGGTCAGGGCTCTAGAGCGGACCTCCTAAAAATACGAGCCTTGTCCAGAATGAATATTATTGTTAACTCTTCTCCAAACCAGTAGGTAATTAATAAACTTGTCTAAACGTAAAACAGCCTCGACTATCGCTAGTATTGGTGTTTAGTGTAATGTTATAGAAGTAATACAAGGATCTTTTGGTGCTTGAATGACATTCATAGGGGGTTGTTGGTAAACTATTTGTGAAATTGTATAAAAAAATAAGATGGCGGCGTTAGTTTAGATTTTGGCCATGCGCCAATAGATCCTTGTAGCGTTGTACACACGGATTTCGAAAAAGCTTTCGTCGTCAAGGGTTTATTTTACCACAAAATCAGATACTATGTAAATAAATTTTATACATACTGTCAAATATTCAAAATACATTCACTGAATAAGACTTATTTAGTTTATTTTATAGTTTCATTTGTCATCTTAAATATAATATAAATCTTACACTAAAATATATAAATGATGTACAACAAGTATACAGAGGCAAAAAAAATAAAAAAAAAATAAAGGAAGAGCTCATTTTGCATCAAAAAGTTCGTCTGCATCGCTGTCAGTGGGAAAAGTGCCCAAAAGGCTGGCAGCATTACATAGAATTATTTTAGGTTTAAAAGTTTAGTTGAATTCACCCTGAGTAAGTGAAGTATCCTTTAGTTCGCAGACAACAAAAGCTCAAACTCTTTGGAGAGCATGAACGGCCTGCCGTACGGCCTGCAGCGCTCGCTGCGCTCGCTCCGCTCGCGCAACAGCAGCGGCGCGGGCGGCGCGCGCGCGCTGGACGACGAGCTGGGCGACGCCGCGCCCGCGCCGCGCCTCATGGAGTCCATCGTGTCGCAGGGCAAGACCTACCTCGTCACGCTCACCAAGAAGATTGGCAGTGTGAGTAATAATACCAGCCTGTTCCTCTGTACCTCTTCTCATACAGAGAAGGCACGAGCACTGATCGCCGCGCTTGATCAAGACGGGTTGGCGATTTCAGACTTACAACTATAAATCCAGATTTCCTCACGATGTTTTTCTTCATAGATGTCAGTATGTTCAAGATAAAACTCAGATAGTATATCGCCACCTTACAACGAAAACCAATTAAATCGAAATTTTGACGAAAATGACTTATGAATGCCAAAGTACTTAAAATTTTGTGTTCTTTCGTCTGCGAAAACGCATTAATCGCTAAGTCTTATAGTTTCGCTACTAGCTAATAAAACAACCAATTATTTCAAGCATTTCCAAGGTTTGTTTTCAAATACAAAACATTAAGCAGATTTAACGTGACTACCGACATATTCGTCTCCAATGATTGTCAGTTAATCTGATAAAATTTGTTTTTCTTCAGAGAGACCTCATGACATACTCTACTTTTCCCTCAGTAACAACCATTTAATAAGATTTAAATCTCCAAACTAGATTAAAATGGTCAAATAAAAGCTATTAAAACAGTTTAAAATATATAGACATTTATCAGTTCTCAGGGAAAACCAATTAAATGGGTGACCTTGTGACAATAAATTCAAAATTTAATTACAAAGCAATAACTTTTTTAAACCTCAATAGACATGTTTAAATAGAACATTTATCAATGTACTGATGCTATGAAGTTATTATAACAATATAATACTACAAAGGATATTTTCAACCCCATAAACTTTGTAATCGCGATATCTCCGTTTGCACTTTTTATGATTTAATTGGTTATCGTTGTAGGGCGGCGATATATAATTTGGAAAAGTCACATTGGTTCTTGCCCGGATGTGAACTCACAACCTATTGCATGAGAGGCGGGACCTTAACTTCGCACATCATGATATTTGTTCACTCAATAAGGAGAAAGTTTAAAAAAACCGCAAAATGCGTGTTGGGCCACGCTCAATCAAGGGTTCCGTAGTTGGGATGAATTTATCCCAAAAAAACAAACTTAACTTTGTAGTTGAAAAAACATGCTCTCCCATACATCGATATACGTTAATTCTCCAACTGCAAAAGTAAGCTTGTAAACGCAAAAAAACAATGTAATAAAACTACAAATTAACCATTTTCGGACTTTTTCCATTACTTGTGCTGTGAGACCTTGCTTCTTGCCAAATTTCATGAATCGGACAACGGATAGTACTCTAGGCTGTGATTTATTTGCGAATATGAAAATATGTCGCATAAGGCCGTATTTTTTTATTGCGTTTACTTAAAAGCTTGATTTTTTTGAGAGCTCCAAGGGACCGTAGACCTCCTATGTATTTGATACTAGCACTTTGCCCGCGGCTTCGCTCCCGTGGTCTTTCCCGCGGGACCCGTAATTTTTTTCGGGATAAAAAGACAGACAGACAACGAAGCGATCCTATTAAGGGTTCCGTTTTTTCCTTTTGAGGGTTCCGTACACCCTAACAAGATGGCGACGTCAGCTCACAATAGCTTTGTAGCGCTATAGTAATATTTATTTGTTTTTATTTTGTGTGCAATAATAGTAGATTATGCACCGAGGAGCTAAAGTTGTGTCTTATGTCACGGGCGTCATATTGAATCTCGAGCGCAATGAAGGATTCGGGATTTAACTCACGAGCGAAGCAGTTAATACAAGAATCCTGAATGCAGCGAGGGATTCAAGCTAGCCCACGGCAAAGACACCTTTAGCCCAGAGGAGGATACTCTACTTTTTACACCTACTGTGAGAAAATATTGAAGTTAAGGGTAACATTTGAGACATTAGTCCAGTTGTGCAAAGATAAAGTTAAGTTTTTATTTGGTACGTTTATAGATGTTGATTTGGAATTTATTTGAGTATTGCTCGTCAATACTTCAGAATCTAGTATTTGAAAAAAAAAAAATTTTTAATTTTTTTTATAACTTTTTCTTTTTAAAATCGAGAATATCATCCACGCGTAGTAAGGGTATCGAGAATAGCTTTCCTCTTTCTGGCACCAAATGGTGTTTGTTCTTGTTTGAGATTCCAAATTCAAATCACATTATTGACCAGCGGGTCATAATGAAATCCAGTACAACATTATTGACCGGCTGTGCCCCCGGCCACTAATGACTCACTTTAGGTTAAGGTTGCTTGACATATAATTTGACATTTTCGAGCAGGTGGTGTGAAAAGAGTATTCTGAGTGTGGGCATCATCTGTCTTCTAAGAATGTGGTGTCGCAGTTTATGTTTTAGCAGTATGTAATAACATAACACCACGCCCGTAGGGTTAAAGCTGATTTGGTAAAAAGTATGAAAACCGACAAGCGTAAAATATAACATACATAACATTACGCCTTGTTTCCCCGAAGGGTTGGGCAGAGGTGTACCTATAGTACACCCACATTTCGCCTGTTATGTTTAAGTCCCATGTAATAGGGGGCGAGCCTATTGCCATTACCATCCAGCACAAATCCAGACTCCGGGCTGCTACTGAGAAATTCCAGATGGGAAACCCAATAACACTTTGTCCGAATTGGAAATCGAACCCGGACCTTATGCTTAGCAGTAGCACTTGCGACCACTAGACCAATGAGGCAGTCGAGCAGAATAGTATTGCCATTAACGCTTCTGTGATAAGGAGTAAGTTCGCAAGTTTGGGGTAAGACCTCGGGTTCGCTGTCGCTGGCTAAATAATGTTTGACTTATCTCGGGACCCTGGGGTCCCGGCCCTTGGAAGGCGTACGAGGGCCGAAGCCAACTCGCAGTGGCCCATTACATACTTTTAATGAAATGAGGCACTAACTGACGATTAACTCTGTAAAGATAAAATAAATGTCAATATTACTTGCAGGGCAACTACGGACACGTGTTCAAAGGGTGGATGGAGCGCGACAACCAAGAATCTCAGCGAAGAGAAGTAGCCGTGAAGAAATTAACGAGACAAGCCTCCGAGAGAAACGGTACTCTCTACGAAGATTTCAAGAATGAGTTGGAGATTATGAAGGTGATATACGTTTTGAAATTAAACTTATTTTCCATTTGAAACTTATCACAAGCAGAAAAAAAAAATACAGTGATAATACTTTATAAAAATCTTAAATTCATGAATTTTTTGAGGTATGACGAACAGGGTGTAAATTTCACTCATCCTCTATAGAAAAGGGAGGATCCTCCGACCAGACGGGTGTTGTGTCTGGCGGGCCCAACGATTGATGTTGTTCGCGCGGTAAACGATTGCGCGATGCCGGGTTTATGTGCCGTCAGGATTTTGTGGTCTTTGATGCGTAGTTTGCATGTGGCGATGTAGTGGCGGCGGTCTAGAAGCAAGTTTTTTTGCACTTTCGTTCCTTTTCTGACGAAGAAGTACTAAGGATGGACTTTTGAACCTAAATTATGTGTACTAAATAGGAGATAAAAGTTCATATGGACAATCGTCATTTTTGCCGATGGGAAATCTAATCGGGCACATAGTATTGTAATCAAAGTCTATTGATAGACACACAAAATTAGACTTCAAATAACCGGCCAAGTGCGAGTTGGACACGAAGGGTTCCGAACAAAAATGTCGAAACGAACACATTTCTTATGGGGACCCCCTTTAATTAATAACTTTATTGATTTTTTATTGTTATAGCGGCAATAGAAATACACAATCTGTGATAGTCTACCTATTACGGTTCATCAGATACAGCCGGCTGGTAGACAGACGGACGGACGTACGGACAGCGGAGGCTAGTAATGGGGTTCCGTTTGGTACCCCTTGGGTACGAAACTATAAAAATGAAATAGCCTCCACGATGGGCGATACTAGTACATCTGGCGACTGGGTAGCCATGCTACCACTTTGCGTACTAGTTAATCAAATTCAAAGCATTCATTGCAATGAAACCAACGACAGCACTTTTGAATTGGCAAGGGATGGTCAGTCAGAACGATGAAGCCAGTTGCCCATTGAGTTCCTATGGAGTAGAAGGGCAAGAAACTCTATGGACACTCTTTTAAATCAAAATATTGGTAATAATAACACTTTATTTATTTTGTTGCAGTCGCTACAACACATCAACATAGTAGAGATCCTAGGCTACTCTTGGGACCACGGTTCGGACGTACTCATAGTGATGGAGTATTTAGAGGAAGGCTCGCTCAACTACTACCTCAAGTTCCAAGGGGACAAGCTCAGGATCTCACACCTGCTCAAGTACTCAAGGGATATCGCTACGGTAAGTGTAGGATTATAGGGCTCGTGGCTAAATAATAACAGTCGTAAGGCTCGATCTTGAAGGTTAACCAACGCTTGCCGAGGTCGGTTTGTGGATGGGTGAGCATCCATTACATACAGAGACTCTATGAAAGCATGTTAAGCCGTTGGTCCGGGCTGTCATTTGTAGATCTTTGACAATCGTTTCAGGTAGTCAAAAGGCCGAAAGTCTGACAACCAGTCTTACCAAGGGGTATCGTGTTACCCAGTTACTGGGCTGTGGAGGTCAGATAGGCAGTCGCTCTATGTAAAATACTGATAGCCGACCCCAACATGAGTCCATCAGGAATTTTTCAATAGCAACCCGGAGTCTAGATTTGTGGCAAAAAGCTCGCCCCATATTATATAATACGAAAGCCTTATTTACACGATGCAAGCTTCTTGCCTGTGACATACAACAAAATTGATGCAATATAATCATGACTTGTATCGTCAACACTGTTCAGATGGTGCAACTTTTATTTTTGCTTCAACTTCACCCCACACTCCCCTACATATCTATTCACCCCTACTAATCTCTTCGTGGAATACAGGCTGATGTTATACTGTAACACCTAATATCTTCCGCAGGGCATGGATCACGTATCGGCGAAGAACGTGGTGCACCGCGACCTAGCGACCAGGAACATTCTAGTCGTGAACAAATATCACGTGAAGATATCAGACTTTGGCCTCGCCAGGATCATTCCGAAAGAGGAGAACGCGTATAGACTTAAGACTGAGCGACTGTTGCCCATTAATTGGTGAGTTATATGCAGGTACTCGTAATCTATACTCCATATGTAGTTAAATGAAGGTAAACAAAAAAAAAAAAACGTGACGACACAGCTGTCAAGTAACCGACTAAACGTAATACCTGTCACTTCAGTTGTCATGCTACGTCACAGTTGTACTCTTCAATTTAGCAACGTAGTTGACGTTTAGAGTTTGGGCTCTTTACAATAGATAGATTACAAACTATTATATAATTATAATAAAACCAATTAAAAAATTGTGCTCAAGCAATATGAAGAGTATTTTAAGAATAAATTATACAGTTTAACATACATTAGTAAAAGTGGAAACTATTTTAAATCTAAAATGAATTTAATTTGGTTTTATATTTTTAAACAAGAAAGTGTAATCTATAAAAACCTTTATTACGATTTGTTTACCTACCTTTATTTAACTTCCTAAATCTATGGAATATAGGTCTGGGGCTGGGGTCTCAAATTTTTCTGTAATCTGTTTATGGCAATGAAGAACTTATTTATTTATCAGCTGATTCTTTTTTATTTTACTTTATTACTTATTTGTTTAATCTGTACAAACTTTAACCCTGGCTTGGTTTTCGTACAGACGCCAGCACATCAACCTACAACAATCTTCCAAATTTCTTTAAACGATTTTCAACTTTATCACTAAAGCATAAGGTTCAAAGTTGATTGGGAAAATTTTACAGTTTCGGGTAGGTTGACCTGCTGGCGTCTGTACGACGCTTTCGAGTGGATACTGAAAATCAGCGCAGTGCTGTGGGTCCTTCATAGCACAGCATCATGCTGAGGGGAAGCTTTCTTGTTACAGTCACGACGTGCAGCTTTCGACTATTTCTGTTTTGTGCTCGTGACTATAGATGTGATTTAAGTTTTTGTATTCGAGTTAACTTATATTTTCTTGTATACTTGATCACAAATACGAGGGCTGCTCTAATAGATTATTACCATTTATTGTTTTTTAAAGAATTCTCCGCGATATTTAATACACTTTTGCATGCGTTCGAACCAGTTTTTACAACATTTATTCCACTCCGAAGTGGGGGTAGTTAAAATGACCGATTTGTATGCGTCAACAGCTTCTTCGGGTGAGCTGAAACGTTGACCACGAAGACTTCGCTTAATTTTGGGGAACGTAAAAAAATCGTTAGGGCTCAAGTCAGGCCTGTAAGCCGGGTGATCTAAAATTTCGACATTTTGGGTGCTCAAAAACATCTTTGTATCGCGGGCGGTGTGCGAACTTGCATTGTCATGGTGCAGTATCATACGACGTCTTGAGTTGTTTTTCGAAACTCTGTGATGACTTGTCGCAAACAAACAGTGGTGTAAACAGTCAGCGTTAACCGTCTTGCGATCTTCTAGTACAATAGTGGCGATGTGACCACCCTTTGCCACAAACGAGGCAACCATTTTTTTTAAGTGCTCCGTGAGCCTATGACTGGTCGGTTTTGGCTCATCTTGGAAGACCCAGACAGTTGCGCTGCTTGAAATCTGGATTGTGGGCATATATCCAAGACTCGTCACCATTAACCATATCATAAACGTGTTTTGACTCTCCTCGGTTGAATCGCTGCAGAGTTTTGCGACACCATCTAACACGGGCTGCTTTTTGGTCGTCGCTAAGCAAATATGGTATCCAACGAGAGATCAACTTTCTTACGCCGTTCTTCGTGCAGGATTTTTTGGATAGTAGTCCCTGAAATGCCCACCGGCTGTCTCTATTTCACGGTATGTCACATGACGATCTTCGACGATTAGCTGCCGCACGGCGTCGATATTCTCTTGCGTCATGGCGGTTTTTGGACGACCTCCACGTGGCTTTTCACTGAAGCTAGAGTGCCCACGTTGAAATTCTAAATACCAGCGTTCTACTGTTCTAAGACATGGTGCTGCATCACTAAACACAGAAGTGATCTCCTCAAAGCACTGAAGTCGCGTTAATCCCCTTTGAAAGTTGTAGAAAATTATCGCACCCATATTTTCCTTTGATATCCATTTTTACAACCGACTTGTCACCTTTGAATAGACGCTATAATAAAACTATTCGACCGATCAAAAAAAAATCTTTTGTTTTCGAATTCAAAATTCAAAAAGGTGAAAAAGCCATATGTTTTTTTTTTTAATAATTGCGGGTGGTTGGCAAACGACACGACTTAAAAGGCAGCCCTCGTAAGGTTATTTTTCTTTTTTTTATAATTATTATGTTGTGATATCGTAGGTACGCCCCGGAATCAGCGGTGGAGCCGTGGCACTTCTCGACCAAGAGCGACGTGTGGTCGTACGGCGTCACGGCGTGGGAGATCTTCACGCGCGCAAGGGAGGAGGTGCCCAAGTTCAACCCGGAGCGACCCAGGGAACGCGCCTCTTGGTGAGATAAACATTCCCATGGTAAATTAGGGACCCGCCCCTGTTTCACACATTTTTTACGACTTGACAAAACATGGTGGTTCCTTTTATGTACGTAAGTACTTATTGTGTTGTTTATGAAAATCTTTAGGAAAAAAGATTTTCATAAATACTGAGAAGGCACAGTGATTAATCTCTTTAAATTTCTTTCTGAGAGTCTCGAGCTTAATTTATAAATTGATCCACCCCTTTTCTGTAAAACAAAGAAAGTCTGAAAGTCGGCGCCGACCGACAGCAGGATACCGTACGACATTACACTGAAAATAATTAAAGTACACTAAACGGGCTGTCTCTATGTCAGTTAAATTACGAATCTTTCTAACGGCTCCGCAGCATATGCAGAACTTTTCGGCAATTTATCATATTATAAGCTTAGCTTAGGATCAAAAGTTAAGTCCAAGAACACTGTGCCATCTTCAGGATTTGATTATTGGCCCTTTATCTTCACATTAGTTTTACCTTGCCTAACGTGAGGTAGCGTAAACTTTTACGTAGCTTTTTTTAAATATTTTTTTCTTATATAAAATACACAGGGGGGATATACAAAATATGATGTAAGTGGATCAGCCGATCTATTCTGTAATAATCTCACGGTGAAAACTAAGGTGAAGTGGACGTAAAGTGAGCTGTCATTTCACCTGCTGCTAGGGACTGACAGCTCACTCCGAGCTCATTTCACCTAAGTTTTCACGGTGAGATGGTTACAGAATAGCACTGCAGTATTTAACAAAATGAGAAGTGGCACGAATTAAGTATACAACCACGAAGGAGTTTAAAATAATAACTTTATTAGTACCCGGTTACAGCCTAACAGTAGTTAATTAATTGTGCAAAATATGGATCTTATATACTAATCTTATTGGTAACCTACACTGTAATGGTCATCTACACTGGTCACGTATGTCCTAAATAACATCTGCTGATATGTACATACTATGCTAAAATAATATAATTACTCGTATTAGCTGATGAAGCTAATACTGGGGGATTAGGGTTACTTAACTCACGCGATGTGTCAAGCAATTTTGAACCATGTTCGATGCAACTTGATCTGCCCTGAAATTAAACTGCCATAATTGCCCTCCATTTTGATTGCTTACATATCGCGTTGGTCCAGTGCGTTCGTTGAACGTATACGCAGCATAAACGCTCTGAAAACGCAACGCTAACGCGAAGTATAGCTGCGCCGCGTCTTCAACAGATATTTTTTGCTGTACCCTTGTCTTGCTCGCTGTTTGGACCAGAACCTGGAATTAATGAAATATTTCTATTACAGCTTTCAAATACCCGAAGGTTGTCCCTCGGAGATATTCAGGCACCTGATGAAAGACTGCTGGAACCTCGACCCGAATGTGCGACCCAAGTTCATTGACCTCGTGCACATGTGCAAACGATTTATGGACGAATACAAGTAGAGCATTTTATTTTTCATTTATTTCTTCAATAACGCACTTATTCTTGAATATTGCCAATGTTCAGAATCGATTTAAAAATGTTCATAAAAAAATCATGTTTTATTAATTCGCTTGTGACGAGAATTTGTGATTTATTGAAGAAACGTGCAACAAACATCGCAATGATATGAGAGAAGAAAAAAAAACGTATTTTTACGTAAAAGTTTGTAAGTAGTAATGTTTTGTGTACACCTTTCTGGTACAATGTCGGATCGAATCAATTCTTTTGGATGTTTATATCGTTGTATAGTTAGAGGCCATATTTCACGCATTATGTTTGTAATAACTGCGCTATAGTTGCACAAACGGTACTAGCTAATTAATCGTTTAACATATAAGTATGTGTTTTTGTGGTTCCTCGACGCATTTGCCTTAGTTCTGTATAGTTTATAGTTATTTGTAAATATTTTTATAAACACGTTATTTCAGTTTATTCACTATCATAATGTATCTCAATCATGTGGAATCTATTAATTTGTGTTTTTCAGTGCAATCATGTGAATTAACTATTGTTTTCTGTCAATATTTTTTTTTTATTATTGTTCTTGTCCCAGCGTTTGTATATTTAATTTGACCTGACTATGAATATGTAAACTTGAATTTTAACGTAATGAATACTTGCCGTGTATAATTGTGACTAATTCACGAGTCAATTTTAGTGTAAGCAAAGTTATATTGTGTAAGCAATCAGTGTATAAGTTTCACTAGTCTCATTCTATAGCTTTTAAGGTGCTCCCTTACCGGGAGCATTCGCCTGTAATGTAACGTTACAGATTCGATTTTGAGCATTACGTTACAATACTGCCTGTATTGTAACGTAATGCTCAAAATCGAATCTGTAACGACTGTACTGACGAGCATTCGCTTGTAATGTAACATTTCAGATTCGTATTTGAGCATTACGTTACAAAATTGCCTACTTGATCGACGAGCATTCGTCTGTTTTAGATTAAATATTGCAGACATTGCGCACTATAATGCTCGGTATCTCTCCTCCCTCACTGATGCGAGCATTACATCAGTGAGGGAGGAGAGATACATTACAGGGCGCAACCTACTCAAGGTTGCGCACTGTAATGCTCGTTTTTCCTCCCTCACTGATGTAATGGTCGAACTGTATCATTACAGGTTGCGCATTGTAATGCTCGGTTCTTCTCCCTCACTGATGTAATGCTCGACTCTGTACATTACATTACAGGCGAATGCTCCCGGTGAGGGAGCACCTTTATAGGCACAAACGTGAACATGTCTGGATCGTGAAATATAAGTGTTGAAACCAATTGCGGAAACGTAATCAATTTGTACGCATTTTGTTGAATGAGCTGCAACTACGAAGTGACAACGAGAGATTACTTATGACAGGACATACGCACACGTTATGTGGAATGGTCGCTTAGATCGATTCACTATAAAACCAAAGATGATATTAAAATATGAACATAAAATCTAGAGAACAATTTATTTTAAGAATTATTGTGTACATTTTTTATTAATTTTACGCTTTATAGTAAGTTTTGCAATTCACTGTTGTGACAATTAAACCTAGTTATAATATTAGTTAGGTACAAAAAATATAATCGGGTAATGAGAACTACATTATAATTATTTTAGAAATTTATTATTGTTTAGATATGATTGGGAAATATTTTATAAAATTGTTTTTAATTATTACTTTCGCAACATCGCGTGACGATGTGATGAAGAGAATTGGAATGTGATTACATAGACTGACAAAAGGAGTATCGGTGCTAAAGGATGAAATTAGGCCTTATATTTTCTATTGAGTGCGTCCGGGTAGGGAGATGATAAAGATCTAGACGTCGATAGTTGTAGAAAATATAGTTCCTGCAGAACTATTATAGGATTTAGTGCGGGAAGCGAGGTTTTTGTGTACCTAGTTTTCTGAAAAAAAAAAGAATCCTAAAGTTTTTTTTATTAGAGTTTTATTATATATTCTATCAATTTTACACAAATCAACTCAATTTTATAATCAGGATAAGATATATTATTTCGCTTTATGAATGTTTTTGTAAACCAAGAGCTGTCTTGGTTTTAAAAACTGTCCCGTAGCGGTAAAAATAGGCAGTCTTGTTATTTGCTTACATAGATATTCGTTAAAATTGTAATAGTTCAATCATTCAATATAATATGGCGTAATCAATTTATTGAAAAAATAGGCATTTGAGAATATTAGTAAAAAAATTGGCATTTGAGAATATTAGTAAAGTAATACTTAACGGTGCTTCAGCTTTGCGCGACATTGAATTGCCGACCTCGTATATTTTAAAGTAATTTTAAACAGTTATCCAAGTATCGTGTAAGGACTGTAATTTTATTTGTGATGTATTGAGATTTCGTTATTTTATATCTTGGGAAACATGTCCTCTGACATAGGAGGTAATATAATTTATCATACACGTACATATTTTGCACTGGAAACGGAAACTAGCCCGGTAGCCCCCTACGATAATGTTATGTTTTTTTTTTTTTTTAACAGATACATAACCGTTCGCATCTTATGGTAATTTGTTGTAGTCAGATTGCAGCATTTTGTGACGACGTGACGTAAATCTAATATAACTTCTCTTTAGTATAAATCAGTTCATTTAAGTAATTTAATGTAAAAAATGATGAACTAAATCCAATTGCACCAGTCAATTCTGGTTATAATTTAAAAGTAAATGATTAATAGCAATAAAGCTCTGGTCAAGCTGAAGCGAATCCCGCGCGGTATAGATAGTGCAATCCACGACGACGCGCCCCACTCCGCTCCGCTCCGTACTAAAGTACCGCTTACAGTACAGTAGTCGCGGAGTGGGGCTCGTCGTCGTGGATTGCACTATCTGTATGCGGGACGAAATTCGCACGCGCCGATTGTGTCAATTAACTTCTATCGAGGTGTATAAATTGGCGCGAATGGTCGCGTGACTTCTTAATTATTAAAACAACCGACGACGTGTGCAGTCGCGTCCAGCATCCCGCGCGGGTCTCGCTCCACTTTGAACCACAGAACATGGAATCGCCGGCAGTGGCTAGAGACAGCACTGCTAATTAAATTCATGGTGCCGAAAGTGCGTAAGCGCACAACTTCTGACATCTTTGCCATTCAAAGCCGCCCAGTTTCTATATGTTATTTGTATCGTGGTGCGAATATATGGTGACATGGTTGGTATCTCTGTGCTTTGTGATTGTAACAGTCCTTTATTTGGTTATTTTAAACAAAATTGTTAGTTCGAAATAAAGATAAACATAAGAGTCAATTAAAAAGTCCGTATGGGTGTGTTTGTGAATATTTTAACTGTAAGTAAGTCTTAGTAGATTTGGTGTATATCTAACTGGTCCGTGCCCTGGATTTATGTACAGTTAGTGCAATCCACGACGACGCGCCTCACTCCGCGATTACTGTACTGTAAGCTGTACTATAGTACGCAGCGGAGCGGAGTGGGGCGCGTCGTCGTGGATTGCACTATCTACATATACGGAGCAAAGAATGCAATTGTAGTAAATAATCCTATTTTTCTCAAAAACCATTGAATTTTGTGCCGCGGAAGACCTAGCACAATGTCCATAAACAATAATTCATTGTAACAACTGCTCTCTAATAACAGTAGAGAGCAGCAAGTTTTTAGAGTTTTGGATGCAACCATCAATTATTTGAAGTCTTCTTGCAGCTAGTGTTTCTTTTCACAGTAATTAGTTTTAGTTAAATTTTCGCAACAGTTACGGAAAGAAGTGGAAACCATGCTGCAACATAATAATATGATCATTTTTTTGCTTAGAAAGTTGATTTCTATAAATGTTTTGGACCGTATTTCCTTGTATAGTTACACAGTCGTTAATAGGTAAGACGGGATGGTTTCCGCAACTCCACGTCAAAGTGCGTATTTTGCGTACGGGTGTACACAGTCGGTAATATAATAACTCACCAAATTCGTTTGCGGAATACTGTCTTTTGCTACCTCAACTGGCGGTCTTGCGCGTGTGCATTTTCATTCAAAGGTTACTAAAGCAATTATCACGTATAACATGCTTAGAATGTTGCTGTAAATATTAGTTACATTTTATAAATTAAGTTAAATTGTTTTTTTTTTTATAATTTAAGACAGGATGTTTCGCTGTTTCGGATAATCACAATCATTTATTAATTTGACTTAAACGAACTCGAATCAGCTCACGTAATATCGCTTGAATAAGTAATCTTTGACTATGTATTTACTGATTATTTTTCCTTGTACCATGACATCAACTGGATTGGACAACACCCAATGATTTATTACAATATAATGAGATTATCTTGCCAGTTGTCCAAATAAACACATCCTGCGTCGTTATGGTTACAATAAATCAATATAATAAAGAGCAATTTCTATGAGCACTCGGTTCGATGATGCCAGTCGGTTTGAAATCGTATGCAAGAATGTAACAATGCAGTGCATTCGATGCAAAGTTGTTGAATTTGCTGACAGAATTCAAAGGTCTCTTGCGTCATTATTAAGGACAAGTTTCCAAAGTAATTTTCGTTTCGTATCGTATTTCTTGATGACATTTTGATTGCTTATGTTTTGGAAATATGAAAACGAAATCATGATAGTATGATGAACTCGGGGCCAAAGTAATCGGGTATTTTTTATGGTCACTAGTTTGTTATGCAATTTTTTGATGCACGAACATTCGTTATTCAGCTGCTTCATGACAAAATAAATGTAATAAAACTTGCGTATTGTGCGGAACAGCGACACATCAATGTTATTTTTGCCATGAAAATTAAAATAAATTATTGGTACGTGAAAATGTATTTTAATTTTTGTCCTGTAAGACATACCTACTCCCGGAATGCCGGCAACATTGGCAAAAAAATTCGCAAATTCTTGGGAATTCCTAGCAGCTTGAATCTAGTTCATAAAGTTAATTGTGCTTTGACCCAATTTCGTTCCGTTTCGTTCCGCGGCAATGTAAATTGAGCCAAACCCTTTCCAAACTGCTTTCCAAACTGAAATGCAACTATCCTATCACTATCTTTTGGCCTTTGTTTCTAGTGTGCTAAAAACGAAACGACTTCTGAGAAAATTCTATTAGGTAGGTACTAAGAAATAAAGAATAAAATTTAATTGGACACAGTTCGTGAAATACATAATAACAAAATAAAAAGTGAAAATAATCATAAAGCAGCTACTACAACAACTACTGCTATCTATATATCTATACATACAGGGTTATTTTAAATTGGCTAGCTAAACTCCGCAGGCGCGATGGATCTAAACACGATAAAATAAATAGATTTGATGTTTTTTTTGGAGGCGAACGACCGCTGCTGTTAGTGTTGTTACTAAAGTTTAACTAGAAAATTGTTTTGAGAAAAACTATTTTATGTTTATCGTGTTTAGACCTCGATATCCATCACTAGTATGAAGTTTAAAAAACAGATTTTTTAAATTATACAGTATGGAAACCACATAAATGCAATAAATGAAACCACATACTTGTTACCGCCTTTTCTGACGATACACAAAAAATTGACGAAATCGGTCCAATAATTAGGTCAAAAGTAGAGTTCTAATTTTGATCATATTTGAACACTGTAGAATTGGATCACTAGGTCAATGATTCAATGAACTTGAATCCTTGAACATAGACGAAACGACTTCGAAATTTTGATTTCGTCGAAAATTGACAAACTAGGTATCAAAGCGCCAGCACCGACAAAAATGCCGCGCGCGTGCATAGTTGCTGCTCTTCCTGGGGTCAAGGTCAAGGTCAAGGTACTTATCTATACAGAGTGTTTACTTTTATAGAATTTATTTTGTTATTTATTTTGTTTGAAAATTTCATTTTTTTAATTTACGGTTTTTTATTTAATATTTAATTTTGCTATACTTCTGTGGACTAGTATTACTTGTGGTTTCAATTATTGCATATATTATGTGGTTTCCATACTGTATAAGTATCAAGTGTCTACAATAACTGTGGTCGATGACCCCACAAAAAAATCAAATTATGGCGACGTTTTCCGGGCCTGTGGGGCTTTGAAACGCTACCTCCGCCTCCCCCAAATGCAGAGTGACGTATTTATTTACGATTTACTGCCGATCATTTCGTGAAAAGTCCATGCCACAGCATAAAATATTTGCAGTTGACCAACTGAACTAGTAATATACTAATAAGTTTACATTTTATGGGACTTACGGTTTAGCGAACTAAAATGATTACTTAAAATGTCTTGTGTACCTAATGGGCGTTTTCACATTAACAGATAACGACACCAGCCCGATACCGATATGTCGGCAGCTATTATACCGACATCGATATAATTATAATCGGCCCAATGATATTGGTGACCATCGCGACGCACCAAACAACCACAGTACCTACTATCGACGTCTTGAAGTCGGCAGTGCGAAAAAGTGAGTTCAAGTGAAAAAATGCCGCTACTCTCACCGCACTGTGTCTTCGCCGATGGATATCGTACCTATATCGGTGTCGGTCGCTGTCTGCGACGATATAGGTGACAATATCAAGACAATGTAAAAGTGTTTGGTAGGCACTAAACGTATCCGATCATCTGACCTCCGATATCGTGTCGATGTCGGGTCGGTGTCGTTATCGGCTAATGTGCTGTGTTGTGACAATAAATTCATTTTATTAATTAAAGAAACAAAATTGTTACCTTTTGATATAGTGGTAGGGGATAGTTCGTAGAACGTACACAGAAAAACATGAAGTTTAGGCCTCTTCTGTCATCTATGGTTTTAATAAAAATCAATATCTATGGTTAGGTGACTGTTAATGAGAAATCCCGTGTGCAGTTTGTACACGGGATTTCTTTAGTGATAGATAGTCATGAATAATCTGTAAGAATCAGTTAGTGTATCAGTGTTGTGCCATTAGGTATTATATGAAGGAACGCAGGCGTTTAATAATTCACTTAATCTGTCGCGCGCGCAATTAGCAGACACAATAGAATTTTATTGTTATCTGTCTCCAATATGAGACACCAGTATTATAAAGGTTAAAATGAAAAACTTCGCAAGCAATGGGAAATTTCTACTGAAGGCTGCGCGTTTAGACCTCAGGAGGAGCTGCTTCTCACACGGATAACTCTGTCGATTTCTCGCTAGTGCAGCCAGCCAGCCAGTCGCGTCACCAGTCCTAACTCTCTGAATATTATGGTCGGCGAGACCAAAACTACAAACGTAGTGTAGAAAATAGTTTCAGATAAACATGGCTTTGCGGTAGTAAGGTGAAAGTTTAAAATTGCAATGGTTCTACTGCGTATCTCAACGGTCCCGCAAAATATAATTTTGATAGAAAATATCAAAGTCGTAATTTCGTTCGTTATAAAAGGAAATCTTCTGCAAAATTGCATGCTTCTATACCCAGCGTGGTTTAGGTTGTGCATTGTATGTCAGTGAAATTAAGAACTTTATCCTCCTTCCAAATGTTAGAAATCTAGGACCCAACATCGTCTTAGATAAAGAGGTGCTTGAAACTGTAAACTCGGCAGTTTTTCTGGGCATAACAGTAGATGCCAAACTACAGTGGGGCCAACATATATCGAGCCTAGCGGCAAGGCTCCGTTCGGCCGCCTACGCCGTCAGAAAAGCAAGACTGAAAAGAAAAGTATCACTGACGTTGATACAGCTCGGTTAGTCTATTTTAGTCATTTTCATAGTTATGTCCTACGGTATTCTGCTGTGGGGCAAAGCTGCAGATATTCAAAATATATTTGTCGTCCAAAAACGAGCTATTCGAGCAATTTACCAGAGGTGCCAGAGTTTCTCTAAGAGATTTTTTCAAAGATATCGGTATTCTCACAGTGGCATCACAATATTCTTCTTCGCCAACATCTTATATATTAGGCAAAATATACACTTATACACAAAAAACAGTGATATTCAAAATGTTAACACTAGAAGTAAGGATAAACTACGTGCTCCCTTTCACCGGCTTCATAAGGTTCATAACTCATTTTTTGGGCTTGGTATAACTTTTTATAACAAGCTACCCTCTTCTTTGCTAGGTTTGGCTTTTAATGCGTTTAAAACTAAATTAAAGTCCAACCTTTGTTCAAAGGCATACTATTCTATCAACGACTACTTAAATGATAAGAATAGTTGGTCGCTGTGATTAACTCAAGACAATGTTTAAATGTTCTTTCTCCAGAAATAGTTTACCTACTGACAGGTTATACGAGTTTATATATTTGTTTATAATTTTACTTTATAAGTCAATTTATTTTAACTTTATTTTAATTTATTGTTGACATAATCTACTCATTACAATGTTTTTTTTATGAGTTGTATTGCAATATGTGGTTAGCTAGCGACCTGGACAATTATTTATTTTACCTCGATGGTCCTAGTTTATCAATTATAACTTCTAGTTACAGCTATAGGTATGTAAGCGGGCACGCCCTTTATGCCTGGAGGCTTTATTTTCTTTTTTTAGATTATTTTTACGTTTAGTTATTTTTATTTCTGTTTGAGTATAGTTCTCGATGCTTTTGGTTGGTATATTGGCGTGTGCTAGCTGTCATATGGCTATTAATTATAGCTATTTAATTTATAATTTTAATTATTTTTTGCGTATTGTAAATTGCCTTGCATAGGTACTATTGTATAGAATCATTTTTATTGTTTTCTAACTGAACAGACAGCTGTGCTGCTGGGGAGTTTGTTGCGCCACTTCTTCTTCCCAGCAAAAGCACTAGGAAGTGGTGAAGGGTGGGCGTTTTGGGGGACTGTCTTATGTAATTTTGACGTTCGAAAAGTGCTGATTCTCAGCCTAGTTTGAATAAATGACTTTTGAATTTTGAATTTTATCAAGTAAGTGAATTTAAGAAAAAAAAACCATACAAACTTTCATCTTTATTTCTTCAGGATTTTTATTAAGTTGAATTGGCTAAAAATGGTCTTACTGTTTCGCTTATACTGTGACCATATTTTTTTTTTGATGTTTCCCATCGCTCATGAAGATTTGTAAATATTGACAGCTATATATCAGTCATGTCAAAGATACGGCCGTATATATTATATCAATTCTTAAAATAACTACCACGAATATGATACCTGACATCAATGAGATTGTCAAAAACAAGAGAATCCGGATCCTCGAGCTCAAAATAATTACCGTCTTTCTTACTTTTGGTTTGGAATGGCTTTTGATATGGCCCTCTGCAAAATTGAGTTTGACACCCCTGTATATGAAGTAACAATTGCCGTACTTTATTGTCAAGTGACGTACCTACTGCTACAGCTATAATTTATCGAATCTATTATTTTAGGACATAGACATTTTAGAACGACATTTTATCGTACACAGTAAGTAGTGTCGTATACGATATCGTAACCAGTGACTTTTTGTATTCAAAACTGAAAATGGTTCATACTGAGCCAATACGATACAATCACGGATTCAAGAAAAAATTGTGTTGCTGGCTCAGCTATTCGAAAAATATAATTACGTTTTTTATCGTGTTCATTTGGTCATGTTAGTATAGCACTTTTGTTCGAAACAGCATTTTTTTTCTAATTTTAATTGTTTTTGCCAGAGTGAAAGTTGTTTTAAATATTTTTTATACAACCGACAACCGGACCAATTGTATATTATATTATGTTTATTAATATAGAATATGATATTAGAAAAGACAGTTCTGTGGAGAGTAAAATATAGTAACATGGATGAATCTGATTAAAAAATCTTTAAAAAAACGTAGGTAAGCGTAGCGTATAGGCTCGCCCCCTGTTACATGGGACTTAAACATAACTGGCGAAATGTGGGTGTACCTACTACAGGTACACCTCTGCCCAACCCTTCGGGGAAACAAGGCGTGATGTTGTTATGTTAAAAAAACGTCTTCATATACGACGATAAAAAAATATGTAAGACTCACACTTGACTATAGATAATAATTTGTAATGTGTCTAACACTATTGTAAAATGACAATTAAACGTCATCTTATCGCATAGAAATAATCAGACTTTCGAAAACAATATTATGAATTAAAACTATATTAAAATTACGAAATATTTTTTCTGAGTTGTCGCAATTTCATATCTAATCTCTTCTGCTTTTATTTTTTTTATTTTTTTAACAACTGCAGAGAGCATATTTTTTAAAGTTTTGACACAGGCCCACCCTCGATGACGTCACGCAGGACTCTGAGCGCGAGCCAATTTAGCCAGATTTACTATATTTGGGTTTATTTTAAAATTCTATTTGCTGTTACATTAAAATAAGCCCATAATCCCCTAAAGTCTTTAATGGTGAACGTATAGACGAAATTTTATTGAAATTGCTTTAATTATACAATCGAATAAAACCATTTTTTCTCATGAAAACGCTACATTTTGAGGAAACTGCGATTTTTTTGTATCGAGCCAAATCATGTCAATCGTGTTTTGGCCCTCATAATTCACAAAAAAATATCTTCAATTTTAATAACCATGAAAAAAAATAAGGCAAATTTGTAGTTTTTGAGGACAAAAATTGATTTTGCGTGCATCCGAAATGCGTCAAAACCTCTTCTTTGGGAACCATTTCGCCATAATTTAGTTTTTGTTTTATCATGTTATACTTAGGTGCATTACCTACCCAATGCGTCTACGGAGTTTAGCTAGCCAATTTAAAATAACCCTGTATAATAAAACAGTAACGAAGTCAATATAATTAGATGGGGAAAATATAGTTTTTAGAATTTTTGACCGTTTGCCCGTTTGTTAGTATGTATTTTCCGGATTTGCACAAAAACGGCTGAACGGAATTGGATGGATTTAACCTGGATTAACACATAGGGTACCTACTTTTAATCCCAGTAGTACGTTTCCGTGAGATATTATTCTACATCCACGCGGGCGAAACCGTGGGAAAAAGCGAGTAAACAAGTGAATCTCAGACTGGTCAAAAGTAGCAACAATTTTCTATTCATTACCGTCGTTGTGAGTAAAGAAAGTACCTACAGTCTACACACCTACTAGCTAGTTAATTTAGATTGAATTTTTCTCGCAAGTACATTGTACTTGGTGTAAACGCGTCCTGAATAATAAACTAAGAAGTGAGTGCAGGGAGTAATTTAATCAAGGTAACAGACGGCACTTTTTTCTCGTGGCGCTTTTAATTTCGCGCTTTTTTGCTTTCTATCCCTAATGGCATAACTTTGAACAACGCAATGGAACTTACATTTATCTTAAAATAGATTAACTATCGTTCCATCCGTTGTAAGATCAATTAGGGGAAAATGTTAATGACTTTTTAGGGTTCCGTAGTTAAAAGGTAAAAACGGAACCTTTATAATTTTGTCATGTCCGTCCGTCTGATCTATCATTCCGTCCAGATATATAAAATAAAATGGCTGGGTAACAGCCATTTTACTCGGAGCCTATTTGCACTATATCGATGAAAATTGAAAGGTAGGTGTACCCCATTATGTGCACCGCTAGACAATAGAGTGAACTTACGGAAAAAAAGTATTAAGCGCGAGACATAGGACGTGGCCGTGGCGACGGTGTGGCGCGGGCGTCGTGCCGCCGTTGCATATTTCATACAAAATGTAGGTATAGGAACGATGTGACGAGAAACTCGCCACTATAGTCCCGCGAATTAGGCGTAACTCTCCCGATACATGTAACTGAAAATTCAATGCACGTAGCGTGTTGGGTATCGTTGGATACTTGGATCCCATAATTAAAAATATTATGCTGTGTTGAATCTGAGTGAAATAGTTTTTGAGATATGTATGGATATTTTCGATTACAATCACAGTAATAACATATCATCATACTTTTTTTCGAGAAATACCTTCTATGAAAAACAAACAAATATTTGCTGTCGATAAAATCAATACAGAACCATTCACTGTACGTGGTCCGACACGCACTTGGCCGGATTTTATCTTGTGCTAAAAAATCGGATTACCTCTTCTGGGACTTCGAGTTAATAAAGTCCATGTAGGTATATATGTATATGTTATGTTGTGTGCCTTTTAGCCCGTGCTAAATAAATGTATTTTTCATCCCACCATCTCGGAAAGAGTATTTTTAATCTTCAGTATCTGAGTGGAAAAGCCGTTTTTATTCTCTAGAGGATAAAGTAAATTGAATTTAGAACATCGTGTGCACTAAGTTTGTGAATTAAAAAAAACATTAAACCTATTTACTGCTACCTCTATGGTGCCGAATATATCATACAACTTTTTTTTAATTTGTTAAAAACTCAGACTCGGAACCTTCTTGGTGTTCTTTTTTCAATTTGCTTTGTACGCGGTTCTTTACGCGGCATTTTTTCACGTCATTGTTAAACCTTAGGTATATTAAAAACAAGAAACTTGAAAACAAGTGAAAAAACTAAAATGAGTGATTCTAGCGACGAGGAAGTTTGCTTGACGCCAACAGAATTGACTGAAACTGTTAATAATGCGCAAACGTTTTTTTTTTTGCATTTAGTCATTTCCTCGCTGAGGTGGAATGAAAAGTTACGTGTTGCACTCGAGTGCAAAGATTTTTCACCTCGTGCTCTTTTGATTCCCTCGCTAACGCTCAGGATTCTAATTCGCTGCGCTCGTGATTCAATTTTAGAATCCTTCGCTTGCTCGGTCATCAAAATTGAACACGCGGTTAAAAAGCAACTTTGCACTCTTGTATAACAAATAACTATTCATTTGGAGATATTTTAGTGCCCAAGTGTGAGCGCAAACACAGGTACACTCTCTCTACATATAGATTTATATAGTTATACTAGGTATCTCCATCGCCATGAAACAAAGACCCAAAATACCAAATATTCTTTGTAGAGATTAGACATTTGAAAGCAGTAAGATACCACACAGTGAAAAGCGAAGTACAGCTATGGGTAGTTAAATCTCCTTCCAAATGATATAGGCCAGATAAGGCCGGGTAAGGCCTTAAAAAAAAAACTTTTAAAAGATTTGAGGTGAACTCATGTTTGATTGTGAATAACATGCGCTAACAAAATATTATGTTAATACAATTAAAATAGTATATTAATATATTGATTATCATGCTTAGAATAATGTAGAAAAACCAGAATATTCGAGTCTTAAACTTAAAACTAAACATTTTGGAATCAACAAAACAAAGCTGCATACCTAAATAATTTATTTGTCTCATGACAACCCAGAGGACGAAAATATTACATCAAAACTAAATTATTAGCAGTATGGTTTTAAATTTGTTGTTAACTTAGAAAGTAATAAAGATATTGTATAAATTATTGTAATAATACAAAGCCAGTGAAAAAAAATCTATTCTAATTTGTGTCTCCAAAAGTTATCCAGTGTGTTATTCCGATTCGATATGCGGTAGATTTTTGTTTTCAACAGTAGGCCACATTATTTAGCTAATTTTGATGTGGCAACACCTTATTCTAATAATGTTTTTTTTCATTTGTGGTCGCGACAGTAAACAATTGTAAATTCCATAATTTTAGTGCTCATATTTCGGGCAGTGTATCTGTGAATTATTCTACGCGGTAATTACAAAGATATCGTTTACTAGGTTCCTAATTCGAATCAGATTATGTCAAGTTTTATTAAAGAAATCGCACTTGATTTGTGACTTCGGCAGGTAGTCATTGTTGAAGTTAGAAATTTCGAGTGTGTTTGTTCCAGTTCGTTACGTGTGTTATGGTGTTTGTTATGTCACACACTGCAATTTGATAAAGAAGACTGTCTAGGATTCTTTTTTTATTATTGAATTTTAATTATGAAAATAAATAATTCTAAATAATATTTTAAAATGGATTTTATTTGACCAATTTCCAAGGGAGCATTGACCCTTACATGAGTCCAGTGCGTTATTGTGTTAACTACACTAATATTATAAAGAGGAAAGATTTGATTGTTTGTTTGTTTGTATTGAATAGGCTTCAAAACTACTGGACCGATTTGAAAAAATATTTTACCATTAGAAGCCGACATTATCCCTGATGAACATAGGCAATTTATTTTCAAAAAAATTAGAGATCATTAAAAAAATTGCAGTAATGTAACCCAAAGTAGCAACATTTTGCCTATAAAATTCATTATTTTGCGTGAGCTGAGAAAACTATTGATAATACATAAAAATTATGTAATACAAGATTAGAGTAATTATTATTACATACAAAAAGTCCGCGACGGAATATATCTAACTATCATAGTTAAGTCACAATAGCAGCTTTTTTGTTCTAAAATTTAATTAGATCGCCGCGCGCCCGCCGCGCCGGTAGAAACAAACGTTGGTTACATTCGTACCGTAGTATTATGTAATTCTTATACAAATAAATAGTTTTATCTTCAAGGGTATTTATGTAGCAGTAAAATACTTTTTAATGACATTAAATTTCGAAGTTATCACGAGTATAAAAATGCAGTACGCAAACTTTTCGACGCGCCGCCCGCCACGAAGTTCCTTAATCTATGTTAGGTTAATTGCTACGAGGTGTAGCTGTAGGTACGAGTATGAGTCTGATGCCGCAAATATAGTTTTTATATTTTTTGTCTATTTGTCTGGATGTATGTTCAAAAACGACTGAACGGATTTGGATGAAAGGACCATGCCATGTCATTTTAGACCCAACTCTCAACAGTGATGAAACTATGCCATGTGAAAGGCGGTGCCGGCCCGCCTCTGCGGGCCACTTCGAGTTAGAGGGGTGTGAGGTGTTAAACTCCCCCCTTACATCATAGAGAGGCGTGCGTGGAACACTACGCGCCACCATCTCGGGTCCTAAGAAATAGGGGGTGACGGATTTACCCAGATCGGTCGCCCCTGGACCCATTTAGGGGGGCTGGAAGAGGGCGTTATCCGCCTTCCGCCGACGCCCGGTGCGTCTGCTGCGGATCGGGTTAGCGGAAGCAATCTCCCGCTCAGAAGGATAGCACCGCGTCCCAGGACTTCTCGCTGCTGACCATCGAGTCGACAACGGCCGGGAATGTAACCCAACCTTTTTTTTTTGATTATGGGGGAAATCCTCATGGTTGTCCTCCGCCCTGGGGAGGGCGGAGGGGTCTGTCAGACTCTTACTGACTAAAACCACCCCGGTGTTCCGTCTCACACTTGCACTGGGGATCACGGGAAACCCAACCCAACCCAACCTTTTTTTGGATGTTCCAAAACATCATGTTCGCGCTCGATTTAGATTTAGCTGCCATAGTATAAATTAAATAATACCCCAAAAGCTTTCACATGGCATAAGTTTTATCACTGTTGAGAGTTGGAACCAGACTCCAAACAAAGTTGCCCGTGGTCTTTTGGCACACATATAGTTTTTAACCTGGATTAACACATAGGGTAATTTTAATCCCAGTACTCGTAGTACCTATGTACGTTGCCTTGGGACATTTTCCGACATCCACGCGAGCGAAGCCGCGGGCAAAAGCTACTAGTGTGTAATAATCTTCCAGTGCGTTATATTACAGTTTTTGACGACCTTACCTAGATACGTACCTACAGACCACACCTAATAGATATATTATGAGCGCTTATCCTAAAAGCTGGCAACGTCGCAAATAGATGTCAAATATTTCGCTGTTTTGATTAATTTGGCAATATTACCGGCAATATGGTGGGTAACTAGCGAACTAGAATATAATGAATTGCAATTATAACACTGACTTTGATTTTCTAACCGCTTTATGTGTATAAAAAGCATTTCGTGAATTTCCAAATACTTTAAAAGAAAACTAAATATTCGGTGTTACGATATTAAATATTGCATTTCATCACACTATCATACTAATATTTTAAAGGCGAAAGTTTGTGAGTGTGTATGTCTGTCTCTTCTTCACGCTAAAACTACTGAACGAATTTGGATAAAATTTGGCACACAGATAGTTTATAACGGATAATAGGATAGGACTTTTTATCCCGATATTCCCACGGGATCGTAACTTATGCGGGTGAAACCGCGGGGCGCAGCTAGTAATCAATATTTTAGTTAGCCACATTTCATATTTCCATACCTACAGTAATACCAACTGCCAAATTAATCAAAACAGGTAAATATTTGACAGTTATTTGCGACGTTGCCAGCTTTTAGGATAAGCGCTCTTAATTAACAGCCAGCTTTATTTTCATACTAGTTGACCCGACAGTCGTTCTCCTGTCCTAACAATAAATCATACAAAAATCCCATAAAAAAGGACGTTAAATTTATCCCGAATTTGACCATTTTGCGGAATCTTCGCCAATTTTTCCTAAAACCTAATTCGGATAAACATTTTGAAATATATAGATAGAGTGTCTAAAATGAAACCACTCCGTACATAATAAAATTAAGTTTCAGCAGTTTATGCAAATTAACGCGCCGACGCCGCTGTTAAAGGATTTGCAGATAAAGCGTAGGTAGGTAATGGTTAATGGGCAGAGAGATTAAAATATTTATTAGCAGGCAATCCTTTACAATCATTAAGGAGAAAGTGTTTAGGGTCCTCTAAAATAAACATAGAGAGAGCTGTTCAAAATAAAAGTATCTATTACGTAGGCTTGGACTTTTCTACCTCATAACTAGGTGCATTCCTTATAGGTGTGTTCCCAGCAGTTGTAGCCCGCGAAATTCTTATGGAACTTTACAGAACTTTCTTATGGATTTTTTCAGAAATTTCTATGGAAATATTCTTATGGAACAAATCTAACTTAAAGAGATGTATTAATGATTCCAATGAATATAATTATGTAAATCCATATCTGTTATAGTCGCGAATCATGTCGACCTGACACTGACCTGGAAATATAGTTTAATTAAGGACCACGCTACTGCATCAGGAATTTCCTGTAATGATAGCAGTCATCATCTGCCTAGCCTTTTCCCAACTACGTTGGGGTCAGCTTCCTGTCTAACCGGATGCAGCTGAATACCAGTATTTTATATGGAGCGACTGCCTATCTGACCTCCACAACCCAGTAATTGGGTGATATGATACCCCTTGGTAAGACTGGTTGTCAGACTTTCGGGCTTCTGACGACCCGTAACGACTGTCAAAGATCCACGAATGACAGCCGGGACCAACGGCTTAACGTGCTTTCCGAGGCACGGAGGAGTCTCGGTACGTAAAGATGGTCACCCATCCACAGACCAACCCCGGCAAGCGTAGCTTAACCTGACGGATCGACCCGTGCGGCAGTTATTACTTAGCCACGAGCTCCTCCTATAGTTATATAGATAGCAGTGTTTGTATTTAAATAATAATAATAAAAAAAACGTAAGAAAATTTGAATTTCGCGGGCTATAACTGCGGATTCACTTGGGTTCTCGTTATTAGGTGCACAAGTTAAATGGCCGAGGTCTATGTCAAACAGGTATTTACGCACGTCGCACCTTTTTATGGAAACCGACATTAACATAAATGGGAAAAGACTAGTCTAGATCACATGCCAACATAAACCGATGACATAATCGGTCTCTTTAGATCACCGAGGGTCACGAATTCGAGATATTTAACTATCCATCACTCATCTTCCAAATCTTCGCAAATGATCGACCGCTGCTGCTGTCATTTTACCACGAGTACCTCAAAATGGTTGATCTAGAGGTAGCAAGCGCGAGCAAGCAGAGTCGGGCGATGTGTTATAGGGTTTTTTTCATCTGGAAATTCTCAGTAGCAACCTGACGTCTGGATTAGAGCCCGGTTGATGGCAATAGGCTCGCCCCCTATTATATGCTGGGACTTATACATAACTGGCGAAATGTAGGTGTTGTAGGAATAGTCCTACAACACCTACATTTCGCCAGTTACCTACCTACCTATAGAGGCACCTATAGAGAGAGTGTACCTATAGAGGTACACTGTCCAACCCTTCCTAATACAGACGTGATGTATGAAACCTCAAAAGATTTTTTGCTATAATATTTGTGACTCAAGTACAGTATCACTAACATAATTACAGAGGTATTAATGGTGCATCGTGGACGTGTTTGACGTGACGCATGGCAAGCGCAGCGCGGTTCGACGGCTCGGGCGACGGCTCGACGGCTCGATGGCCCGCCTGTCGGAGTCACGTTGCATCATCATCAATGCGACTTCACACGGTACACCGAGCCACCGACGGCAATTGATTGATGGAGCGGGACCGGCCGCGCTGTGTCCGCTCCGGACCTATTAATCCTGTCGTAAACTGTTACAGATTTTCTAACATATTGGCACATTGTAGACAAATGTTGGCTCGGTGTGAAAGAGAATATGGACTGTTTACAGGTGTGATGGACAGATCATTCTTTACATTTATTCGTAGTTATTTCCTGGGTCCGTTGTGATTTGTGAACCTAGGCGAAGTAAGCTAGCTAGAGTGGCCAAACGATCCGTCGACAACAGTACGGAATGCACAAGTGGGTGAAGCGCGATTTTTTTTTAAAGAGGTCCTGCGCCCGTACCATGACCACAATAGAAACAAGATTCGTCGACGGAAGAATAGACAAATCATCTGCTCATTTTCCCAACTATGTTGGGGTCGGATTCCAGTCTTAACCGGATGCAGCTGAATACCAGTATTTTACATGGAGCGACTGCCTATCTGACGGCAGAATAGACAAAATGATAGATAAGCAATCACAATTTGTCATTTTGTCTATTCTTCCGTAGACGAAAGCCGTTTCTATTGTTGTCATGCTACACGTACGTGCCCAGCGTTGAATTCGTCTAGACTCCAGACGAATTCAACAATCAACACAACAAGCACCGTTTGTTCCATAAACTTGAGTAATTTATATATTTAATTCAAAACTTCACATTGACTGAACTGAAATTCTGAACAGCTAAAAATATAAGTTGTTAAACGTTTCCTATTATCACTTTATTGTGAAGCGAACTCTGACAACAATACTGCCGCGTTAGCGATAAGTGCAGTAAGTACGTTATGCATAGTTTCGAGTAATTAAATTGGCGCTCAAAGCTTTTTGTCACATTTTTACCTTTTCTGACTTGTTTTATTAACATATTTCAAATTCTGATTTTTTAAATGTGTAGCCTGAGTAAAGTATTATTTAATTGTGTAATGATTAAATATGTATTTCTATTAGAATACTTTTAAATGACAAAAACTATTTAATATCTAGTACGAGTTTAATAAATTTAGCATCATAACCGCAGTAAGTATGAAATTACTGCTCATATCATTAGCAGAAGTAAAACATGAATGATGATACCACATTTAGAAACTCGCTGTTAGTTACTGTTGTTATGCTAAGGCAATGTGTTCCGGCTCCCTGGCTTACTCCTGCCATTAAGAATATGAATGCAAGTAGGGACAGAGCCAAAAGGAGGTTAAAACGCTGTCCTTCCGAGCACAACTTGAATGTGTTTAAGGTGCTGCGTAATCGCTGTAATCGTATGTGCATAGATGCAAAGAGACGCTACTTCCATAATTCTCTCGACAACCGTAACTCTTCAGAAGTCTGGAAGATTCTAAAAACTGTCGGCATTGGTAAGTCTCCGGTTGTTTCCAGTAATAACACTGACGTGTGTGCTCTTAAAAAGCATTTCTCACATTCCCCTGTTACGTTGGAGCCGCACGTCAAATCTGCTACTTTAAATAAACTTTCCTGTTTGCCTGTGCCTCAGTGTCCTTCTTTCGAGCTAAGTCCTATAAGTGAAAGTGAGGTCAAAAAATCTAATTGTGTTATCTCCTCCTCTGCAATGACAATCTTTACCCAAGAATGATTTCTCCTATCCTCCCCACATTACTTCCTATCTTGACTCACATTTTTAACTTCTCCATGTTTTCTAGTACTGTTCCCGAGACCTGGAAACAAGCCCATATTATCCCCTTACCCAAAATTCCTAATCCAGTCTCCCTGTCCGATGTCCGTTTCTATCCTCCCATATCTCTCTAAAGTTCTTGAGCACATTTTCCTCAGCAACTTTCTATCGTCAAATGACCTTCTTAGTCCTTTTCAATCTGGTTTTTGACCTGGTCATAGCACATCAACGGCTCTTTTGAAGGTTACTGATAAAATCCGCTGGGCTATGGACCACAAGTCTATCACCTTGCTTGTACTGCTGGACTTTAGCAGTGCCTTTAACTCTATCGATTTCGACATCCTTCTAGGAATCCTTAAATCTTTCCATTTCTCTTCTTCTACTGTTGGTTGGTTCGACTCCGATCTAAAAAGCCGCTCGCAGCGGGTTCGTCTCGAAGAGTCTTCTTCTGACTGGTGTTCTCTTTCCACGGGTGTGCCTCAGGGTGGCGTTCTCTCTCCTCTTCTCTTTTCTATTTTCATTAACTCAGTCACCAGAGTCATCTCTTCTCACTTCCATCCCTATGCCGACGATCTGCTGCTTTACACTCACTTTTTAAGGCAAGATGCGGAAGCAGCGGTGTCAGCCATGAACAGTGACCTGGATTTGATTAGCGAGTGGTCGCGGTCCTTTGGACTGCAAATCAACCCTAAGAAATCCCAATCCATAATTAGCGGCGGAAGGTATAGGTATGCGGAATAGGCTTGACGTTGCGTCGCTGTCTCCACTCTGTCTGAATGGAGTTCAGATTAAATACGCAAGTACGTAATACGTCTGGTTGGAGGATCCTCCATTTTCTATAGAAGATGAGTGAACTTTACACCCTGTTCCTCATACCTCTAAAAGTATATTCTCATATTGTATGTTTATTTTTAAATTAGGGAATAGTTAAATGTTTTTATTTTATGTATTTTATTTTCTCTTCTAATCTTACGCAGGTTGTCTAAATGTTTAAACTTTCCTATCGCGGGTATGCTGGAAGAGATTTCTTTAGAAATAAGCATCACATTTGTACGTATTTTTCTGTTCCTTTTTTTTTTCTTTTCTGTTTATATGTATGTGCATAAACGGTTAAATAAATAAATAAGGAAAACTTATCATAAAATCGAATTACTGTCGTTATCCTTATTGAAATTAAAAGTTTCCCGTTAATATATTAAAATGGCAGTCAGATCAAATGGTACAGCTTTGCGCTGATTCCGAATCTATGTTTAACTCAATTTGGACAAAAATGATACTTACTGCTGTTATCGCAAGTGCGGCAAAATAGTGGAGACGATTACTTATAGGCATACTTTGAATAGGTATAGGTATTACAATGAGTGACTCAGTCGTGTAGACACGGCCGTTTTATCCCCAAAAAATGCAGACCCTCCCCGTATATACTTCGGGTTTACGGGTTTACGGGTTTACTATTCTTGTTTAGAAGACCTACACGAATATTACAGTGACTGAGATTTCTCCGAGGGGTTTTTCCCTTCTCTAAGAATATACATTTTACTTATAGTTCTTACGAGAAGCTTAAATTTATCTAACTATCCAATCATGGTCAAAATATTTTCCAGACAGCAAGTTGGTTGTGGTAGTTGTGGGACTGATTGCCTACTTGCCCATGGTTCGCAGACAGCGCGACTAGGTACATTAAATTAGTCAAGCATGGTGGACAATTTCCCTTCTGAGTGTTACTGTCTGAATTGCTGGTACTAAGCGACCCATTTTTAGCAGAAATAGTTAGTAAGATTAAGACAGTAGCTACGAGTATGTTGCTAAAAAGAAAAAGTTTTAAGGAATTCACAGTTTTTTTTCTGCCTGAAAAATTTGTTGATCCAAATTCCTGGAACAGAGTATTTTTTCATCAAAAAGGAAAAAAAAGGTACCTACCAACCTGGCATTTAATTAAAAAATATTATACACATTTTTTTAAGCACCTAGACCTACTCTGATTAAAACGGCAAAGTTCAAAATTCTTTCTACATATTTTCGATTACGTAGGTATATAAAGGAATCTGCGGGGCAATTGCTTAACACACAATGGCAATGCTATTAATTTTGTCAATTCAACAACAACCATTATGTTATTAACGTTGTCGAGCAGATGAATTTTTCAAACATGTAGCAATAAGAATAGAAATTTCCTTCAAAATCCTTCAGTTCGTGGTAGATAATGTGTAACGTAATTGAGTTGCTGGATTCAATATAGCATATTGCGCAGATGAACGTGAGTGTTGCTTATTGTTTGTATCAATGTTCTTATTTACCATGGCATTATGTAACATGCTGTAGAAGCGCCGTAACATTAAATCCTATAGAAGGCCTACAAGTAATACGTAACATAACATCACGCCTCTATTTCCTTGAAAGGTAAGACAGAGTTGAACCCATAGCCACACGGCACAAGAGTTACCCACATTTCACCAGTTATGTTTAAGTCCCATGTGTGTGCCAATTGCCATCAACCGGGCACAAATCCAGACTCCGGGCTGCTATACGAAATTCCTGATAGAATAGTCCAATAACACTTTGCCCGACTTGGAAATCGAAACCAGGATCTCATGCTCAGCAGTAACGCTTGCGACCACTACAACAACGTACTTATATAAAGACGTAAATAGGAACCTGTCTACGTTTGGTACTTCGGTTATGTTCAAAAGATTAGCGTAATGTTCTCAAGATTCAAAAAATACAATTAAGTAAGTAAATTATAGGTCGTTATAACAACAGCAATAAATAAATCAAAGTCAATGTTAAATTTAATCAAGTGTGCGACAGACTGAACCTGGTCTGTTTTGCGTTTTAATTTGTTACCTTGACATCTTTTATAACTTGATTACCAAAATCTTTAGATGTATTGTGATGCTTTTACTTTATTAGTTTTTTTTTGTAAGTAGTGTTAAGGGCCCCGAAACGATCAATTGCAATTGTTCCTTAATTTTTACTTGATTGATACATATTGATGCGGAAATTGATCGTCTACCAAACGCAATGGAAGCGATTGACAATATTACTACAATACAAATTGATGGCAATTGATCGTTTCGGCGACCACTTACGTTTCTCGAATAGCCGGTCCAGATTCAGGAAAGCTTTTTTTTCAGGAAATTACCTACCTAATATGTAACTCTTTTCAACCGACTTCAAAAAGGAGGAGGTTATCAATTCGATTGTATGTTTTTTTTTTTTTGTATGTTTGTTACGCGATTACTCCGCCAATTATGAATTTATTTTGATAATTCTTTTTTTGTTTGGTAGGGCATACTTCAGAAGTGGTCCCATATAAATTTGGTCAAGATCTGATGAGGGGTTTTTGAGTTAGCTTCAATAATACGTATTTTTCCGATCTAGTATATATGGACGATATTCTAATAGTTCCTGTCACTGTAATTTACATAGCAGGTAATGGGTATTCAAATTTTTGTGGGGGTTTTGTGTAGGTACCACAACTAAAAAGTGAAAAATAAAAACTTTTTCACAAAAAATAAAACCGACTTCCAAAAAAAACACTACAAAGTGAAAAATAACTTTGATTTCGGAAGTCGGTGGCAAAAAAACGAAAATAAAACCCCCAAGACACCGACTTCCGAAATCAAAGTTATTTTTCACTTTGTAGTGTTTTTTTTGGAAGTCGGTTTTATTTTTTGTGAAAAAGTTTTTATTGGGTGACAAATTATCAAATAACTTCACCCGCTCTGGGCGGAGCGGGCATAAGTCTCCCCTAAGCACCACCACTTCGACCGGTTTTGTGCTTCTCGCATCTAGCGGATTCCTGTGGACTTCACCAGGTCATCAGCCCACTTTGTGGGAGCCCTTGCGACGCTACGTCTTCCGGTACGCGGTCGCCATTGAAGAACCTTTTGGCCACATCTGCCATCTGTTCTGCGAGTAATGTGGCCTGCCCACTGCCACTTTATAAGTTTGGCAATTCTTTGGGCTATGTCTCTAAGTCGGTTACCTTGGTTTTCCTACGTTAGAAATAATTAAAACGCCCATTACGTCCTTTATTAGTACCTACCTAGTCCTTATTCTGTTGGATATTGCAGTAAACAGACCTACGGTTTGGGTAAATTCTATTTAAAATCAAAGCAACGGTTGCATGAGTCTAACGTATTTTAATACTAGCTTCCACTAGCGGCTTCGCGGCTCTTTATAATATATTGTTATAGTTTCGATTATTATTATAATCCATTGAGTTTGAGTTTGACGGCTGTGACGATTTGTATGTCGTAGCTTCGAACACTGACAGGCGCTTTGTGTAAATTATTGCATCACCACTGCTCTCAAAATGATGGAAGAAAAAAACGTGAGGAAAATGGCATGTCCTAGAACCAAAAATTCGAAAATACGTGACATCTACCAACCCGCAATGGGCCCGCGTGGTGGATTACGGCCCACTCCCTTTCATCGAGACGAGGCCTGTGTGCCAACCAGCAGAGGGAACATTATGGGTAGATTATGAGTTTGTATGAGAAAAACTAACTTTATCTTGCGAAGTCCTCGGAGTCAGTTGATCACGATAATAGTGTATAGCATCACAGTTGTCTCGTAGTAGTCGCAGTTGTTGTTAATTTAATTTAGTACTAAATGTCGGATTTATCTATAGAGTTAGTGAGGAGTTTCATAAATTCAATTATTTAAGTAAGCTACTTATTTAAACTGATGCACGTTGCTTTATCCAAGCAAAGTAACGTGCATTAGTTTAATCTACGTTTAGGGTTATCTAGGCGGTAGTGTAGACGGCTCAAGATACGACCCTATTTAGGAGTACTGCTCTGTTTGATCAGGTTCTGTCGTAGGAGTTCTAAGTGAAACGCTAGAGTTCGTATAAACATTACCCATATTAGGAATGCGGACCAGTGCGTAGTAACTAGTCTACGTAGTCTCGCTTGCATTCCAATTTGCTTGCCTGGCACTCTGCCTTACGTACTTACATATTGTGTACCTACATATTTATATAAATAAAAAACGAGCCAAGTGCGTGTCGGAATCGGAACACGCAAACCTGAGTCAAATAAATTTATTTTCTTTCATTCTTTCTTTCACAATAAAGGGTTCCGTAGGTGTACCTACATATTTATATAAATAAAAAACGAGCCAAGTGCGTGTCGGAACACACACAACCTGAGTCAAATAAATTTATTTTCTTTCATTCTTTCTTTCACAATAAAGGGTTCCGTAGTTGGGATGAATTTATCCCAAGAACAAACTTAACATTGTAGTTGAAAAACATGTTTTCAAACTGCAAAGGAGATTGCTCTAGACCGCCCTATAACCAACAAACATTTGACGTGTACGTTAATTTTAATTATATTTTAATATACTTTTTAAAAATAATAAATTCCAGCGGACACTGTTCAATTCATAAAGGTTTTTAAAAGTGACCTCATTGATTTTATTACCAACCAAACCCGCCATCTTTCATGGAATTGTCATTGTGAATGTCACAAAAGATTTGATAGTGTCGCTCTCGCTCATATTACATAAATATCGATATCGACGACGATGTCCATAATATCTAGTATTTAAAAATAATGGATGTTCGATATTTATCACTTCCAAAACATTGAAAATGTACAACATAAAAGTTATTCATGCATATTTTTTTCATGGAATTAGTTCCGTGAACATTTTAATGGGACTTATGATGAATATGGCCTAGCACGATTATGATGAAAATATCATGAATAAAACAAACTCACAAAATGTACTTACTAGTCGAATGAGGGATTTTCTGACAAGTGAGAAAATATTAGTTCAAAAGAGGCGTTGGTAAAAAATACGTCACTCTCTCTGGTTTTTGACATCAATAAGCTTTCTTACGGATCTTATTTTTGTTATCAGTAGCCAATAAAACAAAGACGTATTTTTTAGCCAAGCCATCTGTTGAACTATGTTTTTTCAATTGTCAGAAAATCTCTCATATAACGATTGAAATGTCATTTACGACGCAACTCTAGTGAATTGTTCTCATAACGATTTCACGACTTCAATAGCCATATTTTTACTTTTTAAGTACAAAATATTTTATTTTAGCATTAATTTAATGTGAAGTTGAATCAAAGCAACAACGTGTTTATGCTTGAAACGATACAAATTAATTTACATTTGACATATTGATCTGTCATTTTGGTCTCCTAAATTAAAACCACAGATTAAAATAGGTGGTCATTGATAATCGATATACAATGATCGATCTTCGAGAGAGCATCTCTACGTCACTACGTCAGTCGGTTTGTCTCACGCGCTGGCTGTCGTTGTGTTGTGTTGTGACTACCTACCTATTTGGCGATTTCATTTGGCGTTTTTTATTTTGTTTCTGTTTAACGGACTACGATTTGGATTGCTTTCAACGTGACCTGGCTTCGAATAACTGATTCTGTGATCTGCTTAAACGACACCTTAGCATTTTGACAACGGATAACGGACTTTGCTTACGAAATGTTTACTTTTTTTCAACTGATGGTTTGCATAGACTGGGAAATAGGTATGTAAGAACCTACACCTAAACAATGCTTCTTGTGCGGCTGACTTGGTGCAATGAAGTAAGTAATTATTAATTAATCACCCTAGCATAATATGTAAACTTCAACCAATAAATAATATCTGTACCTAAAAGGCATAATAAAACTGTAATTACAGTAATATTTCACTGTATTTGAAGTTTAATGCTTTTTAGAAACCAAAAATAGCGATTTTAGAAGGATATACTTAAGTTTTCTTTTATTAAAAATAACCTCAAAATCTGTTCCTTTTTTTAAAATAAACCTGTTCTCTAAAGTGTCCGTCAAGAAACCTTGTTCTTATGGGCTACTAAGGGCAATTTACAATTAGAAAATGATTTTTTCTATGCTGTTGGCTCCAGGGCGAACAATGTATGGGCGTAGAACAATCTCCTTTAAGTTGGTCGATTTTTACTCGTTAACCTGTATCTTCATTACCTACCTATATTGTATGCTACTGCGCATTGTCATTTTTTTTCACAAACCCAAGTACAACCGGATCAGGGGACGACGACACATGACTAACAAAAATTATCACTTATTTCGCAAACGGATCCCTGAATTGAAAAATGGTTTTCACTCACCCACAATATTTTTGAACGATCCACACGACATCCCACGCCATAGGATAGACGATAGAAAAACATCCCCACTTTATGTGTAGATACCCTAAAAAAAAAACTTGTTTTTATGTTACCACTTTGTCGGCGTGATTAATATCCTATACAGCTTTCTAGTACTTACCGTCTCTGAGCTAGGCCAGACAGACAGACATGGCGAAACTATAAGGGTTCCTTGTATACTACGGAACCCTAAAAATGAAATGCTGTTTGTTGGTAAGCGCATCACTTGAGAACGGCTGGAGCGATTTGGCAATTTTCTTTTGTTTTAAAATGTTCGTAATGTCCGAATTAGGTTTTTATGGAAAAATTCCAAAATCGGAAAAAAACGGACCGTAATTTTTTTTTGAATTTTTGTAAGAAGTCTAGCTATGAAGACACTCACGACTCAAACTGTAGATAATTTATTGATATTTTGACAGGACAACGTCTGTCTGGTCAGCTAGTTTTAAATAAAAGGCAAATAGAGTAATTTATAGTAGGTACAAAGTTTGTAACACTACAATTTGCACCGGTAAATGTTTTGCTTTTTACTATTTTTTTATAAAATAAACAACGTGACGGTTTTAAAATATTAGTAAAATAGTCCCTCAGTTTTCCGACCTCGTCATCTGCCTTCCTCACTTCGTATTTGGTCAGATTTCCTTTTTTCTTCCGTAGTTATTTCCGTCGTTCCGTACTATTTTAGGCTTTTTATTATATTCTTGGAGGTTCTATTAGCTCCTCGCCTCACCCAGAAACTAAACTCCATGGCGGCATGAAAAAAATAAAAATGACCATCTATTGAACCAAATTGATGTATAGAATACCATAATACAATACCATGTAGTCATAATTTTTCACTTTTGTCTCAAAATGGTACATAATCCACGTTTTTATTTAGTTCAATACAGGAACGTGCATCTCTCTAGTCTCTATCATTCAAAAAGAATTTGAATGAGGTGTTATACCTCTTTATCTTCATCATCTGATGAAGAACAAGAAATGCAAGTGGAGTTCTTGGAATCGCTTTCTAGTTCTGAAGAGGGGGCTCTCAAAAGATTTGACGAAATTGTGTACAGGTGTTAAATAGATAATACATAATTAATGAATGAATTATCTTGGAGGTCATATAAGGAATCAGCCTTTATAGGATGTAGGTAAATTATGTGAAATAGAAGACAATTCGATTTGGGTAAAGTGTCTTATTCCGTATCGAGTAACATCTACAAATAGTTTCAGTAAATTGTCTTCATTGGGGGATTAGAATTGTGGGCGGCATTGTGATATTTGTGATGTGTAGGTGTTACCTTCTTATATCCTTTAAGCGAACGAGAATTCTTGGCATTTCCAATTCCCCTCTTCTATGAAATTCCTACTCTATGTGAGTACCGTACCTATTATATGTTTAGAAGATATAGGGACGTAGACGTATTTGTCAGTCCTGATTACATTATATCGATTGAAGATAACCAGGGTTGGGTTATTTCTCTTTAAATGCACCTCTTAATGGAAATAACTCAATGCCGAGAACGTTCCAAAGCGAGAGTTGTTTACATACCCGTCCGTTTCACACTAATGGACTTATTAGGATGCCGGTTTCATTTTCTGCACTAAGTTTGGTAATTTAATTGTTTTTCAAGGCAGGTACAAAGAGTCACTTAGTGACTACTATGGAATGGAAATATTAGATTTCTTTGTGCTCGATTAGCACAACGCTTCTGTGAAGAACGTAAAATTCTGAATAGCAAAATTGCCATTTTCACTAAATTAATAGCTCAGTGCCGTCAAACTAAAATATAGTTAAGTTGTGTCACTTTAGTTTATTTCAGAATGGAAAATCGTCGGTTGACAGGAATAATCTAAATTTTGGTGATTTTTAGTCTAGTTTAGAGGCATTTGTGACAAGAAAATCGGCACCATTGAATGAATGAAAACACGGAAAACACAAAAACGGAATCTCAAGCCGATGTTGCTATCATAAAAATAATTTGTTTTTAATAACCTGCAACATGGGTTTCTCGTCGCGAGATATAGAAGTGTCAAAGTGCCTTTTTCGAGTTATCTCGTCGTTTACGGTCATGTTAGGGATTAGAATGACGTCAGAATCGTAGACAAATTTCGACAAAACGAGATAAAGAGCTTTCTCGCGCTTGTCATGTTAGCCCTGCAGGCATCCTTTCACAGAAATGAGGTTTATGTCCCAGCGGTGGGAATGTTATAGGATGATTATGAGCTGCATTTAAACAATAATACAATCGTACAGGAACGATGCCAAAAATATAGATTTTTTAGTTTTTGTCTTTACAGGCTGAATTTTTAGTCACCGTCCAATTTTTTTCTAGGCATTACGTATGATTCACTAACTCCATTTTTGAAAAAAAATCGGTACGTAAAATTTTCATATTAAATCATTTTCTCGAAAGAATTATCCGCTCTGCGTGGTATAAATACACTTTATGATGTGAAATCTCAATATTTTAGTATTGAGTGATACTAAAAGAAAAAACACGTATTCAATGATTTTCGCCAAAGATTAATATATCAAAATTTGGACGGTGACTAAAAATTCAGGCCGTATATCATCTTTAAAATATAATATATCCAGTTTGACGCTAAAACTACTGCAAAGATTCCGTTAAAATTTGCACGAATGGAATATTCGTGCAAAATATGAATTGAACATGATTTTAACCGTCATGAATTACAATTTTTTTTTTTCGTACAAATACTTAAACCAAAGATGTAGTCTTTGAAAGAAAAACATATGGTTTAACGGACTAAAAATACAGTGAAACAACTAGTGATCTAGTCGAAAACTTAACAAATAACGTGGAATGCTGTAACACAATGTCTGGTACAAGGGAGTCCAATACAAGGCCCGGTTCGCTCGGCGCGCGGCGGCAGTAATTGTGCCAACGAGTTCGAAACAATCCCGCAGTAATTCGATTGTGTGCTGAGCTTCCTCTGTCTCAGAGGGGTCGCTCCAGAATCGATGGGCCCACAATAGATGTAGGTGGTGATTAATTCTATTTTCATTAACAGTCTTACTTATTTATAGATGTGGCTATTTTCAACACATCGTGTGTTCATAGACATTTTGGAAAACATGACCGCAGTACATATAAAACGAAGCGCAAATCGCTAACAAAACAACGGAATATTTTTATTAATTTAATTATTCTCTCAAGCGTATATCTGCTTTTTCATCAAAAAACACTAAGCTCAAATTAGATACTGCAGGGAAGCACTTGAGTTAAAATAATAACAGAACGAAGTTCTACAACAACTCACAAAAATTTTGTATTCTTTGAACGCAAGTTCTTTGAATGAAAATGTTTTTTTGGGAGATTAAACCAGAACTTAAAAAAATTATCCCGTAACTGGAATTCCAAGTTCAATGACCTGGTCCTGTCAAAACAAAGAAGAAAATCGAATGAATGAATGAAACGGTTCTATTGCTTATCACGTGGGATTGAAAAACCGTATTCTATATTCGAGTCACGTGCGAGGCACAATCACTCACTATATCAGGTAGATTTCCCTGTAACGAGTAGATTACACGGGTTTTCTATAAATAGATTTATTGATTAGAAGTTAGAACGTACGTCTAAACTAGTTTAGGACTTAGCACTATAGAGGTTAGTGAAAGTCTGGAAGCATAGGTAATATGGTGACTAACTTCAGCGTCAGTTTAATCATATACTTAATATCTGTTTGCTGTTAAGATCGGTAACAAACAAACAAATGAAACAAAATGTAAAATATTTTATCACAATGGCATTATATTCTTTTTAATAGTAGGTAATTAGTGGTATTTTTAACCAGGTTGTTTTTGATATAGAAAATTCTATTAAAATATTATAACTTCTCGTAGGTACTTTGTAGTTAAGGGCAATTCAATATGATAAAATAAAGAGTAGACTAAGGTTTGCTTGTTTCATCATTAATTCACCTTACCTTGCCTTGTGTTTTTATCACCTTCTACATGTGTATATTTTGCGGGTGGGATTCAGCATTCAGCCTGGATCTAGTTTTTGCGAAAATTAAAACTAAATATTTTTGTATAACGTTTTAGAGTCATATTCAAAAAAGTTGTATCCGTTAGATGATCGAGATAACTTCATGGGACACTCCCAGTGTCCCGCGAAGTTATCTCGATCATTTTTGCAACAACAATAAAAATACTTATAGATTTTTGGTACAATAGTTTAACTGAACATTAAACTATATTCCTTAGGTTTTCGCTTTGGGTACTTAAATACATGTAAATAAAAAAAACCACGTGACGAGATATCTGTCAAGTAACCGACTAAATGTACCTAATACCTGTCACTTCAGATGTAAATTTTAACGTTCAAAAGTGACTTTTATGTGCCTAATTGAAATCAATTATTTGACTTTGACATGCTAGGTCACAGTTGTACTTTTCAATAATATAGCATCGTTATATTGAAGACGTCGACGTTTAGAGTTTGTGTTCTTTAAAATAGACATATTACAAATTATTATATTATTATTATAAATCTAATTTAAAAATTGTGGTCAAGCAGTTACATCTACGAAGAGTAGTTTAAGAATAAATGATAAATTACAACATAGGAGTACATTATTTAATAAAAGCGGAAACTTTAGTAAAAATCTAAAATAAATTTAATTTGGTTTTATCGTATTTTTAAACAAGAAAGTGACATCTTTATAAACCCTTTTTACGATTTGATTCCCTTTATATAACTACCTAAACTTGTGGAGTATAAGCAATTCATTTATAAACTTAAAATAAATATTTTGTTGTAAACAGATGGCGAAATTTAAATGCATCTAGCAGAATAACAGTGTCAGGTATATTTGTCTGGCAAATCACAGATGAGCTGGACTCCCATATGATTCAATTCACCTTCGCCAACATCTTCATCAACTAGAAATAGGGACCAATTAGTTCAACCGGGTTTCAGACTGGCTAAAGTAGACTCATCTTTCATGGGGTACTGTTTAAAATGTTACAATAAAATACCTTCCCATATACTACAACTAAATGAAACGAAATTTAAATCTTGTATAAAACGCACACTATGCTGCCAAGCATATTATAAGCTTGGGGATTATATCGCTGACAAAAATGCTTGGCTTAACGCTGGTCCAGCTCCACAAGGGCGCATAAACTAATTGATTAGCATTCAAAAATATTGTTGGAATTGCTGAAGATTGCAAAAACTATCTTTGAATAACAATAAAAAAAGAGATTGAAGTTATACATAACTTCAATCTCTTTTTTTATTGTATAATTGCATAGCACATGTGTGAGCACTGTGACCATGTACCTTCTATAAAGCTACCATTTACTGGGTACGTCTTTCATTGACTCGATATGCCCTGGCGGCTAAGAGTATGTCATGCTCACTCAAATGTCTCGCTGGTGGTGGCGTGTGTGTTGGATCGTCGAGTTCCCTTCAAAATGGTTGAGCTAAACGGTGCTGATCCATGCGTCATGTTCGTGAACGGGCGCCATCAGTAGGGACTGGTCATCTCTTATCTGCTACAGCTTATTTTAATTTTTGAATTGTTTTTTTATTTTAATTTTTTATTACGGACGCTTTTTACGTACACGTCTTTCTACATTGTTCTCACATGTATAATTTCAACATGAATGATGTAAACAATCTGAATAGATCAAACCTGTACGATGGGCTGGGGCGTTTTCTCGTCCTTACGGATTGGAGTGTGTGTCTCGACCTTTATGTGAACGAGTTGATTGGTGAGCTCAGCAGTACCAGTCTCGGATGTTATATAGACGGTACCTGCATCAATAATATCAGTTACGCGGACGACATGGTACTGCTGAGTGCGTCAGTCTGCGGCTTGAGGAAAACGGTTGCTCAATGTGACGCGTATGCTAAAGTTCATGGCCTGGCATACAACACCAAGAAGTCAGAGGTCATGGTCTTTGAGGCTGGGGGTAAACGTCTTGATGCAGTACCGCCTGTAGTGCTTTATGGTACACCTATGCAAGAGTCTACAGGTTTAAATATCTTGGTCATGTATTGACTCCCGACCTCAACGATGATGATGGCATTGAACGGGAGCGGAGGACGTTGTCGGTTAGAGCGAACATGCTGGCTCGCAGGTTTGCTCGATGCTCACTTCCTGTTAAAATCACGCTCTTTCGAGCCTACTGTACTGCTTTTTACACGTGCAGCCTGTGGGCTAGGGCTGTATGCTCCGCGTTCAATACAACATTGCGTTTAGGATGCTGGTGGGGCTGCCCCGTTTTTGTAGTGAGTCAGGGACGTTCGCGGATGCGCATGTAGATTGCTTTCACGCAACAATGCGTAAACTACGTTTCCCTGGTGCGCAGGGTGTGGGGCAGCTCCAACAGTGTCTTAAGCATGAAGCCACCTAGACTGTGTATAAGTGGGTCACTGTTGTGCCATCTCTCATAGTCACGGCAGTGACCAACCGTTGTTTCGTGAATGTTTCCCTCCCTTGTTTTTGTGTAGTGTCTGTGTTTACTAACATAGTCGTAAGTTTTACTAACAATCTTTGTTGAGTCTTGGTTACTTTAATAAAAAAATAAAAAAATGCAATATAAATGTGGTTAGCTAGCGAACTCGACAATTATTTATTTTACCTCGATGGTCCTAGTTTATCAATTATAACTTCTAGTTACAGCTGTATGTAAGCGGGCACGCCCTTTATGCCTGGAGGCTTTTTGTTTTCTTTGAAACGTTTTATTTTCGGCGTTTTTTTTTGCTATATTGTACGGCGGTACGGAATACTTCGTGTGTGAGTCACAGAATAGTATAAGATATTTTGAATGTATATTCAAGTGTTTAGCATAATCAGCCTTCAACGTTCCCAATTTTGGGGCACAGGCCAGCTCCTCTCTGCGAGAGAGCCTGGAACGTAATCCACCACGCGGGCCCAGTGCTGGTTGTTGGATGTCACATGTCTTCGAATTGTTTGGTTCTTGGACATGCCGGTTTCTCCCCGATGTTATTCAAGTGTTATAATACCTACTGTGAAGATAACAGTTATAAACATTTTAGTTTGTTTGGCATGTGTTTACCAGACCAGCTTAGTGTACTGACGAGATAAAAGGTTTTTTTAGCAAAAAACGCAGACGTAACGAACATATTACATTAGGATAAAATATTACTGCTTGGCAAACTTCCCGTGTTAGAATTGTTCATTCAATATTGACTCAGAATGCAAGTGAATGGCATGCGAAAACATGGAGCATGAGTAAAAACAATGTTTGAAAAAATATCAGGTCGTTAGTGATGCTATGAGACTAATTAAGGAGGTCTTAGGTGGTATGGCTATGCTCCATAAATTCACATAATTCCCAATAAACATATAATTAAATACAATTTGTTGCTAACTAAAACAAAGTATGTACCAACACAAATCACACCTTCCACACCAAAATTCACAGCCCTACATCACACACACCGCCACCTCACACATACTCCCTCCCCACTCACACACAAATAACACTGTGCGCATTAAAAAAAAAAAAAAAAACAATATATTTTATTTCACATAAACCTACAAGGGCACTTATGAAACGTTAGAAGCTAGGTGCACGGTTCCAATTGGTCGTTTCCTATGGAGAAGAGCCGGCAAGAAACTCCACGGTTACTCTTTCCTTATTCCTTATTATATATTTTTTTGTATTGTTGTAAACCTTTGGCATGCTTTCAAAATTTATCTACTCGTATTGTTTTTTTATTTTCTCCCACATATGTTTAGCCAATGTAAACTGGAGGAGCGGAACCATATACAAGAAAATCTTTGCTTAAAAGGTGACTTAGGATGTAACTATGTAATGTAAATTACATATTGATGATTAAAAAAAAACTAAGCTAAGCGCCAAAGCTAAGCTACAAAAATATGTATGTATTACCATCAGAGCCAGGAACTTAGCAAATATGCCTTATTTGCTAACTTATTGAATGTTTCATCCCATACTTTTAGATAAACAATTGAATTTCGCTGAAATTTCAAAACTAACGTGCCAGTTAATTCAAAATACAAGCTTAACTTGGCCAAACTATACTCCAGAGTTTAGTTCAACCAATTATAAAATGGAGGAGTTGCGTGCACTCAAGAGGACGCTGTTTGTCTACACGTAGGTACACGTCCGTATGTTGTGTCTACACAGCATTTAAGGAAACGGGAATGAGAAAGTTCTCTTTGTGTTCGCTGATGCAATGTAGACAAAGGCTGCAGAAATACTTTACTATTATACATCATTGTTCTCCCTTTTCGAATAGCCTGGAAAACGTACTCGTTGCCTTGTTAAATAACTGTATTAAACTATTCAACAATCTGAGTAATCAGTTTTTCTTTAATGTAGAGTAGGTTCATAAATGGTAGAAAGGTATTTGAAAAGGCAAAAAGTAACCTAACTACAATATTTTTTATTATTTTTCTTAGAAAATATAACTGCTATTGATAAATGGTTACTGAAATTTTATTTTTGCAAATTGGTAAAAAAAAGAACACCCGTAAAAATGTTTTAAAATTAGAAGAGGACGTTTGCTATCCGACTACTCTGAGAAGAAACACCGAAACAAACTCAGAGGTCACAGTCTCTTTTAAAGTCCAGGACTGGATGGGTAAATTTTGGTGGAACTACATCCACATAATCTTGGTCTGGCCATTTGAGGACCATGCAGATTACTGTCTGGGATGTTCTTTTGAGGAAAGAACCACAAAGATTTGAGTGGACCTGTCCAGTCAGTGCAAGCATTTATCAGTAATCGTGTAGCTCAACTCAGAATTTTAGGAGCTCAACGACTCGACGAGCAGTACCTAAGGACATTTAGGTAGGCCGCATAAAGTACCTAATCTTAAGCCCCTTATTGTACGCGTAAAGGTTTTTAATATTAGTAAATTTTCGAAAACAAACTGTAACAATAATTGCTTAGAATCTATTATTGCATGAATAAATGCTGATTTATGCTACCACAATGTACATTAATAAGCCTTTAGGGGTATGAGGAACAGGGTGTAAAGTTCACTCATCCACCATAGAAAAGGGAGGATCCTCCGACCAGACGGGTGTTGTGTCTGGCGGGCCGACTGCCCAACTGTTGATTTCGGATAGTCTTATCTACGTCGTTCGCGCGGTAAACTCTAATTGCGCGATGCAGGATTTGTGTGACGTCATGTCTTTGATGCGTAGTTAGTATGTGGCGGTGTAGCCGCTACATCACTCCCCTCCGGAGACCGGAGGTCGATAGTGGGCTGAGTCTTGTATCTTGCGATGCTTCACAGTGCCAGCTAAGGTTCCAGTGAGTCGGAACCGGGTGCCGCACAGTTCGCGGTGAGTTGGAACTGTCTGCGGTGATTGCGGCGGTTGTGGTGATTGCGGTGATTGAGGTGATTGCGTTGATTAACCAGTGAGTCGGGGTGATGAGGCTGAGGGTGATGACCAGGAATGCGCGTTCGCTGCATGCTAGTGGTCAGGATACCCGTTGAAGCCGAGGGTGCTGGCTGTCTGCGTGACTCGCCTCACGAAAGCTTGCGGGAGTGATGATGATGACGTCGCGCTGAAGCAGTTGCACGAAGGCTGCGTTGACGTTCATACTCGGGGTCACCAATGTAGGGGTATGAGGAACAGGGTGTAAAGTTCACTCATCCACCATAGAAAAGGGAGGATTCTCCGACCAGACGGGTGTTTTGTCTGGCGGGCCGACTGCTCAACTGTTGATTTCGGATAGTCTTATCTATGTCGTTCGCGCGGTAATCTCTAATTGCGCGATGCAGGATTTGTGTGACGTCTTTGATGCGTAGTTAGTATGTGGCGGTGTAACCGCTACAAGCCTGATCTGCCGAATAATTATAGTAGTTATTTACTCGAAATCGTCCATTATTCAGAGTAAGTCCTCTAGACTAATATTCGGCATACGAAGCCTGATAAAGGTTCCTTTTGATCATAGTAGGTACCTACACAATAGTTAGCGCCGTAGCGGGCTTCACGTGCCGTTTAAAAACAAATTAAAATTTGACGGTCAATATTTACTAAGTTATACATTACAGTCTTTCCAGTTGGAAACGAGACTATTTAGGCGGCTCGTTAGGCACTTTATATAGGTAGGTATTTAGGACATCCAACTATAATTTAATTAATTAATTTGATTTTCTGGTTCTGCCTAGTCTTTTCCCAACAATGTTGGGGTAGGCTTCCAGTCTAAATGGATGCAGCTGAATACCAGTATGTTACATGGAGCGATATCTGACCTCGACAGCCCCGAAACTGGTTAATACGATACCCCGTGGTAAGACTGGTTGTCAGACTTTTGGGCTTCTGACAACCCGTAACGACTGTCAAAGATCCACGAATGACAACCGGGACTAATTAATTAATTTGATTACAAGTAAGTGGTTAATTGATGGCGGAGTTACCTACAGTACATCTTGCAACACGCAAGGGATGTTAATTTTACCACATTTTAAAATAAATACGTATGCATTATTTAGAACACGGAACGAAGATACTTTTCGCGGACCACTGTGTCCGTAGTAGCGATTGTGAAGACCACATGAAATCTACGTTTCTCATAATTCTAATACATCATAAGTATGGCCCATTCACAGTTACTTTACACATACAGAAACGAAAATAATGATCACTGTGATTTTGACAGACTTGTGCGTTGTTGCGTTTACCTCTTTCATTATTTTTCTATCACACTAATTGCGAACTTCGCCAATGTAACGTCCGTTCGATTTATAATAAATAATACTATATATAGACAGCAACGATAGTCGGTTGAAAGTTTGAAACTGCAGTAAAAGCTTCGGATCCATCATTCAAATAACGCCAACTAGCATTAGTCATAAGAATTTTATTCTGGTAATTTGAAACCATTTTTGGGACCATTTATATGTTATATAACTAAGACGCGTTTACAATAAATGTTACCTAAACTATCACTAGGTTACACAGTCACATGACGTAGGTAGACTAGACCAACAAGCGTGCTCTCTCATCCCTTTGTGTCTCCTCATTTGATTTCGTCCATAACGAAAAAGTTTTTCTCCTGAATTAGGACGACAATATTATAGAAAAGGTATAATTCTCTTTTGTATATAGCAAACCAAATCAGTAAATATCTTGTTACTGTAAGGTCCTTTATGAAACTAGAACAATGTGTTACTAAATCTACAAAGTAAGTAGCTTTTTCGTTCAACTGTCTACGAGTCCGCAAAAACTTATTTATTTCGACATGAAAAATAAGTAAAATCATTTGTCATTATGAACAGTACGCTATATGCGTAACACACAATCAATCATAATCTGAATCATTATGAAGGATATTGCTAATCCATGGTTTCATAATAGGCTCGAAAAATTTGTTTGCTCAGCAACGTAAGTAAGAGAAAGAAAGAAAGAAAAATATTTTATTTGGGACACGCACAGGAAATACAAACAGTAATAAAAAAATAAAAATAAACATATAAAAAAGGAGCATTTAAAAACTAACAAAATAATAACGACATGTGCGAGGCCGAAAACGCCCTTATCTCAGCATAATACGACGATATTGAAAAAGAAAATACTAACGCACTGGGCCTCAAGTCTGCTATTACAATAGTGTCCGAATGGTCTATCATTGATTTCATATTTGTTGATTTTGACAAGTTTGGTAATCTACTAACTTTGGCATCATTATGACTTTCCAATGGTCAGCCACTGACACTCCTTTGAAAGAAATGGCATCTATTGGTAATCTCGTACATAATGAAAAATTAATGACTGACTTAGGCGGTAATCTGCTAAAATTTTGACAGTTCCTTTGATCAGTGACCTACCATAAGAACGTCATTGTGCAGTCATTACTTTTAATTCGTTACGAGTATCGTGTTTGTGGAATACAATGATCAATCAATGATCGATCATTATGAATTTAGCATATTACGAACTTTTAGCAAAATGACAATGGGATCGTGTTGGCCCCAGGTATTCTGATGTGTGTGTGTGATGCCACGGACACACCTACGGACTTAGATAAATCCCATTAGGGGATAGTAACGCAATGAATGTTGTAGAACTGCCAAAATTCAACAGATTTTGATTGATTCTGTTACGTAATTAACGTGCATGCAAGAGGCAGCTCTATCTATACATATTAATAAAATCGTAGCGAACTCAAAACTGTACTTTGAATATTTTCGAAAAAAAGTAATTGCTACGAGGTCTGGGATCGATTCTAATGCCGAAAATATAGTTTTTAGGATTTTTGTCTGTTTGTCTGTATGTATGTTCCACCATCACGCAAACTCTACTGGACAGATTCTGTTAAAATTTTGCATAGATATTCCCTATATGTCTAGTGAAACTGTAGGGTATAAACTATCACGTTATTTGCTATGGAGGATGAGCAATATTACACTATATTCGTATTCTGCTTCGCAAATTGAAAAAGGTTGCGCCAAAATGTTAGGATATTGCAGATAGTTACCGATTTAACTTTTTATTATTTATTGTTATCATCAATCTATACCTTTATGAAGCTAAACAGTCAATCATTAAATAATAAGAACGGCTATTTTAGATAATTTTCAACAACAGCAAATAATTAAGCAGTTGGACGATTTCTTTGCAAACCAGTGGTTGTAAGTTCGATTCGCAACTATTGGTAATTTTTGTGATTCTTTTTTTACATCTTCTTTTCGTGTGGTTAGTAAACTAACCTGGTGTCAGAGTTTTTAAGCCGCCCACGGGCCTCTCACTTGGCTTCACATGCCGTCGAGAAATATCTCTCAGGCATGCCGATTTCCTCACGATGTTTTCCTTCACAGTTTTTTGAGCAAGTGATAATTATATAATATGCACATGAATCCGAAAAGTCAGAGGTGCGTGCCTTGGGTTCGAACTCGAGACCTACGACTTTTCAGTCTGACGGTCACACCACTAGGCTATCACTGCTTGTTTTTTTTACATCAGCTATTGGTATTTTTTAAACACACATAACATCACGCCTTGATTCCCCGAAGGGTTGGGCAGAGGTGTACCTATAGTACACCAATATTTCGCCAGTTATGTTTAAATTCCATGTAATAGGGGGCGAGCCTATTGCCATCAATCGGGCACAAATCCAGACTCCGGGCTGCTACTGAGAAATTCCAGAAAGAAAAACCCATTGTATTTTTTAAATTTTGTTATAACAATGTTTATAGTAGTTATAGGTAGTGTCACAGTTCTGTTTAGCGGCGATTTCCAGCAAACACTACCTGTGGTGACGCGAGGTTAGGATATTGCAGATAGTTACCGATATAAATGTTTTTAGTAAATAATTATCATCACACTATAATTTTATGGAGCTAAGCAGGCAATCATGAAATATAATAAGAACGGCTATTTTAGCTAGATTTCATCAACAGCAAATAGCTAAGCGTTTGGACGATTGCTGTGCAAACCTGTTTTTGTATGTTCGATTCCAAAGTACTAGTATTTTTTTAAATTTATTTTTTACATTTTGTAATGTACTAACATAACATAACATCACGCCTTGTTGGGCAGAGGTGTGCCTGTAGCAGGTAAAATTACATTTCACCAGTTATGTTTAAGTCCCATATACTCGTAATAGGGGCGAGCCTATTGCCATTAACCGGGCAAAAATCCAGACTCCGGGCTGCTACTGAGAAATTTCAGATAGAAAAACCCAATAACATTTTGCCCGACCCAAGGATCGAACCCAGGACGTCATGCTCAGTAGTAGCGACCACTAGACCAACGGGGCAGACAGGCAGTATTACTAATATGTATATAATAGTCCGTAGAACCTATTAATTAAAAAAAAAGGAAAATTTCGTAAGCAATGGGAAATTGCTACGTCACGTCACAAGCACTTACAGTCACAAAACATTCAAGATTCTGTACTGATCATTTTAGAGCTAAAGACTATAAGAATAAAATGGTTTTTTACAGGTCATACAATAAATAATATTTTGCAACTAAACATAAAAAAAAAATCTCAAATAGCGGACTTTACTCGGAAATAAAAGTTTACTGACACTAATTATAGTATGAATGGTATAGACAGTGCAATCCACTGAGACGCGCCCCACTCCGCTCAGCTCCGTACTAAAGTACAGCTTACAGTACAGTAGTCGCGGAGTGGGGCGCGTCGTCGTGGATTGCACTGTCTGTACGTGACTAAGTAAAGTAGATGTAATCAGAGACTTGCAGTGCTGTCTGTACAAATCTGTAAAAATCTCACTGTGATAACTCAGGTGAAGTGAGCTGTCCTTCCACTGATGCTAGGGATGGACACTATATTGACACGCTTACTTCACCTACGTTTATAATAGATCGGCAGGGGGCAATTCTTGACCGCAAGCTAACATTTATACCTCACATGGACAATATTGTCGAAAAAGCTTCAACCACAGTCGGGTTTGTCGTGCGGTATGCGAAAACATTTGCAAGCCTAAAACGAAAATTAACTTATTTGAGAGCCTCGTTCGTTAACCGTATTGGAGTACTGCGCGGTTGTATGGCGTCCCCACTATGCATCGCATACTCGTAGTCTTAGGCGAGAGCGCATTCAAAAGAAAAGAAAGAAAGAAAAAGTATTTATTTGGACAAGCACAAGAGATATCAATTTAGCTAACACACTCATTAAAAATAAAAACAATACAAATAAAAACAAAGTAAACTTAAAATACAGTATGGAAACCACATATATGCAATAATTGAAACCACAAGTAATACTAGTCCACAGAAGTATAGCAAAATTAAATATTAAATAAAAAACAGTAAATTAAAAAAAATACATTTTCAAACAAAATAAATATCAAAATAAATTCTATAAAAGTAAACACTCTGTATAGATCAGTACCTTGACCCCAGGAAGAGTGGCAAATATGCAAGCGCGCGGCATTTTTGTCGGTGCTGGGGCACTTTGATACCTAGTTTGAAAATTTTCGACGAAATCAAAATTTCGAAGTCGTTTTTCAATGTTCAAGGATTCAAGTTCATTGAATCATTGACCTAGTGATCCAATTCTACAGAGTGTTCAAATATGATCAAAATTAGAACTCTTCATTTTGACCTAATTACTGGACCGATTTCGTCCATTTTTTGTGTATCGTCAGAAAAGGCGGTAACAAGTATGTGGTTTCATTTATTGCATATATGTGGTTTCCATACTGTACATCAGAAAATCCTGTGCGAGGTCAAAAGAGATTTTTAAACCATCTTGCCTACTCTGCGAGAATAGCAAAAAAAAATCCAAGCTACGCAAAACGTCACTCATCATCATCGTCAGTCGAAAAACGTAGAGATAATGGTGATTTAATCTTTCTGTTTAAAATTCTTCACAGTAAAATTGACTGCCCCCAGTTGATGAGTAAGTTTAATTTTAACCTACCATGTCAATATCCACGTCTCCCTATCAAAATCTTACGTCCCCCATTCCGCAAAACTGTTCAGGGTCTAAGTCCCCAGTCCCAAGACTTTGCAGACTTCTAAATAATTGTGATGAAAGGATTGATATCTGTTGCACTTCGCTTCGAAAATTCAAGCGCCAAGTCCACCAAAATATGTAACTAATAACTATGTAACTTAATTACCCCAACTATTGTAAATTACTGTCCTGTAATTTTTTAAATAAAATTGTGTACAATTATGTGTAATTTATTTACTTATAATACCTATTGTTTTTTTGTTTTGTGTTCTATGACGTATTTTTTTTGGCATGCTGTGTCTATTGTTTATTATTGTGCACTTGGCTTGTTTTAGCAATTGTCTGACCAGTATAACAATTGTAGATATACCAATAAATAAATAAAGGTAATGTAAAAATTACACACACACACAATATATTTAGTGCTATTATTAACTTTAAAAAGCATAATGTAAGGTAGTTCAATATCACAAAAACAAATATGCATGAAATACTTAATTGACGGCACGGTTAGCGCAGTGGTTAAGCGATTGACTGCTGCGCTGCGTGTCGCGGGTACGATTCCCGCATGGAACAAATATTTGTATGACCTACAAGTAGTTGTTTCGGGTCTGGCTGTTTGTGTATGTGAGCATAAATGTTTGTAAACGCACCCACGATACAGAAGAAATCCTAGTGTGGGGCAAAGTAAAAAAAAAATAAAAAAAAATGATCTTTTGGTATTATTTTAACATTATTATCAAGAATTAAATTAATATGGTGATGTGTGGAACTAGGGCTGACGAGGTGAATTCTTCGTTGATAAGGTCGACTCTATGGTTGCGAGTTCATAGACTACGCTTGACCATCGACATGCGAGCTCGGTTTGGCGGGACTTCACATACTTAAAAATTCTCCGATGTTCTTCTAAAAGTTGTATATACAGAAGCTGTTGGTGTACCTTTATAAATAAATAAGGCACTTTTCCAGAGGAGAATGGCCAGGTGGCTCTACCAGAGACTCTTGGTAGAGCAGTTCCCACTTTAGAAAATTTGATTCGTCTGGTGTACGGGGACATCAATCGAATACTATAGATAGGTACCAAGATAATTCTTGGGTGTGTGAACGAATCATTTTAACGCCCAAAAATGATCAAGCTGCAGCGATCAACCACAGTATTCTCTTGCAAATTGAAGGGAGCGAAGTGATATACACCTCCATGGGTTAACATTGTTGTGGAGCAAGATATTAAACGTAGAATTTCTGAATTCACTAACGGCAAGTGGACTTACGGCGCACATCATCCAGTTGAAGTTCAGTGTCCCGATTATGCTCCTTCGGAACTTCACTCCGCCGAAGCTGTGTAATGGAACCCGGCTCAAAGTCGTGTCTTTGCAGAGAATCGACGAAAATTTTAACAGGTGTGGTCGAGACAGTGTTTATACCGCGTATACCACTAATTCCCCACATACCCTTCCAGTTCAAGCGCGTGCAGTTCCCTGGGAGCATTGCTTTGCGATGATACTCGTATCAACAAGTCACAGGGGCAGACACTGAAGGCTGCGGGTGTCGACATCAGGACAAGCTTCTTTTCACACGTACAGCTGTACGTCGCTTGCTCCCGGGTCACCAGTCCTCTCTGTATATTTTGGCTGTTGAGAACAAAACTAAAAACGTACTTAGTATACAGGGAAGTTTTATAAAAACGTGGCTGTTATTCTTGTATATTGTGGTGTCTTACATCGTCCACCTGAACGTAGTCGCGGGCAGAAGCTTGTTGTCAACTATATCAGTATCGAAAACATTTAGGTACCCGCTGATTCTCTTGGATGAAGGGCATCAGAACTCTTTCGGAAAAGTATAAGGAACTATAGGGCTCACTTTTGCGCACCTAAATCAGTTTCAAAATTTTAATTTTGGAAAAAAATGATCTCCTAAGCGGAAGTTAGCAGAGCGTATTTTCATTCTACTTTTTTCAGGTAAAAAAGCCAGAACTATTTTTTTTAAGTAAAAGGAACTGTAGAACTCACCCGCATGCCAATAGAACTCACATTTTTTTAGGCTCTGCTGGGAAATGATCTGCCAAGTTCACGCACATGCACTAGGGCTTCAATTGAAATTGATCAAAATTGAGCTCCTCATCAATTAATCAGAATTAGAATTTCTAGCTTGGTCACCGACTGTGGGAGTACATAGATGAAAAAAAAAAAAACTTTTTCAAACGTTGGCTGACGGTCCTTTGTTTTTCATACATTTTCACAGTCAACGCCCGATGCGCATGTTTTGATCGCGGCCTTCATTTCCTTACCTATCAAAGCTGTTTAATCAAACTTTATACTGCGTGAGATAAGCATACCTAACGGCGTAATTATTATTCCACGAATAGTTTCCTGCTAAAACTTTCCATAGGAAAATGATGGCATCATAAACTATCAATGAAACATAGATACTGAGCCAGAATCGATCAAATATTTGCTCGGGCGGTAAACACAAATATTTTGTTCATTCTACCAATGGTATTGCTAACCGCGAATTTCGATTTCAGATTGTAATTAGATTCCAGATCGAAGTTTATTCACTGCAAATAATCTCTGCAAAACGTTTAGTTGTAACATACAAACCCAATGTTTAGACTGTGTACACTTATCTATATCTATATAAGTATATACTTTATGTGTATTTGTTTATTGTATACATGTCGCAGGAAGATGGTTGAAGCCGTTATATAATAGTTATATCGCTGGGGATATAGCTATATACCGTAATATAGTTATATAAAAGCGGTTCATAACTGTCGGAATGCCCTAATTTTGTTACTGCGACCAATTTTGACGTAGCGCTCGCCAATCAATGGAATGCTTGTAAAAGGCTGCTAAAACATACGTACTAACATAGCATAACACACATTTAGTTCGCAATAAACGTTTTGACTTTGACTTTGACGCTACCGCAGCACCGCTCGCTTCGCTCGCTCGGCTCGCGCGTATTTGTTGACAGTTCTAACCTTACCTAACCTATTTGGTCGGAGTGCTCTAATAGTTATATTCCTAGTAAGACAGTTATGAACTGCTTTCATATAACTATATTACAGTATGTATAGCTATATCCATAGGAATATAACCATATCGCGGCTATAAAAATCTCACTGCGACATAATTATGTAAATGGTACATCACAGACTACCTGAAATATTGTCTCTCTTTCTCCATTTAATCAATCCAAAGGTTGTCTTTAATATCGCTTTTAACGATAAGACCGCCCATTGTGTCACCTTTTCTAGAATTTCTACATTTATACTAGTAACTCATATGGTGTAAATCTACACTAAAGAGACAAATACTCGTAAAGAGAAAATATTTGTAATTATTTATTTATTAAATACTTCAAGCACAGAAATATACAGAGGCGGACTTAATGCCATAGGCATTTTCTACCAGTCAACCTTTGGGTGATGCAGAGACAAACAGTGGTAGGTGCAATTACGAAAAATTTAGGAATATTTTTTAAAGTAAAGTAAGTAAAGATACACATGTCCGGTGATGACACCCAGGCCTGCACGATTGAGGCTTCCAGGAGGAGCTCCTGGTCCAGCTGCTTCCGTGCCCACCGCAGACCACTCGGGCACTGTCAGACCGGCGCGCTCGGGGTCTGGGCGGATACGTCAAACCGGATCTATCGGTGATTGGAATAGGTCTCCACCCCCTCCATGACGGGCCAGTCACTGACACGCGGCGACAGAGCGGGGCTGGCGAACGAGATGTCAACCACTGATTCACCCCGCATCTGCACACAAGTGGGGACAGAACCCCGGTTTAGGATGACCAGGCCTGTCTCCAGAGCCCAGTCCTCCACCATCCTGCCCCGTGTGTCCGTTTACCGGGAGCCACAAGCCACATTCTTGGCATTGAAGTCCCCGAGAACGAGCACGAGGAGGGAACAGAACCCGACGACGACGACTCTCAAGTCCGCAAGGGAGTTGTGGAACTCGGAGCCACGAGCCCCTCGAGCTATGATCAGAAATATGTATTGAAATTCCATAAGAAGAACTATTGATATACCTACGTTATGAGGTGTGTTGTATACAACGGAATCTTCAGACACAATATAATTATTTTGTTTTGTCTAATATACCTCTTCTGCGATAAAATCGCTTTTGAATCTCGCTAAGGGTGTATATATATTTATGCTCGTTTCTGTACATGACATAACAATAACAACACAACAATGGAAGTTATCGGCTGAAAAAAGGCGGAAAATACTATTAGAGGAAAAGTTATTACGTCATGACGTGTATTACGCCCTTACTCGTGTGCTTACTCAAGTGAAGGAATCAAACGTTTGGAGAAATAAGTATATACGCACTTATATTTATAGTTATCAGTCTTAATACAATGTGTCTGTCAAACATCGCTATCAATGGGTTATGTAATGGATCGGAAATGTTATGTGATACTGAGTGCCTGCGAATATTAATTAGGTACCTATACATATTATATTAATAGTTTGTAATATGTATCTTTAAATGTAAATATATTTTTCATCACACCTATTCAAAAAGAGCTAGTTTGTTCTTAGTAAACAGGGAAACAAGGGAAAATTTTCAAACTTTTCGTCATTGGTGTCGTTTTCATAGTTTCCGAGGGTGCCAAAGTCGATAGTGAGATCAAAATGAAAATCCAAGATGGCGGTTGTGAAAATTGTAAATTTTTTCGTCATGGGTGTCGTTTTCATAGTTTTCTAGGGTTCTAAAGTCGATAGTGAGGTCAATATGTAAACCCAAGATGGCGACTCCGAATATTTTCAAATTTTTCGTCATGGGTGTCGATTTCAAAGTTTTCAAGGGTTTTCAAGCCGATGGTGAGGTCAAAATGTAAATCCAAAATGGCGCCAGCGAAAATTTTCAAGTTTTGCGTTATGGGTGTCGTTTTCATAATTTTCGAGGGTGCTAAAGCCGATAGTAAAGTCAAAATGTAAATCCAAGATGGCGGCTGCGAAAATTTTGTTTTGGTTTTAAATCATACGTGAGAGATGAGGGTCGGACCGCACACGTATTTTTTTCTCATGGAGGGTGATAAAAAGTAGAGTGTTCACCTCGGGAGCAACACTATTTTAAGCTCAAGTGACGTACTTTGAATCCCTCGCTGCGTTCAGGATTCTTCTTTAAAATTCCTATAGCATTACGTCCGCTTCTGTACATTTATGTGCTTGAAGTAATAAACTCAAACTCAAAGCATTTATTTCAATTAAACCATTCACAGGCACTTTTGAATTGTCAAGGGGTCGGTCAGTCAAAAATATGAAGCTAGTTGCCCATTCCAAAGCGTAGTAGGTACCTATGGAGAAGAACGAGCAAGAGACTCCACGGACACTCTTTTAAATAAATAAAAAATTGATACAAAATATTGGTTACATCATTCATTTTGAATTTATGCATGTGAGAACAATGTAGAAAGACGTGCACGTTCGTAAAAGCGTCAGTAATAAAAATAAAAAAACATTCAAAAACTTAAAATATATTAAAATAAGCCATGGCAGCTAAGAGATGACCAGTCCCAACTGACGGCGCACGTTCACGAACATGACGCATGGATCAGCACCATTCAGCTCAACCATTTTGAAGGGAGTTAAATAAATGATCCAACACACACACGCCACCATCAGCGAGACATTTGAGTGAGCATGACATACTCACAGCCGCCAGGGTACATTCAAGTCAATGAAATACTACATATTACCCGGTAAATGGTAGCTCTTTAGTACATAGTACTCACACCTGTGCTATGCAATTATATAATACAAAGGAAATTGAGTTTATACAATACAAAGATGGTCTTACAATCTTCAGCAGCTCCAACAGTATTTTCAAAATGTTAATCAGTGTGTATGTCAATTAGTTGTGGAGCAGGACCAGCAATGAGCCAAGCATTTTTGTCAGTGATGTAATCCCCCAACTTATAATATGCCTGCCTACAAATAAATTAATAAATATAAATAGTAGATTTTTTAAAATCAAATCCAGTGACTCGGTAGGTGATCGGTGCCCGGTGATGGCAGTAGGCTCTCTATTAGGTCATTGTGTGTGTTTTAAAAAACTTGGTCTTCTGCCAGTTTCTTTAGATAAACTATAGTTCTTGAGTCCACAAAGTTAAACGCAATGTTGTGACGAATCAATGGGCACTTTTATTATTTACTTGTCTACGTTCATTGTCACGTTATTTGTGTGGCCAAATGTATGGCAAGACGTTAGTTGACGTGGAACGACATGACGTCAACAAACGTGATCCCATACATTTGGCCATTTTACTAACGTGACGTTTCCTGTTGCATTAAATTGTGAGAGCGCTCATTAGCACTATGGATTATAGAGACACTTCGGTTAACCTTACAGATACTGAGCCTTTAACGTCTAATAACTGACATCCGTAACCTATTTGGATATACATATGTATATAATAATATACATTAGGTAACCTAATGTTAAGTCAGTAATAGCTTCTATTGAAATTTGCTGTAGGATTATGGGTAGGTTCAGATGGGTCTATGACGATGCTAAACCATAGATGTATCGGGTAGTTCCACTGCGCTCCAGGAAAACATTCCACTGCGCTCCAAGTTTTTATTACTTAAATATATTATTAAAAAAAATATAAGTACCTACCAAAATGATTCCACAGCGCTCCAAAATAAAATAAGTAAAGTCAGCATAAAAGGCAAACCTAAGTTTGTTTGTAAGGAATAAACATAATTATTTGATATGCAGTTTTTTCTTTTTTTATTATATTTAATATAATGTTACATGCTAAATTTATTTTTTTGCTAACTCTAATCAAAATTAATTGGAGCGCGGTGAAAGTAAAATATTGAAATATTTTTAGACATAGATTGCTCATCGCCTTGTCGATATCTACCGACACTAACTGTCTAGCCCGGATTGCTCAGTAATCGTATTCTTTTGCTTTCACATAATAATAATTTGAATAAATCCTCCTTATATACTTCGGGCCATAAATCAGTCTAAATTCAATAAAGATTTTTATAACCTATAAACTAACAGTAACTAAGTTAGTTGTTATTTATTATTTTACGTTACACTACTTATTCATATTAGTGCTCTCCGGAAAAATAATATATTTCACTGCCTTGTGTTGTCAGAAAACCCACACATTGTAGTTACGTCAGTGTCTTCGCATTAAAATTCTAAGAAGGCGTTGTAGTTTCAAGAATGGCAGAGGTGAGCTGTCTAGTTTCAGATGAAGAATAACAACAAACACACGTGGTTCTAGTATCCAACAGAGTATTCCAACAGGTACTTTCTAAAATTCATGCCTATTTCATCAAAATATGTTACCTACATCGTCAGTATTTTTCCTTAATGCGTGGCTGTTAAAACATTTAAAACTGAAATAATAGGACCCAAAAAATACCCAATATATGTTCAGCAATATGTTACTTTTTTTCACCACTGTAGGTAAAGTTAAGTGATAAGAAAACGGTGTGTTTTTTATAAGTGGTATTTCTTGAAAACATTCTTGAATTTGTTAGAAAAAAGACTTATCATTTATCAATGTGTAAAGTACGTATAATTATATTGTAAAAAAAATACTAGAAAAAGACTTTTCACTATGAAATGCAAAAAAACTGTTTTAAGGTAGAGATTTTTCGATATTTTGGAAAATTTCGTATAACTCTAAATCCGTAACATATTGCTGAACATAATATATTATATTGTTTTTTTTTGGAAGGTATTGACCCAAGCTATCACCCCCTGCATATGTTGTACTATTTACTGGACACCCTGTATGAAAACAATGTATTACGGTATGATTACATTGTTTACTTTTTTATATGTACAAGTTATTTTAATGAAGGGGCACATAACAACTTACAACTAATAATTGTTTACCTGGATTAACACTTGGTACTTTTAATCCGGGTAGTACGTTCCCGTGGGATATTTACTAACTTTCACGCGGGTTATGCCGCGGGTAATAGCCAGTTAGAAAATATATTATTTAAAAATAACATCAATGGATGGTATACGTATACGAGTATTACGTTTCTAAAAGTGGCGCCCTCATTGAATAAAAAATCGTAGCATAGCATAGAAAATAAAGATAAAAAAATTGAATCTTGCAGTTTATTACAAAGAGGATAAAGTATTTTTACGTTGATAAAACAGGACTCAAAGTGTTTCGTATCCAAAGTAGATAGAAAAAGTGTCAAAAACGGCCTCTTTTGACACTTTTGCTATCTACTTTGGATACGAAACACTTTAGAAAATAAAGATCCAAAGTCTTAGATAGCGGAAAAACGGCCACTTTTGACACTTTTGCTATCTACTTTGGATCTTTATTTTCTATGCTATACTACGATTTTTTATTCAATGAGGGCGCCACTAAGCTCTGGGTAGCGCCTTAAGGTGAAAAACCAACGAATGCATTTAGTTTTAAATACGATTTCTGATATTACAACCGACCTATTTTGGTACACATTTCGTATACCATCATCAGTCTATAACGCAGAGAGAAGGCCTGTATCCCAGTCAGTCACCACGCGAGTAAGTCACATGTATTAGATTTTTTCGGTTCTAGGACATGCCGGTTTCCTCACGATATTTTTCCTTCACCGTTTTGAGAGCAATATTTCGTGTACAAACGGCTAATTCGACATGACTTGTTGTGAGCACATTATAGCCTGACGTTTGTTTCGCATCGCGTTGATACAGATTGTGGCCGACAGTATTAGCATACGTTCGGTAGCATCGTAATAATCTCTCAATCTTGTTGGTAGCTACGTAAGTGTGTTGTGGGAGATGAGCTGAATCTCTTAGTGCAATACAAAGCGATTGGCTACCGGGATAAAAATGTATCCTATATCCTAACCTAGATCATAGTCTATCTGTGTTTTGATTTATTTTTTTAATTTCATTGAATTCATCGTTAAGGCAACGGACAGGCAGATAAAGTTTATTTTCACATTATTGGTGTGAGTTAGTTTGCCATAACGTTCTTCCGAGTTATTATCGAGGAGGTGGGCGACTCTCATCCGCTTTTAAATATAACTCTTCCACGAACTGCGAACGTATTACAACCTGCCAAGTGAATTAATTACGTTAATATTACTCGTAATGGTCTATAAGGCTCATATTCAGCACTTATACTCATTTTAGTTGCTAAATTTGTCACCCGCTGTAATTTTATATATGTAGGTATGTAACGGGTCCAGTTATCTAAGCTGTGCATTTCGCCGTTTGTTCTGATTCCACTCACTCCAGAGCGGGTGCCACCAAAACTATTATCGGACCCTACTCCGCAACCGCTCTAGTGCAAATAAAAAAGTAATTCAAGGGAAAACATAATATGGTCGGTGCACATTATTTGCTTTTATATCTCGACGTACGTAATGGAAATGGAACTAAAGCAAGCTGTTCCTAGTAACTTGGGTGAATTCAAGTCCAAAGAAAATCAAAAGCAAATGTAGGAAATACTATGTTTAGTACTATGTTAGTCATGTTCGTTGTAAAAAGAAATGTACAAAAGCTTCAGCCAGTTTACTGTTTTGAGAAATTCTGAGTTCTACTTTGATGAACAACGTTTGCTGTGCTTTAGCGAGTATTTCCACAAAACATAAAAGAAGAACTTATATTTTTTTGTATGCAGCTCGAGTTGTGAACTTGAACCTTCTTATGAGAAGGTTTTTTCTTTCAGAAAAGAAAGAGACGGATTTTATGAAAGTCACAATGCTTGAATAAAACGGAAATGCAACAGTAACTTATCTTGATGTTACTTCAATGCGGACCGCTGTCACATTTTCTCCCAGTAAAATATTATTTCTTGGATTTCAAAATGTGATATTGTCCGCAGTAGCTGTGGATGCGCTGCAACTACAGGTTGGAACCATCCCTGTCCTGTTTTTATTTAAATCTTGTTTTTTATCCAATCTCAGAGAACTTGAGCGCCCATCAAGTTTGTATGCTTGGAGAGTGGAGTTGTGGAAGACTTCCATCACTGATTGATGGACTGTGTTCGATATGAGTTTGATAGAAATGATCTGTTTGGGGTGTTGAGGTGGAACCGACTTGAGTTAGACTCATTCCATAAAATTCTATCTCAACTAAATATGATGTGAAGAGTCAGTTCAGGTTCATTAGCCAAAATGTAATGCGTAGGGTATTTAAGGGACGATGAAATTGTCAGTTGCATGTCGATTACAAAAGTACCGAAGCAGATAAGGTTTTTTTTTTAAGGGTTCCAGGGTCACGTAAAAACATAGAACCGTGAGTTTGGTCTTTAAACGAAAGCAACTCAGCTAGATTAGCTGAATGGCCTTCGTTTAGAAATACTGCTGAAACACGAGCATTTTTTAACCAATTTCAGCGAACTATAATAGGAAAAAGTTACGTTTTATGCTCAGCAGTAAAGTCTAGCTCGAGGCCTTCACGGAAGCAGTTTTTGCCGGTATAAGTTGGTTATTGCTGTAATATCACTTCTAGTTTATGACGCAATGATTAAAGACATTACTTAAAGTAGTTTGCACAAGCTTTTAACTATATTGATATAAACTATAGGCTTTGGCCGCGACTTTAAATGTTTGATCCAACTTAAACATCACACGTTTTTGACACTGAGTTCTCAATAAACATGCTAATGAGTTAATCCAAAGTGACTTTAAAAAACGTGTTTTAATAATCAACTCTTCTTATTACTCCTTACAAAATAGTTGTTCACAAAAAACACTTAATTTATACCTGTTTAGTAGAACTTACTAAATTAAGGACAGAAAACTTGATTCCGCTGTAAGTAAGTAAGGAACGTGAACCATCACCCCAAAACTTTCTTATTTATTAAATTAAGTGGGAGTGTACCGCGGGTTTTCCAGCCTCGCTGGGAGTAATGTCCTCTGTGTATGTAGTTCTACAAAATTACATTAGGTAAGTACGCTAACACAGCATAATAATATTATTGTTGTTGTGGTTTCCCTATAGGTATTGATACGTGTGGCCAACCGCAATTAATGAATAAAGTTTCTTTTTTTTTCAATAAAATAAAATAAAATTTATGTCTGTTATTTTTATGGTGTTCATAATAAAGAACAAGAGAGAAGAACATGGTGTAAATACTATACAGGGTTATTGGTTATAAGTCGGCGATTTAAGGGAACGTAGGAGAGGTCATTTGCAACCAAATGACCCCTCATGACTCCAATGCCAATGTCAACCATTTTCGAGTAATTATACATTTTAAATTTAAAATAAATGAAATAAAAGTATAATATGTCAAATGACTCGAAATTTTTTGACATTTGCATAGGAATCAAAATAGGTCATTTGGTTGTAAATGACCTCCCCTACAGCTCCTTAATTAATAGGGATGATGACTAAAAAAATGTTTTTTGTCCGTAATGTAGATTATGAAAAAATAACGTACACGTATTTTTTCTTTTTTACCGTTATCAAAAGATTACGGCGATACATTGAGTTAAAATGTGCCATGACGTCACTTGTATGTAGATTTTATACATACTTGTGACGTATCAACCCCCACTCACCAACTTTAATACGTTGTATCTGAGTAATTTTTTATTAATATGATAAAGCAAAAAATACGTGTCTAATATTTTTTTATTATCTGACTGACGGACTAATTAGATTTTCTTTTTTTTGACCCAGGCATCATCCCTATTGCCGACATTTAACCAACTAGCTTCCGCCAGCGGATTCCCCGCGTGTTATATTTATAAATTAACTTTTAAAATCGGTCCAATAGTTTTTGAGTTTATTCATTACAAACAAACATACAAAATATTTTTTTTTTGATAAAAGTAACAGATAAATATAAGATAAGATAATGAGTTTTAATTATACGAGTATTACTTTACGTAGGTACCTATTTATTATTGGTAAGTGTTCAAATAGATGCGAAACCCTAATAACCAATGTTATTAGACATGTGAAAAAAAAATGCGTTGCATAAAATGTTTTTATTTTATATAACATGTTTAAATATTTGTATGCCACAGTCCATGGCGAAACATGTAAGCTCTTATCTATATTATAAGGCCTTAATGTACCATGTTTTAAAGCAAATGTATTCTATTCTCTTTTTAAATATTAGTTTAGAAGTTTAGATAATTCTGTATGTAAGTAAGTTTCGGAACAGGAAAAACTCCGCGACTGTACATTTTTAATTTTAATTAATTCAGATATAGGTACCTACTACGTTATTGAAATAACATAAGGGCAACCGATACAAAGCCTGTAAAATATTATGAAAATAGACCGTAGTATTTTGCATTCCAGTTTGCTGTATCACTGAATAGGTCTAAAGAAACCTAATCGTATAAACATTTTTTTTGACAAAAAAGCGAAATGTGGTTGTAAGATCAAAGATTCTGCGAAAGTAAAGAAAAGCTCTCTAAGTATAAACTTTGAGAGCTTTTCTGAATCTTTCGGTGTTCTAGGAACCCATCAGTCGTCACTTCCAAATCGAGTACAGTACAACTATATTATTAATGTCCCTCGGCAAACTTCGTGTTTCGTCGGATTTCTATCAGTTGCCGATTGTTGTTGATTGAGAATAGTTGTACTGTAAGTGCAAAATTTTTAGCTGCCTGCGGGAGCCCGGTGTACACAACGGAAGGTCCTTTAGTAACTTTCATATTGTATTAAGGAACCCTGAAGAACTCGTAACTTAATTTATAACGCGATAGCAGTTTCACATTGTCATTTGCATCGTGATGTATCGAGAAAATGGCACAACTTAATTGGGTTCCCGTTCATTCTCCTTTATATAACAGAAATAATTTTATACAGTTAGTTTTTCTGTTTTATGAACAGAGCAAGTAGTAAAACAAAGAAGGTTATGTTTATTTATTGTTGACTATTGACTGCTTCTTTGGTCTAGTGGTCGCAAGCAAGGGTTTTTCAGAAATTTCTCAGTAGCAAGCCGGAGTCTGGATTTGTGCCCGGTTGACGATCTACATCGCCACATCCGAACTACGCATCAAAGACCTGACGTCCCACAAAATCCTGACGTCACACAAATCCTGCATCGCGCAATTAGAGTTTACCGCGCGAACGAAATAATATATAAAACAATCCGACATCAATCGTTGGGCAGATGCCCGCAGACACGACACCCGTCTGGTCGGAGGATCCTCCCTTTTCTAAAGAGGATAAGTGAACTTTACACCCTGTCCCTCATACCTCTAAACTGGTGACCCCGAGTATGAACGTCAACGCACCCTTCGTGCAACTACTTTAGCGTAACGTCTTCATCATTATCACTCCCGCAAGCTTTCGTGAGGTGAGTCACACAGCCAGCCAGCACACACAGCTTCAATAACGGGTATCTTGACCACCAGTATGGAGCGAAAGCGCATTCTTGGTCAGCCTCATCAGAAACCTTGGCACAGCACCTGCACTTTCGGCCGGTCTCACAAACAGAGCCCATTCTACCATCTCCTGGTCGTTGAAGCCAGCAGTCAGCCACAGCCCGTCGCTATACCACATTCGACTCACTGCATCATAACCCAGCGCCACCCCGATTCACTGGGAAATCACCATAATCACCGCAATCGCCGGAGACAGTTCCGACTCACCGCGAACTATGCGGCACCCGGTTCCGACTCACTGGATTCTCAGCTAGCACTGTGAAGCATCGCAAGATACAAGACTCAGCCCACTATCGACCTCCGGTCTCCGGCGGGGAGTGGTGTGGCGGCATCTACAGCACCACATGCGAACTACGCAACAAAGACCTAACGTCACACAAATCCTGCTTCGCGCAATTAGAGTTTACCGCGCGAACGACATATATAAGACTATCCGACGTAACGTTTGATACGTTGAGCAGTTGCCCGCCAGACACGAGACCCGTCGGAGGATCCTCCCTTTTCTAAAGAGGATGAGAGAACACCCTGCTCCTCATACCTCTAAAACAGCAATAGGCTTGCCCCCTATTACATGGGACTTAAACTTAACTAGAGAAATGTGGGTGTGCTATAGGTACACATCTGCCTAACTCTCCGGGGAAAACAGGTGTGGTGGATATGTAGGTCAGTGGGTATTTTTTTGTAATAAATAGAATACCTACCTATCGCTTCCAAATAAAATTCCGCGAAATGGAGCACCAATTGATATGCACTCAAAATATAGACTTGAAAATTAGCCCTCGGGCCTGCAAAGTGCACAAGTTTGAAAACGAAAATGCGGGTGGTTCAAGGAAAAAATATATCTTTCTGCCTTCTTTTTGACTATCAAATGTATGTAAATTGACTTGTTCCTGTTTTATCACATGGAAGCTATTATTTGCCGAAGTACTTTTCAAGCAGTACCGCTTAATTTAATATATGTTTAGGGTTTATTGCACAAAATGTATGCACGCATCCGTCCCTTCACATTTTAGAGCTATTATTCTGAAAGTGAGCAACGTTGCTAATAGATGTCAAATATTTCGCTGTTTTGATTAAATTGGTAATATTACTGTATGGAAATATGAAATGTGGCTAGCTAGCGAACTAGAATATTAATAATGAAACACTGAATTGGATGTTGTTACCGTTTAAGGAGTGAAAAAGGTATTTGGAAAGTTTCCAAATACTTTTTTCATCCCACCATCTCGGAAAGAGTATTTTTAATCTTCAGTATCTGAGTGGAAAAGCCGTTTTTATTCTCTAGAGGATAAAGTAAATTGAATTTAGAACATCGTGTGCACTAAGTTTGTGAATTAAAAAAAAACATTAAACCTATTTACTGCTACCTCTATGGTGCCGAATATATCATACAACTTTTTTTTAATTTGTTAAAAACTCAGACTCGGAACCTTCTTGGTGTTCTTTTTTCAATTTGCTTTGTACGCGGTTCTTTACGCGGCATTTTTTCACGTCATTGTTAAACCTTAGGTATATTAAAAACAAGAAACTTGAAAACAAGTGAAAAAACTAAAATGAGTGATTCTAGCGACGAGGAAGTTTGCTTGACGCCAACAGAATTGACTGAAACTGTTAATAATGCGCAAACGTTTTTTTTTTTGCATTTAGTCATTTCCTCGCTGAGGTGGAATGAAAAGTTACGTGTTGCACTCGAGTGCAAAGATTTTTCACCTCGTGCTCTTTTGAATCCCTCGCTAACGCTCAGGATTCTCATTTTGAATCACTCGCTGCGCTCGTGATTCAATTTTAGAATCCTTCGCTTGCTCGGTCATCAAAATTGAACACGCGGTTAAAAAGCAACTTTGCACTCTTGTATAACAAATAACTATTTTACATCTAAAATTAATTATTATTGCATTTCATAACCAATACTTTAGTTCACTAGTTAGCCACATTTCATATTTCCATAGAGTATTATGAAAAGCTATTTGCGACGTTGCCAACTTTTAGGATAAGCCCCCTTAAGTGGTTAGGAGTACAAATCCTCCACAATTGTCGAAGTTGTAACACACTTACAATGGTCATGCCTTTAATTTTGACAGTTCAACAACATTCATTGCGTTATTTACTTACGTTGTTGAGCAGACGAATTTTTCAAACCTGTAAGATTAGGAATTTCCTTCAAAATCCTTGGGATTGTTATTTAAAGTGTATTCCGCTATTAGAATGCTGGACAATCAGCACAGCTAGTAACAACTCTCTGACTAGCTTATCAATCTTTTTAGCACGATATGAGCTGTTACCTTGTCACGAGAGTAGGAGAAAAGAGTACAATGGGGCTTTATATAAAAAAAATAGTAATGTAAAATATATAATTTTTATTGAATATATTTTTTTAATAAAATTCACAAAGACTGCCACAGAATCTACCTACCTTGTCTTTTCCCAACTATATTGGGGTTGGCCTCCAGTCTAACCGGATGCAGCTGAATACCAGTATTTTTTTTAAATTAATAAACGACCAAAATGTAACTAAAATTAACTTAAGCTTTGGTTGATAAGCGGCGTGGCTGTTGGCGATGCTCTTATCTCCACACCCTACTCAAAGGTTCAAACTCGAAAGTTAGTTTAATTTGCGGACAATTAATTTGAACTTAGTCAATTGTCTCTGTTACTGTTCTAAGTATAGCTGTGTTAGCTATATATATCTTTACATAATAAGTTGCATTTTTGATGTATGTTTTGTAAATTAAAAGTTATTACCTATTTATTAAACACACAGCACAGTCAGGGAAATGAATTGATAGGCAAATTGACAACCTTTTTTTTTTTTTGGGAAATCATCAAATAACTTCTCCCACTCTGGGCGGAGCGGGAGGGCGCGGCGTGTCGCAACTCCGGCAGGGCAAATTGACACCCTACGTCAATTTTCCGTGTTTATAGCCATTTCATACAACTGTTACGTCGTGTAGGTACACATTTCGTACAAACCCCTAAAACATACAATAAGCATACATGATGTAATACGTTGGTAGGTAAATGCCGTGCGACTAAGTGCCGGGTATATTATTTATTGTGATGGCAAAATCAAATAGAAAGGCCATCAAAATCAGAACTACGAGTTATCGAGGCGAGCAAGGATGATCTGGGAATAAATTACTAAAAATAGGACGAAAAGGTCGGTAGGTCTGGAAGATAAAAAGTTCTTGAAGTAGAGGCCTCCTGCGATGTAGTGTCTATGATAATAATGGGCCATCCATAACTTACGTCACACGAATTTCATGATTTTTGGAGCCCGTCCTTGTCAAACTAGAAAACTCCAACTCAAACTTAAAGCATTTATTTCAAATAAACCAAGTACAGGTACTTTTGAATTGTCAAGGGGTCGGTCAGTCAGCAAGTTGAAGCTAGTTGCCTATTTCAAAGCGTAGTAGGTTCCTATGGAAAAGAACGGGCAAGAAAATATTGGCTACATCATTCATGTTGAAATTATACCTTCATGTGAGAACAATGTAGAAAGACATGCACGTTAAAAGCGTCCGTAATAAACATATAAAACAATACAAAAATTAAAATAAGCCGTGGCAGCTAAGTGATGACCAGTCATAGGTGATATTGGTGTACATTTTCTAGATTTCAATTCAAAATGAAACCTAAAAACATTGACACAGTTGGCAATACTTTAAAGTTAGTTAAAGTTTTTTTTAAATCTTTATTGCAGAGCACATGATCCATAAAAAAACAATACAATAAAATGTCATACACACAAACATAAACTCACGCCTTTCTTTATTTATTTATTTCTTTTCTACTTTAGATTTATACATGACTGTGATGAAACACCCTTCCTAAGTACCCCTTAACTTGTGATTTAAATAAATTACATCTCAAGAACGGCCCATAATGATTATGATCATCAAGTGCAACTCTATAAATTGTTTGTAAGGAAAATTGCCCTACGCTGATTGGTTTTCGGCTACGCTTAATAATCTTCGCTCAGATTGCTCTTAAAAATAGCGAAGCGATGAGCGATTGATATTCCAGTTCTCCATTACTAGATCAGATGAAAAGAATTGAGTTTGAAAATAAAAATAATGGAACCATTCGCTGGGATGTGAGAAAACAGGATAATTCTGGTTTAACGGGAATTTACCTATTAATATAAGTACGTATAAACAGGTAAGCGGAGAATTGGTGACTGACTGACTCATCATTGCTGAGCCGAATCTACTGAAGTTCCTAAAACCAAAATTGTCCGTTCTAAAGTTCACCTTAATCTGGCTGTTGCACCCAGAATTGAGAGGGAACAGGGGCTGCGAGGAATTTGAAAAATAGGTATTTGAAGAAACTATTGCCGTCGCGCTGCACCCGAAAAACCGAGTTAAGCTTCGTGCTTACTAGCGCGACGCGACACCGGCTATTGTTATACCGTGAAGTTTTCTTGGAATTTGTATTGTCCGAGTCGCGTCGCGCCGTCGCGTCGCGCTGGTCTGAACGAGGCTTTAAACCCCGTAAATTGCGATAGGGACAACTGCAGCTCAGACCGATTATATCACAAAATTTTTGACGAAAACGACGTTTGGCATTCTCCTTTTTTCTCCTCGAAAACTAAGCGGATTTAATCATTTTTTACATTAAAATTTTAAGAAAGAGTATGTCTAGGTTCCTATTATTTTCTTTTATGCTAAAAACTATTCCGAATTAGTCTGGTAGTCCTCTAATCACGGCGGTAAAAATGGGCCATTTTTGTAATTTTTGGAGGGTCATAGTTTCCTTACTTATTAATTGCTGAAAAAAATGAAATGACAGGGACATGGCTATAGAGACCCTAATTTTATTAAAAAAGAAAAACGGGGAATAAATTTGTATGGAGAATCGCGGGCTCTATAGACACGAAATTTTATAACAGTACATTCTTTGTATACAGGAGATCGAAGATGAGAAAGGGTTTTTAGAAAATTAATCCCTACTGGGGAGAAAAATGAGAAATTCATTTATTAAAACAAAGACATATCATCTAGCCTTTTCCTAACTATTTTAGGGTCAGCTTCCAATCTAACCGGACGCAGCTGAATACCAGTATTTTACATGGAGCGACTACCTATCTGATCTCCAAAACCCAGTTACTCCGTAATACGATATCCGTTCGTAAGACCGGTTGTCAGAAGAAGACATATCTACCTATGCAAATAATAACATTTGGCATTATTAGGTTTTTCGAAACTATACTTTACTGTTCTTGGCAACAAGAAGGTGGTAAACAGCGCTGTAAAATAAAACTGTGTGTGTAAATTATTTTATAGCTCTAAGTAAATAAAGTGAGTATTGCCTACATTTGGGTAAAATGACGTGTATGGTCATTAGCCAGGGTGACTGTGCTCGTGTGACAGGTGTACGTAATCATTGTGTCCTATGCCGTACGTAGCCCGCCTTCACCGCACATCGCGTTTTCAGTCGAGTTTGTATCCGCGGCCGAGCGAGTCGCCCTTGTCTCGTGCACTAAATACATCGATACATTTACACTTTCACATCTGTTAAACTTCAGATTTCTTCTTCAGATAAATTATTTATTGAATAAAGAATTTGGTAGTAGTGAGTAGTGCTTTGTGAACAATTTGATGGATTAGTTGTATGAGTTTCTGAACTTTTCTGGCTGATTTTCACGTGATAATTTGTGGTCTTGGTAAGTATTTAATGTTTTCTTATCTTATTTTTTCCTTTATTTATGTAGATTTTTAATCAGCCTAAATAGGTTTACTTCCTGGCCGTAAATAAAAATATAAATTACCTAGTTATTGAATTATTCGATTTGTGTTATCAATCTAAGCACAAAGTTCTCTAGGTATTTGTAAGAATATTTTTTAGTAAATTGTGATAAACAGAATTTGTTTTCACAATTTTCAATCCATTTAAACACATAGGTTAAATATATTTCCTGATAAAATCTTCTGTTAACACAATCAGTAATGTTCATAAATATTTTCTCAGAAGCAAAAATAAAACATGAAAATGTTTTTCATATTAGCTATATGTGAAAAAAAAATCGGCATAAATTAAGGTGTTTCGACAGATGTAATGTTCTGTGGAAAAACTACATCACATTTATTAAGCGTGGAATCTAATTGATGACCAACGAAAGTAAAAATACAATTTCTATAGTCACCAGTTCGCAATTGCGAGTTTGGAAACGATATCACATCGTTTCCAAACTCGCAATTGCGAACTGGTACGTTTGTAATCTATTTAAGTGTGGTGTTGTTCATGTAGATATAGAAAACATAATTTTATATTAAAATTGATAAGAAAAACTCGTAAACAAATATTTGACATCAATCAATCTGCCTAGCCTTTTTCCGACTAAGTTGAGGTCAGCTTCCAGTCTAACCGGATGCAGCTGAATATCAATACTTTACATGGAGCGATTATAAAATTATAATACGCTAAAACGGCTGATCGGATTTGGATGGGCACATGGGTAGACAATAACCTGGGTTAGGACGTAGTAAATAAGCTACTTTTTGTCCCGATATTCCCACGGGATTGAGACTTATGCGGGTGAAACTGTGGGGCGCAGCTAATATTATATAAATGTTTAAATTAGCCACTTTCTGCGCCAGCGTGACAAAAAGGTAGGAAGGTATTCAATCTCCAAAATGTTCATTACCTACACAACAGATTCCCGACAGCATTTAGTCGGAATTTAAGGTGTTTGTAATTTCGAAGTCAAAGTCAAACAATTTATTTCAATTAAGCACATGAAAGGCACTTTTGAACGGCAAAATTTACAAAAAATAAATAAATTGATTCTAGTCGCCCCTTCCAAAAGGTGGTTTTCGTGTGGAGAAGAGAAGAATGGACAAGAAACTCCAGCGTTAAGGCTCGTGCAGACTAGCGCGACGCGACACCGGCTATTGTTATACCGTGAAGTTTTCTTAGAAATTGTATTGTTCGAGTCACGTCGCGCCGTCGCGTCACGCTGATCTGCACGAGCCTTTACTCTTTTAAAATGTTTAAAATGTACATTAATTATGTAATTATTTGTGAAGACGATGCACCTAGCATAAAATTACTGTACCACAGTCAATAGGTAAAAAGAATGATTAATGAAGGAATGACTGATAAACTAATTAAGTGATAGATACATGGTGCTCACATATTTACAAACATTGTAAAAGTGTACGAAATTCCTAAAATTTAAAGAAGTACTAATAAGTCAATGTGTGAGTTCAAGAAATCACAGAAAGAAAAGAAAAAAAGATTAATTTAGCAACCAGTTTCATTTTGTCTACTCTAGATTGTCCTATGGAGCAGGACCAGCATGTTTCCAAGCATTCTTATCTTAGATGTAATCCTCTAATTTGTAATATGCTTGTTTACAAAGTGAACTTTTAATATGAGTTTTAAATTTTCTTTCATTTACTTGCAATATATCACAAGGTATTTTGTTGTAACATATAATACAGTACCCTTTATAATATGAAAAACTGACTGATTGCTGACTTTAGATAATCTGAAAAATGGTTGATCTATTTTATCTTTATTTCTACTATTAAAATTATGTCTATCACTTATTTTATTAAACAGATGTAGATTCTTTCTTACATACATAATATTTTAATAAATGAATTGGCCAGGTACCGTCATAATATTAATCTTTTGAAATAGATCTCTAACCCTTCAATTGGTAAGCCGGAAATGTCCGAACGGTCAAGTTTGCTTTTGGGAACCATTCAGAACCATTAGTGTTTAAGCCTTGTGATTTCTCGCTATTTTACTATGAAACCTATATAAAACTGTAACTGTTTCGTAATCTGTATAATATTTCCAATTGGTTCTTATAAGACTTATACGAATTTGGTTTAAAATAAAACGAGCATGTTTACACAAAAATAGTTTGTTATTTTCACCCATTTTTTTTCATTCAAGAATATAATTATCAAAATGCTGCCCATTCTTACCTTATAAAATCATTTCTCTACGAAGTTTATTAACCTATCAATAAGATAGGACAATAATACAACTGAAAAACATTTATAAATATGTCACTATGCCAAATAACTAATTGAAACGCGTCATAGAATTTCGCGGCGCAACCCGACTCACTCAACGCTCTTTAATTATTGTAAACATGTCTAAGTTGTTTAATCTTTATACTTATGTTGGAAGTTTATGAGATTATAATATAAGTGTAAGCGCTAAAATGCTCAACAAAATTAAATAGTACCACGTTACACCACAAACAAAAACGACTTGACCACCAGGGACGCGATTCACAATTTTTAGTTTGAAAAAGAAAATCTCTTTGGTTCATCATTATTTATCGATTTTTAATAAAAACGACATTAAATTACCTCTTCTATAACAGCAATTCTATTTTTATGATTAATTTGAGCAATAAAATTTTAAAATATAAATTCGGAACATTTGCTAATTTTCACCATTTTCCGACATTTTCTGATTCAGTTTGGGGTTTACATGGTTGGTTTATTGCTAGCTCTGTATTTCGTGCTCATTTTACCACAAGAATGAAAGAGATAGGGCGCTTAGTTTAATAGATAATCGAAATAGTGTCGGCCCACAGTAGCGTGACTGTAGCGATGTGGTTGTACGTACTTTACCAGTAGACTTCATAATGGCCGATGTGGTTGTACGACGAGTACCAGTTGAGCGGCAGTTCTTTTGCAAAATAATGATGAATTCAATGTCAGCAGCCCGAACCCACAGTAAAATGCCATACGACATAATGCTGTGGAAGTAGCTGAAATCGACCAAACGCGCGGTTTCTACATCTGTTACTGTCTTATCTTTCTAACAGCATAAGCAGCCGAGCTTAACCGCCCCGCAAGAGATGTTATGTGAGGTCCCCATTGTCAATATTATCTGACCCACCCTAAAAACAAACGAATTTGGACCCTCTGACATTAACAATAAGGTTTATTCAATTTAAATGAGCTTAACAGACAAGCGACGGCTTGATGAACAAATACAATAATAATACAGACACGCAAATTTGATCTTTAAAACGTTAGCATTAGGTTATATGTAACTACTTGTTATAATATAATTAGTGTAATAACTTATTTTAATAACTATCTTGAAGTAATTCTGGTCTCGTGGTCTGAATATAAGACTGGGAAAAACAAGTTGCGAGATCAAATCCTGCGACAAAATAATTGTTTTGCTTTTAATTTAGAATTTATTACAAAACCATTTCTTGTTTATTGTAAAGAACTATAGACGGATAACCTTCAAATATAAACTTTCTAAAATGGTAATATTTTCGCATAATTTGTAATAAGTGGGTAGTTGAAAAATAAATATTCGTATTCATTATAAAACCTAAGGGTATGCAGTGACTACGCGCAAACATATTTTACCTTGTCTTACTATATTGCAAAAACAACGTCTCTTTAGAATTTTTTATTTTCTGTTTTATGTAGTTTTTTTATTATCATGTGTGTTTTTATTTATTAAAAAAGGAACTGATAATAGGTGGACTGTGTTTTTGAACCTACATGTTGTTCGTCGCCAATCCAGCATCAAACCGCTAAGCCACAAGAACTTGTTAGAGACGTGCGAAATTAAAGATTGGGTTGTAATTATGTAGTGTGACTTAAAAGCTTTTCAACTTTAATGTCAACGAGATAATGATTAAAATAGCATAACAAAATGATACATAATGCCGGTGGCTCCGACAATGTTGGGTGGGTTTACCTTAACGTTACGTGTTAAAGATCAAATTTGCGTGTCTGTATTATTATTTTATTTGTTCATCGAGTCCTCGAACACTAACTAGTCTGATATGCTCATATAAATTGAATAAACCTTAATGTTACAAGCACAGGGTCCAAATTCGTTTATTTTTAGGGTGGGTCAGATAATATTGACAACAGACTGTACGAGTAATTTCTCGTCTAGCGTGATTCCTAGGAAAACCGTTTCATTAATAAATTCAAGTTTTTCTCCATTCAATATGATGTCACATTTGCTACTTCTAAAATTAGGTAATTTAAATCTAATGTATTTGTTTTTTGCAGTGAAAACTTCTTTAGGCGCGTTGAGCACTTTTTGGGTGAACAAAAAGCGTGAAACTCGCGACATCGTCACCGCACGCTGTTTTCACTTCTATCGGTAGTCCTCAAAGACTGCCCCGCATGTTTTTTTTTCATTTAGTACCAATTGAAAACTAATTTAGCTAAATTTATACAATTTATCAATAAGGATGAAGTTACCTACCTAGTAGGTATCTAAGTGTTTGTAGAAAAGGGGCGGTGTTTAATTCATAAAAACCATTTATGTACACACATAATTCAACAAATTCACAAATATTCTGGTACTTTAATTTATAAAAAGGAACAATGGGACGATCAAAATTGAAAGAATGTACCAAAAGTGGACAACGTGGTGAGGGTTACGTAGGTACGATAAATGTGTGATTTTTTTGATGTTTTTATCCCAAGAACAAACTTAAAATTGTAGTTGAAAAACATTTTCTCCCATACATTCCATCTTTAAATGTAAGTTTGTACGCACAATATTGAGAGATTTACAATGTTATACAAACCATAAAGACCATAGACTTCTTATTAAAGGTTTTCCTGTAATCTATAAGTAAAAAACCTTTCTCAGTATTTTTATTAAATTATTGGTTCAGGTGGCTTCAGAGATAAGGGGGGTGGGGGTGAAATGGTAATTGTTTCATTTTCTAGCGCCATCAATCAAGCATCTGTGAAAATAGTAGGTAGGTGTTAAATACATGAGCAGATGTGTAAATATCTACTTGACATTTAAAACAGGTATAATACAGTAAGCGAATAAACAAAGCTTTCGAAAATAATTCCGTTTCCAATAAGGTTCAAATCTAAGCTCCCAGAATTATTAATTTCCGCTTAACAATACAATCTGAAGATATTTCCATAAATAGTCCAAAGGGATACGTATTGTGTTAGGCTTAATATTCTCGGAATAAATAGGAATAATCTTAAAATAAGCCTTTGAACAGTGAAGAGGCAACCCTTAGGTAGGACATTCACGATCGATGTAAAACCTGGTAGTCATTGCAACGTAACTCAATGAGAAGAGTTACATTGCAATGACTTACTTATGGTTTTACGTCATTCAAATTTGATCATGAATGCTCTGCTCAATGCTGCTGTCAATTCTAGCAAAATCTGCCTAGCCTTTTCCCAACTACATATATTGGGGTCGGCTTCCAGTCTAGCCGGATGCAGCTGAATACCAGTATTTTACATGAAGCGACTGCCTATCTGACCTCCACAACCCAGTAACTGGGTAATACGATACCCCTTGGTAAGACTGGTTGTCAGACTTTCGGGCTTCTGACGACCCGTAACGACTGTCAAAGATCCACGAATGACAGCCGGGACCAACGGCTTAACGTGCTTTCCGAGGCACGGAGAAGTCTCGGTATGTAAAGATGGTCACCCATCCACAGACCAACCCTGGCAAGCGTAGCTTAACCTGATGGATCGACCCGTGCGGCAGTTATTACTTAGCCACGAGCTCCTCTGTTGCTGCTGTCAATTCTAGCATGAGCAAATATTTGTAGGGTTGTATATGTGATCGACTCCAGCTCTGCATATGGATGTTGAAAGACCCATAATGTGGTTTTAGTCTGTAATATACGTTGCAAAAGTATCTGCTAAAAGTGTAAAGAAACTCAGTTCAGGTTCAATTCTTACGCAATCATTCACTGAAGGGATTTAGTAACAAATTCATCTGTATTTAAAGGTTTCAGCTTTATATCTCATCAATTTTTCCAATAATATCGTTTGTTATTAAATTGTAAAAATTGGACACAACACGCTTATGTATGGAAGTGAATGCTGGGTAGGGCAAAAGAAGCATGAAGCGTGGAAATGCGTTCCTTGCGAAGCATGTGTGGTCTAACTATGATTGATAGGCTGAGAAATTATGTGATAAGACAATGGTGTGAGTTAAAAGAAGATGTAGTGACAAAAATTGAAAAGGGTATGCTGAGATGGTTTGGTCATGTTGAGAGGATGAATGAAAGGCGACTAACAAAATTTATGCCCTAGGAGGATATATACTGACCTTATTGGTGATGTTCTTCAGAAAGGACAGGTGCGTAGTACTCGCAACCGGCGTGCTTGTATGACCAGATGTATGAACGTAAACGAGGCAAAAGGAGTATGTAAGGATCGTAGCAGGTGGCATTCTTTAGTTTCTGCCTACCCCCATGGGAAGAAGGCGTGAGTTTATGTATGTAATTATTATATATTATAACTATTATCAAATTAGAATTTCGGGTGTAAGTATTCAAATAATTAAATCACAGCACTCAATTTTGAAGGGGCACTAAAAATTGGCATCCACAGATATACGTTTTCTGATACTTTTGGAACAAATCATAGATAAACATATCCCTGGTAAACAACAACATTGTTTCAGGAACATTATTTTGAGTTGCTGAGGAACATGTTGAAAGAAAGAAAGAAAAATGCGTTTATTGGCATTACAAAAAAAAAACAACACCAACACAACTACTTGATTTGTTTGTTTCCAGCTGCACTAAGATGGAGTGCAAATTTTAACTATGAATATGAGCAAGGTTAGCCAAATTGCTATAAGGAGTGTTGGCAGATAGTAATGATGGCCCTTTATGTTGACAAAATGATAATTATGCTGATACTCAGACGCCTTACTTTTTGTTCACTTTTGTCTTTCATTCAGCATCATTCACTTGAAGTGAAACGTAAACATAAAATATGAATCAAAAGAGAAAACTGAATTCGTTATAGTGAACCGACCCAACAGTGTTGGATTTCGTCATTTGCCATTTTTCACTCGCCTACCGAATGATTCGAAAAATGAAATGAAAAGATGTTTGAAGTGAAAACTTCTTTCGCGGCGTTGTGCACTTTTTTTGTGATGGGTAAAAAATGTTAAACTCGCGTCAGGATACGTGACCTGATTCAAAATTCGTAAGAGAGAGGGAGAGTAGACCAACAATGACAATAGTCAGTCAATAGCACAACGTTAATATTCAAGTTTTCACTTCTGCCGGCACTCCCGGAGTGCAACCCGTTTTTTTTCTTCTAATTTTTCGGTGACGATTGAAGCCTCGTTCAGACTAGCGCGACGCGACTCGAACAATACAATTTCTAAGAAAACTTCACGGTATAACAATAAACGGTGTCGCGTCGCGCTGTACGTGTGAACGTGGAATGAAATAAAATGAACAGTCACTCGAGTGTAGCGTCTAATATCAGCTTTACGCACAGATGTATAATGCAATAGATACCGTATCTACATAATTATTAACTTTAGTGACAAGCATAACTCTAATGGAAAGCAAGATCATCAGTTCAGATCCTACTCATTGCACTTTTGATGAAAACCCAGTCCTAACACAACTCACACATTTCTACGTGACATATTTTGAGGCGTCGCGCGTCGATCGAACGCAATTTAAGTAGTTGCACTTTAATGAAACCAAAAGCTACAAACTTGAAAAAGTTCGCCAAAAGGGCTGAGCCGTTCATTAATTTACCGGTCAAAATTCCAGACCCGGGCTGTTCGAATTTTTCATTTACAAAGAATAATTCGTTGTTTCCAAGTTAGGTTACTCGGTAAGAGTGTGTGTTAGAACCGCATGGTGCAGCTTAGCCATTCCCCAGTATTCTCTCTGTCTCCTGCCATCGAGCCGGTATAAGGTTATTCTATGTAGGTCATATTTTGTTTTGTAAAAAGTTCTTAATGAGATTTTTTTTTTTTTTAGTCGAACGTGACGAAAATACGTCCTTGGTTAAGCTGTAATTAACGGCCCATTTTTATTAGCCCAGAAGCTTGGCTTATTTGGAGAAGATTCTTTTGTTTTGCCGTCAAAATATATCATGCTACTCACAAAAGGAGACGTGTCCCGTTTTCTCTCTTCTTTGTTTTTTTTTCCATTATTTAGGTGTTTATTAGATCTATTGTTTACATTAACAGGTTTCTACCAACTTTATTGGTATCGAAAACGATCCTAAACTCATACCTATTCTCCAAGTAATTCGACTTTACCTGGTGAAATCCCACCTACCTGGTTTATTATTAATTTAGGCAATATTATTGTATGGAATTATGAAATGTGGCTAACTAGTGAACTAGAATATGAATAGTTAATTTCTATTATAACACTGAATTAGATGTTGTAACCGTTTTAGGTGTAAGTATAAAAGGCATTTGGAAAGTTTCCACATACTATTTTTACATCTAAAACTTAACATTCGGTGTTACGATATTAATGATCACATTTCTCATTTTCATACAGTATTATTGCAAATTAACCAAAACAGGCATTTGACAGCTATTTGCGATGTTGCCAACTTTTCGGATAAGCCCTCTTATGTGGTTAGGAGTACAAATCCTCTACTGGTAAATATTTGACAGCTATTTGCGATGTTGCCAACTTTTAGGATCAGCCCTCTTAAGTGGTTAGGAGTACAAATCCTCCACTGGTAAATATTTGACAGCTATTCGCGATGTTGCCAACTTTTAAGTTAAGCCCTCTTAAGTGGTTAGGAGTACAAATCCTCCACTGGTAAATATTTGACAGCTATTTGCGATGTTGCCAACTTTTAGGATAAGCTCTCTTATGTGGTTAGGAGTCTATATCCTCCACTGGTAAATATTTGACAGCTATATGCGATGTTGCCAACTTTTAGGATAAGCCCTCTTATGTGGTTAGGAGTATAAATCCTCCACCGGTAAATATTTGACAGCTATTTGCGATGTTGAAAACTTTTAGGATAAGCCCTCTTAAGTGGTTAGGAGTACAAATCCTCCACTGGTAAATAATATTTGACAGCTATTTGCGACGTTGCCAACTTTTAGGATAAGCGACTGTTGTAGGTGACGTGCAAGTTACTGCAGCGTCGTATGAACTCATATTTATGGACAGTCGAGCTGACCCGAGCTTGTTCGCTATCATCAGCATGCTTAGGGTCGGTACATATCTGACGGAAAATGCGTTGAGCGTACGCTCGACGCATTAACGCATCATCGGTTGAGTGTGAAAGGTTGAATGTTTTATTATATATTTGTCTGTTCTGGCGTTACGCGACCGATAATACGCGACGCATTTTCCGTCAGATATGTACCGACCCTAACGCATCGTTGCATAGGAGCAGTCAATGCTAGCTTCGGCAAAAATGCCCACGGCAAGTGTGGGTGTACTATAGGCACACCTCTGCCCAACCCTTCGAGGAAACAAGGCGAGATGTTGTGTTAATTTGAGTTTCCACACACGCTTCCACTTACACCCTACCCTTCTAATTTTTGAATGACGAATCAGGAAATTCTTGACATTTGTCTGCTAAATATTCACGCATGAAGATATTGGAATTCATGGAAAATATCTTAGTGCAATTTGCTTCAAAATGTTGTTCAGCAGCACATGGGTAGACCACATAGGTGGATACAGGATACTGGATCGGGATTTTTATCCCGATTTCCCACGGGATTGAGACTTATGCGAGTGAAACCGAGGGGCGCAGCTCGTAAAATAATAAACATGAAACAAGAGCCAGGAAAGTAGTTCATCGTTATTACTTTGGTTAACATACAAACAAACAAACTCACATTCGCATTTATAATACTTATTTTAGTTAGGATGTGATGTATTTAAATATAAATAACTATATACTTTATGTAAATAGTACACCACTGACTACCTGCAGTATCGTCTCTCCTTTTTCCCATGAATCCATCCAAAGGTTGTATGTAAAATATTGGTTTTAGCGATAAGATCACCCATTGTGACAACCTATTAAATTGTCTGTAATTTTTGTGATGTATATTATATAATAAAGAGTACTTATTCTATCTGTCTACCTATCTAACGTTTCAGAATTTCCGATTGTCAAAAATTACAAACTAAACTACCATACAAACTTTCATTCCGTATCAAAACATCCCCATTACGGGGAGAATTTACAAAAATCCGTCCAGTGCTCACCTTCGTTGAATAAGGAACTCTTGTGCAAAATTGCTTTACACACAGCGGTTTAGGTTGTAGGTACGTTGTCTGTCTGCGAATAAATTAATTTAAGATTTTTAATAAGTAGGTGGTGTCAAACTTCAGATCAGAGGGTGCAAAGAAGATATTGGGCCCCATCACCCGCGTGATTTATTTTTCTACTCAAGTTGTTGCTTTTTCAAACTCAAGTTGTCAACCTTTGCTATTTTTGTCGGACAATATTTAGATATTATTGGTCTGGTGCAAAGAGGATATTGGGCCCCAACACCCACGTGATTTATTTTTCAACTCAAGTTGTTGCTTTTTAAAACTCAAATTGTCAACCATTGTTATTTTTAATTTCCTGCAAATTTACTCATAAATAGACTCAGTATCACATAATTTTTCTGTTTTGGCTGTTACAAACTTACATTTGCTGTTGGAGAATTGACCGCGACGTATATCGATTTAGAGCAGAACATGTTTTTCAAATACACTGTTAATTTTGGGTTAAATTGATCCCAACTACGAAACACTTCATTGTGTGTTGTCCGGCACGCACTTTACCGGTTTTTTTAATGCAAGCGCGGGGTCTGAAGCAATTGCTGCACCTGCTATGTGGCTAATCCGCTGATAATAGGGAGTCACTACCTACAGTAAACGTATTCATAACACCTATAAAAAAATATAATAATAATTAGGGCCTATTAATTAGGGCTGATTTGACCAATGAAAACTGCCTCGATGGTCTAGTGGTCGCAAGCGCTACTGCTGAGCATGAGGTCCTGGGTTCGATTCCCGGGTCGGGCAAAGTGTTATTGGGTTTTTCTATCTGGAATTTCTCAGTAGCAGCCCGGAGTCTGGATTTGTGCCCGGTTGATGGCAATAGGCTCGCCCCCTATTACATGGGACTTAAACATAATTGGCGAAATGTGGGTGTACCTACTAGGTACAGGTACACCTCTGCCCAACCATTCGGGGAAACAAGGCGTGATGTTATGTTATGTTATGTGTTGACCAATGAAACTGAACACGATCAGTATTTCTAAAACGCGTTCAAGTACGTTCAACAAATACGTACGAGTAATGTCTAAACTTCTTTACTCGTTCAATAATAGCCAAAGCTTCCAACTCATGGCTACAATACTTATTTTCAGCATTACTGGTTTTCCTACTGTAGAAGTGTACATGATGTAACTCAACTGCATGGTCTATCTGAAGTAAGATAGCACTATATGCTATTGCAGACAAAATTGTTATGGAATTGTACACTGACAGCTCTTGGACGCGTTTAGATGTGCTGAACGTGTTCAATTTCATTGGTGAAATTCTCACTTAGTAGGTGATGAGAAGTAGTTCATTCCCCTGCCATAACCCCGCTGTCGCCGTCTCATGCCAGCCACAGGACGCGACAGGGTAGTGAATAGTTTATTTCTTCTTTCCTAGACCGCACGCGGCTATAAATCTTGAGAAACTTTTAAATGGAAATGTATTGAAGAATTGTCGTTGACCTTTATATTTATAAATGGATTTTATGTCTATGTAAGTACCTACAGTCAAAGAATTATAAGGTCAAGCACCTTCAGTTCTTTATTTGCTTGCACTTGTTCTACGCTTTGTCAACATTAAGAATGAAAAATACATTTAACTGGTTTTATATGTATATCGAGCCCTAAACGCTTTCTTATTGTAAGCGACATTTTTCATTTTTACGAAAATGCTATTTTTGTCCTTAACCATATTTAATTCTATATTGTTTACAGTAAAAATCGCATTTTCGTTAAAATATCAGTTACGTTATGTGCCCAGTCAGTAGTCGATGTTATTATGAAATGGGTATACTTACGGATGGTAAATAATTCAAACAGACAAATCTTTAAAAAAAGTCTGATCAATGAAATACCTTACGTAGGTAGATAGCGACACGTCGCGTCGGTTTCATAGATACACAGAAACCAGTCGTGTCGCGGCGACACGTCACCCGCTGCTGTCGCCTGCGGTCGGCTACGGAATTGTTTACCTTTAGTTCCAATAGACAAAAATATAAATTTTCCTTACAATTTTGTTTTATTTTTAAAAATTAACACGTCGCGTTATGGAAATTGAATGTGTTTGAAAATTGCTCGGCCTGATCATACCATCACTGTACGTATAGGCGACCACCAACACAGTGGTAACTATTTGACATTGACAGCGCCTCTATGTCGTACCAGTAAGGATGGTTTTTGTAGTGCAAGTGTTAATTGTAATAGGTCACTTAGTAGTCTGTTGTTAATAAAATGTATTTAACACATAGTAAAATATTGTAATTCGGTAGCAATTCACACTTTATACCTGAAAAGTTAGTAAAATGTTTTATTTGTGTCATCACTACTATGCATGCTAGAAGAATCTTTTGTGAGAGTTCAATGTTGTTCGCGGCAGTGATTTTGTGAGCACACCATTGAATGTATGTAGTACTCTGTTCCGTGGCGAGCAGGACAGATTGCGAATCTATCCCTGAAACAATTCCCTTATTTAGCCCTTCCTGGAACGGCCGCCTATCCAAATGAACAACCAGTCAAACCCGGGGTGATTCAAACTAAATTACTCTGTAATAAAGTATGTCTCAGTGAGCGTGGTTTGCTGTTGGATGCTAATGAAGTAAGACCCCGTTTACGGCATAAGCGAAGCGACTTGTGTCAAGTGACACGCGCGCGCATATATCTACTGTTTCCGACCGTCGCGTCGCGTCGCGACTTCGCGTCGCTCCACTTCGCGTCGCGGTGACTTGTGCCATGCTGTGAACAACTTCTTTCATTTGCATACTATTGCCGCGTCTGCGTCAATAGTATGTCGTCTTTTTCAGATGGAAAAGCGACGCGCTTTGTCCTTTCTGTATGCATTGTGCCTGATCGCGTTAATACAATTTGTATGAAGATACGTGAAAGACGCCGCGTCTTTGTCCGTCCTCGCCTCACGTCCTTTCTTTGTGGCCCGCGCCTAAGGTGACAAGGAGGCGCGGTAAAAACAACCGACGGCGAGTTACGACCCGCCGTGATAACAATTTTGTACTAAATGTTTTTAACTCGTTTCTTACTTCCTCGGAAACATCACTTAGAATCAGAAATATGGATCTTTCTAAATGAAGTAGGCTTTTTACAGTTGTTACTTTATCGCCAGGGGAGTATGTACCTAATTTGTTTCAAATTCTCCTACTTAAGTTATGTAATTCTGTGGGATGGTTTATTTAAGTGGGGTATAAAGAAACAAAAAAAAAACTCACCCGCGTGCCCTTGCCAACACTACTCGGAAAAAGGACGTCTTATGTACCATCGAAGAAGTTCACATCTAATACCGTAAGGACTATTTCTGCATGCAGCGCTCGGCCGCTATAGGACCGGGGCGGTAACAGATGTGGTCATCGTGTTCACGGAATTTTGTTTTCAAACTGCTTGGTTATGAAGTTCTTCGATAGTACGTTCTGAAAACGTTTAATAAAAAAATAATAGGAGTTTCTTAAAATGCCTACACCATCATGTGTTTAATGCATTTAAAACACAACTTGGTCAGTATATAATTGCGGAACAATCTCTTTTTCAGAAATAAAAGCATTGTAACTGAAGACGACGAACTTTGTGTAATTTATGTATGTTGTAGTATTGTTCTCAAGTAAGTGATATCTTTATGTCTTTATTCAGAATAAAGTTTCTTTAAATCTGAATAACAAATTTTTGTACTCATAGTCAGTAGCATATTATGTATAAATTAGAGAGATTATTATTTTAAGTTTCTGTTCGTCAAAAAAACCTGAAAATATCATGTACTTACTCATTAAATTTTTTACTACAGACATATTGCCAATTTCATGGAATAATACATTTTATATTGGCAATATTTTGCTTGAGCCCTGGCAGGGTTTATTTTTTAAACTATAATAGTTTGTTAGTTAATTAACATGTACCTTGTTATAATACTGTGTATGCTTTCATGAACACAAATATAATTTTGAATTCGTGACAACATTTATTTTGTACAATGAATATTAAATCATAATCTTTACTAGAAAATGAAGCTTATGTTTTCAAAGTTAGGATTAAATTGCTTTGATGTGCTTAATTAATTTGTCGATTTGCAGCTAAATAATTAATATTTGTACGGTAGGTAATGTAACTGTCACGAACAAATCGCTGAATGCCTCGTTGGTCTAGTGGTCGCAAGAGCTCTGCTGGGCATGAGGTCCTGGGTTCGATTCCCAGGTCGGGCAGTGTTATTTGGTTTTTCCATCTGGAATTTCTCAGTAGCAGCCTGGGTTCATGCCCGTATGATGTCAACAGGCTCTCACCCTATTACATGGGACTTAAACATAATCGGTGAAATCTGGGTGTACTATAGGTACACCTCTGCCTAAGTCTTCGGAGAATACAGGCGTGATGTTATGTTATGATTAGCGGTGAGCACTCGAAACATTTTAAAACCCAAAATAATGTAATAATGTAGTTTTTATTATTCAATGCCGCCCATGGGCATGTGGCCGCCCGTATTTTTCTAAATATTCATGAAAAATTCTAGAAAATTAACTTTAAAAGAGTCTATATTTAATATAAACCCCTCATAATAGCAGTGATAACCTAGTGGTGTGACCGTCGGACTGCCAAGTCATAGGTCTCGTGTTAGAACCCAAGGCACGCACATCTGACTTTTCGGATTCATGTGCGTATTGTATTATCACTTGCTTCTAAAACGGCGAAGGAAAACATCGTGAGGAAACCGGCATGCGCGGCATGCCTGAGAGATATTTCTCGACAGCATGTGAAGCCAAGTCAGAGGCCGATGGGCGGCTTTAAAACTCTGACATCAGGTTAGTCACTAACCAGTAACCACACGAAAAGAAGAAGATTTAATATTTTTCATGTTATTAAATTTTAACTTTTTGAGTAGCGTTTGCGACCCTGTAATAAATTTTTTGCCATCATCTCCAATGTTATTTGCTCGATTTGGATACAGATTCAAATACCAATATGTGTACAAAAATTAATTCAACGGGTTTTGTCACCATTCGGCCTATTGTGTCGATAAATATTTATGCAAGTACTATTTTTTCACATCTCATTGCCCACTGACATTGTTAGCTTGTGACATCAGTGCCATCCGACACGAAATAACCTTCCTTTGTCCTCATTGAGTATTCGGAGAAGTCCATTGTTTAAGGGTCATTAAGAACTAAGGTAAATAAGAACAAGGGTCGTAAATACTGCTCATGTATAAAACTACTAATGTATGGTTAAGTATGGCTTTCAGTTTCATAGTGAGTGTTTGGGAAACAAATACCGAAGTTGATTCAATATGGCGTACACCCTGTATAGACTTATGTATAGGCAGGGGACTTATTGTTTCGAAACAAGCGTATCGATACACTTACAGTAAGGGTATTAATAGGTCGAGCAATTTTCAAACTCATTGACCTTCTAATGATGTACGGTTTTTATTAATTAAGCTTCTTTTTAACTTTCTGTCTTTTTTTCAAAGTTGGTCGCATTAACTAAGCTAGGCTTCCCCGACCAAACGGGTTAAGTTAGGTTAGAATTGTGACCAACCACGTGCGAGGCGAGTTGATCGCTATAACTAAAGCTAGGGCACCCCGACCAAATGGGCTAGGTTAGAACTTTAGGGGTATGAGGAACAGGGTGTAAAGTTCACTCATCCACCATAGAAAAAGGAGGATCCTCCAACCAGACGGGTGTTGTGTCTGGCGGGCCGACTGCCCGACTGTTGATGTCGGATAGTCCTATCTATGTCGTTCGCGCGGTAAACTCTAATTGCGCGATGCAGGATTTGTGTGACGTCATGTCTTTGATACGTAGTTAGTATGTGGCGGTGTAACCGCTACAGAACTATGACCAAATGCGTCATAGTTACTTAGCTATTTAATAACATTTTTAGGAAAACAACAAAAAAAAAGTGGTGCGTTCAGTATATTAGTGTTTATTAATATTTTTAGGAAAGCAAAATAGAAATTATTTGAGGTTCGATCAAATACATACATCGTCAATGCCCTCATCGCAGCAACATAGCTTTTAGAACCGTTTAACAAAAACGACGACGTATATATATTGAAACTAAGATCAATATTGGAGGCGTGGTGCAATTATTGTCTAAGAAATTATGTTGCCATAAAACCTTTTCAAACGTATTGTTTGTTGGTCTGTTTTTTTTTTAATATGTCATCTGTGACGATATTTTCCGTAAATATTAAAATAACTTTTTTAGTTCATAGAGCAGCAAGCCTGATGGCGTCTCTGTCGGTGATCGAAAAATTACAGATCTTGTAAGTTTTTATAATAATTTCGTTAGTTTCAAAGCCACCGGGCTAGATGAGCTTATATTATATTGTTTATTTTGTTTGGAGACCGTTTTCCATCAGTAAACCACCAAAACTTATTTTTCATTATTAATGTTAGCAAAGCGTACCTAGTTTGTAATGAGTGCAAGCAAATATAGGACTTAAAAGGTGCTCGATCTTACCATTCTTTGACTGTACATACTATAAAGAATATTATCGAGTATTTTCTCTCCAAGGGCTTTCCGAAATACAAATAATCGCTGAACATACACGGGGGAAACATATTTCAGAAAGCCCTTGGAGAGAGGTTTAAAAAAATCATTTTGGATCACGGTAAATGGGCCACCCCGTATGTATTTTTTTACGATGCAACATGAGTAAAGGGTCGATCACGTCCTACATTAATATTGTAACAAAAGTATCGATACTACACAGTTATCGATATTTTTTTCAAATCTATACACTTACGTAATGAGATCACACAACTTACGACATAGTGCTTAAGAGGATGACGTAATCTTTAGATTTTCGGAGAAACACACTACGTTGCTGAATACGAATTTGAAAATACTTAGGAATCATCGTTGAGCAAGATTACGATATGCTGCTTCTCAGTAATCCTCAGTACTTATGTTCATAAAGGGTTTCTATTACGTCAGAGGGAATTTATTTACACATTTGAATTCCTGCCTGATTCAGAAGCCAGACCTCAAAACCACCGGTAGCTTGGACACCGATCCTGACATCGATGGATCCCTATTTTTTAATGGTGTGCGCATACGGCGCGCGGCCTGCCTACGCCCTTGGGAACAAGTGTGTTTAGTTATGATGGCACTAATAAAACTTTATTTTTGTTACAAAATGTTTTTGTTTTTGAAGAAATATAATTAATACAATGTACAAAAAACGAATAAACGAAGTTATATTAATAAATATATAGACAATTAATAATTAAAACCATTATCTATACGCCGTATAAACTTCCAGGAACAAAATTTTAATAGGGCATTTTTTTTTTTTTTTCTGGAAAAGTGTGACTTGTGCCCTGAGGGTTCCGTCTCAAAGCTGTGTGCTTGCTCAACTGCCCGAATTACCAAATCCGGATTGAAAGAAAAACTTAACTTTTCAATCAAAGATATACTTTTATTACAGATAATGTTACTTCAAGACACGGCCTATGAATTTTTGATCCCAGATTGAAGACTAAACTTAACTTTGCAGTTCCTATACATATAACTATAAATTACCAATTTTCGGATTTTTCTCTTTACTTGACCTTGCTTCTCGCAAGTTCATGCTGCTGATGTTGCAACAACAGGAAGTGCCAAATAGAGTCTTTGGTTTATTTGGGAGTGCCAAAATTTGCGGCTTAAATGGCCGTATTTTTTATTGCGTTTACTTGGAAGTTTGATTTTGAGGAGCTCGTGGCTAAGTAATAACTGCCGCACGGGTCGATCCATCAGGTTAAGCTATGCTTGCCGGGGTTGGTCTGTGGATGGGTGACCATCTTTACATAACGAGACTCCTCCGTGCCTCGGTAAGCACGTTAAGCCGTTGGTCCCGGCTGTCATTTGTGGATCTTTGACAGTCGTTACGGGTCGTCAGAAGCCCGAAAATCTGACAACCAGTCTTACCAAGGGGTATCGTATTACCCAGTTACTGGGTTGTGGAGGTCAGATAGGCAGTCGCTCCATGTAAAATACTGGTATTCAGCTGCATCTGGTTAGACTGGAAGCCGACCCCAATATAGTTGGGAAAAGGCTAGGCAGATTGACTTGGCAGTTTGATTTTCATTACATGTATGTACTAAGTCTTTTATATCTTTTTCAACTTGATGCCTCCACGCGTTCTTGAGAAAAAGGTCTTGACAGAAGAATGAAGTCATCCTTTAAGGGTTTCAATTTTTCATTTCGAGGTATGGAACTCTAAAACAGATTTATTATTTGCCTGTTCCCTTTTCATGCCGTAACAGCTGAACGGATTTAAATGAAAGGCATACGGATAGGCCATGCCCTGGGTTAGGACATAGGATATTCTGAATCCCGGTAGTATGTTCCTGTGGTATTCTAGTAATAATATTATAAATGCGAAAGTGAGTTTGTTTGTTTGTTTATTTGTTTGTTACGCTTTCACGGTAAAACAGATTAACAAATTTTGATAAAATTTGGTACATAGGTAGACCATGACCTAGGCTAGGACATAGGATACTTTTTATCCCGATATTTCCACGGAATTAAGACTTATGTGGGAGAAACCGCGGGGCGCGGCTAGTTGTAAAATAATAGTGTTAAATATTTTAAGGGGTAGGTATAGTCGACCGCACGTCGTCGGTGGTAACACACACACTTTTATAATAAATGAAGGAATAGTAGTTTACCTTTATGTGAAAAAGTGTCATTATATATTAAAAAAATATATAATTATGTTATATAAAAAAGGAACTACGTGTGCCAACAAATTGCTATGTAGTTTGGCAGAGGTAATAATGTCTTGTAAAAAATATTTCTGTGAACAAACACTTTTTCGTTTTTTCATTTCATTTTTTTTTTCATCTTGAGCCTTGCTTTGCGCTAGGCCAGCCCATGGTACGGAGATTCAATAGAGCAACCAGCTATCTAATTACGCGACACATTTTCGTAAACGATTTCGACTAATTTGTTTCATTTTGACAGTTCAACAACATTCATTGCGTTATTTACGTTGTTGAGCAGTTTTTTTTCGAACTTATGAAGCAATGGATTAGCAATTTATTTCAGAACGATTCAATTTCCGATTGATCGTGTATTACGTAATGAGGGTACAGAATACACTGACTTTATTACCACTGACCGTGCGATTTATTAGTGTAGTTATAATATACTGCAGTAGTTACCAAAATAGGTACTCATGTCATGAATATCAACGAAGAACGAATCGCTTGAGCTACGGGACTAACACTTATATACCGGGAATTTTTAATAGTTTATTGTTTGTTATTTGTAAGAATAATATTTTTTAGTTTAAAGTAGGTACGGGTACCTACTTGGAATTATGTCGAAAAAATTACTGAGGGTGTTCTTTAGTGATACCTATTTATTTAACGATTTATGAAATTTTTAATGAAATGGCAACAATAAGATTTCCCGGTATTTTATTAATCCTCGTGAAATTGCTTTTCAGGAAACTTGCAAATTGTGTTTATTGTTGTCATCAAAGTATGAAACGTTTCAGCGTAGCTATGCTCAAGATCGGGAAATTAAAAAAAAAATGTATCAAGGGTTCCGTAGCTTGAAAAAAAGTAGCGTTGATTTTTAGACTCTATTAATACATTATAAGGCTATATACAGGGTGTCCAGTAAATAGAACGACATACTGCAGGGGGTGATAGCTAGGGTCACTACCTATCAATACAACACAATATATGTTCAGCAAAATCTTACGGATTTACAGTTTTACAAAATTTTCCGAAATATCTAAAAATCTCTACCTTGAAACAGATTTTTAAGCATCTCGTAATGAAAAAATCCTTTTCTAGTACTTTTTTTTTACATCAAATTATTCGTGAATAGTTACTTTAATTTGATGTAAAAAAAGTTCTAGAAAAAGATTTTTTCATTACGAGATGCTTAAAAATCTGTTTCAAGGTAGAGATTTTTAGATATTTCAGAAATTTTTGTAAAACTGTAAATCCGTAAGATTTTGCTGAACATATATTGTGTTGTATTGATAGGTAGTGACCCAAGCTATCACCCCCTGCAGTATGTCGTGCTATTTACTGGACACCCTGTATAAAGCATGTTTTAGAAAGGTGTGGTTATATTTAAGGGACTAGTACAGACCATGAAGAGGGAACAGGGGCTGCGAGGAATTTGAAAATAGGTATTTGAAGAAACTATTGCCGTCGCGCTGCGCCCGAAAAACCGAGTTAAACCCCGTAAAGTGCGATAGGGACAACTGCAGCTCAGAACGATTATATCACAAATTTTTTGCCGAAAACGACGTTTTGCATTCTCCTTTTTTCTCCTCGAAAACTAAGCCGATTTAATAATTTTTTACATTAAAAATTTAAGAAAGAGTATGCCTAGACATACTCTTTCTTAAAATCTAGGTTCCTATTATTTTCTTTTACGCTAAAAACTTTCTGAATTAGTCTGGTAGTCCTCTAATCACGGAGGTAAAATTGAGGCATTTTTGTAATATTTGAAGGGTCATAGTTTCCTTACTTATTAATTGCTGAAAAAAAGGAAATGACAGGGACATGCATATAGAGACCCTGATTTTATACAAAAATGCCAACTCTAGAGGCATTATTCAGGAAGAAAAACGGGGAATACGTTTATATGGAGAATCGCGGGCCCTGTTCCCTCTTAAACTGAACTTTGTCCATTGGACCAACATTGTAATCACGAAAAAAATATCAAATGTCCCATACAAAACTTCAATTTGATGATGACCCCTTAAATTTGACCACACCTTGTTGGTACACGCCGTATAACAGTTGTCCATTAGGTGGATTTTCGGGCTAAATAGTCCGAAAATCCACCTAATGGAAAACTGTTGTCCATTTATTATTAAGTACCTATGAGATAAAAGCAAAAATCTTCACACGTGTGAAGGAAGACGGACCAAATATTTTTATTTCTCGTTTCCCCGAAGAAATATTGACAGCATATAAATTACTATGTGCCTCTTGAGACGACGTGTTAGTACGAAAGTCGTATATAATAATCTTTGACAACTGGAAGTTGGTTGAATCACCCACGAATATAGGTCGGGTGAAGAATGTAGCGTTACTGGGAAACAGTTTAGTATAAGGTATCTTGTTTATTTCAGTAACTGAATGATTGTGTAGTGTAGTCAGCCTCAAAAAGATGTATTAGGAAAGATTTAGAAAAGATTAAAGATGTATATCGACAAGAATTATTGTCTAAAATCTTTGTTCCATAACAACAATTTAAATACATTATATTTTATATTATAGATTAAAGATGTATATCGACAAGAGTTATTGTCTAAAATCTTTGTTCCATAATAATATATATATATGTACAGATATACTAGCTGCTGCCCGCAGCTTCGCCTACGTGGACCCTAATTTTTTTTCAAAAATAAAATAAAGTTAGCCTAAGTTACTCCATATAAAATCAGCTATCTGCCAGTGAAAGTCCCGTCAGTAGTAGCCCACCGGTATTGGTAACAGGGTTCAAGATACCGGTGGTCAGCGGTCCTGAGAGAGTAACCTCCTAAAGATACGCACCGTGTGCAGAAGTGCCTGACGGGAGCCTCATCAGGTGTTGGTCGAGGCTCTTGGCTATTACACCGTCATGACTATCGGCACAATGACTGCTGTATCCACATCCCACATGCCAGGTCAAGATACAATCAAGATCAATCTGCTTATCTTTTTCAGCTTTCACGAGGTTCTCGTCATGGGGGACCGCTATATCAATAATCATTGTGCGACGTTCTAATCGATCTATCACCACTATGTCTGGCTTATTGGCAACAATAGTCCTGTCAGTGATGATAGATCGATCCCAATACAACGTGATATTGCCATTTTCGAGAACTGGGTCGGGCACATATCTATAGTACGGTACTTCCGATTCCACAAGACTGTATTTCAGAGCTAGTTGCTGGTGGATTATTCTGACCACAAGGATGTGCCTATGCAAGTAGTCTCCGTTAGCCAGCCGAGAACAGCCAGAAATAATGTGATCGACGACACGGTTGGCGCAGTGGTTAAGCGATTGACTGCTGCGCTGCGTGTCGCGGGTTCTATTCCCGCAGGGAACAAATATTTGTGTGACCTACAAGTAGTTGTGTGTGTGTATGTGAGTTTAAATGTATTTAAACGCACCCACAATACAGGAGAAACTCCTAGTGTGGGCAACGTTTAAAAAAAATAAAAAAATGTGTCGTATTGATTCCCCTGGACGGTGGCATGCCCGACAAATGTCAACCGTGCTGACCTTCACAATATATTTCTGGTGGTTGTTCATCATCATAACTACGTCCATAATCGCAAAGACAAAACCTTTGGTTTCCCCAAAGATTTCACCGAATCGCAACCAGGATACGGACGCTAACAGGTCTACATCGGGCTCATGTAGGATCCGGTAAAAGCGCCCGTGAAGCTCTTTGCTCTGCCATACCTCCCTTTTTTTTTCTTTTTTTTTTTGGGTGGGAAATCATCAAATGACGTCTCCCGCTCTGGGTGGAGCGGGAGGGCGTGTCAGACTTTTACTGACTAAAACCCACCCGTGTTCCTTCTCTTGCCTGTGCAATGCCAGGGGGCCACGGTATCCCTTTCGGACTTTCCCGCAACCCCGGTGCCATACCTCCCTGCGGTCATTAGTATCTAATATTACATATAGGTTTGTGCCAGTTTACGTTAGCAAAGGAGTGCGGGATGAGGCCCTTGTCTACTGAGACCACATCTTGGTGCATCCCAACGTCGGCTTCTAGGAAGTATTCCCTGTGACTGCATACCTTACGGTTGTGCAGGGTCTTAGCATTTAAGAAGCTTTGACACTTTGCACTTCCACGGGATATACAGTCTCATCACCAATGACCGTGCGTGATGTATCCGATTAGCGTTCAGTAGTGTGCGGACTCTCCCATCCACGGCGTCAAGTTCCGTCTGAGTCCATTTGAGTATGCCGAAGCCCGAAAGAGTACATCAAAACCAGCATGTCCCAACCGTTGAAGGCGCGCACCTTGTTTCCGCCTAACTTTAAATTATTATTACTTTCCTAATTTTTAAAATTTTAAATACACAGCTCCCCAAAGCCTTACCTATAGGTACCTATAGTACACCCAAATTTCGCCAGTTATGTTTGTTAATTTTATTGTAAAAAATATTTTTCAAATGGGCTGTTATGTGGTATTTAAAAACTTGATAAAATACGAGAAACGATGCATAAAACGGGTTACAAAAAAACTGTTTGCGTTGACTTGATGTTTTTTTCCAGCTTGTTACCTTCAGTAAATCGAACTAGTAGTCTCAGTATCTATTTGGCACTATATCTCATAAATAATCGTATTAAATAGAACCTCAAAAGAGTTGTAAACATGCATTACAAAGTAACGATGCAATAGACTTTATTTTTCTAACAACGTTCGTTGTGACGTCCTCTCCGACTGTTCGACCAACGCGCGCCGGATCACAGCACTTTATATCATGCTGTTCTCGTAAACTGTTCACAGACACAACCGTTAAACGTGTAATGGAACGAATTTTACACAGTCTGTTTGTTGTCTGATAAAGTTTAGTGTGAAAATATAAACCTGGTGCCTGTTAACATTTTTGTTATCATTTGAAGCGGCAGTAGCCCAATGGGCAAAGAGCTGCGGGGTGGTTGCGTAGCGCATTTCAAATGGCAGTTGATCGAAATGCCTTTCATTTTGATATCAATTGCTTCATAGGTTTGAAAAATTCGTCTGCACAACAACGTTAATAACGCAATGATACACTTGATGAAAAATTAGAAATTTTTCGCAGCCGCCATCTTGGATTTACATTTTGACCTCACTATTGACTTTAGCACCCTCGAAAACCATGAAAACAATACCAATGACTTAAATTTTTATTTTATTGTCATTTTATGTTTTGGTTATTTATATTTATACGGTACCTGAAATCTTTTAAAGAAAACAACAATATTGATTGGCAATTTTGCTTTAGGCCCGCTTTTAAGTTTAACCCTTCGATGTTTTTGTTTAAGTACGGTAAGTGTCTCGCTTCTCCAAACACTACTTGTAAATAACGTTTTGGGATTCCATAGGGGCTAGGGAGGTCCATAGAATGGTTTTATGTGTCAAAGTTTGTGTTACTAAAAGGGTCCTCGAATATAATAGGTTCTTTTGTTTATATTACAAACTCTATGAGTACCATCGTAGATTAAAGTACTGATAATTACTTCAATTAATAGGGGTTAAAGTATGAAATTGCCGTTTTATTGTAATAGGTACTTCAAATTGACATAGAACCTTCATGATTTGAGATTTTTGAGTGCAACTTTTTTCACATGGTAAGTACTCTTTAAAATAAGTACACTTTAAAAAAATGTACAACATTCGATTATCGACTTTCAGTTGTTTTTTTTTATTCAGCTTAGACAAGAAAGATGGATACTTCGAAAATTCGAGTTGTTTTTGAATAAGAGTTCCGACGCGAAACTAACGCGGCAGAAACAGCTCGCAATACCAATGTTGCGTTTGGAGAGGGGACTGCTAATGAACGCATCGTGCGATTTTGGTTTAAACGGTATCGTGAAAAAAATAAATGAGAATTGGGTGCCTCATGATTTGACTGATCTGCAGAAAGAAACGCGTGTTGAAACTTGTGTTGCCTTGTTGAATCATATATAAATGAAGGAATATTGTATCGAATTGTGATATGTGATGAAAAGTGGATTCTTTACGATAACCGTAAGCGAAAAATGCAATGGTTGACCCCAGGTTAAAGCCGCAACAGTGTCCTAAAGCAAAGCTTACCAATAAAAAGGTAATGGTAACTGTTTGGTGGTCTCAGCATGGTGTTATTCACTATAGCTTTCTCCGATCTGGTCAAGCAATAACGGCAGATGTTTACTATGCCGAACTTCGATCAATGATAGCAAAACTAGCAGTGAAACAGCCCCGACTCATGAATCGATCCAGTTTCCCGGTACCAGTTTTCTTTTTTAAGTTTTAAACTTTAATTAGGTATCTTGAATTCCATTTGAATTGAATTGAATAATACCTCTGTTCAAACGAAATTATATTTTACTCATTCAATTAATGTGATTACTGTTTGTCAATTCGGTTCTCGGAAATTAATTTTGTAATAATTTGCAGACAAAATTCCAACAGTCAAATTCGCTTATTTTCATACAAAAAATCACGGAATTGATGAATTCTATTCCGTGCAAAAAATAATTAAAAAGTTAAACGAATTTTCGTTCGTCGTATTTTATACGTTACCACAAAATGTTGATAAGGTCGCACACAGCATCCACATTTTCAGTTTTCCGACTGTGACAGGTAAACCACAACATGACAATCACTGGGAATTATGTTTGATTAAGCAAAAGTTTCACACTGTGACCACAAGAACAAACTTTTGAATAGTTTATTGTGGTAAATGGAACTTCTTCTGTTGTTAGGTGAGTCCACCAGTATAAGCTGACCGCTCATTGTACGGAAATCTTATACAATGCGAGATCAGCTTATACGGAAAATTTATAGCCGTGTGTACCTATTACCTATTCGATTGTGACTATTTTAGGGAGGTTGGATGTCTGAACTACCTACGTTAGCCCACGTATGCATAGGCGTAATAAAATCGTGGCGATTTTTTTTTTGTGCACTGGACTTTCAACGCACTGCTTAGCGCCGAGAGTTTAAAATCCATCAGTGTGTTTTTTCCAACGCCTTGACGCCTTGGGACGCACTCTCGTCCCAGCGCATTGGCTTCTCAACGCTCGGCTCAACACTGAGAGTTGAAAATCCAGTGCGCGATAAAATTTCGTCGCGATATTTTTACATCAGTGCGAACGCGGGCTTAGAGATGTACTCACTTTAGGTAAGTAGATAAATAGATTAGTGTGCCTGAGGAACGAAAATAATATGCAGCAGGATAATTGGAAAATTCGTAAAGGATCGGAATATTAGAAACTAAGAAAGATTTAATTTATTTAATTTATTATTTACCTACTAACTGCACCACGCGGTTACACTCGCGTAAGTCTGGATCCCGTGGGAATATCTGAATAAAAAGTATTTTCTATGTCCTTGTGTTGTTCTCCCCATGTGCCGAATTTCATGAAATGAAAATTAAAATAAATTGATTATTCTGTAAATAGGATATTGCAATCACTTTTAGAAGCATAATATAAAAAAAAAACTAGATAAGTTTTGAGTTTCCTATCTGACTACTCTGAGAAGAAAGACCGAAACAAACTCATAGGTAATGTCTCTTTTAAAATCCAGACATAATCTTGGTCAGGCCATAATGAGGATCATGTAGATAGTGTCTGAAATGGTCTTTTGAGAAAATAACCACACAGATTTGAGTGGACCTGTCCTGTCAGTGCAAGCATTTGTCAGTAATCGTGGAGCTCAACTCAGAACTTAAGGAGCTCAACTCGACGAACAATACCAAATAAAGGACATTTGGGTAGACCGCATAAACTACTCAAACTGCCAGACCATCATTAAACAGTACCTCATGAAAGATGGATCTACTTTAACCAGTCTGAAACCTGGTTGAACTAGTAGGTCCCTATTTCTTGTACTATAATTATGTCTATCAACTCTTTACTAAAAAGATGTAATTTTTTTCTTACGTACATGATGTTTTCATAGATATATTGACTAAAGCCATGAAACTCCTTAAAGAAGACACTGTATTTTCCCGAGGGTCGACTTGGAGGGATATGGCAATAACCCACTGAATTACGTCACCACCCGTATATTTAAACGTAATTCCGATAGGTGCACTGCTCAGTGCTCACACAAAATAAAAAAATTCCATCGGACCTAACTAAACACGCGTAACGAAACCATAGCGCGATCTATCTCGACGCCAACGCCATCTATCGAGCTTTATGAAAAACCTATTATTTAAGTGATCGCGCTATGATTTCGCGTCCCGCTCAGACAGACACGATCATCCAAACACATATTAAATGTGGAAAAAAAAATACAACATGTAAAAAAAACCTTGTCCGATCCGTGAGGGTGTTGTTAAGTAACGTACTCAGTCTATTTATGTGGAAATTTTCAGGAAAAAAGAAAAAAACATCGGCAATTTTTGTTTCAATGGGGAATTTTACCGGCTTTATTACATGGGGCGCGGGCGATCGTCGTTTAGCGGGTGTCTACAAGTCATAATTTATAACCCCTGTTGAAAATTTGGATTTGGGGTAATTTAGGTACTAAGAATGTGAATTTTAATTAGCAATAACTTTTATATTTTCAATAATAATAGATTTTTTAGTACTTTTTGGTAATTTTATTGCAGTATCTACGAGTATGTGCCCCTCACGGATCGGGTTTTTTTACATTCATAAACTCACACCTTTTTTCATGGGGAGAGGCAGAAACTGCAGAACGCCACCAACATTTCTATTCCTTTTGCTTCGTTTACGTTCATACACACGCAGGTCGCGAGTACTCCGCACCTGACCTTTCTGAAGAACATCAACAATAAGGTCACTATAATTATGACCTTCACATAAATACACTGACGGACTCATAAACTGCATCAAAGTTCAGGATTACTTTCGAATTAATATTTTTGATAAATATGCAAACTTTTTAGATTAAACTAAATGATAATGTGGAGACTGTCCACTAATCGTATAAGTTCCCTTCAAAATGGTTGAGCTAAACGGTGCTGACCCATGCGTCATGTTCGTGAACGGGCGTCGTCAGTAGGGACTGGTCATTTCTTATCTGCCACGGCTTATTTTAATTTTTGAATTGTTTTTATCTTTGTATTACGGAAGCTTTTTACGTGCACATCTTTCTACATTGTTCTCACATGTATAATTTCAACATGAATGATGTAACCAATATTTTGTAACAATATTAGGATTTAGAAGTATGTCCGTGGAGTTTCTTGACCGTTCTTCTCCATAGGAACCTACACATTGGAATGGGCAACTAGCTTCATATTTCTGACTGACTGACCCCTTGACAATTCAAAAGTGCCTGTAAATAGTTAAATTGAAATAAATGCTTTGAGTTTGAGAATGAATCATTAAAAAAAAAATGAATGGCAGTAAAAGATAAAATTATAGCCGGGAAAATAAAATGTATGCATGCAGTCTACGGTTTCTAGAGTATACCGAAGGTTTGTAGAGACATGTTCTTACAATAGGAGACCCGGTACCGGCAGAACCCGAGCAACCACCCGTCGTGACGACCGATTTATTGTTTCAACTTCCCAACGAAATCGTTTCCTCACGTCAGTAAACATCAAAACAGAGCTGAACGAAGTGCGTGGAATAAACGTGAGTGCACGAACAATATGAAGGAGGCTTAAGGAAGCGGCAATCACCCCTTTTAGACCAGCAAATGGTCCAAAGCTGTCTACTCAAACCGAAAGTGAGTAGCGGAAAATGTCGCTAGTCTATTGAATTTAACTGCGGTTTCGCTGCTATGGTTTCGCAGCGGAGATGTGCTACCAAGGTAATAATAAAATTTTCTCGATAGTATTACATCACGAAGCTACCTCTAATTTCCACACATTTTCGCTTTTTCCTTAATATGCTTGTATCTACATTGCCACATGCGAACTACGCATCTAAGACCTGACGTCACACAAATCCTGCATCGCACAATAAGAGTTTGCCGCGCGAACGACATATACATATAAGACATCCGACTCACTGGATCATGACGCAGCGTCACCCCGACTCACTGGGGCATCACTGCAATCATCACAATCACTGCAATTACCAAAAACAGTTTCGACTCATAGCGAACTATACGGCACCCGGTTCCGACTCACTGGAACCTCAGCTGGCACTGTGAAGCATCGCAAGATATAAGACTCACCTACTATCGACCTCCGGTCTCCGGAGCAGCGTGATGTGGCGACATCTGCATCGCCACATGCAAACTACGCATCAAAGATCTGACATCACACAAAATCCTGACGTCACACGAATCCTGCATTGCGCAATTAGAGTTTACTGCGCGAACGATATATAAGTATAAGACTATCCGACATCAATCGACCCGTCTGGTCGGAGGATCCTCCCTTTTCTATAGAGTAGGATGAGTATCATACTTCTATATAACTTTTAGGATATTAATTTGATAATTATTTGAATCATAAATACGGAAAAAAATCTCGTATTAGGTATCGTAATAAATCCTTTTATTTTAGGATTTATTACGATAAAACCCTTTCAGGTTCAGCACTTACTACGTTCTTAAACCAAGAAAAAAAATTGCCTTCCGTCGCATGTTGCGGGTACTATAAGCATATTTTGCGGGAGTTCATTTTTGCTGTCTTTATACGCATAACGAATTCAATTTCAAAATTATGTAGGGTTTATATGGGCAATTCATCCGTCGTCGTCGCCGCATTCTTAACGTTCTAATTAAGTTGCATTCCTCTATTTAAAGCGAAAATAATTACCAGAGAGTAATTATTGTCCCTTTGGTCTGTTTACTTATGGAATACTTACTTAATTAATGTTACTCGTTTCGCAATTTGTGCCATATTGCTTACGATATTGCTTTCACAGCTGGTTCGCAAATGCAAGCACTATAAGAACAATGGGTAGGTTAACGCACAGATATCATTATATACAATAAGTGGTGGGGTTAAGTCTTTCTGTCGATACTGTTCATTTTAAAGTTAACTTATTTGTTGTATTATCATAAAATTGGTATTTTAGAGGCATGAGGAACAGGGTGTAAAGTTCACTCATCCACCATAGAAAAGGGAGGATCCTCCAACCAGACGGGTGTTGTGTCTGGCGGGCCGACTGCCCAACTGTTGATTTCGGATAGTCTTATCTTTGTCGTTCGCGCGGTAAACTCTAATTGCGCGATGCAGGATTTGTGTGACGTCATGTCTTTGATGCGTAGTTAGTATGTGGCGGTGTAACCGCTACATCACTTCCCTCCGGAGACCGGAGGTCGATAGTGGGCTGAGTCTTGTATCTTGCGATGCTTCACAGTGCCAGCTAAGGTTCCAGTGAGTCGGAACCGGGTGCCGCACAGTTCACGGTGAGTCGGAACTGTCTGCGATGATTGCGGCGGTTGTGGTGATTGAGGTGATTGCGGTGATTGAGGTGATTGAGGTGATAGCGGTGATTGCGCTGATTGAGATGATTGCGTTGATTCCCCAGTGAGTCGGGGTGATGAGGCTGAGGGTGATGACCAGGAATGCGCGTTCGCTGCATGCTGGTGGTCAGGATACCCGTTGAAGCCGAGGGTGCTGGCTGTCTGCGTGACTCGCCTCACGAACGCTTGCGGGAGTGATGATGATGACGTCACGCTGAAGTAGTTGCACGAAGGCTGCGTTGACGTTCATACTCGGGGTCACCAATTTAGAGGCATGAGGAACAGGGTGTAAAGTTCACTCATCCACCATAGAAAAGGGAGGATCCTCCAACCAGACGGGTGTTGTGTCTGGCGGGCCGACTGCCCAACTGTTGATTTCGGATAGTCTTATCTATGTCGTTCGCGCGGTAAACTCTAATTGCGCGATGCAGGATTTGTGTGACGTCATGTCTTTGATGCGTAGTTAGTATGTGGCGGTGTAACCGCTACAGTATTCTATTGAAACCCGATCGCACCACTAATCCCAGAAAAAATAATAATTGTTAAAATATAAATATTTGTGACATCATTCTGTGTCCGCCCCTTAAGGTACCTGTCCCAGCGCCCACGAGGAACTATAGCTATAGCTATCAATGATGTTCGGGTTCGAGACACGTACAAAAGATTCTAGATCTTGTGTACGGTGTAACTAATAGAGTTACGTGTAGATGATCGGTGACTGTTCACACCGCCGGTGAGGACTCGCTCCACTAGTTTGTCGCAGCGACAAGAGCTATCAAAGAGAGTACTCGCTCAGCGACGCTCGCTTGGCGGGTAGAGCACTCTCACAGATTCTCGCTTGGTACTTACATACCAGCGAGTAGGTAATCGCTCATCGAAGCCTACTTGTTTTTAGTTGCTAGTTCTACGGTGGTGAGACAGGTGCCTCAAAAAATTTACTAAAGTAGGACAATGATTAAAATTCTTCAAAAATCTAAAGTCAAAATTCTGCTCTGATTGAGCAGCAAGTACTCGGCACAAAATGAATTATAATTTGCCCTGTAGCGAAATAAAAGTAATTATCGTTTTCTATTGTCAAACGGAGTTTTGTTTCTAAATAATGAAGTTGGATAACTTCGACGAAGAGCAAAGCAATTGTTAAATTCGAATGGAACAATATGCCTGTAGGTCTTGTCAAGGGGGAATTTATTTTTGCATTGATAGTACTAAAGTTTATCTTACTTATTTTTCAAATGTCAAAAATATAATGTTAGGTCTATAATATTATTTTTTACGTAATAAGTGTCGTGTTATAAATGGTTTGGTGCAAGATACCTTATACTCAACAGTAAAGTTTTTAAACTTACGGTTGTATAAAACGCAAAATTAAAAAGTTTAATACGAAATTATATATAATTACCATTAAATGGAGAAAACACAACAACGTTGACGTACAAAACAATTGCTTTAAATATAAGCATTTCGTAGATTTAAATACGTCTGGTAAACTTTTGTAACAATCAGCTTCCAAATTACTTTTGGAGACAAATAATTACTGAGGACAATTTGAAGTAACGAAGTACTAGCTGACGTAAACATCTTTTGTATATTATTTTGAGAGTAGGCTTATTTAGAAGGGTTCATTTTCAGAAAGTTTCATTTTCTGAAGGTCAATTTTTAAAAGCTTACTTTTTGAAAATCCACCGTTCATTCATTCATTTTTTTCTTAAAAATATTAATTAGAAGTAAAGGAGCGTGGGCTTGTGGGCTTTTAGAAGAGCACTAAAGTATTAAATACTATTATAATCTTTAGACAAGAAGAAAAGAACATAAAAATACGTACAAAGGTGAAGCTTATTTCTAAAAAAAATCTCTTCCAGCATAATGATTCACATAATGACCCATCGCCAACTAGTAAGCGACTAGCTATCAACGATTTTTCACTCAAAAAACGTTCAAAAGATTATATTATGTAGGTCAAAGCCGGTGAGTACTCGTTTTTCGCAGCGACAAAAGCTATCCTAGAGAGTACTCGCCGAGAGACTCACGCTTGCTACGTATGCATACCAGTGAGTAATCGGTTGTTGCCGTCGCGCAGTCGCTGCTCGTGGCTTAGTTGCCAGCAGGGCTAACATGACAAGCACGAGAAAGCTCTCTATCTCGTTTTGTCGAAATTTGTCTACAATTCTGACGTCATTCTAATCCCTAACATGACCGTAAACGACGAGATATCTCGAAAAAGGCACTTTGACACTTCTATCTCGCGACGAGAAACCGATGTTGCAAGTTATTAAAAACAAATTATTTTTTTGATAGCAACATCGGCTTGAGATTCCGTTTCATTCATTCAATGTTGCCGATTTTCTTTTCACAAATGCCTCTAAACTAGACTAAAAATCACCAAAATTTTGATTATTCCTGTCGACCGACGATTTTCCATTCTGAAATAGACTAAAGTGACACAACTTAACTATATTTTAGTTTGACGGCACTGAGCTATTAATTTAGTGAAAATGGCAATTTTGCTATTCAGAATTTTACGTTCTTCACTTATAATGTTGATTGTCTAAGTATTTAATCGCGATTAAAAAATGAACTAAAATTCACACCAACACCTCGAAGGTGCAAAAACAATACTGTCTTTTTTTCTTTTCTCTTGCTTTTATCTCGAAAACGGTGTGTCCTATCGCAAAAATAATGAAAATTTCGACCCCCTTTATGAAACCCATAAACCCCTAACACTCAACATGTAGGTAATATTGTTTCATATTTTCCATACAAAAAAAGAAAAATTCCTTAGAAAACACGTCGTTCCAGTATAAATAGTAGTTTAAAACGAAGTATTTTCATTATTAATATATTTTAAAATAAAATGATGACTAAAATAAGTACAATTAAGAAACTGCCATGTTATTTTGGAGTTTTTTTTTGTATCATAATTTTGTCTACTCTTCTCGTCGTCAAAATCGACGACGAGTAAATACGACTAAATGATAGAAAAATCGGAGATTATCTCGTGTTGAATTGTTAAAAATCGAGATAACTAAGGTGCCATGTTAGGGTTTGTCGAGAAAACATCAATTTTGACAGGAGGAGTCGACTATTTTGTATGGAAGTGCTGTCAGAAAACGAGAAAGTGACCGAAATAGACAAAAATTACTCACGCGAGAGCGAGTAATTGTCGCGTGTGTCATGTTAGGCCTGCAGATCTATTCGCTTCTCGGTGTCTTACACCGGTTACAATGCTTCACGGATCGTCGCGTCAGTATCGCTGCGTACGTCGTCCGTTCGTCATTTGTATGGAAATTTATTAGACGTTATTCACTGACGTACGCATGCACGCGCACGATTCTACGAGTACGCCCTGCATACGAAGAAACTGGCAGCCGATCAATGTGTATATCGGAACGACGGTATGCACCGACGGTGACGGTCAGTTAAGCACTGTACCCGGCCTTAGAATGAGATTGTGACGCAAGTAACATAACATCACACCTGTATTCCCCGAAGGGTTAGGCAGAGGTGTACCTATAAGTATATCCACGCTATGTTTAAGTCCTACGTAATAGGGGTCGGGCCTATTGCCATCAACCGGGAAAATATGAGTGACACAATATGATAACGCTCTACAAAGCCGCCTTTTTTTCTAAGGCCATATAACGACTACTGCGTGAACACTTAAGGCTCCGTTCACGAAAAAAACCCTTCTTGAAATAATTGAAACATTAAGTCTGTGTTTAAAAGTACAGTTTTCGTTTTGCTAAACCATACTTGTCAGTCACAGCACCTGTTAATAGTTGCATTAGTTTTGTACTCTCGAAAATATGGTTTATTTCGCCTTTGATTTACTTAATGAAGATATTGTATAATCATAAAATATTATTTTGGTTTTATTTCAAGGATAGCTGAAGACTAATGTGTGATTTTGAAATTTTGTGATATTGTTTGCTAAATAATAGGAAAAAATACATTACTAACAGGGTTTAAAAAAAAAAGGTTTCTGCTATATTTTGTATCGAAGTTGAAAAAAGTGGTTCAGCCACATGCAAGTAAACCATATAACGATGTTGATGATATTTTTAACTGTTCAAAATCAAAAGTAGTTTAATGTAAAAAAAGTGATTAATCGTCGGTCTCGTGTAATTTTTCGGAAAACTTGTTTCGAATATTTGTGATTTTCCATGAATACTTAACTTATTTCAAAAATCCCTATCAGCCACATGCAAAACAAAAAACTCAACTTTTCAAATCACATTAGTTTAAATTCTTCTTCCCTTTCTCACAACTAATGAACAAAACTGATCAAAGGAGATGTTCCAAATCCGGCCCAGAATGTGTGGAAAAATACAGATAAATTGCTTAAAAGCATACTTTTCTTGTAATAATTTGATATTTATCAATTATTTTTATCGAGTTTCAACATGGCGTCTCACTAATTTAGGTACTCTGTGGTTAAAAACAATGACAGTAAACCATAGATGAACTGTCTACTGTCACTTCAATCACTTTCGTTATCGTTCGCGGTTTGATGTTCGTTTTGTTTTAATTTCTCGAGTCTACAAAAGACTGAACGAAATTCAGTGATTTGACAATTAAGACAAATAAACATGTCAAACTTCATTAATCAAACAACATGACAGCTTACCGCCATGACGGGTTTTTGTTGTGTGGTGCAATTTCAAGTGTACATTCTTGTGTTTTACTACCAAACAAAGCCAACTTAAAGTAATTGGATGATGGAAAACTGTTTTAATTGTGTTTCCCCATTTTTTTGTATGGTGTACATAGACGTGGCCGGGGCTCCATACATTTTGAAACATCTCTTTTAGTCGATATCGTGCACGGCCTCTTAAGAAATTCACAGTTCAAATAATAAGTATCCACAACAGAGAAGAAAATCGATCCGTTTTCAGTTTATACTTACCAAGTTTCTCAACTTTAAGTGGGTGCTTTATAAAGTGTCGTTATAACTTCAGTGCGTATGGCAGGTGTGAACGTGGCTTATCAATTACTCGCCAACTTGAAACTTAGTGAACCGAGAGTTAATGACGCACATCGATTTTAAGATAAAGTTCGGCTTTGAGGAGCATCAGTCTCTTTATGGGCATGTATTTAATCGAACTTCTAATAATTCCCATTTTACGCTCCTAAAAATATTATTGAACATTCTAATATAATGATTTAGCCTCTTTTTGCTCGCCGGCTGCTGCCGTGGCTCTACTCATTTGTACTCGCTCGGCTTGCGCAAACCTTTTTTTTTGGTCTCGGGGTGGAAAATCCTCGTGGATGTCTGTCAGACTCGTACTGACTAAAAACCACCCCGGTTTTCAATCTCACACCTAGTTACGCCGGGGGTCGCGGGGACGTAGATACTTCCGCAACCCTTGACTGGTGCCGGCCCGCCATGGCGGGCCTCTCCTCGTTTCGAGGGGGGGGAGTGAGGTGTTTGACTCCCCCCGTGACGTCTTAGAGGGGCATACATGGAACACTACGCGCCACCACCTCGGGTCCGATGTATGGGGGGCGACGGACGTCCCCGAGTCCGTCACCCATGGACCCAATTAGGGGGGCTGGAAGAGAGCGTTGTCCGCCCTCCTCAGGCGCCTAGTGCGCCTGCTGCGGGCAGGGTGGGAGGATGTGATCTCCCTCTCCCTTTCCGCAGTTTCCTTCTGCGAGACAGTCATCTCGCAGAAGGAAACCACCGCGCCCAGGACTCTTCGCTACCGGCCATAGAATTCACGATGGGCGGCAGCAACAGGTCACTGCCCACTCCAGAGACGAGGGCACGGCGTGGCTCCTCCCATGCGGCACACTCTGCCAGCGTATGCCGCGCCGTGTCGTCCCGACAGTCGACGCAGTGGTGACACATCAAGCTATAGATTTCCAGTATAAGCTGACCTCGTATATTGTAAAGACATCCTATACTATGCGAGATCAGCTTATAATGGAACAGTACAGCTTGATATGTAGCCGTATGTACATATTCTTTCTAAAACTTGTTGTGTCATATTCTAGCGCGTGTAAAGTGTACAGGTAGGTACTATCGCGGACACTGGCGTCTGACCACTTTTCGACCTTATTGCCCAGGTGGTCAGGCGCCAGTGTCCGCGATGGTACCAACTATATCTTTCCAAATTGTAACCAATTTGCTGTACAAGAATAATAATTTTATTTCATAACTTTGGGCTCATATCTGATTCTAACTATACAAAAAAGTTTTAACGACTCACAAAGTTCCTATTTGAATTTTCCAGACTGCTCATGAAAAGAGTAACTTTCTTGTACCTATAAACGATCTCAATTCTAATAGTTATGTTTTGGTTATGCTTTTTAACTTTCTTCGAGTCTTTCTTAAAGAAATGTTTAATTTGGACGGTGCTAAATTGGACTTGCGTTTACACTCAAGCGTTCAAACCTTGGTAAAGTAAATGCAATAATCTGCTTAATGTCTTTGATAGTACAAACTAACGAATTTCATCACTTTTGATGTATCGAAGACATGACCACCGACCTTGGTAAACAGCTGGGTAATTGCGTAACACACATAAAATGGCAATCTAAGCAAAGCCTTTCTATTTGACAGTTCAACCACGTTTATTGCGTTGTTTACCTTGTTGAGCACACGAATTTTTCAAACCTATGAAGCTATGGATGTCAAAATAAAAGGCATTGATATCGATTGTCATTTTATGTGTGTTATGCAATCACCCCACTTCTTCTTAGCGTACCGATGGCAATCTAAATTGGCATCAGTTCCTGTAACGTGCAGACTACAGAACATGCAGGACACAATATTAGTGTCCTATCGTTGGTGGAACAGCAAAGTCTCAGTCGTCTATGAATCTCCATCTGAACAAGATTTCCTTGCCGCACTGATTGCCTAGGGCAGTTTGTAGTTCTGCCGTTCCTCTGGATAAAAGAAACCATAAAAATATAGGAACTAGTTACGGAGTGTAGTGCGGAGTTTTTGCAGCAAAAACTCCGCGATCAGAACTGAATTTCATTGGAGTTGTACAGTAAGAATTCTATTCCATTCTATTTCTGGGTAGAATTTCATTTTTGAATTCCGAAACTAATATGCAATAGCTATTTCTGTTCTGTTAGCTGGATAATATGCTCGATATTGAGGCGTTACGGGCTTAAACAGGCGAGATTGGCATACTACGGTTATGTAAAATTGGGTAGAACTGCCAATAACCTCAAACTGTTATAGTCTACCCAAATATCGCGAGATTTTTCTGTTAAAGGTACTTTTATTTTACACTAGCTTTCAGCCCGCGTGTTCGACCGTGTGGTTTTAGAATTTTATTTTACTCACACAAACGACATCACCCTATTTTTCACTAATAATAAAAATGCGAAAGTGACTTTGTTTGTTTATTTATTACGCTTTCACTCTAAAGCGGCTGAACGGATTTGGATGAAATTTGGCATATGGGTAGACCATCATGACATAGGATACTTTTATTCCGATATTCCCACGGGATCGAGACTTTTGCGGATAAAACAGCGCGGCGCAGCTATTACTTAGTCTGGCCATAAATACTGTTACAATTAAAAATAAGAAAGAAATTACATTTGAATTTGGAATATGTCATTTTTATACGATTGTTCATTGAGTTTTCTAATTTTGGCACCAATACATTGTACAATATTTTGCGATATTAAAATGGAGTGGGGTGAAGAGAACCGAATCGCTGTAATTGCATTACACAAAGTTGGTATGACTTAGGACTTGCAGCCTATAAGAGACGCACTGGTCATTTATTAACTGATAATTTAAAAAATAATAGGGTGGTAAAATCGAAACAACTACTGCAGCGGTACGCAAAGGGAGGTCACAGATTTTTTTTGTTTACGGATGAGAAAATCTTTACAATTGAACAACATGCTAATCGTCACCACATTCATACTTCTGTCCAAAATGGGGACGCATCCAAAGTTTGGAAATTTCTTAGATCATTGGGGGTCGGTAAAACACGTCAAGACACAATTCCAAAAGACATAGACATTGATGCAATGAATACTCATTTTACTGCCTCGTCCAATTTTAATAGGGCAATAAAATTAAATACACTGAATTATCTTTCTTCACTTCCGACTCCCAGTAATTCTCCATTTGTTTTTAGTCAGTTCTTCGCATGTGATGTTAAGAAGAGCATACTATCGATTACTTCCAATGCAGTAGGAAGTGACTGTATCAGCCGTAATATGTTAGTACCTGTGCTGGATTTTATCCTTCCCATCATTTGTCATATCCTCAATTTTTCTGCATCTAGTGGTGTCTTTCCATCCTCATGGAAAATAATTCCTTTCCTCATGGAAAGATGCTCATTGAGCATCTTTCCATGAGGAAAGGAATTATTTGAGCATTGCTCAAATAATTCCTTTACCTAAAAAGTCTAATCCCTCATCCTTTTCTGAATACCGTCCAATATCCGTCCTACCATTCCTATCCAAAGTCCTTGAACGGTTAATTCACAACCAAATAAGTACTTTCCTTTCTAAAAATAATCTCCTCAACCCCTTCCAGTCTGGCTTCCGTCCTGGTCATAGCACCACCACAGCGCTTCTGAACATTACGGATGATATAAGGTCAGCCATGGAAAATGGAAATCTAACGGTCTTAGCTTTGCTAGATTTCAGTAATGCTTTTAATACCGTTGATTTTGATATTTTGCTCGGCATTTTATGCTCTCTTAACATATTTCCATCGGTAATTGACTGGTTTCGTACTTACCTGTTCGGCCGCCGGCAACGTATTTGCATTGGAGAGACCTTGTCTTCCTGGAGTAATACTTCTGCCGGTGTACCTCAGGGTGGCGTTCTATCTCCTTTACTTTTCGCAGTTTTTATTAACTCAATCTCCGACAAACTAATTTCTTTCTAATTTCTTTCTACCATCTATATGCAGATGATTTACAAATTTACTCGCGAGCTCCTCTTGGAAGTCTATCCGAGGCTATCTCAACGATTAATCGTGATCTGGCCCGTATATGCGATTGGAGTAAGCGATATGGACTTATGGTCAACCCCATAAAGACGCAGGTTTTGGTGGTAGGCAGTTCTAGGACGGTCGCAAGGATCGACTGGACGACTCTTCCCCAAGTTTCTTTTGACGATTCAGTTGTTTCCTTCAGTGAGAAAGTTAAAAACTTGGGGATCTTCATCGATAAAAACTTTTCTTGGAATACCCAGCTACAGGAAGTTAGCCGCAAACTATTTGCATCCGCTGCATCTTTGAAGAGATTACGTAATTTTCTACTGACTGCCACCAAGATTGCGCTTGCACAATCGCTACTTCTTCCCATTCTTGACTATGCTGATGTCAGCTATCTTGACCTTACCCAAGACCAACGCGATAAACTTGAGCGGCTTCAAAATGTTTGTATAAGGTACATATTCGGTTTGCGCAAATATGACCATGTTTCCGAATTTCGTGTGAAGCTCAAGTGGTTACCAATTCGCCTTCGCCGGAATGTTCATATTCTTTCCCTTTTGTATAATGTGCTTTTTTCCCCTTCCACCCCTCTCTATCTCAAGAAACGTTTCCAGTTTCTTTGCAACTCCCACACTAAATTTTTAAGGTCATCAGATAACTTGAAGGTTAAAATGCCTATGCATTCCACAACTTTCCTCGACAAGTCTTTTACTGTCCAGGCCGCTCGTTTGTGGAATGCATTGCCAGTTCAAAATAAACGCGCGCAATCATTACCAATATTTAAGAGACTCGTGAAGGAACATTACTTGTCGTTGTGATCTTGTTCTCGTAACTGTAATTATCTATAGTCTTCATTTATTTTTGTTGTTTATATATTTAGAAAGTATGTATGTATTTATGTATTTATTATTTTTATGTTTCTTTTATTTTATATATCTGTGTATCTATTCTAGTATATTGTATAGTTTTTATTTGCACCAACGACAGCCCCATTTTAAAAATAAAAACATTTAACTATTCACTAATCCATCTATCTATCTTTATAGATAATATTAGTAAGTGAGAATAGATCAATATTTCTGCTGATTTCTCAAAAACATTTATTTCTCAATCAAACACACCAGAAACACTTCGGTAATGTTTTCTTCGGTCTTTACGTACATACCTATGCAGTATTAAATAAGTTACGCATTCTTTTAAAACAACTTACAAGCAAGTATTCGATGTCGGAGCACACGTAAGTTCAACTCAAACATGAGACTCGAACAATTTGAGCATTCTTCGTGTAACTATCTCATTTCGGTTCGAATTCTCGTTGTTTGTGGCGTATTTGTAAGTAGAGCTTTATAATTTCTAAATACGTTATTTCATTATTTCAACACCACAGGATTTCGCGACTATCAGGATATCGAAGATTATGATGATTTTATCATTTTTTTTTTTTTTTTCTGATGATAGGGTTATCACTTTCAGCACCCAAAAATGTAACTACTCATTTTTGTTGAGACAATTCATTTTCTATTGTTAAATATTAAAATGTTTTTGGTTTCAGATTTTTGATAAGTGAAAAAACCGTTTAAAAAAAAGAACTGAACTCGGAAAGATCCGAATTCCTTCGTGTTAAGCATCTGGTATTTTACTGGCAGGTTAACATTACTCAACAATAATGTATGTGAAAATAAAATGCTGCTACCCTATAAAACCTTCGCAAAAAAATAATTTCAAATTTTCAGAAAATCATATATAAATTGCTTCAAATAACATTAAAAAAAACATTTTTTCGCTTTATTGATATTTGGCTTTATCGCATGCCATTTAATTAAAACATAAAAACGTTGCATAGGTACACAATAACTTTAAATAACTTTTTTTTATGGATAACCAGAATAAAAATTATGGCTCTGGTTCTAAGCTTTATTGGTTTTTGGGAGTTCTACTCTATCATTCAAAACAATGTACAGGTACTATAGATTAGAAGAATAAAAAGCGATGTCCTTTTTTGAGGCATTTTTTTTGTGTATGGGTAGTATTGGTTATTAGGAAAACCGTTTGAATTTCAGTACAAATAATTTACAATCACATTAATTACACTAGCAATTCACACACTGTAGTAGGTAGACACGGCTACTCATCAACTATACATTTCCAGTATAAGCTGATCTCGCATTGTACGGAAATTCTATACAATGCGAGATCAGCATAAACGTCTTAACGTTTCACTGCTTGACCGCTACCGACGCATTCTGCTTATCCCCCCGGTCGAGCGTTATGTTGTAGACTCCGTCGAACGCCGCTAGGCGGCGCTGGCGTCCCGAATAGTTAACTCAGAAACGTATTTCCGACAAACCTAATAAAAACTTTTATGTACAGACATCGCCCAACTACAATCTGTCAAATTTATTTTATAGATTTAGAACTTTAATACTAAATCATAAGGCTCAAAGTTGATTGGGAAAAATTGACAGTTTCGGGTAAGTTGATCTGCTGGCGTCTGTAAAACCACGTATAACTCACATATAGATAATAAGGGTTGTTTAAGAAATCGTCAATTTATATTTTTACCTATCTAACGTTATTAAATCCCAAAGAATGCCGTTTTCCTTATAAACGTTTATTCCCTTCCAACCTCTCTACTCTCTTTTATGGCTCACGAAGAGCGGAAGGATCGACCGATGTCGAGTGGAATCCTTCAGAATTCCCTAATGACCGAAACTACTTGAAATCATGGGAGCTTGGGCTTAATGTGATGTTATGGACCAAGATACGGGGTTATGGACTAAATACCGTGGCCTGACGATATTTAGTTATCTTGGTCTATAACCTCGATAGACAGTGACATCGTTCAACGACGTATTCGAGGAAAAGACATTTTTTTTTTCAAGGCAATCGTAGTGACGAAGTTTGTATCCAAACTTGCACTCTGATCTAGATGTGAATGGTTGATTGATGAAAGAAGTGAGTGAAATTGGGAGTTTCCTTGAAAGTTTTATGTTTCATTTCAGTCAAGGCTCCGTTTTGCAAAGTGACTTTCCCAATATAGAATCTAGGTTTTGTTAGTAACCTTTTTGGGACTTCGTTTAGCCCTTAAAGCAATAATGATAAACTAAGAAAAGCAAGTACAAACATTCCCTTTGGATTAATAAGTATACCTGTAAATTCAATCGTCTGGAGACTGCCTCGTTGGTCTAGTGGTCGCAAGCGATACTGCTGAACATGAGGTACTGGGTTCGATTCCCAGGTCGGGCAAAGTGTTATTGGGTTTTTCTTTCTGAACTTTCTCAGAAGCAATCCCGGAGTCTGGATTTGTGCCCGGTTGATGGCAATAGGCTCGCCCCCTATTACATGGGACTTAAACATAATTGGCCAAATGTGGGTGTACTATACAGGGTGTTAAAGTAATTGCGTGCCATAGCTTAGGGGTAGGTTCAGTATCGATAAAGGAAGCCAGAAAAAAAAACAACCATTATTAGCACCTACTAACTAAAATAACAATCGTTTAGAATTAAAATTATTTTATTTGTTTAAATGCTTACCTAGTAACGATCGAACCCGTTGTCATTTTGTCCTTCACTTCTTCTAAACGATTGCTATTTTAAGTTAATTAGGTTGAACTTGTTTTTTTTTTTTTTTCTGGCTTCCTTTATTGATACAGAACCTACCCCCAAGCTATGGCACGCAATTACCTTAACACCCTGTATATAGGTACACCGATGCCCAACCCTTCGGGGAAACAAGGCGTGTATTATTAAATTCAATCCGACAGTTTTTCTACAAGTAGATACCTATTACATGTATAGACAAAGTGAGTAGCCGTTAGTCAAATTACTATTTTAAATTTTTTATATAACCTCAATTTTCGTCGATGATTATTCAATTACAATTTACCTAATAATGTTATCCAAACAATAATTGTTGGAAAAAGTGATGAGAAATAGAATTGAAACCAGACTACATACAGATAAATGTGTTACTAATTCTCTTTAGTGATTGATTTCGTAAGAAATTAACGTGATCAGGGTTTGTTTTGACTTTCGTCAGATACTTTTGGAACAGATATTAGTTTCCTTGTTGTACGTACATGTACGATAACGTAATAACATCTCTTGTGGGTAGTTCAGTGAATCGTTAGCAGCTCGCACCGCAGACCTCGGGGGGGTTTATCACGCATCACATGTCATGCCAGCTTAGAGCTCACTCGTGAACCGCATGGAATCCATCAGACTCTAACTATTACTTCGAGAACAATATTGCCTTGTCTTGTTGCTTGCAAACACGTTCACTATATTTCCACCAACAAATATATGTTAGTCTAAGTATTTGCACTCATATTGTCTTTTATGTGAATTGCTTATATCATTTTCAGGGTTTATAGATCTGTACCTAATAATTAGGGTAAATTACAATTATATATATTATATATTTTGTACATTTGTAAGTAAAGCTATAACCCTTTCCCGTGTCATCACTGCGTGTCTCGCCCAGAGGACACGGTGGAGCATACGGTGGAGTGCTGCCCGGCTTGGGCAGAGCACCACCGTGTCCTCGTGGAGGCGATCGGTGGCGGGGATCACTCGCGTCCGGCCCTGGTCCAGGCCATGGTACGGAGCGAGGGGCATGGGAGGCCGTCACCTCCTTCTGCGAAGCAGTAATGTTCGCGAAGGAGGAGGCGGAACGCGTGAGGGAGAGGCAAACTTCGCGCCCTCACGCCCCTATCCGCTGCAGGAGACGCCCTGGGCGTCGGGAATGACAAGCCGATTCCCGGCCACCGTAGGCGCGGGCTTGTGGACGGTAAGCAATGGGTAGCTCGCTGTCCGGTAAGGACCAGGCCCGGGCCGACGAGGGCACGTTGTGTTTCACGCGCGCCTCAAAGAGATATCAGCGAGTGAAGGAGTCCGATGGGACCGATGCCTGCCGGGGTTGCGGGAAAGTCCTAAAGGGATACCGTGGCCCCTGGCAATGTAAAGACAACCGAAGGAACACGGGTGGGTTTTAGTCAGTAAGAGTCTGACACGCCCTCTCAGTCCGCCCAGAGCGGGAGAAGTCATTTGATGATTTCAGACCCAAAAAAAAAAAAAATGCTATAACCATTTTGAATGTAATAGGTAGGTAATACGGGCTGGTTTCCGCAACTCCACGTCAAAGCGCGCATTTTGCGTACGGGAAAATGTATAGGTACTTATTTGCAATATAATTATTAAAACAATTTTTACAGTTATCAAAAAGAAAAAGATAGAGGTAGTAATAAAAACCGGCCAAGGGCGTGTCGGACCAAGCACAATGTAATGTAATGTAAGGCCATTGAAGGGTTCTGAAGTTGGGATGAATTTATCCAAAAACAAACGTAACATTGTAGGTACTCCCATACCGATATACATCACGTTCAATTCTCCAACTGCAAATGTAAGCTAGTAATTGCAAATAAAATATGTGATAATACTACAAATCAACGATATTCGAACTGTTTCCTTTACCTGTGCCGTGAGATCTTGCTACTTGCCTTTCATGATTCTAGGTCAACGAGAAGTACCCTATAGGTTTTGATTTATTTGCGAGTATCAAAATATATCGCGTAAATAGACCTATATTTTTTATTGCGTTGACTTAGAAGCTTGATTTTTTAGAGCTTCAAGGGACCGTAGACTATATACCTATACATATATTAATTTCTACTTGATACCTGCACGCGTTCCTGAGAAATAGGGTTTTGACAGATTGACTGACTAACGGACGGACAACGAAGTGATCCTTTAAAAAGGTTCCGTCTTTTCCTTTTGAGGTACCGAACCCAAAAAAATCAGAGGGTTTACTCAAAATCAATATCTATTTAAAGACCCATTCCTTTATATTTTATAGCCCATAAATTAAATAAGATGATTTATTATCTCTTTGGTGTGTATCCGGAAAAGACAGCGGAAGCGCGAAATATTATAATTATAACGCACCACGGTTCTATTTTCAAATCTCTTCGGTTTAAAGATTTATTTTTTATGGAACAAGATATTTTTTAATTTCATATTCACGGAAATGTCCTGCAGTGTTAATTTATTTTTCACGTGATTCTTGTATGTACGGCGTGTTAATTTACTAGGTAATCAGTACTTATTAACATAATATTATAAAGAAATATTGATTTGTTTGTTTGTACCGAATAAGGTCCGAACTACTGGACAGATTTTAACCATTTTTTTACCAATAGAAAGCTAAATTATCAGGAAGTAGGTAAGATAGGCTATATTTTTTTAAATTCTAGGTCCGTATGCAAAATGTTGCTTATAAAATTCATTTTTTGGCGTGCGTCGAGAAAACTATTGATGATACATAAAAGTTATGTACTACATGATTAAAGTACTCATTATTATCTCCAAAAAAGTCCGCAAAGGAATATATCTTAACTATCATAGTTTAGTCATAACAGCAGTTTTTGTGTTCTAAAATTTAATTAGATCGCCGGTAGAAATAAAAGTTGGTTACATTCGTATCGTAGTGGGATCCTTACTCAAATAAATAGTTTTGTCATCAAGAGTATTTATGTAGCAGCATATTACTTTTTAATTCATTTGAATCGGACTTTAAACGAACTTATCACGAGTAGGTATAAAAATGCAATACGCGAACCGTTCGACGCTGCAGCGACGTTCCCTACTCTATAGTACATTAGGTTAGGTTAGTTTAATTGCTACTCTTGTGACGCAGGTGCTCTCGGGGCATGGCTGCTTCGGGAAGTACCTGTGTCGCATAAACAGGGAGCCGGACGCTCGGTGTCACCACTGCGTCGACTGTCGGGAGGACACGGGTCGGCACACGCTGGCAGAGTGTGTTGCTTGGGAGGGGCCGCGCCGTGCCCTCATCTCAGGTGTCGGCAGTGACCTGTTGCTGCCGGCCGTTGTCGAATCGATGGTCGGCAGCGAGGAGTCCTGGGACGCGGTGGTATCCTTCTGCGAAACGGTTATTTCGCTGAAGGAGGCTGCGCAAAGAGAGCGGGAGATTGCTTCCGCTAACCCGATCCGCAGCAGACGCACCGGGCGTCGGCGGAGGGTGAATAACGCCCTCTTCCAGCCCCCCTAAATGGGTCCAGGGAAGACGGATCCGGGGAAATTCGTCGCCTACTACAACTTAGGAACCGAGATGGTGGTGCGTAGTGTTCCACGCGCGCCTGTCTACGATGTAAGGGGGGAGTTTAACACCTCACTCCCCCCAAACTCGAGGTGGCCCGCAGGGGCGGGCCGGCACTAGCCGGGGATCGCGGAAGTCGCATTAGATCCCGTGATCCCCGGCGCAAGTGTGAGACGGAACACCTGGGTGGTTTTAGTTAGTAAGAGTCTGACAGACCCCTCTACCCTCCCCAGGGCGGAGGACACCCATGAGGATTTCCCCCCGAAAAAAAAAAAAGGTTGAATTTTTGTTTATTTATATGGAAGTATGTTCCGGATTGGCGCAAAAATGACTGAACGGATTTGGGTGAAATTTGGCACACATATAGTTTATAACCTGGATTAACACATATTGTACTGTTAATCCCGGTAGTACGTTACCGTGGGGTATTTTCTGACATCCACGCGAGCGAAGCCGCGGGCAGTCTCTCATAATCCAGAGCTCGGCTCGAGAATACGGAAAATATTTCCACTTTCAAGTATTTTTCCGCCTCAATAATAAGTAAATGCAAAGCTATGGAACCAATTATCATAATAGGATCAACCTTGTGAATATCTCAAAATTTAATACAATTCGTCGATCGTAAATATTTTTACTAAGGCTAAGGCTACTAAATATTATAACTATAGAGGTACTTTTGTAAGGGCGGCACTTAACTTTGATGCTATGATGTAAAGAGGTCCGCGAAACTGCGAATACATGCATGTTACGATGGGAATTGAAAAGTTTTTTTATTATACCTACGTGATACAGTGCACCGGCAGGATATTGGATCCACATTTTAATACTCTTTATCTCGTTTCTGTACGATATCGTAAAATACCTTTTTTGTAATAAGAAAGTTATCCCTTAATGTTTATGGCAGCATGACATGGCTGGTAGTAAATCAGTGACAATATTTGTGAAATTGCCACGAGCGGTGATATATAACGTTATATTTTTTTATGGAGGGAGACTGCTTCGTTGGTGTAGTGGTCGCAAGCGCTACTGCTGGTCCTGGTTTCGACTCCCAGGTCGGGCAGTGTTATTGTTTTTATTTATCAGGATTTCCTCAGTAGTAGCTCGGAGTCTGGATCTGTGCCCGGTTGATGGCAATATGATCGCCCTCTATTACATGGGGCTTAAGGAGTGTTCTATAGGTACACGTCTGCCTAACGCTTTGGGGAATACAGGTGTGATGTTATGTTAGGTTTTTAGGGTTCCGTACCCCAAAAGGAAAAAGAACGGAACACTTGTAGGATCACCTCGTTGTCCGTCCGTCTGGTCTGTCAAGAGCCCTTTTCTCAGGAACGCATGAAGGTATCAAGTTGAAATTAATATCAAGTACGTAGGTCTATGGTCTCTTGCAGTTCTTATTCAAAAATCAAACTTCTAAGTCAACGCAATAATAAACTACGGCCATATATGCGACATATTTTAATACTCGCCAATAAATCAAAACCTCCAGGGTACTTCCCGTTGATCTAGAATCATGAAATTTAGCAGGAAGCAAGGTCTCACAGCACATGTAAAGGAAAAGTCCAAAAATAGTTAATTAGTAGTTTTATAAAACAAAAAAAAAAGTTCGAAGAGAATCGACCGTGACGTATATCGATGTAAGTGAGAACATGATTTTCAACTTAAGTTTCTTTTATTTTTGGGGCCAACTACGGAACTCTTCTGTGTGCGTGGTCCGACACGCACTTTTTTTTTTATAGAAATCTGTAGGTATAAGAGAAAATTTACAGACTCGGGTCTATTTTGCGTAAAACCTTATAATTTCTGAAAAATAATGTTTGACAATTATAATATTTTGCAATATAATATAAAATTATTATAACACTAAAATAATTTTAGTGCTTGATCTTACATGACACTTCGATCTACTCGAAAATTGGTATATAAATAATCTTTAGTTCGAATAATTAAACAGCACCAATAATTTAAAAAATCAACCCTCTAGGGGTGAAAAAGGGGGAATATAGTTTGCATGACAAGTCTTATTTGTTCGAAATTTTCCAAAACTATCCTTATAGACGCCACTAAATGCCAGTTGCCTTGCGTGGTTAGCTTGCGTGTTCTGTACTGAGCTCACGCAACGCGTCGTACGTCCAGCCAGTAATAGGACTCGCCCAAAAAGGAGCTATCCCAAATTAGACGCATTATTATTTATTATACATAAAATAAAAGGTATTTTAATAAAACACGTATACTAAAAGATAAATAATTAAATTATCTTTAAAATAGTGAAGATTTCAGGAAAATATGCTTGATAGTTTTTGCGTGATTCTTCGTTTTTTATCCGCGTTAGACAAATAGTCTTAAATATTCACAGATTAAGGTATTAAGAAAATGCTCTAATTTAACATACATTTTTTCCTAATTATTAATACTCCTTGTTTAGACGTGATCTTCAGTATAACATCGTTAAAAGTCGGCTACCGTCGCCTTAAGGGGTGTTGAAGTTCTCATGGGGACGAAATCGCGGGCGATGAGCTAGTGTTGTTATATAATTCCGATATATCGAGTTTAACTGATCATGAACGTATAGGTTTTCGTTTAATGTTATTGTTTCATTTCCTCGACTGAATAAAACAATTATCTGAGGTAATTTTATTAGGGTAAAATAATATTATACCTACTCGTACTTATCCTTCGAAATGTTCGCTGAATTTTACCGAATACAAGAAACTGAAGAGAAATGAGAAATGAAGTAGGGACAAAAAAAAAAACGACGTAATTTACTGCTTAAGTACCTATTGGCGCTAGATTGTATTGCTTGGTAAATAAAAAGTATTTATCGAGTTTTAGGTGCTGTAACTAGGTAAATAAACGTTATTTCATTAACGTTTCTTCCTAAAGTGTCGTAAATTAAATAGATGTTGTTTGTTTGTCAGCTTTCCTTAGAATTAATACTTTCGTGTAAAATCTGCGGCCTATTAATTAATTACTCTCATAATTAGAGCTCCAAACTTTTGTTCTTTCGATTAATCAAACTTCAATTCTTGATTAGTGGCTTTTGCAACGCTAATACTATACTATCACGCAGGTACTACAATAGGCTATCAAAAGTTGTATACTTAGGGAAAGCCATCGCAAGCATTCGCTTCACTGACGCAAACATTCGTTCGCGAGCCTTTGTTACATGGCGAACATTCATTCGTGAAACGAAGTGTTGCGAGTAATGAACCCAAATAAAAAAAAAACTAATTCTAATCGCTGTACTCGAGTATGGTCATTAAATCTACGGTTTCCTAGAAGAGTGGTGGACGCATCATAACGGCCATAGTGACGGTTGTCATAAAAATTATGACAGCGGGTTTTGATTTTAAACTTTACGGTGTCAAAAAACGGAACGGAAAAGTAAAATAAGTTGGCGTGCAACTTACTTTCATAAATAACGTTTCAGTGACGTCATTCGCTGATAAACTGCAGACGATATGTGGCGGCCATCGCTCTTTTAGGAAACTAGGATAGCTCGTGCGACGAATGTTTGCGAAGCAAATTCCCGAAGCGAATGCTCGCTGTGAGTACCGTCCATTAACGGTGTCATTTTTGAAATATAGATTAACTTACAATCATTCCTTAAAATGAGCTTTTCAATGAGACTTACATTTTCTTGATTTCTTGGAAAAACCACCGTATTTATTGGTATAATATATTCATTGGTACGCTTTATGACGTTAAAATCCTTGAAGAAATTTTTCATTGAAACGATGGGGTATTCATGGCCAATAAATTAATGTCTTCCTATTTTTTGTTGAAGTGAAAACTTCTTAAGGCGCGCTCAGTGGCGCTGAATCGCGTATACTCGGCTCTAATCGTAGGTTTTCACTGCTATCGTGTAGTCTTAAGCACACACCTTCTTTTTTAGGGTTTCCGTACCCGATGAGTGCCAAATGGAACCCTATTACTAAGCCTGCGCTGTCCGTCCGTCCATCCGTCTGTCTATCAGCGGCCTGTATCTCATAAAAGCTGCGTCATGTTCGTGAACGGGCGCCGTCAGTTGGGACTGGTCATTTCTTAACTGCCATGGCTTATTTTAATTTTTTTCTTTTTATTACGGACGCTTTTACGAACGTGCACGTCTTTCTACATTGTTCTCACATGCATAATTTCAAAATGAATGATGTAACCAATATTTTGTATCAATTTTTTTATTTAAAAGAGTGTCCGTGGAGTCTCTTGCCCGTTCTTCTCCATAGGTACCCACTACCCTTTGGAATGGGCAACTAGCTTCATATTTTTGACTGACCGACCGGCCCTTGAAAATTCAAAAGTGCCTGTAAATGGTTTAATTGATATAAATGCTTTGAGTTTGAGTTTAAACCGTAATAGGAAGACAGTTGAAATTTTCACAGATTGTGTATTACTATAGCCGCTATACCTAACATAAAAAAATATGCGGGGCGGTCTTTGGGGACTGCCGATAGAAGTGAAAACAGCGTGCGGTGACGATTACGCGAGTTTCACACTTTTTGTTCACCCAAAAAGTACACATATATACAGAGTATACATATATGTAGCTCATGGAAAGCGTTCGGTGACGATGACGCGAGCTCCATGATTTTTGTTCACCAAAAAGTGCTCAACGCGCCTAAAGAAGTTTTCACTTCAATAAAGAAAAGTTATTAATTAAAAGGGGGTCCCTCGTGTGCGAGCCCGACTCGCACTTGCTCGGTTTTTTGTTAATGAAACTGATAGATGATAGCATCGGTTGAATGATATCGTGTCTTCAACTAATAAACCTCGTAGCCCTCGCACCCTTGAAATAGTCAAATCAGGTCAAGTCTACTAGCTTAATAAACTGAATAATATTCCCCAAGACCTTGTCATCACTTGTTTATGATCTTCTCATAAAATGATACCTACTACACTAATTTGGTGGCAGTAAAAATCCTTTTGTTAAAGCTTCCCCTCGGTAAATCATAAACCAAGTAATATTAAAGTTGGAACAGGTACTTTTATAGTGGTTTTATATTTTATTTGTTCCTTCACGGCACCAGGACCAGGTGGCGCCACTTTGACAAGAGGTCTGCCATTTCGACAATTTAATATAAAATATATGATGACCGATGTGCCGAAACGTGGACACTGACAGTCGGGCTGGTCCACAAATTCAACTTCCCTCAGCGAGCTATGGAGCGAACTGTGCTCGGAGTTATTGTGATGGATAAAATAAGAAATGAAATTATCCGGAAAATGAAGTGGCAGAGCTGGCTATGTTTGTCAAAGGGCCGATGGCTGGTAAAGCAGACGAGTCCTGGAGTGAAGACCGCGTATCGGCAAGCGTAGCGTGGGACGCCCCCCAGCTAGATGGACGTCGGTCCATCTAGCTGGAGGGCGTTCCACCTTAAGAAACTGGCTGGGAGAGACTGTTTGCGAAACAGACAGAGGACAGGGGTTTGTGGCGCAGCTTGGGAGAAATCTATGTCCAGCAGTGGGCTGAGATAGGCTGTGTTCATTGATTGATTGATATGATGACGTTCATCATTCGTTCATCATTCAGGCACGACTAAAGAAAATATAGGCGCTTTGAAACTTTTGACAAGTGTCCGGACCTGACGTCTCCGTGCTGCCACCTAGTTAACGTCATTTCAGAAAACCCTTATTCATACAATCCCGATGGGATTTCCCATCGGGTAAAAATTACGAACTTCCATACATCTTGTCCTGCATAATTTTCATCCCCTAAGTGCTCACTTTCGCTATATAAGAGACTCTTGTGCAAAACTTCATGCTTTAGACCCGGTGGCTTAGGCTGTGCGTGAATGAATACATGAAACAATGAATTAATAGTTATTTGTTATACAAGAGTGCAAAGTTGCTTTTTAACCGCGTGTTCAATTTTGATGACCGAGCAAGCGAAGGATTCTAAAATTGAATCACGAGCGCAGCGAGAGATTCAAAATTAGAATCCTGAGCGTTAGCGAGGGAATCAAAAGAGCACGAGGTGAAAAATCTTTGCACTCGAGTGCAACACGTAACTTTTCATTCCACCTCAGCGAGGAAATGACTAAATGCAAAAAAAAAAACGTTTACAATCACAAGATAGGTACACTTTTATTTCAGTTTAGGTATTAATTACTACATTATGACAGGTAAGTATTACAGAATAATCTTTAAATTATAACAAAATAATACTAAGGTATAATTAAGAAAATTTTAAAGTAACGTTGCTACAGTTATTTAAATTGAGTGTAATATTTTTGTTTGGTACTGTAATATTGGTGTTAGTCACTTGTGTACTGTTTTTCGGTAAACTATCTGTCATACTTAATAGTTGTACCGATTCATCGGATTCCCTTGGCGTGAATGCTGGAGAGAGAGGGAGATGGTTAGGTGTTTCATAACGGCTTATTTTTGATGTAGAAGGGCCAGTACAAGGATCCGATTGAGGCTCTTTCAGTGTAATTAAATTAAAAAAAAGTTGTATGATATATTCGGCACCATAGAGGTAGCAGTAAATAGGTTTAATGTTTTTTTTAATTCACAAACTTAGTGCACACGATGTTCTAAATTCAATTTACTTTATTCTCTAGAGAATAAAAACGGCTTTTCCACTCAGATACTGAAGATTAAAAATACTCTTTCCGAGATGGTGGGATGAAAATATTTTTATTAAGTAGATACCTACCTACTTAATATTAGAGCACTTAATTTCCATTTAACTTTTGGAAACTGACCAAATATCTATAGTATTATGTTAATATCTACATGGTATCTACATCAATAGATATTAAGTAGATAGAATAGGTTGTAGAATATTTGTTTAATATCAAAATTAAGTTAACCTATCTTTTTATTGAAGACAGTAATCGAGAAAAAGATGTTAAAACGGCTGAACGGATATGGATGAAATTTGGCAAATGGGTAGACCATGACCTGGGTTAGGACATGGATACTTTTTATCCCGATATTCCCACGGGATCGAGAGTTATGCGGGTAAAACCGCGGGGCGCAGTATTATTATAAGTATAGTGATGACGCCGGTGTCTCAAGAGAGAGCAAAGTTGTTTGAATAATTTTCTGAGAAACTATTTGTTGTGGTTTTACGTAGTCATTTATATTAAATAGCTGAAATATCTAAGGGTCTGCCAAGAGCTAAGAGGCAACTTATTCTATTCGGAGTATTATTTTCTTGAAAGGTCGTTAGAAATTAAATTCTATTGTATTATGCTGTTACAGTCAAATAGAAACCTTAGGACCCTAAGGTTAGAAGGTCGCTTTGTCTAGATAACGTGACATTCTATTAGCGATAAGGACGGTGGAAAATAAAAAAATATATACCTGGCCAAGTGCGAGTCGGGCTCGCTCGAGAAGTCGAGATCGAGCAAAAAAACGCCGAAAAAAACACGTTTCTTGGGCCTTATTATGAAGTATTAATGCCATCATTATTCCACTGCGAAAAAAGGATGGTGCTAGCGGCCTTGTATAGCTCCGTCTCTCACTCACACTGGAATAATGGTGGCATTAATATGTCATAATACGGCCCCTTGTGTCTTTCATTTAATTTTTATTTTATTATTATTCCGGCAATACCAAATACACACTGTGTATAATTTAAACTATAAAATAATTTCAACTGTCGACCCATTTTTTATTATTAAGGTTCGTGAGATACAGCTCGCCGACAGACAGTCGGATGGACAGATGAGGCTTCGTACCTATCCTTCGGGTACGGAACCCTAAAATGTGTGGAACTTATTGAACTTGTAATATGAAACGCTTTGAAAGCGATTATTGCCACTTGGGACCTCTGTTTGGTTTAATGCTAGATCTTAATAACAATCCATTGTTGTCAGCTTAAGATGAGAGAGATATAATATTCTTTGCTGCCGACATATTAATAACTAGTATTTCGATTGGGATTGTACTTAATCCAGGATTACGAGTACATCAGTATTTTTCTGCGTATTATATAACTCATTCGTCTTGTATTGACATTTAGGTATTCCGTTCATGTAAGTGTTGGGTATTTCTAGTTTGTTTCCTCATAAATCCCTTCGTAATTTATGTTGTATATTAATTATTACATGACAAGACGTTACGCCTGTATTTTCCGGGATTCGTGTGTGGTAGCCCCACATTCCGACAGTTCTGTTTAAATGTGTAATAGGGGGTGAGCCTATTGCAATCTTCAAGGCACATATAGGCTCTCTCCCTTCTCTCCCCGCCTCTAAGGTGTATAGGTCGCAAGTATTACTCCTGAGGGTTAGATCTCCAGGTCTGGCAAAGGTGTTGAGAGTTTCTAGTAGGAATTACTCAAAAGCCAGCCTGCGGGGAAATGCCTTTCATTTTGACAATTCGCTCACAAAAAAGTTAGTAGTTAGTATTCAAATCTGACAGACTATTAGTTCAAAAGTTTTACAAACAACTCGTTAACAGGCGCTTTCTTAGAATATCAAGATTTATTCTGAGAGCCAGATAATTTTCAGTTCAGAATCTGCTTAGTTGTAATATTCATGAAGATAAAGCCTAGGCTGATTAATGTAAAACAATTTTGTTTTCAAGTTTATTCAGAGATAGCATACCTATCAGTTACTTAACTTGAAATATATCTACTTTGTCAAGAGAACGTTTTTTTGTTCTTTTTCTGAAGGCGTTTTTTTTCATGCAACACGACACGATAAGTGTGTAAGCTTTTTCCTCAAAAATACATCATGTAGAGGAATAGGTGATATACTGATATATCTATGCTAATACTGTCCCCTATGGTGTCAATAACATAAGGACGCTTGAACACCCCCTTTAGGGAAATCGTAGGGAATGCTGTTATACGCGGAAGGTGAATTTTATTGATAAAGGTAAGAGTTATGTGTAGTATTTCAATTGAAATGGACGCCTGCTTGAGTTTCGTGTCGTTTGAAGTTGGACACAATATGTTGAGGAAAACTTTTAACACTATTCGTGAACAAATTAGAAACTTATAAGTTTACTAAGGGTAGACGAAGTTTGTTACTACTGTAGTTTGTATCAATGCTTTATGGGCGTTCATTCTAAAAGCTGGCAAGGTCGTCGCAAATAGCTGTCAAATATTTACCTATTTTCATTAATTTGGCAATTACTAGCTGCGCTCCATGGTTTCTTTCATATAAGTTTCGATCCCGTGGGAATATCAAGATAAAAAATATTTTGTGTCCTAACCTAGGTCATGATCTACCCATGTGCCAAATTTTATCAAAATCCGTTCAGCTGTTTTAGCGTGAAAGCGTAACAAACAAACCAACTCACTTTCGCATTTGTACTATTAGTTGTAGATGGAAATATGAAATGACGGTACCTATTGAACTAGAATATTAATAATGAATTGCAAAAATAATTATAACACTGAATTTGAGTTTGTAACCGTTTTGGGTGTAAAAAAGGCATTTGGAAAGTTTCCAAATACTTTTTATACATCTAAAACTAAATATTCGGTGTTACAATATTAATGATTCCATTTCATCTATACTTCTATACTAATAATATTAAAAAGTGGAAAGATTTGATTGTTTCTATGTTTGTTTGTATTGAATAGGCTCCGAAACTACTGGACCGATTTGAAAAAATATTTTACCATTAAACAGCTTGGTTTTCAGGGAATAACATAGGCTACTTTTTAAAAATAACGGTTCCCGCGGGAAAGACCACGGGACCGAAGCCGCGGGCAAAGTGCTAGTAATCAATATTTTCGTTCACAACCTAGCCTATATCTTTTCATTACAGTAAAATTGCCAAATGAATGAAAACAGCGGAATATTTCACATGTACCTATTAGCGACGATGCCCACTTTCAGAAACACGTTCTTAAAAAAAGTATCGTTACATAAATCCATATCGTTTTTCGTGTAAATAAATATTTGCGTGTGTATTTAATACGCAAACATTTATTTGACATTCAATACCTACATAATAATTCCTAACTAACATTTGGAGTACAGTCAGCCTCAATAAGATGGAAACATCGACATTAATTAATTTGATTGTCTACAATGTGTTTTGCATAATACTGCAATGTGTAACTTCCAAATATTATGTTTTGTGGTAACACATTGAAACATTATTTTGGAACAAAGATTAAAAGAATTCTTGTGGATGTTATAAATCTTTTTGAGGCTGTTTGTATAGGTACCTACTAGGGCAAATGAGTCGGTGAGAGAGCTTATGAAAGGAAAAAAAAATATTGCATAACTGTGTAAGATCATAACATCACACATATTTTAAACGTAAACAAAAAATAAGCTCATCAGTCTACCCATGTCGGATATGCAATAGTTTATTTACAAGACAAATCAATGTCAAATAGATTACAATCAAATTACAAATAAATTTCATACGAACATTATTTTTCCTCAAAAAACTAATGCATTTTATAATCATAAAATACATTATCATTAAACATATTTCGATTTAATTGCGGTAACTGGTTGTTTTATACACGAATAGCAGTTACATAGGTACTTTTGCAATAAAAAAAATATGTCATAAGTACTTACATAATTTATGTAAGTAGGTATGACATAGTTTAAAAATCAATAAATTAACAATAAAAATTAATAAATCTGAACGGATTTAAAATATTGCATATTACTTTTAACAAATAAACATAATTCGAGTACCTACTTATATAAATGCCAGTAAGTGTTAGGAAACCCTTTGTTCGGAAAACTTCTCTTAGCGATTCGGTGATGTGCATAAATGTTAAATTATATACGATGAGGGATGTCCTTAAGACTTCTACTGACAAAAAAAAAAAAAGTTATTAAAATACGAACCGTATTGTCCTAACATATTTTTTCTGGTGAATTCAATTCAATTCATAATATTTTTCTTTCACATAAACCTACAAGGGCACTTATGAAACGTCAGAAGCTAGGTGCACGGTTCCAATTGGTCGTTTCCTATGGAGAAGAGCCGGCAAGAAACTCCACGGTTACTCTTTTAAAATGAATGTGGACTGCACGTTTGTTGAGTTTCCGCAGTAGGTATATAATACCATAAGTTATCAGTGGCAGTCATAAGGACATCGCTCATTATAACAGCACCGCTCCGACACGGAAAATTAGTTGTCATGAGCATTAAAGTCAATTTTATGATGGCTATACAGAATAGTAGAGAGTCGTCACACGTATGCGTGAGCGATGTCCTTTACAGTTGATCATCCAAATTGTACAAATAGTGCAATCCACGCCGACGCGCCCCACTCCATGATTACTGTACCGTAAGCTGTACTTTTGTACGGAGCGGAGCGGAGTGGGGCGCGTCGTCGTGGATTGCACTATCTATAGAGAAGTTAGAATGTATTCGGCCGCTCACTGCCCGCGAGTCGTCACACCTAAAATAGACTGTATGCATTTGATTTAAAATCCTAACTTGAATGACAAGTTATTTGCCGAGTCGGAGCGGTGCTGTTATAATGAGCGATGTCCTTTACAGTCTGCTCTTTCAAATTGTAGAGAAGTTAGAATGTATTCAAATCAGATGCAGCACAGTTTATCTAGACATACCGAGGTATGTGCTAATAAGAGGATAGTGTTCTGCAGAATTTAACTAAGTAGGTAGTAGGTATTGTTACACATTTACGTAGAAAATGCGTTACGTACCGCGTTCATCATTAGAAGTAATCACGTAAGTAGGTACTTCTTCTGCTTGAATATGAGGCTTTTGGCTACTTTGTATGTGTGTACCTATTTTATGTAATTTTGTTCAATGTGCGGTTTGTTTGTGCAGAATAAACAATTTTTCATTATTTACTTTCTTTATGTTTAGGCTTAGGTATGTTATGAGAGCTTTCAATAGCTGCCTCTTTGGTCTATTGGTCGCAAGTGCTACTGCTGAGCATGAGATCTTGAGTTCGATTCTCGGATCGGGCAAAGTGTTATTGGATCCTTTACTAATAATGGAGATAGAAAGACAAGTGACTGTTGCTAATGAGTTTTGCAAAGTGATGCAAAGTTTATCAGTGTTACAGCCCATTCACATGACTCAAACCAAATAATTTATTTCAAATAAACCAATTACAGGTTCTTTTGAATTGTCAAGGGGTCGGTCAGTCAGAAAGATGAAGCTAGTTGCCCATTCCAAAGCGTAGTAGGTTCCTATGGAGAAGAACGGGCAAGAAACTCCATGGACACTCTTTTAAATCAGAATATTGTTACAAAACATTGGTTACATCATTCATGTTGAAATTATACATGTGAGAACAATGTAGAAAGATGTGCACGTTAAAAGCGTCCGTAATAAAAATAGAAAAACAAAAATAATTCAAAAATTAAAATAGGCAGCTAAGTGCACGGGATCTATAATAGGCGATTGGTAAAAAAAAAGCGATACGTCATGACGGATGCACGTTCACATTGAACACGGAAACGAGTTTTTTCGCGAATATCCGAATAGATGTTCCACACTTGATTCGTGATTCAGAGTTCAGTCTTGGACGAGCGCTTCGGCGATTCCGTCACAAAACAGTCACGATTCATATTTTTACGAGATTTTCAAAAGACCTACGTGATTAAAGATTTGTCCGTCAGTTTTCACGATTCGTGATGCGGGCGAACACAGGCATATAAAAAGCATTGCCATAATAAAAAATAAAAAAACGTATCGTGAAAAAAAGACGATTCAACAAAAAACACGAATCGTCCGAGCCCTTAATGAGGGTTAAGATTATTAGGGATTTTGTCCATACAAATTAGAGTTAGAATAGGTTTAAACTAACAGTTCCAAAAGTTGGACTATAGTTACGGATGAGTTTGATATACCTAATCTCTGCTACAGATCTTGGTATCGACCTAAAGCTATATGGTTCTCTGGCTGCGCAATTTACCGTCGAAAGTCGTCACTAAAACGTTATTTATGAAAGTAAGTTGGTGTGTTCTCATAGTGAGCGTCTTTTTTTAAAACTCCGCTGCCATCATGTTCATGACAGCCGTCACCGCGGCCGTTATATAGCGGCCACCACTATTGTAGGAAACCGTAGCTTTACTATCGTCACACAGTATTCAGCGTGTTTTAATTTTACATTTCGCGGAGGTGATGGTGGGAGTGAGACAAAACAATGAATATTCGTTTTGTATGCACGGTGATGCATGCGGATATTTTTTTATGTTATTTAATCATATTTATTCATTTATTTAGTTGTATAGTAACATTATATTCTACCATGGCATGCCTGTGAGATATTTCTCTACGGCATGTGAAGCCAAGTCAGAGGCCCGTGGGCGGCTTTAATACTCTGACACCAGGTTAGTCACTAACCACACGAAAAGAAGAAGACATTATATTCTAAGTACTACCTATTTATGTATAATTCTTTAAACGTGACTTGGTTTCCGTACGTCTTTTTCGGGTGACCACTGAAAATTAGCGTTGTGCTGTGGGTCCCATAGCACAGCATCTTGCTGAGTGGAAGCCTTCTTGTCACAGTCATGATGTGTCAGCAACTGCCGACTATTTCTGCTTTGTGCTCGTGATTATAATTAAATCTATTGTGTTTTATTTTATTGTTCTACTCGAGATAATTATCTTTTTGTATATTTCATTTGACGCTGCTCTACTCATAAAAAAAAAATGAATACAGACCTTCGTCCTCGCCCGCTGTAAGCAAATCCGTAATAGCTATCCCTCGGGCGGTTGTTACGATAAAATATGACAATATTCGAGAAAAATGATTTACTTTAAACCCAGCGGAATTAAAAATTGCTCTAACGCGCAGATTTATCTTGTTTCAGGTTGCAAGCCGAACGAAGACAAAAAACGACTATGAACGACGCGTTGGCAGTTCTGAAAGTATTGTAAAGATCACAGAATCTAATAAGATGTCTAACAAATCGCACACGCTTTTGGAAATATTCCAAGAGATTTTAGCTGCATCTGGGAATGCGACGGATAGCGGTATCAATGAGACACAGATTGTGTCTGTGCTGCGGGAGCAGGCGAGCAGGGGGGGGCGGGGGGACGAGATGGAGTCCTTGCTGCTGAGGATGATGAAGGATGCCAAGAACAGGCTCAACCTGACCCTCAAGCCGGACACGTGCGGCTACTGCGAAGGCGACTTCAGGGACATCATTATGGCATACAACGGAATCCATAGCTATGTTAGCTTGCTGGTATGTTATAAATTTATTCTTATTAATGGCCCGATTTCGTGCTTTAACCTTCTTCAAAAATTATGCTGGGTTTTAACAGGTCGAATTCTTCAAAGGATTTTATATTAGGCCTTTTCTTATTTAATAAAACACGTGTACAAAACCCATACAAATACATTGCTCGTGCTAATATAGTGTGTACCAAAGGAGTTCTTTACATTTTTCCTCAATTTATTTTGCTGTTATACTAAATCTGTTTAGTCATAAAGTTCCTGTGAAGGATTTTTTGCTATTTTCCTCTTATCTACAAATTACTTGCGTTATAGGTGTTTTTATGAAGAATATGTACAACGAGATGAAAGTATTTTTCTTCTGGTAATAGAACAGTTGTTTCACCTGTTTTGTTTTTTCATCTTTATAATAATAATATATATACGTAGCTCTGTGGTAAAAGTTTATGTTTATTTTACTATAAAAGGGTCGGTGTACGAAATAATGTGAATTGGACAATTGTATATCCTCATTGAAAGAAAGAAAATTTAACATTTAACACACACTAAACAGCACACAATTTATAAAGCAGATAAAAAAGTGAAATAAAAAGTGTAAAATGCGATGTAAGTTTTCATCCAAAACTGTTCAGCCTTTTTAGCGTGAACGCGTAACCGCGTTCACGCTAAAAAGGCTGTTAGTTATAGGAAACAAACAAAATCACTTTCGCATTTATAATATTAATGATGTTTTTTATTATTCTGAATCAATAGCATTCTCTTCTAAAACAATGGTCAAACGTGAAACGAATTTGATTTTTCGGAAAATTGGTGGCGAATATTTGCCATTATTTAGTAACATAAGTTGGAAAAATCCCTTCAAGGCACATTAATAAGATTTCCTTTTAAAATCAGAAACGATTTTCTTTAAATTATTTATCCTTTCGTCACAAAGAGGGAACAAAAAAGTTCAAACTCGATTTCGTGCCAGGTCTCTTAAGCTCATAAATAAGAGATCACACAGAATGTTTTCACATCTAGATTCCTTTGATTAAGAAACATAATATGCTTCTAGGTAGGTATTTGAAGAGGGAGTTTATCACAAAGATAAAAGTTAAACTAACCGTACGTAGTTGTTTTTTTTACAGTTTTTTTTTAACATGAACTTGCTCTTCCAACTCTCTTTGGACATTAAATTATTTTCACGAAATCATAAGCGGATGATAAATAGAATAGACCTTGAGACAAGTTCTTTCCCTCGCGAGACTTATATTTCTAAAATCGATTAGAAACGAATAATAGGTACTTATTTGAATACTAAACGCAAAAATAACTTTAATTTCAGATGTCGGTGTCTTTGGATTTAAATTTTCGTTTTTTGCCACCTACTTCCGAAATTAGAGTAAATTTTCACTTTGTAGTGTTTTTTTTGAAAGTCGGTATTTTTTTTGTAAAGTTTTTATCTTTCAGTTTTTAGTTGTGAGGTACTTCACACAAATTCGAATACTACTTACCTGTTATGTAAATAACAGTGACAGGAACTTATCATATCATCCATATAGACCAAGTAAAAATACGTATTATTGAAGCTAACTCAAAAACTATCCAAGCAAAGTTAATATAATTTATACCGGACCACCTCGAAATCAAACCTTTGAAAGGGTTTTGTTCCGACTTTCAAAAAAGAATTTTCAAAACCGGTCAACAATTGAAGGAGAAACCGGTGGACATACATTAAAAAAAAAAAAACATTTATTTAAACGCTACGAACCGCAGCTCCTCCTTTTTGGAAGTCGGCTTGAAGATGCGCAAGTACCTATAGTTTATACTGCGCGTAAGATAAGTCTGTCGTGAGTGTGTGTGTGTGTGTGTTTTTTTTTGTGTGGGAAATCATCAAATGACTTCTCCCGCTCTGGGTGGATCGGGAGGGCGTGTCAGACTCTTACTGACTAAAACCCACCCGTGTTCCTTCTGTTGCCTGTGCAATGCCAGGGGGCCACGGTATCCCTTTCGGACTTTCCTGCAACCCGGGCAGGCAATGAGGACCTCTTCACTCGCTGACATCTCTTGTTATACCAACCTAAGGTTTGATTGAATGTCACTTGAACGTCATAAATCGACAAGGTCTATTTGTCTATGCGACAGTTAAATAATTTCAACCTTAGTGAAGTGTCAAATTACTGAAATTGTTGTCAAATGTGATAACGCAATAAGGAGCTCGACTTAAATACTGTTGCCTGTACCGTTTTGTTTGTGAAGAATAAAACAATATAAATTCTTCATTCTTTTTTATACCCAGGTATACGTGGTGGTACTTGTTGTACCTACAGCTGAACACAAGTATGTCTGACCTAGAAACTTGTAGGAACGCCTACGATAGGAGACAAATTCTAATTATACAAACGGAGAGCTTGCATAAATAATTCGTGTGGAATGGTATAGAAACTTCATTAAAGGTCGTGGTCCTGATTTTCCTATTAATAACTTGTGGAATCTACGAGACCAAAATCAATAAAACTTCTCATAATATACACTTTTTTTTGTCTTTTTTTTTTAACACGATAATGCTGAAGCCGAAGGGTATCCCTTCTTTTCACGACCCCAAGAATGACAGCCGGGACTAACGGCTTAAGCTCCGTGCAGACTAGCGTGACGCAACACCGATTATTGTTATACCGTGAAGTTTTCTTAGAAATTGTATCGTTCGAGTCGCGCTGGTCTGCACGAGCCTTTAACGTGCTTTCCGAGGCACGGAGGGTCTTGGTATGTAAAGATGGTCACCCATCCATGGACCGACGTGGCAAACGTAGCTTAACCTGATCCATCGACCCGTGCGGAAGTTATTACTTAGCCACGAGCCCTAAACCGAGCCCTTTTATCCGATATCAATCCAAATGTCAATAATATTTATTATAAAATGCGAAAGTGAGTCTGCCTGTCTGTTTAGTATTTATTGAAAAAAATACGTTTATTTGCGGTACATATGACGCAAGAAAAGAAAAAAGACACGAATATGTCAATTTGTTGGAAAATATGCGTCACATCCACGCAAAACGGCATTCGCTCAGCATAATGCCGATCGCTATGAAAGGCAGGCAGGTAGCTTAGGATTTGGAGGACATAAGCTACTTTTTACTCTGGTTATTTGTATTAAAAACTAGCTGACCCGACAGACTTTGTCCTGTTAAATTTTCAATAATTCATACAAGATACAATGCACTTTAAATTCTCCCGAATTTTCCAATCTTACCGGCAACTTTTCAAAAATTGGTTTCCGTTTATACCTGATTCGGAGTATTACGAACTTTATAAAAAAAATACAAAAAAATAGTCCTGCCATTCTAAAGGAACCGCTTACCAACGAACAGCATTTCATTTTTAGAATAAAGAAGAAGAAGTAAAAATGAAGATATACAAAATACACGCAGACGTTAACAGTAAGTCAACTTTGAATTCGTAATTGTAAAATAAACTCATCACTAGAAATTATAGAACTGGTGGAACATTTTCTATGAATATTATACGGAAAATTGTCCTACGGGTACATAAAAATACATCATTTACATATAAACATTTCGAATTTTGAATTCTCAAAACCGATGCATGGGTATCGGTTTTCAGAATTCACTAGGAGATAAATACAGATTAATGAGTTTTCGAGTAGGTATTTGGATAAAATACGATATATACTTTTTACATTTTGTTTTGCATAATCACAAAAATATTAATTCGTGGAAGAGAGGAGATTAAAAATATATTAAAACATGGATATATTGATCAAGGATATTGTCCACTCGTAAAACAGACTCTCTCATGTACCTGAACCTGGGGTACATGGGATCGAGACTTAAGGCTCGTGCAGACCAGCGCGACGCGACTCGAACAATACAATTTCTAAGAAAACTTCACGGTATAACAATAGCCGGTGTCGCGTCGCTCTGTAGCGTCGCGCTAGTCTGAACGAAGCTTTATGCGGGTGAAACCGCGGGGCGCAGTTAGTTTATAATATTAGTAAGATGGCCAAGACTCATGCTCATGCATACGTTTGATCAGTTGAAGTATTCCCCAGATATTTACAATATTTGTTTGGGAGCAATCCATTTGTCCCGCACAATATTGTCAAGTTGTTGGGTGGGTTTGTCGAAATGAAAGCATAAAAATGTATGTACATAAATATTTCGGGAGTGGATCCGTATATCATCTCATGGGTCAGATCAGATGAAAAAGCCAATTTCTTGTAGACATTTGAGTGAGTAGTATCACTATATCACAACGAACTACACCCATATTATAATGAGATCTCAAACATCTCTGAGCAGCACATCACAAACATTTAATACACTTCTGTGCCGAATCGAACAACAATCCATGTTATCGAACGAGCCCTCTAAACGCTGTTCACAAATTCGAAACCCGAAAATCTTGACAGTTTAAACCATAGACGACCGCTATTCTTTCGACAGCTATTTGCAGTCGGGGTCTAGGCATTTTCGATTATCTAACCAAAAATGTGTCATTTTCGATTTGGAAAGCTGTCGAATGGTTGTGAATAGTTACTAGATGTAGAACAGTCCTAAACCACGGTAAAAGATCGAATTAAAAGTATAATCGTTTCGATAGAAATTGCTAGAGTTGACGGTCCCTACTACTTTTCCGTTACTTACCTACGTAAGTAGGATACAAACTAATAGGTACAGGGTGAGTTTTCGAACAGGGATCAGCATGCCAACCGTTAGGAATCCTAACTATACGTATCCATACTAATATTATAAATTCTAAAGTAACTCTGTCTGTCTGTATGTTACCTTTTCACGGCTAAACCACTGAACGGATTTCGATCAAATTTGGCAAGGTGGTAGATGGTATCCTGTAGAAGGACATAGGGTACTTTTTGTGTCAAAAATAATCCTAAGGGGTGATATAGGGGATGTAAATTTGTACGGCAAAACCAGCATATCTTAAGTTAGGGATATGAAAAATCGAAATTAAGCTTTTGTTATGAAATAAAGAATTACGGATTTCAGCGTTATTGTAAAATCACCCTCCAAAGGGGTAAAATAGAAAAAATAGTAAAATGGTAAAAATGATTTTAAAATTCATAATAAGTAATATTGTTTTTTGTGTCTTCTTTTCAAGAGATTTAAGGGATTTATAATATAGTCATAGTTCGTATCTTGAATTAACATTTAATCTTTATTTCATTCAAATCGGCCCACTGACAAAAGTTATTATATTTAAAGTCATAATTTAACCTTTCTAACGTGTAGGTATTATGTGGTCGTTGGCGGCCCAGAGTAGGTATTGGTAATAAAAATAGTCAAATGCATAATTATTATTTTAAGGCATTCAGAATCATATAAAACTGTTTTTTTTTTAATGGAAAAGTGCGAGTAGGACTTGCGCCGTGAGGGTTTCGTCTCAAAGCTGTGCTTACTCGGCTGCCCGAATTTCAAAATCCAGATTAAAGGACAAACATAACTTTTCAATGGTAAAAAAAAACTTGAGTGGAAAGTACCGATTCGAATGAAATACAGACTAAATGTTACTTCAAGACAGATTGAAGAACAAACTTAACTTTGCAGTTCATATATAAATTTAAAAAAAAACAGGTTTTCCTCTTTACTTGATCTTGCTTCTCGCCAAACTTCATGCTGCTGGGCCAACGGGAAGTACCTACCAATTAAGCTTTGGTTTATTTGCGAGTGTCAAAATATGCGGCAGTTATGGCCTTTTTTACTGCGTTGACTTAGAAGTTTGATTTTCGTTATAGATCCAAGGGACCGTAGGTAGATTTAAGTTTTTGATATCTATTAGAACTCGATGCCTCCACGCGTTTCTAAGGAAAAGGGTCTTGACAGACAACAAAGTTATCCTTTAAGGGAATACATTTTTATTTTTAGGTACGGATCCTAATAATATATACAGGGTGGAAGGCAGCGACGTGAAAACTGATACCATAGATTCAGTACATGATTCTGAACCCCTCTCAGTTGAAATTTTCCGTCGGTTATTAAAAAAAAAATCTGCTGTTCCATATTTTGACCGCTTATGTATTGAACTATTCTATGAAACAGCTGTTTTTTTTTTTTTTGAATAACTGACGATAAAGGACATTGTTCGGCGGCGTCCATAAATCGTTCGCCTAAGAACCAACAGTCACGTGTATTTACTTTCTGTGTTCTAAATAACGCATATATTCGATTGAAATTAAATTAAAACCACGGACACTTCTGAGAATTGTAAAAAATCAAAAACACTTTCGGATTTTGGGGGTATTAGCCCAATAGAAACATATAAACTTAGCGTTTATTTGTGAAAATATATTGGATTTACATTTACATTGGACCGAGTCCGAACCAATAGTTCTCTACATTAATTTATTTGTAGATAGGACCAATAGAAAAATGTACTCTGAGTGATGACACTGTCATTACTAGCAAATGTCAAAGTGTCATCTGTCAATTCATCGACTGTCAGTCGATATTGCTCGTTTCACACAGCGCTTTCAGCCGCTTTATTTTGTTGGTAAATAAAAACCTTATTCATAGATCAAGCGCTGAGTGAGCCTATTCAAAACGTCAAATTCAAACAAAAAAATAATGGCGCTGGGGAATAAGACCGAAGTGATTACTTTTTAAATGTTTTCGAAATTATGAAGTGTCCGTTTTATTGTAATAATTTTAATGTAAATTATAAAATAAACTAGTAATTATAGTAAAGGTTTCATACACTGTTGATTCATAGCCCATTTTTACAATGTCCTTTCAACTGAGGGGGGTTCAGAATCATGTACTGAATCCATGGTACCTATTAGTTTTCGCGTCGATGTCCCTGCCACCCTGTACTATTGTCTTCCTGTTACCTTTTCATGCCGTAATGTCTGAACGGATTTAGATGAATTGGCTAATGCCATTGCTAATGGATAGGCCATGACCTGGGTTAGGACAAAGATACTCTGAATATGTTCGTTCGTAGTACGTCCCTGTGGGATATTTTCCGACCATTACGCGGGCGAAGCCGCGGGAAATAGCTAGTATTATTATATGCAAAGTGTGATTTTTTGTTTATTGCTTGGTTACGCTTTCACGCTGAAACGGCTGAACGGATTTGGATGAAATTTGTCACATGGGACCATGATCATGGGGATGTTTGTCCTGGATTAGGACATAGGATACTTTTATCTTTTGATTATTTATTTATTTTATAAGTCTATTTAAGCTCTTCCCGCCTGTAACACAGGATTACCTAGTTCAGGCACGTAAGTCTTAGGAATATAATTTACTTTTAAGCAAAACTGTACTAATTTTTATGCCTTGTAATTTTTTGAATAAATATATTATTATTCTTATTATCTCGATATTCCCACGGAATCGAGACCGTGGCGGGTGAAACCGCGGGGCGCAGCTAGTAATCCTAACTAATAAAATTATAAATGCGAAAGTGAGTCTGTTTGTTTGTTACGCTTTCACGCTGAAACGGCGAAACTGATTTGGATGAAATTTGGCAGATGGGTAGACCATGACCTGGGTTAGGACATAAGATACTTTCTATCTCGATATTTCCACGGGATCGAGACTTATGCGGGTGAAACTACAATGCGAAAGTGAGTTTGTTTGTTCACGCTAAAACGGCAGAACGGATTTGGATGAAATTTTACACATGGGTAGACCTTGACCTGGAAAAGGACAGGCTACTTTTTATCCGAAACAGACGAATTCTTTGCAGACGAAATCGCGGGCAACAGCTAGTAAGGTAATAAAAAGATGGTGATGTTAAAAATCCATGTATTTTTTTTTAATACTACAAGTAAAATGTTTTTTGAACAAAATTATACTATACAAAATGTACAGAAGTATCGAGAAAATACTAAAAGCTTGTTACGCTTAAAAACTCCAGATGAATATCTAACATCATTTCTCCAACAGTTGGTACCTACCTACTTATAGCTGCCATATTGATCGCCGTTCAAAAACTCGCCATGTATGTTGCTCTAAGTTCAGTGAGATCAGAAATTTGGGAGGACAGTTTAGTGACCCGACGTCTATCGCTATAAGTTAAACGGGTCTCCATTGTTCACTCGAGTATCAACCCAACAAGGTTGTTTTCCGCACGATTTCGGAATGAGGTGCTAAAATGTAACATTTGCGAAACAGGATGTAGTGTAGGTATTAATGAACATTATTGCGAGTGGTATATAAACATAACATCACGCCTGTTTTCCCTGGTGGCTTGGGCAGAGAGGAATCTTTAGTACCTACAATTATACTAAACTTAAAATAAATTAATAATAATAAAAATCCATTTATTCTACTACCCAATTACACGTTTTTTGCGAAATGTTTGTAGCATGCGTATACTTAAATAAACACATAACATAACATCACGCCTTGTTTCCCCGAAGGGTTGGGCAGAGGTGTACCTGTAGTACACCCACATTTCGCCAGTTATGTTTTTTAAGTCCCATGTAATGGGGGCCGAGCCTATTGCCATCAGCCGGGCACAATAGGGATGATGCCTAGGTCAAAAAAAAGAAATTCTATTTAGTCCGTCAGTCAGATAATAAAAAAATATTAGACACGTATTTTTTGCTTTATCATATAAGTAAAAAATGACTTAGATACAACGCATTAAAGTTGGGGAGTGGGGGTTGATACGTCACAAGTATGGATAAAATCTACATACAAGTGACGTCATGGCACATTATAACTCAATGTATCGCCGTAATCTTTTGATACCGTAAAAAAAGAAAAAATACGTGTACGTTATTTTTTCATAATCTACATTATGGACAATAAACATTTTTTTAGTCATCATCCCTATTCCAGACTCCGGGCTACTACTGAGAAATTCCTGTTGGAAAAACCCAATACCTAATATTTAAATAAAAGATTATTTTTTTATATACAATGCTGAAATAAATTCCCTACTTATAATTAATTATGCTGGTACTAGTAGGTACGAGTACATTATATGATGATGGCATAAATCAAATTCTTACACCATAAATGTTTGAACTCATCGTAATTTTAATATGTCAACCTCTTAACGCCTACTAATCGAATAAGTAAGTACTAATAGATAATTCGTTTTACATTCTTCCTTTCTAACGATGTACTAACAAGTTAATGTCCCGAACGGTAAATTGAAGCCGACAACAGTGACAACAGCTTTTTTATTGAACTTAAACAAACCAGGGGCCCTATTATGAACTCTTATTTCCAGGCAGTTTACGGCGTAAACAGAACTGCCTTGCAATTTCGTATTATGAACTCGTCAAACAAGCCAGTCAGTGGTCACGTGACACCCTGGCCGGCTTCTGCCCGACTATTGGCTGGAAATACCGTATTATGAACGTTCGTTTGACATTTCTTGACATATTAAAACTGATATTAAGTAACCTCACAATCCAGTCAATTTCCGCTACTTCATAGGAGTTTTTATTGAATGGTTTTGGATATTTTTGGCGAAATTATTCAGAGAAAATATCACGTGTGACGAATATGTACCGCTCGAGTTTCTGGAAACTCCGGAAAGTGGCACTTCTGATCAAAATACCAAAATAACGGTAAAATTAAAGTAAAGTAAAAGTTTATTTAACAAAATAGTTACAGAAATGTACACAAGTAGATATAACTAGTGGGTAGACTTATTCTAGGCATTAATCAGTGTGTTGCAAAAATTTCTGTACATTATATGTAACCCTGCCTCTTAAACTAGGCTAACCTGTATTTTAAGAGACAGTGTCTAGCTTACAAATTCATTTTTATACAACAGTGGACAGTGTCGATCTACCTTATCAACTTGACAGCAGTAATAGTGGTGCGTGTACGAGTAAAATGTGGAGGGGATGTGTAGTGGTGTGATGAGTTATGTGCTTGTTGTGGGTTTGTATGTGTGAATGAATATAGAGTGAATGTGTGTGGATGTATGTCAGTATGTGTGAATATGTTTGTAAGTGTGCGTTTTTTCATTTAGGCGATGTAAGTGAGTAAAGACTCCGTGTATGTGTAGTCACAGTAATTGAAAAACTCCTACAATGTTTCAAACTAAACATAAGTTAGGCTCCGCCGAGGGCGATAACTCTCATCCATTGAACTATAATAATTTCTATAACAGCTTAATAAATGGTGCACCATGATAATTACAAAATATTACCATGATAGAAAGAAAGAAAGAAAATACATTTATTTGGCACAGACTAAAAGGCCCACAAGTAGAAAGAGAAAAAAAAAATAAGATAAAAGGAAAGAATACAAAATAAAAAGTGTAAAACTGCGTTGCATGATACCAGCAGGAATGTGTGCCTCGCGGCTACGGTTATAGGTAAATATAACATGTTGAAAACTGGATATTTAGTAAAAACACCACACCACCATATCCATTCATTATCCATATTTTTGTTTAGACTCTGAAACGAGTAGGTACTTAGGTACTTGCGAAGGGACATAATACATTCTGTGTAAAAAGTACTGGGAATTGTTCAATAAAACCATTAAGTAATTTATTTGTCAAAATTTATTTTGTCGGCTCCAAAGTAGGCCCTTTCGCTTGCAATACAGCTACGCCAGCGCTTGACCCAGTCCTCCATACATTTTTGGTAAGCTGATTGAGATATGGTCTAAAACTCCTTCAGCGAATTTTCTTTTATAGCTTCAATCGACTCGAAACGTCTTCCTCGAAGTGGTAATTTTAGCCTCGGGAACAGGAAAAAGTCAGACGGAGCCATACCATGTGAATACGGCGCTTGGTCGATGACATTTGCTGAATTTTTGGCTAAGAACTCTTGCACAATGATGGCTTTGTGTGATGGTGCATCATCATGGTGCAAAATCTATGAATTGTCGTTGCACAAATCTGGGCCGTTTTCAGCGGATATTCTCTCGAAAACGCCTCATAATGCCTAAATAATACTCTATAATCACTGTTTATCCCTCTGGAAAAAAATCGTTGGGCACTACACCGCGGTAATCTAAGAAAACTATCAGCATAACTTTCGTGGTACTTTTTATAGAGAGTATTATACAAACAATACGATAGTATTATTTTATTAATTGCAACAATAAACATTTTCCAAGAATGAAGTTGTCAAATTCCCCGTTTAACATCAAGTGGAATACGTTCGGAAAAGTTATTGTTAAAAGAATCTCGCGTTACAATTTACAAACACGGAAAAAATAAATAAAAATGAATTGTATAGCACAATAAACATTGCCTTCATATTTTCACCTACTTTTAGTAACTATATTAAGATATATTTATTATTTTTATCATAAAATACGTGATCTAAATAAAACCGTAACTTACCGATAAATATTTATTTGTGTTTCTGAACGTTACGGCAGAGAATTTCAAGCCAGCCACGGACAAACTAGCCAGCGTGAAGTCGGTCAGAATTACCGATGTCATAATACGAAATATATCCAGCCAGTGAAATGAATTGCCTGGAACTTGCCTGGTTTTTTAAAAGTTCGTAATAGGCCCCCAGACCCTCGTTCAACTAATGACAGTCTCCTAAAACTCAATTAGTTGACTAATCCCCGAACTCAGTGGCAGTACATATATTTGGGTAAATTTTTACCGGATAGTGTTATCTCCAAAGATTTCATAAATATTTTCTTCTTCTTTGTAAAAACTCTTTGCATCGTGCTTACGTAATGTAGTTGTTTATTTGAATATTGACATTTTGTTTACGTCGCACTCAGTCGTTTGTTTCGCATTAGCGTGGGCTTGAATATTTCTTATTCAATCATTGAGAGGTGTACCGATTATTTAAATATTACTTTGAACAAGATAGTGTAAAAGAGTATTTTGGCAAGCAGATTTAGGTTCAGTAGAAAATTGGCGTGGGTGGACTCGGAGTGTCAGAGTGTCAGAGTCGACTCAATAGAAAATTTACGATGATTTCACTCGGTCTAATACAAAGTTGTCCTGGGTCAGACACGGTCCAGTAGAAAATTCATTAAATCAGTGACTTATTGATTTAAACGTTAGCGGCATTGATCGCGAGAACGCCACTGTAAACACGATTCCAACGAGTTTTCTCAGAACAGACTCTAGTAATTGAATAGGTCTATAATCACTTAACTAGTAGGTTACTTCGTGAATTATTTATTGAGTCCTGATAAAAGACAAATAGCGGTAAAACTCAATCTTGGATTTATTGATACTTCTAATGTTCTGTAGAATTAGGTTATACTTGGATTGCTAATATGTATTCAGGACCTATTTAATAAAACTGAGATGAATGTCTTGTTCTATCTTCACGACGAGGTACCTATTCTTTTTCATATTTCGAAGGACGCCAATTTCTTTTCGACTTTAAAATATTTTCATTACACCTACGTTTGCTGAAGATACCACCGGTGTGCTTACAGTTGCAGAAGTCCTTAAATGCGAAAGTGATTTTGTTAGTTTGATATCTACGCTTTCACGGGGAACAGGGCTTGCGAGGAATTCGAAAAATAGGTAGGTATTTGAAGAAACTATTGCTGTCGTCTTACCTCAAGTCTGACTCCGTAGAGTGCGATAGGGATAGCTGCAGCTCAAACCGACTAAATCACAAAAAAAAAATTACGAATTTGACGTTTCGTATTCCCCCTTTTCCTCCTCGAAAACTGAGCCGATACAATTAATTTTGTCATTATAATTTTAAGAAAGAATATGTCTGGGTTCCTATTATTCTTTTATGTTAAAAACTTTTGGAATTTGTCTGGTAAGTAGTCCTCTAATCACGGCGGTAAAAATGGGGCATTTTTGTAATTTTTGGAGGGTCACACTTTTTTTTACCAATAAGTTGCTGAATAAAAGGAAATAACAGGGACGTGTCTACAGTGCACATGCAGACCTTGATTTTATGAAAAAAAAAAAATGATTGCTCTAGAGGCAATAATCAAGAAGAAAATAGGGGAATACAGTTTTATGGAGTATCGCAGGCCCTGTTTCCTTTTAACTGCTTTGGATCAAATTTTGCACATGGGTAGACCATGAGCCAGGTTAGGACATGGATACTTTTTTATCCCGGTAGTACATTCCCGTGGGATCATTTCTGACTTCTACTCAGACAAAGCCACGGGCAAAAGCTAGTCTAAAATATTATTCATATTGTCTAGACGGTGGTGTTGTTATGAGTAATATAGAAAATATACTGAATGTAGGTACGTATGTATGGGTAGTTTTGTGTGGGAAAATATTGCTTATTGGCAAATTGGAGTCGGATTTATGGAGCTGTTGGCTCTAACGCTACACTGCTGCGCTTGCACACTATTAGTCGCCCTATCTCTAACATTGTAGGAGTAAAATAAACGACTGATTTATCTTTTTAACTTTGGCAGATTTTATAAGTAAAAACAACCTATTGAAAGATTGAAACTTTTATTTTTTTATAAAACAGTTTTAGAACTGCACCTTGCCTAACACAGTTTAGGGCAGTTTTTACGAGCACATGTTGCCAACGTCAGTTCGAAAGGTGAAAAAGAGAAAATAATATTACATTACTGTCGCGGTCTATAATGACTACTTTGCTGGTCGCGGTGATGATGGCCGACAGCGCAGCGTAGCGCAGCACCAGGCCGACACAGCGCGGTCAGCGCGGTCAGATAAAGGCCTCGACCTACGGCCTCGGCCTTTATCTCAGCTCGTCCATCAAGTGCTGCAATGATGGCCAAGCTGGAAGGCCTAGAGCGTAGCTAGGCTAGCTCGAGGCAATCATAGCGTGAGTAGCGAAGCAGTCATAGTGGGCCAAGGCTTGTATAGTGCTTTACTCAAAAATGCAAGTAAGTACCTAATCTAAATAAAACCAGCAAGTAATTTCAATAAAATATATATTAATTAACTAGAAATTTAATTAAAATGACAATTATGAAAAGTATGGTTACTAAAATTCAACACCGACTTTCTTGTAATTTTTTTTTGTGCTTCTTTGTTTTTTTTTTAACAATAGTAGTTGGAACTATACAGCCAAATATGGAATAAAATCTTTTTGTACCTACCTCTATAAATACAAACAGCTGTGTTTTAAATAAAATCTTTTTGCATTTCATTTTTTAAAACTTTGAAACGTCAAAATAGCGGCCGGCAATGTTTTGCCGGCCTGTTAGAGCGACCAGAAAAACTTTGCCGGCCGCTCCTTGAAACAGAACGGCAAGGTCGACTTTGCTCAAATAAGGTTGTCAAAATAATGACCACATTACATGCATTTTTGAGTAAAATTTATTTTTAAACTAGCAGCACCCTACGGTTTCACCCGCATACGTCTCGATCCCGTAAGAATATCAGGATAAAAAATATTTTATGTCTTAATCCAGGCTATAAACTATCTATGTGCCAAATATCAAACAAATCCGTTCAGTAGTTTTTGCGTGAAAAAGTAACAAACATCCATCCATCCTCACAAACTTTCGCTTTTAGAATATTAGGTCTTTACCTATGAAATTGGTGATTTGTATGATCATTTTTTTTTCAGCAAATCTAAGTACTGGCCCAAATTATCTATACAGTTTTGCCATTTTGATGGCAGTTTGTGTATCCCTTTACTGTAGAAGTCTGCCGGACGGGAGGCGATGAAGTCAGCGAAAGCGTTTTATACTGCCTCTCGGGTGTTGAATTTTTTCCCACATAAAAAAAGTAGAAATCAGTTGGGGCAAGGTCCGGTGAGTACGGTGGGTGACGGAGAGCTTCCAGCTGTAACTCTTGTAGCTTTGCGATGGTCTGACGTGAAGTGTGAGCTCGCGCGTTGTCGTGGAGAAGCAATGGGGAAGAGCGATTGACTAGTCTTGGTTGTTGAATTACGAGCTTTTCCATCATTGTTTGCAATTCTTGGCAATAGACATCTGCCGTCACTGTTGTGCCATTCGGTAAGAAGCTGTGATGTACAAGTCCGGCACTGGTCCACCAGACAGTCACCATCATCTTCATATGAGTAATCTTTTTTTTAGCGCACTGATTAGGTGCTGTACCCGGGTCCACCCACTGAGACGAACGTTTACGGTTGTCGAACAGGATCCACTTTTCATCGCAGGTAACAATTCGATTAAGAATTCCCTCGTTTCTATGCCGATTCAGTAGTGCTATGCATGCTTCGACGCGTAAATCTCGCTGTTGGTCGCTTAGTTCGTGTGGCACCCACTTATCTAGCTTTTTTATCTTTACGATTTGACGCAAGATGTTGTTTTGACACTAACTCCAAGGCCCGCAGCAAGATCAGCCGTAGATTGAGTTGGATCCGCTTCCATTATCGCCTTCAATTCGTCGTTGTCGACAATGGTTAGGCTCGTTCTTCAACTCAAAATTTCCAGATTTAAAACGATTGAACCAATAATGGACCGTGTTTATGCAAGCAGTGTTGGGCCCGTACACGTCGTTAATGTTTCGTGTTGTTTGCGCAGCGGTATTTCCACGTAGGAACTTATATTCGAAAATTATACGAATTTTCAGTTTATCCATGGCGGCAAAAACTACCACAATGTCACAAAAACAAAAAAACTATCTAAAAATAAATGACTGAATTTGAAATTAAATTAACACGTCTATCGAATAAAATTCATTTGAATTTCGAATTGCGCGCCAATCCACTGATAATTAAATCTGAAAATGCTGGTTATAAAATCTCCAATTACATAGGTAAAGACCTATTATTATGTAGGATTCCTTTACCTTTTCGTTCACCTACTGTTCATACCGATACAAGGAAAATGTAATCTAATACTTAGAGAGTGCTTGTGTATAAAAGAGAATCTTAATTTACAGCTCTCAGAGGAATATACGGTATTTCTGAGTAAATTACTCTGACAAAAACTTAACACGTTTGGCCTTGTCATAAAAAAAAAAAACAATTTTGTTGTGTGACGTGTGTAAGCTTCAAAGCAGAGCATGTCCAAATGTTAAATCAAAAAAGTAAAGATCATTTTAAAATTAAAAAAATACTTATCACGTACTGTGCTCAAATATATTTCCTAAGCCATTCAGATGAGAGCCTGAATTGCTTACGTCAAGACGTTTTTAGACTAACCGTTACTACGTTTTTTAATTTATTTAGTAGATCCTTCATTGTGAATTCATTTCCGATGAGGCAGAAAAGGATAAAAGGATAAATGTCAGTCAATCTGCCTAGCCTTTTCCCAACTATATTGGGGTCGGGTTTCAGTCTAACCAGATGTCAGCTGAATACCAGTATTTTACATGGAGCGACTGCCTTTTTGAAAGGTTAAATGTAATAACATTACATTTATCCTTTCAGAACAGACCTTACACTACATATAAATAATATATATACATATAAATAGGTAGCATTAATGACTGTCATTCCTGAAGTTAAAAGAAAAAAAAAGTTAATCATGCGAAAACACACGAATAGACTTTTCGCATGATTAACTTTTTTATTTTATTTTGAAGTGTAAGGTCTGCAGAGTTTATTTATGCAACATGCTGATTAAATAATTACATGAACAATAGGTACAATTTAAAAAAGGAAATTAATTTTACGAAACGATGAAATAATAGTTATTTGTTATGCAAAGCTGCAAAGTTGTTTTTTTCGCTCCGGAGTAACTGGACAGATTCGCAACTGGACAGATTCTCAGCTGGACAGTTTCGCAGCTGGACAGATTAGCGATTGGACAGAGTACAGTCGTGAAAAAATAAGATTATATACTATGGAAATAGGTATTAAATGTAAAAAAGTGTTTATTCAAGGAAAGTATATAACACAAAGGCACTACAATAGAATAAGGCCTGTCTTACAATCTGTTGTATTGAGAATTGGTTTGAACTATGTACTACTAAACCAAATCTTCAATTTGGAACTTTTGATTACGGGGAGAAAACTAATATTGAGATAATTTTAACGACCGTAGGCGTTCTAACTAAGCATGTCACGACTGAATTTTTTGCGCGCTGTCCTATAATTTATCAATCAAAATTTGCTTTGGCCGACGTTTTGTTCCCTCATAGTGATGGAACTTATATCGATTTTGGTATCACTGATTTTCGATTCCTTTTTTTAATAACCGTGGAAACAAAAATAGGTTTTTTTTTTGGTATTTTGGCATTAACTCGCAGGTGCCAACCTTCCATAGCGTCAGTAGGTCCTAAATTTTTCTCCGTAACAAGATAACTATTCAGTCGAAAGTTTCGTCATCCAATATTTTGTGAAATAATTGAAAAGGCTTTACATTCTTCATCATCTGTAGCCATTTCATTTATTGACCAAGCCCTCAGGTATTAATGTTTGGCAAAAGAGCTAATTGCGTACACAGTTATGTAAATTTCCGACCATTTACAGTAGATGAAAATTTCAATCCTTTAGATTTTTTCCACACCGCATGCAGAAAATGATAAAAGCAGCCTTTGACAAGAACATCCGGATAGAAACATTTTAATGTTTTTGCAATAGCTGATTCATAATCGCACTTAAACTGTTTAATACAGACAATAATTGCTCTTTCAAAATTCTAAACATTCTTGTATACATACGTTTCTTGAGACTTATTTGGTAAAAGAATAAACAGTACTGGTACAAAATTAACACAATCGCTACACTTGGTTATGTCAACATGTAGCGAGAAAAGCTGGTAAAACGGTTTCGGTGCAATTTTGAATGTACCATTACGCAGATAGATGCCATTTATATTTCCTTTTCACAACACAATAGGTTCCCACAATACGAACAATCCGTATATAATTATTATGTAAGTACAGAATTTAATTTATTAGTATTTGATGGTCTATATCAATTTCAGATCAAATATAAAAAAAATCCGTGAGCGATGGGCCTAATCGAAGCTTGAAAAGAGTCAGCCCTTGCCCTCTAGAGCAAGTCGTCCACTTTCCTACCTTGACTATTTTTTCATAACGTCCATGTTCCCAACTCATCCACTTTAATTATGTCATGGACTGTACACGTTCTGTCCAGTTGCTAAACTGTCCAGCTGCGAAACTGTCCAGCTGAGAATCTGTCCAGTTGCGAATCTGTCCAGTTGCTCGTACTTGTATTGAAACCGGAGCAAACGAAGGATTCCAGGATTGAGCCACGAGCGAAGCGATTGGTTCAAATATAGAATCCTGAGCGTAGCGAATAACTTTGCTTTTCTTGCTTTCACCTCACTACAGCGAGAAAAATTCTAGGTGCAAGAAAAAAGCTTAAATAATAAGTAATTATAATAAGATAATGTTTATTTATTAAAAAAAATAAAAGTAAATTAATACAATTGGTAATTTTGAAAGTTTTATTTTTATTTTGGAGCTTGTGTTTGTCTTGTTTGAAAATTATTTGGCAAATTCGCGGCACATTGCTCAATTCCACACTCCAAATGTTGGATACATGGACGGTTTGGCAGGCGATTCAAAACGATTTTCTATCGTGCTGTCTTTGGAAGTTGGAGGACGAGTCCAAGGATCTGGGCAACACTGTTTTCAGATCAGCGCCTGAGTCAGCCAAAAGTGTGCCGACTGTGTCCTCCTAAAACAATGCCTGGTTTATTGTTCTGGTTCTTGTAGTCCAAGGAAAGTGGCAATCTCACCTGGCAAACCACCATTTTAGAAGGTAAATCTCAAAAATAAATAAAATCTGCTAATCTAATAAATCGGCTCGGCTCTAATAATCGGCTGTTTAATAAATTTTCCTTTGCGATATTGTAAAAAAAAACGATCGATTGGTGTATTGGCAGGGAGCAAGGCTGATATTTATCTACAATTTTGACATATTCGACATGAATCACGAAGTTCCTATCAATATTGGTCTTCCTGTTTGATAAGTTAACCAACAGGAACTTTTCTGAATACTTCTAAATGATTTTCGTTGTAAGATACGTGGGTTCATTAGTCCGTCACGCCCCACTAATGCCAATAATGAAGGCAACCTGTACCGCAAAGGAAGAAAATTTATTTACAGCAGATCTAAGACAGTAAGTAAGCACATACTTTCAAAGTACGAGTACCTACTTTGAACAAAGATATTATATTAAAAAAGCGAAATACTTTTGTAGCAAGAAATTCGGAGTCGGGCACTTCGTTGAGAAACTGTTCAATAATGTTAGTAGTGTTGACAATCTTAGATGTTTTCGGTTTGTGGCCGCTTGACTTTTTCTTTAAAACGCCAATACCTAGTTCAATGAAGTATGATAGCACTATAGTCTCCGAAAACTCAATTCAGCATTATGTACCTACCGCTTGCACTAACTCTGCAGGTGTTAAATTTATATCTTCGTCCAACTGGACTCGCTCATATTATGTTTTTTTACGATTTTATCAATAAACAAACCAAAATGATGGAAAGTGAATTGAATAAAAAGAAGAAAATTTTAAAATGGTTTTTTTTATTTTGCAGTCGTCGTACTGGCCAGTGCGATTATTCTAAAAATGAGGTTTATTTATTTATTTTTGAGGTTGGCGCACTGACATGTAAAAAGTAGATATTAATGCATTTACGAATTAAAAAAAAAATACGCTAGCGGATAAAATGCACTCGTGCACTCAGATTTCGAATGCTACGAGTATACAGAATCTTTCCGAGTTTGTGAGGTGAAAAAGAAATTACAGTAACAGTGTACTAAAACTAAAAATCTTGATTCCTTATGGCGAAAACACAGCGTTTTCTTTGTAAACAATCCCATTTCTCTAAAAGTAGCTAATTAAATTAAATTGCCATGAAATTGCATTGACTCAGTTTTAAAGTTTCTGAGTGAACAGTACTGAGAATCAGGTAGTGTGTCAAGGATTTCTGTCTACCTACTTTTAGTTATTTCATGTTTTCAGTGGCCATGTGTGATTGTAGATATGATCACCAGTACACACTATGGAACTCGTGTGTACTGGTGTAGTAGATTGTAGTAGATGCACTTTGTGTTGCCATCTGACATTATGCTGAGCGGAGGCCCTTTTGGCATTAAAATCATTGTTTTTTTTTTTGGTTATAAGGTGTATTTTTACTGTAAAGGCAATAAACTCATTTTTTTTTCTTTCTTTCACTAATATTTTAAACATAAAATATTTATATATTTGTTTGTAATGAATAAACTCCAAAACGACAAGACCGATTTTCAAAATTCTTACACAGTAGAATGCTATATTATCACTGAATAACATAGGTTATAATTTATAAAGATATCACGCGAGCAAAGCCGCTGGCGGATGCTAGTTTTCAATAAACTTTATATATAATTTTGTTTCCACGGCAAGAAATATCAATAAAAATTATACTCCTCAGTTTTCATAATGTATGTGTAGTCTATTTTAGAATTATACAAGTACAAGGGAAAGTGGCATATTATTTTATCTCAAGAACAACAGTAGCTGCCGCGTTCAAAGCTCCTAAACTAAAAATAAAACTTAAAGAAAGAAGAATACTTACATTGTATATTATGTACTTATACTTAAACAACGTGTTCCTTTTGATAACCCATAGCTCAATACAAAAAAGTCCTAGAACAAGTGTTCCGAAAATACATAATTTCGAAGATAACATAACATTACTCTCGATGTGTGCATCTAAGTTGCGTTAAGTACGAGTAAATCATTTTTATTGAAACCAATCATTATTATTTAAAGTTAAGAAAATGTGACGTTGTCATATTTCATGTAAGGGCCGTTTTACATAAATAATGTGGACTTAGTCGAAGTATTTCGCATGTAAATAGGAAACAGAAAAAAAATCATATGCCAGTTGATTCTTTTGACATGATCTCATTAATACCCTTGAGTTATGGGATATCAAAAAGGAATACTTTGTATACTTAGCGGAATATAGATTACTTGTAAAAATATCTATTGATAAAAATATTAATGGAAAATCAACAGGGACTCACGAATCGTTCATATTTTCTTGTAATCCTTCATTTCTTTGATGTATGGCTTGTTTTTCGATTCATCACAGGCACAAAGTAACGTAGGCTGCATAAAAAATAAGGTTTGAATATTTTCGTCGGTTAGTTTACTTTCTTTCACTCCAGCGTCTATATCACAAAAGGAAGGCCATATAGACGGTACTGAATAAATTAACTGTTCAAACTTTTCGGGTTGTTATGAAATTAATACAAAGACCGGTATTCCGGTTCCTTGACTAAAATTATTCATGTCAAAATGAATATTGATTTTGGCAGCTTTTGATTTAATTACAAATATTATCATTGAGGATGGGGTCCTCATTGGCTAGAATTGTCCGTGTTTCCCTTGTTGCCTCTTACTTGTCTTGATAGGGGTTGAAAGGGCATTGTTATCATTCCGCTTGTACCTAAAGGCTACTTGTCGTTGACAGGAATGTTCAACGAAACGTCCTTTAATTCGTTTATTGTATTCGTTTAACCATTGTGTTTTATGTTATCTTTTTTTTGAGTCATGAAACTTCAACCCGTTTTCTATTATATAGAATTTACCTCTAATGTTCGAAATCTCGAAATCATTTGAACTCCTAGTACATTCTTTGATGTGTTTTTTAAGTAAACCGCTTTACGCTTGTGATTTTCAAATCCCTAATATTTAGAACATATTATTATGTAGTTATATTGTTGCTTGAATTATACACGTAGTCTAAATGGTTAATTACTGCTGGCTCTGTTTGTTAGAAATGAGGAGTCTTAGAATAGAACATCACATCTCTTATGTGATTGTCGTAAGAGCCAACAAGGGAATTATGTGACTACAATCTGGGTATCATTCATAGCTTTGTGACTACGGAAATTTCCACGATCATCAGATTGAGCTAGATTGTTTAAATAACTCTGAGTAGTTGGAAATACTTGTGACACTAAAGGTACCATTCCATACCCGACCGCAGGCAGCAACTGCATGCGACGTGTCGCGGAGTCATGTCGCGGCGACACGACCGTCCCGGCGTCATGTCACTGCAGTCTTGATTTCGAACCCGACCGCAGGCGGCAGCAGCCCGTATTCCAGTCGGTAGATAGAAGATGGAAAAACGTGTTATTGCAGACCAACAGTGCCGCCAACGCTCGGTTGGCGGCCTGTCACTCGCCCGTAGCTCTCAACGACGTGTCGCTAGCTACGGAAGGTATTTCTTAGAAACCAGTCGAGTCACGGCGACACGTCACCTGCAGTTGCCGCCTGCGGTCGTTTACGGAATGGTACCTTAACACCAATACCGGATGCTGGTGAGTCTGTTAACGTTTAACAGCTATTGGTGAAGATTAGATAAACAGACGGAACCTATGAATTACTCCTGTTTAAATTGATCTTGAAGCCAACAAATTTGGTTCGAAATTTGAATTGTAGACTGAGGTACTGAACGCAATCGGATATTTATGCTCTTCTGACAACAGTGTTCTACTAAAATTTAAATTTCCCGCCGAGTGTAACCAAAAAAGAATGTCATACGTATGTCACTTATCATCTCGGATACCTAAACTATATCACATTGCTTCATCTACAGTAGAAACAATGTTCAAAGTAGATATAGTATGGCGATTTCTTTACCTGGGGTCCTGGGGGCGTAACTCGGTTACAAACACAATATTCTAATAGTTAGTGCTCGAGTATACGAGTGCTATTTAGTCATCTTTTAAACTAATAATGTGAGTTATACGAGCAGCCATCAAGAAATTAATAATAATATAAACTTCGTAGAATTTACCGTAGATCTCAGACGTAGCACTAATATAAATATTTAAAGAATATTAATTATTTATAATATTAGTGTACTGCCAGATCGTAAAATGTTACGATGCAAAAATGTATTACACTGATTTAACGATATTTTAATTTAAAAAATTGTTTAGTCTAGACAAAAATCTGATGCTGTCGAAAAACCAAAGGTAAATTAAATTCTATTCGATACTCATGGTTGGCCAGTGATAGTTATTGTAGCAGTTAAGAATGATTAACATCCTATAATATGACCTATTTATAATATTCCAAACATCTGGCAATACGTTATTACTTCAAGGAGCTCAATTATGTTAATGGTATAATAAATATCTTCCTTATGTACACATAAGGAAGATATTTATTATACCATTAGATTTAGTTCATTGGATTTAGTTCCCATTCCCATTATATTTAGATATTAATAGGTACACCTATTAATATCTAAATATAATGGGAATGGGAACTAATGTGCTTTTTATCCTATACTATTAAATGAGTGTGTCTCCGCTTGGGTGCACCTTGTGTTGCTCCGTATCGGTGTCACTGCGGTGAAGCTGTCGACAGTCTCAGGCACCATGGCCTGTCCTGCTGCAGGAGCGCAGGTCGCATAGAACGGCACGCATCAACGATATTATTCGTCAAGCCCTTGTAGTCGGCGTACCAGCGGGCTTGGTACGTGACTATGGGAGGACACCAGATGGGATGACGTTGTTGCCTTGGAAGGTGGGTAGGCCTCTGGTGTGGGACGCAACCTGAGTCGACACCCTTGCGCCATCTCGTGTTCCTAGTACGGCGGACTGTGCTGGCGCCACCGCTGCTGCGGGTGCTGAAACCCTCAACTGGCGCAAATACTGTAAATAGGTAACTACAGTTTTGAGCCGTTTGGGGTTGAAACGCTCGGGTCATGGGGCTCAAGAGCGCGTCTCCTTTTTAAGGAAATTTCTGGCCAACTGGTCGACACTTCGCGTGACCAGTGGGGAAGGCTCGTTCGTTAAAGAATTAGCATTGCTATTCAACGTGGCAATGCTGCCAGTTTTCTGGCCACGGATGACAGCGACGCGGACGAGCACTTCCAGTCTTCGACGCCTAAGTGACTTTTTTTTGTATTTATTTGTATAGTTAGTCTTTTAATTTAGAACCTAGTGTACCTAAATAAAAAGTTGTGTTAAAAATTGAAAATTTTATATTGCGTGCAATAAAAAAGTTCATTCAATGAGCATTATTTGATATCGTTCTTGAAAACGGCTCCAACGTTTTCGATGAAAGTTGCAATATGGGGGTTAACGGGGCGAAAAATCGATCTAGGTAGGTCTCATATCTGGGAAAATTTGTTTTCTCTATTTTCACAGCCTCGGGAATGTGATACAACGTTGGTGTACCTGGATGATATGTTTATCTATTTTCACCCGAGCAGAGCTCTGTCGCCCAGGCACTGATGTCTTTTATCGCGAAGCTATGGCATAAATATAAATCGTACACTTCTGGTAACCTATGTGGGAGCCAACCTGCACTGGGCCGTCAGACGCTTCACTTAAGTAAATGATTATTTTTGTTTCATTCCACGTTCACACGCATAAGCATAATCAGTCTACATATAATGTTCCCACTACTGGGACCCAGGCCTCCTTTTTGTGAGAGGGAGTGGGCCATAATCCACCCCGCAGGCCCAGTGCGGGATGGCGGATGTCACATGTCTTCGAATTTTTGGTTCTAGGACATGCCAGTTTCCTCACGACGTTTTCCTTCACTGTTTTGAAATCAGTGATGAAATAATTTACACAAAGTAAAGTGCCTAGTTGGGTATTAACCCACGAATACAATTCATATGTTGCGGCCGAGGCCGTTACCACTGAGCCGCTACTGCTCCATCACTGCTCACGTTCACACGACACCGACAAATTTACATTATGAATGAACGTTCATCTGCTACTTTTATTTAATTTTTCGATCATTCTGTAGGCGAGTAAAAGGTGCTGAGAGACAAAATCCAACATCGTTGGATTTGTTCACTAATGTTCAGACGTTTCACTTCGTGTAAATGATGCTGAATGAAAGACAGAAATGAAAAAGAGTGAAGCGTCTGATATCTGTTATAGTCGATTACGGCCCACTCCCTCATAAAGAGAGGAGACGCAGCAGTGGGAATACTATATTTGGGAAGTAGGAGACACTTAATTCAACTTTATGGCTACTTTTTTGGATTGTTTTGTAAAACGCTTTTTATTTGAGCCTTCCGATTTGATTATTTTTAAAATAAACGTAAGTAATAAGCGTGGGATGAAATCCCAGTGGGTGTAATCTTTATAACATATTTTTTATTGAAAATAAATAGTAGATTGTTTGCCAAGGGTGCAAGGAACTATTTTTAAGGCGAGAGTGTTTCTTTGAAATCAGAGCGGATCGAAGGATTCTAGAGTAGAATTCTGAGCGAAGCGAGGGATTCAAAGAACTTCACTTGAGCTTAAAATAGAGTTGCTCTCGAGGGGAACATTCTACTTTTTATCACCCTCTATGAGAAAAAACAAAGGGTGCGGTGCGACCCCTGTCAGGAACCAAGTTCCTTCTGTATGATTTAAAACAAAAACAAAATGTTCGCAACCGCCGTGTTGGATTTACATTTTGATCTCACTATCAGCTTTAGCACCTTCGAAAACTATGAATACGATACCCACTATGACAAATTTGAAAATTTTCAGAGCCGTCATCTTAGATTTACATTTTGACACCAATGATGAAATATGAAAGTTTTCGCAGCCGCCATTTTGTATTTTCATTTTGACCAAATTCACAGTTTCTCTCTCTTGCCAGCCTGTTACTTGTTCATACAATGTTCGTGATTGATCTCTTTGATGATTTGAACTTTTACTAACAATATCCACATTCCAAATTAAAATCACTTTTAGTCCCTGGGATAAAAATAAAAAATTTGATCCCTGTTTACGAAGAATAAATTTGCTCTTTTGAATAGATGTGATAAAAACAGTTTTTTTTCTACGTAGGTAGATATCTCACACTGCGAAACATTTTAGCCATTTTTTTTATTATTAATAAATATAAATAAAATGATATTATTTTATAAATAATAATTAATCCACTGCTTCATTGGTCTAGTGGTTGCAAGCGCTACTGCTGAGCATGAGTTCCTACCCATGAGGGTTCGATTCCCGGGTCGGGCTGAGTGAGTGTTTATTGGGTTTTTCTCAGTTGTAGCCCGGAGTCTAGATTTGTGCCAGGTCAATAACCCACCCCTTAACCCTTAAACATTCGTATTCGTATTCGAACGCAGATCTACGCGAGACACTGCCATTTTAATTGTTTCTGTAGGTTCCCTATCCATTTGCATAAAATTTTAAGACCTAATATAACTTAGCATAATTTTGTTTGGCATAATTATATTTTTGCATAATATAATTACGCATAACAGCTTACGCATAATTTTTTAAGCATAATTTCTTTAACCATAGTAATGATTAAGCATAATATTCTAAAGCATAAATTTATCAAGCATAAAGTTTTAAAGCATAACTTTCTTAAGCATAATATCCCAAAGCATAAATTTATTTACGCATGATATTAAAACATATTTTTATTGAACAATTTTGTGGGTTTTTTTTCGCAGTAGGAAGGATGAAGCAAGCAAGCATACACCATGCAAGCAAGCATACAGTATGCAAGCAAGCATGCAAGCAAGCATGCAGCATGCTGCATTCAAGCGAGCATGCAACATGCAGCAGGCAGGGTTTCTGTCTCGGCTCCGGCGCTGCGGGCCTCCGGCGGCCCCACGCGTGCTAATCGTCACAGACGGCTTTCGCTCACCACCGCAGCTTCGGCTTGTTGGCCGGCGAATCGCCAGCCAGCCTCAGACGCGGCGGCTCGCTCGCAGCCGCCTGCTCCTCAGCCCGCGGGCCGCCTTGCACCTACGCGCCTACGCGATTTAAAATTACACTCTAGGGGTAGGACAAACAAGAATAAGTGGAGTCGGTTTTGCAGCAATTCGGTTCTGTCACTAACTTTTGTTGCACAGCATATTAAATTTTTAACCAACAATATTATTTAATTGTTACAGAAACTATAGCAAATTGGTTTGATCAGAATTATGTATGGGGCACTACAAGTTTAACACCACCATTTCCATCCAAAGTCTGGAGTACATATCTACAAGAAAAGGAAAATATATATATTATATGCTAATAGTCATTAGGCCTACTAACGTTATGCTAATAGTCATTAGGCCTACTAACGTTATGCGAATCAAATTTATGCCAAAACAAATTAGTCTTTAAGATGATTATGCCAACATAAAATGTATGCCTAAAAAAATTATGCCGAAGTATTATTATGCCAAAACAAATTGTGCCAAAATCGTTATGCCGAAGTATATTAGGACAAAGAACATTATGCGAAAAGAAGGGATCCCGTTTCTGTAATCAGCCAACAAAAGGTTAAAAAACAACAAACATTAGTAGCGAGATTTGGGTGTATTATAGCTACACCTCTGCCCAACCCTACACCCATTAGGTGTAACGTAATCAGAAGATATGAGAGTTACTCGATAGAAAGAGACGCAACTTTTTAGTGATTATGTATATAACTGTAGGTAATTAGCGCTATGCGACTTTTTTTTTTTTGCTTCGGTAATCATCAAATGAATGACACCCGCTCTGGGCGGAGCGGGAGGGCGTGTCAGACTCTTGCTGAATAAAACCCACCCGTGTTTCTTCGGTTGCCTTAACGTTGCCAGGGGCTACGGTATCCCTTTCGGACTTTCCCGCAACCCCGGCAGGCATCGGCCGTAGTGGATCCCGTCAATTGTGCTGACATCTCTTTGAGGCGCCGTCGACCCGGGCCTGGTCCCGGACGGCGAGCTACCCATTGCTCACCGTCCGCAAGCCCGCGCCTACGGTTGCCGGGGCGCTATGCGACCTGAATTGCATTTTTTTGTGTTGTAGCAAGAGTCGTTTTTTATTTCAATGATTTTGCGGAGTCAAGCGTCTGTACTAATCTGTGCTTTTGACCCAATTTCGTCCCTATCCATATGACAGGGTGTAACTTTCATTTGTTATTGATTGTTCCAGGTGTGCACAATAGGGGTTTTGGCCAATACAATGAACATAGCCGTCCTGACACGGCGGGATATGGCGGCCGCGCCTATCAACAGACTGCTGAAGTGGCTGGCAGTAGCCGATGTCTTCGTCATGATAGAATACGTGCCCTTCGTTATTTATAGGCATTTGGTGAGTTAATTTTACTTTATTAGTAAGTAAGAAATGTGCATTATGAATCCTCGTACGCACGGGAGAGTTTTTAACGGGAGAGTATTGTAACTTTTTTTTTACGTTTTAGTTTGCGCTCTGTTGGATTCTCAATGCTTGGATCAATACAGAGAGTTGAAAATCCAATGTGCGATTAAAAATCGTTGCGTTTAAAGTCGCCCGTGCTTACGAGATGTACCTAATAGTTACAGATGATGTGTGTTTTTTTTTGCTCTTTTTCTACAGCCTAATCACATAACGCACTCGTAATCAATAAAATTTCATGTATTTTTTTAAAATTTATGAACTCAAACTATAATATAATAAGTTTTTATGTATGTACATATAAAGAATTACATAAGGCACGTTTCTGTAAAATAAACGCTTTCTGACAGTTATAACTATAGCTGTTACCCCAAAGTATTATGATACTAGTTCGTCAATTCATGATAACAACCTGTCAAAATTAAAGCGATTGCTGTACGCGCCTACGGGGTAATTACGTAACACACATAAAATGGCAATTGATCGCAATGCCTTTAATTTTGACAATTCGACAACATTCATTGCGTTATTTACGTTGCTGAAAAGGCGAATTTTTCAAACATATGAAGCAATGGATTATATCCTAATATCCTTCAAAACTCTCGGATTGCGTTTTTATTTTTTATTTTAATAAATCACTTTTCGTGTCTGTCAAAATTCAAAAGTCATTTATTCAAACTAGACTGAGAATCAGCACTTTTCGAACGTTAAAGTTACATAAGACAGTCCCACATAACGCCTACCCTTCACCAATTCCTAGTGCTTTAGCTGGGAAGAAGAAGTGGCGCAACAAACTGTCTACGTGACCGCGTGTTCTTCTAAACTACGTAACAGTTTCAGTTTCACTTATATATATAAAACTTATTATATATAAATATATATATCATTTAGAGATTTTCCCTGAAGGTACTTTACGGTTAAACCATCAGGAAAAAAATATGTAAATAATACATTAATATTAAAGTTACATATTATAAAGAAATCTCAATGTTTCGTCACGTCGTAAAAACTGTGCGACGGAGGAGCTGGTCGCTAGTACATTTTTTTTTAAAAAAATTTTTTGGGTGGGAAATCATCAAATGACTCCTCCCGCTCTGGGTGGAGCGGGAGGGCGTGTCAGACTCTTACTGACTAAAACCCACCCGTGTTCCTTCTCTTGCCTGTACAATGCCAGGGGGCCACGGTATCCCTTTCGGACTTTCCCGCAACCCCGGCAGGCAATGGTCTCATCGGACCCCTTCATTCGCTGACATCTCTTTGAGGCGCGCGTGGAACACAACGCGCCGTCGACCCGGGCTTGGTCCTTACCGGACGGCGAGCTACCCATTTCTCACCGTCCGCAAGCCCGCGCCTACGGTGGCCGGGAATCGGCAATCGATTCCCGACGCCCGGGGCGTCTCCTCCTGCGGCGGCTAGGGGCGTGAGGGCGCGAAATTTGCCTCTCCCTCACGCGCTCCGCCTCCTCCTTCGCGAGCATTACTGCTTCGCAGAAGGAGGTGACGGCCTCCCATGCCCTCTCGCTCCGTACCATGGCCTGGACCAGGGCCGGACGCGAGAGATCCCCACCACCGATCGCCTCCACGAGGACACGGCGGTGCTCTGCCCAAGCCGGGCATACCTCCACCGTATGCTCCACCGTGTCCTTCGGGCGATCAACGCAGTGATGACACCCGGGCGTTTCCTCCCGCCTTATCCGAAACAGGTACCTCCCGAAACAGCCGTGTCCGGTGAGGACCTGCGTCAGGCGGAAGGTGAGGACGCCGTGGCGCCTCTCCAGCCACTCCTCAAAGAGGGGACTAATCGCCGCAATAGTGGCGTGCCCAGCACTGGGTTGCGACAATCGCACTCTCCATGACGCCATGAGATCCCGTCGGAGCTCTGTCCGCTGTGCCGCGATTTCTCGCGGCATCGGAGTCAAGCCCCGGCGTTTCGCCTCCTCTGGGCGCTAGTACCTGGGTGTGTAATAAATTGCGAATAGAAGCGGATTATTTTTGCATTTTCATTCTGCTAAAGTAAGGCCATTTTAATAGGTAACATTTGACGTCTGTCAGTTTAGTGAAAGCAAATCGTAAAATTACTCGTATCGGTCATTATTACAATAAGTATGTAATCGAAAAAGTTAAGCAATTGTGAAGTTCTAACAAAACGAAAAAATATATTATTTTATGCCCGGCGTTACAACGTTACGTTGTTGAATTTTGATGAATTGTCAAATGTTACCTATTAAAATTGCCTTACTTTAGTTGATAAACAAACTAACTAATATAGAGGCATGAGGAAAAGGGTGTAAAGTGCACTCATCCTCCATAGAAAAGGGAGGCTCCTCTGACCAGACGGGTGACGTGTCTGGTGGGAACTGTTCAACGTTTGATGTCGGGAAGTTATATATATGCTGATCGCGTGGTAAACTCTGTTTGCGCGATGGAGGATTTCGCGTGACGTTAGTTTGAATCGCAGTTTGTATATGGCAATGTAGATGCCGCCACCCTACTATCAAACCGCTATGTAATATCCGCCACCAAGCAATATAGCCGTGTTCTGTACAGTATGGAGTTCAAATAACTGTCACATCTTTATTAACTTTTTTGGCGACGGATTAGAATGTGGTATTTATAACCGACGGTATGGACCTTCATTATTGTTAATAGTGCTTTGCTCTTCTTTCTTGATTAACAATATAAAATCAGGCCTGTATTTCTCGAAGGGTCAGGCAGAGGTGCAACTATAGTTCACGATTTTATATGATTATAATTGTATATAAAGGGTGGTAGGAATATCGACTCGTAACCTGTTACCCATGAGTTCAGTACATGATTCTGACGTTGAAATTTTTCGTCGGTTATCTAAACTCATTTCATTTTCATTTATTTATTCATTAACAAATAACGTTTTTTTGAACATTACATACTAAATAAAACTAGTCATACCAAGGGGTATCGTATTACCCAGTTACTGGGTTGTGGAGGTCAGATAGGCAGTCGCTCCATGTAAAATACTGGTATTCAGCTGCATCCGGTTAGACTGGAAGTCGACCCCAATATAGTTGGGAAAAGGCTAGGCAGATGATGACATACTAAATAAAACTACCAAATGCAGAAACAGTAAATTTAAAAGCCTAATTAAAACACTAGAACACTATATTTCCACTTCGTCATAGTTGCGTAGGTATTTATGTTGTATTTTATTTATTTTAAAAGTATGTATGATTGTATGTATGTATGTATGTTCGTAAGTATATTGTCATATAATTTGTTTTATTTTATTGAGTGAATTGTTTTGATTTTATGTATTTTACTTTCTCTCTACTCTTACACACGGTGTCTACATCTCTTTTTACCCTCTGTCCTATCGCAGGTATGCTGGAAGAGATTTCATTAGAAATAAGCATCACTTTTGTACGTATTTTTCTGTTCTTTTAATCTTGTCTGTTTATTTATGTGTTATAAATGGTTAAATAAAAAAAAAAAAAAAAAAAAAAAAAATTAAGTGAAATATTTATTCAAGAGAAAATAATTAAAAATATGTCAACAATGTCAAATTAATGCAGGTATAATGTCAAATTTAATCTCAAAATATTAAGAGTACTATCAAGGTCCTAGTGTTGATGTGTGTGGTCAAAAGATAATTTAATTCACTGCCATTATTATAACTAACGACTATTTTTATCATGTGACATGAATTCTGATACCGAGTATAAACATTTTCCTATCAAGAAGGCAATTTAATTTAGTTATAAATGAGTGAGAGCTATAAATTAATAATTTTAAATCAGTTGGTAACCTATTAAATAACCCCACTGCTTGGTAACTGAAACAATGCTTGGCTGTGTTAAAATTTGGAGCCATTTTGTGTTTAAATTATTTTCTTCTTGTCCTTCCTCTTGTGATTCATACTCATGAATATACTTAGCAAAGTGGTTTAACGTGGCACTGTTAAAAAGTCCAATTCTGTAAAGTGCTCTCTACATGAATCTCTTTGTGAGATCCTTACTATGGTCCTTATGGCACGTTTCTGTAAAATAAATGCTTTAAGACAGTTATTACTATGGCTGTTACCACAAAGCATTATGTTGTATCTAGATTCACCCAGCGCGTAATATATAGCCTTTAGTTCCTCCTGAGTGCATAGCATGCTGATGAAATTGAAGAGTCAATAGCAGCCAGCTCCTGGGGCCGAATTATGAGGTATTCCAGTGTGTGTGAGAGACGGAGCTATACAAGGCCGCTAGCACTATCCTTTTTTCACAGTGGAATAATGATGGCATTAATATTTCATAATAAGGCCCCCCTTTGCCCCTGTTTCCAATTAAAATGCACATCTATGTTAATCCCTAAAAAAATGACTTAGTCCACTAATTCAATCTTGTCTCCTTTTATTTGTACATATAAATTTACATTATGGCGAGTTGCGAACTATTATTAAGAGAAGAGACTTGATTTTTGTATGTTTGTAATGAATAAACGCGAAAACCGGACCGATTAAAAAAGTCTGACCAGTAGAATGCTATGTTATCACTGAGTAACGTAGCCTATACTTTATAAAGATATCAAGCGGCGAAGCCGCTGGCGGAAACTTGTTAAAATAGTTATTTATCCAACATGTGAGGAAAGTTCGTTTTTCCTATGAGTTTTGATTAAAAATAGAATCACGAGCGCAGCGAATGATTATAAATTTCAATCCTGAGTAAGCGAAAGACTCAACAAAACGAATAGCAAATGAACTTGCTCACATGTTGCATACAAAACTTTTCACCACGCCCAGCAAGAAAGTATTCAGTCATCATAGGTAAATAAATAAAAAACATTAATCATAAGTAATCATAACTTATAAATATTTCTTTTCTAAGCATATAATTATTTATTTTTTTAAATATCTTTATAACTTAACATAAAAAAATCAAGCAAGGTTAGTTTCTGAACAGGATCATTACTTTCCTCACTGTTCAAACAGTGAGGAAAAACCAACTTTCCTCACTGTTTTCGTAGAGCAAAGACACTTCTTTCGTGCGGGAGTGTACCTCGTAGGTATTGTACTTTTGTAGGAAACAGTTGAGTTGTGTTTTTATTAACCGATTAATCATGTACTGAATCCATGGTGTAACAGGTTGTGCGTCAATACCTGCCACTGTATTTATGTGAGTATATGTTTTATGTATGTACAGTAGGCGCTCGGTAATCCGGCACCCGTATTTTTCGCCAATGCCGGATTATTGGATTTCTATAGGAAGTGTTAGCTAGCTAATAAGAAATAATTTTAACACAGATTTGCAAAGCAACAAATCTTTATTAGTTTGCGTAATAATACCTACTCGTAGAATCGGACTGCAGGCCTACCATGACACACACGACAATTACTCACTCTCGCGTGAGTAATTTTTGTCTATTACGGTCACTTTTCTCGTTTTATGACAGCGCTTCCATACAAAATAGTCGACTCCTTCTGTCAAAATTGATGTTTTCTCGACAAACCCTAACATGGCACCTTAGATAACTCGAATTTTGACAATTCAACACGAGATAATCTCCGATTCTTCTGTCATTTAGTCGTATTTACTCGTCCTCGATTTTGACGACGAAAAGAGTAGACAAAATTATGATACAAAAAAAAACTAAAATAACTTGGCAGTTTCTTAATTGGGCTTATTTTAGTCATTTTATTTTACATTATATTAATAATGAAAATACTTAGTTTTAAACTACTATTTATATTGGAACGTCATGTTTTTTATATGGATTTTTTTTTTTTTTGTATGGAAAATATGAAAAAATATTACACTACATGATGAGTATTAGGGGTTTATGGGTTTTATAAAGGTGGTCGAAATTTTCATTATTTTTGCGATAGAACACCATTTTCGAGATTTAAGCAAGAAAAAAAAAAAAAAGGACAGTTTTGTTTTTGCATTGTCGATGTGTTGCTGTGAATTTTAGTTCACGACAATTAATTTCCACCTGTTTAATTGCGATTAAACACTTGCAAAATTGCTATTTTCACTAAATAATAGCTCAGTGCCGTCAAACTAAAATATAGTTATGTTGTGTGTGTCACTTTAGTCATTTCAGAATGGAAAATCGTCGGTTGACAGGAATAATCTAAATGTTGGTGATTTTTAGTCTAGTTTAGAGGCATTTGTGTCAAGAGAATCGGCACCATTGAATGAATGAAACGGAATCTCAAGCCGATGTTGCTATCATACAAATTATTTGTTTTTAATAATTTGCAACATCGGTTTCTCGTCACGAGATATAGAAGTGTAAAAGCGCCTTTTTCGAGTTTACTCGTCATTTAAAAAGAGCTCTTTTTCTCGTTTTGTCGAAATTTGTCTACGATTCTGACGTCATTCTAATCCCTAACATGACCGTAAACGACGAGATATCTCGAAAAAGGCACTTTGTACTTGTAACTTGTTCCAAATAAACTTTTACTATTTTTTACTATTTAAATAAGTAAAATTATGAAACTGCCATGTTATTTTGGAGTTTTTTTTTGTATCATAATTTTGTCTACTCTTCTCGTCGTCAAAATCGACGACGAGTAAATACGACTAAATGATAGAAAAATCGGAGATTATCTCGTGTTGAATTGTCAAAAATCGAGATAACTAAGGTGCCATGTTAGGGTTTGTAGAGAAAACATCAATTTTGACAGAAGGAGTCGACTATTTTGTATGGACGCGCTGTCAGAAAACGAGAAAGTGACCGAAATAGACAAAAATTACTCACGCGAGAGCGAGTAATTGTCGCGTGTGTCATGTTAGGCCTGCTGCTGGACTTCAGAACGACAACGATCAATGCGCGCGCTCAGTAATCCAGCACTTTTGTACTAAACATATATGTATCTAGAGTAGGAGACGGATATCTATGGTAGGAGAGCTAAGTTAGAAAACGCCGGACTATTGGACGTGTCGGATTAGTGAGCGGCGGATTACGGAGCGCCTACTATGTATTTATTTTATACCTATGTAATGGTACACCACGGACTAAGTACCTGCAGTATTGTCTCTCCTTCTTCCATTGAATCCATCCAAATGTTGTCTTTAAAAGATCGCTTTTAGCGATAAGACCGCCCATTGTGTCACCCTATGTAAAATTTCTACATTTATGTCTGTTTGTGTAGAAAAGTTGTATACTTTCGAATTGGTCACCCTTTATGAACTTTCCATCAGTTGGACGGTCTGGAAGCTAAAAAGAAGTAGATAACTTTTCAAACAATATTGATTGCTACGAGTGCCGAGTGTGATTGTCGTGCAATCAAAGGCCTTTGATGTCTTTCCGCATTCTTTTTTGAAGTGCTTCAATTTTGGGACTTTAATTACGAGTCCGTAGTTCTTTATTCTTTGTGGATTTTTGGTAGGGTTTAAAAATCTATAGTTTTGTAGGTACAAGCTAATTTGAAATTTATTGGAAATATTTCGGGACGTGACCTAGCGTACCTACGTACTCGTGAATATCGACAAAATTAAAAAAAAAAACAACTGTTTCATATCCTATACTATTAAATGAGCATACGGGGGCGAAAAATCCATCTAGCTAGGTCTCATATCTGGGAAAATTAGTTTTCTGTATGTTCACAGCCTCGGGAATATGATACAATGTTGGCATACCTGGACGATATGTTTATCTATTTTGAGGTACCAGGTACTAAAAATAATACGAAATAGCAGTTTTTAGGGTTTGGTAGCCAAATGGCAAAAAACGGAACCCTTATGGATTCGTCATGTCTGTCTGTCTGTCCGTCCGTCCGTATGTCACAGCCACTTTTTTCCGAAACTATAAGAACTGTTGAAACTTGGTAAGTAGATGTATTCTGTGAACCGCATTAAGATTTTCACACAAAAATAGAAAAAATCAATAAATTTTGGGGGTTCTCCATACTTAGAACAGAAACTCATATTTTTTTTCATCAAACCCATACTTGTGGGGTATCTATGGATAGGTCTTCAAAAATGATATTGTGGTTTCTAATATATTTTTTTCTAAACTGACTAGTTTGCGCGAGAGACACTTCTAAATTGGTAAAATGTCCCTCCCCCCCTGTAACTTCTAAAATAAGAGAATGATAAAACTAAAAAAAAATATGATGTACATTACCATCTAAACTTCCATCAAAAATTGATTTGAACGAGATCTAGTAAGTAGTTTTTTTTTAATACGTCATAAATCGTAAACTATTATTAAAACATCGATCAAAGTTACAACGAACTACAAGAACTTTTATATTATGTTACTTGCTGCTACGTAACCCTTCATGGGCGAGTCCAACTCGCACTTGGCCGCTTTTTTTAAACATTTCAATTGAAATTCTTCTCCAGGGAAAATGTACTGTACTGTAATGTATGTGTAAAAAAAGTGTTAAAAGTATAGGTTACCTTTTCACTTTTTCAGAATTGATCCCATAGTAAAAGCTTATACAAGCTTAGCACAGGTGTGAGTACTATGTACTAAAGAGCTACCATTTACCGTGTAATATGTAGTATTTCATTGACTTGAATGTGCCCTGGCGGCTGTGAGTATGTCATGCTCACTCAAATGTCTCGATGATGGTGGCGCGTGTGTTGGATCATTTAGCTCCCTTCAAAATGGTTGAGCTGAATGGTGCTGATCCATGCGTCATGTTCGTGAACGGGCGCCGTCAGTTGGGACTGGTCATCTCTTAGCTGCCATGGCTTATTTTAATTTATTTTAAGTTTTTGAATGATTCTTTATTTTTTCTTTTTATTACGGACGCTTTTGCGAACGTGCACGTCTTTCTACATTGTTCTCACATGCATAATTTCATAATGAATGATGTAAACAATATTTTGTATCAATTTTTTTATTTAAAAGAGTGTCCGTGGAGTTTCTTACCCGTTCTTCTCCATAAGTAAGTACGCTTTGGAATGGGCAGCTAGCTTCATATTTTTACTGACCGACCCCTTGACAATTCAAAAGTGCCTGTAAATGGTTTAATTGAAATAAATGCTTTGAGTTTGAGTTTATTTTTTCAGGTAGGTACTTTAACTCCTTAAATATTGACAATCAATTTCATGTGACTCTGTATAAATTATATACCAACGTGTGTTGTTGGTACTAGAATAAACAAAGATTAACCGTACGTTACAGATAATAGATAACAGAGAGTTATTGATTCCCAGGAATTAGTTTATGATGAATAGCGCAGATAACGAGGCATAGATACACGTAATTTATGCTATTTTCATCATGTCATGACATGATGATGAAACATAGCATGAAATAGCATGCTATTTAACGGTTATAATCTGAAAAATACTGGTATTCAGCTGCATCCGATTAGACTGGAAGCTGACCAAAACATAGTTGGGAAAGGCAGATGATGTATGACAAGCTATGTTTGTTCAGTCACGAGTAGGATCAATAGATCTTAACCTTACACACTATTCAAATTTTCTTCGAAAGTATTGATAGATATTATTTCGTGTTACATACATAGAATCCAAAAGAAAAAAAACCTTTATTTCGGATAAAAAAGTCCATAGGCTAGGCAAGGTTGTTAGTAACAAGTTTTTTGCTTATGAAAAAAAAAAAGAAAATAAAAAGAAGAAACTAGACACACCAGCTACCCCTGCACATTAGGCTCATCGGTTCGCAACACACGGAGTTCAGTGAACATTACCAATTATCGAAACCATACTGTTATAAAAAATCAGGTCTTTTCTCAAAGTTGAAATTTTTGTTTCACGAGGAAACTTTTCGAATTTTGTACGGTATTGGTTATGGGTTGAAGTTGAAGAGCACGCGCACTGTAGTGTCTGGAGATTCGTGGAGGGAAGGCTGAACGCGTACAATGAAATTTAGAGAAGCAGAATTGCATCATTCATGCCCAGGGTTGGTACCATCAAAGAACTTCATATCTATACATCGTAAGGACTACTTCTGCTTGCAGCGATCGGCGGAATTAATTTTACAGAAGTTCCATCACTCAGCAAAGCTTAACTTATATTAAATTACTCTTTTCCTCTTAGTTCTTAAAGGCACATTAGAATGCACTTTCGAACGTAAAATTGTACAAAAAAAAAAACTAGTTGCCCCGTCGAAAAGATAGTTTCGTATGGAGAAGAATAGGTCAGAAATTCCACCGTTACTCTTTTAAAATGTTTTACAATATTTTGTATATAATTATTCATTATATAATTTGAAGACGATGCACCTAGAATTAATATCTAATAATAAAAATATTTTCATTTTCCATCACAATGGATTTATAGCACTTACGGTTTTGACCAATATGAATTCACATTGTGAGAGCTGGTGCCTGATGTAGGTTTAGGAAAACCTGTGTTACAGGTCACCAGGTCCCACTTAGTGGCCTCCTATAAGGCTTCCCGCGCTAGACCCAAGGGTCTAAACCTTTCTAGTATTTCTAGTTTCTAGTATTCCCAAGAGAAACCTTTCTAGTAAACACAAGGGACAAAGTCTCGAACCACGGATAAAGCAGAGGTCCAATTACAAACAGGAAAGCTGTATCTTCGAAAGGCTCTTGTATTTTAATGAAGAACTAGCTGTGCCCACGCCAAACTATGTCATACATATTTACTGCTACTTCTAAATTCAAAATAGCCTCCGGGAGTTTTTATGACTTGACTTTTATGACTTTTGTGAACATGATAATTATTCAGAATTGTCACAGCTGTAATAGCAATCACGTCATTTCGTTTATAATACGTTTTTATTTTAAATAATTTATTCATTATTTTCTATTTTGTGAACGTGAGAACGCTGTAGGCTAAGTGGACTGTAGATTTGTTGACCTTAATTATTTTGTTAAGTACCTGGTACTTGTTGAAAGACCTACACTGTTCTCCCATACCTAATAACACTGTTATTTGAAAATATTGTAAAAGCCAATTATTTTTAAAAGAGTACCTAAACGTGGAGTTTCTTTCCGGCACTTCTCCATAGGAAACGACCAATCGGAACCGTGCACCTAGCTTCTGACGTTTCATAAGTGCCCATGTAGGTTTATGTGAAATAAAATATTTTGAAATTAGAATTTTTGACAAAAATTTAAATTTTCTTTTTTTATATGTAAGTTTAATATAAACCATCCAGAATCAATTCTCAAAATTATGGTTAAAACCACATCAAAATCCGTTGTGTATTTTAGAACAACAACGCGGTCCTGTAGTGTGACCTCACACCCAAACACCGACACGAAAAGCGACATTAATTTATAATATGTAAAGAAATAGATATAGATGTCACATAAAAAACTAAAACCTAGTTAATGAGGTATCCATACATTGATAAAACTACTAAACTAATATTGATACTCAGATAAGTTTTACCCAATTTATGACAACTGCACCAACAGACCGACCAGCAAAGATATTATTGTGTTTTATTTATTATGTAAGGAATATCTAAAATCTATAAATCATCCAATCTACCTAGCCGTGTTCCAACTATGTCAGGGTCGGCTTCTAGTCTAACTAGATGCATCAAAAACCAAAATAATCATAAATCAAAAACAATAATAGCGATCGAACAAACTAGTATTATAAAGGAATCTGCTGCATTTGCAGATTCAATCATTTCAGCTTATCTTATCGCAGTCCACTGCTGGATATAGGTCTCTCCTAGGCTGGGCCATAACACCCTGTCCTATGCCTTCGGCATCCACTCAGTCCCAGCCACCTTTTTAAGTTCGTCGGTTCATCAAGGGGGCGTCCCAAATTACGCGGTCTCCACCCTAGGACTCTTCTGCTCCACCGGCCATCGGCCCTTCGACAAACATAGCCAGCCCACTGCCACTTCAGCTTGCTTTACTCTGCAAGCAATGTCGGTAACGTTGATTGCAGATTTCCTATTTACAACCGTGTCTCGAGTACAGAAAACAATTATAGATCAGCTGCAGCGCTTCAAACGAGAGAATTGCATTTAATGGTCGTCCGATGAATGCATCCAATTCTTCTATTGTGTTCGTTGATATAGTAGCAGAACGATGCAGCTGGAAGCTATTGTTAAAAGACAGATAAAATGAAATTGCGGCATTGATATTTTACTTGGCTACACGTGGAGGACGAAAAATGTGATATAATCGTTTGACTGTTATCATAATAAAATGACATGATAGTTTCACACGACATATTTTTCTAGGTCCTACAATCGGTCAATTTTTTAATTTGTATGAAATTCATTTGTAAGGCGTGTGTTTTAATACATTTGATCTCTTATTTCATTTAGATCCTACAAAAAATCCTCCACCGATTGTAAGCCGTCTGCAAACGCTCTTAAACATTTTCTAGAATTCATTAAGAGCGGATCATAGACCTCTCTCAACCATAAGTTTGTGACAGCACTACATAAAATTTTAAAAAAGGACACTTGGTTTGCCCGCGGTTTCGGGCTCGTGGAGGTCCGAAATTATCCCACGGGAACGTACTACGTCCTATCCCAGGTCATGTTCATGGTCTATCTGCTCTGAAAGCGTGTAACAAACAAACAAAATATTATTTGAGGATGGCTGACAAACTAAAAAAAACAAAAGAAAATCGCCCATGTTATTAAATTATTGAACCGAATGACAGCAAATTAATGATATGTTTATCGATTTCTTTCAGTGGCAGGAGCATAATGGTTTATAGTCGGATGAAAATCCCTCTTTTGTCATTTTTATTGAAAAATAAATGGGTCAGTGGGTTATCCTCAATTTTATCCACAATTCGAGCCAGATAGGTTGGACAAGAGTGTAAATGACATGAATAAATGGTACCTATACTTATAAACAATTAAATTTATGCTATTTTCATCTGTAACAGGACTCGATATTTTCGGCGAAGATGAATGGGTCCAATATATTTCGTTAGCGTATTCATAAAAAATTCGTATCAAAAATAAGTTTCCAATCAGCCTGCAAACGTCTGACCTTATCAGTCTTTATCATTAAAATGATGGTCGCAAAATTCTTCGCACATGCGTGGAGCAACCCTAGTAGAACAATTTCTATGAAAAAATCATGGTAATTATTGTTCTACCAGAATCGCGTCGCACCATAGCGTTGCGCCTGTCTGGAGAACCTTTACTTTAATAATAATTACTAACTACCATTTCATATTAGTGATAGCAATTTTATGTCTTGTGGGTAGCTATTAACACGTACATACGAGATTAAAGGTGTTTATCTCTTAAACAGCGAAGTAATTGCATATCACACATAATGTACAATGGCAACCGATCGTAGTGCCTTTCATTTTGACAGTTCATTGCGTTATTTATGTTGGTGAGCAGACCACTCGGTCACACTCATCGTAGCAACGCAATTTACGATACGTCTGCATCTAATGCATAGTTTTTTTGTGACGTCACCCAACCCCAATATAAACACTGGCAGAGAGTTAGAACACAGATTATAGCTCATTTTGCGTGCGGGAGATTTCTGTAAAGCATTACATAGGGCCCGTATTCGGGAAAACGTTTTTATTAGTCACACACTGACGTCACGCAAAATCCTGCATCGCGCAAGCAGCGTTTACCGCACGCCCGCCGTTTACTTATGTATACAACATCCCGACATCAATCGTGAGCTATTAGGTATATTTGGTGTGAAACGAAGCGATTCGTCTGTCACAAGATCACAACAACATAGTACAACACTGATGCCTGAAAGCCAATCCCCAATTACGATCAAAATCTAGTCGAAATCGTATCTCAGCGCCAATAATTATTAAAAATGTAGGTAAATTTGACAGATTGAGAATGAGATTAGAATCCAAATGTTCTTTTAAATACGAGTAGTGAACCTCTGGTTTGAAATGCGAGCTTCTCATTAATCAGTTAGGCCGAGATCTATACTCATAAACGACTTTGACAGTTGTACGACAATGACAGGACTATCGCTTTGATAAAGTTTTTTTTTGACTAGGGCTTCTCGTAGCTCACCTTTGAGGTGATGACTACTTAACCGGACAATCCTGCGGCTGCCTTAAGCTACTAAACTCAAAGCCTCCAGCCAGGGGCAAAACTATTCTAATTAAAACTAGGCAAGCGTTCGCTAAGGGCACCCCCTGTAGGTTACGGACCTCGGCTTAGGGCATTGCTGGGGGGAGGACAGCAAGTTGGGACAGGCTGGATCAAAGATAATTCATTATTATTAATCAAGGAATTTAAAGCTACTGGCTCAGCATCGACGCGGGCTGGCGCATCAACGGGCAAGGGTCGGGGGGGAGTATTATTTACACGGGCGGGTCGCGATCGCGGAGGACCTCGGCGGCGAGGTCGGAATGCGGGTCGGTGTCTCTTGGAAAAAGTACGAACTTAGTAACATTTATAGATCTCGGCCTTACAGCTAACCATGTCATTTTGTTGCTTAGTAAATGGTACCGAGTTTTATTCACCCTTACTAATACTAAGCACTGATTTAGCTTGCTTACACGATGTGACAAGTGACTCAAACTCAAAGCATTTATTTCAATCAGAGACTACTATAATTTATTGGCAAATTTCAATTAAATCATTTACAGGCCTGCACTTTTGAATTGTCAAGGGGTCGGTTAGTAAAAAATATGAAACTAGTTGCCTATTCCAAAGCGTAGTAGGTACCTAAGGAGAAGAACGGGAGAGAAACTCCACGGACACTCTTTTAAATCAATAATTTAATACAAAATATTGGTTACATCATTCATTTTGAAATTACGCATGTGAGGACAGTGTAGAAAGACGTGCAGGTCACGTGACAAGTACCTACTTAGCGTTACTGTACTAGCTAGTACGCTCGGGTGAACAAATAGCGTCGCATAAAAGCCAATTTGATTCCAACGCGCCATTCTGCACGTAATACACTTCAGAAACTAACAGTACCTGTACAAAGTGTGTCAACAACAATTTTATTTCGCAGGTCCTGCCAGAGAAATTGGATTTCCCGTACTCTTGGGCAATGTACTTGCTATTTCATATGCATTTCGCTCAAATACTGCACACTGCGTCTATTTGTCTCACTCTCTCACTGGCTATTTGGAGATATTTGGCGATAAAGTAAGTACTATTTATTTTCACTTATAGCATAAGCATAATTATTAATTATTTGATTAGGACATAATATCACCTTATTGGTGATGTTCTTCAAAAAGGTCAGGTGCGTAGTACTCGCAACCGGCGGCGTGCTTGTATGACCAGGGGCGGCAGTCTTAACATAGATAGCAATCGCTATACGACCAAATTCGGTCGCAAAGTCTTAATGGCGTCGTTAGACGCGCGCAACATGCTTGACAAGCCCGAAAAAATCCCGTACTTGTGATGCATGTCGCGCGCGTCTAGGGACGCCATTACGACAGAATTCGGTCGTATAGCGATTGCTATCTATGTCGTGGCCAGATGCATGAACGGAAATAAAGCAAAAGGAGTATGTAAGGATCGCAGGTGGCTTTCGGTAGTTTCTACCTACCCCCCACATTTAATGTCCCTACTGCTAAGACACACGCTGAGAGAGGGAGAGTAGGCTGTAATCTGTGACGGTAATACTCTACCTGAGCCCGTCACTGTCGCACTACTTTAGCACCCTCAACAACTATGAAAACAATACCCATGATGAAAAACTTGAAAATTTTCACAGTCGCCATCTTGGATTTATATTTAAACCTCACTATCGACTTAAGCACCTTCAAAAACTATGAAAACGATACCCATGACGAAAAGTTTGAATATTTCCGCAGCCACCATCTTGAATTTATATTTTGACTTCACTATCGGCTTTAGCAACCTTGAAAACCATAGAAACGATAACCATGAAGAAAACTTTGAAAATTTTCGCAGCCCCCATCTTGGATTTACATTTTGACCTCTCAATCTGCTTAAGCACCCTCAAAAACTATGAAAACGACACCCATGATGAAAAAATTTAAAATTTTCGCAACCGCCATCTTGGATTTTTATTTGGACCCAATTCACACTTTCTATCTCTCTCCGTCTTTCTTTCTCTTTGAATTAGAAGAAGACAGTCGCAGCACCTTCTCGCGTGACGATTTCTGCCAGTGCACTCTTACCGCAAGCCGCTTTAAGAACTTCGTTCCAAAAAAATTAATAAAACATAACCTTTACAAATGATTTGCAATTTAAAGGTTTTATGTGTCTCCGAACGTTTATTTTATTCGGAGGAGCTCGTGGCTAAGTAGTAACTGCCGCACGGGTCGATCCGTCAGGTTAAGCTACGCTTGCCGGGGTTGGTCTGTGGATGGGTGACCATCTTTACATACCGAGACTCCTCCGTGCCTCGGAAAGCACGTTAAGCCGTTGGTCCCGGTTGTCATTCGTGGATCTTTGACAGTCGTTACGGGTCGTCAGAAGCCCGAAAGTCTGACAACCAGTCTTACCAAGGGGTATCGTATTACCCAGTTACTGGGTTGTGGAGGTCAGATAGGCAGTCGCTCCATGTAAAATACTGGTATTCAGCTGCATCCGGTTAGACTGGAAGCCGACCCCAATATAGTTGGGAAAAGGCTAGGCAGATTGGATGTGTATCCGAACGTTTCATTGTTTGTTTCTTTTTTGGGCCTACTAGTTATGGAATTTTGAAATCGAACTTCGAATCGACTTGTTTCTATCTCTCGCTTTTTTCGTATCAAAGTGAAAGTGACAAAACTAAGTGAAGTTCAAATCTTTAGAATTTTGTGAGTAGACCCAGCACTGTTCACGGTATTTAAAAAATAACAAGTTACTTTGTCCCACGCTCGCAGCAAAATCGAATTTTGCTCACTGTTTTTAGACAGCAAAACCCTGCTTGTTTGAGGTGCTGAGGTGAAAAACTAATTGAAGTTCAAATCTTTAGAATTTTGTGAGTAGACCCAACGCTGTTTTCGACATTTAAAAAAAAAATTTAAAAAGTTACTTTGTCTCACGCTCGCAGCAAAATCGAATTTTGCTCACTGTTTTTAGACAGCAAAACCTGCTTGTTTGAGGTGCTGAGGTGAAAAAATTATTTCCGTAAAAGCGGAAGTTGCAGGAATGGAAAGCAGGGCGGCGTTTATCGATAAACTGACAATGACACCCAGAAAGTTGACGTTTAGTTGCCGTGATGTGAGCAGACCGTGAGTGCGTTTCGTTCGGGAATTCCCCATGCTGCGCTACGGGTGCGTTCCATTCCAGTCACATAAGTGCGACAATTGAATGAGCGATTAAAATATAGTGTTTTTCGTACTATATTATTTTTCTATAATATAGTAATTGATTGAAATATAGTACGATACTATATAAAACCTAATTCAGACCTACACTAGTCCAGGTTTCGTCACGATCTTTACTATACAAAAACATACAGGATGTAAAAAGACACATCACAAAGCCGTAAACTACGCATACTTTACATGTAACTAAGTAGCTTAGCGCAAAATTATTACTGGGAACCGACTTTTATTTTTAAATACTCTTGTGACTAAACGGACCCTGCGTTGTGTGGTCACAGTTCTAACCTAACCTAACTAACCTTTCAGCCATTTCCTAGGGCAAGGGGTTATTGCTACACTTAAGTTTAGCCGGCTATAGATGAAATAAATTAAAATTAGCCTGTCCTCAAAAACAAAATAACAAGTGACAATGACAGTGATAAAGACAATGCAATGCTCAGCAATCAAACAAAATAACAAGTGACAGTGACAGTGATAATGACAATGCAATGCTCAACAATCAAACAAAATAACAAGTGACAATGATAATGACAATGCAATGCTCAACAATCAAACAAAATAACAAGTGACAATGACAGTGATAAAGACAATGCAATGCTCAGCAATCAAACAAAATAACAAGTGACAGTGACAGTGATAATGACAATGCAATGCTCAACAATCAAACAAAATAACAAGTAACAGTGACAGTGATAGTGACAATGTAATGCTCAACAATCAAACAAAATAACAAGTGACAGTGATAATGACAATGCAATGCTCAACAATCAAACAAAATAACAAGTAACAGTGATAGTGACAATGCAATGCTCAACAATCAAACAAAATAACAAGTGACAGAGACAGTGATAATGACAATGCAATGCTCAGCAATCAAACAAAATAACAAGTGACAGTGACGGTGAGTGAAAGTGACAATGACAATGCAATGCTTACAGCACTTTAGCCGGGCCGAGGCAGCGCCACTATTATGCCGCGAATGGCAGCACTTTATACCTGTAAGATAAAGTTACTCGCGGTTACAGCGGCACTCTATACACTTCCTTTTTTTAAATGGAGAATTTTACCGGGTGACCTCTGTAGAAAATTTGCTAATTTATAATTAAATTGTGATAATTTTGGTACTGCGCCCCCTTTCGGATCGGTCAGGGTTTTTGTAACATGCTGTAAACAAATTAAAGAGCACGGGATATCTACATCAATTGAAAAAAATACATTTTATACTTTTCAATGTACATTTAGCTGACGAGGCTGAAGACTAGCTTTTAAGTTATGAGAAAACCTAAATGTCATCAAAATGTTTGATATTTTATTTGAAGAGACTTACTGTCAGTTTTAAGGTCGAACTCATTATAAGGCATCGCATCGTAGAGTAGCACATCTAGCGTAAATATTCGCGAGGTTGTCTATGCATTTTGCATGAATCATTGCACACTATGGTGGAGTGCGTCACAAGCTTGCACTGTTCGCGTCAATATGTACAACTCCTTACTTTTTCTGCTAGTCTAGTACTTAGGTATTTATTCTACTGATACTGCTGGAAAAGGCTTCCTTTGTTTCGTTCTGATCTTGGACAAAATATAATTAAACATCACATGAAGCCTGTATTTCCCGAAGGTGCAGAGGTGCACATTTCACCAGTTATTTTTCAGTCCAATGTCATAGGGGGCCAGCCTATTGTCATCAACTGGCTACTAATCCAGACTCAGGGCTGCTAGGGTAGACTGGGTACGTTTGTGACAGGGTACGGTTGTGACAAGCGCAATATTAGCGAAACTATAAGGAATACCGGGGACGGTGTAAGGGGAGAGAGGAGTGCCATGCGGGTCTGAACGTGTTTCACAGTATTTCGTCAGCCAACGAGCGACGTTGACGTTAGCAGAGGCCCTCATTACTTTTTATCGGTTAAAAATAAGTATTTTTATTCGATTTCTTTTAATGATTGTGGTTATATGTGTACAGCTACAGTAATGAATGTTCTTTTTCATTTATAGTTAAACATTTGTGGTTTAATAGCAGTGCTTACTTTGTAAGTACGTTATTTTATATTGCCATAGTGATTGTTTTTTTGCGAAGGAATGCTTTGGGTACGGTTGTGACCAAATTTTTGGGTACGGTTGTGACAATTTTTTTTTCGCTTTTAGATACCAAGAAAATGCATAAGAAAAACGGAAAGAGTTAAATGTGAAATAGAAAAATATGAAGAAGCTTATACAGAAGTGAAACGAGGAACATTATTACGGAGAGCTGCAGAAATGCACGAAGTTAATCGCATGTCTTCGTTGTGAAACATTCGAAAACGCGATGAAGCTGGCGCGGACCACAATAAAGACAGCAATAATATGTATAATAATTATTATAATTATCATATGTCATAATTGTGATGACTCTGACTAGATCTTCAATTTATTATTTTTCTGAATTAAAAATTAAAAATGGACATTTCTTCTATTTTTTTATGCTTTATGTTGATACAATACACAAATGTTTGATTTTTTCAAAGAAGTTGATTGTGATATAACTTTTATTAGTGATTTAGTTTGTATTATGTCGTTGTTACCGTATTGTATGATTAGAATTTTTTAGTTAGCTTTTTGGACTGATTTTAATTTATGACTGATTAAATTACTAGTTATAAGCAATCAGACTGCTATATGTAGATTTATTATAATAGCTACCTGTAGATGCTAAAGTGCCTTATTACTTAGGTACTTATAAACATTGAATTGTTCTTTTGTTACGTAAACGTTAATTATTTCGAGAAGAATGGATATTTTGTGCAATAAAGTGATTGATGACCATTTTGGTGTATTTTTGAACCTGTCACTACTGACCCCAAGTACTGTCACAACCGCCCCTGGGGTGTGGTCGGTTGTGACATTTTCTCTTTTTTTTCTAACTTGCTCCTGTGAGTTAACCATAGCACTTAGAAACACTATTTTAGTATTTATACGTAGGCAAATGTACTCTTCACAAAAGAAAACTTATTTTGTACAGCTAATTGCCACACTGACAGAATTATTAGTCGTCAAATGAAAATTGTCACATCCGTACCCAGTCTACCCTACTGAAAAATTCCAGATGGAAATATCCAATAACACTGCTCGACCCGGGAATCGAACTCAGGACCTCGTGCTCAGCAGTAGCGTTTGCAACCACAGACCTACGAGGTAGATGCGATAGTAGAAAGTAGGTACTAATGTGGGCGTCCTAGCAAAAAGGGTTCAGTAGTGGGGTATTGAGTTAAGACTAGATTCAGTATCTAGAATAGTCAATTGATAGTAAGGATTGAAAAAGTATTCAAAAACTGGCACATATTTTTTTATCAGAAATTTGCAGTTGAAAGTATGAAAAAGTCGTAGGCCTTTCTGCTTGGACGCCTACAATAATGTTCCGCTAAATCTACTATGTTTACATTGTAACAGCGAAGAAATTTTCACGCCGCCCACTTAAGATCTAGGCCAAATATGTTTTGATATTCGGATAGCTCATGACATGACCTAAGAAGGTGCCATAAAGAATATGAATTAAAATACTCGACTAACTAAAAAGTTATGCAACAACGCGAAATTTCGCGGGTATTCTGGTTGTAGGTACTTACACAATTTAGGAAGATTTACACCGAATTCCAAACTTTTAGATTAGGTGCTTTGTATTATCCACAACCGCTACAACTACAGTCATATACAGGTGAAGTTCCCAAGACTTGTTTCTCGAATTTATCTTACCTTACTAAGGGCTGATTTCACCAACGAAACTGAACGCGATCATCATTTTATAAAACGCGTTCAAGAACTGTCAGTGTCAATTATTGTCAGTGTGTCAAAATTGTTATGTCATATTGTACACTGACAGCTCTTCAACGCATGTAGATTTGCTGAACGTAATAAGAAACAAACTCAACACATTACTACGCCTTAAACAAAGTCATGGGAGAATGGGTATAGAATTGTCACGGGTAGGCATACATTCCATAGATGAAATCTTGTAAATGTATAAGATTTGAATTTTACCTATTATTTTAGTAAAGGCGGATGTAGCCCATTAGATATTGGTTATTATTATCAGTCAGGCCGAAATTAAGCAATTTTACTATAGACGTACCGACTATATAGTTGAAAGCCAAGTATTCGACCATATTTGCTAACTATTCGGCGACTAGACGGCAACTACATATTTAGTCGTCTAAAAGTGTCGACTATTCGGCGCTTTACTTAATTCGGTGTCCAATAATTTCACCAAAAAAATATTTATAATTTTCCACTTAACAAATAACGATTGGCAAAAATATGATTTGTTATTTCATCATTATACAACAACAAGTTTTCCAAATAATTCACTTAAGAAAAAAATTATCCAATAATTTTTTTTTTAATAACGTATTATTTGTCAAACAATTCATTCTCATAAAACAACGTTTGGGATAAAAAAAATACATATGGCGTTACGCAATTTCTTAAACTATAATTAGGCAAAAGGGTAATTGAATTTATAAATCAGCAAAAATTATTTTATAAAAAAAAAAATGCCCGAAACGACATCATATGCGTAGAAAAAAAATTGTAGGCTACGAGAACCGATCTAGTTAGATTAGTTTAAATATTTTTACACGCAATAAAGGTTAGGTTAGAACTGCGACCACGACGCACGAGCCGAGCGAGCCAAGCGAGCGGTGCCACGGTAGCGGCCAGCGAGTGCCAAAAACGACTAGAATATATAGAAAAAAAAAATTCTTTAGGAGGTTTAAAGAACTTAGTATTTGTCTGTAAATTATTTGACCCAAATGGAAATTGCAACAATGATCACTTTGTGACTGGTTTATATTTATTATAAAATGATATATGTATTTAGTATAAACGTGATTTTTCAAAATTGATTTCAATAAATGTAAATGTATAAATGATTAAATATCATGCCAAACATTTGTAAATAGAAGCATAAACTCACGCCTTCTTCCCATGGGGGTAGGCAGAAACTACAGAATGACACCTGCTACGATCCTTACATATTCCTTTTGCCTCGTTTACGTTCATACATCTGGTGATATAGATAAATATAAGCATTTATTTTGCTAAATAAAGCGAGTGTTTATAAATTAGAACATTTGCGGAATAAGTTGGTTGTAAAAAAAAAATGTCAATGGTGTTTTGGTGAAACTTTAGTGAACCACTTTATTCATATTTACATAACATAACATCAGGCCTTGTTTCTCCGAAGGTTTGAGCAGAGCTTTACCTATAGTAGGTATACCCACACTCTTCCTCCTCCTTAATGCACAGGAACCAAAATGATTACATTTTTCGAAAATTATAATACTTTCCCAGTCGATTAAAAAAAAAGGTTCCTTGTGGCAAAAGTCGACGGTTTGCAAAAAGCTTGTAACATTTTGATCTGAAAATTTAACTGTAGTTAGAGGGCCACAAAACTGATATCGTATCAACATTTCAGCTCACTATCACTTCCGGAACGCGAGTTATTAAATATAAAAGATTTGCAAAAAAAAAAAAAAGAACCTTTTTTTTTTGCAAATTGCGGTCGATCTTCTGGACCGATTTTGCTCTACCGGAGCTTATTCTCTTTGTTTTTTTATTGCGCACATTGCTTCATTTAACTTTTTTTGGCCAAGCTGTAGTTTTTGCTCTAGAAGCGAAAAACTGGTTTTTACCATTTTTTTGGCACCCTCGTCACCCTCTATTTACCTATAAATTTTATTAGAATCATGCAATACCACTTTAATCTTCACAACAAAAAATAAAAATCCGGTCCAATAGGAATTGCATGGGCCAAAAAGCTAATTTTATCTGACTAAATAATAGGTCGCGCGTCTCTGGAGAATTCTAGCGCATGCTTGGGAATTCCCGCAGTAACAGTAGACAATTGAAATAAAGTTAATTTTGCTATGTACAATATCGTTACAAAAACTCGCTTCCACTCCGTTCCGCGACAATGCAAACTGAGCCCAATGGTATAGTCCATTAGTCACAAACAACAAAATCACTCCATTTCACTCAGACGGTACCTATTATCAATTCGCGTAAGAAGATAAGCAGACGACTTTTTTCTTTTTAGGGTTCCGTAGTTAGTAAGAAACCCTTATAGTTTCGCCATGTCCGTCTGTCCGCGGTTTAGCTCAAAGATTGTAAGTACTAGAAGCTGTTATTTGGCATGAGGGCATGAGTATATATATATAAATCACGTTGAAAAAGCGGTAAAATTAAATAATGAAAAAAACAATTTTTTAGGGTTCCTTTCTGCCTTACACATAAAGAGGGGATGTTTTTTTTCTACTCTATCCCACGGTGTGGGAGATCGCTGTAAAGGTCGTTCAATTTTTGTTAGAGTCAAATGTACCCCCCCCCCCATACCAGCTAAATGGTTGGTTTTGAATCAGCGAAAATATTACAAATTGACACTTCAATTTTATTTATTTGTACTTATAGATAAATCCTTAGTAGTAGGCATGTACGTACACTGCCTATTAATCTGTTTTCCAGGTAAAGGCGACTAATTAAGGGGCGTGACTGCTCCTTCACGCGATAGTTTGTCTATAATGAAGGTGAGATTAACACCGCTCGTGATTAATTAAATTGGGGTACTAGAGCATCCCATTAATTAATTAACCAAATATTTAATCCTCAAGGAATTTAGCAACTGGTTTCCCATTTGTATTTGCTAAGAAACCTATTAATTTTCCGCCTTGATTCGATATTGAACAGAGCGTAAATAAAATATAATCTTGTTATAAAACGTAAAGAAGACCATTGAGGAATACTGGTAATTTTATTTTTTGTGTCAAAGTTTCTATGCCGCCTCTGACTTTGATTCACATGCCATCGAGAAATATCTCTCAGGCATGCCGGTTTCCTCACGATGTTTTCCTTCACTGTTTTTAAAGCAAGTGATAATATTTTATATAATACGCACATGAATCCGAAAAGCCAGAGGTGCGTGCCTCGGGTTCAAACTGGAGACCGACGATCGACTTGGCGGTCCGACGATCACACCATTATGGTATCACTGCTTTTATCTTGTTACCCACTCAGATTATTGTATAAATATTTTTCCAAGAAACTATTTTTTTACATTTATGAACATCTTATTATCATCACTATCACTACATATTATAAAAACATAGTCCCTCGCCGCGTCTGTCTGTCTGAACGCGATAAACTCAAAAACTACCAAATGGATTTTCATACGGTTTTCACCAATGGACGGAGTGATTCATGAGGAAGGTTTTGGTGTCAGAATCATTAAGATTTTGTGTAAATTGGCTGAAATATGATGATTTAAATACTTAGGATGAACATCAGTTTCATTTTAATCTAACCCACATGTTCGACGTAAGAGGCTGATACGAAATTACGATGAAAAAAAATGTGGGTATACAATATGTAAAAAAAATCCTGTTCGATCCGAAAGGGGGATATTATACTATTTACTGCACTAACCTTACCAAAAAGTAAAAAAAAAAAAGTTATTGCTATTTAAAATTCACATTTTTAGTACGAGTATCAAAATTAGCAAATTTTCAACAGGGGTCATAAGTTATGACTTTTAGACACCCGCTAAAGGACGGCCACCCGCGCCCAATGTAATAATAACACGGTAAAATTCCGCACGGAAAAAAAAGGTGCGATATTTTCTTCTTTTTTCCCTAAATTTCCACATAAATAATTATACTCTCAGTACGATACCTAACAACACCCTCACGGATCGGTCAGGGTTTTTTTATATGTTGTATATGCTCTGCAACCCGTGCGAAGCCGGGGTGTGTTGCTAGTGAATAAGTAATATTCTTAGGGATTCACTCACGTTTTGCATTGAAGGATAGGTAGGTGATGGGTGACCATAGGTTAGGTGTTACGATGTTGAATGCTATGAGCCTCTCGTAATAAAACTAAAATAAATAAATTTAAAAAAATCTCTTTTTTCATGCATACTTTGTATACAGTGCATTGAATTTAAATATTACGATTACCTATGCTAAAGTTCATGCATTATGATAAGGAACATAGATTATTTATTATTATATATAAAACAAAACAATCAAACGATTCATTTGACATAGTGATATAACAATATATAATCGATAATCTATTAATATTTTTTTGAATTTTTAATGTAATTAAAATTAAATGTTGACGTACGAAAAATTTATTCCTGTTTACTTTAATGATTTTGAAACATGCTACTATTCATATTGTAGTCAATTAATTAAACTTATAACTGTTATTAAGATATTGTAAAACACATGTGATAAGCAAAAAAGAATTTTATTGAATTCAATGGAAATAATAATATCTAATCATCAGCGTTCATCTGCGCACTGCGAGCCAGGGCTCGGCGCCGGTACCAAAAGTACGGGTATTTAACGGTTCTTGCCATTTCGGTTACTAGGACCCGGTTCCAGACGGGTACCGGTTCTCCACCTAAAAAGTACCGGTACCAAATTAAGGTACCCGGCGCGTACCAAAATTCTCATAAATGTAGAGAGAAACCTCGTTGGCAACCTATTTGTTTGGTACTGGTTTTGGTACCGATACAGTACCCATACTGATTAGAAAGTCCAATAGTACAAGTACTATGTCAGGTACCGGTATTAAACCAAGGCCAATGGTACCGGTTCTCAAAAATACCGGTTTTTCAAGCCCCGATTGCGACTCTAAAACCCGGCAGATTGGCAATCGGTTCAGGTTTTCATTAACTTTTCCTCTACTTTAAGTATGCAGTAACTAGAACTATTTAAGTTTCCGATACCAATAAAATGCTAAGAGTGGAACGATCAACATTCCTTCAAGTGATTATTGCGAACATTACAAAGGTGAACGTATGCGTTTTTGCAAATGAAATACCTTGAAATCTGAAATATCAGATTACAGCAATTTCACGTTTCGATACAATTTTATTATACTAACTGCCTCGTTGTCGTAAGCGTAACTGCTGAGCATGAGGTCCTGGATTCGACTCCTAGGCCAGGCAAAGTGTAATTGGATTTTACCATCAGGAATTTCTCAGTAGCAACCCGGAGTTGGAATTTGTGCCCGGGCCGGCTCACCCCTTATTACATGGGACTTAAACATAACTGGCGAAATATGGGTGTTTACACAGATGTGATGTAATGTTATGTTGATTCTAATAATCCACTCTGTTCCAGGTACTCGGATAAGAGTCACATACTTTGTACGGAGCGCAGATGCAGCATCGCGATATTAACGAGCTTTATATTACCGCCTATACTGTGTGCGCCTACCTTTATGGTAAGTACTTTTTTCCTAATAGGGATGATGCCTGGGTCAAAAAAAGAAGTTAAATTTAGTCAATCATATGCACAAAATGAGTTTTGCCTGTGACAGTCTGTTTTTTCGTGTCTCTCATGATCCTCCCGCCCTAGCCGCCCTTCCCGCCGAAGGGAACTGTCAAATTATGACCTTGTTACAAAACAAAGTTGTCTTAACCAGAAAGCCATTTTTAAATTACGAACTCAATAAAGTTTAAAATACATTTTTTTTTGTTTTTGTGTGAATATTGTGTGCCTTGATCTGATTCTAATGAATTTATTTTCTTTCGTTTCTTTCTTTCTTTCTTTCTAGGTCCAAGGTTATGCTTGGACTAAATTAAGAAATCGTTTTGTAATGAGACGGTTACTGACTAGGTATAACCACACATTGTTCTTTCCTCTACCTCTAGTCAGGATTGCAAAAAGGAGGAGTAGAGCTCGCGCATTCTGGTCCCGGCAGGTATTTTCTCGCTAGATTTTAAGGCGAAAGCGTCAAGGTACCCGCGACATTCAAATTTTCTTACGTTTTTTGGAATTCGCAGATCAGTATCAGGTTATATGTTGATCTAAATATGACTCGCGACCGTAACCAATGTGAATTTCCAGAATTTTAATCATAAGAATCACCAATAAAACCCACTAACTAAAAATTGTCCAAGAATCCATGAAATAGTCATTCAATACGGCAATTGTAACATAGATAGTTGTTTTGATGATGCTAATGATGATCAATCTGTAAGTATATACATATTGGTTACGGTCGCTAATGATATTTTGATCAACGTAAGTATACAAGCTGTTAGGTACTGACTTGCTCGCCAGCGCTTTCGCTTTGAGACGGGTCCCGTCACCCTCTGCGGCCGCTAGCTCATGTTCGCACGGACGTAAAAATATCGCGGCGGGATTTTATCGCGCACTGGATTTTCAACACTCGGTGTTGAGCTGAGCGTTGAGAATCCAACGCGCTGGGAAGCACTCTCGTCCCAGCGCGTTGATTAAACAGTTAGATTGTCAACTCGCGGCGCTAAGCAGAGTGTTGAAAATCCAGTTCACGAAAAAAGTCGCCCGTGTGAACTTAGGCTTAGTCCACCGTACCGTGAACGGGACATCAACGAGAAATAAGATTACGCGGCCATAGTAAATGTCTGTCGCTAATTCGGCGTCGTCGGATTTTCTATGGGGCGATTTTTCCCGCGGCGATCATTTTTCGTGCACTGGATTTTCAGTGCACGAAAAATAATCGTGCGAACCTAGGCTTATGGTAAGTTTTCCTAGAAGAGCCGTGGCTGTCACATATCGTCCGCAATTCACCGGCGAATGACGTCACTGAAACGTTATTTATAAAACGTTCGTACCTTATTTGTTGTTTATGAAATTAAATTGGTGTATTTTTCCTAGAAAGCGTTATTGACACTGTAAAGTCAAAACTCCCTGCCATCATTATCATGACAGCCGTCACTGCGGCCGTTATGTGGCGGCCACCGCTTTTCTAAGAAACCGTAGCATTAAACTCCCGGCCATGATCGTTTTTCGTGGAAACACTAGCAGTTTGCACGAAAAACGGATTTAAGAGTAAATTAATTAATTAATGTAACACAAGCACTAAACTGAGCGTTCTATTTAATATTATATTGTGGGATAAATTAAATTACTTCATTTGCAAAGCTTCAGCTTCATTGATTAAACTCTATACAGTACGTCGAAATCACTTCGATAAAATGCTTTCGTAAGATATTGAAATCTATTATCGTTTATTCTTTTGTATCATGAATATTACATTCTTGCTACAAATTACATTGTTTCTGGTATAAGTCAATACGATAATTCACTATTATTGACATTACATTTTCATAAAATAGTCTGCAAAAGACATCTCATTATGTGTATCATTTCGTAATGTGAGTGTGGCTAGGGGCCGAATTTCGACCGAAAAGTCTATTACGACTTTGGTTGAACAATTACTGTACAGTGATAATACGTTCGTCACCTTATGAGCAATTTTTGCCTGCTCATTGCACGGTATAATCTGTTTTACCGAGCATTATTTATTGCGTCGTAATGTCAATATCACAGCGTGACATTCAGTCATTTTTTGTCCATGTTAATGATGATTCCGAATTAAAGATGTCACATCTTTTAATTTGAAATCATCTGACAGGCATTTTAAATTAAATTTAAACAAATATATAATTCATATAAAATAGCCAGGCCATTCAAAAATTTAAGGTTGATGCCAACTCGACATTGGACATAGTTTGCTCAGTACCGTAGCTTCAATGGTAGTATGTGTCTTAACTTGATAAAGGAATGAATTTGAAAATTGAAGAAGGTATAAGGCCTCAGCCTCGAATTTTGCGGGCAGCGGGGCGGCGGCGGCGGCGGCGCGGGCAGTCACCGCTTGACTGGAGTGTACCGCTCGTTGCCCGCCCCTGCGCCGCTGTTTTCGAGAACCGGTCCATTTGATTTTACGCATAAGATCCTGCCACTCCCGCGCCGCCGCCGCCGCCGCCCCGCTGCCCGCAAAATTCGAGGCAGAGGCCTAAAAGACTTGACAGTACATAGCAAGTGACAGACTGGCAAATAGTTGCCAGACATCTTTGTCAATATAGACACACTTAAAAGCTTTCTAATGAAGCCCACAATATAATATTAAATAAAACTTATGAATTAATTTGAATTACTTCATTTGCAAAGCATCTTCTTCATAATGGATTTCAATTTTTATATTAATAATTTACAATATAAATTTTTGGGGAATTAGTTCACATTGTTTATTTTTTGTTTTATTTTTGTTCAACGAATTGATCTTGATATAAAACGCTATGCAAACATTCGATATTTCCATACAATGTCATTATCATCGAATGTATCCATTGTTCAAAGAATTAGCATTGAAATTCGACATGGAATGTTGTCAATGAACTGGTCACGTTGTCAGAAGACAGCGATTGGGAGCATTACGTGGATGTACGCTGTTGGTGTACTTCTTTTTAGTATCTATATCTATACATATATAAAACAAAGTCACTTTTCGCGTTTGTCTGTATGTCCGCGTTGTAATTCTAAACCACGAAACAGATTTTGATGAGGTTTTCACCATCGTTTAGAGAATTTATTCCGGACGGTTTATGTGTGTAATGCGTTGATATTAAATTTACGTTTACCTAAGAAATCTCGATGTTTTGTCTAGTCGCAAAAACCGTGCGAAGCAGGAGCGGACATTTATTAAATATTTTTTATATAATAAATTAACGGCCCGCGTCTGTAATATATGTATTTTCAGTCCTTTAAATGACGCTATGGTCGCGCCAAAACGGTTTAAAAAGCCCTAAAAAAATATTTCTTCAACAGGTATTCGACATACACACAAAAAACGTGACGGACAAGTACGGCAACCCAGACATCGCTTACCACGTAGACTCAGACTACGAGGGGACTCTGTACCAAGCCAACTTCTGGGTCCACGGCGTTGTCATCAAACTGTTACCATGTTCCATTCTCACGGTCATCAGCGTGTGGCTCATACGAGCGCTCTACAACGCGAACCAACATCAAAAGAAGCTCAGGAACTATAACGCTTGCCCCTCTGCTGAGAAAATGGTGAAGAGACAAAATAAGGCAGACAAAAGGACTGACAGGACAACGAAGATGTTATTGGCAGTACTATTACTGTTCTTGGTGACGGAACTGCCTCAAGGAATAATGGGTCTGATGAGCGGGCTGCTCGGTTGGTGCTTCTTCAAGCGTTGCTACGATCTCTTCGGGGAGTTGATGGACTTCCTGGCGCTGCTGAACGGGGCCATAAACTTCGTGCTGTACTGCACCATGTCCCGCCAGTTCCGTCAGACCTTCAGGCAGTTGCTGCTGCAGCCACATCTGGCGCGGTTCCTGCCTCCGACGGCCTCACATTCGGACTCTCATAACCAGAACACGTAAGTTCAAATACCTTTCTTATCTCTAATAATTCTGCATTTTGTTTGCTTTTTTTGTTCTAATTCAGTTCTCTGCTAACTGCATGTCCAGAGAAACAATTTAAAACTTGTTTTATGAGCCATGAAATTGTTTCCTCCCTGCAGGTGCACGGAAAAGATAAAAAGGTAACTACAGCCGAGCTTCAATGTAAATATGGATATGTGAGTAACGATTGCATTTGCATTTGTAACATAATTTGCATATTAGCAGTATTCCTCAAATTGCATAAGGAACGTTGTTTACCTCTAAGAAACTATTATGCATGTATGCATGACTATGTTTGCATGATGTAGATACCTACTATGTTCTTAATACCTAACCTTTTCGTTTTTCTTCCGTTTTTATCTAAGTTATTGCGAAGACGGACCAAATTTCAAAGAATAGTTTATTATGAAAGTGGGCAACGTCGCAAATAGATGTCAAATATTTCGCTGTTTTGATTAATTTGGCAATATTACTTTAAGGAAATAAGAAATGTGGCTAAATAGTCAACGAGAATATTTAATATGAAATGCAATAATTAATATCGTAACACCGAATATTTAGTTTTAGGTCAAATGTAAAAATAAAAATTGAAATCTTTCCAAATGCCTTTTATACAACATCAAATTCAATGTTATAATTGCCATTAATTATTAATTTAAAAATTATAAACGGCCTTTAGGGCCACAGAAGACTGAGCGAAACCGCAGTACTTAAATTCAACAGACTGGCGTCCTTTCCACCACTCGCATCCGATTCGTAGCGGAACATGATGCGAGTCTATTGAATTGGACTACTGCGGTTACGCTGCTATGGTTTGCGGCGGAGGTGTGTTACCGGCGTTAGCATCGGCGATCGGCGATGTATCGCTGTATCGATGCTGCGTCGCGTTTTGGCGACACTCTGCGTTTCATCGCAGTATTAAAATCGCACGTTTCACCCCAGTAGCACACCTCCGCCGCAAAATTATAGCAGTGAAACCGCAGTAGTTAAATTCAACAGACTCGCGTCCTTTCCACTACTCGCATCCGATTCGAGTAGCGGAATATGACGCAAGTCTATTGAATTCAACTATGCGGTTTCGCTGCTATGGTTTCGCGGTGGAGGTATGCTACGGGCGTTAGAGATTCTATCGATGCTGCATCGCGATTTCGCGACTCCTATTCTGCGTTCGGACGCGGATTGAATTGGTTATTGGATGTATATTGACCCTGCCTGCGGCGCGATTGATATTTTCGCTTTATCTATAAAGCAAGCAGCTTCATTAGAATTCATGGTAAGGGTGTAGCTTCGTCAAAATTTAGTGCAGTCGTGTTACGCAGATGCCAAATCGATGTGCGACCGGCATCCAAATGTGTGCAGTGTAGCGTTCAGCCGCTGTGTCGAGCTTCCGAAAAGAGATATCAATCGCCGCGTTTGGTGTTTTTAAGTGTGCGGTGTGGAATGTTCAGTCGCTGCATTTTAAAAAGCGGCTAAATTGAAAACCGCCGATGCTAAAAGTAGCTAGTCTACTGTGGCCCTTACCAGAAACTTTCTGCAAATTGCACAGACACAAGAGATCGTAGCTTCAGTATATTCTTACAAAAAGCTGATAAATTTAAATAAAAGCCAAATATAGCGAAAAAAGAACTGTTGGTCTATTTATTCAAACACAACAGCAAAAAGCGAGGTCACACGTAGTCAGAATTGTGGAAAGTATTCGCTGGGCTGTCTCACAAGTCACGTCGATTGCTCACACACAGGTTATTTCTTCCACATGTTCTCTTTCTATCAAGTTTATTTCGCTTTTTATTGTTTGTGAAATACATTCTTTGATACGACGATGATAGATACTATTATTCTTTATCGCAGTTTATGCTTTTATTTTAGTATCCTATTTCATTACGAAAAATACTTGTCTGCATCTTTCTAAAATCATCAAAAGATTTTGAAGTTTTTCCCTTTTTTTTTTTGGTATATTTTGTAGCAATAATGAACCAAGTCCAATAAAAAGGGATTACCTATAGCAGGATTCCCAACTGTTTTGAACAGCATGCATTACTTTTGTGTGCCTTAAATCTGACCCAATTGCGGTGGCCACGCCGACTAAAGCGACCTAAAGCTTGAGATTTGAGAATAGAAGTACATATTTTATTAGGTGGTTGCATTTATGTGAACAATGTACTCTAGGGGAATGTGCAATTATAGAGAAATTCCCTTACTACCAAGATTTTTTGCTACTCGTATATATAATAGTTTAGAAACGTAAATTGCATGGTTATCACTATTTTTGGCAACAGAAGAATCATTTCGCACGTTAAAGTGTAGTTCTTGTGAAATTTTAAGGTAAAACTCTTTAAAATATCTCATTCAAGACAGGTTAAATTCAGCACAGATTTACCTTATTAGACATTTAGGTTTAGCAAGAACATGTTGTATAAAATCGAGTTTATTTGGCAAAAGAAACCTCTATGTGTGAATTTCAAACGAAATTCTGAGATAAGCGTGAAAATATTCTATGATGTATAATCATATTTAGAGGATCTTATTATACCAAAGAATGGGAATCTTACCCTCGAAATGGATAATTTTGTCGTAATTTCGTTTATATGGAATAAGCACATAACCGTTTGGCTTAACTGTGCCATCTATAGGGTTTTGGGGTGAACCAAATATTGGAAGATTACTGAGTGTCCAACAATTAGAGGGCTATGTTCCTGTGCTATATTGAACATCCTGACCCAGGGTAACACTGTTCGCCCACGATCGCACGGACGTTTTAATATCGCGGCGGGATTTTATCGCGCACTGCATTTTCAACTCTCGATGTTGAGCCGAGCGTTGAGAATCCAATGCGCTGGGATAGAGTCTCGTCCCAGCGCGTTGAAAAAACACACTATTGGATTTTCAACTCTCGGCGCTAAGCAGAGCGTTGAAAATAAAGTACACAAAAAAATTATCGCCCGTGCGAACCTAGGTGCGAAACTCAACTCACCAACTACAACGTAATCATTGATTACGTAACCGTTCTGTTAAAATTAAACAGTTGTTTAAACAAATTTATTTCTAACCAACAACGGTTAAACAACCAAGCGTTAAATGAATGAGTCGAAAGTGACTGAATGATCGAATCGTATAACAATATTTTGTGAATGTAGAATGTTAAAGTCAATCAATTTTCATTGGTACATTTTATTTATAAATAGGATATAGACGTCACTCGAGTCATTTTGCGGGATGTATGATATGATATGATATGGCGCCATCTTGTGCTATGTGCAAGGTACTTTCGGGATTGAAAATTAAATAAAACGAAGTAGTTATTACAATAATCTGTTTTTTTTAAATCTTTTCGTACAAAATAATTTTATTTTTTGAATTTCATAACTGCGCCGTGTTTGGAATATACGGAGAGTGCGCAAAATTATTTATATATATTCAAAATCATCTGACACAGTATCCTCTTCAAAGATATAATTGTAAGCGTCTTGCATTTTTATTATGTAACTAAAAGTTATGAACAATGCAAAACTTTACCATCAGGAAGCATAAACCAATGTTTAAACTGAGCTGGCTACTACGTTTAAGATAACCGTTCGATTACAGTACTTAATCAATTGTTAGTGCTTGGTGAACAGTAAAATATTGTTCAACAGCCGTTCATGGTTTAAACAGATGTTTAAAATGTAACCATCAGTTGGTGAACTCGGGTCTTCATTGAATAATCATCGAAGAAAATTGGGAAATTATCAAATAACTTTTGTGCGGGAGGGCGTGTCAGGTGGGTGTGGGAAACGACTCCTTAGAAGAATATAATTATCGTCAATGATCAGTGTGTAATAACCACCAATAATTAAACATCAATAAAAAACAAACTAAGCTCGTTTGTCCACCGCACCGCAAACGGGACGTCAACGAGAAACGTTATTACGCGGCCATAGTAAATGTCTGTTGCTACTTCGGCGTCGTCATTTGTTCTCGTTAACGTCCCGTTCACGGTGCGGTGGACAAACGAGCTTAGTTTGTTTTTTATTGATGTTTAAATAGTTCACAGGAAATGGTTTCCGAGTGATGTTGATTTTATAGGCGCAGCTTTCTTATGTGACGGACGTAATGAAATCATTTTTCAGGGAGCGACCAATAGTTTCAGATATGAAGCGCCTGAAAACGAAGCGCGTATAAATCTGCTCATAAAACAATACTGCTCTCTGCTCATAAATAATACAACAAAAACAACTGTTTAAACGTTGATTTTCAGTCAACATGATATCTAAATTTACAATAAAGGAGATTGACCAATCTGGACCAAATATGCTGCCCAGGCATGAGAATACTTTTATTTTTTTTCCTTACATGAACAGATATTAATAAAATAAAAAAATGCATCCCCGGGGCTATAAATTATAGTAGCTTAAATCTTATCTTAAGGCTTTTTTGTGCTTTAATTTTTGACTTTTTTTAAACGTTTACGTTAAATAATATTATTATGTTACTTATTCTACCTCCCGAGCCCGGTCCCGACCTCGCTAGTCTCGCTCGAAGCAAGTTTTTTTTGTAAGCTCTATACGATATATTTATTTAAAGTGAACTAAGGTATATTATAAAAGCTAACAAAAATCTTAAAATAATAATAGGTAATATGTAAGTAAAAGTATTAAAAAGGTAAGAACGGCTCATTGGGCATAAAAAAGTTCGTCCATGAGGACGAACTTTTCTGTTAACGAGCAAAGGGCCAAAAGGCTGGCAGCATTGCCACGTTGGGTGGCAATGCTGATTCATTGGCCTCAAAATAGTCCATCTCTCTGGTCACGGGAAGAGTCAATCAACCGTTTGGCTATGTTCTGAAAAACTCCATGAGCAATTGGACCCTCTATGATTCAACCCCAAATGGCTCACATATATTATATATCTCCCAATAAATTTGTTATATTAAATCATAAGTACAAACAATCAACTCAGCCTACCTAGGCCTCTGCCAAGCTGTGCCACAACACCCTGTCCTCCATCTTTCACACCCAGTCTATTCCAGCCCCCTTTAACAACCTACATAGCACCCCATACAACCTTTGCCATCACGGACAATCCGCATAAAATAATCACTTCGAAGAAAAGGAAGATTTTTTTATTTTACTTCTTAGATTCTATATTGGATACCTAACGATGTGTATAAAATGTAAGAACCGACCTAATTCCAAGCTGACGACCATACCATCCGTTTCAGTAATGCCTACTTCCCCAATTATACCTGGCTTTAAAAAAATAGCACCTGCAAGGTATTTATTCCGTCCGTCGAATAAATTTTTAATTAAAATATCAAGCAATCAATTTGCCTAGCCTTTTCCCAAATATGTTGGGGTCGGCTTCCAGTCTAACCGGTTGCAGCTATAATAGAATACCAGTATTTTACATGGAGCAACTGCCTATCTGACCTCCACAACCCAGTAACTGGGTAATACTGGTTGTCAGAGTTTCGGGCTTCTGACGACCCGTAACGATTGTCAAAGATCCACGAATAACAGCCGGGACCAACGGCTTAGCGAGCTTTCCGAGGCACGGACGAGTCTCGGTATATAAAGACCATCCACGGACCAACCCCGGCAAGCGTAGCTTAACCTGATGGATCGACCCGTGCGGCAGTTATTACTTAGCCACGAGCTCCTAATTAAAATATCAAGCGATAAATTTAATACTGTCCAACTTCTGACGTCAGTTACCTATAGTTTAAAAACTGAAACTTTTGCCTCGATTAAGGCTTCGTGAAAAGGCACTATGCCTTTAAAATGTTACCTTTAATGTTAAGCCTTTAAAAGAGGGCTAGCCAATTTTCTTGGCTACAGAATCGGCATCGCCATTCAATATGTCGCCGCTTGAATTTTTGACACTTTTGCCATTGACAACGATGTGGATGAATGTTATGATGCCCAAGGAGCTCTTCTCTTTTTATATATACCTGTACATAATCTATATGTAAGATGTAATATGGTTATTAGGGCAATCCAACCAAATAGGTTAGGTTAGAACTGTGACCACATACGCGCGAGCCGAGCGAGCGAAGCGAGCGGTGCCGCAGCAGCGGCCGTCGAGTCTACGTCGAAATTTGTCGCAGTAACAAAATTAGGGCACTCCGACAGTTTTGAACCGCTTTCTTAAACGGTATATTACTATATCACTGCTTCAATCATCTTACAGCGACATATATAAATATATTATAAAATAAAAGCCCTTTTCGTGTCTGTTTGTGTGATCGCGTAGTTCTTCTAAACTACAACAATGGATTACCAACATATAGAAGTTACTTCGGAAGGTTTATGTGTATAATATTTATTTACATACATATATTAAAGAAATCTCGATGTTTTGATATGTCTACATGTCATGAAGTAGGCGCGGGTCGCTTTAGCTGTATTTAAATAAATTTCACTGCTTTTAAAATTATTTGTTAATACTTGTTGCAGTGCCAAGACGTCCGTGCCGTGAGGACGGGTGAAGCATGGGAACGTCCCAGTGGTTCGGGAACATTTCCTATAGTGAACTGGTACTTTTGAGCTCTAGAAAGTAATCAGTGTTCAGTGTTCAGTGTTAAAGATTAAGGGAGCGTCCAACGTCCTTGGACCATCACGAAGTACTTTAAGAGTTTATTGAATGTTTTGCTAATGTATTGTTGTTGTGTCAGACCATGTCAGACCCAGTCTGAAAGTGTTTGTATTAGCGTTGAGATTGTAAATAATGTTATACCAAAGAATTGTATTGATTGTTCCAAAATACAGATAATAGTGCTGGAGAAAAGATTATCTTTAAATAGTTCAGCCTTTTTTAATGTAGGTAGATTCTCTTGTGAAAATCTGTTATTAGAAATATTATTTTTGTTGACGCTCAAATTGAAATCTATGTTACCAATTTTTTTTTGGCTTACGAGGAGATTTATTTCGATACATAAGATTAGAATGTAAGATTGGCCTGTTGTCTAGTGTTGTTCCAAAGTGGAAAATGAATCTGCTATTTTTATGACTCTTTGTAATACTTTAGTATTAATTATAAAATATGTCCATAAATAAGACTTTTTTTTACGAATTAAAAGCGCTACATACCTAAATCATCATTCATTTCTCATAAACCTCTATCATTAGCACATTATTCATTGCTCATAAAGATTTAGGTACCATTAAACGAATCAAGATATGAAACAAATTGTGAGTAATGGGAATGGATTAAATAATCGTAAATGTTACTAAACAGATAGAATGTAAATCAAAGTATATGAGTATTATTTCATGATTAACTGCACATCAAACAATCGAACTAACGTTTCCCCAACTATGTTAGGGTCGGCTTCCAGTCTAACCGGATGCAGCTGATACCTGTATTTTACATGGAGAGACTGCATCAGACCTCCACAACCCGGTTACTGGGTAACACTGGGACTGTCAAAGATCTACGAATGAGAGCCGATACTCCATGCCTCGGCAAACCTTTTGAAGCATGGAATGGATAGTCACCCATATGAACTGACTACGACAAGCGTAGCTAAACCTTCGATCGACACGTGCGGCTGTTATCATTTAGCCACGATTGACCGCACTTTGTTACCTACTGAAAAGTCCCGTATGAAAATTCATGGGAAACAACTTTCTCAAAAAAAATCTATTATATCAACAATGAATCCGCAGCGAGTTATACAGGGTCAGATTAAATTAAATACATGATAAAACAAAAATTAATTAATTTGATGATGTTTTTCATTTGGTCATCGACCGCAGTTAGTGTATGTAGTCAGTTGAAACATAAGTTTAAAAAGCCAAGCCAAGTCAGAGGCCTATGAGCGGCTTTAAAACTCTGACAGCAAGTTAGAGACGTTAGTCTCTCACTCACACACGAAAAAGAAAAAGAAGAAGTTTAAAAAAACTGTTTTTTTATGTGTAAACTTCACAGCTTTAATGGGTATGGATATCTAAACATGATAAAACAACGATTAACGAAGAAACATGGAATCTTTTTATTTTTTTTATTTGATCGATTCCCATAAAATATGCATAGTTTCGCTAGCTAATTTAATTAGAACCGGTCAAACAATCTGTCTAGCCTTTTCCTAACTACGTTGGGGTCGGCTTCCAGTCTATGTATTTTACGTGGAGCGACTGCCTATCTGACCTCCACAACTCACACTGGGTAAAACGATACCCCTTGGTAAGACTGGTTGCCAGACTTTCGGGCTTCTAACGACCCGTAACGACTGTCAAAGATCCATGAAGGACAGCCGGGACCAACGGCTTTACGTGCTTTCCGAGGCACGAAGGAGTCTCCCATCCACAGATCAACCCCGGCAAGCGTAGCTTAACCTGATGGATCGACCCGTGTGGCAGTTATTACTTAGCCACGAGCTCCTCCGAGATTATTATTATTTTAAGCTTTAATTACAGTCTCGGTTTGTAAAGATGGTCACCGATCCACGTGCGGTTGTCATGCCTCCCAAATTTGACGCTGCATAGAAACTGATTTTCGCTTGCCCTGCATAATTATGGGCATAGTTTCAAGATGACACGTGGCAGACTAATGGTATGCAAGTGGAAGCTACAGTACAGACAGACGTGGCTAGAATTAAATTAAAGGACTTATTCACATCTCTACAAGTGTAGGTATAAATGTATAGAATCAAAACTACGTGGAGCTTCAGCCCAGCAGAAATCTATGGAGTACACATAACATAACATCACGCCTGTAATCCCCGAAGGGTTAGGCAGAGGTGCACCCACTTTTCGCCAGTTATGTTTAAGTCCCATGTAACAGGGGGCGAGCCTATTGCCATCAACCGGTCACAAATCTGGACTCCGGGCAGCTACTGAGAAATTCCTGATGGAAAACCGAATAACACTTTGCCCGACCCGGGAATTGTATCTAGGACTTCAGGATCTAAGGATGATTCACTAGAAAACCAACAATGTCTGTTTTGGATCGTTAGCTCTAGCGTAATATTATCTAACTTTTTTTACAGTTTGAATAATCACCCATTACTTGATCAACACATAACACATTTACTTTGAGTAAGTATTAATAATAAATAATACTTAAATAATACCAGCCTGTTACTGTCCCACTGCAGGGCAAAGGCCTCTTTTTATACAGAGAAGGCACGAGCACTGATCACCACGCTTGCTCAAGACGGGTTGGTGATTTCAGACTTATATTAACTATAAGTCCAGGTTTCCTCACGATGTTTTCCTTCACCGATGTCAGTAATGTCCAAGATAAACTCAGAAAGTACATAATGAATTGAAAAAGTCACACTGGTACTTGCCCGGATTTGAACCCACAACGTGCATGAGAGGCTAAGCCTTAACCAGTCATTCACCATCACGATAATTATGAAACTTTTTTTTTGTAAGTCTTGGTGATATCGGACTTCTTTTGCCTTCAGTTATCGAAATTGTACTAACAATATTTGGTTTTGATAAATCGTTGATAAAGGTTTTGAAGATTTCTATGAAAATAAAATAAATAAGTATTTGTATCGAATGTTTATTTTAGTGTAACAAATGTTGGAAAATATATTTGATATTTGGTTTGTACGAATGTTTTAACATCTTCGTATTCAGGAACTGGTAACAAGCGTAGGTACGTAGCAGTCTTTACAACTACCCACATAATCGGATTACAAAAAATACCCGAAAGAGTTTGATTTAAAAATACACAGCTAAAGGTATGTTACCTAAAGGGGCAGAGTGTTCAATACCACCCACAAAAACACATGGAAAGCATATGAAAGGAGTATAAGACCTCTTTATAACTCTTTATAATACAACATGTAAAAAACTTGTGATCCGTGAGGGTATTGTTAAGTATCGTATCGTACTTAGTCTATTTATGTAGTATTTGCGGGGGAAAAAAACGACACATTATTTTTCCTTGGGAATTTTATCGTGTTATTACATGGGGCATAACCTAGGACCTATGTTGAAAATTTGCTATTTTTTTTATAGATTTTGGGTAATTATTTTGGTACTAAGAATGTGAATTTTAAAAAGCAATAACTTTTTATTTTCAATAATAATAAGATTTTTGATTACTTATTGCAGAACCAATGTGTCCCTTTCAGATCGGACAGGGTTTTTTTTACATATTGTAATAAAATATTAGTCTATTATGGTCCAACTGCGACTGCAACCTGCAATCTGCAACAGCTGGTGCAACTGGTCCGTTGCCCTAGCAACGGCCTCTCGTAATACAGATACGGCACGCCACCATGCTTGCTCAGGGCGGGTTAGTGATTTAAGACTTATATTAATTTCCTGACAATGTCTTCCTTCACCGATGTCACCGGATGTCCAAGATAAACTTAGATCAATCACATTGGTACTTGCCCGGATTTCTAACCACAAACTCGTGCATGACAAGCGATGCCTTAAGACGCTGACAAGAGCGCGGTTACTGTCAGATATCATAGAAAAAAAGAGAAGCGCGATGACACAAGGCTTGTAATTTAGTGCAAAATATGAACAGTTATCTATTTATTCAAAAACTAGCTTCTGCCCGCGAGCCTCCAACCTTCCACAAGAATTGGGCTATCCAATGCCAAAATATTTTTTTAAATATGAATGATATTCCGGAGATTACCCCCTACATATAAACTAACAAAAAAAAATATAATATTGTATTATGTTACAGTTGAGTTAAGTAATCGAAAATAATAAAAAACAACTTATTTTTGCATTCAAATAATACGTTCTTGTTATTAATAAAGTATCAACGTACAATAAATTTTAATACAGATATTTTGGATTGTAACTCAAGGTGAAAAAACCGTTAATTTGTATCGAGTTTTTTTTTTCAAATCGTGTTTTGTTTACAACCATGTTCTGAAAAATATGTATTGTTTTGTGTATTAACAATTTATTTTTTCGGCTACCACAAAGTATATAGATATGGCTTTTTTTTAAGACAAGCCTACTTAGAACCTTTGTCTCTTGTCAGTGCCTTACCAATTGGGTCATCACGAAGACCTTTTTAATTAAATGTTATTTTATAAACCATTTTTTTTAACCAGCTTGTGTTTATTATCAGAAAAGAAAAACACATTATATTAAGGAATCTTTTCCTCAAAAAGACTGACAGAGAAAATAATTTATTACGCTAAGACAAAGTACCGGCCGATGACGATGGAGAATGGATAGAAAAATGACTATTATATTAATCAAGCCCTCATGGGTGGGTCCGTTACGGCACTTTGGCTCAAGGACACAGGAAAACTATAATATATCAATGGTAATGGTCTAGGCAAGGTCATTAGTATCCTTTTAACTTATATTTTGGTAATACCCCGCTATCATGAGGCATTCGCTAAATGAAAACGGCCGCATCCGATCGAAGGTTAGGCCACGCTTACCGCGGCCGGTTCGTGGATGGGTGACCATTGAGATCCCTCCGTGCCTCGGAAACGTTAAGCCGTTGATCCCGACTGTCATTCCTGATCTTTGACAGTCGCTACGAGTTGTCAGAAGCCCAAAAGTTTTACCAAAGGGTGTTGTGTTACCCAGTAACTGGGTTGTGGAGGTCAGATAGGCAGTAACTCCATGTAACATAACATAACATCACGCCTGGTTTCCCCGAAGGGTTGGACAGAGGTGTACCTGTAGTAGGTACACCCAAATTTCTCCAGTTATGTTTAAGTCCCATGTAATAGGGGGCGAGCCTATTGCAATCAACCGGGCACAAATCCAGACTCCGGGCTGCTACTGAGAAATTCCAGATTGAAAAACCCAATAACACTTTGCCCGACCCGGGAATGGAACCCAGGACCTCAGTAGTAGCGCTTGCGACCACTAGACCAACGAGGCAGCTCCATGTAAAATACTGATATTCAGCTGCATCCGGTTAGACTAGAAGCTGACACCAACACAATTGGGAAAAGGCTAGGCAGATTGATTGACCCCGCTAGCAAGAGTAATTAATTATCTCAGACAGATTAAGGTATACGCACTTGAACACAATGGAATAGTTTATGCTAATTAGGCCGAATTCACTGTGTAACATATACAGCGTATATCCGAAATATGTGACCATATTTACCTCCATGAGACCAACATCGAATAATGATTAGCTGTGGCTGTGATACATTTGAGTGGAGTAAGTATTGAAGCTTTATATGGAACAGCTGATAATTTTTCGCGATTACTATGTTGGTCCCAGGGTAGAGCATACGCATAGTTCATTGAATTGAATTCTAAACAGGTAACATTATGTGTGTTGATGGATGATTTGCAAATACATATTTCGACAACTGCAACGCAATAATATCTGGACAACGCGATGCATCACGCTGTATGGAAACTGCAAATTGATGAAAGCAGCTCGTATTCATAGACGTTAATTTTGCTTAATTAACGATTAAGTAATTAATTTGGTCAGTTACAAGTATTATAACCTGCCCAAATATTATTACGCCATTCTGTATTTGTGGTCATTTTGTGACCAGATTGGTTAGGCAGGTAAAAAGACAAATTGCGCCAAGTTAAGTTTTTTACAAACGTTGCAATGGTCATTGTGAGTTTTTGACAGATCTGTCAAAAACTCACAATAGTGAGACTATTGCAAAGTTTGTAAATTAGTAGATTTAGGCCCCAAGTTAACAGGTAATTTACAGGGTTACATACCCAAAGGGTGAAATGGGACCTTATTACTAAGACTCCGCTATCCGTCTGTCCGTCTGTCTGTCCGTCTGTCAGCAAGCTGTATCTCATGAACCGTCATAGTTAGACATTTGAAATTTTCACAGGTGATGATGATTTCTGTTGCCGCTATAGCAACAAATACATACTTAAAACAGAATAAAATAAATATTTAATATAATATTTTTTATAGATAATGGAACGGACGGAACCTTTCGTGCGAGAGTCCGAGTCGCACTTGGCCGGTTTTTTTTCTCTAGATTGCAGGCACGACTACCAGAAGAAAGCTGATGTCGTGTGGCAGATTAATTGCAGAGCTGTAAAACCAGGTATAGAATGATAGATTCCTTAATGTGCAGCACTTAGGTAAGCAGGTACATGATGAAGAAAATTGAAAATTAATTAACTAATAATATTAATGCGATGATAAACAAAATGGAAGATTGAACATATTATTATCTACGTGGTGTTGTCGACAAGATGAGAGAACCAAGCGTGAACTGCTATCGAAATAGTTGATTGAGCCGGTATCAAACGCGCTTAGAACAGAAGGTCGTTCAAAAAAGTTTTTATGAAAACAGATCAGGTGCAATGTCTGTGAAATTGAGATCTTACAAAACTCAACTCGGAAATGTTCAACCGTTCGTCCGTTACGGAATAGTTTTGCTAGATAAACGTAGTTTTCTTTTCAGTAGTTATTTTTCTTTTCAGAATGCAGCAGAAAGGCGACACGTACTACGCCACGGTGCTAATCAGTGTTGGTAATTAGTCCCACATGTGTTATTAAGACTCCTGTCCTACCCCCGTCGAAGGGGAAGCGACTGGATCAGATATTCGATTATTCAGATTTACGATTCTCTCGCTCAAGATCAAGAAACGTACAAAAGATTTTAGGGCCCGTATAAATAAAAGAGAGGTACATAATTTTTTTATATATATGGGCGGGGTAACTAATAAGTTAATCGCTGATTGTTCACACCGCCCGGCGAGTAGTTTGAGTACTCGTTTGTCGCAGCGTTATGTGCCATCAAAGAGAGTGCTCGCTTGGCCGGCAGCGCAACGCTCGCTGAGAGACTACAAACCTACGCTTATCAGCGGGTAATCGCTCGTCGCATTCGCGCACTCGCTGCTCGTTGCTCGCAACTCGTTTTTAGTTGCTAGCTCTACTCGCTTCGCGTTAATCGCCGGTGGTGGGGCAGGTGCCTAAGGAGTCTCAGCAAATTGGAGGTGGAAGGAGCGCCGTTTTATGTTGATATTTCTTCTGCATCGTGTATGCAGTTATAGATATTGTCATTTTATTATCCGATACCTGTTGGAACGCACATATTTAAAGAAAATTAAGCCTTAACAACTTGGGTTTACTAATAATTTAATTCGAAGCCAGAATTGAAATGGTTGTTGTCGTCAAATAGGTCTGCTTTTGTTTAATTTGAATGTTAATTTCAATGTTATCTAATGCTAGATTCTTAAGACATTTTTATATAGCCCCGAAAAAGGAGATCTCACGCACTTTACTTGGGTCATCCCTAATGCTACTATCCGTTTTTACTAACACTGTGCGACACCTAAATGAGTTCCTAAATAAAAATTTGTAAATCCAACAGCGCGTATTTATTTAGTAATAAATAATAATGTTAATGTTTAGTAATAATAATGTTTTAGGTATTTCAAAAGGCCATACTATAGATATCATAAGAAGACACAGAAGGAGACTGTCGAATCACTTATAGCTGTAGGTACAACAAGGATCTTCTGGCGCGTGGTCATAATTGAAATTAACTCCGCCATCTTGTTTTTTCAATATAATTTCACAAAACTATTTCACTGATGTTAACCAACAAAGCCAAATCAATATCATTAAAAAGAACCTGGTATCCGTATATGAGTGACGTACACGACGCGGCGACGAACTAAAACCTCGAACATTTTTCAAAAACTGGTTATGCCATAAACGGCCGGGCAGGTACTGAACCCAAGTGATCTATACTTAATCACATAATATAATAAAGCTGAAGAGTTTGTTAGAACGCGCTAATTTCTGGAGCTGCCAGTCAGATTTGAAAAATATGTTTTCATTTCATAGCCCAATTCTTGAGACAGGGCTATTTAACGTTACGCTACGACCGGACTCCAGTAAAAAGAAAAAAAATCTGGCGGATGAAGTCGAGGGCAGAAGATAGCATAATGATAAGATGCATATCATGTGATGCATATCATGAATACAACGAATGCTCTTTAAACAACGTGTAACGTTAAATGCGCAAAACCCAGACACCCCAACTGACATTATTTTAATTCAATTGAACAATTTCAGAGAGAAAAAAAAACACAAAAAAAATGTAAAGGTTATAAGTGCTGTTTACTTCTACTGGCAATTCTGATAGTTTCTTGCGTTTGGGACGACGCGACGCTCTACCGAGGGAGGGGTGGTACTGTATGGAAGTTTCGTATTTGTGTTGAATAAAAGTTATTATTATCCCGCGTATGAGAAAATATAAATTGGTCGACAACAATTGGTGTTTGTTTACCTATTTTGGCGGGTTTGCGCATGTGATGGCTTGACCTATTAACAAATAGACACGGCAACGTTTTTAATGAAGATTTTTTGAATAATGTGACATAAATTAAAAAGTGGTTCAATTGATTCTGCTCGTTATTCTGATCAAACCATTTTCAGGGTTTGCGCATTTAACGTTACACGTTGTTGTATAGATCATATCAGCGCATAATAATTTTATTTGCAAAAGTGAATACATAGGTGGGTGGGAATCAACATAGGTACCTACCCACTTCATGATCTCCCCAGCCTTTTCCCTACTATGTTGGGTTCGGCTTTCAGTCTAAATGGATGCAGCTGCTGAATGCCAGTAGAATCCAAGGAGCGACTGCCTATTTGAAGATGCCACGCGGTAAGCTTGGATATAGTTATTCAGTAGATTTATTTGAACTTACAGTTGCATTGATGATTTGTTACGGTCGCGAATCATATTTTGATCAAATGACACTAACCTGTATATTGTAAAAAAAAAAAGTGAATTGGTAGGAACTGTGTAAACAAATAAGAGCTCACATTTCATTTATTTCCATTCTTAATAACTTTCTAAATAATTAAAATATAAAAGTTTATGGTTCGTAACAGCGAAATAAAAGTAGCTACGTGTTTTACCCATGCATATACGTAGGTATATGCATGGGTAAAACACGTAGCTACTACTACTACTACTGCTGTGCTACTTTTGTGAGAAGACACTGCTATTTTCCTATACCGGAGTGTAGACTCCGGTATAGGAAAATAGCAGTGTCTTCTCACAAAATAATTTAAAAACATCCGCATGTGACAGCAAAATAAACAATCCTATATATCCCAACAGTAACAACTAAACACGTTTTATACAGTACATTTATTTCGGATATAAAATTGTAGAGCTCTTAAGTAGCAGCATAAGTCTGAGAAAATAAATGACACAAAAACTCCTCCGCAAAGCGTTTTTTTTGTTCTGCTTGGTGAATTTAAACGGGTGATATGAAGATTCGAATGACGTTGAATTTGAAAAAAATTGCGAGTGGTACGCCAGTTCTAAAACACATTGAATCGAAAACCGCTATATCGAATGACGTTATCGCGAACACGTTGAATGCGGAAACTTTTTGAATGAATCCGAAAACCACTGTTGCGTTAATTTGTCCAGGAACCGATATCACGACCTCGATGAGACACAGCAAGCCTCGTCTTTAGCTTGGGTTGGGTAAACAAGAGCAGTGAGAATTATTATTTAAAGTCTGTAAGTTTTTCAATTATGAAATAATGTAAAAAAAAATGCAAACTAAAAAATGGCATCGAAAAATTCATCCGCATCGCTGTCGACTGGTAATGTTTCCAAGAGACTGGCGGCATTGCCACGTTGTAAGATAAAACTTAGCTTCTGACTAAGGTAAAACTTAGCTTCTGATCAAGGCCAGCACTTGGGTCACGGGAAGTATCAAGTGTCAAATTCAAGTAAATTACCGCGATACTCAATCACGTCTGGGTAGTTTGGTTAGCTGATTTAATTTGATCCTCTATGGTTAATTAGATACGACCTTTATGCAAATGGCCTAGAAGCTCTGACATCGGAGGCTACTAGCAAAAACTATCCCATTTGCACGGATTATTAACTTCGCTTGAGAACGTTTCCATTGGAATAGGGATCGATTTTGTGAACGATAAGTTGGCTGACGATGGCAGGTTTTCTAACAATGCTTTTTTCTTTAAGTACATTCAGCGTCAAAAGTATAAGGTCGAACATACTGTTCAAATGATCAGAACTTCTAAAATAATTGAACTTTATCTCAATGAGACAAAATGTTTAAGATGAACACAGCAGTAGATATTCTGAATGTAATTATTTTACCAGTTTCCGTAATTAAAAAATTTCAAAATCCAGTCCAGGAGATCAAATTAGCTGTATTTTGACAGATTGAGATTGTGATTAGAATGCGAACATTGTTAAAAATTCGAGAATTACCCCTTTGATCATTTTGAACAGTCTGTTCCGCCCAATATTTTTGTCGCTGACTGTACTAAACGAGAAAGTTTCAGTTTGCTAGAACGTTAAACGCCCGCGAATCTTTAAAAAAAACTATTCTACAAACTTATTGTTCCCGACTATCAAAGTATACATTTTTTATTGGTCTTTGATACAAATTATTAATATTTTCATGATTATATTTACATTTATATAACCTGGAACCTACCAGTCTGCTGCAGGAGCAGAAAACCTCAAACATTACAACCTTATTGGAAGCCGTTTGGGGTTGAAACACTAGGTCCGAGTGCTCATCGAGTATTTCGGGACATTGCCAAGCGGTTGGTCGACTCTTCACGCGACCAGAGGGCTGGCCTATTTTTAGCCCAAAGAATCAGCTTTGCTTCTAAGGTGGAAATGTTGCCAGCCTTTTGGGCACTTTTCCCACTGACAGCGATGCGGACGAATTTTTTTATGCCCAATGAACTCTTCCCCTTTTCTAATTTTTGTTGTACATAATAAAATAAATAAACAAAATCAAAAACGGAAAAAAATATCGAACAGGACCGTTTCCAAATGCTAAACTTTACTGTAGACTAAATACAATATTTAAATTGCGGGTATACGAGTACTTACATTTCACTCCGCACATTCCACTTTTCCACAACACCTATAACTCGCATTATTTATCTCGTCTACTCGACTATGTCACTGCAGGGATTCAGCAGAATATCGGCGTCAGGTATGTTGGTCTGGCATATGCTGAGCTGGACTCCCATTTGCTGCAACCTTGAGACGCACACCGCATTTTTTTATGTTCGTTGATCCATTATTTTAAAGTGTGTCATAGCCAATAGTGTCATCACAATGACAAATTTTCTTCCTTTCTATTTTTTGTTTATTTTTCCTTTATATACCTTGCAGCTATTTCCTAATAGCTAATTAGTCATTATTTAATCGTGCTTTTGTATGTTGTGCTGTTTTTTGTATGCACTGAATAAACGATTTATCTATCTATCTAGCTATTATATTTTAGTGTTCGCTTGTATATTATAATTAAAGCTAACAGTCTTAAAATAACAATAATCTCGGAGGAGCTCGTGGCTAAGGAATAACTGCCACACGGGACGATCCATCAGGTTAAGCTACGCTTTCCGGGGTTGGTCTGTGGATGGTTGACCATCTTTACATACCGAGACTCCTCCGTGCCTCGGAAAGCACGTTAAGCCGTTGGTCCCGGCTGTCATTCGTGGATCATTGACAGTCGTTACGGGTCGTTAGAAGCCCGAAAGTCTAACAACCAGTCTTACCAAGGGGTATCGTACTACCCAGTTACTGGGTTGTGGAGGTCAGATAGGCAGTCGCTCCATGTAAAATACTGGAATTCAGCTGCATCCGGTTAGACTGGAAGCCGACTTCAATATAGTTGGGATAAGGCTAGGCAAATTGATTGAGTCTTAAAATAATAATAATATGTACAAGTATATAAAAAAGGAGCGAAAAGATTCATAGGGAATCAAAAGAAAAAATGTCCAGAAGGTTGGTAGCATTGCCACGTTGTATGGCAAACAAATACAAATTGAATATTAATTCAGTTCAACTGTGGAAACTTAGATATGACAGTTTACATTCTCGCGGTTATAAGATTAAATTAGATTTATGCTGAATTCGAATATTGGATTCTGGGTTATAGTATTGAATTCTAGGCGGGTAATAATGATTAAACTTGCTCAATTGAATAGAGTTAGTATTCTATCTTGAAATCTGTCTGGTATCATAATAAAGACATCGTAAAGCAAAAAACGTCAGCCAAAAGGAAGTTATACAACTTTTATCATTTGTCTTTTGAGTCGTAAAGATACTTTTTCTCAAACTTTTTTCTTTTGTTGATTCTGGTGTTATTGTTCTTGAAAAGAAAGTGTTGATTGTGGTATAACTTTCAGGATCTTTCAATGTCCGCGAAAGACATATTGAACAGAATTCATATACAATTATTTGCTGGGCAAATTAACCAGCGGGGTGATTGCGTAGCAAATTATCAGTAGCAACGGATTTCACTTTGACAGTACAACAACATTCATTGCATTATTTAGATTGCTGAGCAGAAAAATTTTCGAACTTAAGAAGCAATAGACTAGCGATATCCTTCAAAATCATTTAGATTGTGATTGAAAGTGTGCTAAGCAAAGTGCATAACTCTTCAGTAGTTGCTGAAACGTGAAAAAAGCCAATAATATTCAAGACTGAAAATATCAACAGATTTTGTGAAATTAATCTGAATAAAGCAAACATTTAAATCGGCTTTCATCACAGCAAATTAAAATGATTCAGTGTTTAAGCCATTGCACTGAAATATTTCACCAACGGGATTCCACGTGGAATGGCTTTGCACTGTATTGACAAAGTCCAAATTGAACTAAGAGGTCATTCCTAGAAATAAGGATGTTCCATAATCCTGTCGTATCTACAAGGGCTGGCAGAGCAGCTTTGGCAAATGAAGTTACGTGCCAGATCGCAGAAAATAGTTCGTGGAACTTAAAGTAATTACTATAAGCACAGAATACAAGCTTTCTAGCTTGCTTTAGAATACTGTTATAATTATAACTGTGTTCTAAAGCCCATTTTCAACGGTCCGGCTATCAGTTACCAGTTAATCGACATCGGGACTTGGTGGCGAATGTATGGGGCCGGGTGAATTGTGGGTACATAGTTTATTTGTTGTATGCCCTGCCCTGGCAGTAGCCTGAAATGCCCGGCTGAGCAGCCTCTTAAGTTGACCTGCGAGATGCCATTCATAAAAAAAGTATGTACGTCGAAAAGCTAGCCTCGACTATCTGCGTGCGAGCGTGTGAAAAGGCACTAAAGGGATACGTTGGGGCAAAGATATCGATTACCCGATTAATCGTGAGCTATTTTGCTCACCGATCATTGATACCAAAATTTTCCTTTGGGTTGAAAGTTGCTTAAGAGGTTTTATACTGAAAGTGGTCAACTTTTCGCTGTTTTGATTAATTTTGCAATATTACTAACTGTATGGAAATAAGAAAAAAATGTATATAATATAATTAATATCGTAACACCGAAAACTTAGTTTTATATGTAAAAAAAGGATTTGGAAACTTTCTAAATGCATTTATGACACCTAAAACGGTTACAACAAAAAAATCAGTGTTATAATTTATTGCAATTCATTTTCTAGTTCACTAGTTAGCCATATTTCTTATTTCCATACAGTAATATTGCCGAAATAAAACAGCGAAATATTTGACAGCTATTTGCGACGTTGCCCACTTTCAGAATGGAATGCACGTTTCATTTTATCTTGAGTTATATGTGTGTGGTAAAAGTCAAGTTATGGACATCTATTTTCTGATGTAAAACAATTTTATGCACACGAATCACGATAAATATATTGACAGTATAGTTTAAAGATGTTTCTTTTTTGCCTTTTTTGGATTCCGTACCCGAAATATGTCAATCGGAACCCTATTACAAACTTCGGCTGTCTACAATCAAATGCATGTTTTTATTAACTTACCAGTTTTTTCCCAAGTAGAGTTTAGGCAGCAAATGTTATGAAATATTTAGTTTAAATAGACAACTGCGCACAGCGGCAGCACAAACAGAGAGGAAATGATGAAAGTTTTCAGCTTTAACTATATAACAGCTTCCAAGTATTACGTGGGGTAGGCGTACTTATACCTGTGAATAACATCGGAAGTAACTCCTACGGACTTAGATTGGATATTTTATAGACAGTTAAGACAAAACCCCGATCTAAAGATAGAAATCTTTTTTAAAGACAAGATTTTCAGATTTGTTTTGTCTTTTGGAAACAATTTTCGATGACTTGATCATACGGTTGGCTCAACGTTATCCAAAAAAAAAAAACGTTACGGCGATACTGACGCATGATTTGGCGCCCAATTGATAGCGATACAATTTGTATTTCGAAACTTACAGGTAGTCTTGTTCATGCCTTCTAAATTCATACGTATTTACTTAAATTGTTCTACCAGCGACTATAGATATTTTTGCCGTATTAGAGCGACTCATTTCGTAAATGAGTTGTTGCTTGTTGCATAACATTATTTGACGTTTAACATGTGTTTGTTGACAACTGTTAAAATGAATTAGTTGCAAACATAGGAACCTCGATTTGGATCGCCCTGTAGATAAACAAAAGGGTTCATAACAAATAATAAAAAAAAAAAAGTGGAACATAAGCCTCGAGTTCTTTAGAAACCTTCACTATAAATATCTAATTGTGGTGTGAACCCGACCTTTTATTTATAGTAATTCGATAAAATCCCACTTTAACTTAAGGATGTTTCGGAGGTTGTTTACAGGAACCGGAGCCGGAGTTAGGTTTTAAATTGTATTGATCGGAGTCGGAACCTGAGCCTGAGTCGGAGCCGGAGGTAGTAGAAAGATGTGTTAAGGGTTCTCCTTTTCTTGAATAAGTTTTCTCACAAATATTACACTTAGCTGTATTCACGTCAGCTGCACTAAAGTAGTTCCAATTAATACTTTTTTTTTGGCTTCATATTGTTATTTGCACACATGGGTTGCAATCGACATTTTAAGAGTTAATTTACTGACGGCCGATGGGGCAGAAAGGTTCTGGAATGGAGGCCACGTACCCGCAAGCGTAGCGTATGACGTCCACCCACAAGGTGGACAGACGACCTAATAAAGGTTGCAGGAAGCCGCTGGATGCAGGTCGCTTACAAACGGCCAATTTGGAAATCATTGGGGGAGACCTATGTTCAGCAGTGGACGTCCTATGGCTGAAATGATGATGATGATGATGACATAATTTAAAATTAACGTGACGCTTCTGACACACACAAAATAATGATAAACTGTGCTCTAGTCACGTGCATCACTGGGTTTCGTTCTTCACTGGTGATAACTCCGATTCAATATTATCGGAGCCAAAGTCGGAGTCCGAGTTGCAAAATTAATCGGACGTTCCAACCTTTCGGAATCGGAATCAAAGCTCCGTAACAGCTCTGGTTTATAGTCACAAGAATAAATATAAGTTATAATGGGTCTTATAGATAGCAAAATTCTAAAGTACCCTCATGAAAATAACTGTCAATGCTCAGCATTTCAGTCGTGATTTTACCACTACCTCATCTGTATCTATATTCTGTGAAGTGAGTTTGAAGTGAGCTATCAAAGTGATGTCAGATATTTTGGAAGAGGTATCAAATTCTTCTGAATTTAACTGAATAAGCCACGGATATCGAGGGATATGCCTTGGAGGCGTGGCACGTGGCGCCTCGACATTGCTAAATTGGGCTTATGTGCGAACGGCGACTGTACGCTTCATTCAGTCGCTTTGCAACTGCGTACAGTGTACTATTGATGCGTAAAAAACCAAAATGCCGAGCTGTGCAGTAATAATTTGTAAAAATAGGTCTAGTACCATCAACCTGAAGACAAATGTCGTGTTCTACGACCGGTAAGTAAACATTTAAGTCACTGTTTAATATTTTAAATCAATTTTAAAATCATTTATTAACTTACGTCCGGAGCGATACGAACTAGCCCGAACTAGCCCGAATCTTTCCGAACGGAACGAACGTTTTCGATTTAGAGAGGTGCAATCGAGTGCGTGCGGCTGATTTTATCGACATGCGTATTATTGCAGTCGAATCTTTTTTTACAGAAGTCAATGGATATTCTCGTATTACATGTATAGTTTAAACTAATTTAAGTCTTATGACTTAAATTTGTTATTAATTTAATTTTGTTTGAAGCAAATAAAGACATTGTTATTTCAATACAGTTATTCGTGTATAGCATAATATTTAACAGAGAGGGTTCCCTTTACCCGGTAATACAATATTAAAAAAAAAAAAACTCATTTTATTTTAGTAAAAATAACCCATATTTTCGGATATGTATATAAAAACAAAATAAATTATATAAAGAAAATTAAACGAAGTTATAATAATACAACAATGTCCTAAAGTAAATATCGATAAAAATTATCGACCATCGCTTTCGACTCCCTAATTGCATTGAATGTTCGCAAATAGCAAGTGTTTACAAGTGAATGCCCCGCCCATTCTATGTATGTGTGCTATTAGAAATTGATTTTGTGTAGCTGCTTTCTTCTTAGTGTGCGAGTTCAAATTTTAAGTGTGTGTCGTAAGTACACTATTTGTTAATGTTGTAATTATTTTGGTGGGAGATAAGCGGCCGCACTAGTAGTACACTCAGGATTCCTTACTATTCCGCAATGAAGGCATATCTCTGGATATCTATGGAGTAAGCCAATATTTATGGCGCAAGACAATATGTCCGTTAATATAATATTTCATAAACATAATATATTTTGATGAAGCTGATGTAGCATCCTATGTTTTGTCGTCGCTTGTCTCGTCAGATAGTTTTGCTGTTCCTTCGATGATATATATTTGTGCTGCTACTTGTATATGCCTTCCACAAATGATCACATATATAGGATGGATTTTTGAGATGGGGCAGTAAGGGCAGCTACGTCAACCGTTGTAGCTACAGGAAAACGGTCATAAGAGACCGTCTTTAACGTTTTGAGACATTTTGATCTGCATTCACGGATTTTGAAAAAACTTTACAGTCAGTAAGAAAATGGGCAGTTTTCACAAACACTTTTTTAAGGATCAAAAAACTCTACAGGACCAACTGGGGTTTGAGTACTAGAACAGTCAGAAATCACAAAAAACTTTTCCCATTGATTTCGTAGGAAATTAGATTCCAACCTACTTTTTACGATGGATATACTGGCCGAAAATAAAGAAAAAAATGGTATTTCAAATTTAGAACGAATACGTGTTATAATTTTATTTGATTTGAGAACAAAATTTATGTTGCTATTGAAGGAACCCTTTTTTAAATTGTCCTTACAAAAGTTTTTAGAGTTTTGTGGCTTTTGTAGTGGACATTCTTTTTTAACGTTTCCCATACAGTCTGAAACTTCAAAATTATTTGAGGCCATTTTTTTCTCAGAACTTTGGAAATCACAAGCAACAAACTATCTTGTTCTCAAAGAAGTTTATATTTTCGGCAAGTCTATCCATCGTAAAAAGTAGGTTGGAATCTCATTTCCTACTAAATGTAAGGGAAAAGTTTTTGCTATTTCTGACTTTCTAGTATTCGAACCTCAGTTGGTCCAATAGTTTTATAATCCATAAAAGAAACAGGATATATTGCTGGGGCATCTGAAATTGGATTTTTGAGAAGCGGTTTTCCTCCTGTATATTTAGGTACCGTCATTACATTAATGGATAAATTATGAAATCAGATATTATTGCCGAAGTATCCATAAGAATAATTGATGCTCGTGACTGTACGCAGGAGATATTATAGTACACAAGTGCACTCTATGTTCCTTTACTCTCTTAGTTCGATGGGGACAGCAATGCCTATGGCATTAAGTTCGCCCCTGTACATTTTTGTGCTTAAATAAATAATAAATAAATACGACACGACCGAGGAGAAATCAAGCGCAGAACCAACGGCAAGCAACATTAAGGGGCCTGCGGAGCATGCGTTGTTCATACAAACGTAATACCAAAATAATTTGTAAATCAAACATATTCTTAAGGTAGTGTGTATTTATTCCGATTGGATTACAGAATATCTAGGCTTCCAAATATATATTTTGAATGGACACTGATTTAAAGACGAGATATGAGGGATTTAAAATTTCTATAGAAAACTTATTTTTCTCCTAACTCGAATTCCCTCGTCTCTTGGCCTCGTCAAGGTCAAATCAAATAGCGCGTGCATCCCCGGCTTCCTGTAACACTCTTCCGTCCCTTTTCAAACACAATAAAACCAAATCAGTTGTCGTAACTCAGCAAGCGCGCTGCCGCGACAAGATATAATCAACACTTAATTTACGAGTGGCAAAATACAGACCGTCGGCGTCGCGCTATGCTAATTTTATGAGGCTATATTTTGTTTCATAATTTTTACAGTCAACCCTTCCAGTACACGAAAAAAATCGTAAATATTCATGTAACAAAATCCTGCGAATAAATCCGGGAAACGATGCTCGTTTAAACGAACGTAAGCTCTGTGTTGCCATAAAAATAATCCGAAAGGTCAACGGACGCGGACGCGGACGATACAGTTTTACTGCTATAATCTGTATTCAATATGATTGGAGGCAATTTGGGACGCTAATTGATATTCTGAATGAATTCCCTTTGTACTGACATTATTATAATGAAGGTTGAAAGAGACCGGCAGAATTTTCTAATAAGGTAGATTGTAATTAGTTACTGGAAATACTTTGGCATAAAGAAAGGATTTTTTTAATTGTCACTGAATCACGTGCATACAGAAAAAAGATAATCTAGAAGATATCTCGAATTTAGGACCCTCCAGCCAGACTAGCACTTAGCTTTGCTATACTAAAACGTAGGCCACACTGAGAACAAAGCTAAGTTCGTTTAGCTTCGCTCATGTAGCTATCGCATCTTTTCATAATTCGCAGTGTGAACCAAATTATGCAAACACGCGATAGCTACATGAGCGAAGCTAAACGAACTTAGTCATCCTACACATTTGAGCAAAACAAAGCTCAGACTTGGTGAATATTTATATTTAATCAAACACAATTTTATTTTGGGTTTTTATCTGTTTAGAATAAGTAAATTATATTATGAGTAAAACTATGGACAAGAATTATTTCGGAAATAAATAAATAATTATTTATATGAAAATCCAGTAGGTATAAGTGACGAAAGGTGTCCTAAACAACAACGTTTCGAGAATACTTCGAGTCACACAGCAAACTATGAAAAGACGCGGCAGCTACCTGAGCGAAGCTAAACGAACTTAGCTTCGTTCCAAGTGTGGACAGCGCTTTAGGCATCCTACACATTTGAGCAAAACAAAAGGTAGCCCAAAGTTGTGGACCGACGATCATGGTGGCTGGTTGATGATGGAGAAGGGCTTCATTCTATTCAAGCATGTTCAACCAACCACTTCCTTAACCACACCAAAATCAGTGTCAGATTGTGTTGTCATCAGTCACTTTGTGTTGTTATCTGACATTATGCTGAGCTGTTTTGGCATTATAATAATTATTGTTTTCTGTTTTTATAGTTTTAAGGTGTATTTTTTTGCTGTAATGCCAATAAACGCATTTTTCTTTCTTTTCTTTTTATTTCACATATTATTACGTGTTCATTCATGTTCAACCAATCTTTCGTTTCAAATCCATCCAGTTGACCACAAGATTGTGGTTGAACTAATCAACTGGTAACAACTGCAAACGTTAATCGAACAGTCAGAGGGGCTTAGATCACATATAAGAGGAACCACATAACAAATAAACCGCGTGTGGTGTGGGTGCTCGTGAAACTTAGTCATTAATTAAATTCGCTCCATCTAAGCTCTGAAAACAATGAAGGAATAAATCGTGAGGAAACCGGCATGGCACCAAAATATCGAAGACATGTGTCATCCACCAACCCGCACTGGGCCCGCGTGGTGGATTACAGCCCACTTCCTCTCACACAGAGAAGGCCTGTGTCCCAGCTGTGGCACATTAAAGGCTGCTTATGCGCCATAAAAGGCACGTTTTTTGGTATCTTCTTAAGTTACTATCATGCGAGTTATGTCATTCTCGAAGCGTTGGGTCATTTATAGCTAATGGAGTTTTTATCTTGTTGATGGATGCCCGCTTGTTGTAAGTCCGCCTGGCGTGCTATCACCATCTTATCTAAGTCTGTAGCCATAACAACAATGTTTACAATTTATTTTATTATTTATTTATCATCAGCTTGATCATCACTTACCATCAAATGAGATGCAAGCCAAGAGCTTCCACAAAGTGAATAAAAAAAAAACGGCCCATTGTGCGAGTCAGACTCGTGGACGAAGGATTCCGTACCATTATCTATAAAAATGGCAAAAAAAACTCATCTCTGTTGTATGAGAGCCCTCCTTAAATATTTATTTTATTCTGTTTTTAGTATTTGTTGTTATAGCGGCAACAGAAATACATCACCTGTGAAAATTTCAACTGTCTAACTATCACGGTTCATGAGATACAGCCTGGTGACAGATGGACAGCGGAGTAGTAGTAATAGGGCCCCGTTTCACCCTTTGGGCACGGAAACCTAAAAAAATATGATTCATTACACAACTTCCAGACAATTTTAACCCTTATCTCAGCTGCGAAAAACCGAACTCTTATAAATTCCACGAATCGACCTCATTTCCCTTCCCAATTGACACGACAATAAACGTAGTATCCCGACATAATAGCTTTACCGAACTCCATTGGGGATTATAGGTAACAGACAGACTCAAAATGGCGGTCAGATAGAATTCGGTGGTACTGGATAGCTATACGTAGTACCACCTCTGTAGGTCACATTGAAACGTGTGTTTAAATGTTCGAAATTTTACAATTGATCCAAAAAGGTTAACTAAAAGAAAATTGGTAAATTATATTTAGTTTTTTTTCATATATTTTTCTTCATTGAGTTTACTTTTATTTCATTACTTAAAGATAGCCTGTATCCATCTCACAGCTGAGCAATGACACATGACTTCCAGCGCTTGCGATTCAGTGCTAATGTGGACTAATGGTCATTTGTTTTGTCTAGCTCGACGGTCGTCCCACCATCTTCTACGGGGTGTGCCGCGACACCTTCTAGCTGTCTTACCACATTGTGGTCGTTTTTGAGAAAATTGCGGACAAGTAGGTTCTGTATTCCACCCATATCCTGCTACTTTTTACGTCTTAAAGACAAAGACAAGCTTGACAACACCAGCAGCAGGTTAGCTTAGCTGTTTTACTCAAGCGTCAAAAGGGGTGTGAATGTTATTAATTAACATAGAACTGGCAGCAGAATGTTTTCACTAATGAGGAGCATGTTACGTTCACACATGTACGCTATATATTTCAGGTACATACAGTCTACAAAGGAAGTAAATATGAATTATGTCTGCTGCTTCGTTCACGGCATCGGGCGATGCGTCAAGTGAACACGCGGGCGCTTCTCCTGTTTCCGACCGTCGTCGCTCCGCTTAGTCACGTCTTGGTGTCTTGCGGCCTTCATTTGTTTTCTCCGCAGTCGCTGTTGCAAGACGCGTCTCGCTTGAGCGTACCTCTTGGCCACAATGTTAAAAGCATAGGTTACATATTATGATAAGTAGTCTAATCTTGCCATCATGGGTTTAACGTACCTACATATTACGAATTATCTCTAAGAGTTAGTACGCTGCTGTTTGTCGATGACATTGTGCTGGTTGCCGAGAGCGGCATAGAGGTTCAGAGGAGATTGGTGGTGTGGTGGGAAAGACCGTAGGCGTGAGATTAAGTAGGACCAAAACAGAGCAATTGTTTTGATTTTGGCGGTCCTTCTTCATATCTCTCGCCGTAACGCCCTTATCAATCTGCTCCGACTTTCGGTACCTCGGGTCGCTTGGCCAAGGGGATGTCGGAGTAGACCAAGGCGCCAGAACAACTCAGGATAGATGAAATAGCTACAGATCACAAGAACAACTTGCGGCCACCGGCCCACCATGCCCCTCAAGTTAAAGGGGAAAATAATAAAGAGATAAGAATGTTGAGATGGATGTGTGGTGATGAAAATAGATAAAGACAGAAATGAGTATATAAGGGGAAGTTTAAAAGTGGCGCCAGAGACAGAAAAGTTGAAAGGAAATCGTTGGCCTGATAAGAGCATGTGATGAGGAGAAAGGAAACGCATGTGACTAAAAGAGTGATGAATATAAATGTTGATGGATGGAGTGGGACAGGAAGGTCAAAGAAAAGATGCATGGATTGTGTGAGGAATGATATGAAAGAGAAGAGAGTGAATGATAGCGTGACGGTTGACAGGGAAGAATGGAAAGAGAAAACGTGTTGCACGGTACCCCAAGTAACATGGGACAAGGGCTGGAAGATGGTGATGTCTAAAATGTATTACGCCCTACGGTCCTACAGCCTACATACCAAATTATTTTGCTGTCAGTATATCCGTTATAGGGTTCTCTATTGTGTCACCTAACTTTTTTATCCATAATTTAAAGTGCCATAACTTTTTTTGTCCTAATCATCATTTGTCCGAATGATAACTTACCCAAACTTAATATCACATGCCATAAAATTGAAATCCCTAAATATAATATATCCTAAATCCGTTTGTCATAAATATTACAATCAATAATATACAAAAGACATATAACCGTTTTCAATAAAAGTTTTAAGTCCTAAATTCAAAGGAGATTGCCACGGAGCAGGTCCCTTTTGTGGTATCGGGTGCCTGATTTTAATAATAACCAAAAAATATAACTATTTTTTTTGTGTACAGGGTATTTTTTATACAATTTATTTCATCCTGGGAATAAAGTTAAAGTTAATTAATAGTTAAACATTACGTCGACATCCGTTTGATTCAATGTAGTCTGTGGTTTGATTGGCATACAAAAAAAGTTGCCAGGTATCAAAGAATTTAATAACTAATGCTATCTTTTAATCAATTGAGTAATCGATATTAATTAAAACGATATTAAATAACAATAAAAAAACCATTATTTTTTATTTTATTATATATAACCTATGGGCAGTTTACATCTCAATTAGATCTCAACATTTGACAACTTCAACGCTACTGTGTTAGTATTTTGTTTTAGGACGATGAGATAGAATGATGTTATCCCTGTCCTTTTATACGTATTATTGTACCATATATATCTGAAATGAACAACAATACATGTACGCCAAATATGAGTTTATGTAAAGTATTCTTGATGACGAACACTATTGGATAAATAAACAATGCTCATAGTCGATGCGAGTAAAACCGATGGAACGATGATAATAATAGGTTGCTTAAACTGATAATACTCATTGATAAATAATAAATGTTCAGAAAAGTAATAGACACAAAAATAACAGCCATGTTTATTTAGATAACTCCTTAGTAGAAAAGTAGTTTTTATCGATTGATCTATAACGATTTATTAATATATTATAAAAAAAAAAAATATCTGGCAACATTTACTTGTGCATGTCACAGAACTCGCAGACTTCGTTCTGTGCATAGACTACATAGAGATACTTACGTATGTTCTGTGGTTCGTTACGTGCGTCATTGCTTTGTTTAGATACTTTGAGTTTTGAATTCCGTAATCTTTTACTTAGTTATTATTTACGATACGTGCTTTTTCTGCTACTACCGAGTTGAGTTATTAAGTTCCTGGAGTGCATTACGTTTTGTGAGATAAATTGACTCTTAATAGTGTTCTTTGTGAGATATTTGACTCTTAGTGCTACAACAGAAAAACAATGATATCTCTTGAACCAGGGTGAATAAATGAAAAATGGTTTCTGATTATGAAAATACTATGTTTTTACTATTATTTAAAATAAAAATCTTCAGGGCACAACAATTTTCCAGTGGGACCCAACTTTCCTTACAAATCGGGCAATCTCCTTTCATAATGTTTATTTATAATAATAATATTCTTAGAACAAATTATAATTAAAAAATATCAGATTTTGCATTATATTTTTTTATTATACTTATATAAATATAACATGTACTCAATAAAGCAGTTGATTGTGAAAATGTGGTTTTTGTAAGCAAGCAAGCATGCTGCTTGCAAGCAAGCATGCAGCATGCATGCTGCACGCAACATGCAGCATGCAACATGCAGCACATGGTTTCTGTCACGGCTCCGGCGCTGCGGGGCTCCGGCGCTGCGGGGCTCCGGCGGCCCCATGCGAGTTTATCGTCGCAGATGGGTTTAACGCTCACCACCGCAGCTTCGGCTTGCTGGCCGGCTACCGCCCGTATAGTCCCAGTCACCCCCACATGGATTGCCACCAGGTGGCAATTGGGAGAAAAAAATCCCAGTTGCCACCGGGTGGCGACTGGGATTTTTCTAAGTAATAAATTTTTCTAAGTATTAGTACCATCTCATCATGGTATCATCTGGGGTAGGGCAAACAAGACTACGTGGAGTCGATTTTGCAACGATTCGTTTCTTGGGGGCACTATGAAAAAAATACTTAGAAAAATTTCGCGACCAATTTCCATGTAGCGCTCGCCGGCCGCTGCAGCGGCACCGCTCGCTTCGCTCGCTCGGCTCGCGCGTAGTTGGTCACAGTTCTAACCTAACCTAACCTATGGAAATCTTGTTTGTATGTCCCTAAAAAATATCACATATCTACTAATAAAACCACACTGGAAATGTGACCGCCAACCCCGTCATCGCGGCCGTAAGAAATATAGCGATGAGGGGGTTTGGCGATCCACGCCGCAATGTACAGCGATTTGAAGTGGGGGCAATAAGGTCCCAGTCGCCACCCGGTGGCAACTGGGATTTTTTTCTCCCAATTGCCACCTGGTGGCAATCCATGTGGGGGCGACTGGGACTATACGCTACCGCCGGCCATCCTCAGCCACGGCGCCGGGTGTAACAACCACCTGCTCCTCAACTCGCGGGCCGCCACGCCCCTCCGCACCTACGCGATTTTAAATTGCACTCTAGGGGCAGACAAGACTGCGTAGAGTCGGATTTACAGTGATTCGTTTTTTGTCACTAAAATCTAATGTTTAGCAAATGTTTTAGGTCTAAAAAAATATTATAAATGTACATTCGGAATAATACACAGTATTTAACACAATACTTAGGACGTATGACTTTAGGTCATGTAAAATTAGGAGATTCAATTATAGTACTCGATACTATGACAGAATACTTTTAGAGCTAAAACGAATTATGTTAAACAAAATTTCGGGATTTTAAACATTATGGTTACTGAAGTTTATAGCAAACGTGTTATGGATAATGATTCGGACAAACAATTTTAGGGGAAGAAAGGGAGTACCCCGTTATAGCTTTCATATGTATATACAGTATGAAACTACTTAGTTAAGAACTAATATTGCTTGAAGGTCTTCGTAACTTCATTACCCGAACTTCAACATTATGTTGTAGCACAGAGCACGGAAAAATGGCACCGGCACGCAATAAATTACTAATTCATAAATTTAGTGGCACCAAAAGTTTAAAAAAAGCTGTTTAGCTAACTGTCGTGTGACTTATCAAATGAAAGAGCTTGTTGCGAAGATATATTTTTATTAATTATTTTAACAAATTTTCTTTTATATATAACTTATTTTTGTCCGCGGCTACGCCTGCGTAAGAGTCGGAAAATATCCCACAGTTCAGAGTATCTTTGTCCTAACCCAGGTCATGGCCTATCTATTAGCAATGGCACTAGCCAATTCACCTAAATCCGTTCAGCCATTACGGCATGAAAAGGTAGCAGGAAGATAATAAATCTGTTTTAGGGTTCCGTAGCTAAAGATTTAAAAATTTAAACCCTTAAAGGATGACTTCGTTGTCTGTCACGACCCTTTTTCTCAGGAACGCGTGGAGGCATCAAGTTGAAATAGATATCAAAAACTTAAATCTACCTACGGTCCCTTGGATCTGTAACGAAAACAAACTTCCAAGTCAACGCAGTAAAAAAAAGGCCATTTATGCCGCATATTTTGGCATTCGCAAAGAAACTTCTTGGTACTTTCCGTTGGCCCAGCAGCATGAAGTTCGGCGAGAAGCAAGATCAAGTAAAGATGAAAATCTGAAAATTGGTAATTTATAGTTATATATGAACTGTAAAGTTAAGTATGTTCTTCGATCTGTTTGTGTCTTAAAGTAATATTTAGTCTGTCATCATCATCATCATCAGCCTATAACGTTCCCACTGCAGGGACACGGCCTCCTCTCAATGAGAGGGAGTGGGCTATAATCCACCACGCGTGCCCAGTGCGGATTGGTCGATGTCACATGTCTTCGAATTTTTGGTTCTAGGACATGCCGGTTTCCTCACGATGTTTTCCTTCACCGTTTTGAGAGCAGTGGCGATGAAATAAATTGCACAAAGTAATGCGCCTGTCTGGGTTCGAACCCACGACTTACTGCTCGTAAGTCGGGGCCGCCACCACTGGGCCACCGCTGCTGTGTGTGTATTTAGTCTGTATTTCATTCAAATTGGTACTCTCTACTCAAGTTTTTTTTCAATTGAAAACTTAAGTTTTGTCCTTCAATCCGGATTTGGAAATTCGGGCAGCCGAGCACAGGTTTGAGACGGAACCCTCAGAGTGCAAGTCCTACTCACACTTCTCCAGTTTAAAAATAATAATAAACAGGTGTATATTATAATGCTTTAAAATACTAATGATGCATTTGATTACTTTTATTACCATTAATTTGTAATACCTACTCTGTACCGCCATTGACCACCGCCGCGCGCCGTTAGAAAAGTTATTTTATGACTAAATTAAATAACTTTTGTCAGAGTGGGCCGATTTGAATGAAATAAAGACTAAATGTTAATTCAAGATACGGACTATAACTATATTTCAAATACTTTAAATCTCTTGAACAGAGGACAAAAAAAATATATTACATATGAATTTTAAAATCATCCCCTATGTTACCCCTTTGGGGATGATTTTACAAAAACGCTGAAATGCGTAAGTCTTTATTTCTTACCAAAGCTTAAATTTGAATTTTCTTATCCCTTAAGAAATATTGGTTTTCCCATACAAACTTTCATCCCATATATCACCCCTATATAGAATTATTTTGTATGTCTTTTTCCAGGATACCATCAGGATACATACAGACAGACCGAGTTACTTTCGAATTTATAATATTAGTATGGATTAAGAAAGTTGATGACAATTGAACGATCCCCCCCTTAACTCCGAAACTACTAAACCTAAAACTGACACCCGAATTTTTTTTTTGGTTACATGTGTGGGGAGTGCCACACCATTTTTTTTCATAATTTTACCACACCATGTTTTAGTGAGGAACTGAATATACCTCATTTCTAATTTTCATCGATCTAATGCCAAAAGTCTCCAAGTAGGATGGCTGAGTGTCATCCTGATAGACGGACATGGCGATGTTATAAGGGTTCCGTCTTTGCCATTTAGCTACGGAACCCTAAAAAGGTTGTGACAAACCGGTGCGTGCGTCTAAATCTCAAGTGGCACTTACGTGTTGGAAACCGGCCAGCCGCCTGCTTGTACCTCGTATAATAACGACGAAGCAATAGATACAATAGCTAAGTGCTGCTTGAGAGACCTGCCAAGTAAAGCTTTGATTTATGGACGGTAAGTTTCAACGGATGAAAATTACAACTTTTTTTAAATAAAAAAAGTAATTTTACATGTTACCTGATTTATTTCTAAAGGTACCATTCCGTACCCGACCGCAAGCAGCAATTGTACGCGATATGTCTCGGCGTCATGTCATGCGCTGCAATCATGATTCCGAACCCGACCGAAGGCGACAGCAGCCCGTTTTCCAGTCGGTAGATAGAAGATAGAAAAACATCGTAATCGCTAGAGCGTTGGCGGCACTGGTCTGCGGTCGGGCTGCACGTCTCGCCTGTCACTCACCCATAGCTGCCAACGACGTGTCGCTAGCTACGGATGGTATTTCATCAAAACGTGGTGTTGCGGCAACTCGTCGTCGCCTGCAGTAGCCGCCTGCGGTCGGGTACGGAATGGATGGTACCTTAAGAGAACACAACTATGACTGTAAGCGAGAAATCTCGTGTGTTTACAATCTACTGTTATATTATTTAAGTGATAGCCGTTCGTCAGGAATAATCTGTAAGAATGCATCAGTCACTGTATCAGTGTTGTGCCATTAGATAGTACCTATATGCAGGAACGCAGGCATTCATTAATTTACTATAAACGAAAAACTTCGCAAGCAATGGATTATTTTTTCTGAATGCTGCATGTGTCGACCTCAGGACGAGCTGCTTCACACACGGTGCTTCATCGCTTGCTTTCGTGTCACCTTCCAAGTCTTGACTCTCTATATTTTGACTGCTGAGACTCACACACAAAAAAATAAAAATTAGTCCAGGCTACCACTCATTAACTTCTAAACGCGTCTTCCACATTCCGCTACAGAGAACCACCTCCCAGGCAGACGATGTCCCTACACGCTTTTGTATGTAACAAGGTCTCCAGTATTTTGCCTTGTGACTCAAAAGATCTGTCCCTATCTGCATTTAAAAAAGTGGTACAAAAATGGCTCTAAGGATTTCCATACAACGAATCTGAAAGCTTTTCAATTTTTTTGTTGGTATATTGTACGTTGACTCGTTGACTTATAACAAATAATTTTATTTAATATTCTGTGTTTCGTAATGTTAATTACTTTGCATATGTACTATTGTATAGAATCAAGTTGAGATAGCTGTGCTGCTGGGGAGTTTGCTGCGCCAGTTCTTCTTCCCAGCTAATGTACTAGGAAATGGTGAAGGGCGGGCGTTTTGGGGGACTGTCTTATGTAATTTTGACGTTCAAAAAGTAATGATTCTCAGCCTAATTTGAACAAACGACTTTTGATGTTGATTTTGATCCATTATCTGTCTAAACAGAACTTTATACTCATAAGATACCATCACACCTGTACTTCTTCGAAATATATAACAAAAAAAGATATTCGCGCTGTTAGTCCCTTCTGTTGCAAACTTGCAAATAGCTGATGCAACACTTGACAACGTGACACAAAGTTGTAGTACGTACCGTGACAAAGGTGTTTGTGCACTTCTACGACGTGAACAGCGTGACAAATGGTGCGGAGATGCTAATGGAGTGAGACCGATGATGTTCCGACGAGAATAAATGTAGCTTAGAATATTTTATAGCGGGAAGAGATCTTTTTTTCTTCTACACCATGTTCCTAAAGGACATTCACGCGTGATGAAACTAACGTTATGGAAAAGGTAGGGCACTCTGCCCGACAATTACCATTGATAACTAATTATCATTTTTACCAAAGCATGACTTACTTCTTGATAAGCGCATGTCCGAGTCTCCTCAATTTTTATGGACCAAGTACGGGACACGGACGCCGCACAGTAGCATGATCTGCTTCGTATAAAATGTTCATGACGTTTTGGATCCGTACTTCGTCTGCGCATCGACCGTGGCATGGCTCGTGCCCGCACCGGACCTGACAACTGTAAAAAATAAGTAAACATTTAAGGAGATGTTCATCGACTTTTCTCATTTTTACGCTTGTGCAGGTGCTAATAACAGCTCTAAGATAAATGTTCTAAATTACATTATAATTTCACTTGCTTATTCCTTTCTCAAAGAAAACCAAATCATTTGGGAAATAAAGATAACGATACAATATTTTGCTACAAAAGATTATGATCGGGGCTCAAAACAATTTTATCATCCCTTGCCGTTCGCATAATCAATTAGGCTTAAGATGAATCTACTCTCACGGCCATTGACATCCAACGTCAGCCTATTTTTAATAAAATTATGATCACGTTTCCTTTGCCAATGCCATGATAGCACCTGACTCGTTGGTCGTGGGGTTCAGGGTTCGATCCTTAGGTCCGGAGTTTTCATATTTGTCTGGTGTATATAAATTTAAGGACGTTTGTTTGACCCCTTTTTGTTAAAACAACAAGATGTTGTTGATGACGTAACTAGACCGGCCCTTGGTACCCACCCCCGTTGTGCTAAATGATGCAGAACAATACAATATAATTAGAGATTAAACGAACTTACCTGTGAGTGAAGTTCGATCCTAATTATATGAAGGCTTCGTCCGAAGAGATTAGCATTTTTACACATGTAGTAACGCGTAGTACACACCATTCCACACTATTTTGAGAATATTTTCATTTTCATTTTGTTGTTGGGTAGATTAGTCCACTTGATTCCTGCGCCCGCAATCCATGTCATATAGTTTAGAGTTTAGCCCAATCACTTCATATTTTACGATTGATAAGGGTAGAGACTGAACGAGTGGGTGGGAGGGTTGCTAATCTCTTCGGACGAAGCCTTCATATAATTAGGATCGAACTTCACTCACAGGTAAGTTCGTTTAATCTCTAATTATACTTCAGGCTTCGTCCTCGAGATTAGCATTTTTACACATGTAGACTTTTAGAGATATTATGAATCGTAAAATATAATTAAATGAAATACATGAGCTACAGGTTGCAAAGTATTTTATATTGTTATAACGAAAAAACAAAATCACTTATTCTTGTAACTTAGTTGGTAACTAAAAGGTTTACTTGCTAATTGAATCATTCATAATAGCCATACCCAAACAATCATTAGACACATTATTAACAGGTCTACTATAAAATTTAGCAAATGTTTGGGAGCTAGGGCTCCAACCAGCAGCTTTCCTAATTGTATCAATATTAACACCTATTCTTTGCGCAGCAGATGTGGCAGCATGCCGAGTGCTATGCGCAGTGAACGTGGAAGTATCAATTCCGCTTAAACTTAGGGTATGTTTTATCCACCTAGATAAAGTTTGTGCACCTACTGACTTATGAGGCCTTTTGAAACTGATAAATACAGTATCCGTATTGATACGAAGTTCTTCAGTCATTTCGAGATAATTGAGTATGGCTTTTGCTGGACAAATCTCTGGTTTTTTATCAAAAAACGGAATAACGAGCATGGGTTGAGATGCCCCAATTCTAGATGTTTTTACAAGGTCGGGAATCTTAATTTTGATTTCTTTTGGAAACTTTTCAATATTACATATTTTAATTTTTGATAACGTTTGCACCCTATGTGCGGTGACGAGAGCTAACAGAGTAATTAATTTTTTCGAAATTTTTTCAAGGCTTAGGTTTCTATTAGGGTACCATTTTTCCAGATAATTTAATACCAAAGATGTGTCCCAGGTTTCATTATACTTTGGCAGAGGAGGTCTAGAACGAAATACTCCTCTAAAGAATCTTTTAATATCTTCTGTTCACGCATGATGTTGTCAACCTGCGTGTTGCAATCATATAACCTTTAGGCGCTCTTCCACCTATCTACCTACCTACTTATGGACACTTTTACTACTTACGCATCGATAATCAAAATTATCAAGTCACCTTCGGACAGCCAATGAGAGGTCCTCGAGGAATGTCTTCGAAGAAACACCAATAGGAGCAATTTACGAAGACTTCCGAATGCTTCTTCGCGGAACGTTAAAACCGCTCGTTTTTTCTTCACCTAACACACAATTTGAATCGACCTTGCTCTGTATAACTGCTTTTCTAAAATCTCAAGTCAAGACGAGTTCCTACTGTACAAGTCACTAACCCTTATGCAATAAACCATTTATATTACTAAAGAAATCAAGAAGTTATCATTTCACTCAACCGCAACCACAAATTCGAAGAGGAAGACGCATAACGCATGAGCATAATTTGGTCCTTCATGCCGCATTCAGTCAGCGAACTAGCCCATCAAGTAAAGAGTCGTCGTGGACACGAACGAGAGACGCGCAGCTCGGTAAGACGTGCCAGCCAAGACTCCTAACCAACTTCCTCTTCTCTTGTGTTAACAGTGTTTTTCCTCTCGAATTCCAGTGTAAGATCAGACAAGAGTCGCAGCGGCTACAGCCTCTGCGCTCCAGACGCTGAAATCGGGTTCGCAAAACCGTGAGTACTCCAGATTTCTATATCCACCAAAATGTCTGAACCAGGTTCTACTCATCTAAAGGTTACTATTCCTAAATCTCCGTTAATTACACAGATTGACGCCCTCACGCGCAAAAGGGGAGTAATTAAAGGTCGATTGTCCTATTTGCAAAAATATGTTGAATCATTCCAACAGCCGTTAGATGCAAGTAAGGGTTTTGAATTTAAATTACGCATAGATAGTGCTACCTCTCTGTTATCTGAATTTAACGACCTTCAATCGCAAATTGAAGAATCGTGTGATAGTTTGGATGAACATCTGGAATATAGGGAACAATTCGAACAAAGGTACTTTAGGGTCATCGCGCAAGCTAAGTCTATGTTGTCTGAGGATGGCAAAATACCTAAAAGTTCCAATAACTCTGATCCGCTGCAACTAGTGAAGTTACCCACTATACATTTACCAACCTTTGACGGTTCTTATGAGAGTTGGTTAGAGTTTAGGGATACCTTTTTATCCTTAGTGCATAATTCCACACAAATAAGTTCGATTCAGAAGTTCCACTATTTAAAGTCAGCTTTGAAGGGTAGTGCTGAATTAGTAATCGATTCACTGGAATTATCAGCCAACAATTACTGTGTTGCTTGGGAGTTACTCACTAATAGGTTTAATAACAGCCGTCTACTTATACACAATCATGTAAAAGCTCTTTTTTCTATACAAGCTTTAACTAAAGAGTCACCCGTGTTATTGCGAAAGCTCGTCGATACGATGTTAAAACATCTACGCGCACTAAAAATACTCGGTGAGCCGACCGACTCCTGGGATACGCTCATAATTTACATGATTGTGTGTAAGGTGGACCCTGCTACCGAGCGAGAATGGGAACAATTTGTAACCACACAAATGGTTCACTGTCCCATCGGCGCAAAGTTTGAGATAAAGGTCGAGGATTTAATTCGTTTTCTCGGACAGAAAGCAGATATGTTAGATAAGCTATTAGGGACGCATAGTAAAGGTACACACGATAGTAAGAAATACACTAATGCGGTCACTTCTAAAGTACACTGCAACGCTTCTTCGTCCGGCACTACGAAACCACTGTCACACAAAACACAATACAAACCTTGCCCTATGTGTAAGGAAAAACATCCGTTATTTTCATGCCAGAAATTCCTTGATCTGTCCATAGCAGACAGATATAATTTACTCACGCAAAATAAATTATGTACAAACTGTTTGCGCTCAGGGCACGCAGTGAACGACTGCCCATTCGGACCGTGTAGGAAATGTTCTAAGAAACATAACACACTACTACATCGTAATGAGTCAGAGGATAACACGCGAAATCAACCTCTCTCATTAGTGGCATTAGGACAGTTTTCGCAACCCGCATTAGAATCACACACACATAATGCGAAATGCGACGGCAACCCCACCACGCTAGGGCTAGCCGCCAAACCAGTTCTGTTGTCCACCGTGTTAGTCGAGATAGCCGATATTCATAATAATTATCACACGGCACGCGCACTTCTCGATAGCGGTAGTACACGATGTTTTATCACAGATGCGTTATGTAATCAGTTACACACACAAAAAATACAGTCCACTTACAATATAACAGGTGTAGGTAACTCAGTTTCCCAGTGCACACAGACCTGTAATGTTACAATTAGGTCCCTGGTAGGTTCCTACACTACACACATATACTGTTTAATTTTACCTTCCATAACTTCACAATTACCAGCCGTGTCTTTATCTAAAGATGGTCTTAACATTCCTGTGAACATTCAGTTAGCCGATCCCTATTTCTTCGAGTCTCAACCCATAGACATATTGATTGGTGCTGACCTCTTCTGGGATCTTCTGGAAAATGGAAGATTCCGGTTGAAACATGGTCCATATCTACAAAACACTAAATTAGGGTGGATCATTTCAGGGTCTTTGAATACTCACATACATAGTTCTCATGTTTCATGTAACGTCACATCGTCATTGGATGAACAGTTAAGAAAATTTTGGGAGCTCGAAGAGATAGGCAGATCGACTGATGTCCGCAGTAATGAGGAGCAGGCTTGTGAGGATAATTTTATAAAGACCACCACACGTGATTCTGACGGTAGGTTTTGCGTTTCCATGCCTTTGAAGGAGTCCCCTGACGCATTGGGTGACTCATTTTCTCAGGCAGAACGTCGTTTCTACGCACTAGAGAAACGCCTGCAACGCACACCTGCCTATAAACAATTATACATGCAATTCATCCATGAATACATCGCATTGGGTCACATGTCACGCATCTATGTATACGACAAACCACACTACGTCTTACCACACCACGGTGTATTCCGCGAGCACAGTACTACCACTAAACTACGAGTCGTTTTCGATGCAAGTGCAAAAACCACTACCAGTAAATCACTCAACGACATACAACGCGTGGGCCCAGCAATACAGGGTGACTTGTTTGCTATTTTGCTTCGGTTTAGACAACACCGTTGGGTAGGATGTGCAGACGTCGAAAAAATGTTTCGCCAAGTTCAGAAAGATCCGAATCAGCGAAATTTACTATTAATTCTATGGCGTGACAATCCCATAGACCCATTAGAAATTTACAGGCTCAATACTGTCACGTACGGTACCGCGTCCGCACCGTTTACTAGCGTACGTTGTTTAAAACAGCTGGCATTGGAATGTTCTGAGCCATTGATTCGCACAGTCATACAGGATGATTTTTTTGTCGACGATCTGGTGACCGGTGCTGACAGCATTGAGATTGTAAAACATATAGCTAAGGAAACAACAAAGGTCCTACAGGGTGGTTGTTTCCCACTTCGGAAATGGATCTTCAATTTTGATCATGACACACAAGAGTTCCCGTCTCATTCCAAAGAACTTTCACTCGGGGAAAACGCACATCACAAAACCCTAGGTTTAGGCTGGTATAATCAGTCTGACACTTTACATTTTCACACTGAATACACAAATGACAACCGGCCATTAACGAAACGCATCATATTGTCGGAAGTCTCTAAAATTTTCGATCCGTTAGGATTACTTAGTCCCTGTGTCATGACTGCGAAGATTTTACTTCAAAAACTATGGCTATTAAAATTAGGTTGGGACGATAAGTTACCTGATGACGTCACACACAGTTGGGTTCAGTTCGCAAACGGTATAGCGTTGCTGAGTGCATTACGAATACCGCGACACGCTATAGGTATCGATGCTACTCGTATAGAACTCCATTTATTTACCGATGCTTCACAAACAGCTTACGGCGCGTGTGCTTACATTCGTTCCATCACAGGCAAGTCCATAGTTACAACGAAGCTACTGTGCTCTAAAGGAAAGGTTGCACCCTTGAAACCCGTAAGTATACCACGATTGGAATTGTGCGGTGCCCTATTAGGCGCGCAGTTGTATGAAAGAATCGCAAAGTCACTTCGTTGCACATTTGATAGTGTCACATTTTGGACAGATTCCACTATTGTGATAGGTTGGTTACGCATGAATCCTAACTCTCTAAAGCCTTTTGTGCAAAATAGGGTCGCGGAACTACACGAATTAACAAAGGATATGCCCTGGAACCACGTATCTGGTAGGGAAAACCCAGCAGATCTAGTATCACGTGGTACGACTATGAACGTACTTAGTTCATGCACGCTTTGGTGGGAAGGGCCGTCTTTTCTTTCGGATCCGTCATTTAATCTAGCCGATCACAATAGTTTTGATCCCACAGGCAATACAACACTTGATTTACCAGAGGTTAGGTCTCAAGCACATATTCATCAAATCTCTGATAGGGATAGCGGGTTTCCATTCCATCGTTTCACTCGGTTCAGTCACATGAGACGTGTTTGTGCCTATATGTTACGTTTTGTGCATAATGTGCGAAATAAAGCTGCTAAACGTACTAGCTCATTGAACGTCAGCGAGTTAAACGAGGCACTAACTATTCTAACAAAGGCGTCACAGTCACAATCATTCCCCGACACTTTAGATAGCTTAACAAAACACAAAACTTTAAATCACTCACACAAATTAATTAAATTAAATCCATTTACAGATGAACAAAATTTGATTAGAGTCGGGGGACGTTTGTGTAATTCATATGAGTTTTCGTATAGTAAGAAGCATCCAATACTATTATGCAGCAAGCACACATTCACACGGTTGCTGTTTCACGCTGAGCATGAGCGACTAATGCACGCCGCGCCGCAGGCCCTCCTGTACACACTCAGAGAGACGTGGTGGCCGGTGGGAGGGAGAAATCTCGCCAAACAAGTTGTGCATAGTTGTGTTCGATGCGCTAGATTCCGTGCCAAGCCTATTACACCTATTATGGGTAACTTACCTGCGCAACGCTTGTCTCCAGGGTTCCCTTTTATGACCACAGGTGTGGACTATGCGGGACCAGTTCTCATATTGAACCGTAAAGGTAGGGGCGCTAGAACCGTGAAGGCATACATATGCATATTTATATGTTTCACTACTCGAGCGGTTAGCTTGGAGCTTGTAGGTGATTTGTCAACAGACGCATATCTATTAGCTCTCAAACGTTTTGTCTCGCGCAGAGGCAAACCGTCACACATTTATTCAGACAACGGAAAGAATTTCGTTGGCTTAATGAATTTATTTTCAAAATTCCTTTCCGAATGTTCACAAAATATTATAGATTACGCTACTTCACAGGATATTAAATTCAGTTTTATTCCCCCTTACGCCCCGCATTTTGGTGGATTATGGGAAGCTGGGGTAAAATCATGCAAACATCATTTGCGCCGTGTTGTAGGAAATTTGCACTTAACGTACGAGGAGTTCAACACTGTTTTGACACAAGTGGAAGCAGTCCTGAACTCCCGTCCTCTTAGTCCTATGTCCACAGATCCCCATGATTTTCAACCCCTATGCCCAGCTCACTTCTTGGTTGGCCGTCCGCTGACAGCGCCGGTCTGCGAGGACCTGATCGACAAAACTACACATCGTCTCTCACGCTATCAACGAGTGGAGCAGATTCGTCAACACTTCTGGAGCAGATGGTCCACAGAGTACGTTTCCGAGATGCAGACCAGGACGAAGTGGAAGGCAAGGCAAGCTGATCTAAAACCAGACACACTGGTACTCATTAAGGATGATCACGCACCGCCGCTGAAATGGTGTCTTGGCCGTATCATCAGCACTGTTCCAGGCAGCGACGGAGTTGCACGAGTGGCGGATATCCAGACCGAAAAGGGCGTCATAAGAAGAGCATTCTCCAAGATTTGTCCTCTGTGGGATAATGAAGCTGAGTGAACACGTTGAAAGAACATCTTTCAAGGCCGGGAGGATGTTCACGCATGATGTTGTCAACCTGCGTGTTGCAATCATATAACCTTTAGGCGCTCTTCCACCTATCTACCTACCTACTTATGGACACTTTTACTACTTACGCATCGATAATCAAAATTATCAAGTCACCTTCGGACAGCCAATGAGAGGTCCTCGAGGAATGTCTTCGAAGAAACACCAATAGGAGCAATTTACGAAGACTTCCGAATGCTTCTTCGCGGAACGTTAAAACCGCTCGTTTTTTCTTCACCTAACACACTATTTGAATCGACCTTGCTCTGTATAACTGCTTTTCTAAAATCTCAAGTCAAGACGAGTTCCTACTGTACAAGTCACTAACCCTTATGCAATAAACCATTTATATTACTAAAGAAATCAAGAAGTTATCATTTCACTCAACCGCAACCACAAATTCGAAGAGGAAGACGCATAACGCATGAACATCTTCATTACCGGAAATGTTTTCTTTAGTAATTAAACTTAAAGCGGACCGGTATGAATTTAATGTACCGTATTGTGCACCACCATTATACGCAATTGTTAGGAAGTTCATAATATTTGGAATTGATACCTCATACATGTTCAATTTATTCTCATTACAATAAATGAACCACTTTTTATAGCACCCTTCGTATTGTTTATAAGAGTTCTCCGAGAGAGAGTTAAGTACTATATCCATAGATGAAAGTGGGATACCTCTTCTTATCATTGCCTCGCGGATAAGATCCCTGCCACCAGGGTAATACTGTTGCGCATGTGGAGGCGACTGAAATCAGTAGATAAAAATAAATTATCATTAGCCCTGAATATTAACATTTCTGACACTAAAAGACTTTTAAATAACGGGTACCACGGCTGTGTTGGCCAGTATGGGACAACCATGATACCCTTGGCGTTATCAGACTGAATTTTTCGTAACGACTTTAATATCATAGTAAACGGAGGAAACGCATAAAAATAAAATTCTGACCATGATATTGTAAAAGCATTTACTGCATACGCATCCGGATCTCTGTGCCAGGAGACGTAACTTGGGCATTTATTATTTAATCGACTGGCGAATAAATCTATGTTTGGGGTACCAAATTTTGTAATAATTTTACGATAGGCATAGTCTGCAAGTTGCCACTCAATATCTGGATGCGTACGTCTTGACTCCTGATCTGCTTCAAAGTTCTCTGAAGAGCTAATATATGAAGCGAAGACATATAAATTTCTATGTTCGCACCATTGCCAAAGTTGTTTCGTAACCTCTGTCAAATGGGGGAACTGGATGCCTCCCATCCTGTTGACGTAGGAAATAGCGGTGGTATTGTCAATTCGAAGAAGAATCTGGGAGTTTGATAAATCCTTAGCAAATATTTTAAGGCCAATATAAGCAGCCATAATTTCGAGATAGTTAATATGCTGGTTGAGTTCAACGTCTCCCCACAGACCACTAGCCCTCTGATCACCACACGCAATTCCCCACCCCGTTGTTGAGGCATGAGAGAAAATTTCAAGGTCATATTTATCCATTTTGATTTTACAAACAGAATTATCGATAGCATGCTTCCACCATTCAAAGTCTAATTTTAATGAATTTGGTAAATTCATAACTGTTTCATAATTGTTGTTTGTATTTTTTAAGTTAAGGTATTTACATCTTTCAAATAGTTTGGTATAGAGCCAGCCATACTCCACAGCTGGGCAGGCCGACACCAAAAGACCAATAAAGCTAGCGAAAGCTCGTATTTTGCATTGTTTTAAATTCGACATTCTTTTAATTTCTAATTTTATTCTATTATTTTTTTCTTTTGGTAATGTGACCTGAAACTTTCTTGTATCTATAACATATCCTAAATATCTGCAAGTGTGTGAAGGGCAGAAATTAATTTTTTCCTTATTTATGATAAAACCAAGGCTCGTAAGGAGGGTTTGAGTTTCTTGCAGGTTTTTATAACAGGTTTGTTGATCATGACCAATAAGGCAAATGTCATCTAAATATATAGTAGATAAGTATCCACGTGTTCGCAATAATTTCATCACTGGTTTCATAACCTTTGTAAATACAAACGGAGCAGTATTCAAGCCGAAAGGTAAGATATTAAATTCATAAATAGAATGCTCAAACTGGAACCTGAGATATTTTCGATCATCTTTATCAATGTTAATTAAATAATATGCGTCTTTTAAGTCGATAGTGCATAAATAGCAATCTCGTGATATCAGTTTTAGTACAGTTCTCAAGTCTTCCAGTTTGAAGTGATTAGTATCGATAAATTTATTTAAAGATTTTAAGTTTAAGATAAAACGCATCTTTCCGTTTGGCTTCGGTATTAAAAAGACATTTGACAAATATTGGTCGGTCCGAGCTTCACATTCTGAAATAGCTCCTAATGATAATAAATTATCGATGGCTTCAATGAAGTATGCCCTTTCTGACTCAGAATATTTCCGAATGCTAGGGGGTACTGATTGACTTGGTAACCGAGAAAAGGGAATTTTATAACCTATTATATATGAAAGGATCATTGGATCATGAGTGATCATTGACCATTCTTTATAAAATAAAGACAATCGACCAGCAGGTTTTACCGTGTTTAGCGACGTCTGGAGTTCTGTCGCTGCTGCGGATGCTGAAACTGCTTGGATGAGCTGGCTGGCCGATTGGGCGTCGAGGTCGTCGCAGGCTCCTTCATCCTTTGAGGACCCGTCGGCCTGCGAGTCGGGCCCGGATTCCTCCAGTTTAAATTTCTTGAAGGATTAGCTGTGCTCTGTGTAAACTTCTTATTTGCAGGTTTAGGTGCCGGTGGTTTAAGGTCTGTACCAGATTTATTGATGGCTTTCGCAGTTTTTATGGTTTCGGCTAAGTTCTCACCGAAAAGAAGCTTATCAATTTTTGTATTCTACAGAATACAAAAATTGATAAGCTTCTAACTCTCTAACTTCTTGAGTTGAGAGTTGCTCTCTAACTTCTTTCTTTACAGCATTCAATAGGAAGTTTCTCCGCGTCACAGAGTCAGCATGTTGACAGTCACAGATGATACGAGTAGAATCCATCAGAAGTTTGAGTAAATCAGTGTTTTTCTCCTTAGCAGATAATATAAGCGTGATGGCTTCTCCTAAGGAAGTAATGGCTAAGGTAAGTTGTTTTTGTTTACTTTCAATAGCTTTATCGCGTTTAGCTATAATATCGGAAGCAGCTGCTTTTATTTCTGCATTCAATTCTGGAGGATCAATCAACTTGGCATTTTCAGGAGTTAAATAATTTTCTTTGAGATCCTTACGCAGCTCTTTTGTTATCCCCGCCGTAGTCCAATGTTGAAATCTAATGGATAAATCCTTTTATATATTTTTTCCATATTTTTTATCTGTTGTAGGATCCGTGCCTAATATATCCAAAAGTTCATTATCAAGTCCCGAGTCTTCTGTTGCAGGTATCGTTGCGTCTGCAAACGGAACAGGCTCTGGCACTGGTGAAGGGTACGCAGGATCTGGCGCAAGTATCACGACAGACTGAATCTGGACAGAGTTTTCATCGCGTGATGTGCTAGGGAGTGGATCTGGTTCCAGCTCCATCTCGGGCTGCGTTAGGTCTACATCTGTTTGTAACTCGGGAGAAGGCTGATCTAAGTCTGATATGATCGCTTCATTGTTAAGCAACCCCATATATTCTCCGTCTGAAAAGGAGACGTAAACTCCCATGTAGCCTGGCAATGCGAGTCAATATTATATTGTAAGTGACAGTCCCAAGTTATGATAACACGTACTGTCCACAAACAAATTTATCTAGCACCATGAGACAGTCCCATTGTACTGCTCGGTGAGCCGAGATCATGACTGCATTATTATCGTAACAATAAAATAGAACAAGTTGTTAAATGTCTTAAAACCTTTAATGTTTTTAATGTAAAACACTAGTTAGTTACTAAACGACTCAATGATTAGAAATTAACAGTAAGAAACAGTCCCAATGCAAGCAAGTACTGTCCGCAAACTATTATTTCCTAAAGAATAATTAGATATTATTTTGTCAGACTCGTATTAGTGAAAAAACAGTCCCACTGTACTGTTCGTAACACTAATTTCTCGAGTAGAAAAAACTATGAAGTACGTACCTACATTGTTGTTGGTAGGTATATACAATTTTAAACAAAGTAAACAAGTCGTAATCTTGTATACTTTCATTTTAATAACAGATGAAGATCGTTATGGAATCAAATTGAAGAAAAATAATTATGTAGGTCAAACTGCACTGATTAATTATTATAGTACGAAAATAAACCATACCTTGATCATGATCATCTAACGCAGAACGGCGGCACACACTTGTTGTTGACGATAACTGTGAGTCATCCGAGTAATATGAATCACGCGATCGACGCCGTTTGCGTCTTAATTTTCTTTGTAATCTTCTAATTTTATGTTTTATACGATCACAATCATCACCTTTTCTTTTAGGCATTATTATAATAATTATAACACCAACACTAGATATTAACTTTTTAAATAAGTAACTAATCTCGAGCGAGTGTGGAACGGCGCCGCACTAAAAAGCGAATGACATGGATTGCGGGCGCAGGAATCAAGTGGACTAATCTACCCACAAAAAAAAAATAAAAAAAAATAATGAAAATGAAAATATTCTCAAAATAGTGTGGAATGGTGTGTACTACGCGTTACTACATGTGTAAAAATGCTAATCTCGAGGACGAAGCCTGAAGTATAATTAAATTCAATCAATATGAATTAAATGATTCTGATGGCATAAAGATTATGAAATGAGCGATGTTCTACATGTAGCAAAAGCTATTCAGTTATTTCAAGGCTAATTTACGTAAAAGACGGATGATTTTTTTGCAAGAACTATGTTTGAAGAATCTATATTTCAAGGCTAATTTACGTAAAAGACGGATGATTTTTTTGCAAGAACTATGTTTGAAGAATCTATATTTCAAGGCTAATTTACGTAAAAGACGGATGATTTTTTTGCAAGAACTATGTTTGAAGAATCTATATTTCAAGGCTAATTTACGTAAAAGACGGATGATTTTTTTGCAAGAACTATGTTTGAAGAATCTATATTTCAAGGCTAATTTACGTAAAAGACGGATGATTTTTTTGCAAGAACTATGTTTGAAGAATCTACGTTTATCGAATAAAGTGGACGTACCTTGCAAAGACATTAAGCGATAAGCCTGATTTACACGTTTATGTAACAATAAAAGCTGCACTATCTAAACAGTTTTTAGACGAAACAAGTCATTTGATGCTTCAATTTTAGATAGAAAAGAAAATAGAGAAAACGAATTTTCCCAGTTATGAGACCTAGATCCTAGATCGATTCGCCCCTGTAAACTCCTATAATGCAACTTTCATCGAAATCGTAAGAGCCGTTTTCGAGAACGTGATTCCAAATATATACATATACAAATATTGCTCATTTAATTTTAGTATTGTATGCCACAGGCAAGGAACTTGTATACTGAAAATCGAATGGATGAGGGCCAGATAATGATGGAGACACTTCTACTTTTTTCTTAAAGAGAATACAGGAATGATGTTATTTTTTAATTGGCTCAGGCGTGACTTTGCGGAAATCCAATATAAATAGTAACCTAATCCGCTTAACTGTTCGTAAAGAGTCATAAAGAACCCTGTAAGAAATCGTCACGTGTTTCACCTCTCAACGAGGCATCCTCAGGATGACGATTGACTTGTTGCGAACCCGGACACGACGTGCTGTCTGAGACGTGCGTTCGGCGCTTAGTGTGGCAACACGTTGAGAGGTGAAACACGTGTCGATTTCTTATAGGGTTATTTATGACTCTTTAAGAACAGTTAAGCGAATTAGGTCACTAAATATACATTGTCCATTGTATGTTATTTTATAGTGAATGAATCATTATCACTACATCGCCCTAGAGTTCCGCGATACTATAGGGTCTTATTAAATTAGTTAGCTAGCGAAACTCCACAGACGTGATGGGTGTCGATATTCAAACACGGCAAAATATAAATAAAGCAGATTGGGTGTTTTTTTTGGGTCAACGGCCTCTGTTCTTGTTGTTACTTGAAGTATGAGTTGACAAATCGTTTTTTTTTTGTCGTGTTTATAATACATCGATAATTCGATACCCATCACGTCTGCGAAGTATACACAAAAATAAAACTTTACTCAAAAGGAAAAAAAAAACGGAACCCTTATAGGATCACTCGTGTGTCTGTCTGTCGTTCTGGCTGGCTGTCTGTCCGTCTGTCACAGACAATTTGCTCCAAATCTACTGGACCAATTTATTTGAAATATGGCCAATTTATTTGAAAACAAAAACATACGAGGGTGAATCAAAAATTTCTTAGAATTGCATATACTACAAAACCTTTTTGGGAGAAGTTCGATATTCAAATTAAAGAATATCAATCACACGATATTTATGCAAACTGTCACTTGTTTTTGTCAGTTCGTTCGCACGTAATAAATTTTTTTGTGCAACGAGTTGCTAAAAACCCAAAATTATGGATAAAAGTGAGTTACGTGCGGTGATAAAATATCTCAGTTTGAAAAATATGTCTACGAAGGATTTTTTTTTCGGACATTCAGCAGACACCCGGCCTTCAACCTCCGTTACGGAAGAAAATGTCAAAAAAGTTGAGAATCTGGTTTTGGAAGATAGAAGAATAACTATAAAACATATAGCTGAAATCCTAAATATATCATTTGGTAGCGTTCAATCCATTTTAATTGATTCACTGGGGTTAAAAAATGTGTCGGCAAGATGGGTGCCACGAATATTAACCAACGAAAACAAAAAGCGACGTTTGGAAATTTCTAAGCGTAATCTCGAAATGTTCCAGCGTGATTCGGATAATTTTTGCCGTCGCCTTGTCACCATGGATGAAACGTGATATTGAGACATTTCGATGCTGAAACTAAGAGACAAAGCATGTCTTGGAAACGACCATCCTCTCCATCCATTAAGAAATTTCGAGTTGCTCCTACCGCTGACAAAGTTGTGGCTTCAGTGTTCTGGGATAGTGAAGGAATCCTTTTTATTGATTACATGCCAAAAGGCCAAACGATTACTGGACCCTATCATGCAAATTTAATCCCGAAAGTGCGTGAAGCGATTAAAGAAAAACGTTGTGGAAAACTATTGTTGGGCGTGTTGTATCTTCAAGATAACACTCCTGCTCATCGATCGGAAGTTGCGCTCAACGCAATCCGCTGTGCTGGCTTCAATCTCCTTGACCACCCACCATATTCTCCGGACTTAGCCCCAAGTGATTTTCACTTATTCCCAAAATTAAGAGAGGACATTCGTGGAACAAAATTTTTCGATAATGACGCGGTTATGGCTGCCGTAGAGAAGTTTTTCGAGAGTCAAGAAATATATATTTTTTCACAATTTATAAGGAAGTTAGAAACGCGTTATTGTAAATGCATTGCATTGGAGGGAGATTATGTAGAAAAATAAATCTTTGAATTTTTTGGTATTGATATTAAGATATTTATGAAAATTGACCCTTATCTCCGAAACTATTGAGTCTAATTTGAAAAAAGTACAGAGAATGGTTCTTTACTCATAGATTACAGGAAAACCTATAAGAAGTATAAATGGTCTTAAAATAACACGGTAAATCTCTCAATATTGTTCGTACAAACTTACATTTGCAGTTGGAATGTATCGGAGAACATGTTTTTCAACTACAATGTTAAATTTGTTCTTGGGAAAAATTCACCCAACTACGGAAGCCTTCATAGTGCGTGGTCCAATACCCAGTTTGCCGGTTTTTAACTACACAACGCAGACCCCAAAAAATACCAGCACTTATTTTATTTTTTTGCTTAATGTATCGACACCCATCATATCTGGGGAGTTGTACTAGATAATTTAATTTTAATCCTGTATAATCTTGAAAAAAGGCGGACCCTGACAACCATAACATTTATACCGACATAGACACGGACATTTGTAGCAACCCGCAATCTGTTCGGTTAGCCAATGAAAACCATTTGCGGTCAGCTCGAATTCTATCAGCATTTAGCGGTTGAGACCGAAATCAATTTAGTACGCGTGCAATCGTATAATTATAATTATGTTCCTCTGTTGAATGCGGACTCGTAATTAATTATTGGAATGACTCTTGTAAAACAATATTGCCTTAAGGATTGTTGATAGGAAAGAAAAAAAATATGTCAGAAACACGTGCATAAAAAAGATTAAATTCGTTCGAATACCTACTTAGTAAAACAAAAAAAAATATACCAAATTACATGCATGGAAAAAAGTAGTCAGCAGTTGCACGTCTACGTGACTATTTTTTTTTATCGACTGGTAGTTCCAGAGATTAGCGCGAACAAACAAACAAAAAATAAACTCAAGCTCATAACTTCAGTTTTATTTGTTTATTGAACTATTTATGTACACACATAATTATGTATAACAGACAAGAAGAAAAGAATAGAAAAATACGTACAAAGGAGATGCTTATTTTTAAAGAATTCTCTTTCAGCATATCTGCGATAAAAAGAGATGTAGACACCATGTGTAAGAGTAGAGAAAAGGTAAAATACATAAAATCAAAATAACTCACTTAATAAAATAAAACAAATAATATGAGAATAAACTTACATGCATACAAACATACATACTTCTAAAATAAATATCACCAAGGTATTACTAAATATAATGATGATGAATTGATGCGTAGTTCGTATGTGGCGGCGTAACCGCTGCAACCTAATTTATTTCAAATTCAAAATACTTTATTTCACCAACTCCATGGGCACTTATGAAATGTCAGAAGCAGCACGTGCACGGTTCCAATTGGCAGGTGCACGGTTCCAATTGGCCGGTTCCTATGGAGAAGAGCCAGTAAGAAGCTTCACGATTAATCTTTTGAAACAAATAACAAATAATTGGCTTTTACAATGTTTTCAAAATTCACTGTTGATAGGTATGGAAGGACAGTGTAGGCCTGTCAACAAGTACTTTAGTGGTCCTATATCTACACAACATTATGATTTCAAATAATATATTTAACTAATAAATTATGAAAGCTCGATGTTTTGTCAAGTCGTAAATACCCTATGAAGCAGGGACGGGTCGCTAGTAACCGATAAATTACCCTTACCCCTTATATTTGTATCAAAACATACTCCCACAGATTGTAATCAACAGGCTGGTAATAATTTTGCCGTGAGAATACGCAAGCCTATTGCGTAAACCTATAAATAATCGTTAATGTTACGAATAGCGTATTTATTCCTCAAAGTTATGGTCCAAGATTAAGCACGAGCAGTTTTATTAGTAAATCAATACCTTAGAGCTTTGTTGTTACAGTATGAAGATGTGTCATAGAGCGCCATATTTTAATGATAAAGGCTCCCGAAGACAGGTCGCGACGCAGAGGTACGCGACGCGATACCGGTAGAACAATTTCCGTGAAATTTTCATAGAAATGTTTTCACCAGAGTCGCGTCACGCCTGTCACGGGAACCTTAAGAAAGTTTGACAGAAACATGAGTTTAGACATCGTAAAACTTGGCCACAAAAGTTTAAAATAAGAGCATAAATTCTTAAAACTAACTTAATATTGTGTGTGAAACGAGTCTTTTCGATTTTATAATCGTTCGATTTTACGTTACGTTTAAAGCTTCGTGCAGACTAGCGCGACGCGACACCGGCTATTGTTATACCGTGAAGTTTTCTTAGAAATTGTATTGTTCGAGTCGCGTCGCGCCGTCGCGTCGCGCTGGTCTGTACGAGCCTTAATTCACGCTTTCGTGCTAGCCCCAATGTTCAGATTACACACCACCATACAATGTCCTGCCACGCCTGAATGCTGGTCTACAGTGGCGATCAACCAGAAAAAAACCCTAAATAATGAAACTTGATGAGTTCCATCCCTGGAAAGCATCAAGTTTCATTATCTGAAATGATATCGTGGGAACAATCAGCGATGATTCGGTACGATTCGGCTCAGCCAGGGCTGTAAAATATATATTTGATTTTCCTGCCCGACCTGTGCCGAATCATGCCATCTCGAACATGTGTGAAGCACCCTCAGACTTTTTTTTGGTATAAAGTCACCCCAAAGCAAAGAATTACTACTACTACGCCTGTTGCCCGGTGTTCTTAACGCTCTATGACTATATTCATACTCTAAGCTTCACCTTCAGCATAAGTCAGTAATTACAAGGCTATTAATTGATAGGCTTGTTAGGCTATTTTTACCCCCCAAGTAAAGTCGAGTTAGAACTCGTAAATATAAAGGCATTTTGATTGCGAGCGTGAAGGGGCTTTTGAAATGGATACAGGGTGAGCAGAAAGCGAAACACGTGCTAGACACAGACAGTTGGAAGTATGCTTAGAGTTTGTTTGTATAGTTGGATGGATTATTGCATATAGTTTAATGTACCTATCTAGGTATATAACGAAATGTAATGCAGTCGTACTATTGGTACACCTCTGGTTAGCCCTTCGGGATTACAACCGTGATGTTATGTTGTGATATGGAATCATTGGAAATTATTAGAATAATTGGACCTAGTGTTAACGTTTTGGGTTAAACTTTTCTGAATTAAACAAATAGAATATTAAGTTTTGTTTTTTTCTTTTACATTTAAAAAAAAATACTAGGAATTACTCCTGTGTCGTGAGTGCGTTTACAAACATTTAAACTCACATACACAAACAGCCAGACCCGGAACAACTACATGTAGGTCATACAAATATTTGTTCCGTGCGGGAATCGAACCCGCGACACGCAGCGCAGAAGTCAATCGCTTAACCACTGCGCCAACCGTGCCGTAGCTAGTTATGAATCGGTATTGCGGGAATTGCGAACGGAGTATAGTATAGCCCCCGCGATTCAATAATTAGTGATATGCAATAATTTAATACCGTCCCGCCCTAAATATTTAGAATTGACCAACCGACTAAGGAAAAATACCGGAGCAGGATTTTGATTACCACGTGCTTATTTTTTTTTTTTACAAAAAATTTTTTTGCGCGGAACTAGTTCAGGCGTCTGTGAGAAGAGGGCATGGGAGGCCGTCACCTTCTCGCGAAGGAAGAGGCGGAACGCGTGAGAGAGCCCCTAGCCGCCGCAGGAGGAGACGCCCTGGGCGTCGGGAATCGCAGGCCGATTCCCGGCCACCGTAGGCGCGGGCTTGCGGACGGTGAGCAATGGGTAGCTCGCCGTCCGGTAAAGACCAGCAGTGCTATTCTGTAACCATCTCACCGTGAAAACTTAGGTGAAGTGAACTTGGAGTGAGCTGTCAGTCCCTAGCAGCAGATGGAATGACAGCTCACTTCACCTAAGTTTTCACCGTGAGATTATTACAGAATAGCACTGCTGCATATTGGGTCCCGTAACCACCTCACCGTGAAAACATGTGAAGTGAGCGTGGAGTGAGCTGTCAGGGTCATCTCACCTGCCGGTCTATTCTGTAATAATCTCAAGGTGTAAACTTAGGTGAAGTGAACGTGAAGTGAGCTGTCATTTCACCTGCTGCTAGGGACTGACAACTCACTATGAGCTCACTTCATCTAAGTTTTCACGGTGAGATGGTTACAGAATAGCACTGCTAATGCTAGGGATGGATCACTCCACGCTCACTTCACCTGTTTTCACGGGGAGGTGGTAACGGAAATCGCACTGCTGGTTCACATTATTCCAGTAGTATTCTAATCTATCGATCGAAACCAGCGCTGGAATGCCACTGTGGCGGACTGGATTGACAGTCTGCGTTTTCATTCCAGCTCGCCCATTCCAGCGTCACTGGAATAGTGTAGACGGCCAATCCAGGCTAGCACTGGACTGGATTGACTTGCTGGAGTAAACGTTAAACAATGTGTTTGTTTTTTGTCTGACTGGCTGAATGACTAGAGTTGGATTGACTGGCTGGATTACTGGACTGAAATTATATGAACCGGGCATTATGAAGCATTTTTATTTGAGTTCCAGCATTTTGAATTCTTGGGATTAAACAAATGGGCGCATTCTTTCTTATTTATTTGTTCACCTACAATAGGAATACAAACAAAATAACTTCATGAACTGTTGCCACATAAATGTTGTTCTTTTTTTCTTTCAAACAGGTAGTTCTTTGTTATCGGGACCTACAGATTCGTTCGTTCGTTTATTTTTGTAGATTGATAAACATGTTTACCAAACTGCTACTAAGCGCGTTTGAACAAACTGTACAGCCTCATTCAGCCTACGGTAGGTATTGTTTGCTTGCCTTTGATCAGCCAACTCTAAGCTAGTTTTAAATAATGTTTTTGTATGAATATCCTAATAGGTATAGCTCTGGCCACATTGAGTCGAATTCCACGCAAAATGCTGGAAAAGACATCGTGCGTCAATTGTTTTAGTTTTTAAGAAATAACGCGACTTCGCGCCTATTTGACCACCTCCATGCAAGTTAGTTGACACAATCGGCGGGACCGAATTTCGTCCCACATCCCGCATGGGACTCGCCTCGGTTTGACCGGAGCGCGGGTAGCGGGATTCAAATATCTATAATCCTGAAAGAAAATAAACAAAAAGCTATTATATTTTATTGCCAATTTGCTGGGATTTTCCATAACCATCTCGGGTAGGTATGTGAAATTTGGAAATCAATTTTATTGGAGCTAACGTTCGCTATATTGAATTCATCGTCGTAAAGGCACGTAACTAAATTAAAAAGAATGTCATTTGGAGGAACGCAATTCGAGCACACATCATATGGCATTTTTTTTTTTTTTGTTCACTTCTTATGTAGAACTTAGAAACAGTCCTACAGACCCTGTTTCGGCCATGGCTGTGGCGGCCGATCTCAACGGAGATATTATAGTGCTCTAGTGTGTGCGCAGACACAGATGTACTCTCTCTTCCCTCTCTCTCATAGTCCGATGGGACGAGACGTCGCGAGAGATCAGGTGCAGAACCGACGGTTTATCGTGATTTCCGAGGCACGGCTTAACGTATGACTAGAACTATAACATAAGACTTAGACATATGAACATATCTACATACCTACAGAAATATAGCTGTGTAGATAAGTTTTCTATTTTCTTTTTAAAAAGGAAAAAAGGCCATTATTTAAAGCTTAACAACTTACCTTACAAATCCCAATTTTTACTGTATACTCACGTTTTTACAAACCCTTATCCTTTATTTTTCCGCCTAGCTTTCTCTCGAAGTATTGAACAGAGGTTTTTTACTGAAGTAGTTTGGGGATAGGTACACCCGGTGCGCTATGTCGCAGGTTCGATTCCTGCAGAACGAATATAAATAATGGGAAATATTTAACTGATCCTCTAAAAACTTATTGACTTTATTATAATGGACACTTTTTTTAATTAATGAACCCCTGTAAACTTTTTGCGCTTCTAATGATGTGCACTTGTTTTTATTAATTGAGCCTCTTTTTAATTTTCTGGCCTTTGTTCACAGTAGTGGGATGGCACAAAACAAGTTAATTCATACGTCAAATTACAAGTCACCCTATATAAGGGTAGTTCTTCGAGGTCCCTCAAAACGCGGTCACACGGTCTTAATTAGTAACCTATTAAACATTCAGTCTTAGGACCAAATACAGATTAATCTTTATTTATATGTGTACATAATTTAAACATTAAACATCTAAAATTATTTATAATGTTTATTAAAAAAAAAAACGAATGTCGAAAACGGGAGCAAAATCGGTGTTCTTCGCGCGTCACACTCTGTTCGCGCTCACGGCAAACGTTGATAACTTTTGTGTTCAATTCATAATCATATAATGTAATACATCAAATTAATGGTATTTAACTATGCATCATAATTATCAAAGAACATTAATTTTATCTCTTAAGTTACAATAGTTAATAGGCATTATGTCTCTGTCACACGATTTTGTTAGTTTCGAGAGCGCGCAACAAAACTGCACCTATCTTCCAAGAGCGCCCACTTGTCGCTACACGTTTTAGCTGCGTGAAAGCTCAGCAGTACCCCGGCATCAGTGGAAGAGACACGTACGTTCATCGCTTCTAAACAAAAAAATATGAGGTGAGTTATTCTTTGAATATTTTCAAGTAGCCTTGGTCTAGAAACTTTCATGCGCATATTTTGAAGGATAATGCTTATAATTTTTCAACTCATTTTGTAATAAGGAATAAGATAAATCTTCGAAATTATTCCCAAGTACTTTGTTTGTTTATTTACCTATAAGTTTAATCGTAATTCTCAAAAATGTGAAGCTTTCGTAACTTTCGTGGCACAACTTTCGTGGTTATTTGTCCACGAAAGTTAGCTAGCGCACCACGAAAGTTACATATCTCCATTGAATGATAACTTTAGATTACTTGTGACGCTGCAGATGCATTTACTTGATTATCGTGAAGCTCAAAAAAGGGGTCATGTATTTGTATAAGTGTTTATGCATGTATGTATTTCAATTTTTTTCTTTTATCGACTCGTAGTAGGTATGTGTTTCTGTTTGTAGTTTTTTTCGTAGCCAATTTAACGGTTATTCCCGCCCCAAGCTGTGCTGTTTTACCAATTGTATCCCTCTTGCTTAAAAAGTCCCAACGTCAGCGTCATACTTTCTGATTGCCTTGTACTTTACCTACATTAATTACTCACAGCAGTTGTGTTAATTTTATCTGGTTTATATTATTTTCAGATTACGTTCAAAGCGAAACTATGGCACCGCAAAGTGGAAACGAGTGACGGGAGAAAAAGCGTCTAGCAGAGATAAGAAGACGAGGAAGAATATAAAATGATATAGAGTTACACAATGCAGTAAAAATGAAGGCATGAGAAAGATACAAAAGAAAAGGATTGTGATCCCAGTTTGTGAAATGAGTAGTAGAAGTAAAAGCGCCGTGAGAGAGCAAAACCGCATAAAAAGCCGTTTTTATTGTCAAAGAATAAAAGAGCGAGAGAACGTTGCTCTTCAGGAAAATATGATCGAGTGCCCCGAATCTCCAAATTTAGTTGAAGACCCACTGTGCTCTCCTAAATCACCTACTCCTCAACTAGTGCCAGCTTCATCGCCTGGATCTCAAAAAAGCTACTTCGTTTCAAGACGGGTAACTAGACAGTATAAACGACACATTGAAGCTTCATGTTCTTCTGAAGGAGTTTCTTTAGGTTCTTCCACTGGGTTCTTCCCTGCATTGCAAGAACCAACATCTTCTTTGGCTCTTGCGTCGCAACCAACGCCTGCTGCCAAATGTGACACACCTGCATGTACAAGACCTCTTAAAATGCGCCCGACAAGGTTAAGACTAAATGATGATCGTACAGCTTCCCCGCACTATGATGATGACTCAGATAGTTCAACTTTTTCGCATTCCTTAAGTACTAATTCAATCATTTCAAGCTTTACTTCTTCCGAATTAAGTAGTCCCACCAATTTAAAACGCGCTACACAGTATTTAAAGTCAAAACTTACCTGCAAAAGAAAATCTTCTGAAAAATGTTGTCACAAATATATTGATAAAGAATGAAAATTTATGCATAAAAAAATAAGCTTAAAATATTAAATAATATATACCGAAAACAGTTATCAAGAATGAGAAGAAACATATTATTATTTAAAGGAAGGAATACAGAAAACGAACTCGACTCGAACTTCATGTCAGAACAATGAGCAAATTGAACATGGCGAACATGAAATTCCTATTTACAATCATAAAAACCAACTAGAAATTGACGTTCGAAACTTCTATGAAAACGACGAAAACAGCAGAATGTGCGCTGGCAAAAACGAATCTGTAACAAAGAATAAAATTAAAAAAGCAAAAAAGATACTTTTATGATACCATGCAAAATTTACATGAAAAGTTTACGTCTTTTATTTTAAAACCTGGAAATTTTAGAAAAAATAAGGATTTTAAACTATATTTTGCTTGTAGAAAATACGTCTGTAACTTTCGTGCCGTCTTTCGTAACTTTCGTGGGCACAGAAATTTAAAAATAGAATATCTCTGTAGTTTATGCACCGATTCACATGAAATAAAAAAATACGTATTATTTTCACATCGACATAAATGTGTGTACATTTATTTGTAGATTATTCAAAAAAATAAATTCGCCATGAAAGTTACGCGGAGAATACTTTTTGAAGAACTACCCATAAACAGTTTCGGGTTATCTTACATACACCTGGTATGTAAGATTTGAGAACGTAAATGCAACCCTTTTTACGATATAAGAAATTAGGGATCAACGTTGTTTTTTTTCCTATAATCCACGAAGAAATATTCCACGATACATTATGTCATACGCACAAACGTACATAGACATGGCAGAGTCATAAGTTAAAAAGGTATATGTAATCATTTACACGACTGCTAAGAAGGGCTCTGTTTTCCATTTTTTACTTACGAAGGAGAAGAAAACGCGCCTTTTTATTTATGATGGCAGAATAACCTTTCAAGTGTTAAAAAATTTGAAGGCACGCAATCCAGTGTAATAATTTGGCTTTATTAGGGCCTTTGAAAACTTTAACAAAGCCGCCATTTGCCTGGCCGGCAACAAAAATACGAGTTCCTGTTTGACTATGGAAAGGCTCGGAATAATATTGTTTGAAATAATAGGATTACGAAAATAAATCAAATGTTTTATTTGGTTTTGTGTCCAGTTGTGTGTATTTTATGTTTCTACCTAGGGATTATTTTCTTTTAGCAACGAACGTGATTCGAGTTATATATGTCGCAGTCACCTGGTTGAATCTGCTATTTGATTGAATGACTAGCGCGTTCATTGAATGACGACATTCAAAGACAAGTCGTTGAGCACAACGTTTAACCAGATGGCTGAATGTCGTGTAGACATTTAGTTAAACTGGGTGAAATTGGTTAGGTTAGATTAGAACTGTGACCAACCGCGCGCAAACCGAGCGAGCGCTACTTCCAAGTTGTTCGCAGAGATTTTTTCACCACTTGTATCACTTGGCTGAGTCTTGGTCAGTCATCTTCAAAGGGCTGACTTTCAATACGCCAAGTTGTTAAACGTTGAATGATTTTATTAAAATTAACTATCGGCCCAGGTATTCATTTGGATGCCGGCGTTTAATGAACTGCCTAGGCGTCCAATTAGCTGGCTAATATAACCAGATGGCTGCGACATATACAAATAGGTAAACATTAGTATTGTTATCAATCAATTAACTCACCGCAGGAATCCGCTGTATGTGGGAAGGAGAGAATTGGTCGAAGTGACGGTGCTTAGGGGAGGCCTATGTACGCCTTTCGGCTGAAATGATGATGATGATGAATCAACTCTATCGCAGTTCACTGCTGGACTGCTCTCCCAGGCTGAGCCACAACACCCTGTCCTCCACTTTCCGCATCCATTCAGTCCCAGCCAATTTTTAAGGTCGTCGGTCCATCTAGCTGGAGGGCGTCAGATACGCGCCGATACGCGGTCTCCACTTCATGACTCGTCTGTTCCACCGGCCATCGTTGCTTCCAAACATGGCCCATAGTGTGCTGAGCGACCTTGAAGTAAATTAGAATAAAATCTTACAATATTTTTGTAGAAAGGAAAAATATTCAAAAATCAAAATTAACATAAGTATAATGAAAATAACTTACGTGCTTAAAATAGAAGCAATAATATTTTGCGTATATTTTGCACAACTTTATCAAGCAAACTGAAGTAATCCTATTATTTTATGTTGTTTCAGCAAACCTATATATCTAAATATTTAGAAGTGATTTCACAGCACTTTGTAATTATTTTTGGAAGCCGTTAGCTATCGGAATTTACGAATAAATACCCCTTGTGCGCGGCCTCTGAGCAATGAGGGGTCCTGGATTATTGGATTTGTTCATAGCAAATTTCTAAGAAGCAGCTTTGAGACTGGATTTGTGCCCGTGCCGTTAGTGGAAATAAGCTAGGCCTCTATAACAGGCGAAATGTCTTTGTAGACACTAGTTTCTACAGAAACATTTACGCAGAAGTGTATATTATGTACATATAGAATAATTACCTTAAGTACTTATTCTGTTGACATATCAAATAAGGCCGCCTGTAACACTCATAATACCCCCGTATTATTACAGCATACATAAGATATATAATTTATGTACTAAGCCTTAGAATAATAATATGTACCTACATGTATAAATAATTAGGGGGCAAGGGGGGGGGGGAGGAATAATCGGGTATCAAAAAATTCGTCCGCATCGCTGTCAAAAGTGCCCAAATGGCTGGTAGAGTTATCACGTTAAATGACAATGCTGTATATTTGACCTAAAATAGTGTAGCCCTCTGGGCACATGAAAACCCCATATCGCACACCCAGGCCAATAAAGGCATAATAGGAATATATTAACTTTACAAGGGAGCAAAAAAACTGTTAAATCAGGTATATCTATTTTGTTGTGTGTGTCTAATTATCTTGTTAATGAATATTTAATGTTTTAAAGTTTTGCAGACGTTTTCCTTATTTCATTATGTAAGACCAATTATAAGATGTAATGATTTTTACTCTAATCATCGTTTTCTAAATAATCATTATACTGTAACTACTCATGGTTACGTCTTTTACGAAGTTCTGTACTATGGTAAAATACTGTTTAAGTCCTTTTTGCTTAATTTTGTTTCACTTAACAATGTGTGCGACGTTTTTACAGCTTTGTTTGTTAAAAAATAAAATATAACGTTTAGCCTGAATACCGGCTTTTTACAGTGTGTTCAATTTATCCATAACTGTAAGTGTAAGGAATGTTAAGTCACTAGGTAAAATCAAATTATAATTAAATTAATATATTAATTAAATAAGTTTAACTATGTAGTAGTGTAACTCAGAATGGTAACTTAATAAAAAGTCTTGGGAAACCTTAAAATCTGGCTTAGCAAAAATAGTAAAATTATTTATTTTATCAAATAGTGAATATCATAATTTCAGCCGAAAGACGTCCACTGCTGGACATAGGCCTCCCCCAAGCACCGCCACTTTGACCGGTTCTGTGCTTCCCGCATCCAGCGGATTCCTGCGGCCTTCACAAGGTCATCGGTCCACCACGTGGGAGGCCTTCCAACGCTACGTCTTCCGGTTCGCAGTCGCCACTCCAGAACCTTTCGGCCTCATAGGCCATTTGTTCTGCGAGCAATGTGTTCTGCCCAATGCCACTTAAGTTTGGCAAATTCTTCGGGCTAAGTCGGCTACCTTGGCTCTCCTGCGAATCTCTTCATTTCTGATTCAATCACGTAGGGAATCTCCAAGCATAGCCCTCTCCCTTTAGATGTCTTTTAGCCTTCTAATAAGGCCCATCGTGAGCGACCACATTTCAGTGCCATAAGTCATCATTGGCAACACGCACTGGTCATAGACGTTCGTCTTGAGACACTGCGGTACGTGGGACAAGAAGATATTTCGTAGTTTCCCGAACGCTGCCCCAGCCGAGTCGGATTGAACGATTGACCTCTTTCTAGAAGTTGGACCTACAGATAGTGCAATCCACGACGACGCGTCCCACTCCGTGATTACTGTACTGTAAGCTGTACTTTAATACGGAGCGGAGCGGAGTGGGGCTCGTCGTCGTGGATTGCACTATCTATACCTAACTGGACACGGACAGTTTGTCCTGGGTAAACATATTCGTCCACAACTTCGAGTGTAGCGTCTCCGATCTTCATGAGAGTAAGTGTTACATGAGCATTCGACATGACCTTTGCCTTGTCCATGTTCATACTAAAGACCAACTCTTTCGGAAGCTCGACTGAGGTCATCGAGCATTATACTGAGGTCCTCCATAGTCTCAGCCATAAGTACCATGTTGTCGGCAAACCAATGGTTAGTGATGTACTCGCCATTGATGTTAATACCTAGCTCTTTCCAGTTCAAAATCTTGAAAATATCCTCCAATACAGCAGTGAACAGTTTCGAAGAGATAACGTCTCCCTATCTCACACCTCGCTACAGAACGACCGAGATCTGGTCCTGGAGTCGGACTGACATAGTGGCGTTTTTGTACAGACACTTTACCTCATGTTCTCCTCGATGTACCGATAGTTGATCAAGCACCGTTGAAGAGACTGCAGTACAGCCCATGTCTCGATCGGATCGAAGGATTTCTCGTAGCCCACGAACGCACGACGCCTACTTAGCAGAGAGGCACGTTATACTCTTTGGTCTTCTGTATAACCTGCTGCAGCGTATGTATGTGGTCAACGGTGATAACGCCTTTATGGAATCCGGCTCGTTCGGGCTGAAAATCGTCTAACCTGCGCGCGAGATGGTTTCTGATGACTCCTGAAATCCGCTTGTATCCCTCAAGTTTGACGGAATCGAACAGCTTCTGGAGGGCCTTGAGAACGATTTTTACACCTGCCTTAAGGAGTTCGGCCGTAATTTCGTCACCCAGCCTTGTTGTTTTAAAACTGCTTCAGAGCCGCAAGTACAAGCTCACGTCCGGGATGTTTTCGGTATAGTGTCGGATCAATCTAGTTCTTGGATCGTTTGCCAGATTTGTAACGGGGTTACTGGTTGGCGTGTATAACTATCCATAAAAACTCTCGATCTCTCTCAGTAGTTCAGGTTTGGCGGATACGATAGATCTCTTGCAAAGACCTTGGAGCCTTTATCCCGCTGTATCGCGTCTGCACTAAAGCGGTGAAGGTCGCTTTTCAAGGACTTAGAGATACCTCCATTGAGCTGTACGTGAGCGCATCGTCTGAAGACTCCAGGTTCATACTGAGCCTTTCCTCCATGAGCTGTATAGTAGGATCAGAGAGCCTCGTGTTTCATTTTGTACGACGGGTCTTGAAGGTCTTTGACCCGACCGTATGAACAGTTTCCACTAACCCATCGATATAATCGTCCACGGAGCTCTCTAGGCACTCGAAAGAATTCTGAAATTCGAGCTGAAAGCTCTCGGGGTTTTGGATTTGGTTCGCTGGGCGGAGCGAAGACTTCATCAGGCGAGATCTTTCCAGCTTGATATTTAAGTTCAAAACTTACCATGCGGTGATCACTTCCGATTTTCACCGCGTTGATCACAGACACATCATTGAATACATGCTTCTTCGTCGACATAATGAAGTCAATCTCATTTTTGTCGCACCATCAGGACTCTGCCAGTTCCACTTTCTGTGTTCACGTTTTCACGAGTATGGTATTAAAAATCCGTATAGAACACTGCTGCCCATTCTCTAGTAGGCCCCTTAATACGGCACCTCACGGAATTAAATAATTACTTGCTGGCTGTCACTGAGCGGTGCGTGAGTTATGAAAGAAAAATAAACAATCCCCACCCCGCATGTATTGTAAGGATGAGTACCCAGACCTTTCGACTTGTTTGGTTGACGAGCTCGTGCTAACTTCCAAGAACTAAATAAAAAAAATAATGGAAATAAGGCGTAAGCATGATTATTTTGAAACTATATTAAGTGTATGGGTGTAAACCGTAAATCCGGAATACTGCTTTTTTGTTTGATTATTTTTATTCGTAGTTGGATGTAATAAGTATTATTTTAGGAAATTCGTTTTCTTATAAGGCATAATTAGGAAATACATTTATAATTGTTTGTTTTATTTAGTCAAACAAAAACGTACGATGAGGTGTATTTTTATGAAATTTTACGTGCTTATTTTGGTTAATCGTTTTTTTTTATCGAAATAATATTGAACTTTTTTAACGTTTTTTTTTTTAAAAAAACCTTCATTTTATGTCAAATTATAATAAAAAAAAACCGGCCAAGTGCGTGTCGGACCACGCACAATGAAGGGTTCCGTAGTTGGAATGAATTTATCGTAAGAACAAACTTAACTTTGTAATTGTAATTGAGAACATGTTTTTGCAACCACAAATTTATGTTGGTCAATTATTACTCGTAAACTTGTAAAGTCCACTCAAGTGTGATATAACCTTCGTTATATATAAATACTAATGCCGTGACATTTAAATCTATATTAATCTAACTACAACCGTTTAGTTGGTAGAGGGGGAGGACACTTGACTCTAACGAAAATTTGTACTTTAAAGCTTGATAAGTCACGATCGGTTTACTTAATCAAGAAACTGGTCTGAAAAAACGGTAAACCCCTAATATTTTTAAAATACCTATTCAACGATATCCGACACTATGGGAAGGACGAAAAAAAAATATCATCCCCACTTTACATGTAGGGGAGGTACCCTAAATAATTGTTTAAAAAAAAATATTTTAACATTTTTTTGGCGTCATTAACTTGTATACTCATGCCAAATTACAACTTTCTAGTACCAATAGTTTTTGAGCAAAACCGCGGACAGAAATACAGACAGACATACAGACGGACATGGCGAAACTATAAGCGTTCCTTGTTGACTACGGAACCCTAAAAATGAACATACAATGTATCTTTACAAACCATTCAAAACTGCAATTAAAAAAAAAAAAACTTATTACTACTTTCGTCTTTGTTGACATGGGTGTGCGACATTCTTCCCATGCACAGTACAGTACAGTATTTTATAGAATACAAAACACTCTGTCGGGATACATAGACTCGTAAAACAGAGATCAATAAGTAATTCTAGTCATTGTGCAGTAAATTGAAGAAAATGTAAATTGCTCCGTTGTGTCCGTGCCCGGGGTGCTGATACGTTTCGTGATAAGAATGTTGTCAGTGTTGTCACCCTCGCCAACACCGCTACCATGGGATGCAGTGTGAAGATGAAAATATGTAAGTATGCGTACAAAGATAGAAAAGTTCTGAGAATTACGTGAGCTGCGGATGTTTAAGTTATGCGCAACTGATAAGGACTACTGGGCTCGAAGTGCAAGCTCCTTGAATCTTATTAGGAATGTTTTTTAAGATTAATCTTATTATAATTACTAACTTATGTTAACACACGGGATTATAGCACGATATACTCGTAGTTACGCACAATTAATGCACAACAAACACAAATTACACGGGGTAAAGTAATCTGGAATTACAGGAACAGAACTCAAACTCAAAGCATTTATTTCAATTAAACCATTTACAGGCACTTTTGAATTGTCAAGGGGTCGGCCAGTCAAAAATATGAAGCTATTTGCCCATTCCAAAGCGGAGTAGGTACCTATGGAGAAAAACGGGCAAGAAACTGCACGGACACTCTTTTAAATCAAAAATTTGATACAAAATATTGGTTACATCATTCATTTTGAAATTATGCATGTGAGAACAATGTAGAAAGACGTGCACGTTCGTAAAAGCGTCCGTAATGTGTGGTGGATGTGACATGTCTTCACTGCACACTGGATCTCACACGATTAGGCCTGTGTTTCAACACAAATTGTAAATTAACAAACATTATGTGAATTTGCAAGGTGGAAAAGACCCAAATACCAAATGTTTCAAAAGTATTTCATGAAAATGTATACAAATGGATTAGAAAACGTATGTACCGGTGGAACCCATTTTGTAGTGTCATTTACAAATTGAGTACTTTGCGGCTTTGATTTGATTAATTAAATAATTGAACCCGAAATTCTCATCAAAAAATATCTTTAAGAATATTCAAAATTAGAATTTCGGCTTCTGAAAATAAACACTGTTTGAAATCAGAATTGCGTTTAATGCGTCATCACTCATCATAATCTACAATTCTACAAGTAAATAATTAAACCTGAGAAAGCCATAGATGTAGAATTAATACTGTGACTGCATAACGTTATTGAAAATAAGTATTTCGTGCGTGAAATCTCTCGAAGCATGCGACATGATTCGAGAGACAACGAGAATAAGTGATAAGGGACGTTTTAACGGGTCTCGTGGGCACATTTATTGACAACAATCTGTACTTGCCAGCCATTTACCCGACAGTTTATTAAATGCACTACAATGTAAATGATCTATTATTAAATATTTGGGGTCGTCAGACTGTTTTTCTGCTGCTTTAAAATGATTGATCAAAATGTGGTGGAGAAAAAATATAAATACCTACAGTACGACACAACTTAGACGTAGCATAAATTTGAAAATTTGCATTTATACATTTCAATTTTACGAATGTGTTTGGTTATATGAATTCACAAGTTATTGCGTTTGTGTAAAGATCATTTTCACCTAAAGCAGTACCTAATAAAGATTGGTTTTACGAATTTTGCCAATGCTACATCTAAGTTGTGTTGTACACCTTAGCCTGTGTTATTTTCTTATTTGCTTAATTCATTCTCTTTTTTGGTGCCCAAAGACGGGCGTCGGTCGCCGTCAATGTAATGATGAAACCTAGCCTGCAGGTTACCATCGCACAACCAAGCCAAGTGAACACCTCATATATAAAAAAATGAGCGACCCTTAACAGTAGTCGCAAATGATGTGTAACATCTGACATCTCACCTTGGTAATAAGCAACATTAAAGGGGTGGGACCTCGTCAAGGTCGTTTCTGACAGCGTACTCTAGTACCGCGCGCGCTCATTGGTCAAATCAAATAGCGCATACTTCCCCGGTTTCCTGTTACAAACTTCCGTCGCTTTTTACGAAATCACCCTACAGATTGCAGGAACACGAGAGGAAAGATTGACATCAAAAATCCATCGAAGCGTTACGATACCTACCTACAAATCTACAAAGATACGCGTAAAAAACATAATCCTGTCTTTGCTGTAGCGCAGTTGAGTTAAAAAAAACTGGCAATCACTGCTAAGAACGTTTTTCTAGAAGAATCAAAGAATACGCAATGTTATTTAATTTTCCCGGTAGTAGCCCGGAGTCTGGGGGCCTACTCTCTAACTCCGCCAATGAAGTTACGGGCCCGTCCGAATGTAGTTCGACACTTCGAAGTGAATCCTACATCCGATTAATTAACTTTTTTGCACAGGCAAAAACACATCGGGAGTAGAAACAACTGTCAAATTGTGGTGTCATTCATTCCTAGGTCGGGCCCTCACAGTGGTCACGTGCTGCCTTGCACACTTGCACAGTTAGGTTTCGGGAAGACCTTTTTACAGTCTCCCCAGAGATGTGCCCTAACAGATGCTGCCCAGAGGGGGTTCCGAATTGGTCTTTTGAGAGATAACGGTGCCCTTTCCATGCGCAGATGACCGAGGTGGTTTTAGTGAGGTAGGAATTCCACAGTCCCCGGTCTTATCCCCAAAGCCCGGCCATCTTTTGAAGGTTTCAACAGGAAAAAAAAAAAGTTCGGGCCCTAAACTAATCTATGTCCGTAGGGGATAAGGAGTAGTAATCAATACAAACTTCGGCCGAAATTACGGATTTCATGCTAGGGAGTTAAGTCGACCTCCTGGATTTGTGCGCGGTTGGCAATATGATTCCTATTAAAGTAAACGCATTAGAATTTGGTATTTACAAAATATATATTGCGTGCGATATCAAAGAACGCACGCAATATATATTTATTTAGCAACCACAACACAGATCATACTTCAATCTAGAAGGTTCCAAGGTGACTTCATAGAGTAACGCTGGAAGTGTCGTCATTAGGTAAAGGAGCTAATTGATTATTTGAAACGGTAGATTCCCTACCGTCAGAATATCTTATAAATGAATATGCAGGATTAGCTTATAAAAGCTCAACCTCCTCTACAAGAGGGTCATATTTTGACTGTCGAACATTCTTTCTCAAGAGGACGGTACTAGAGGTCGAAAGCCATGATGGGATTGATTGGCCATTCATTGACCGTCGGGGGTGGTAGAATAACCGTTCATGTGGACTGGTGTTCGTGGATGTACACAACAATGACCGAATTGCATGGAGTGACTCATGAAGAACCTCCTCCCAGTAAGCTACATCCACGTTTTTTGATTTAAGAAAAAGTTGTACAGTCCTCCATAAAGTGCCATTCAGGCGCTCCACCTGTCCGTTTCCTTGCGGGTTGTAGGGAGTAGTCCGGCTGCAAGCAATTTCCAGAGACAGCAAGAATTTTGGGACACGTTCTGACATAAACGCAGATCCTCTATCGGAATGAACAAAAAGTGGTGTTCCAAACATAAAGAAAATATCCTTAACGCTGTTTATTACAGACTCTGCTGACACGTCTGGACTGGGGTAAGCAAACGGAAATCTTGAATATTCATCAATTATGGTTAATATATATTTATTCTTTGTATTTGTTGGTATTGGTCCCTTAAAATCAATGCTCAGGCGTTCAAAAGGGGCTGTTGCTTTTATAAGACTTCCTTGGTTTTTATTAAATTGTGGCTTAATTTCAGCACATATTTTACATGATGACGTTACAGCTTTAATATTATTGACAGAATGTGGCAAATTTTTGGTTCTAGCCCAGTGTGTCATTCTTGTGATACCGGGATGTCCAAGAGCGTTGTGCAGATTAGCTAAATTATTTGTATTTATGTGAGCACAAACGTGAGATAGAGCGTCCACCGCCAAATTGAGATTTCCGGGCCTGTTTACGACGTCATATTTAAAACAAGAAAGTTCGAGTCTCCATCTTTCTATTTTTTCATTTTTTATTTTACTTGTGTGATGAGAGAGCATAAAAGCAACAGACTGTTGATCAGTAATTAAGATGAAATGCTTTCCAGAAAGTAGATGTCGCAATTTACGGAGTGCTTCTACGATGGCGCAAGCTTCTTTTTCAATTGATGAAAGACGTCTTTTAGGCGCAGATAATGAACGTAAAAAATAAGCTACAGGTCGTTCATTTTGTGATAAAATAGCCCCGATAGCAAATTCCGAGGCGTCTGTTTCGACCGTAAATGTAGCATTATGATCAATCGTGTTAAGACTCAGCTAATTCAGTTTTAAGAGCGTTGAAATGAAAAATCGTTTAATTAATTAGTAGAAACCTATTTACGTCAATCAAAGCCTTATTTTATGTGAGAAATTCTTAACCCATGGACTATAGTGAGCAAATAACACCAAAACCTTTTTGAGGGACTTCGCATCTTTTGGAACCGGTAAATCTAATAAAGGTTGAACCCTTGTTTTATCTGGTCTGATTGTCTGATCGCTTATTGTGTGGCCTAAGAGATTAATTTTCTCTGTGCAGAAAGTACATTTATCCTTATTTAAGGTAAGTTTATATTTCTCAGCCGCCTGTAAGAAATCACGCAGGTTTCTATCGTGTTCTTCTTTTGTTCCTCCACAAACAGTGATGTCATCAAGGTACGCGAAGGTTCCTTCTAAATTTTCATTTTCAATAATAAATTCTAAAGTACGCTGAAACGCGGTTACCCCGTTAGTGACGCCAAATGTGTGAATTCGTATAGCTTACCACAAGCTTCAAAAGCGGTGTACTTTTGTTCTTTTTTAATATGTCTATAACTTTTGTTCTTTTTTAATATGTCTTTTTTAATATGTCTGTTGTTTTATAATCGATCTAAAAAGTGCTTACCTGGTGGTAAGCACTTTTTAGATCGATTTGACTAAAGTATTTATATTTTGATACCTTCGAAATGATAAATTCAATTTTAGGTAATGGATAAGCATCGAGCTCAGTAAATCTATTGATCGTCCTCGAATCAATCACTAGGCGTTTCCGATGATGGGTTCCCCTCCTGTGACTAAAGTTTGAGCCCTCCATGGCGAAGTGATAGGTTTGATGACACCATCCTCTAGTAGCTTTGTTATTTCTTGTTTTACGATTGATTCATCTTCCTCATTATATCTTCGAGATTTAACTGCAATGGGCTATATAAAGGGTGAATGATTTGTAAATAAATAGTAGTAAATGAATAGTAGTTTACCGTTATGTGAAAAAGTGTAATTATGTTGTTGTAGTTAATATATGTTATGTAAAAAAGGAGCTACGTCTGCCAACAAACTGCTTTGTAGTTTGGCAGAGGTAACAGTGTATTGTAAAAAATATTTCTGATAATAATCACTTTTTCAATTATATTTTATTTTTTTAAATATCGAAGGACATCAACTTCCATGACGTTACATGTTATGTTCAAAGGTCCGTCTTTACCACCAAAATTCAAGACAACTGATGAATGTGTTTTCAAAATATCGTGACTGATGATAATATCAGCGCATAAGTTGTTCACGATCAACAAAGTCTTCTGTTTGTAGACGTGTTTATTAACTTTAATGGTTGCAACGCATGAACCTTCTACAATAGAAGTATAACTCAACGACGCTAAAGTGACCGTCTGGTTGCAATGATGTTTCTTTAGATCCAATGTCTCTGCTAAGCCTTTATCAATGAAGCTCACTGAGCTGCCAGTATCCACAAGAGCGTCTGCAGTGTAGTTATTAATTGAAACAGGGACAGTGGCCTTTTTAAGGCTTCCCGGAGAGGCTGCGATTATGGTTTCAGTGTTTAATGATGTCTCTTCAAAAATCACATTTGCCGTCGAGTCACCAACGCTACTGCTACGACATACGTTAGCAAAGTGACCCTTTCTTGAGCAAAGTTGACACGTCGCATGGAATGCAGGGCATTTTATCCGTTGATGGACATTCCCGCCACAAAATAAGCAACGTCATTTCTTTTGTCCATAAAAACGGGAATTAGAAGCAGCTAAACGATTTTGGATCTCTTTTTGTTGTTCTACTTGAGGTTCACTGATATAAATACTCCTTTGAGAAGTGATTGCATTCAGCAATGAGTTTTTGATTGGAGTTGAAAAGGTTATGGAACTCTTTTCAGCGCTCTGTGCAGCGCTCTCAAGCGTCAATGTTTGATTTATAGCTTTATCGAATGTCAATTTCATATTCTCCAAAGGTCTTTGGCGGATTTTTTGAGAACTTAAGCCCGATATGAATGCGTTACACATGAATTCGTTTGATATTCTTCAGCGGATACGGCACGAAAATCACAGTCTTGAGCTAGCAGATTTAACGCACGAATGTAATCGGATATAGATTCATCTGGTTTTTGAAGTCTGGTAGATAGAATATGAGGTGCCAAGATACGGTTTTTCTGTTTTTCATAGGTTTCTGTTAATGTCTTAATAGCCTGTTCATAATTTGTACAATGTTTTATTAGTGCGAAAACTGTTGGCGCTAAGTAATTTACTAGTAGCTTCAGTTTCAACTCTGGAGACGAATCTGGTACCTCTTCGGAAATAAAATTTTAAACGTATTATACCAGTGACCCCAATGGAGCTCTGCGCCAGAATCACTCGAATCAGCACCAAACTTATCTGGATTTAAATATTTCGTTGGACGAACAGCCATTGTAAATTTTGAGTCTTGATTCTTTTCCAGTATGTCAGATGTTTTTTTTTTCCGTTAGACATCAGCGAAATAATTGTTATTGAATAGCTTTATAGCGTTTACATTACATTATTTTTAAGTAGAATAAATTGATATGAAGAAAACGCAAAGCCTTTTGGAAATTAAGGCTTTATTCTACTTAAAGAAATTAGCTTAAATATTCAGAAACTAGATTATGACACATTGACAATATTATGGCATTACCGCATAGATATAAATCTACGTCACGCGGTGTGTTGTGTATCTCAATGGACTCTTATAGTCCCATCATTGTGTGGCTCTAACACTAGACCAAGAAAATACGATGGCAGCTTGGTCGTTACCTTAAAACGTACTTTGAGCTCTTTTTTAATAAAAAATATTAAATCTTTGTTTTTCCACGTTATCTCACGTACAAACATGGATCTGCTTCGCTCTGTGTAAATTCAGGTTTCAAAATTTAGGTGCTTGTTTAAGTCCATAACTTCGACTTCTTATCAGCTTACACACCTTGCCAGACCCATCATTGTATCCCTCAGGTTGTCACATGTATATCTCTACAATCACCTTGCCATATAGGAAAGCTGTAGTTGTTGACGTCAAATTGTTTCAGCGATATACCTTCATTTGGGGCTATACTTAATAATACTTGGACTGTGCTTAGTTTCACAAAAGAGCTAAATGTCTTGTCGTGGTCTATTCCCTTTTTCTGTGAATAGCCAACTGCAACTGGTATCGCTTTAAACTGTCAATCGAGCCATCAGGGTTCTTCTTTACCTTGAATACCCATTTGCAGTTAAGCGCTTTTTTGTTATTTGGTAACTGTGTCAGTTTCCATGTCTCGTTCTCTTTCAGAGAATTTACCTCATTATTCATAGCCTCAACCCACTGGTCTTTTTCAGTACTTTGCATGGCTTATCGATATGAAGATGGTTCTGGAAGAGTCTGATGACATAAGGGATGAATTGTTCAAAACTAAACCTTTCTAGAGGTCTAATTTGACTCCAATCACGAAGTACACGACTGTCGTTACTCTTCATTACTATCATATATCTTATATCATACTGCTTCATTAAAAAAAATTGAATGCAAGTGTTCATCACTTTTTTTAAGTACTTCTAAGTTTGGTTGATCATCTATGGAAGAAGTTGGTAGCTCATAGGTATTCTTTTTAGTTTCAGGTTCCTCACTAACAGGTATGTCTCGGTCTAACAGAGGTAATTCTTCAAACGTTACATCTCTAAAACGCAAAAATTTAAAGTTCCTTGTATAATAAACTCGATACCCATCATCACCGTCATATCCTATAAGAATTCCTTTCTGTGCTTTTTTATCTTGCTTCTTTCTCTTTTGTTTTGGGACATGCATGTAGCCTACACAACCAATGATTCTGAGATAATTTATTTTGGGTTTCTTATTACACATAACCCATACGGTGACTTTTCAACATTTGGAGTGGGTACCGTACGATTTAATATGTAAACTGAAGCTTACACTACTTCCGCCCATAAACCTTTAGGTGTCTCATCATTAGAGATCGGATATTCGGATGCATATTTAGCTAAAGTTAATTTTTGGCTAAGAAATTACGGAAGTGGCTTCTTAATGAATTTTTTCTTAACTTAAATCACGGAATTCAATAAAATCCGGGAATGCAAAACTAATCGGATAAATGGTATGGAAACGACTTATCAGTCCTCTTGTGAAGGTTACTTTTGCGGTGTTAACATAAATAATTATATACCTACTGTAAACATTTTTTTATGAAAAACACGGCACCAAGTTGTTTGTCACTGTGAGCTGTGCCAATTTGGCAACTTACAACAGTAGCTAGCATTTTTGTAGTCAAAAAGTACAAAATTTATCAATTTCGGAATCGCGAGATTTTTGCGATCGATACAAAAGTGCATTCCATAATAGCCAACACCTGAACGTAAGTAAATATAAATTCGATTCTATAATCAAAACTCAAAATTTGTCGATCCCAGAATCCTGCGATTTTTTCGATACAAAAGTGCTTTCCATAATAGCCAACATCTCAACTTTAGGTAAATATGCATCCGAATATCCGATCTCTACTCATCATATAGATGTTCTTGCCATCTCAACAATTGTGCGATTATCTCTTTCGGCGTAACCGTTTTGTTCTGTAATGTAGGGCATTGTTAGCCTCTGTTTAATCCCATGTTGTCTTAGCGTACTTCATACGAATACGTGTTCATTGTTGAATTCGCTCCCATTGTCACTTAGCAGCTCTTAAACGACGTGTCCTGATGTCTAAGCTTCTGCTAGATAATCCTTCAAGCGTACTTAAACTTCTGACTTTTGTCGTAAGAAGCATACCTATGTAACGAAAACGGGTGAAATCATCTTTGAATAGAACAAAGTAAAATTCCATTATAACACGAATTATGTAGGGTTGCCAACTTTTTCTTCTATCAGATATAGTATTTTCGAAGGCATTGCCTGAATATTATAGTAGAATAATATACCACTTAAAAGTCCTGTCCGATTAGAAAGGGGCATATACCTACTGCAATAAAATATATGCAATATTTTATTAGTTTAATGCATATTTTTAGTTACTTTGAGCCTTTATTACTCATAAGTACTCATAACTTATAATTATCACACTCTATATTAGGGTGACAAAATATAATTCAGCTTTTTTTAGATTAATACTGGCCCTATTGCAGTAATCTCGCCGTTTAATATTATAAAATGAAAATAAAGTAGTTTCGTCTCCTACATTTTGTTTAATACAGTATTTAGCCTCCAATACAGCAGGATACCTACTATGCTATATAGTAGGAGAGGTGTACCTATAAATATAGTATACCTAACTTAACCTAACCTACCCACATTTCGCCAGTTATGTTTAAGTCCCATGTAATTAGGGTTGCCAACCCTACTATATAGCATACCGTTAATAAAATGCATTTATCAACGGTATGAATTGAAACGTGTAGAAACTGTCACTTGATAAAATGTTATTCGTGGTAATAAGTTATATAATAAATAAACAATATAGTATAACAATATATACAATGTGGATCTGGACTTACGACATTCAATTAAAACGAGCACAGTACTAGTCCATAGAAACATTTTAAAATACGAAGATTAGTAGTTAGTGGAAAATTGAAAAATTGCAATTTTCAAACAAAATATATAGCAGAATCGACTGCATAAAAAGTAAACACGCTTTATCTACGAAAAGTCACTAACCTGTTGCGCGGCCCGATGCGGGTCGCGGCGGGGGGCGGCGCCTGCGCTGCGGTGCGGGGCGTAGGTGGACGTGGGTAGGTAGTTTAGTTGGAGAACAACAAATTAGCGGCATAAACTTACTAAGTTGCGCGTTGTTAATTAAAAGATCACTGGTTGAATAATTAATCACATAATATCACATCACAATCAGAATTTACATCAATAGTCAAATTTATAAATTTTCAAGGTTTCCACCGTTGTTCATTATGCACAAGCGACATCGATACCTAATTAACTAACTAATATTAAACTAACACTGAACAATAAGTCACACTAAATCGTCTTTAATCACAAATAACAACTAAATTTTTTCGCAAAATCACAACAATGCGCGCGCGGCTCGTCTCGTGATAAAAAAAGTAGCCGTGTGCGCTCCTCAAAGGGCGCCGCTGCACTGACTGTGACCGAGTCCCGAGACTGCCGAAAAAATTCCGCTCACACACACACTCGCAATTGTCTATGCACCACTAATGCATAATTTGCGTAAGTAATATTTCTTTTTCTTTCTAATTGTAGTATTATTTTGTGGGACTGGGCGGGGCGCGTCAGAGTGGAATCGTATGACACCTTTCTCTGTCTCTCAAGCATATTGAGACGTAGAGGATAGAATCGTACGTTTTGCACAGGTTCTTGACCTTACAATGTTTACCTATTATTACGGACTCAGATCTACATCATGTTGAAAAATAAGAAAATGAAAAATAATTTCCTGTGGCTAAAGTATTCATTGGATTTGATTGATTTTTTGTATATGGGTAAAAAACATGACACTCTTTATGTGGTTTTGAGGAATGTCAAGCGTCCTGCTCCACATTGTATAGTAAGTATTCTGCGTAATCTGATTATTCTAAGAAACGAAAATATGAGATTTTTTATGTGAAACGAAAAAACAACGAACAACCAAAAGTGAGTTTATCTGTAATGGGAAGCCACAGTATCGCCGAGTGTCATACGATATATTTTATGTTAATCGATTGTCCTAAAAATGGGCAACGTCGCAAATAGCTGTCAAAAATTTGCTTGTTTTGATTAATTTGGCATTATTACTAAATGTAAATAAGAAATGTGGCTAACTAGTGAACTAGAATATTAATAATGAATTGCAATCAGGCAAAAAGGTATTTGGAAAGTTTCCAAATACTTATTTTACATCCGAATTTTCGGTTTCCAATATTCCGTGTTACTATATTAATTATTGCATTTCATAATCAATATCGTTCGTTAGTTAGCCACATTTGTTATTGACAAATTAATCAGAACAGCGAAATATTTGACATCTATTTTTTACGTGGGCAACGTCGCAACTAGATATCATTACTTGAGGAATTTACGCGGACGTAATCACGCGCAGAAATAATCGGAGCTACTACAAGACGAAACAACGTATAATTAAATGTATACTTATGTGTCAAAGTCAAATAATTTATTTCAATTAGGCACAAAAAAGGCACGTCAACATTTACAAAAAAAATATACAATAATATTGATTCTAATCGCCCATTCCAAAAGGTCGTTTTCGTATGGAGAAGAATGGGCAAGAAACTCCACCGTTACTCTTTTAAAATAGTTTCACAATATTCTGTATACATTAATTATATAATTATATGTGAAGACGATGCACCTAGAATAAGATTACTATACCACGATAGGTAAAAAGAATGTGTGTACTAGGTATAGATTATGTATACCATAAAAATACAGATATAAATGTAGTTTTACATAGGGCGAAAGAATGGGCAGTCTTATCGCTAAAACCGATCTTTTCCGTACAACCTTTGGATGGATTAAAGGGAGGAGGAGAGACAATACTGCAAGTAGCCTGTGGTGGCCATTTATATCCTAACTATAATCCTAACTAAAATTATAAATTCGTAAGTTAGTTTGTTTGTTTGTTATGCTATCACGCTAAAACGGCTGAACAGATTGACTGATGAAATTTTGCATAAAGGTAGACCATGACCTGTATTAGGACATAGGATACTTTTTATCCCGATATTCTCACGAGATCCAGACTTATGCGGGTAAAACCGCGGGGCGCAGCTAGTATACAATCAATACATAGATACATAAAGCATCTGTACCACTTATCTATATAAATACATATACATATATATTTTATACATTATATAAATTAACATAAGTAATGCTGTTACGACATTTTTTATGATAGGTGCTCATATGGATACGCTCTATAAAGTATGAAAATAAAAACACGGAATTCCGAGATCTACTAAAAAACTAAGATAATTGTGTAAAGTTACCTACTTTATCCTTTTTAAGGTTCCGTAGTCAACAAGGAACCCTTATAGTTTTACCATGTCCGTCTGTCTGTCTGTCTGTCCGCGGTTTAGCTCAAAAATTATTGGTACTAGAAAAGTTGTAATTTGGCATGAGTATACAAGTTAATTACGCCAAAAAAGTGGTAAAATAAAATTTTGAAAAAAACAATTATTTAGGGTACCTCCCCTACATGTAAAGTGGGGATGATAATCTTTTTTTTTCGTCCTTCTCATGTGTGGGATATGGTTGAATTGGTCTTTCAAAAATATTAGGGGTTTGCCAAGACCGTTTTTTGATTAAGTAAACCGTTCGTGACTTATCAAGTTTTAAAGTACCAATTTTCGTTAGAGTCATGTGTATGCCTCTACCAACTAAACGGTTGTAGTTAGAAAATCAAATGTCTCGGCATTAGTACTTATATATAACGAAATTTAAAGAAAAACTATTACACTTAAGTGGGCTTTACAAGTTTACGAGTAATAATCGCCCAACTTAAATTTGCGGTTGCAAAAACATGTTCTCCCATATATTTCGTATGGGAGAACATGTTTTTCAATTACAAAGTTAAGTTTGTTCTTACGATAAATTCATTCCAACTACGGAACCCTTCATTGTGCGTGGTCCGACACGCAGTTGGCCGGTTTTTCATTATGATTTAAGTAGGCATAAGTACTATCCGCAGTAGCTGACATTCTCACTTAAATAGACCAACTGAAGCGGAGATGGACCGGTCACATGAATCGAGACAAGGAAGGCAAATGGAACCGTCACTGACTGGTACCTCAGAGACGGTAAACACAATAGAGGACGTCAACAAGCGAGATGGGTGGATGACCTGAGGCTCACTACTGGAGAAGGGTAGCGCGAGTCAGAACGTAATGAAAAATGCTAGAAGAGGCTTACGCCAAGAGGCACTCGGATTGAAGTGATATTCAAAAATAAATAAACACGTGAATACGTGTTTTTTTTTTAGAAAAACCTCAACACTGTCTTAATATGAAATGTTAACTTCGATGTTCGGTATAAAGGGCTTATTATTATTTCCTTTATTTCATTATAATATAAATTATATTTTTACATATCCAAAAACCGTTTAACCGTTAACCGTTTTTTAAAAACCGGCCAAGTGCATGTCGAACCACGCACAATGAAGGGTTTCGTAGTTGGATTGAATTTATCCCAAGAACAAACATAAGATTGTAGTTGAATAACTTGGTCTCCCATACGGAATGTATGGGAGAACATGTGCAAAATTAAGTTGGTCGATTATTATTCGTTAACCTGTAAAGCCTACTTAGCTGTGATAGTTTTCCTTTAACTTCATTATATATACGACTGCTGTGAATTTTTCACAAATCCAAGTATAACCATTTAGCTGGCAAGGGGGGACATGACACCAACAAACATTTTGCACTTTAAAGAAAATTTCGCAAACAGATCCTTGAATTGAAAAATAGTTTTCATATACCCACAATATTTTTAAACGACCTTTCCAACGACACCCCATACCATGGGATAGACGAGAAAAAATAAAACATCCCCACTTTACGTGTAGGGGAGGTACCTTAAAAATAACTATAAGGGTTCCTTGTTTACTACGAAACCCTAAAAATATAAAAACATTTAAAAATATTAAAAAAATGTTATTATGATTAAGTAATTTCCGCTTAGCACTAAAGTTTTCCTGAACCATGTTCCAAGAATTTGATACGATCAGTGTTTTATAAAAACGTTTATTATTTATCTAAGTTATCAACTTCATGCTGGTCTTTTTAATTTAACTGAATTTAGCAGATTTTCTACTGCATAAATGAATACTAATAATCTTCTGATTTTATCAGCGAACGTAATACCGAATGACCGTGACAAATAACCGGCTTGCTTGGATTGGTGGAGTTGCAAAATGTTCCATTTTTAAATTGTCTTTTTTCATATCTTCAAATTTGCGACTGACACTAATGAGTGTGAGTCGCAAATTCAAAGATATGTGACATCAACCAGCCCGCAGTGGGCCTGCGTGGTAGAGTACAGCCCATTCCCTCTCGAAGAGATGAGGCCTGGGTCCCAGCTGTGGGGATATTATAGGCTGTTTATGCTTATGCAGTCACAAAATTAAAATAGTGCTTACTTTAAGAGGAGATGCAGGTTCCTCAATCATTATTTCTCATTATGTGGTTTTGTTGTAATGTAATGAATTGAAACGAAATTGTTTATTCTGTAAATAGGATGTCGGAATCACTTTTACAAGACACATAAAAAAAAAAAACTGGATGGAGTCGAAATTTCCTATCTATTCTGACTATGCCAGACAAAAACCTATCTGTTTTTTTTGTTTTTTTGTTTTGTGTTTTTGTGGTGTTTATTAAAGTATATATAAATAAATAAATAAGAAATAGCAAAACAAACTCTTGAGTTTTATTTCGCTATTTCTGTATAAGAGACTTTCACAGTTCAGACATAATCTTGGTCAGGCCATGTAAGGAGATTAATTAAAAATGTATTACTCCTTTTTAAAAAAAATGAAATAACCATTATGGAATTAAGATTAGGTAGAAATTTGGTAGATAGCTCCAAAAAACTGCACAAAAAACGGCTAGCGCGTCGTTTTGCTCTGGAACGCGCTTTATCTGGGTACCTGCCGCTCGAAAGACCTCATAATAGAAACCTAATCAATTTATTTAGGGGTACGTACAGACTACATACATAACTTCATAATTTTCAGACACAACTTACACTTTATCAAATCAATTACCTACAATTGAACGTCACGATGAAATTGGAGATACAAAACCGTCTTAGAAACGTTAACTAGATTCCTTTGACTAAGTTACATAGCACAGATAAGATTACCCTCGTAGTAAATTAGAAATTGGTTACGTAAACCCGAAATCCGTTAACTAAGTAGGTCATAAAAGTAACACGAGAATGTTACATCTGAAAGCATTCGAAAGGAAAATAGGGAGACTCTGACGGCTAAGCAAAAACTTTTCATGAAAATATTTTTCAAATACTTTAGTAAAATATTACAAAGCTAAAAATGAACCAGATTTTTTCGGATGTGAAGCTAATGTGTTTATTGATGAGTAAAAATCGGTAATGAGGGACAGTCAACTGCGCATCAGTGTGCAGTGGGAAAACCCGGTTTCCACCGCGAGCGGAGCGGATCCATTAAGGACTCCGTTTAACTCCAAGACTAAACTGCATACTTATATTTCCAGCAAAAAATAGTCGCAAAGTATGCAGTTTAATATACTAATAGAATAAACTATACTAATAGAAAAGTGGTGAAAGAAAAATCAACTTTCCATAATGTCCTATGTGAACACAAATAAAAGTTGTTCAGAAAATAGGCGTTACATCTGTGCAAAAGAGCCATCGCTCAGAAGAATGCTGTGACACATGCACGGAGCCACAGGGCTGGCGGACTTTCAGACATTTGAATTTCAAATGGCAGTAAAAATAAATAAAAGCTTATAAAACGGTAATAAATTGAAGAACCCTACTGCAACTAAAAAGTTCAAAACAAATTCAGATTTCAACATGCAGTTCAGTCAGTGGCATCAAATCTGAGAGTGAACTAAAAAAACTGCACGAAATGCAACAGAGTGCTTGGAAAGTGAGTGCTTTTTAGCGTGTTATATTTTTGGAATCGCCTCCTCAACTCTTTCTTTTGGTACCTCATATTATGGACACGGAATTTTTTCAAAACTTGTAGACGTATAATAAGTATCTGTTATAAAAACAAATGTGCTTTAAACCATTGCGCAACCTAGAGGATTCGACAGACACCCCATTGATTAAAAATATATCCAGCCGTTATAATTATAGTTTATTTTTAGTTTATTTAAAACAAAATAAAAACATGGGATTGCAAAGTTTACAAATGTTGCATATTTATGTAATTTTTTAGGTACAACTATACGAGTACAATAAAGACGGGTGAAGTACTGTTCTCCTAGATAGGCTAGAATTTAGGCTGTTAAGGAGAATTGAATGGAGTTATGGGAGGACGTGCGGTCGTGAGATCGGTCACACTTGTTGATGGACCCCGCTAGGTATGGCGGGCTTATGCAAGTCAGGGGTACGGCAAATATACAATTAGTTTGTATCTCCTGGGCCCCCGACTCATGGTAGTCGAAGGAACAATGGGGTTTTACTCAGTAGGAATCCGACATAACCCTCCGTTCTCCCCAGACGGAGGGCATCCATAAGGATATCCCAACGGGAAAAAAAGGATGCTTCGAGTGTATAAATAATCCCACACACAAAGTTACATAAATAATCCTGAAAAAAAAAAACCCTGGCTTTGCTGTCATGCAGTCGGATAAAATGTAGAATAAACGCTGTTTTGCACTTGTCGCTGGCAATGCCCTCATGCAATACCTACAGTCCGACCTTTGTATTCACCGCTGTAAATTGGACATAGCTTTAAGCTGTAAGTATGAATACACCAAGTTTTTACGTTGTTCCATAGTGTGTGTCATATTAGCAAGAGTAAACTTCCGATAGAGGGAGTTTAATTTCATTGTAACGGACGAGCATAATGATCGTGCTTTATGGAAATGGAATTATGTCGATGCAAACTCATTGGCGATCATGTTCCTGTGTCCGGTGACTTCGTTCGCGTGGAAGTTGTAAAATACACATGACATACTAAAATAACAGCCAGCCAGTATTTTTCCTTTCCAGCACGCGTTGCATGAAAATCATGGAAACGGGTTTTCTACGGGTTTTATCGACGGAAGAATAGAAAAAATGACAGATAAACAATCACAATCTGTCATCTTGTCTATTCTTCCACAGACAAAACTCGTTTCTATTGTCGTCAATCGTCGTCGTATTAAAACCCAACATCGCGCCGATTTTTTTTAAGGAAAGATACTACAAGTAAATGTTTTGCGGCCATTATTATCATTAATATTATCTTTTCATACGCTATACTCATCAATCATGCGGTATTAATGACTTTTTTTTTGTAACATTCAATCATGTCATATTTTTTTTGGAATTATTTTTTGCGTTGACAACATTTATTTTGGTCAAATTGAAGGGTGCTAGACTATAATTATGTTGCTTTGTATAATTGGTTTTCATAACTACTAATAAAAATGCAAAAGGGTAGGTACAGTACTGGCTTTTGCCCGCGCGAGGAGCTTGTGGCTAAGTTATAACTGCCGCACGTCGATCCGTCAGGTTAAGCTACGCTTGCCGGGGTTGGTACGGACCAACCCCGGCAAGCCACAGGGATGGGTGACCATATTTACATACCGAGACTCCTCCGTGCCACTTACTCAGTTACTGGGTTGTGGAGGTCAGATAGGCAGTTGCTTCATGTCAAATACTGGTATTCAGCTGCATCCGGTTAGACAGGAAGCTGACCCCGATATTGTTGGGAAAAGGCTAGGCAGATTGATTGACTAGGTTTTGCCCGCATCCATGTCGGAATAATATATATCACACGGAAACGTATTACCAAGATTAAAAGTACCCTATGTATTAACCCAGGTTATAACTATAAGCGCCCTGCGGACTCTCCGTCCGCTTACCGGCCCATAGTGCTGCTCGACGAGGTGGGCAAGCTCTTTGAAAGAGTAATTGCAGACCGCCTCGTCGGGCGGCTGGTGCGGGTGGGGCCGGATTTGGCGGAGAGCCAGTTTGGTTTCCGCAGGGGGCGCTCCACGGTGGACGCCATCATGCGCGTGCGAGCCCTCACGACACGGGGGATGCGGTGGCTCGGGGTGGGGTCGTCTTGGCGGTGTCTCTAGACATCGCCAACGCCTTCAATACCCTGCCCTGGAGTTGCATCAGGGAGGCACTCCGGTATCACCGGATGCCGACCTACCTCTGTCGTGTGGTCGAGGCCTATCTGGCAGACAGGGCCATCATCTACCCCGGTCACCAGGGAGAGTGGAACCGGCGAGAGATGTCGTGCGGTGTCCCACAGGGATCGGTCCTGGGGCCGCATCTGTGGGACATCGGATACGACTGGGTGCTGCGCGCCGACCTCCCCAATGGCGTCAGCGTCGTTTGTTACGCTGACGACACGTTGGTCCTGGCGCAGGGGAGGTCGCACCAGGCGGCGGCCGAACTAGCGACACACGGGGTTGCGACAATCGTGGCCAGAATCCGGCAGTTGGGACTCGAGGTGGCCTTGCACAAGTCTGAGGCCATGTGTTTTCATGGTCCTCGGAACGCGCCACCGTCGGGTTCCCAAATAACGGTAGGAGGGGTTCACATCGGCGTCGAGTCGACGATGAAGTACCTGGGACTCGTCCTCGACAGTCGGTGGAACTTCGTGGAGCATTTCCGACGTTTGGCTCCCAGACTGGACCGGGCCGGGGCTGCCTTGAAGCGGCTCCTGCCCAATCTAGGGGGTCCAAACGCCTCCTGCCGGAGGCTATACGCGGGGATCGTGCGGTCCATGGCCCTGTACGGGGCACCGGTGTGGGCGCATTCGTTGAGGCGGCGGCCTGCCCGCCGGTTGAACGCGTCCCAGAGGGTCATGGCCACCCGGCTGGTCCGGGGATACCGCACGGTCTCCGGTGAGGCGGCGAGCCTCCTTGCCGGATTGCCGCCATGGGATCTGGAGGCAAAAGTCCTCGCGCATATTTGGGAGTGGCGCGGGGAGGCGAAACGCCGGGGCTTGACTCCGATGCCGCGAGAAATCGCGGCACAGCGGACAGAGCTCCGACGGGATCTCATGGCGTCATGGAGAGTGCGATTGTCGCAACCCAGTGCTGGGCACGCCACTATTGCGGCGATAAGTCCCCTCTTTGAGGAGTGGCTGGAGAGGCGCCACGGCGTCCTCACCTTCCGCCTGACGCAGGTCCTCACCGGACACGGCTGTTTCGGGAGGTACCTGTTTCGGATAAGGCGGGAGGAAACGCCCGGGTGTCATCACTGCGTGGATCGCCCGGAGGACACGGTGGAGCATACGGTGGAGGTATGCCCGGCTTGGGCAGAGCACCGCCGTGTCCTCGTGGAGGCGATCGGTGGCGGGGATCTCTCGCGTCCGGCCCTGGTCCAGGCCATGGTACGGAGCGAGAGGGCATGGGAGGCCGTCACCTCCTTCTGCGAAGCAGTAATGCTCGCGAAGGAGGAGGCGGAGCGCGTGAGGGAGAGGCAAATTTCGCGCCCTCACGCCCCTAGCCGCCGCAGGAGGAGACGCCCCGGGCGTCGGGAATCGATCGCGGATTCCCGGCCACCGTAGGCGCGGGCTTGCGGACGGTGAGCAATGGGTAGCTCGCCATCCGGTAAGGACCAAGCCCGGGTCGACGGCACGTTGTGTTCCACGCGCGCCTCAAAGAGTGTCAGCGAGTGAAGGGGTCCTATGAGACCATTGCCTGCCGGGGTTGCGGGAAAGTCCGAAAGGGATACCGTGGCCCCCTGGCATTGCACAGGCAAGAGAAGGAACACGGGTGGGTAGTCAGTAAGAGTCTGACACGCCCTCCCGCTCCACCCAGAGCGGGAGGAGTCATTTGATGATTTCCCACCCAAAAAAAAAAAAAAAAAAAAAGGTTATAACTATAATGTATGTCAAATTTGTTCCTAATCCGTTAGGCCTTTTTTGCGCCAGTAAATGATTCTTATTTTTATTCTTATATAATAAATTTTATAACGAAAAAGAGTAACGGTTTATTATTCTTCTCCATACGAAAACTTCCTTTTGGAAGGGGCGACGCGACTAGAATCAATTATTTTTTTTGTAAATTTTGACGTTGTAAAGTGCCCTTTGACTATTATTTAAAGTGTTCTTCTTTTATTTTCCTCGAAATAGGTGGTAAAGGGATATGGAAACACTAAAAACACTTAGGTAGCAAAATAAATTAAAGAAAGAAAGAAAATAAATTATTAACAAAAAATAAAATAAAATAAAAATTATTATTATTAATAGGTAAGTATTTTGCTCATGAGGTCCTGATTTCGATTCCTGGGTCCGGCAAAGTGTTATTGGGTTTTTCGATCTGGAATTTCTCAGTGGCAGCCCGGAGTACAGATTTGTGCCCGGTTGATGGCAATAGGCTCGCCCCCTATAACATGGGACTAACCTAAATAACTGGCGAAATGTGGGTGTATCTACTATAGGTACACCTCTGCCCATTCGGGGAATACAGGCGTGATGTTATGGTATTTTACTCAAGGTAAGCTAAAGCCTATAATGCTACCCTACTATCTGTTCCTCACAAAGACTTAGAGTAAACTTCTAATTACGAACCCCACAAGAATGACTATCGTAATTATACGTTACAGCACTCTGTCTCAGTTCAACTGGTCAGCACTAATGCAAATAGCTCTAATCAGCCTAAGTCATCAGGATATCTTCGTGGGCAATTGCTCGGCAAACTAGGGTCACGCAACGCCCACATATCTCAAGATCCATCGCGAGTTTCGTGACTACGTTAATTAAACGGTCCTTGGAGCGCATTCAATGTCTTCCTGATTACTGATGAGACCTTCGAAAGGACGCACTTGAACAACAACATTGGAAGATATCTTCAGTGCGAAGTAATTTTACGGAGATGACACCTTTGAAGTTACGGGAAAGAGGACGGTAAAGTACGAAATTGGGTCGTGTCATATTGTCGACGTGTTTGATGGCAAAAAGGTTAATGATCAAAAGGACTGAAAATGTAATGAAAATAGAAATGTAATATAATATTTGAAAATAACATAAACAAGGTGGATTTTTGAGACGGGGCGGTTACGGCAGGCACATTAAAACGGTCTAAGGTCATTATTTTTTTGAGACATTTAGATCATTACTCATAGATTTCGAAAAAAAAAAAAATAGTCAGCAAGAAAATGGGCAGTTTTCACAAAAAAAAATTGATGCCAATCGATTCTGTTTCTTACAGGGATCAAAATACTTTAGGACCAAAAGGGATGCAGACTAATTTTTTTTTTGTTCGGCATATAGGTTATTAAAAAATATAGGACAAGTATTTTTTTTTTTTTTTTTTTTGTAGAAAAAATATGAATGTATCTGATAAAGGAAAACAGGAAAATAAAATAGAAAATTCAAAATCTGAACCGCGGAAAGCAAGGTAAATACAAACGAAAAACTGACACGTGCCAAGGGTTTATTTACAGATAACCGTTTCAAACACTTTTTTCCCTACCCATAACTTTAATCTTGATAATGTTTTACACATTAAGAGGGAACAGGGCCAGCGATTCTACATATTTTTTTTTGCATTGTTCCCAAAAAAAAAAAAAATGCTCGAGATACTAGAGGGTTTTTTTTTTTTTTTCATAAAATCAAGTTCTGCTGTAGACACGACCCTGTTATTTCCTTTTTTTTAGCAATATAGTGGTACAGAAAACATGCCTTCCAAAATTTACAAAAATTACACATTTTTACCGTCGTGATTAAAGGGCTACCAGACAAATTCGAAAAGTGTTTAACATAAAAGAAAATGATAGGAACCTAGACATACTCTTTCTTAAAATTTTAATGTAAAAAATAATTGAATAGGCTAAGTTTTCGAGGAGAAAAATGGGGAATAGGAAACGTCGACCTCGTATTTTTTTGTATGATATAATCGGTCTGAGCTGCAGCTGTCCCTATCGCACTCTACGGGGCCAGACTTGAAGTAATATGACAGCAATAGTTTCTTCAAATACCTATTTTTCAAATCCCTCGCAGGTCCTGTTCCCTCTTAACAAATCTTACAAATGTTTACAAATGTTTTACAATTTTTTACAAATATTTTACAAATTAAACCTAGGCTAGTTTTGAGTAAAAATGAGTTAAGTACCTGTAGCCAAACAAGGCATAACCTGTATTTCGGCTATCAGCGCCAATCCCTTCGGATAATTTTAAATTTATCATAGCCATTAACATAAATTTTTACAAGAGAGAACAGTAATTTATTAAAATTAAAATAATTTTTAATTTTATTTTAATTTAGTGCTGACTCAATCTACTCATTACAATGTTTTTTTTATGAGTTGTATTGCAATATGTGGTTAGCTAGCGACCTCGACAATTATTTATTTTACCTCGATGGTCCTAGTTTATCAATTGTAACTTCTAGTTACAGCTATATGTAAGCGGGCACGCCCTTTATGCCTGGAGGCTTTTTCTTTTTTTTATAGATATTGTTTACTTATAGTTATTTTTATTTCTGCTTGAGTATAGTTCTCGATGCTTTTGATTGGTATATTGGCGTGTGCTAGCTGTCATATGGCTATTAATTATAGCTATTTAATTTAAATTATTTTTTGCATATTGTAAATTGTCTTGCATACTGTTGTATAGAATCATTTTTTATTTTTTTTTCTAACTGAACAGACAGCTGTGCTGCTGGGGAGTTTGTTGCGCCACTTCTTCTTCCCAGCAAAAGCACTAGGAAGTGGTGAAGGGTGGGCGTTTTGGGGGACTGTCTTATGTAATTTTGACGTTCGAAAAGTGCTGATTCTCAGCCTAGTTTGAATAAATGACTTTTGAATTTTGAATTTTGAGTAGTGTTATTTTACACAATTATAATATCGTGACCTCTCATCGTGTGGAATTAAGTGTGAGTGTGTGAATTGAGAAAGGGTGTGTGAGGGGTGTGTAAGTGCGTGTAGTCCATGAGAAGTTAAATATTTGAAAGTTTATGCGTGTGATCTGTGTGAATTTTGAAAGTATCTATCAAACAAGTCAATGCTAATGTGATCATTGTGCTAAATGTACTATATGTAGTAGAAATTCAATATCTTCATAATTTAGTTTTTGTAAATATTCAGACATCTTTTTTTGTTAGTGGGTATATGTTTATCGCCCTGTTTAATCTTTTGTAAAGAATGGGTCCAGTGAAGTTCGAGAAGCGTTGGATAAATTTACTTTTAAAAAAAAACATGATAGATTATAAAACTATATTTAACTTTATCTCTAACTATTTAGAGTAGGTACTAAATTAAAAAAAACTAACTTACTTTAAAAAACTATATTTTCGTGCTGTTTGGGATTGGAGCTCTCATAGTTTGTTAAACGAAATCTCCAAACGCCTGGTTGACACTTCCTGTGACCTAAGGGCTGGCTCTTACCTTGGTCAGAGGCTAAGCATTGCCATACAACGTGGCAATGCCGCCAGTCTCTTGGGTACATGACAAGTTGACCGCGATGCGGAGGAATTTTTCTACGCCATATTTTAGTTTGTTAATAGTTTTAGTTAGGTTAGGTTATTATATTTTAATTTTATTAGTTTGTTAGTTAATTTAGTTGAAGTTTCATTTTTTAATCATATCATATTTGTATTATAGGTAAGCAATTTAACTTATCGCTTTAATATCGCAGCTATCCAAGTGCAAGCCAAAACTTTAAAAAAAACTGTACTTTTGTCAGAAGTCACTTTGAGTACGCGTCTGAAATATGGAATCCGTGTTACCACAAATACATTGATCGCATAGAGAACACCCAAAAGAGAGTCATAAAGTACTTATGCTACCATCAAATTTTCCCTTATCAATCTGAAAATTACTTAACCTCTGTAAGAAATATCCTTTATACCCTAATTAACCCTCGTGAGATCTCCGACTGTGTTCTGTTACTAAATACCTCTAGTAATAATATTAATAGCACTGAAATTCTATCAAAATTTTACGTCGAAGCGGTCCAATCCCCGCTCCAACTGCAATTTGCTCCAACTAACTCCAGGCAGAACTCATCCTTGTGCGTGTAAGCAGAAACTTTAGGCTGTGTGAACATCATGACTTCGATACTTTTACAACAGGACAGGTGTGTCTGTGGCCAGAAAGTGCTTAAGCCCTAACTTTTTTATTTTATGCTTGATATTGCTCAAATTATGTTAGCCTGAGTAGCTTTACCACCTTTATTGTATTGTTGTATGTATATATAGTATTCATATGTTTAGTTTTTGCTTTGGCGGTTTTTTTTTTGTTGGCAGTACTACAGATACTATGTTTTTCACTGATTTCCTTCATTATTATTCTGTTTATTAGTGAAGACTTGTAGGTAATTGGCTGTCAGTCACGTTTTCAAGTTCTTAGTCTGTTTTGTTTAGCTGTAAGTCTTCCAAATGAAATAAATATAACTTTAATCAGTTTTAATTAAAGAATCTGTTTTAGTCTAGATCATTTAGTAAAATAACAAACAACTTTATAAACTAAGTTTTGATTAACACTTTCTTAGACTTTCCAAACATCGCGGATTCGCGTTGAACTTGTGTCTTTATGCTGACATTGGAGAACTAAGACCCATTTTTTACCGACTTTAAAAACAGAAGGTTTTTAATTCGGTTGGTTTTTTTCGTTTTTTTTTTGTGTCGCCGACTACCTGCGTGCCGTGGTTTCACCCGCAGTCTCGTTCCTGTGCGAATACCGGGATAAAAGTATGCCATGTTCTAACCGAATATCATGGTCTACCCATATGCTAAATTTCATCCAAATCCGTTCAGTCATTTAAATGTGACAGCATAACAAACAAACTCACTTTCGCATTTATAATATTAGTGAGGATTTGGAAAATGTTTTTTTTATTTGAAAGGATGAGGAAAGGTCAGATTCTGCCGTTCTGATGAGTGGTTTTTTAATTAGTTTCAAAAATACGTTTTTTTCTACTCAGTGTATTTGATGATGTTATTTATAATAACTTCATGTCAGTGTTGTATATTGCAAGTTGTGGTATGAATACATACGAATATATAGGTACCACAATAAAAAAGAGAAAATTAAAAACTGATTACAAAACAAAAAACCGACTTCAAAAAAAAACACTTAACAATGTGAAAGCAGCTTTTCTCCTTTCATCGACGTAAAAATCAATAACTTCAACGACATTTCGGACAGACTTCAAAATTAATTACATTCGACATTCACCCTGATTAGATACTGTTGTTTTGGTCCAAATTTTATTTTCAACGTTTTTCCCCTTTATGGAAGCAGTCACGCCTCTCGGACTAAATTGACCTAATTATTCGCAGTAGACTAACATCCATTTTAAATGTGACCTTGGACGACCGAGCGTGGCTCCAAGCCACTACCCATCCGTTTTGGTTGTCGCAAAATTACCAGTATAAGCTTACCCGCGGACTTGTCCTCGGTCCACAGCACTGAAAAGTTGACCGGGAAAATTTTAGCCCCCTGTCTGGTTGACTCTGAAGTGCCATGCTTATCCAATGCGGAGAACGTCTGGAAAGCGGCTTGCCCGAATACAGATCAGCCCGTGAACCTATCTTCCCAGAAGCAGTGGGATGAACCTCTCTGTAGGTTGGCATGAAATAATCTTATTTATATGTCCACCAATACTGCTGAGCGTGCCCGCTTGCTGACTGTGGGTGAGTGGGAGTTCGGGCCTCTGGCTTCAGGCGCTACCATCACCCAACATAGGCACTATGCTAGGTGTGTATACCACCTTCCAGCTCGCTACTTGTCTGAGTCTAGGCGCTCTTTGCGTGGCTCCGTATCGCTGCCAATGCGGTAAAGGTGTCGATTGCCTCGGAAACTATGGCCTATCCTGCAGTAAGAGCGCGCAGAGCAAAAGCGCCGGCAGTATAGCACGGCACGCTAGCATCCAGCCAGCTGCCAGCCAGCCAGCTGTTTTAGAACCCGATGGCTTGGCACGCGACGGTGGGAAAAGACCAGACGGAATTACAATAATTCCTTGGAAGGTAGGTAGCTAAGCCTTCGTGTGGGATGCAACGTGTGTCGACACCCTTGCTCTATCCTGCAGGCGCGTAAAACCTCAAATGGCGCAAATACTCCAATCTTATTGGGACTATATGTTTAAGACGTTTGGGGTTGAAACATTAGGGCCATGGATGGGATTTTTTAGTAGTTAGAGTAGAATCATCTTAAGGCTGTGAATTCTGAAAGTTGGCAACGTCGGAAATAGCTGTGTAATATTTCGTTTATTACATTGTTAATTCGTAATATTTACATACAAGTAATATAGTAAGCTAACAGACATAAAATAATTATGTAAATACATGTACATAATTATAAAAAAGAGAGGATCTTTTTCAGTCTTGAAATAAAAAATATAATACTAATCAATATTTTAGTGTTGTAATATTTGATTAGCAGTGGTGATGAAATAATTTACACAAAGTAAAGCAGCTGTCAGGGTTCGAACCTACGACCTACAACTCGTAACTCGCGGCCGTTACCACTGCATCAACACTGCTCTCAAAACGGTGAAGAAAAACTTTGTGCGGAAACCGGCATGTCCTGGAACCAAAAATCCGAAGACATGACTGTGACATCTACCAACCCGCACTGGGCCCGCGTGGTGGATTAGGTACGGCCCACTTCGGTTGGAGTGTAGCCTTAGGGGCGCTATGGCGCGAGGACTCGGAAACGGTGCGTCATAGGGCCATGCATCTCAGAACTTAAATGGCATTTATGGTCAAGGTCAACCTGGTACTGCAATAAAATTGAGAAATTTCCGAAAAAAAAAAATTATTTTTCGAAACGTTTTTCTGTCCCAAATTTTTTTTCTACCACAATTTTTTTTTGTTTTATTTTCTTTGCTGCTCATAGTGCCCCTAAGCGTATACTCTAACTCCTAAAACTCCGCCCCTAAGATGACCTTCAAGGTTAATTTTTCTGTTTACTCTGTATATTAAAAACATATTTAGCAGAACACACACATGAAATATGTTTACATACATACATTGTATACAATAAAACAAAAACATTCTGATTTTACCCACGATTTCTTTTAAATATGTCTACGTTCTCAGCAGTAACAATTATTATAATAAACTATAGAATTCAAGATACTTACGTCATCATTTCATTCCACATCTAAACTAAATATAGCAACCTTCTGCCAAAAAATATTAATGTTCTTAATAGGTTACCACGGTCGCATACCTACTGAATATTCAGACAAATCTTTATTAATACCATGTTAATTGTTTATTTTCATATAATTATTTTGAATTTCCTATGTAAGAGCATGTGTAAGCTGTGGTACCTTTTTTTGTTTTTATTTATTTATCATTTATACAAAAGAACACAGGATTACATATTAAATAGCAACCAAAAACCACTAAAGTTTAAACTTGTGCTATCATGAGTCTATCTCAACATCTAACTATACAATGAAGCATTTTATGTTCGCGTTATTGCCGATACAGATAATATTATATTTAGTTTCTTAAATAGTTACAATCATCCCATATAATACTTAAAAAATTTGATATTACCTATCCTATAAATTGAGTGTGTGTTACAGGATAATGCCAAAATTCATTTTCGTAAACGATTACGACAAATTTGTTTAATTTTGACAGTTCAACAACATTCATTGCGTTATTTATGTTGTTGAGCAGATTTTTTTTCGAACTCATGAAGCAACGGATTTGCAACTTGTTTCAAAGCAATTCAAATTCCGATTGATCGTTTAATGCGTAATTAGGGTACAGCTGGTCTGGTCCAGTGCAAAAGACCGCGACTCACGAGTTAGTGCAATCCCTGACAGGTACCTACTTTATATTGTGTAAATTATTTCATCACCAACCACTGCTCTCAAACGGTGAAGGAAAACATCGTGAGGAAACAGGCATATCCTAGAACCAAAAATTCAAAGATGTGAAATCTTCCAACCCGCAGTGGGCGTAGTGGATTAGTGGCGCGCCGTCATGCTGGTACCACACAATTCGCCGCTGGACCATTGGCATGTCTTCCAACGTGTCGGTCAGGTGACCATTAATGAGGTCGAGGTAAGTAGGTCCGGTCCTTCTGGGAGGCAAGAAAACGGGCCCCAGGATCTGGTTTCCCACAATGCCTGCCTACACATTATGTTTCCACCGTGTCTGGAACCCCGTTTCCTGGGTTTGATTATGGCCTACTCCCTCTCACTTAGAGGAGACCTGTGTCGCAGCAGTGGGGATATTATACGCTGATTATGTAATATTGTACTTAATTTATCTCTCGTTGGTAGGTAATTCTCAAAAAGGAAGGAACAAAAATTTAAATCTTATAATAACAATTTCATACATTACATTAATTTGAAGTTGAAAAAATCTGTCCTCTGCAATGACGTCATGTCTTTGAAGTTTTGCGAAACGTCAACTTCACAATTTGTAAAATAAATAAATTAAGTAAGTACCTACTGAATTTTAATTGTTTTAAGAATAATTTAATAATAGAATAATATAATGACGGAAGAATTTATAATTAAGTAGTTATACTTATTTGTCTCAAAGTACCTAATAACGCTTAGCGGAGACCGCTTTTTGTACCGTTCTTGATTATTTTAATTCTTACTGTAGAGTCAGGAAAATTAATTGGTAAGCAGATTGACACACTTGTCAATTTGCCGTGTTATAGCCATTTCATGCTGTCAAAGAATGGCAGATATGATTTGAATTTACAGCACAATTTTAGTGGATCAATAGTCACTCTGCTAAACAATAATTTCCCTTGATATTAGTATTAATTATGTACCTACGAGTACATAAAATTCAAGCGATTACAGAATTTTGCATAGTAACTCGTATTTTTGCATAGTCTCACCTTTGTTCTTCAATCCACTGATCAAGTTCTGAAAGAAGTGAAATAAATTACAATTAAATTGTTTTTTTATACTAATTATTTTTTACTGTCGGGACCCAGGAGTGATCATGGATTACTACAATTATTTTCTGCCGTTCATAAACTTAAACCAAAGTTGTACTAATTAAAAAGTTTTTGTTTAAATTAACAAAATCAACCGATGTTGTAGAGGATACTATATGACTTCACGTTCCGATTAGGAAGTCGTGGCTAAGAAGTTATAACAGCCGCACGGGTCGATCCATCAGGTTAAGCTACGCTTGCCAGGTTGGTCTGTGGATTTTTGACGATCCTTGCCTTACCGATACTCTTCCGTGCCTCGGAAAGCACATAAGCCGTTGGTCCCGGCTGTCATTCGTGGATCTTTGACAGTCGTTACGGGTCGTCGGAAGCCCGAAAGTCTGACAACCAGTCTTACCAAGGGGTATCGTATTACCAAGTTACTGGGTTGTGGAGGTCAGATTTGCAGTCGCTCCATGTAAAATACTGGTATTCAGCTGCATCCGGTTAGACTGGAAGCCGACCCCAACATAGTTGGGAAAAAGGCTAGGCAGATTGGATTTGACGTTCCCATTAATTTATAATGGCAATAGAATACACAGTCACGTGAGTGAAGCCGCGGGCACTGCTAGTGTTCAGTGAGTTTGTGAATAGCAAAATTTTCTTGGAATCCATCGTTATTCTACTCATAAGGAAATCCCCTTTCAATATTCCAAATCAAAGCAGGGCTAGAAGTAATCCTGCTCATTTGATTTAGCAAGTATCTAATGCTAGCCATTTACTTAAAAGCACTCAAGTGATTCTCATTTTGCGCTTCTAAGAATATTATTAAAAACTCTGATAAAATTATTGCGCCTCTTTTTGTGAACCTGAAATAATTCCCAATTTGCGCTTCTAAGAATATGATTAAATACTCTAACATAATGACTGCGCCTCTTTTTGTGAACATCTCGTAATTAAAATTGTGTGCTTCTAAGAATATTATTAAAAAAATCTAATAAAATGATTGCGCCTCTTTTTGTGATACTCAAATAATTCCCAATTTGCGCTTCTAAGAATATCTATGATTAAATACTCTAACATAATGACTGCGCCTCTTTTTGTGAACATCACATACCTAATTACAATTTTGCGGTTCTAAGAATATTATTAAACACTAATATAATGATTGCGAAAGGAGGCCTTTTGTGAACCTCAACTAATTCCCATATTTGGGTCCTGAACATACTATAAATAGCCAAGTAACTACGACCAATCTGTTTGTGTTTTTGTATGCCCGTGTTTCTGTGACAAATAAACCCCTTCCTCTTTATACCAGATATTTGTGGAATAGGCCATAGTAAAATTAACGAGTAACTTCCAATCACCAAAAACGCCTTAGCAACATAACGTAACCTTTCCACAACCGCCTTTGTCTACGAGTTGCGGGGGCGGCTACTAGGTAACTGATACCCATAGTCTATTTTTAGCTAACAAGGTACTGTGTTTGTGTTAATTACTAGTTGTTTTTACCTATATTTGTTTACATAACAACTTCCACGAGATTCTCAGTCTAACAATAGTTGTGAGTAATTTCTAAGAAAAAATCTACCTCCTAACATAAGGTTCAGTTGAAAAACAGCGTCAGATACCTACTAGTTGTCAGGCATTTATACTGAACTGGGCCTAATTGGCGCAGCCGTGAGGTACACAGTACTATTCTTTTTGTTTTTGGTTTTGTGTGAATATTGTGTGCCTTAACCTGAGTCACATAAATGTATTTTCTTTCTTTCTTTCTTTCCTACAAAGTTCTCAGTAACTTCTCGTAAAAAATAACGTTTTGCTCCCATTTCTTCATTAATATGTTAACTTACAACAAATTAATATGTGCTTGGCACCCCGTTTGTGGGTGACATTATTCAACATGACGTGATTTTCATACAAGGTAATCCAATTAAAAGGTGTCAAATATTTTGCTGTTTTGATTTATTTGGCAATATTACTGTATGGAAATAAGAATTATGACTAACGCAATTTTTTATAGCACTGAATTTGATATTATAACCGTTGTAGGTGTAAAAAAGGCATTTGTAAAGTTTCCAAATACTTGGTTTACATCTAAAACTAAATATTTGGTGTACGATAATAATTAATGCATTTCATAATCAATATCTAGTTAGCCATATTTCTTAATTTCATACAGTAATGTCAAATTAATCAAAACAGCTAAATATTTGACAGCTATTTGGCGAGACGTTGCCAACTTTCAGTATAAACTCTTATCGGGTGAATCTACGCAGACGTGATCGATATCTATATAGAGTGGCTAAGGGGGCTTGTTCGGGTACATTAGATTCGGCAGTATATTTGTTGAACAGCAAAGCCGACTCGTAGTAATTACTACACGCTTATTAGGCTTTCATTCAGCTCGTGCTGATCGGCAAACTCCGTTCGGCGACTACCGTCCCTGAAACATGTTCAGGTCGGCTCGGTATAATTGAAGCGGCTGTTTCCCGAACATGTATTCAAATTCATATTACATTTACGGAAGGTACTTTTGTTATTAAACAACTTATCTACATTCTATGTTCGATTTTGTGCACTGCGAACAAACGTATAGCACCCCCCGGGCTTTAAGTCACGTCTTATTCCATTTTTTTATTTAAATGATGGAGTTCATTTCCGCCAGCGGCTTCGCCCGAGTGATGTCTTTATAAATTATAGCCTATGCATATTACTCAGTGATAATATGACACGACTATACATTATGCATAACTGAGTGTACATTATGCAAAATAAATAAATAAATAAAACATTCTACTGGTGAGAGAATTTTTAATATCGTTACAGCAGTTTTTGAGTTTGTTCATTATTCAAACAAAAATACAAATTTACAAAAATTCAAATATTTTCTCTTTGAAATATTAGTATAGATAGTGTAGATTGAAGAATACTCCAAAGTGACAGTATAGGAACTGAATATATATATTTTTTTTAATTTCAATGTCTTGATGTAGTTGTATCTACCTCTTTATAGTAACTACTAGTTCCATGTATCCACCAAACTCTTTAAAATTTCGTGAGAACATTAAAATGTCTACAGTCCCTTCATAGTTATTTCACATCTGGTTTAACATCACTGTCAAAATCACAGTGACCTCTATTGTTGTTATCATAGATTTTAAATAATACATCTATGGAAAGAACTGAGTATATATAAGCATAAAACAATATAAATAGTAGGTAGGTACATGTAATGGCAACACTAGCTGTAGTCTGCCAATACTACTAATGTAAAGCTTGCCACACTGGGACAGCCCTTTCCGCCCACTTCCCTGACAGATAGACACTATTGTAAATTAAAAATTCAAAAGTCATTTATTCAAATTAGGCTGAGAATCAGCACTTTTCGAACGTCAAAGTTACATAAGACAGTCCCACAAAACGCCCACCCTTCACCAGTTCCTAGTGCTTTCGCTGGGAAGAAGAAATGGCGCAACAAACTCCCCAGCAGCACAGCTGTCTGTTCAGTTAGAAAAACTTGATTCTATACAATAAGTACTTATGCAAAATAATTTACATAACGCAACACAAAACATTAAATTATAAATTAATAGCATATGACAGCTAGCACACGCCAATATACCAATCAAAAACATCGAGATCTATACTCAAGCAGAAATAAAAATAACTAAACAATATCTAAAAAAGGAAATAAAGCCTCCAGGCATAAAGGGCGTGCGCGCTTACATATAGCTGTAACTAGAAGTTATAATTGATAAACTAGGACCATCGAGGTAAAATAAAAAATAAAACAGTCAATTACTAATAACAATAACAAAACCATGATCAGCAAGACGACCAGTCACCACAAGCAGCACCCGTTCACGAGCTTAACGCACAGATCAGCCATTACCCCCCTCGCCATATTTGAAGGAAGGAGGCAACCCGACCCCCGACGCTACCGCAAGCAGTGACATCTAAGGGAGCATGACGAACTTGCTGCTGGTTTTTCAGGATTTTTTTTAATTATATGATCAATTTGTCGAGGTCGCTAGCTAACCACATATTGCAATACAACTCATGAAAATCATTCTAATGAGTAGAGTATGTCAACAAAAAATTAATAAAATTAAAATAAATTGACTTATATAGTCAAATAAAATGAACAATTTACCTAAGCTTATATAACCTGTCAGTAGGTAGGCTTATTCTGGAGAAAGAACATAAGCATTGTCTTGAGCCAATCACAGCGACCAACTATTCTTATCATTTAAGTAGTCGTTGATAGAATAGTATGCCTTTGAACAAAGGTTGGATTTTACTTTAGTTTTAAACGCATTAAAAGGCAAATCTAGCAAAGAAGATGGTAGCTTGTTGTAAAAGGTTATACCAAGCCCAACAAATGAGTTATGAACCTTTTGAAGCCGGTGAAAGGGAGCTCGTAGTTTGTCCTTGTTTCTTGTGTTAACATTGTGAATATCACTGTTTCTAGTGTACAAGTGTATATTTTGCCTAATATATAGAATGTTGGCGAAAATGAATTGTGAGGCAACAGTGAGGATACCAATATCTTTAAAAAAATCTCTCAGAGAAATTCTGGCACCCAGCTGGTAAATTGCTCGAACAGCTCGTTTTTGGAGGACAAATATATTTTGAATATCGGCAGCTTTGCCCCACAGCAGAATACCGTAGGACATAACGCTATGGAAATAACTAAAATAGACTAACCGAGCTGTATCAACGTCAGTGTTACCTTCCCGCTAGGCTAGATATATGATGCCCCCACTGAAGTTTGGCATCTACTGTTATGCCCAGAAACACTGCCGAGTTTACGGTTTCAAGCACCTCTTTATCTAAGACGATGTTGGGTCCTAGATTTCTAACATTTGGAAGGGCAAACTTTACACATTTCTTTTTTTGGCATTGAGAACTAGGTTATTAGTCGTAAACCAACCCGTAACCATTGAGAGTGAACTGTTTACATCGTCAAAATCTTGTCTGTTCCTGTCTACTTTAAAAATAAGAGAAGTATCATCTGCAAACAGTACAACTTCACAGATACCCTTTAAATAGAATGGCAAGTCATTGATATACACTAAAAACAAGAATGGACCCAGTATTGAGCCTTGAGGCACACCTAACTGAACTGGTAGCCTGGACGATTTCACACCATCAATATCTACACATTGGGACCTATTATGTAAATAAGAATTTATAACGTTGAGAGCTTCGTTTTGCACACCGTAATGTCGCAGTTTACGCAAAAGCGTGTCATGGTGTACGCAGTCAAAGGCTTTCGATCACAGAAAACCCCAATAGCATTTTGCGAGTTCTCCCATGCGTTAAATATGTGTTTCAGCAGAGCAACACCCGCATCTGTAGTGGATCGACCCTTTGTAAAGCCATATTGTTCATTATGAAAGAGGCTATTTAAATTAAAATGTCTTAGCAACTGCTTGAGTATTAACTTTTCAAATATTTTGCTAAATGCTGGTAATATAGAAATAGGCCTGAAATTGCCAACGTCATTTTTATTACCTGATTTAAATAATGGTATGACTTTACTACTCTTCATGAGGTCAGGAAAAGTTCCTGAATCAACACATTTATTAAAAGTAACAGCTAGATAGGGGGCTACAATGTCTATTATATTACTTAAAAGTTTAATGGAGATGCCCCAGTAATCACCAGTGTTTTTAGACTTGAGTGTGTTAAAAACATTAACTACATCACGTTACATGTTCGAAGCTAAATAAGATACTACTTTTAGAAACACTACAAAGCAAAAGGTTTTCAGCTTTAGACGGGGACGAATTTAAGGAGCGAGTCGTAGTTATAGGTATGTTGGCAAAAAACTCATTAAACGCCTCAGCTACGTCAGCTGCTTTAGTAACAAATTTATTGTCGACCATAATCTCAAGTTGTTTATCTTGCCCGATTACCCGTTTCATTGTTAATAATTTTCCAAGTGGTTTTTACTTTATTATTGGAATTTTTAATTAAATAGCTTAAAAATTTAGATTTAGCAAAAACACTAACCTTTTTAAATAATTTTGAATAATTTTTGACATACTCTAGGAAAGGTGTGTCAAATCTGTATTTTTTCAAACCATATAACTCGTATAGTCTCGCTCTACTTTTATAAATAGCCGGAGTGGCCCATTGGTTAAAGCCAACGGAGGTGCCATTAATGTTAATAGTTTTAGTCTTGAAAATAGATTGGTACTCTTTTTGCACAACATCAAAAAGGGCTCCATACATTTCATTAGGATTCTCGTGTTCTACTATAGATGGTGTAATTCTATGAGCTATATTATTTTTAAACTTATGGCAACGACTAGCTGTATAAGGCCTACATTCAATTTGTTGCTGCTTTTTATGTAATGGCATAGGGAAGCTAACTAATAAACCACAGTGGTCAGACGTTAGGTCACTTAACACTAATTTATTTTTGGCATCACAATCACTAAATATATTATCAAGACAAGTTGCTGAAGATGCCGTAATCCTAGTGTAGTAATCAGAAAATTAATAAAATCGTCAATAAACCCTGAATACCTTTCAATCTCTTTAATTATCTTCACAAACATCAATACCAGGTGTATTGACCCCCAATCCCCAGTGATAAGGCCAAAGTAACTCAATAAAGTTAAATTCAAAGGAAATTGGAAACGGATAATTCAGGTTAGGAGGGATACAAAGCTTCCGTTTAGGTAATCATGGGTCATTTATGTAATTCAACATCTGTCAAAATACTTGTCAATCAATTTGTCTAGCCTTTTCCCAAGTATGTTGGGGTCGGCTTCCAGTCTAACCGGATGCAGCTGAATACCAGTATTTAACATGGAGCGACTGCCTGTCTGACCTCCACAACCCAGTTACTGGATAACATGATACCCCTTGGTAAGACTGGTTATCAGACTTTCGAGCTTCTGACGACCCGTAACGACTGTCAAAGATCCACGAATGACAGTCCCGGCTGTCATTCGTGGATTTTTGACAGTCGTCCAACGGCAGCAGCTTAGTGTGCTTTCCGAGGTACACACACGAACATACTTGTAACAATAATAAATATTGGCTCTCGTGCAGGCTTTCTTATGCGTTTGTGTCATCATCATTCTCCTACTCTTATCCCAGCGTTTTAATTAATTAGAAAAGGCTTCATGACGTCACGTCCGCCACCAGATAACCGCCGATTCCCCAGCCTGCGTGCAGCTCTCAACGAGTGCTCAACTCTACAAGGAGGAGTCTATAAGTATTCACCTACAGTCTGTGAAAGAGGGTCATATAAGTATCAACGCGTGCTGTGCTTAGGTACCTAAGTCCTAACTATTTTGTAATTCCTAAATTAGTTTGATGGCAGCTAATTTAAGTACCTATAAAATTAAAGGAAAATTATTAACTGTGAGATATGTTTCTTTATGTATTTTGATTCCATGTATGTGCTTATATTAAATGAATATTTATACTAATATGTGTTATTTCCCACACAGGTGTTTGTGTCATGAAGTGAAAAATAAAGAAACTATTAGTATTTTATCGTTTCTTCTTTTGGAGGGATATCTTATACTGTTATTATTCTGTCTGTGCCTATACATATGGTTAAGGTATAATAAGTTATCAAACGAAATTAGGTTTCTAATTCTAGGTGATCCAGAGATAATTAAACAAAGAATCACGTCTGAAAAGATTAGTAATCGTCTTCTTTTGGAAATCTGACATTTACGGGTAGATTATAACTACTCGTGCAGATTATATCTAAACTCGTGTTTGAATTATAACTATGTATATTCTGAAGACCACCAGTGCCAGTGGAGTAATTTCGTACACACATAAAATGGCAATCCATCGCAATGACTTTCAAATTAACAGTTCAGCCACGTTCATTGGGTTATTATCGTTATTGAGAAGACGCAATTTTCAAACCTGTGAAATAATGGATTGGGAATATCCATCAAAAACCTCTTATTCTGATAAAAAGTGTGTTACACTATTAGAGGTGCAGGACCCTTTATCGAAGGCGAGAAAAAAAACAAAATTATTTTTGTCAACAAAGTTATATAAATGCAATATTGTGCCTAAAAGCACAATGAGATTGAGGCGTAATTCTCTTTAACACTTTTATCAACGTTCCTAGTATCATTGACATTTCCAACTGCTCCAGATTACGACTAATTGACTAGCAAGTCCAGCAATACGAGTATTTGAATGTTGTTGAACTGTCAAAATGAAATGCATTGCCATTACGGCTAGAAAAGTTTAACCCGCAGGATTAAATTTACTTAGCCGTCAATAAATCTCTTAGGCCACAGTCGCCAATCTTTTTGGAGACAAGAGGTATTATAATGCACAAGTGTGTGCGCAAGCACTGGTATATGCACATTGCACACCCTTTTCCCTCACTCTCATACTCGCGACTGGAGAGAGATCAGGTGCAGCACATCGCCAATTTTCCAATTTGGATGCTTTGAATAAAAGTTTGACAGAAAAACCCACCAAATTATTTTTGGGCCCGTCTATGTTATTTTATCTGGGACTTATGATCCGTAGCCCCACTAAAACTACGTTGCTACGCCACATAACAGCCTCAGTGAAAATGGCAGGATTTTGTAATTTCTATATTTAAAAGAGTGTCCTTGGAGTTTCTTGCCCGTTCTTCTCCATAGAGATCTGCGTTTTGGAATGGGCAACTAGCTTCAACTTTCTGACTAACTGACCAACTCTTTCACAATTCAAAAGTGCCTGTAAATGGTTTAATTGAAATAAATGCCTTGAGTTTGAGTTTGAATGATGGCAGCAGGGTTTGAATTTCCAGTGTCAAAAAACGCTCACTAGAAAAACACACCCACTTACTTTCATAAATAACGTTTCAGTGAAGTAACATTCACCGGTTAATTGCAGACGCTGGCGGCGACCGCTCTTCTAGGAAATTTGTGATAAGTGATCCAAATCCTATGCCGTCGTAGTAATATCGTTATTATGCAATCTAGTGGTTAGGAGCCAATCGGAGAGTATTTGCATGAAGATGACAGGTACGAGAATTTCACAGTAGGGCCATAACATAGGATTAGGGATATAAATGTTCAGCGAGTTCTGTGGTTTAGCGAGAGTAGATTGAAACTGAATACCAATTTGCGGGATAAATTCTGACGGGTAGTCATTTCATGCTCAATTCACATACTCGTATCTATTGCCTGTATTCCCAAAAGGGTCAGATAGAGATATTTATAGAGTTCGGTAGGTATGTGTGCATAAAACATCGCGGTCACACATATCAAACCACTTGAAAACAAAATCCCGTGCACGCAATGACCACATCTGTTTACCGCACCTTTTTTTGTAGGTAAGTGTTACTATTGCAGCCGAGCACTGCAAACAGGAATAGTCCTTACGGTGTTCAGATATCCGTGTCCACGATAGTACTTACTATCGAAGAAAAGATAAATAGGACGCGCTCATTGGCCAAATCCAGACTCCAAGCAGCTACTAAACGACACTTGGATATCACACCACCTCATTTAGCAGTATTATTTTAATCTTACTTGAGCGTGGAAAAGAGATGGAGCTAGACGTCTTGTAGCTCCACTTCTTTCTCGCACTGAAGTAACATCAAAATTATACTGCTTAAAGAGGTGGTGGTTGGCCTCCTGGGCCCCATGCTCAGCAGTCATGCATGTCGGCCAAACCACAACATAGTTTGCATAAGATTTCACTGATCTTATAAGCCCCCGAAAGCCTCAGGTTATCACAACATCTATTTAAATGGGTTCTGGGTTCGAATCCCAGGTCGGGCAGTGTCATGTATGCAGTGGGTTTTTCCATTAGGAATAACTGGCAAAATGTGTGTGTACTATAGATACACCTCTACTTAAACATTCGAGGAATAGAGGCGTGATATTATGATAAGCTATCTACCTAAAACATGACACAAATATCACAAAATCCGATATTGCAAATACATAGTACAGACACAAATATTCCAATAAGGTATAAGGTCTGAATGCCTATCCCAGTATCTGTAATATACATGCAAGTTATAAGTCTCAAAGGAATTTTGCAGATTTGATCCTTCCCCGAACCGTGAAATAAACTTGAAGTGTATAAGTTTAATTTCGCGTCAGAATAATACTAGTTTGAATAACTTGGAGATAGCGGAATAGTGTTGCCGACGTAAGTGTCATTGTTGAACTCTTTAATTAACCACGCAGACAAAGGGAGAGGAATTATCCTAGATATAGAACTAGAAAGTATGACATTGTCTAGGTAATAAAAAAAAACGTATAAAATGTAACACTTTACATATTTTTTTTTATACTTTAGTTTAAAAACACGTTAGGTTTCTTGTATGAGGATCCCCTTTAATGTTTTACTTTATAATATTTTTATTATTTGTTGTTATAGCGGCAATAGAAATACACAAGCAGTGACAATTCCAACTGTCTACTTTTTACGTTTCATGAGATACAGTCCGGTGACAGATAGATGCACGGATGGACGGACGGACAGCGGAGGACTAGTAATATGGTTCCGTTTAGCACCCTTCGATTACGGGAACCCTAAAAACTGGGTCAATTACCTTTAATTATATTATAAAATACTGTTTCCTGTAGTGTAGAAAGGATGTACCAAGGGGTACCGTGTTACCCAGTAACTGGGTTGTGAATATCAGATAGGCAGTCGCTCCATGTAAAATACTGGTATTCAGTTGCTTCCGGTTAGACTGCAAGTTGACCCCAACATATTTGGGAAAAGGCTATTCAGATTGATTGGTTCCTTTATTTATTTATTTATGTACACACAAAACACTTAAACAGGACACAATATTAACATAAAAGAGCACAAAGGTACTGCTTATTTCTTAAGAAATTTCTTCCAGCAGACCTGCGAGAGGAAAGTAGGATTAGATAATGTAGACACAGTGTGTAGAAAAGTCGAAACAAGAAAATTTAAATTAAAACTTACTTTAGTGAAGAGTGTCCGAATTTTTTTATATGGTCGTTAAGTTAAAGACTGTGTGATGAATTCTGCGTAACGTTTAATTTTAATCAATAAAATAACATAGCATCGTGCCTTGTTTCCCTGAAGGGTTGGGTAGAGGTGTACCTAAGTATATTACACCCACATTTCGCCAGTTATGATTAAGTCACATGTAATAGGGGGCCAGCCTATTGCCATTAACCGGGAACAAATCCAGACTCCGGGCTGCTACTGAGAAATTTCATATAGAAAAACCCAATAACACTGCCCGTCCTGGGAACCGAACCCAGGCCCTCACGCTCAGCAGTTCGCTTGTGACCACTAGACCAACGAAGCAGGCTTGTTAACCAATATACTTATAAAAATCAATGTCAAAAATGCTCATATTTAATGATAAAAAGCTCTAATCGGCTGACCGTGAGGCTGTTATAAGTATAGCGATTCCAAAAACAAGTTTTACATACAGCTCCCATACAAAACTTTAAAGATATCGTAATTTTAATCTCAAGTGTATATAGGATCGGGTTACAGCAGGCCGTCACTCGTTCGAGGTCACGTTCTAACGTACCTACGGGTCGCGCTCCCCCGGGGCAACAAAATCCAGTCGGTTGCCACGCGCCCGCTCGAGTGTGTACGTACCACACCCGCGCCTTTAAGAGGGAACAGCAGTGCTATTCTGTAACCATCTCACGGAGAAAACTTAGGTGAAGTGAGCTGTCATCCCACCTGCTGCTAGTGACTGACAGCTCACTCCGAGCTCTCTTCACCTAAGTTTTCACGGTGAGATGAAGAAACTATTGCCGTCATCTTACTTCTTTAATCGATATGTTATATATCTGTGGAGGCTTGTTATTAGCAACCTGATAATGTTTTGTTGTTACCTATTATTTGTAATTAGTCTGTAAGCCTTAAAAGTAATAAAATATATAAAATAAATAAATAAATTCTGCGTCCGTAGAGTGCGATAGGGACAGCTGCAGCTCAGATCGATTATATAAAAAAAAAATGACTTGATCGACGTTTCGTATTCCCATTTTTTCTCCTCGAAAACTGAGCCGATTCAATTACAATTCAACAATTTAATTTATTCAAAGTTTTACAATTTCATAATAATAACTATAAATACAAAATCTTAAACTAGGTCAATAATATACATAGATATAATAAATATTTCTATGATAAAATACATGTGCCTCAACTAGGAATCCTGTGCTTCAGGCGATATTGGCTAAGCTTAAAACTATATAAAATAATCACGAATAAAAATACATATACAAAATAAAACAGTAATTGTAGTTGTCAAACACGAGAAGTAAGACTTAAAATGCATATTAATTAATCAAGTGTACTTTAATACCTACCTGATAGAATTATAAAACAGTACTTAATTATTTTACTACAGTTAATAATTTTTCTGTATCTTCGTACGTCAGATTTTGGAGAGTCTCCTGGAGTTTTTTTTTACAATTCCTGTAATTTTGAGAATAGATGTTCGCTGCTGCATTTATTCTATTGTAGATTAGCGAGCCAAGGAAACCGTAAAATTTGGACGTGTGTGTGTAGCGGTTACACCGCAACATACGAAGTACGCATCAAAGACATGACGTCACACAAATCCTGAATCTCGCAATGAGAGTTTACCGCGCGAACGATATAATATTATATAGTTATAGAGCGTTTAATGTTAGTAGGTTTTACTGAAGCCATTTATTTACAACATTGAAACCGTATTGCACGTAATTGTATACTTCGGTTTTTGAATTAGCTGGGAAAAGGAGGGCAGTGTCGTCAGCGTATGATATGATTATGCCATTATGTATCTTCTCATTCTCCCCCTAGAGGGGGAGAATGTGATTTAAATTTGGAATACTTACCGAAATGTATACTGAACTACATCTGTGTTTACACCATTGAGTTTTTATACAAAGCATTATACATCTTTTTGAAAAAGGAATACGCATTTATTATGCAGTTATGATATGTTTGACTGAACACTGGTTGAAAGAACATGAAGTGGTGTTTATTAATGATGATAATTTTACTGTACAAAGTGCGTTTGTAAGAAAAAGCGCCATTCGCGGTGGATCTTTGGTTCTTGTTTCAAACAAGTTGAAATGTAAACAACGTTTAGATTTAGTTAATCTTTCCATCGAGCGCACTATTGAGTTGTCTTGTGTTGAACTCAAGCGATACATTATAATTTGCGTTTATCGTCCCCCCTCTGGTGATTTTATTAGTTTTAATCGGTAATGGAGGATTCGCTCAATAGGTTAAAATCAAGTAATAAAAGTATCATTTTATGTGGAGATTTTAATATTAATATTTTAGATGTTACTCCATTAAGTATTAGACTTCTTAATCTGTTTAGGTTTATAATTTAATTAACTTGTTTTTTGAAGCTACTAGGATCACGGCATCTTCGTCAACTTGTCTTGATAATATATTTAGTGATTGTGATGCCAAAAATAAATTAGTGTTAAGTGACTTAACGTCTGACCACTGTGGTTTATTAGCTAGTTTCCCCATGCCATTACATAAAAAGCCGCATAAAATAGAATGTAGGCCATATACAGCTAGTCGTTGCAATAAATTTAAAAATAATATAGCTCATAGAATAACACCATCTATAATAGAACACGAGAATCCTAATGAAATGTATGCAGCCCTTTTTGATGTTGTGCAAAAAGAGTACCAATCTACTTTCAAGACTAAAACTATTGACATTAATGGCACCTCCGTTGGCTTTAATCAATGGGCCACTCCGGGTATTTATAAAAGTAGAGCGAGACTATACGAGTTATATGGTTTGAAAAAATATAGATTTGATACTCCTTTCCTAGAGTATGTCAAAAATTATTCAAAATTATTTAAAAAGGTTAGTGTTTTTGCTAAATCTAAATTTTTAAGCGATACAATTAAAAATTCCAATAATAAAGTAAAAACCACTTGGAAAATTATTAACAATGAAACGGGTAAATCGGTTAAGCAAGATAAACAACTTGAGATTATGGTCGATAATAAATTAGTTACTAAAGCAGCTGACGTAGCTAAGGCGTTTAATGAGTTTTTTGCCAACATACCTATAACTACGACTCGCTCCTTAAATTCGTCCCCATCTAAAGCTGAAAACCTTTTGTTTAGTAGTGTGTCTAAAAGTAGTCGCTTATTTAGCTTCGAACATGTAACGCCTCGTGATGTAGTTAATGTTTTCAACACACTCAAGTCTAAAAACACTGGTGATTACTGGGGAATCTCCATTAAACTTTTGAGTAATATAATAGACATCGTAGCCCCCTATCTAGCTGTTACTTTTAATAAATGTGTTGATTTAGGAACTTTTCCTGACCTCATGAAGAGTAGTAAAGTTATACCTTTATTTAAATCAGGTAACAAAAATGACGTTGGCAATTTCAGGCCTATTTCTATTTTACCAGCATTCAGCAAAATATTTGAAAAGTTAATACTCAAGCAGTTGCTAAGACATTTTAATTTAAATAGCCTCCTTCATAGTGAACAATATGGCTTTACAAAGGGTCGTTCGACTACAGATGCGGGTGTTGCTCTCCTGAAACACATATTTAACGCATGGGAGAACTCTCAAAATGCTATTGGAGTTTTCTGTGATCTCTCCAAAGCCTTTGATTGCGTGCACCATGACACGCTTTTGCGTAAACTGCGTCATTATGGTGTGCTAAACGAAGCTCTCAACGTTTTAAATTCATATTTAAATAATAGGTCGCAATGTGTAGATGTTGATGGTGTAAAATCCTCCGGGCTACCAGTTCAGTTAGGTGTACCTCAAGGCTCAATACTGGGTCCATTCTTGTTCTTAGTATATATCAATGACTTACCATTCTATTTAAAGGGTATCTGTGAAGTTGTACTGTTTGCAGATGATACCTCTCTTATTTTTAAAGTAGACAGGAATAGACAAGACGTTGACGATGTAAACAGTGCACTATCAATGGTTACGGATTGGTTTACGACAAATAACCTAGTTCTCAATGCCAAGAAAACGAAATGTGTAAAGTTTGCCCTTCCAAATGTTAGAAATCTAGGACCCAACATCGTCTTAGATAAAGAGGTGCTTGAAACTGTAAACTCGGCAGTTTTTCTTGGCATAACAGTAGATGCCAAACTTCAGTGGGGCCAACATATATCGAGCCTTCGGCCGCCTACGCCGTCAGAAAAGTAAGACAATACACTGACGTTGATACGGCTCGGTTAGTCTATTTTAGTTATTTTCATAGCGTTATGTCCTATGGTATTCTGCTGTGGGGCAAAGCTGCAGATATTCAAAATATATTTGTCCTCCAAAAACGAGCTATTCGAGCAATTTACCAGCTAGGTGCCAGAGTTTCTCTGAGAGATTTTTTCAAAGATATCGGTATTCTCACAGTGGCATCACAATTCATCTTCGCCAACATCTTATATATTAGGCAAAATATACACTTATACAATAAAAACAGTGATATTCACAATGTTAACACAAGAAGTAAGGATAAACTACGTGCTCCCTTTCACCGGCTTCATAAGGTTCATAACTCATTTGTTGGGCTTGGTATAACCTTTTATAACAAGCTACCCTCTTCTTTGCTAGATTTGCCTTTTAATGCGTTTAAAACTGAGTTAAAGTCCAACCTTTGTTCAAAGGCATACTATTCTATCAACGACTACTTAAATGATAAGAATAGATGGTCGCTGTGATTAACTCAAGACAATGTTTAAATGTTCTTTCTCCAGAATTAGTTTACCTACTGACAGGTTATATGAGTTTATATAATTGTTTATAATTTTACTTTATAAGTCAATTTATTTTAATATTATTTTAATTTAGTGCTGACATAATCTACTCATTACTATTTTTTTTTTTATGAGTTGTATTGCAATATGTGGTTAGCTAGCGACCTCGAAAATTATTTATTTTACCTCGATGGTCCTAGTTTATCAATTGTAACTTCTAGTTACAGCTATATGTAAGCGGGCACGCCCTTTATGCCTGGAGGCTTTTTCTTTTTTTTTTAGATATTGTTTACTTTTAGTTATTTTTATTTCTGCTTGAGTATAGTTCTCGATGCTTTTGGTTGGTATATTGGCATGTGCTAGCTGTCATATGGCTATTAATTATAGCTATTTAATTTAAATTATTTTTTGCATATTGTAAATTGTCTTGCATACTGTTGTATAGAATCATTTATTTATTTATTTTTTCTAACTGAACAGACAGCTGTGCTGCTGGGGAGTTTGTTGCGCCACTTCTTCTTCCCAGCAAAAGCACTAGGAAGTGGTGAAGGGTGGGCGTTTTGGGGGACTGTCTTATGTAATTTTGACGTTTGAAAAGTGCTGATTCTCAGCCTAGTTTGAATAAATGACTTTTGAATTTTGAATTAAATAAAATTACGAAAACCGACGAGGCCGTATAAGCTTCATGCCTTTGCTTTTCCGACAAAAAAATATTAGTCTAGGAATTTGCCGCGTTTTTGTTTTCTTCAAATACATAAACGTTAAGTTTATTTTAATTTATTTTTATATATTATAAGTTAATGTTCTAAAAATACGTTACGATGTTAAATCAAAGCGACAGTGACAGTGAATTGTCGGATTCCATCAGTGCAAATGCTGCCGCAATTATAAATAATTTGCTTCCAACAAAGTCCAAGGAAAATTATTTAAAAACTTATGAAGAATTTTCAACGTGGAGAAGTGCGAAAGGCCTATCGATTTCAGAATCAGTACTTCTTGTCTATTTTGATTATTTATCCAAGACAAAGAATCCGAATACACTTTGGTGCATATACTCAAAACTGAAAGCTACAATAAGCATCAAACACAGCATTGAAATAAATAGGTTCACGAAATTACTGGCTTTTTTAAAATAAATCATTAATTTAAAATTTAAATTATTCTCTGTGTCTCTCTAAATTTGTTCTCTGTGTCAGGATCTATATAACATGTAACATTTTAGATACTAGAGTAGTTGATATAAGTTAAGGTAGTTTTTTTTTCTCTTTTGTACGTACAACTTTCGTTTTGCATGCTGAGTTTACCTATAAGTGATTGTCTACTATTGTTTATCTGTTTTCGATTGTTTTTTTATGCCCATAACCAGTGTAAACAATTTTTGGTAAACCAAAATAAATAAAATAAAAATAAATAAATCAAATCAGAAGGGCATTGCGCAAAGAAGTCTAAAATTTTTACGACTCAAAATGTGGAAAAATTTCTTAATGAAGCTCTTGACGAAATTTTTCTGGCCACAAAAGTAAGTATACATGATTTAACTATAAATATTTCGTATCTTAGTAATGGTAATTATTCTATATATTTACCTGTTTTTTATCTTGTGGCCTTAATTTTTGGACTCAATGGTGCTTGCCGCGGATGTGAACTTGTAAACTTAATGGTGGAGGACGTTGAAAATCATTCCAATGAGTTACTGTTGATTAATGTAAAGGAAACTAAGACAAAGAAAAGTCGGTCATTCAATGTACAAGAACAATATACTAAAATCAGTCATAAATACCAAGCATTTCGTCCCACCAACATTGAAAGCTATAGATTTTTTATAAACTATCGGAATGGGAAATGTACTCGACAAGCCATCGTCAAAAATAAAATTAGCAATAAGGAAATTGCTAAATATTTTAAACTTAAAGATGTGAACTCTACACCGGTCACTGCTTTAGAAGAACTTCGGCAACTTTCTTGGCGGATTCAGGGGCGGATATTACGTCAATAAAAAGACACGGTGGTTGGAGCTCTGATAGAGTAGCTGAGGGTTATATCGAAAGCTCAATGGCGAATAAAACCATATTAAGCAGTCAAATTAACAAAAATATAAAACTTAATCCATCAGAGCCACAACCATCAACTTCCGGCATCTTATCTTCGTCTGTAACTCACGATGCACCACCACCACTATCTCCGACGTATACTATCTACAATGAAACGCAAGTTCCTCAGACGCAAGAACAGAGAAATACTCAAATCAACTCATCAACAATAAATGTACCAAACAAAAATGTAACTCTCTCTATCAATAATTGGACCAATGTTTCGAATGTTAACTTTTACTTTTAATTGTCATTATTTTTAATAAATGCTTATCTCATATTATTATTGTGTTAATTTTTTCGCAAATGGTACGAAAAGTAGAGTATTTTCCTCGGTGATAAAGCTGTCTTAGTCTTGGGTGAACCTAAATCCCTCGCTACACTCAGGACTCGTCTTAAATCCCTCGTTTCGCTCGTGATTTAAGTTTTTAACACCCTCGCTACGCTCGGGAGTAAACCTCGAGTCCTTCGTTACGCTCGTGATTTAAATCGTCACCCGCGACAGAAGACACTGCTTTACCCCCTTGGTTAATAATCTACTATACCAAACTAATATTATGTACAACCTGTATGTTCATTGACACGTAGGTCATTTATTTATTTATTTAACGATAGTGTCAAGTACTACTGGCTTGCGCCAGTTCTCTTTAACCAACGAGAGCGGGGTAAGGCCCTTGTCCACCACAACGACATACGTGGGAATGCTTCTAGGAAATATTCCCTGAGACAACATATCATTGTGGAGGCTCTTAGCGTTTAAAAAGCCCCCCCCCCCTCCCCCCCACCTCCACACTTTCAAAGTCAAAGTCAAATAATTTATTTCATTTAGGCACAAAAAAGGCACTTATGAACGTCAACATTTACAAAAAAAAGATATAATAATTGATTCTAGTCCCCATTCCAAAAGGTCGTTTTCGTATGGAGAAGAATGGGCAAGAAACTCCACCGTTACTCTTTTAAAATATTTTCACAATGTTCTGTATACATTAATTATATAATTATATTGTGAAGACGATGCACCTAGAATAAGATTACTATACCACGATAGGTAAAAATAATGAAAAATGAAGGAATGACATAAATTAATTATGTGATAGATGCATGGTGCTCACATATTTACAAACATTGTAAAATTATACGATATTCTTAACATTTTAACAAGTATTACTAATAATAAGTCAGTGTGTGAGTACAAGTAATCACAGAATATAAAATTAATGTTTAAAAAAAAATAAAACATTATACAATTAAATTGGCAACCAGTTTGATTTTGTCTAGATTCTAAATTGTCCTATGGAGCTGGACCAGCATGTTTCCAAGCATTTTTATCTTGGATATAATCCTCTAATTTGTAATATGCTTGTTTACAAAGTGTAGTTTTTATATGAGTTTTAAATTTTCTTTCATTTAATTCTAATATATCACAAGGTATTCTGTTGTAACATTTAACACAGTACCCCATAAAAGATGTATTTACTTTAGATAGTCTGAAAAATGGTTGATCTATTTTATCTTTATTTCTAGTATTAAAATGATGTCTATCACTTATTTTATTAAAAAGATGTAGATTTTTTCTCACATACATAATATTTTCATAGGATTTTCTTTCGAGGGATATACAGTCTCAATACCGAACACCGTGGGTGATGCATTCGATATGCAGTCAGCAGCGTACGGACCCTCCTATCCAGGGCGTCGAGTTCGGTCTGAGACCCAACCGTTGAAGGCGCGTCATAAATGAGTTGTCCGAAGGAGGATATGCCAGGTGATCTGTAATACAGGTTTTACCTACAACAGACACCGGTCTCCATTAAATGTTACTTTGACTTTGTACTGTGTTTCTGAATATGAAAGAATAAATAATATTATTATTATAATAATCATGTTTTAATGATAAACTAAAGCTATAAAGCTATAATATTTTTAATACAGCTGCAAGTAATGATGGTTTGAAATTAGAATGTTAGGTGGCGACTGTGGCGAGTGACTCGCGTCTACTCCCTAAGCGAAATCCGTAATTTCGGCCGACGTTACGGGCGCTTCATTACCTGTAAACATAAAAAGCAGCGTAAAGCCCCGTAACCTCAGCTGAAACTACGGATTTCACTTAGAGAGTAAAGCCCTAGGTTTATTCAAACCCGTATTTCAGGCCATCACTTTACATTTCAATTACATTGGGACATTAAAATTTAAAGCAAAACTAATATTTACATCAAATACAAAAAATCAAAAAATCATATACAATGCGAGATACAACTTTGACTTATAGCTGGCCTAGCGTAGTACGCGGCGTTTCAATAGAAAACGTGGCCAACTTATTTGCAATCTAATTACGCAACACATTTTCGTAAACGATTATGAGAAATTTGTTTCATTTTGACAGTTCAACCACATTCATTGCGTTATTTACGTTGTTGAGCAGATTTTTTTTTCGAACTTCATAAGCAATCGATTAGCAATTTGTTTCAAAACGATTCAAATTCCGATTGATCGTGTATTACGTAATTAGGGTACTGGTTTTCTTACAATTGACGCGGTCGGCTGTACCTATTTAAATGAGTTATACATGTATCAGTGTACGTGCAACAATTACATATGTTTTTTGTTATTAAATATGAATAAAGCGATTAAAAATCTTTTCCAAGTAGAATCATTTTATGTTTTTTTTTGTAACAGTTTTTATTGTATGACGTGCTGTTTACACACGGTGTACGTCATATTATAATGTTCATATTATAATATACAAATAAAAGAAACCTGCATTTTTAGTTTTTATTGCTTAGTAAAAACTTATAGTGCGTATAAAATATAATTTACATTTAGGAATACGTGTAGCGTATTCCTAAATGTAAATTATATTTTATATGAAAGGTTCAAATCTGTAAACTTTTACGGGCCTGAGAATCTCGATGAGTTGACTAGTCCTTTTGGTCCTAAGTAACGAACATGGGGCTATCTCTCTCCTCGAGTCTCATAAAGGACCAGAAAGTGATGAGAAGTAATTATGATAACTAGGTCCCCCTATGGTCTGCCTCCCTGGTCTAGTAGTCGTAAGCGCTACTGCTGAGCATGAGGTCCTGGGTTCGATTCCCAGGTCGGGCAAAGTGTTATCTGGTTTTTCCGTCTGCTACTGAGAAGTAAGTAGAGCAAGACTCCGGGCTGCTACTGAGAAATTCCTCAGTAGCAGCCCGGAGTCTGGATTTGTACCCGATTGATGGCAATAGGCTCGACCCCTATTACATGGGACTTAAACATAACTGGCGAAATGTGGGTGTACTATGATGTACACCTCTGCCCAACCCTTCTGGGATACAGGCGTGATATGATCTTATGTTACGAGTAGCTATGTATTTAAGTAGCTTTTTTTAACCGACTACGCGACGGCAAAAACAAGGTTACCTATGTTTTTCACGCGTATCTTTGTATCTGTATATTATGTTTGATTATTATGTATACCCTCGAAGGGCGGTTGGTCTAGGTCGCGCGATGGTTTGTAGGCTAGATTCTGTTTTTATAAAATCAAAATGGCGTATTTTGATTTACAAACCATCGCATCGCATTGTATCCCCGAAGGGTTGGGCAGAGGTTTACATCATAGTACACCCACATTTCGCAGTTATAGACAACCATAAGTAGTCTTGAAATTTTTTTTTGCTTGAGTTTGTCCGTGAGAGTATCAGAATAAATGGCTTGAGGAAACGATTCCAAAACAAACTAAAAGGTGCAAAAAAAAACTAGACTGCAACTAAGAACAAGCTCATAGCAGTCTGACTGCAGTACAGGCCATGTCTCGATCGAATCGAAGACCACAAACGTTAAGCAGTGCGGCAGGTTATACTCTTCGGTCTTCTTCTGCCGCAGCGTATGTATCTATGTGGTCTACGGTGCTAAAGCCTTTATGGAATCCGGCTTGTTCGGGAGGCTGGAAGTCGTCCAACCTGCGCGCGAGATGGTTCGTGATGACTCTTGAAAACATGGCTTGTAGACATGGCTCAGAAGTGAGATGGGCCTATAATTCTTAAGGAGAGCATTGCCACCGCTCTATTCCATGCCTGTGGCGTTTTTCCTTCGAGTATGACAGAATTAAACAGCTTCTGGAGGGCCTTAAGAACGGGTTTTCCTATAGGAGTTCGTTCGTAATTCCGTCATCACCCGGTGCCTTACTGTCTTATATATTTATTTTTTACTAACTTCCAAAACTTTTATTATGGGTTTTTACAATGATGAACGAGGAATTAAAAAATCACGCCTTCTTCCCAAGTGGATATGCAAAAACTACACAACTCCTACAGAACTACTGCTACAATTCCCTCAAATTGTTAAAAATAGGGGCCCGTTGGCACCCTTTGGATACGGAACCCTAATTATGAAGCCAAATCTAAACAATTCATAATTTATTCACAGACGTCAAAAGATAAAAGTTTACCTACCTCAAGTCATTCAAGGATAATTTTTAAACAGCAGTATATAAAGACTTTGCTAATTAAATATCTCATTATTCACTCAAGAATTTACGGTGAGTACCTACCTACCAAATATTAATTAAAATATTTTTATTATTTTGTAAGTGCAAAGTCTAAAACAATTAGCCAAGGTTTGTTAGAGACGTGTAATCCAACTTTTTGGGTGTGGAGTTAACCTATTTTCGGGCTCAGTACACCTCCCCGCCTGACTTATTCACTTACTGCTGATCTCGACTACATGAACGCGCTGACTGGGTCGAAATTCCGAGTCACTGGGTCCAGTCACTGCCATCGTAAATACCAGGCATTAGCTTTGGCAATCCAAGATACGGACCCCGACACATAATGTCATTTAGACAGGTATCATGGAGCTTTGGACAACTTACCTACCTAAAAACAGTTTGCTTTTGTAAACCCTGATACTTATGTACAGACGCCAGCAGTTCAACCTTCTACAATCTGTCAACTTTCAACTTTATTACTAAAGCATAAGGTTCAAAGCTGATTAGGAAAATTTGACAGTTTCGGGTAGATTGACCAGATGGCGTCAGTACAAAAATTAATAGGAAGTAGTTTATCTTTTTAAATGTCGACGGTACGTGTCATTTCTTACTAGCCTATTATACCACCATATGGAAGGGATGGCGATTTCGTCATCTTTCCATCATTCATTAGAATGAATGAACAGAACATCTGATGCTGATGATTATTCTGATCATACATCAATTCTAATGCTAGGGCTTTTGTGGCTAAGTATTATCAGCCGCACGGGTCGATCGATCAGGTTAAGCTACGCTTGCCGCGGTTGGTCCGTAGATGGGTGACCATCTTTATATACCAAAACCCTTCTTGTCTCAGAAAGCACGTTAAGCCGTTGGTCCCGACTGTCATTCATGGATCTTTGACAGTCGTTGCGGGTCGTCAGAAGCTCGAAAGTCTGACTACCAGTCTTACCAAGGGGTATCGTATTACCAAGTTACTGGGTTGTGGAGGTCAGATAGGCAGTCGCTCTATGTAAAATACTAGTATTCAGCTGCATCTGGTTAGACTGGTTGCCGACTCCAACATTTGGGAAATGGCTTGTTTCATATTATTTTGTTAAGTACCTGGTACTTGTTGAAAGACCTACACTGTCCTCCCATACCTAATAACACTGTTATTTGAAAATATTGTAAAAACCAATTATTTTTAAAAGAGTAACCGTGGAGTTTCTTTCCGGCTCTTCTCCATAGGAAACGACCAATTGGAACCGTGCACCTAGCTTCTGACGTTTCATAAGTGCCCATGTAGGTTTATGTGAAATAAAATATTTTGAATTGAAATTTGAATTGAATCATAATAATTACGCACATAATAATACTACGAGTATTACTTTTTACTATTATCGTTTTACTTTTTATTATATAGGTACGAAATAACTTGTTCGACTGGTACTTAAGGATCAGTGCATGCAGGAATAGAACGCGTACTTAGCGCTAACCTGACGCCACGCTAATGTAACTTGCGTAACGCACCACTAGCGCTGGCGCTCTATTTGACAGTAAACGTACGTCATAATACAACACAATTCAAAGCCTTAATTGTTTGTTTTCTTCCTAGTATCATATCAACATGAAACTGCTCATCATTCTGGCTCTGGTGGCGGTGGCAGTGGCTCGTCCGGACGACGGACACTATAACAGCAAGTACGACAACTTCAACGTCGATGAGGTCATCGAAAATAAGCGTCTGTTGAAGTCTTACGCGCTTTGTTTCCTCGGAACCGGCAAGTGTACCGCCGAAGGAAATGAATTTAAGAGTGAGTCGATATTTATTCTTTACTATGTTTTTGTCCGGGGCATCGCCCGAATTGCGGTCAGTTATTAACACAATGATAAATATTGTCTGGATAAAAAGTACAGTATGTCCTAAACCAGGTTATGGTCTATCAGTGTGCCAAACGTCTTTGAAATCCGTTTAGCTGTTTTAGAATAAAGAGAAAAGATTAGATTTTATAATGTTTGTTTGTTACAAACATTAAAAATAGGGGAGGGAAGGGCATAATTAAAGGGCATCAAAAAATTCATCCGCCTCGCTGTCAACAGGAAAAGTGCCCAAAAGGCTGGCAACATTGCCATTTTTTGATGCCCTTTAATTATGCCCCCCCCCCCTCCCCTATTTTTATGTATACTTGTACATATTATTATTATTATTTTAAGTCTGTTAGTTTTTAAATCACGTTAATACGTCCATTAATAATCCAATATGATTTTATGAGCGTTTTAAACATTAAAAAAATCAAATATTTTCTCTTTATAATATTCTTTCTCTTTATATATATGGATGCCGAACGCCTGTATTTTTATACCTTATAAGTTTTTCTTGCTTGTTCAGCATCCTCAGATTTTATGGGTCTTTTCTATCAGTTCGCGTTCCATAAATATGGTTTCTTTCAAACTCTATCAAATAGAACGACGAATTAAAGGTAACGCATTGACATCAACTATGAGTTGATAACTATTTATAAATTAAATATGGATTGTGATATTTATGAATTTGATTTCTACTTTTTGCTAAATAAATAATTAATTTATTGCCATTAACATGTTCCAGTAAAAATTGAGAGCCTGGCTTCAGAGCTAGGTTAGAAGTACCAGTATTTCAGGAGCCAACTTATTTCTGGTCACATAAGTAATATTAATAAAATCTAGCTGAAAGAAAAACTAGCCTGGATAACATTGATATCTAGTTCAAGTTCCGATGTTATTAGTGATTAAATATTTTGGACTTATGAAAGTTACAATGATCAGTACGATGCTCAAAAATCATTTGGTGAAAGTAAATAACCCATCAACAGATAGTGCAATTTATTATTGTAGGTATATCTGGTCCAGTCTGAAATGACGTGCACCACTACGACATTTTGTGTGATATGTGATAGTTAGATAGATTTAATGTGATAGTTGGGCGCGTTATTTCAGAGTGGACAAGCTATTCCTATGTAGTTTTAAACCTGATAGATACTTGTTTTAATAAAAAATAACGTTTAATTCAGACTATTTAAATGTTCATATTTTGTTAGTATAAAATTATCTTAAAATTTAATATATCATCACGCCTATAAGCCTCGAAGGGTTAGGCAGAGGTGTACCTATGTCCCATGTAATAGGGGGCGAGCCTATGCCATCCACCGAGCAGAAAACTAATGTTAGTAATGAGGATATCTTAATGTATGTAAATTAATACGCCGGCGTTAATATTGCGTGTTTGATTGGTTTAAGATCCTCCGGGATTATCCCAAAACGTTAATTTCATTAATTATTCACGAAATAAATATTTATGTAGAAGTTGTTAATCAACGAAAGCCCGGAGGAAATCACTGCAGATCCCAGATTTGATCATTTTGGCAATATTTATGCGGGAATAGAAGAAAATACTACCTCCAGACTGCTTCGATGTTCTAGTGGTCGCAAGCGCATGTTGTTGAGCATGATTACCTGGGTTCGAATCCCGGGTCAGGCACAGTGTTATTGGGTTTTCCCATCTCGAATTTCTCAGTAGTAGTTCAGAGTTTGGATTTGTGCCCGGGCTCGCCCCCATCTAATACGTGGCTTGAACAAAACTGGCGAAATGTGGGTGTACTATAGATACACCTCTGCCTAACCCTTCGGGGATTTATGATGTTATATTATTTTGTAGATACTAAGTCCTCTTTCAACAGTTCAAAGGTACAAACTTACGATAAAGAGAAACAAACCCCAATGATGATAAATAAAATCGTTTCAAATGGCAAAAAGGCGTCAGACATAAAAGTCCGGTGGTGGCAAACACAAAAACCTACTTAGAGTTAAAAGTTGTTATAAAGAAGGTACTACCTTATTTATAACAACTTTTATTCTATTATTCCAACGTTATTGGCAATTAAAAACGAAGCTGTTCTTTTTGCCACAACCTATATAATGTTCAAATTCAAATTCAAAATCATTTATTTGCTAATATAATTACATATAGTTGTTAAAAATAGAAAATAGTTCAACCATATTACGCCTTGAGGCCTGCAAATCTCAAGCTGTGTCACAAGCGCAACATTTTTATTTATTATACAATTCATTGCAACAATAATTTATAATTAATAACATAATTTTGGTAATTTCACCGTGGCAAATAATAATGAAACATTAGCAAATAACAATGTCACTAGAATAATTTAAAATAAAATAATGAGAATGTCAAGATAGATTTGTAAAATAATGTTAAAAATAATAATAATAGATAAATAATTAATCAGTGCATTAATCACATGTCACATCAACAACATTATTTTTGAGTACCTAAAATTTGTCCTTACATCCTCTATTAATGTCAAAACTCTAAACGACCAATTTACTCAAATGTCATTTAAAATTGAATTTGGAATGACGTTTCAGCGTTAAACAAGAGCGTTGATTACATAATCACTCGCCTGTAGTGTGCGTGGTTCATAGAAAATAATACGAAAGTGATGAAGCAGGATTTTTGCAAGTTACGGCGCGGCCCGCCCCAATCTGCTTTGGCCTTAAGAGTCTATAATAACTCAAATTGCTTGGCATGATCCTCCGTTATATCAAAAATACTGCAGCATTAATTTTGAAATAAATGTAGAACATTTGAGGATTAATGTTAAGTACTATGTATAACGAAAACACGATTCGATAAAAAAATCTCGACAGAAAATAAATAAATTACAAAGTGACCTCCAAACCGAACAAAAAACCACTGGTATTCAAAAAAATACTTCAAATTAGATCATGAAATTTTGCATAATAACTGAACTAACTTTAAAGCAGGTTTTTAATGTTTTATTCACCATAAAAAGAAATTACCGAAATTATCGGCGCCTTGGAGCCTTCTCCCCGTCGCTTAGTCTCGTTCTCACTAAGTTCGCGAGCTGCTGCTCGCGGTGAGAGTGAGTGAGTACTTACTCTCACCGCGTCACTCAAGAGTGAATATGAGCTGAGCTAATTTGGACTCTTAAACAATGTATACGATGTGAATGGCTCTGATCTAATATATAATACTAATATTTTACAGCCTGGATCCCTGAAGCCTCCAGGACATCTTGCGGAAAATGCTCCGAGAAGCAAAAGGTACTTGTAGCTAAATATATCAAGGCAATTAAGGAGAAGCTTCCTGAGGAGTTCGAAACACTACAGAAGAAGATAGACCCTGAAGGCAAGTACGCTGAAGAGCTGAAGAAGTACCTTGAGAAGTACGCATCTTAAGCATAGATGGGAAATCCACCCACCCGGGTTTAAACCCAGGTGGGTTAATTGGGTGTTTTGGGTGTAATTGGGTTAATCCCGATTTTCACCCAATTTTCGGATGTAAATGATTTTTGTATAAAAATATGACTTTACTTGTACAATAACGGTACGAAATAACCGTAATCCCTAAAAAATTGGTGAGATCGGCGTATCGAACTAAGTATTTATTAGTTTTACTTTTTGTGAGACACTGTAATTGTCGAAAAAAATAAAACAAGTTTAAACATCCATGAAATTTATTATTTAATTATTATCCTTTTCAATGAATTACGAGTATAATTAAGTGAAATACAATAAAGAAACACAAATTACATCACTATCGGATTCTACATTGTTATACAGACGACCAAATGTATAGGTTTTCTGACTTCCCCTGATGTTGAAGGTGTAGGATCGTTGTCGTCGTCGCCCGAAATCATCTGGTCTATAAAACCCTCTATTCTGTTTTCATTTTCTACGTTTTATTTTTTGCTCTCATTAGCGCATTAAAAGGGCACTGAACGAGACACAATATACCGTTTTATTGTTATAAGTTATAACACCTATGGGCGTTTAGTATCAAGTTGGTCTATAAAACTCTATTATGTTTTCGTCTTCATTTTCTTCATCTAATAAAATTTAATGTTTTCATTAATAACTACTAACTTTCTGGTTACTAGAAACATTAAACTAAGCTTTATTATTAAATAAGAATATAAGATTTCTTTTCAGTAGTGGACTCTAAATTTTAAAAAAATGCTCTAATTTTATATTTAGTGACTAGGCAACTACAGGTATTAGGGTAAGTATGGAAAGACTGTTCAAACTGTATGGCCTAAAGCCTTACATTAACACTGAAGCTTTCAATAAGTATGTTGCTACATATTCCAATATTTTTAGAAATATGTGCAAGATAGCTAAAGCCCTGTACCTACATTTGCAACAAGGTCAAAGCAGCAGAAAATAAAATAAAAACAGTTTTAAAAGTTATAAATATTGAAAGTGATAGGAAAAAAAAATACTAAACACTGAGTACACATTGGAGACTTCGCGCGGTGCCATAAGCTCTAACTTAGAAGTAGCTCAAGAATATGTACCTACATTTCTTTACCAATATACCATCTAAAACGACGGTAGCTTTAAATTCTTCACCCGTTAGCTCAATTGATTTATTAAGAGCGAAATTTCCAGGCTGCCCGATTGAATTTTAATGTAAACATCCACCCTATGATATATATAAAAGCTTTTCGGCAAAGTAAAATCAAATTGACCGAAGATCTATGGGGATTATCTATGAAAGTTTACACACGGATATCGATATAGATATCTATGGTACACCCACTATCGAGACTTTAACACCATACTTAGCTTAGATCAAGGAGTCCTCCCGGATTTAATGAAATACATTAAGGTTATACCACTTTTTAAATCTGGGGACAGTAAAGACACCAACAATTATATACGAAAAGGCTGGTTTCAGCCCTACCTCCCAGAAACAAGTCCACGAGCAGGGTTCAGTGCGTTGGCCGGCCCTGCCCTATCGCTGTCCACGCGGAGTTGACTACCACGATCTGGCGCCTCTGTGGCGAAGCGGGCGGTTTTGCGGGCAATCCCGAGACGGCGTTGGCGGTGAGCGTCTCCCAGCGTCTACCAGTGGCGCGACGCCACACTCTGATGTAGGCAACTCACAGTGGTTCTACAGCTACATCGCCTATTTTCTTTAATCCTCGTATAATTTATCTTTCTTTTTTTTTTCGTCCTGTATTACCTCATGTATTACCGCCAGCTAAATTGTTTTTTTGTAGAGGCGTAGGTTCATCACGTCGAATCCAAATTACGACCTTAAGCACGGACATAGACAGGAGCTGTGCGAAGCGTTGACCAACGCAAGTTCACTCGCGTTACGCAAAAAAACTTGAGATATCAGAGGCCCTAGTGTGAGTTTCATTTAACCATCTCGATTTTACGCATCGACCGCGTTCGGCGCTCCGATTGGCAGCCGGCCGGCCTTCACCAGTGAAGGGCCAATCGGAGCGTCGATCGCGGTCGTTGCATAAGATCGAGATGGTTAAAAGAAACTCACACTAGGGCCTCTGATGTATGCCGATGGGCCACAAATAAAACATAAAATAAATTATTATTCGTTTAATAAAACTTCTATAATATACTATTCAATCATACGCTGACGGCAAATTTTTAACATTTTTTTAAAACTTTTTTTGTCTTACTTGCATAATCATTGTAATATACTTTGTGTTCTTCATCTGGATACTGCGTTTCATTTATGACCTATGTCGTGCCGGGTTCGACTCCTAGGCGACGTTTTACTTTCTCCCTTTCCGACGTCGGTCACGCCACGACGTCAATATAACGAACATCATAAATATTGTCAAGATAACTCGCTACCAATATGATTTTTTCCGAGCTCACGAAATTGCAAGAGTAAATGGAAAATTCTAAATGAACGAAATACAAATAATATCTATATATTGCTTACTGTTGTGGTTACTCCAATATGATTTTTTCCGAGCTCACGAAATTGCAAGAGTAAATGGAAAATTCTAAATGAACGAAATACAAATAATATCTATATATTGCTTACTGTTGTGGTTACTTGATATCTTCGCAAAAGAAACGACTCTTTGCTATATCTAAAATTGCTTGATTTATTACATTAATGTTGTAACCAATGCAGTCGAGTAACCGCTTCAAATGTTAGCCAAAGATTTTCGATGAATACCTAGAATTGGTACCTAATAATATCCTTCTTTTTAGAGATCCGTACGTCCGAATGAAAAAACAGAACCCATAAAATAAAGGATCACTCGTGAGTCTGTCTGTCACAGCCAATTTGCTCTTTCTGTGACCCAAACACACAAGCCTTTTAACGTAAATAAAATAACTTTGAATTAGGGGAGGATTATTTTAAGTTTTGCAAACTGTACCATGTGACATATCAAATGAAGGAACATACTGTGATGGTCTCATAATTTTAAAATAAAATAAATGGTGTTAAAGTTGACCATCCCCCTTATTTTCAAAACTACTGGGCCTAAAATATCGAAAAAAAAATACAGAAATTAGTTCTATACTTATAGATTACAGGAAAACCTATGAACTATGAAGTCTGTGGTCTTAAAATAACATGGTAAATCTCTCAACATTGTGAGTACAAACACGTACGTTAAGTTTGCAGTTAGAATGTATGGGAGAACATGTTTTTCAATTAAAATGTTATGCTTGTTCTTGAGGTAAATTCATCGTAACTACGGAAGTTACGAAACCCTTCATTGTGCGTGGACCGACACAGACTTAGCCGGTTTTTTTTGTGTAGAAAATACTGTATGCGGGAGTGTCTTTATGACTTCCTCATTCAACGTTGGTCCTTGGTTCGCCAATATTAGAACATTTAATCAAATACACATGTTCCACATATATAAATATTTAATCATGATTCGAGAGTCGGGTTCAAATCAGGAAACCCTACCCTACCCTAAAGGGCTTCACGTCAGCATTTGTGGTTACGTGCTCACTTCATCATCAGTCACTTCTCCCTTTTCTTTCAAGTAGTCGTTCGTGTTTAATATTAAATTTAACGCCTTTTCACTCGCTGGTCACTGAGGGGCAAAGTTTAGGGTTGAATCCGTCTGTTTGTCTTGACGATACTGTTTGAATAACTCAATTTGTGTTCAGGCATTAGTTAGTGGAACTTGGTACGAAACGTGCTCGTGCAAGGAAAATCTCTCTCTTATTCGCCTCTAACTAAAGACATTGACCCACAAGATGGACCGATGACCTTGTAAAGACCGCAGGAGTCCGCTGGATGCGGGACACAACACAGAATCGGTCGAAGTGGCGGTGCGGTAATGATGGTAATGAAAAGACATTGGGCAAATGTTGTCCAAGTGAGACCTTTGTTACCGTTGAGTGTGCCACCAATGAGACCTTTAAACTTACTGAATCAGCATCATTTTAGTCGAAAGAAGTTCACAACTGGATATACCTCCGGGATGTAACTGAATAGTCTATTAAATAAGGAATCATTTTATTAAGACACCCATAAAAATTGTTGGCATAAAGTTATAGCTAAATGAAAATTATTATTTATTCAATTAAAGCACAAACAGCAAGATTTATAAAAAAAAAAAGATTTATGATTAGATTTGTTTTGACGCCAAGAGTGATGTCAGTGCAGTGACATAGGTCTGGTTAGTGATGGACATTATGGACCAAGCCCCACATATTTTTGCCCAATGCCCTTTTCCGGCGTCAACAGTAATGTGCTTGTTGATATCTGAAACAAACAACACATGTAGTATTTAAATACTCTCTGAATAGCCCTTTGACACCTATTCATCTCCAGGGAAACGCTAAGTATCACTTTTGACAGCGAAATTGACACTTGTCTTATTTATTATTTTTATATTAAACTAGCTTTAGCCCGTGACTTCGTCCACGTAAAATTTTAACATGAATCATAATAATATCTAATGGCACAAGGCAATAGTGTCGCTCTCTCTTTTAAATCGGATCAGTAGTTCCGAAGATTACCTCCATACATACAAACTCACAAATTTTACCTCATAATAACGCACATCACTAAACACCCCAGTTAGAATATTATGGTAAAATCAGAATACATACTGAATTTGTAGTACTATGTTCAAACATTGTTTATTTATTAAATTAGTTTACTGATGTGGGAGAAAATATGGTCAAATTACAAATCTGCGCACGCACAAAGTCTCACACGTATATAAAGGGGTCTAGCGTAGTAGGATAGTGATGCGCCGTTCCCAAATTCCCTTTCCCGGAAATATTTCGAGTGGAAAAGTTCCAGGGAATATTCCAGCATTCCCGGGAACGTTCCCACATAGTGGGAAATGGACATTTAAATTGTTTAATTTGTAATACAATATTTTTCGTTGTTATATTTTTTTTTTAGTTATTTTGTTTAAATTAAAATAATGAATAAATACTTTGTTTTAATTCAAATAATTTCTTACTAAAAACCTTGGAACGTGCCCATCGATCCCGGGAGCAAAGGAATATTCCCAGGGAATATAGGGATATTCCCAGGGAATATGGGAATATTCCCAGAGATTATCGGGAAAGTTCTCAAAGCAACGACTTAATTGAATTATGCCTATGTATAAAGGTGTACTTGCTTTTGCACATAGCGCAAAAGTTATTTACAAAAATATATACAACTATTTAAGTCAATATTCCCAGTCGTTCCCGACGTGCCCGGGAGCGTTCCTGGGAATTAGGGAACGTAGGAAACGATCCCGGGAACGGCGCAGCACTAAGTAGGAACTTACTTCGTCCATTTTGGTTTGTTTTGACATGTACAGCAGGTAATATACGTAGTTTTAATTATTTTTGGGATAAAAAATTACCTAAATTCAAAATATCCTAAGCTACGGTGCTCAAATCTAGTCACTCACCAAGTCACAAAAGTTTCGCCTTGGGGTTTGCCAAAGAGCATTCTGGGCGTAAAACTAGCTGACAGAATACGGAACACCACGCAAAGCTCCGAAACGGGGATCCTAGACGTAGGCAAAAAAGCTGCCAAGCTAAAATGGGATTGTGCGGGTCATGTCACCCACATGCATAGTGACCGCTGGGCAACAGTCTCCACACGGTGGAGGATGGACGGGTGCTCCGCCGAGGCCAGCCCAAGAACTTACCCATCCACATATTTTTTATTAACGAAGCAATAAATGCGCAGCCACCATGAAAAAGGGCCAATTATGAAACTAGACATTTTATAAATGGCCCTTTTTTATATTGGCTTCTGCGTATTTATTCCTTCGATAAGATGGCTAAATAAAGAAAAGTGTAAAATCGTGACGAATGTTCCGCCAACGTTATTTTTAATTCTAAAAGGAACTTCAAACTTGACTTTGATTAAAATAAGTATGATGGAGGTATTCCAGTTGTTTTAAGTTTTTTTTTTTGTTTCTTATAGAGAGAAGCTATTGTGGTAAAAATAAACCTACCCTTTCAGAAAAGTTTGTAGAGTTCACAGTTCAGCACCCTATTTACGTAACACATCAATGTCAATCTGTTTCATTTTGATAGTTCAACCACATTCATTGCGTTATTTACGTTGTTGAGCAAATTATATGAGTCAGGCATTTGATTTTGTGGGTCATAGTATCTTACTAAACAAATGTGAAAAATATGGTATCCATGGTGTCGCTCTAGATTGGATAAAGTTACAGGCCTACAGCAATGTGTTGGAGTTACTAATTTAAATGTTAATCTTGAATCCACTGTCTACAGATCCTCATCAAGACAGAATAAATATGGCGTACCATAAGGGAGCGTTTTGGGCTCTTTGCTATTCTTACTTTATATTATTGATTTACCAGATTCAATAAACTATGATAGTGTTCTATTCGCTGATGATATTTCTGTTATAGTTCCTAATATCACTAAAAGTTCAATCCATGAAAATAAAATACACGAAGCTGTAGCTGTGTGAGTAGAATGCATGACTGTGTTAAATAAATTATATTATGTTTAAATAGTGTAATTGGCTTCGAATAGCCCTTTGACACCTATTCATCTCCAGGGAAACGCTAAGTATCACTTTTGACAGCGAAATTGACACTTGTCTTATTTATTATTTTTATATTAAACTAGCTTTAGCCCGTGACTTCGTCCACGTAAAATTTTAACATGAATCATAATAATATCTAATGGCACAAGGCAATAGTGTCGCTCTCTCTTTTAAATCGGATCAGTAGTTCCGAAGATTACCTCCATACATACAAACTCACAAATTTTACCTCATAATAACGCACATCACTAAACACCCCAGTTAGAATATTATGGTAAAATCAGAATACATACTGAATTTGTAGTACTATGTTCAAACATTGTTTATTTATTAAATTAGTTTACTGATGTGGGAGAAAATATGGTCAAATTACAAATCTGCGCACGCACAAAGTCTCACACGTATATAAAGGGGTCTAGCGTAGTAGGAACTTACTTCGTCCATTTTGGTTTGTTTTGACATGTACAGCAGGTAATATACGTAGTTTTAATTATTTTTGGGATAAAAAATTACCTAAATTCAAAATATCCTAAGCTACGGTGCTCAAATCTAGTCACTCACCAAGTCACAAAAGTTTCGCCTTGGGGTTTGCCAAAGAGCATTCTGGGCGTAAAACTAGCTGACAGAATACGGAACACCACGCAAAGCTCCGAAACGGGGATCCTAGACGTAGGCAAAAAAGCTGCCAAGCTAAAATGGGATTGTGCGGGTCATGTCACCCACATGCATAGTGACCGCTGGGCAACAGTCTCCACACGGTGGAGGATGGACGGGTGCTCCGCCGAGGCCAGCCCAAGAACTTACCCATCCACATATTTTTTATTAACGAAGCAATAAATGCGCAGCCACCATGAAAAAGGGCCAATTATGAAACTAGACATTTTATAAATGGCCCTTTTTTATATTGGCTTCTGCGTATTTATTCCTTCGATAAGATGGCTAAATAAAGAAAAGTGTAAAATCGTGACGAATGTTCCGCCAACGTTATTTTTAATTCTAAAAGGAACTTCAAACTTGACTTTGATTAAAATAAGTATGATGGAGGTATTCCAGTTGTTTTAAGTTTTTTTTTTTGTTTCTTATAGAGAGAAGCTATTGTGGTAAAAATAAACCTACCCTTTCAGAAAAGTTTGTAGAGTTCACAGTTCAGCACCCTATTTACGTAACACATCAATGTCAATCTGTTTCATTTTGATAGTTCAACCACATTCATTGCGTTATTTACGTTGTTGAGCAAATTATATGAGTCAGGCATTTGATTTTGTGGGTCATAGTATCTTACTAAACAAATGTGAAAAATATGGTATCCATGGTGTCGCTCTAGATTGGATAAAGTTACAGGCCTACAGCAATGTGTTGGAGTTACTAATTTAAATGTTAATCTTGAATCCACTGTCTACAGATCCTCATCAAGACAGAATAAATATGGCGTACCATAAGGGAGCGTTTTGGGCTCTTTGCTATTCTTACTTTATATTATTGATTTACCAGATTCAATAAACTATGATAGTGTTCTATTCGCTGATGATATTTCTGTTATAGTTCCTAATATCACTAAAAGTTCAATCCATGAAAATAAAATACACGAAGCTGTAGCTGTGTGAGTAGAATGCATGACTGTGTTAAATAAATTATATTATGTTTAAATAGTGTAATTGGCTTCGGCTTTAAAATAAATATCTTAAACAAAATTCATAAAATTTCGTACGTACAAAAGCAAAATCTCCGATAGTATTAATATTAAAATAAAAGACAAAAACATAGAAGAAACAGAAAGTATTAAATTCTTAGGTATAACTCTAGAAAAAAAATGTAATTGGAAACAACATAAGAGTATTAACAACGTATGCAGTAAACTAAATAGATTTGTGTATGCTTTAAGAAAACTTCGTATTGTGTCAGACGAAAAAACAGCCCGCATAGCATATAGTGGGTATGTTGAATCAATATTAAGATACGGACTAATAATATGGGGCAATTCAATAGACAATATGTGTATATATATGTGTGTATATGTATGTGTATATGTATATATATTTATATGAATAAGTTTATGCTTTATGTATGTATGTACATATTTATTGTATATGTAGATGGTACACCGCTGACTACCTGCAGTATTGTCTCTCCTATTACCTTTAATCCATCCAAAGGTTGTCTGTAAAAGATCGCTTTAAGCGATAAGACCGCCCATTGTGTCACCCTATGTAAAATTTCTAAATTTATGTCTGTGATTTTTATGGTGTACAATAAATATCTATCTATCTATCTATATATTTATTGTACAAAATAAATGTTTAAGAGCTATATGCGGTGTCGGTAAGCTTGAATCTTGCAGGCCTTTATTAAAAAAACTGAAACTATTGACATTAACCAGCATGTATTCGTTTTTCGGTTTTTGTGAGGAAACATAATTAATTCTTTAGATTCAAAGGTGACAATTACTTACACAAAACAGAGACTAAGAGACACAACAAAACATTTTGTTCCTTTTTGCAATACAACTATTCAAAAATAGTTTTTATCATTTATGTGCATAAGTTACCAAAGATCATAAGAAAGCTCCCATTTAAATATTTAAAAATTAAACTATGTAGATGGTTGATAGAAAACTGTTTTTATAGTTTACAAGAATTTCTGCAACATAAAGAAAAAATATACTTTAAGTTTTTCTTTTATTTTGTGATGTGCTTTATTTAGTTTAAAAATTGTTGTTACATAAAATGTTATTTTTAGGTTAAGTTTTGTTTTTTAAGTGTTTTATATTTGTATATTATTTGTTAAGTGTTACAAAATATGGACTGTACATTAAACCACCAACGTTTACAACTGGTAACACCCGTGTTTTCTGCAAATAAATGATTCGTATTCCTATTCTTATTCAAACAAATTTTTCAAACATATGAAGCAATATCCTTCAAAATGAATCAGATCATGATTGATCGCGTGTTACGCAATCAAAGTGTCCAGTCCACATCAAAATAAATGTCACTGAGAAAGAAACTAGAGATACATAGTTTGATTCTCGCCACGGTGTCCTTGGTTAGCACGTGTGTTTAGAATTTTTAGCTGTTTTTTGAGTAATTGTTGATACTTTTGTTACTATTTAAGTGTGTTGTTCTTGTGTTTGTTACGGCTTGTATTGTGATTGTCCTTTATTAAATCTCGTAGCATCCAAGATGGATGAGAATAAACCCCCTGACCCTGATACCCCACATATTTCAGGTTCCTTAACTGCCATTTCTCCGAATCCTCTTGCTTAATTCGCGGATTTTGTCTGTAGCGTTACGGATATGGATGTTACACAATCCCAACAGAACTCACGCAAACATCCGAGTGATAAAGAAACCCTGTCAGCTACCCTTCCGAGTAAGCAACAAAAAAGCCAAATCGGACGTATAAAATACTCCGCTTTGGATAAGGCCCCTTACGTTGTCCACGTTTCTCGTATAGAGTCTCAACCAAATGCTGGTACCACCCTACATCCCGTTAATTTTGGTAAGTTTCTTATAAACGCCAACATAGCGAACATTGTCCGTGGTGGTGTTAACAGAGTTGGTAGAAACCGTGTGTCTGCAGAGTTTGTTTCCCCTCAGGATGCTAACTCTTTCTTAGTAAACAGTTTGTTGTCAAAATATAGTTATACTGCATCAATTCCTACTTTTAATATCACAAGAATGGGTGTTGTTACCGGTGCTCCCTCAAATATTACGGAAGAAGAAGCTATGACATATTTATCTGTGCCTGCAGGCTGCGGGCAAATACTGAAAGTCTGCCGTATTCATAGAAAAATCCAAAAAGATGGGATTAATGAGTGAAAACCCACTGAAACATGTGTTCTGACGTTTGACGGACAAGTACTACTAAAAAGGATTTACTGCTGTTACACATCTCTCTCTGTTGAGCAGTACATATTATACCTGACAATTCAATGCCGCAAGTGTTGCAGATTTGGACATGTGGCGAATGTTTGCAGGCCACGCTGCAGTAAATGTGGCCACGATCACCCTGGTGATGGTTGCAACATTTCTGAGGGCGAGGCCTTCTGTGTGCTTTGCTCCGGTAATCATTTCGCTAATAGCAAGTCATGCGCCGAACATGGTAGACAGAAAGCATTAGGACTGTAATGGCTGAACAATGCATTCCATATGTTGAGACTAGCAAAATTATTCCTACAGATTCCCGTAACTATGCCAATGTCACCAAGACTCCAATTTCTCAGTCATATTGCAAAACTGTGACACTTAAACCTCTCTTACCGCTCTTAATTACAACAATGTCTCTTCAAATAATACCAGTTCTACTATTGAACTACTTATACAACTTTTACCTACTGTTAATTCTTCTTCTTCTTCCAATTCCCAAACACCGTCCAACGTTGCCGAACAACTTATTTCTCTACTTCTACAGATTAAAAATCTCGTCTCGCCAAGTATTCGAACTCGCCAAGTAAATCTCGTCTCGCCACGGAGCGCGCGCTTCACACCGCGTGTGCTCGGATCTCGCGTAGCAAGTCCACACCGACCGCGCATTTGGATCGCGCTCCGGCCGCACACGATCGGAGCGCGCTGGATAATCCGGCTCAGCTAATAATCTGCTGCACCTCAATTACAGCGTAACACACTTTCAATCATAATCTGAAGGATTTTGCAGGAAACTGCTAATCTATTGCTTCTTAATATTATGTTTTAAAATTTCGTCTGCCCGCAATGTAGTGACTCAATAAATGTTGTTCGATTATCAAAACGAAAAGCATTGCCAATGTAACTTTTACACTTAGGTACCCACACTTACCGCACTGATATTATTTGACCTTATTTGACGAAGTTTTTTGAGATGCGAAACAAAAAACAAAAATGATTTATGGGTGTTATGGCTAGCTTATCGTCTTTGCTTGTTTTATTTCCGCTCCTCGTTTTTCCGTCACGTAACAAGAAAATGCGAAGATGATTCTTTTAGCACATCATTTTTAGGGTTCCGTATTTCAAAAGGAAAAAAACGGAACCTATATTGGATTACTTCGTTGTCAGTCAATCTGTCAAGACCCTTTTTTCAGGAACGCTTGGAGGTATCAAGTTGAAATTAATATCAAATACGGTCTACGGTTCCTTGGACATCAACGGAATAAAAAGACAATGGCCATAGTGACACATGTCCTAGAACCAATAATTCGAAGACATGTGACATCTACCAACCCGCGCTGGGCACGAGTGGTGGATTACGGTCCACTCGCTCTTGCAGGGAGCAGGCTTGTGTCCCAGCAGAGAGCACATTATAGGCTGATTACACATCACGAAAAAACCGTGTATTAATTCGTCCTACTGCCGATTCCGTCGTCCCACTGGTGAGACGAACGGGAATAATTTAGTAATTAAATTTTTTATTCCCATTGGCTACTAAATAATTGTAGTCTGGTTGTTCAATGGTAAAAAAACAGTTAAGTATTTATTCTAACTAATAATATTGTAAATGCGAAAGTGAGTTTGTTTGTTTATTTGTTACGCTAAAACGGCTGAACGAATTTGGATAAAATTTGTCACACAGTTTATATCCTGGATTTGACACATAAGATATAATATAATAAGTTATTGAATGTTTCTACTCTAGAAATGTATAAGTAATCATTAGTGAAGAATTTGCATGTCGGAGGGCAGATAATTATGTTTGTGTTTGTGATTTCTTGCAAAACTTGTCTTTTTCAAAAGAACTGTCTTTAGAAAAATTTAAGCTCTGTCTTTAAAGACACAAATAGATATTTTCAATAGATAGCTTAAATTTCTAATTGAGCGCTCTGCAGATCTAGTCTAAGTGTCGAAATTTGTTCTCGTAGTTTCTTAATTTCATCGTCTTTGTACTCGGACATTTCTGGTACACTCGTCACAGTCTCATTTAATTTTTGACAAGTAGTGACCTCACTGTCCAAGCATTGAATCCAACTTTGTTCTAGTACGACGGAATGTAATATTATCCAAGAAGTTCATGTTGAATCAACTCAAGTTTCGGGTTAAAGTATGAAATTGCCGATATATAGAATTTAAAAAAGAAAGAAAAGAAAACAATTTTGACAAATGTTTTTTTTTTAAATTTAACATATTTATTTAATCAAAATAATTCCATTATTATCTATAAATTGCAACCATCAAATAGAAAGGTCATTTACGCCTTTGCGATTGAACTCTTGTGATCTAGATTCGACAAACTGTGTGAAAGCATTTTGTACTGCCTCCTGAGAAGAAAACTTTTTATCACGTAGAAAATTGTCCAAATCACGAAAAAAATGGTAGTCCGTTGGAGCAAGATCTGGCGAATACGGAGGGTGACGAATGGTGTATAATTGCAGTTCCCGTAGAGTTAAAACGGTTTCTCGTGCTGTATGAGGTCTCGCGTTATCATGGAGCAATAATGTTGAAGATCGATTCACGAGTCGGGGCTGTTTGACTGCTAATTTTGCTATCATTGTTCGGAGTTCGGCACAGTAGACATCTGTCGTTATTGCTTGACCAGATCAGAGAAAGCTATAGGGCCAATAACACCATGCTGAGACCACCAAACAGTTACCATTACCTTTTTATTGGTAAGCTTTGCTTTAGGATACTGTTGCGGCGTTTGACCCTCCCGCTCTGGGTGGAGCGGGAGGGCGTGTCAGACTCTTACTGACTAAAACCCACCCGTGTTCCTTCTGTTGCCTGTGCAATGCCAGGGGGCCACGGTATCCCTTTCGCACTTTCCCGCAACCCCGGCAGGCAATGGTCTCATCGGACCCCTTCACTCGCTGACAATCTTTGAGGCGCGCGTGGAACACAACGCGCCGTCGACCCGGGCTTGGTCCTTACCGGACGGCGAGCTACCCATTGCTCACCGTCCGCAAGCCCGCGCCTATGGCGGTGGAATCAGCGATTGATTCCCGACGCCCAGGGCGTCTCCTCCTGCGGCGGCTAGAGCCGTGAGGGCGCGAAATTTGCCTCTCCCTCACGCGTTCCTCCTCCTCCTTTGCGAGCATTACTGCTTCGCAGAAGGAGGTGACGGACTCCCATGCTCTCTCGCTCCGTACCATGGCCTGGACCAGGGTCGGACGCAAGAGATCCCCCGCCACCAATCGCCTCCACGAGGACACGGCGGTGCTCTGCCCAAGCCGGGCATACCTCCACCGTGTCCTCCGGGCGATCCACGCAGTGATGACACCCGGGCGTTTCCTCCCGCCTTATCCGAAACAGGTACCTCCCGAAACAGCCGTGTCCGGTGAGGACCTGCGTCAGGCGGAAGGTGAGGACGCTGTGGCGCCTGTCCGGCCACTCCTCAAAGAGGGGACTTATCGCCGCAATAGTGGCGTGCCCAGTGGCGTTTGACCTGGGGTCAGCCATTGCATTTTTCGCTTACTGTTATCTTAAAGAATAAACAAACGATTTATTATTATAAAAAAATAAATAAATAAAAGAATCAACTTTTCATCACATGTCACAATTCGATCCAATATTCCTTCATTTCTGTATCGATTCAACAAGGCAACATCAGTTTCAACACGCGTTTCTTTCTGCAGATCAGTCAAATCATGAGGCACCCTTTTCTCATAGTTTTTTATTTTATTGATTTGACGCAAATGAGTCAATATTGTTGTAGTTTGGCTCGGATCGGCTTCCACCATCTCTCGTCTTCCACGTGGTTCGTTCTTCAAATCAAAGTTTCCATCACGAAAGCGTTTAAACCAAAATCGCACGGTGCGTTCATTAGCAGTTCCCTCTCCAAACGCAACATTGATATAGCGAGCTTTTTCTGCCACGTTAGTTACTCGAATTTTCGAAGTATCCATCTTTCTTGTCTAAGCTGAATAAAAAAAACAACTGAAAGTTGATAGTCAAATGTTGCACCTTTTTTAAAGGAAGAACTTCATAGGTATCATGTGAAAAAAGTTTCACTCAAAAATCTCAAACCATGAAGGTTCTATGTCAATTCGAAGTACCTATTACAATAAAACGGCAATTTCATACTTTAACCCCTAATATTATATTAGTTTGAAATTAAATATTTAAAAAAATTAATCAATTGCTGGGGTTTGAACTCACGGCACCTCATGAATGCGGTTTCGATGATGCTTCCTTAGCTAATTAAGTTGTCGAGTATGTAATCTGCAATTTATTTGCTAAACAAGTAATAAAAGTTCCAGTTTGAACTACAACAGTACTAGTCAGTCTAAAATCAACTTTATTTATACTAACATAAAATTGATGTTTGTTTAAGTGGAAATAACTTCAATTGGAAACAGGGATTTAAATAGACTCTAGGCGAAATGCGACAGTTGTGCAAACATTTTATCCCCATACAATGTTTGCACAACTCAAAGAAATGTAGGGAACAGCAGAATTTGTATCGCAATTTCAGTGTTGGTCCCTTTGTAAAAGTCATTCATTATGATGAGTACGATGTTGATTATTTTTTCTGTAGATACAGCTGATTATTTTCGCTATTTCAGGGATGTACCTCAGTGGTGCCCGTGGTATAAAAAAGAAAAAGAAAGAAAATATGTTTGTTTTGTTGTTTGTTTATGTTTATGTTTGTTTGTTTATGGTATGTAAAATAACTCTAAAGAATGGTAAGTACCGTTCTTTAGAGATCTCTTTTAATTTATCTTCTGTTCCGATTTTAATAAAAATTTTAGCTGATTAAAAAAACTGAAGTTTTAATTGACTTTTATCGCTGACTCTAGGTAGAGACAGCAAAATAATATGTCGTAATTAGTATTAGCCGTAATTTACGTTTATGCAAAACATGCTACAAATTCAAGGCAACTGTTTAAATACAGATAAAACGTCACAAGTATATATATAGGATTGTGTGTGCTAACTACGTGGTTTACAACTTTGTTTTACAGTTTATGTTATGAAACTAGGTTCAATCTATTCATGGAACATGTCCAATGTAATATATGGCTCTCTACCATTTATTCAAAAACTACGATTAGGTACCCACGTAAAAATATACTGATTACCTATTTGAGAATAGAGGGTGGCTCATGCCTAAATAATAAAGTACGTCAAACCGTTGGTCCCAGATGTCATTTGTTGTAACAGTCGCTACACTCAAGTCCGAAAGTCTGAGAACTAGTATTACTAAAGGGGTATCGTATTACCCAGTAAAGGTACCATTCCGTACCCGACTGGCGGCAACTGCAGGCGACGTGTTGCGGCGTCATGTTGCTTCAGTCATGATTCCGAACCCGACCGCAGGCGGCAGCAGCCCGTATTCCAGTCGGTAGATAGAAGATAGAAATACTGTTATCGCTCGAGTGTTGGCGGCACTACTGAGGCCCTAGTATGAGTTTCTTTTAACCACCTCGACTTTACGCTTTGACCGCGTTCGGCGCTCCGATTGGCAGCCGGCCGGCCTTCACTAGTGAAGGGCCAATCAATCAAAATGCGGTCGATCCTTAAAGTCACGGTAATATATTGATAATATTACCGTGGTAAAGTCAAGATGCTTAAAAGAAACTCACACTAGGCCCTCTGGTCTGCGGTTGGGTTACACGTGTCGCCCGTCACTCGCCCTAGCTGCCAACGACGTGTCGCTAGTAACGGAAGGTATTTCATTGAAATTCATAGAAACCAGTCGTGTCGCGGCAACACGTCGCCTGCAGTTGCCGCTTGCGGTCGGGTACGGAATGGAACCTACACTGGGTTGTGGAGGTCAAATAGGCAGTCACTTCATGTAAAATACTGGTATTCAGCTGCATCCGGTCAGACTGGAAGCTGACCTCAAAAGGCTTGGCAGATGATGAGGTACCAAATAGAGACAATTTTCATTTTCAATTGGCCATCGCTTTCAAAGCGCTTCGTATTTCTACGACGACTTTTAACAGGATTGACATCATTTTTTCTGTAGCATATATCAATCCAATATAACGGGTGTAAAAAGACGCAGACTCGTACTCGACATAATTACATTTGAGGTCCATTGTAACTTAGAGAGTTGTATTGATGATTCGAATTACGAGTATTATAATTCTGTAAATACATTTATTTGTTACGACCTGACTGGCCAGCAAATTGCAAAAAAATGTAAAAAAAACCCAAACTAGGCACAGCCTGTAATCTTGGTAGCCCAATATCACTGGTAAAGGCAGATTGCATTCGAAAGTTCAGTATGACACAGCATAGCAAGACACAAGTTATAATTAATTATGAGAATAGTGATTATACAATTATTCATAAATGAAAATGATATAATATTAAAATCTGATAATAAAAATAAATAAAATAAAATTCATAACATTGGTGGACATGCATTGAAAACATCAGTAAACATGATGACATTATTAAGTCGAAGGGTGAAATAGTATAGTGTTTGTGCGAGTGTGTGTATGTATGTATATATGTGTGTATGTGAGTTTAAATGAAGGGACACGATTGACTCTCTGAGTGTGTTTGCGTTAAATGCTACTCACTTCAAGGGACACAGGATATTTTCTGTTTCATGATAGGTCAGGTCCTGAAGCCATGTTTTTAAAATAATTTTAGCTTCCAGTGTATTTTGGACGGACTCTTAGTGTGGATTTGTTAATTGAGTTAAATACTCGAATAGGGAGAAAAAGTGAAAACCGGGTAGCAAATACATTGCTAATCCGTGGGATTGGTAATCTATCAGGTCCTTTGGGTGTGTTTAAATTGTCACCCCGACGCAGCAATAAGTTTAAGAAGGGATTTCAGGATGTAAAGCTGCCGAACACGTAAGACTCCTGCTTCCTTGTAGAGTTTGTCTGTAGAATAACGTCGCGGTATTCCAAGGAAGACTTTAAGAACTGCCCGTTGAATACGTTCGAGTTTAAGCATATAGGACCCCCTAGGACCTAGGACCTGATGGCATCCCTCCTTCGTTTCTGAAAAGAGTTGCCAATCACTTATGTGAACCCCTACATTTGCTATTCAATAAATGTATCAGCGAAGGCATTTTTCGCGATGTATGGAAAATGGCTCATTTAACCCCCGTCTTTAAAAAAGGATCGAGGGATGACGTAGAGAACTACCGTCCGATCTCGATTCTGTCCACCTTGTCGAAGCTTTTTGAGAGACTAGACGAAATTTATCCTACTTTACACAAGGCTATAATCAAAGAACAGCACGGATTCGTCCAACAAAGATCTACGTATACAAATCTGCTTGTTTTTGTAGATCATGTTTTTGAGAATATGGATAATCGTTTTCAAACTGATGCAGTATATACAGACTTTCAGAAAGCTTTTGACAAGGTGGACCACGAATTACTTTTACGCAAAATTGCTTTTAATGGTATTCGCGGAAATCTATTGAGATGGTTCACCTCTTACATAAGAAACCGTACTCAAAAAGTTGTTATAAACGGATTTCAATCAGAGCAGATTACCGTCACATCCGGGGTTCCTCAGGGCTCAATTTTGGGCCCTTTATTATTTACATTGTTTATAAATGATATTAGCGCTTGTTTTAATAATTCGAACTTTTTACTATACGCAGATGACTTGAAAGTCTACAAAACTATAAAAAGTATTGATGACTGTTTGATGCTACAAAGTGACTTGGATCGGCTGTCTAACAACTGCACCTTAAACAAACTTTCATTGAGCTTATCTAAATGCTATTCGATTACATTCACTAAAAACAAAAAGCAGCACACTTATAGCTATCATTTGCTAAATACACAATTAAAAAAAGTATACTCTTTGCGTGACTTCGGTGTGATTCTAGACTCCAAACTTCACTTTGATGTCCACGTGGACAACATTATCAACAAAGCCCTTAAAATGTACGGTTTTGTTATGCGCAACAGTAAAGAGTTCAAGCGTCCATCAACCTATAGATACTTATATATATCACTAATTAGGCCTTGTCTGGAGTTTGCTACTATCGTATGGAATCCCTATTACGCAAAATATATTGACTCGATTGAGACTGTTCAACGCAAATTCCTAAGAGCTCTGCATTACAGATGCTATCACAGCCACGGATCGTATGATACGTTGCTTAATAATTACAAACTGTCAACCCTAGAATCCAGAAGACTGCTTCTTGGAGCAATGTTTCTACATGGTATTGTGCATAACAAATATGATTGTTCAGACTTAATAAATAAACTTTGTTACATCGTTTCGAGGACAGTTGTGCGTAGATAAGCGCTTACTATCTATTAATATTAGGCACGTCTGTAACTCAAATGCTGGCTTTCCTGCTCCTCTGCGTCAACTTGTGGATTCCTACAACACTAGATTCGAAAGCATAGATATTTTTAATCTAACATCACATCAATTTAGAAAAACTGTGGTTGATTCTATCTTAACTTTATAATTATTGTTAAGTGGTGTATTTATTTATTTTTATATAGGTATATATATATAATTATATTATTTTTTTTTTCTTCTTTCTATCCCATAAACATCGTTATTAATTAGCATTCATTCAGTAATTTATCATGCACTCATGTACACTGTTTGTATTTTTTTTCTCACGTAGCATCAACATATTAGTAATAGGTGGATAATGTTGTTGGTAGTATGATAAGTACTTTGTTTAATTAGTAGTTAATTGTATAATATTTAATTGAACTCCTGTTTTATATCCCGAAATAAATAAATAAATGAATAAAGGACTTGGCCGCGCTACCCCAGACGCCTACACAGTACTGCAGCAGCGATTGACAAAGAAAAAAGATAAACTTTTTTGCATATGTCTTTCGGGGCACACTGGCGCGTAGAGATTTCATTACATAAATCAACTTACGGGTTTTTTTGGAGAGTGTCGAGATATGTTCCTTAAAAGACATATTCTGGTCAATTGTGACACCTAAATATTTGATTAACCATAACCAGAAGCAGGTTGGTCATACCAAACCCACAGCATACAATTACTCCGAGCCTCCCTGTGCGCCCCCGCCCCGTGCTCATTTCAGCCTACCACTTTCCTTCTTGACAAATGCCTACTTGTTTCTCCAGCAACACCCGCAGCCTCACACATAGCCTGAACAATATAACCGTACAATGTACTTATAACTTTACTATGGCTACCAATATTACAGGTGTTATCACAACAACTATGTAATTCTGATGGAAAATCAATTAATTTCAGTCTATCATTACATTTTGTCATGTACACGCGTATTTGTTCGGAATTCCTCTCACCCCACACAACTTTATTTTGTGGTACATTAATGTCAGAACGCATTGGCGTTATCACGTTTAGATTGCGTTCTATTACAAGAAGAAAATGATCCGACCATATCACATCAGCTAACGTACAGCTGACTTAGTCACTACACAATGATCGAGCTAGCGCTTGGAGCCATGTGACTCACTGAGAAATGTGTGTGTATCTGAATGGTGTTCAGACTCACACACTCCTCTCCCTAAGATATCAGCATCAATACAGGTCCATTCTTCGTCCTTACAAAATTCTAATAATTCATCGAAAAAAAACTTCGAGGGATGCGCATTGTAATCACCGAGAACATAAACGTAATTTACATGCGTTTAAAAGTTAAAAAAAAAAAACTACTTAAAAGCGAAACAGAAAATGAAAAATTAAAAAATCTGAAGGGAGAATTCTCCCTTCAAATTCCCCATGTATGTATGTTGAGCAATTATTTATACCTTAGGCTTCCAAAGGTATAAATAATTGCTCAACATACATTGGGGTGTTTCGGGAAACTGAACGAAATTAACTTTAATAAAAAAAAAGAAAATCTATTTTTGTCGGACTCTATTACCTACTATCATATATATTTCCTCAAAGCGGGCGGCGGCGGGTCGGTGCGGTATATTGGTATTTTATAGATAAGCGTTGTTGGCATGCAACGTTGTAGCAATGACAGTCATACTGCTATCTCACCACACAGTAATGAATGTAAACGTGGTATAAATATATACGTGATATTAACATGATACACGCAGAAAACGTTTAATGCCCTGCGTGTGCAATACAACAATGCTTTTAGGATACTGCTGTCGCTGCCTCGTTTCTGTAGCGCGTCAGGGATGTTCGCAGCAGCGCGTACAGACGACTTCTTTGCGATCATTCGTAAAAGATCCGCTTCACTACTGCGTCTGATGCGGGGCAGCGACAGTGGTCTTCTGAGCATTGTTGCTAGTAAAACTGAAGGCTGCCTTATGGGACCTGTGCGCAGTGCATGTACCTACTGTTGCCAGGTGTCTCTGTGAGGTGGCGTAATTAAGTTATTGTGTGTTTTAGTCTGTTATACTAACATAGGTTAAGGAATACTAACAAATGTATGGGTTATACCTGAATTAAAGATAAATAAATAAATAAAATTACCCACAACAGATAAATTGTCCAACCAGCTTTTGTTAGCGGCTTAAAGCGAGCGAGCGATAAGGTTCAAAGTTGATTGGGAAAATTTGACAGTTTCGGGTAGGTTGACCTGCTGGCGTCTGTACATAATTATTATAAGTATATTTTATTATTTTTATTGCTAATATCTGTATGAAACGGACAATCTGCGTTCAGTATTGAACTATTAAAAAAGCTTCAACGATTTACGACATCACAAATCAAAAATACAGCCATCTTTGACAGTTAGATTTGAGATTTGACATGACAATTAGTGATGCCCAAACATTCGTTTCACACACGTCGATAAGATAAAATTATTTATTTGTCCAAAACATAAGTCGAAAAAGAAGCATCGAGAGCGAGATTACTTGAGTTTACCACCTGCTCACGGATGTCATACGCATCCGTACGTACTTTAATTTTCAACGTTTTTCGCTCTAGGGTAGAAATAGAAATATCATTTATTTGCTAAAAACATGGTATTAAAGATGGTAATGTTAATAATATGAACAAAAATGTTTTACTTAATAGATATAGGTAAGCGTGCAAATGTTACATGCATAACGAAACAATCAGTCATCATGCGATTTTATGTTCCAGGAACTCCCTAACACTGTAAAAACTATTGACAGATAGCCATTTGTATAATTGAATTTTGAACAATCTTGTATTAAATGTTTTAAATTTATTTGGTATTCTATTGTATACCTGAACACACATAAACATGCAGCTTTTATTATATTTCGTAAGCCTTGTATTCTATGACGCTTCTGTAGTGACTTGTGCGACGTTTTTTTTGGTACCATCCTTAGATACGAAAAGAATTCAACAACAAAACCAATTTTCATATCCTTAACCATGCACCATATTTATATAGTATTATTATTACTTATATTTTTCTTTACAATTATTATACTTATGGGCGTTTGTGCACTACCTCATATTCGATTCATATTGATGTTGTGTACGAACAGCATAAAAACGGATCAGAAATTCACGAATGGGCGCTGTGCATTCACACATAGTCGATTCGTATTCGTGATTCGTTTTGGGGAATTTTTCATGATCTATTTACGAATCGAATACGAGAGTCCACGTGCACCGATCCAAGATCGAGTATTCACTAAAAAAATTCGTAGGCAGAGATCGCGTTCATAATGTATGCAGATTTTTGCTAGTTAGTTATAGTAGTAGAAGTAGCCATTCCTAAACGTAGATCTCTGTGGAGAAGAACGGGCTGGAAACTCTAAGGACACTCTTTTAAATATAGAAATTACAAAATTCTGGTTACATTACTCTTGTTGATTCTATATGTGAGAATAATGTAAAAAAAAGACAGGAGATGACCAATCTCAACTGATGGCACATGACGCGTGGATCAGCACCATCTAGCTCAACCATTTTGTAGGGAACCGAATGATCTAACACAGTCGTCACCATAAATATGAGTGGCGCGAAAATCTGCATACATTATGAACGCGATCTCTGCCTACGATTTTTTTTAGTGAATACTCGAGTCTTGGATCGGTACTCAAATTAATATACCACCCAATAAAATAAGTTACAACCTAAACAATTTATGTAACAAGAGCAAATTCCCGCAGATCAGAACACTTTGAAGAAATAATCAAGTTTATATTAATAAGTCTTCCATTGTGTAACTAATCCTTGAAAGACAATTCTACTGAAATGTATAAGATTAGGTTTTTATTAAATTGGATATTCAATCTTGATACTTGAATTCCTACATTATATAAACGGGTGAAGGAAAACATCGTTAGTAAATTATGAATGTCCTAGAACAAAAACAATTAAGACATGTTATCCACCAACCCGCACTTGGCCCGCGTGGTAGATTACGGCGCACTTACTTTCACAGGAGAACTTCAATAAAAACTTTTTTAGAAAAAAGTACAACCGGCTTCCAAAAAAACACTACAAAGTGAAAAATAACAATATTTTGGAAGTCTGTGTCGTTGGTTTTGTATTTTCGTTGTTACATTTTTCGTTGGTTATAAAAAAAATTATTAAAAAAAACATCTGAATTACTGAATTATCTGTATTTTTAACAGACTTCTAAAAGGAGGAGGTCATCCTCCTTTTAGAAGTCTGTTAAAAATACATATCTACATAGTTCAACCAATCTGCTTAGCCTTTTCCAAACTATATTGGAGTCGGCTTCCAGTCTAACCGGATGCAGCTAAATACCATACATGGAGCGACAGCCTATCCGACCTCCACAACCCAGTAACTGGGTAATATACGATACCCCTTGATAAGACTGGTTGTCAGACTTTCGGGCTTCTGACGACCCGTAACGACTGCCAAGGATCCACAAATGACAGCCGAGACCAACGGCTTAACGTGCTTTCCGAGGCATGGAGGATTCTCGGTATATAAAGATGGTCACCCATCCACGGACCAACCACGGCAAGCATAGCGTAACCTGATGGATCGACCCGTGCAGCTGTTATTATTTAGCCAAGCTTGCAACCCAAAAAGGCTCAGCTTAAACGAGTGACCCAAATATTGGACTATTCCGTATTCCACCTTTGGCAGAGAAACCTTAAAAACATTGCCTGATTAAAAATAATAAACAAAAAAAAACGGCTGCATAAACGGCAGACCACGAAAATTCATTTGACGGGGATATTGGTTTTATGTACCCTGTAAGCACTCATGAACTGTGCATTCTGACTAAAAGTGGTGAATTTAAATTGAAAATACCCTGTATATTGCATACTCAAAACAAATAAAGTTGATATTCGTTTTTTATTATTTTTATTATTCTGAACAATGGGGGTCGTTTATTAAACATTTACATAATATATAAGCTAACTGACATAAAATAATAATAAATAATGTTTATGTATATAAAAAGAGGGGAAAAAATGATAATTATAGCGAATTTAAAAAAAAGTTGAGTACTTAAATGAAATGAAATCTTTTAATTCCAGATAAAAATCCAAATTAAACTTTCAATATGTATATACACACATAGATAACGGAATAAATATACGATATCATAAATATGACCCCCGCAGTCACGATGTTCACTTACTAAGTTACTAACACTGTTTTCGAGTTAAAAGTCAGCAACCTAGGTACGATTAAAGAAAAACTATTCTTTAATGTCAAATGTGTGTATCTCATGGCCTATTCTGTAAAAATCTCATCTAGAGAACGTAAGTAAATTGAGCTTGAAGTGAGCTGCAATCTAGTGTCAAGGGGTGAAAGACAGCCTACTTCACACAGCTCACTTCTCTTTTCACGGAGAGATTTTTACAGAATAGCTACGGGTGGAATGACAACTCACTCTTAACTTAACGTTAACTGCCTTTCCTACTGTTCAATGCATGCCGTGTCAGCCTTTAATTAAGGCTACTATAAAATGTAAAAATTAGATGGTATTTTAACATGTATTTTTGGTGTATGCTTTGTTGGTTGCCCTTAAATTAAATAAATAAAGGTGCTGATAGACTTGAGCATTCACCTTTAGGTACAATTCCGTAGCCGGTAATACTACTAGTTTCTATGTATTTCTATAAAATACCTTCCGTAGCTAGCGACAATTAATTATATAAATAAGGTAATTCATAGAAATACTAGAAACCAGTAGTGTCGCGACGACCCGTCGCTGCTACCTGCAGTCGGCTACAGAATTTACCTTTAAGGTTAAGCAGAAAGCCGCGAAGCGACTCCGGTAGAACAATTTCCATGAAGTTTCCATAGAAATTGTTCCACCAAAGTCGCGTCGCGCCGTCGTGTCACGTCTGTTTGAGCCTTTGAGCTCATTTCACTTAAGTTCTTTAGGTGAATTTTTTACAAGATATAGAGCGGCTGATTCTTAGAATGACAAAAAAAAAAAAATGAAATGGATGAATTATGAAATGGAGACTATCTCAAACAGAATGACAGACACTACGCTATGAAATTTTTTCTAAATATTTCCTAAAACCCGATCAGTGGTCGCAAGCACTACTGCTGAACATGAGGTCCTGGGTTCGATTCCCAGGTCGGGCAAAGTGTCTTAGGGTTTTTCTTTCTGGAATTTCTTAGTAGCAGCCCGCAGTCTGGATTTGTGCCCAGTTGATGGCAATAGGCTCGCCCCCTATTACATGGGACTTAAACATAATTGGCGAAATGTGGGTGTACTATAGGTACACCTCTGCCCAACCCTTCGGGGAAACAAGGCGTGATGTTATGTATGTTATATTTTACGCTTGTCGGTTTTCATACTTTTTACCAAATCAGCGTGATCCGGCGCCGACTATAATCATATAGGAACTTGTCTTCGTTTATTGCCGACGGTTCGCGCTAATTGGCGCCGCCCAGCGTTCTTCAAGAATACACCCTTGGTCCTCAAAGCGGTGACGGACGTGAAGAACCGTTATTAGGCTTAAGCTGCCAAATGGCAAATACGTAACCCATATAGTTTCATGTTGTCCGTCTGTCTGTCCGTCGAAACACAGCCGTTTTTGAGGGCTGTCTTTTATTGCCAAGGAAATTCACCGCAAAAGAGCGAATTTGTAAAGTAGGGCAAAAAACCATCCTGCACGTCGTACAACATTATATTATAATATGTATATGTAGTCAGAAGGCTTCCTAATAAATTTCAGAGTCAGTATTTGCACAATCTCCAATATCAGGCTGAATTTGGCCGTACCTATGTAGGACCCTTATTACGCTTCAGTGAACAACCCATTATTACAGTACCAGCGCCAAAACGATTCTTTTCTACAATTTTTTTCTTTTCACATTCCTAAAATAAAATTGGATGGAATGAAAAACGTTTTTTACTGGAGTCAGTTATTACACGCTAATTAAGAAACTTAAATGGTTTTTGCTAGAAAGAACTACTTTTTAATGAAGGAACCTTAATAACAGACAGAATACAATTAAATACTTCGAAAAAAAAATTGTTTCATTAATAACTTAACAAAACGAATAAAGTTTTTAATAAGTACAGAAAAAGTTATGATTTTGGATTGATGAAAACTTCTATGTTATAATTCTATTAAGTTTAGAAAAAAGGGAAGACGTTTGTCTTTCGTTATAAAGTAAATTCTAACGGTATAATTTGAGGTATTCTTTTTGTTCCGTTTGAGTACCTAACTAGTGACTCGCCCCATCCTGCTTCGCAAGGCTTTTACGACGTGACTCGAAAACTGGATGTTTTCTTAAAAATTATGTATATTTAAAAAAAAAAAAATGTAACTTGTATTATAGACACTTTATACATAAACATATTCTAAACACACAACAAACACATACACACGTTACGTTCGTTACGTTATTAACATGCATAAACTTTCCGGACAAAATTCACAAATAGATGGTAAAAATTGCTTCAAAATCCGTTGCGTAAGAAGAAAAACACGGTTACACAGACAGACAGGAAAAGCAACTTTAATTTATAATATGTATCGAAGCACATCGCCCGCTCATGGGTGGAATTTGGATGAGGTAGACGCGAGTGAGGAGACCCCCACAATCAAAGATTGGCCTAAGCCCAGAAGTGGGTAAAGTCGGGCTGGGGGTGATAACGATGATATTTGACAATTTTCTTGGCCGTTCTTCTCCATAGGAACTTACTACGCTTTGGAATGGGCAACTAGCTTAATATTTCTGACCGACCGACCCCCTGACAACTCAAAAGTGTCTGTAATTGGTTTATTTGAAATAAATAATTTCGTGTTTGTGTTTGAGATGAGTAGGTAAAGCAATATCGTAAAGTTAAGTTATAATTATTTTCTTCACATGAGAGAAAAAGTAATTTATACAAGAAAAAACCTGCCTAGCCTTTTCCCAAATATGTTGAGGTCAGCTTCCAGTCTAATCGGATGCAGCTGAATACCAGTATTTGACATGGAGCGACTGCCTATCTGACCTCCACAACACAGTAAGTGGGTATTACGATACCCCTTGGTAAGACTGGTTATCAGACTTTCAGGCTTCTGACGACCCGTAACAACTGTCAAAAATCTACAAATGACAGCCGGGACCAACGGCTTAAGGTGCTTTCCGAGGCATGGGGGGTATGTAAAGTAGGTCACCCTTCTACAGACCAACCGCAGCAACCTTAGCTTAACCTGGTCGACCGATCCGTGCGGCTGTTATGACTTAGCCACAAGCCCCTCCAGTATCATAATAAAATCCTGATAAAAAAGCTTCTGACGACCCGTAACGACTGTGTCAAAGATTCACGAATGACAGCCGGAACCAACAGCTTAACGTGCTTTCCGAGGCACGGAGGAGTCTTGGTATGTAAAGGTGGTCACACCACGGATCAACCATGGCAAGCGTAGCTTAACCTGATGGATCGACCCATTACTTAGCCACGAGCTCCTTCAATTTATACAAGCTATAGGATATTACATATTGTAATTAATACAATTATTCTGTTACCTACTTAATTACTCAATCTCAAGGTTGTGATGGTGACAGGGATTCTTTCCAAAAAATAGTGTTTTTATGATATAAAAAGTGATACAAATACAAGGTAAGGTAGTTATGAACGCTGGTAATCGGCGCCGATATGGCGCACTTTTAGCCGAATCAGCACAAATCGGCGCCGATTAATCAGATGGGAACCTGTCGGCGCTTATCAACGACAGTTCGCGCCGATTTAATAATGAGCCTGGGTGAGCTAAATAAACTTTATTATCAGGCTTTAAAGGCCCATAGCGTGTTAGTATTACAAATTACTTAAATCTATGTCAGTATAACAATTACGCACACACACAATCATGTGAGCCTCCTACTATCTCACGTATTTGAATACCGGTCTCTGTGCCGCCATCCAGTGAGATATTAGAAGGCCATCCACCCTGCCGGCTACAGTCGCCACGAGGCTGTTGGGGCTGTCGCGCACCCTACGTGTCAGTGATGCGATTCGCAGACGCAGCAGCGAGCCGAAATCTGGAACACGTGCGTCCGCGAACATCCCCGACGCGCTACAGAAGCGCGGCAACCCCAGCATTACCCGGAACGCGTTATTATATTGGACGCGTAGAGCATTGTACGAGCCCTGTGTATAACTGACCCACAGGGCGCACGTGTACAGCAACTGGCAGTAGGCCCTGAACAGTGTTATTTTTACCTGTCGCGTACACCGTGTGAAGCTGCGGGCCAGCATGTTACACCGGACAGCCAACGCTCTACGTTCCCACTCTAAATCGGCGTCATCCGACAGCCTATCGGTGACCCAGTATCCCAGGTATTTAAAATGAGTCACTCTTTTCAGCGGAACTCTGCCCAAAGTAACCGGTGGAACAACGTCATATACTTTACTTTGCGCCCTAAACACTAAGAGCTCGCTTTTGGTGGAGTTGTACCTGAGACCATGAGTCACCGCATAGTCTTCACAGATTTGGAGGAGCCTTCTTAACGCACTGATCGATGGGCTCAGCAACACCATATCATCCGCGTAACTAATATTATTGAGACATTGCCCGTCAATGGAGCAACCGATTTGGGTGTTGCTGAGCTCACATATCAGCCCGTTGACATACAGGTTGAAGAGCCTGGGTGAGCTAAGCCCCCCCTGCCTCACGCCGCACTCCAACCTGTACTCAGCAGACATGGCACCTGCCCATCTAACGTAATTGGCCTGGTTGCTGTACCAGTACTTCAGTACAGAAATCATTCCCCCAGGAAGGTTAGTGTCATGGGAGAGTTTCCTCCAGAGGCAATCATAAGATACTAGGTCGAATGCCTTAGAGAGGTCCACAAAACACGCATATACAGGTGTTTCTCTTGCTGCATAGTATTGGACAGTATGTTTGAGACAGAGGATCGCTGTTTCAGTCGACAAGTGTGGCCTAAATCCAAATTGGGCGTCATGTAGGGTGATATATTTATCCAACTGCCTGTCAATCAGACCGTCCAAAACCTTCGCAACAATGGTCGCTAGGGAGATAGGCCTGTAGTTGTTCTTGTCACTCGTATCTCCAGTCTTGTTCTTTATTATAGGAACGCCAATCGTTTTCAGGACAAACACAACAACATTTAGCAAACATTATGAAAACTGCGCCGACCAGCGTTGACAACCAACGCTTGTCAGAGCCGACAAGCGTTGGCGTTACTAGAGCTCTACATGAATGCGGCCTAATAGGTAATACAGGCTGGTGTCCGCAACTCCACGACAAAGCACGTATTTTGCGTATAAAAGTGACAATTATACTCACACGGTAAATTAATAATCTCCTAGTCATTAATCGATCAAATCGTTTGATAAACACAATGGAATGAGGCAATTTACGGCTTAGTGGCCATTATTTACGTTTGTATTTGGCTATCACTATTGTAATTAAACTGAACAGTTAATTCGTCAAAAGGCCTTTGATTTTGAGCTCTTAATGGATCAATCGTTGACAATGTGACATTGAATTAGCACTTTATGAAAAAAAAAAGGTTGGAAACTACGTAGCAACAAGACCCTCTGAAAACACAATTTTACAGTGTTTTATAAAACGGTTTTAAACCTAATGCCGTTGGCCGTCCGCGATGGTTAACTTTAGCGCAAACGTAGTAGATACCGGCAACCCTCCCGAAGGGTTCACTTCCAATATGTATGGCGACATGGCGTATGAGTTCTATGAAAAGTGGGTGGAGTCGAAAATGTTAAACGTTCCATTTAAAAAAAGAATTGTTGGAAACTCCTAGGTTTCTTGGATTTGCCCTGTATAGTAAAGGAAAAAAAAATGTTTTATAGCATTATTTTCTTAGAGAAAAATTAAAAAAAAAAACGGTTTTATTTTGTTTACCTATAAATTATGTCAATATAAACTCGTTTTATAATCTTTATTTTTTATACAAAACAGATTGTAGTACATGTAACAGTTTTCACAAAGTGGGTAGTATAAAATTTCTGGCAATCAAGGTGGGTGACGTGCTGATCTCCTTGCTAGGCTATGAAATAGCCTGTATTAAGGAGTAACAGTGCCGATCCCCTCTAATTGTATTACTACAATTTTATATTTTAATAAGTTTTAATAAGTTAACATTTTTACATTTTTTTTAAACAGAAATTTGTGCGCGAGCGCATTTGTGTGTGTGTGTGTGTGTGTGTATGTGGATGTGTGTTGTGTGTGTGTACGTGTGTATGTGCGTATGTGCTGTGTGTGTGTATGTGCATAAGCGTGCGGCTTTGTAAGCGTGCGCAAGTAAGGTGATTGGATTAGTGTGGGTCTATGTTTTGGGTGAGTGGTACAATATACAAACTTGTCACAATTTAAGTTAAATATTTTTCTGTTTCGTCGTAAGTTTTATTTTGAAGGAATGTGCGGACAGCCTTTTTACAATTATGATAAGACAATCTATATATTGGACATTTTTTGTTTATTGTATTGTAAAGATACGGACCTATATAATAAAATAATCTTTTAGTAAACGACAAGCGGGTTTTTGGAGTAGTACAAATTATATCTTTTCGGCGTTTGGTAATTTCAATATAGGGGGTTATGCGGTGTTGCAACATAATTGAGTGTAAAATAAAGTGTTGCCGCACATTGAGAATGTTGCAGTTTTTGTATAACTGATTAGTTGGATAAATTAGTGGACGGAAGGTAGCCACTTTCAGTATGGCGCGATGTGCTACTTCCAGTGGTTTAAGGATAGTTTTTGCAGCACCACCCCAACAGGGAATACAATAAGTAATAATAGATAGACATAAGGCAAAATAGACATTACGTATAATTATAGGGTTAGCAATATTTCTTAAAGTTTTGAAGATATATATAAGTTTGCGAACTCTGCCAGTAAGGATATTAATATGAGATTTAAATTTAAGATTCTTATCTATGACTATACCTAGGTATTTGATTTCATCCGTAGAGGATTTAGGTGCACACTGGCATGAAACTTGACTTTGGAAATTGCATGTGTGAGCTTTAAGTGATATTGGTGAGTTTGGTTGGGTAGCAGAGCTGATCGAGTAGGTAAGGAACTTGGTTTTGGAGGTATTAAGGGTAAGCGTATGGAAACAAAGCCAATTTAGTGCTACATCAAAGCCATGCTGCGCCTTGTCCTCGAGTTCAGACCATGTGTTGGCGGAAAAAGTTATTGCAGTGTCATCTGCAAATGATGTTATCTTGGCATTAGGGATATTTATATGCATAAGTCGTTTATAAAAACTAGAAATAAAGTGGGACCCAATATGCTTCCTTGTGGAACGCCATAGTAGATAGGGAGCTCATCGCTGATGTGACGATCAATCTTGACCACCTGGGACCGATTCGTGAGGTAGCTTTGAAAGAGATCAAGTTGCAATCCCCTGACACCCATCCCTTCAAGTTTGAGTAAGAGAGAACGGATGGGGACGGTGTCGAATGCCTTCGCGAGGTCTAAGAATATTGTTAGGACTTTTCTATTAGTGTTCAGGTTTTGTACGATATTGTTCGTTAATTCCTGAACTGCGTCACAGGTTGACTTGTTTTTACGAAATCCAAATTGTTGAGGTGATATTAGTTTGTAATGTTCTAGGTAGTATACAAGTCTTTTATTAATAAGACGTTCTAGAACCTTGGATAAAGCAGTCAGAACAGCAATGGGACGGTAATTATTCGGCAGGTTCCCGTCGCCTCCCTTGAAGACCGGGTGAATGATTGCCTTTTTAAAAGAAGAGGGAAAGACGGCAGTCTCGAAACAGAGGTTAAAAATATGGCATAGAATGGGTGCCAGGGAGGTTGAATATCTCTTCAGGATGTGGGGTGATATGCCATCCCAGCCAGTCGCAGCATCAGAGCGCAGTGAGCCAATGACTGTTGTAATTTCGTCAAGGTCAGTAGGATCCAGGACGAACGATGAAGTCGATGTGATATTAGAAATGGGCTGGATCGCCACCGGCTGCATAGTACTAGTATGAATAATATCATTTGCAAGCTTCTCGCCAATGTTAACGAAGTATGAGTTTATAGTGTTGCACGACTCAATAGGTGAAGATGACAAAGTTAGTAATTGAGCAGATGTATTCTTAGTTTTAGTGGTGTTAGTTACCTGTTTAATGGTGTCCCATAGTGTTTTAGGGTTTTTACTAGCTTTTTTCAGTTTCTCTGTATCATACATTCTCTTTGCTTTCTTTAAAATACTAACACAAAAATTCCGGTATCGAAGGTAAGTAACCTTTAGAACTTCATTTTCTGGATACTTTTTAAATTTCTTGTGTAGAGCATCCCTGTTTCTTATGCACCGTAATAAACCTGATGTGATCCACGGTTTGAGGATTCTCTTCTTTGATGAAACTTTTTTAACTGTGGTATTTTCAGAAATGGGTACAGTCACTAAATTCAGTAATTTATCGGTAGCCGTATTTGCATCTTTTATACTAAAAATAGGGGTAAAGTCCAGTTGTGATATTGATTTGTCAAGCCCTTCATAGTCATTTTTTGTTATATGGGAGTTAGTGACCGTTCGTAGACATTTATGTTGAATGCAAAGTAAGGAGGAGGAGTGATCAGTTATTGTGGAGCTCAAGACAAATGTGTGGGTGGGGGAAATTGTTTTGAGGAACGTGTGGTCCAAACAATTGCCATCCCTGGTCGGTAGGGTGTGGGCAGGAAGATAACCGTAAAAGGCAAGGCAATTTAAGTATTCGTGGGAGCGGATGTCACTTGTGGAAGGTTTGATGTCCACGTTCATGTCACCTGTTATAACTACCGATTTAAATCTATGCAGTGACGGAAGAATGTTGTTAAGAACTGTGAGAAAACTGTTTATATTGTCTATTGACGGTGATCGATAAATACAGATTACCGCCAAGTCAAATTCAATTTTTATAATAAGACCAGACTGATGCAGATCGGTGGAAATCTGGTTCTTCGCATGTAACAGACAGGTCCGATTTCGAATACACCACTACACCATCACTTTGATTTATATGTTTGGTGGTCTTGAATGTGGAGTAATTATTCAGAATCGGGATAGTGCTATTACTAGAGCATGGTAACCAACATTCAGTTAAAACAACCAGATCGCAATCGAAAGGAATTCGGTGCAGAAGCGTTTGCAAGTTTAAAAAGTTACGGTTTACAGAGCGAATGTTTTGTGTCAGGATCTTAATGAAGTTATTAGGACACTTCACAAAGGAGAGTGTTTCCTCAGGTGCGCATGTATAGGTAGTTGATACAGATAGTTTGTCGATATTGTCAATTAAATTGTTTATGTTAGTAGTCATTTTTTCGGTAAAGTAAAAGTAATTTGAAGGTTACGAGAAAATAGGATGGTATTTGTTTTAAGGACGTGTGTGAAGCTTATGATTGGGGGAAGTAAATTTAAAAAACATGGTTTTTATGATGTTGAAGTAGCTAGGTGAGGAATCAATGGAATCAATCAAAATCAAAATCAAAGCATTTATTTCAATTAAACCATTTACAGGCACTTTTGAATTGTCAAGGAGTCAGTCAGTCAGAAATATGAAGCTAGTTGCCCATTCCAAAGCGTAGGTAGTAGGAATAATAGGGATGAACGCAGGCATATGTAAGAAGTATATATTGTGACATGGTGAAGTTGTTATAGTATGTTGATGTTCAGTGATTCATGTATGAGAGTATGTGGTGCTGATAGTAATAGTTATGTGTGTGAGTTTTGTTTGTGTTTGTATTTAGTATTTTAACATAGCAATTAGAAAAAATCGTAAAAGTAATCAAATAATACGTAAGATATAGCTGGGTATACTTAAATGCAAGTAGTCATGCTTTGATGATTGTTGCAAGCTGCATCAGTTGTTCTTCGCTTTTTCCCACGATAGTCTGGCTATCAGGATCCTTTTTTAGCATAACTCTTCCATTTGATGTCCAGCAAAAGTTGTACTGGTGTTGCTTGGCGTGGTTTCTAGTAAGGTAGAATAAGCTTTTGGAATTCGCTGTTAAAAGCTCAGTGATGTAAATAGGTGTTTCCTGTGCAGATTTTAAGTTTAGATGGGTCGATTTTATCTTGTCTCTGGGATTGCGTTTATTATAGTCTTTAACAGTGGCAAGAAAATTCGTTTTCGTCAGTGTATTACAGAATTCAACCGATACACTCGATGTTAAATTTTCATTTTTTGAGGGTAGTCTTACAACATCACGGATACTAGCGGATTCTGTATCAAGGCCTACGTGTCTTGATAGATGCGTTATAGTTTCATACAGCATGTTTTTGGTCTCACTCTGCCTTTTGGGTACATTGCGTAACTCTATAGAGGTTTTGATGAGATTGTGGCCGAGAACTTCCAACTTGTTTTCTAGCGTAGCTAACTGGATTGCCATGGAGCCACGTTGATTTTCTAGTCCCGTAATTTTATTTTCAAGTGACTGTAATTGATCGGAGACCGCTGTCATTGCCTTTTCGAGATCAGTATTTGTGACCTTAATTTCCGTGTAGTGATTTTTTATTTCCTTAATATGACCCTCCAATCTGTCCAATCGGGTGCTCTGAGTACATATCATCTCACTGATCATTTTTTTGATGTCGTTTTTAAACATATCCAGGTCATCACCGGAGACTTTATCCGAAAGGCATCTGCGTTTAGCTTTCTGCGTGATGAACCCTTTTGTGTCTTCGTCTGCATGCAGCTTCCGGATATCAGACTCCGTTTTGAAGTTTATAATTCCATTTTTTACGATATGTAAATAATAGTACTCGTACAATATGATACTAGTATGTAATGATCAATGCACACGCGTTTCATACGACGTTTTTCGACACACTTGCGAGAAAAAAAACAGAATTGTTGTAAGAACTTATGCTACAATAATATAACTATAGAGATGATACATTTAGATTTATACAGTTCATTTGACCTTTGTTGCCAGGTAAGTACTTAGTATCCGGAGCTTCTTTTAAAAACTTTTCTACGGCGTCGGTTGGTGACAATACCTTAGATTTCGTATTTTTGATAATATTATTAACCACACGTAGTATCTTAGTTAGTAGTTTATGGGAAATGGCGCGCTGGTTTAGTTTTTTCCTCTAGCTATGGGTGTAAATAGACACTGGCACCGCTGAACAGCCTATATGAAAAATATAATAAACACAAAATAATGTTTTGAATACGCATACTAAGGTTAATTCATATTTTATTTATTTACACAGTAGGTATAAAAAGGCATGAAATTATTTTGATGAGATTAAAAAAGCGAAAATCTCTGCTCGGGTGAAAATAGAGAATGCTCATTTAATGCCGGCACCACACTATCGTCCAACATTACAACATCACCAGTTTTTTTTTTTGTTTTCGGGGGAAATCCTCATGGATGTCCTCCGTCCTGGGGAGGGCGGAGGGGTCTGTCAGACCACCCCGGTGTTCCGTCTCATGCTTGCACCGGGGATCACGGGATCTAATGCGATTTCCGCGATCGCCGGCTAGTGCCACCTCGAGTTAGGGGTGATTGAAGTGTTATACTCCCCCCTTACATAATAAAGAGGCGCCGAGTAGGGGGCGACGGATGTCTCCAAATCTGCCACCCCTGGACCCATTTACGGGGGCTGGAAGAGGGCGTTATCCGCCCTCCGCCGACGCCCGGTGCGTCTACTGCGGATCGGGTTATCGGAAGCAATCTCCCGCTCCCTTTCGGCAGCCTCCTTTTGCGAAATGACTGTTTCGCAGAAGGATACCACCGCGTCCCAGGACTCCTCGCTGCCAACAATCGAGGCGACAACGGCCGGCAGCGACAGGTCACTGCCGACAACTGAGATGAGGGCACAGAACACTCTGCCAGCGTGTGCCGAGCCGTGTCCTCCTAACAACCAGTCACCAGTCTTGTCCGAACTCACGATCGATCAAAAAAGACTGTCCACACATATCAATATGCACATTCCAACCTTATTCACTACGGAGGCCGTTGAAGTGATAGGTGCAAACTCAAACTCAAATCATTTATTCCAAATAAACCAATTACAGGTACTTTTGAATTGTCAAGGGGTCGGTCAGTCAGAAAGATGATGCTAGTTGCCCATTCCAAAGCGTAGTAGGTTCCTATGGAGAAGAACGGGCAAGAAACTCCATGGACACTCTTTTAAATTAGAATATTGTTACAAAACATTGGTTACATCATTCATGTTGAAATTATACATGTGAGAACAATGTAGTAAATCGTGCACGTTAAAAGCGACCATAATAAAAATATAAAAACAAAAATAATTAAAATAAGCCATGGCAGCTAAGAGATGACCAGTCCCCACTGACGGCGCCCGTTCACGAACATGACGCATGGATCAGCATCATTTAGCTCAACCATTTTGAAGGGAACTTAATGATCCAACACACACGCCACCACCAGCGAGACATTTGAGTGAGCATGACATACTCTCAGCCGCCAGGGTACATTCAAGTCAATGAAAGACGTACTCAGTAAATGGTAGATTTAAAGTAGGTAAACAGTGCTCATATATGTGCTTCTGCACTATACCTTTTGAGTGCATATAATTATTACCACACTAATGTGTGGATGGTCTATTCTTGTGAGTTGGCTAACTTCTTTGATCTGGGTACGATTTACCGCATTTGCCGCAACATGCACGAACTATCTCTCTACACGTGGAAGGTTGGACAAACAGTTGGACAGTTTGACGATAGTGTGGAGCCGGCATTTTAGTATAGGTTAGTTCATACTAATTCCATATATAGTACCCACTGACCTGCCCATGGGAAAAAATAAACCTTAGCTAAACGCCCCTGGTTTGCCTTTTTTGCTTATTTTTTTTTCAAAAACTTTCTTTTGAGCGCTTACCTTTGATAAAAAGCCGCACTAAAGTCAATTTCTATGTATTAAATGAAAATTCCATGCTGCCATGATAGTAAAATTACTAATTCCATATTGCCATGGCATTACTCCGACTAGTAAAAAGTTATTTGTGGCACACATTACCGCACCAGTGCAATAATAATAAAGTAAAAACCATGCGTGTTTAATACAATAAATGAGCGATTATTCTAGAAAACAGCTGGAACGATGAAAGTTGCAATATAGAGGTATACGTGCGTAAAAATCGATTCGGCTAGGTCTCTTATCAGGGAAAATTCGTTTTCTCTATTTTCAAAGCCTCGGAAATGTGATACAACGTTGGTAAACTGGATGATATGTTTATCTATTTTCACCCGAGCAGAGCTCGGTCAGGTACTTAACCTAAAAGCGGTTCAATAAGAGCCACTTTATGAGCACGTGTGTTGAAACACAGCAGATTTTTCTAATTCCGGTGGTTATGAAATCCTTCATATAAATGTAAAAGTTCGTGTATTTGCTACCAAATTACGATTTAACGGCTGTCCATATACAGGGTCAAATTAAAATACCTAGCGAAACTACGAAAAAATCATCTAAATTACATTTTTTTTTTTCGTTTTATCATGTCTAGATATCGATACCCTTAAAGTCTGCGGAGTTTCGCTGGGTAATTTAATTTGACCCTGTATAGATGTTATTTGGCACACAGGTAGACCGAGATCTTGAATTGAATTGAATCCAGGATGAAAAGTAGTCTGTAAAAAATCATAACGATCGCTTCAGTGGTTTAGGCGTGAACAGGTAGCACGCAGACATACACTTTTTCATTTATAATAATATAAGTATTTACTTTTTTATCAGGATATTTTTTTTATTATGATACTGGAGGGGCTTGTGGCTAAGTCATAACAGCCGCACGGATCGGTCGACCAGGTTAAGCTAAGGTTGCTGCGGTTGGTCCGTGGATGGGTGACCATCTTTACATACCCCCCATGCCTCTGAAAGCACCTTAAGCCGTTGGTCCCGGCTGTCATTTGTAGATTTTTGACAGTTGTTACGGGTCGTCAGAAGCCTAAAAGTCTGACAACCAGTCTTACCAAGGGGTATGATGATGATGATGGGACTCCCTTTTCCGCACTTAGACTCTCATTTGGTCCGTTGTGCGTGGGGATACTGGCTAACAGAGCCAGCCTAGCTTCGCCCAAAAGCACAGAAGCCTCCTGGGGGGTTCACAGGCTTCGCGGAGCGACCTCACTGTTCCGAGGATTTCTTCCCGTTACCAAGGGGTATCGTATTACTCAGTAACTGGGTTGTGGAGGTCAGATAGGCAGTTGCTTCATGTAAAATAGTACTGGTATTCAGTTGCATCCGGTTAGACTGGAAGTCGACCCCAACATAATTTGTAAAAGCCTAGGCAGATGAATGAAGAATGATGATGACTTTTTTATCAGGATACATTTAGGAGTTTCCCTTGGGATACGAGTAATACTTCGGGCAAAATCTATTAAAATACGACCTTTTAGGCATCATAACGAAATCTCAAGCACCGATACTTAAGTGGGAAGACTTGATGACACTGGAAATATGCAATGAGGTCGAGTAGCTGTCATTAACACTAATGAAGGTAAGAATATGGAAGGTTAAACTGATGAAGATCGTGATATTGAATGATAATGTGAAGGGAATTTTAGTACATCGCGTAAACAGAGCGTATGCTGCGTCAACACACTTTTAAACAACGATTAGCGTAAGCATAATCATCTTATATTGTTACCACTGGTGGAACACAGGTCTCCTATATGTGAGAGGGAGAGAGTAAACGATTATTATCTACGATTAGGTACCCTTGAAATTAAAACGAAACAACAGCATCAGCTTACCTTTCTTGACTTATCCTAAAAGTTGGCAACGTCGCAAATAGCTATCAAATATTAACCTGTTTTGATTAAATTGACAATATTACTGTTTGGAAACATATTATAGATACTATATAATAGTTTTAGATGTAAAAAAAGTATTTAGAAACTTTCCAAATGCCTTTTATATAGGTACCTAAAACAGTTACAAAATCAAATTCAGTGTTATAATAGCAATGCATTATTAATATTCTAGTTCGCTAGTTAGCCACATTTCATATTTGCGACGTTGCCCGCTTTCAGAATAAACGCTCTTATAGGGAATGTTTTTTGATTAATAATGAATATTACTTATATACTTAAACTCACGCTTTCTTCCCATAGGGGTAGGCAGAAACTACGATCCTTACATACTCCTTTTGCTTCGTTTACGTTAGTAAATCTGGTCACACACGCACGCCGGTTACTAATGAGTATTTTTTTTTTTTTTTTTTTTAAATTACTGCCTAACCTTTTCCCAACTATATTGGGGTTGGCTTCCAGTCTAACCGGATGCAGCTGCAATATTTTACATGGAGCGACTGCCTATCTGACCTCCACAACCCAGTAACTGGGTAATACGATACCCCTTGGTAAGACTGCTTGTAGACTTTCGGGCTTCTGACGACCCGTAACGACTGTCAAAGATCCACGAATGACAACCGGGACCAACGGCTTAACGTGCTTTCCGAGGCACGGAGGAGTCTCGGTATGTAAAGATGGTCACCCATCCACAGACCAACCCCGGCAAGCGTAGCTTAACCTGACGGATCGACCCGTGCGGCAGTTACTACTTAGCCACGAGCTCCTCCCAATGAGTATTATTAAATGAAATTATGAAATATCGCTGTGTTATACTAAAATATTAAATATGAATTGCAATAAGTATTATCGTGCCACTCAATATTTAGTTTTAGGTGTAAAAAAAGCAATTGGGACCTTCCAAATGCTTTTTATTATTGCAATTCACACACACATAACATAACATTGCGCCTGTATTCCCCGAAGGGTTAGGCCGAGGTGTACCTATAGTACACCTAGATTTCGCCAGTTATGTTTAAGTTCCATGTAATAGGGGGCGAGTCTATTGCCATCAACCATTGCAATCATAATCAATATTTTCGTGCAACACATGGCAGAGTAATAATTAAATCAAGAGGGAACAGGGGCTGCGAGGAATTTGAAAAATAGGTATTTGAAGAAACTATTGCCGTCGCGCTGCGCCCGAAAAACCGAGTTAAGCCCCGTAAAGTGCGATAGGGACAGCTGCAGCTCAGACCGATTATATCACAAATTTTTTGACGAAAACGACGTTTGGCATTCTTCTTTTTTCTCCTCGAAAACTAAGCCGAATTAATAATTTTTTACATTAAAATTTTAAGAAAGAGTATGTCTAGGTTCCTATTATTTTCTTTTATGCTAAAAACTATTCCGAATTAGTCTGGTAGTCCTCTAATCACGGCGGTAAAAATGGGGCATTTTTGTAATTTTTGGAGGGTCATAGTTTCCTTACTTATTAATTGCTGAAAAAAAGGAAATGACAGAGACATGCTTAAAGAGACACTGATTTTATAAAAAAAAAGTAACAGCTCTAGAGGCATTATTCAGGAAGAAAAACGGGGAATACGTTTGTATGGAGAATTGCGGGCCCTGTTCCCTCTTAATTAATTAAAATAGGGAAATATTTGACAGCTACTTGCGACGTTACCAGCATTCAGAATGCACAGCTTTTGTACTCACACGGTAGGCATTAACAAAACTAACTTACTAAAAGCTCGAGATAAATTACTGAAAGCTCGAGACCAAGCCTCGGATCAGTAAAGCCGTTGTCAGATCTCACATAAGCTGCCGAGATTGGATGACCAAAGTAACAACCAACCAATCAGCTGAGTTTTGAGATCGGATTAAATCGAATAGGTTCAAAGGGTTACAAAAAATGTTAGAACTTCTTCATTGAATTCGGGGCACATTCTTCATCGTATCGAAAATTGAGATTTTTTTCTTCGTAAGCTGGAACTATTACCGTATACATTGCAAGTGCTAGAACAGTTAAGTACCTTCAACCTACCTAATAGTAAGGCCCATTAGTGACAAATATTGGCAGTTGGCAGAGATCCAACCAAACCATTTTGGACATAGACCAAAATAGTTCAGTTTTTGTCTACTGCCCATTAAAGTGCAAATTCACAAATATTCACGTCCATTTCAATAAATCGAAGATAGCTGATCTGTCTACACGATATGCATTCATTTGTTCAAATAATTGCATTTTACACTCGTTTATCTTACATTTTTAGTGAACAAAGAACTTTTAGTTTAGGCTCAAACGTAGTGGAAAAAATCTGCCTAAAATGGGGCACTATCCAAATGTCACCCGAGCAGTAAAACAATATCGAGTATTTTTAGATACACGTGAATTTACAAATTTCGTTACTTGTGTTTACCTATAGCGAAAAGTCCTAAGCATCGAATGGACAGACTCTTTTGTGGATCTAAAATATTCACTTAATATTATGGGTCACTAGCTGCGCCCGTCGATTTCACCCGCATAAGTCTCGATCCCGTGGGAATATTGGGATAAAAAGCAACCTATGTCCCAATCCTGGTTATGGTCTACGCATGTGCCAAATTTCATCCAAATCCGTTAAGCGGTTTTTGCGTGATTGAGTAACAAACATCCAAATATATAAAATTTCACATTTATAATATTTTTAGGATATTATGTAAGGATTTTAACAGAAAAAGTGTATTTTAAAGACAATTTACTGTAGTTTACTAAGTAATTGATGAGACTCGTACGGACCAGGGAAGCATGGCACATAAGGGATGCTGCCAAAGATGATGAAGTAAGTAATACATCATCTTCCAAGCCTTTTTAGGGTTCGTGTCAACAAGGAACCTTTATAGTTTCGCCATCTTCGTCTGTCTGTCTGTTTGCGGCTTAGCTCAGAGACTCTTAGTACTAGAAAATTGTAATTTGTTATGGGTATCCATATTAATCACGCCGACAAAGTGGTAAATAATAAAAATCATTAAAAAAAATTGTAGGGTACTTCCCTTGCACGTAACGACGGATGATATCTTTTTTCTCGTCTGTTCTATGTGTATCGTTGAACAGGCCGTTTAAAAATATTGCGGGTCTTTGCCAACCATTTTTGGATTCAGGGATCCGCTTGCGTAATATTAAGCTTTAAAGTGCAAATTTTTGCCCCACCCAGCTAAATGGTTCAAACTCAAACTCAAAGCATTTATTTCAGTTAAACCATTTACAGGCACTTTTGAACTGTTAAGAATTCGGTCAGTCAGAAATATTTATTTATTTATTTAAAAAAAAAAAAAAAAAGCTTGAAAAAATAGCATAAAAATTATAGATAAAATATGAAGCTAGTTGCCCATTTCAAAGCGTAGTAGGTACCTATGGAGAAGAACGGGCAAGAAACTCCTCGACACTCGTTTAAATAAACAAATTGGTACAAAATATTGGTTACATCATTCATTTTGAAATTATGCATTGAGAACAATGTATACAGACGTGCACGTTCGTAAAAGCTTACGTAATAAAAAAAATAAAGAACCCTTCAAAAACTTAACATAAATTAAAATAAGCCATGGCCGCTAAGAGATGAACAGTCCCAACTGACGGCGCCCGTTCACGAACATGACGCATGGATCAGCACCATTCAGCTCAATCATTTTGAAGGTTGTTTTGAGATAATTATGTGAAAAAAATCACGGCAGTCTGTAGTATACAGGGTATCCAGTAAATAGCACGACATACTGCAGGGGGTGATAGCTTGGGTCACTACCTATCAATACAACACAATATATGTTCAGCAAAATCTTACTTTTTTTTTTCACCACTGTAGGTTAAACTTAAGTGATAAGAAAATAGTTCTGTGAAAATTTAAACAAAAAATAGTATTTCTTGAAAATATTCTTGTCTTTGATAGAAAAAAGACTTATCAATGAGTAAAGTAACTATTCACAAATAATTTGATGAAAAAAAAAGTACTAGAAAAGGATTTTTTCATTACGAGATGCTTAAAAATCTGTTTCAAGGTAGAGATTTTTCGGTATTTCGGAAAATTTTGTAAAACTGTAAATCCGTAAGATTTTGCTGAACATATATTGTGTTGTATTGATAGGTAGTGACCCTAGCTATCACCCCCTGCAGTATGTCGTGCTATTTACTGGACATCCTGTATAACGAAGTTAAAAAGAAAACTATCACAGCTATGGCTTTACAAGTTAAAGAGTAATAGTCGACCAACATACATTTGCAGTTGGAAGAAATAGAAGTTAAGTTTGTTCTTGGGATAAACTCATCCCAACTACGGAACCCTTCATTGTGCGTGGACCGACATACACTTCGCTTTCATTTAGCTTCCAGTCTAACAGGATGCAGCTGAATACCAGTATTCTTCATGGAGCGACCGCCTATCTGACTTCCACACCCCAGTTACTGGGTAAAGCGAGGGAGTTAGCGAGCCGGGCGGGCCAAAGTTTCACCTCATTTCATACTTCGCTTCACACCCCGAACTTCAGAGATAAGCTACGTCAGTATGAAAAGAAGCTCGCCCGGCTCGCTCGCTCGCTAGCTGGCGGTGTGGCCTGCGCTTAATGCGATACCCGAAGTAAGTAATTATTGTAAGGTAATTTATTATCAAAAGATTTTAGAACTTAAGAAAATAATCCTGTTGAAGAATGATAGAAATTGCTTGTCTTTTAAGAAAGCAAATCAATGAAAATTGTATCTGAAAACGATGGAAACTGATAGGTACCGAAAATGATAAAAAGAATCAGTGATACCGAAATAACTTCTTTTTTATCTCAGAGGCATATTTATTAAACTAGGTATCAGATGAGCGGATCCACTGATTATTGTAATTTATTTCATTTTGCGTTGGTATTCAAAAATAACCAGTAAATCAGTTTTCTAAGAAATATCTCAACTAGTGATATAATAGCACAAATAGTACTTTGGATATTTAATTTCAGTCCATTCAAGAAAAATATTCCGAAGGCCTCATTCACACGGGATTCGTCATTGACGATTCGTCAAAAAACACGATAGGTACGTCATGACGGATGCACGTTAACATTGCATACGGAAACGAGTTGTTTCGCGATTCGTCAGAATATCCGAATAGATGTTCACACTTGATTCAGAGTTAAGTCTTGGACGAGCGCTTCAGCGGATCCGTCACAAAAAATTTGCGATTCGTGATTTTAAAAGATGGTACGTGATTAAAGTAATGTCCGTCATTTTTCACGATTCGTGATGCGTGTGAATACGGGCATTTAAAAAGCCGCCGTCTAAAAAGAACGAATCGTGAAAAAAGACGATTCGTCCAAATACACGAATCGTCCTCCAGTGAATGTGCAAAAGTAAATAAAAGAAGGTCATATTTATTTTCATAGAAAATCTCATTAAAATAAGAAATAGCCCACTAGTAATGTTATTTTCTAACGGCAAGGTAGCGCCAATAACATAATTTAGTAAATAATTTAATGATAAAAATGTAGTGACGGTGTCGACAACGCGCGACGGCGCGTTGTGTTCCACGCGCGCCTCAAAGAGATGTCAGCGAGTGAAGGGGTCCGATGAGACCATTGCCTGCCGGGGTTGCAGGAAAGTCCGAAAGGGATACCGTGGCCCCCTGGCATTGCACAGGCAACAGAAGGATCACGGGTGGGTTTTCGTCAGTAAGAGTCTGACACGCCCTTCCGCTCCACCCAGAGCGGAAGAAGTCATTAATTGATGATTTAGGTACCACCCAAAAAAATAAAAAATAAGGTGACGCTGACTATTGTACTACAATATGTTACATAACATCACGCCTATTATTTCCCCATGGGATAGGCAAAGGTGTAGACTCTATTACGCGCCAATTTTTTGGTCAATATTTTAAAACTACATGGCGCATTTCCTAAGAAGAAATATCGAAACAAACTCAGCTCATGGTCACAAAACTCACAGACTTAAAGTAATAATAATTTGTACAAGTATATAAAAAAGGAGGGGAAATAATCATAGAGTATCAAAAAATTCTGTGGTTACTTGAAGTATAACTTGTAAGATATAAAGTATACAATACCATTTATTTAAACTAAGTATCTAACTTTAAATTAAATGTCTAGAAGTATTTATTTAAATAGTTCTCATGATCTGCTGTATGCAGACTTTAAGCAATTCGGGTTTATTTTATTTTGAGTTTAATCTGAACTATCATTAATGATACCATCTTAGATACAATTTACAGAAAGCGGGGCCCACGTGGTGGACACTCATAAGAGGAGGCCTGTGTCAGTTCCCAAGGCTGATTATACTTATCTATTCTTATTTAAGTACAGAAAAATATCTTTCTTTTATCTGGAAAATTATTTTACACTAGCACTTTGCCCGCGGCTTCGCTCCCGTGGTCTTTCCCGCGGGAGCCGTTATTTTTCCCGGGATAAAAAGTAGCCTATTTTACTCCCTGAAAACTAAGCTTTCTAATGGTAATAGAATTTTTCAAATCAATCCAGTAGTTTCGGAGCCTATTCAATACAAACAAACAATCAAATCTTTCCTCTTTATAATATTATATAATATAGATTACATTGTCATTTCTTTGCTTTCGGATCTTATAAGCTTTTATTGACTGAAAGTAGATAACAATACAAAGTTATAATTAAAAAATAACAAAGAGATATATGTAGATACTCGTAATCCTTTTTCATTAACATTTTCTACGAAAAATTAAAGATAGTAGTTATACTAAAACACGAATATGCGAATGATTATTCTGGTATTTAAAAAAAAACCCAGCGGAAAATACCATGATTGTATAAAAAACAACAACATTAATTAAGGCGCTTTGTAATGTACTTACCCTTTTTTTCATCAAGCTCATTACTTGGTTGATGGTTTAAATATCTCTACGTACTCGTATTTAAAAAAAATTCCTGCTGTGAGACTGAAATAATATCACAACGTGTGTGTATGAATGATTAAAAAAAAAAACGACATTCTGTGTTAGGCTTAGCACGTACGGTACTGCGGTTAATCAGTTAGTGGATGTAGGTACATCTGATTAATCACAGTACGGTTTTGGTTCTAAAGTATTTGAAAACATAAACAACTGCGCCACAGGAGTGTATAGCGGCTGTGTACGAACTCCTTCGTCCTAGCAGACCTCTGTGGTGGACTGTCACTAGCGTGGCAGCCTGACAGTTATGACAGGGCTAGCCAAGAGCCAACCATTTTGCCGACCAGTGCTGAACCAATGGCTCGGGGGGAGGCACGGCACCCTGTCGTTTTAAGTGACGCAGGTGTTCTCGGGGCATGGCCGCTTCGGGAAATACCTGTGTCGCATAAATAGGGAGCCGGACGCTCGGTGTCATCACTGCATCCACTGTAGGGAGGACATGGCGCAGCATATACTGGCAGAGTGTACCACATGGGAGGAGCCGCGCCGTGCCCTCTAATCAGAAGTCGGATCCGACCTGTCACTGCTGGCTGTCGCTCGTTCGAAGGCTGCGAGCGCTAGGTTACACTCTTTTGGATTCTCAAAGCTTGGCTCAACGAGAGTTGAAAATCCAGTATACAGCCGACATAATAAAAAAATATTCTATGTATCTATTTTTACGTCCTTGTGAACGTAGGCTAAAGCTAAGCGCATATGCATTCATTCAATAACCCTCCTTTTTTGTCTTCGCCGCAGTCGGGTAGAAAACCGCAGTGTGGCCCGCCTGTACGAGTAGTACCTATGCGATGGTTCATACAATATCTAAGAAAGTGATGCAGAAGGATTTTGCAATTCAGTGCGACCCGTCCAAATCCGCGTCAGCCTTGGCTGAGCGATGACCGATTACGTGGATGCGACGTATATTTCCCCCCAACTTGTTTTTCTTTACTGCAATTAAACGTATTTTCTAACATTTTAACCCCCGACGGAAAAAGAGGGGTGTTATAAGTTTATCGTGTGTATCTGTGTCTTTCTGCGCCATCGTAGCTCCCAAACGACTAAACCGATTTGGTTTTTGATATATTAGAAGAACATAGTAACCTTGAACTGATGCTGCAGCATCACCTGTAATTTGCAGGATACCCATCTCCCTTAACAACTTACAGCGCAGGTATCGTGTTTGGGACCACTGTAGGTAATGATCTCAATGAATAGGTTATAGATAGATGATGAACAGGGTCTGGTGATGGAGTAAGAAAGAGAAATAAGAAATGTTTGTGTAGAAGGATTTATACATTTTAAATATATGCTTGTTTTCCTTAATTCTAGGTACCACTTGCCATACAATAATGAGGCAGCTTTTCTTGTCTGTGTTTGTAAGCGAAAAATATCAAAACATCAGCGTGTGTACTAAACCTTTCAGTCTCAGAGGTTCATTAAAACGAAATTGTTATTATTTTCTTCTAATCACGACCTCGGCAAAACAATAGTAGTTTTCTTATGATTTAACAATTAAAAGATCTATATGAACTTAGTTTAAACTTTACTTAACATCTGTTTTTGTTTTCTTCTAGTAGGGTTGAGAGCGTTTATACTGAAAGTTGGCAACGTCGCAAATAGCTGTCAAATATTTTGCTGTTTTGATTAATTTGGCAAAGTAATATTGCCGCATACAGTAGTATGGAAATAAGAAATATAGCTAACTAGTAAACTAGAATATTAATAATGAACCGAAAGTCTGAAAACCAGTATTACCAAGGGGTATCGCGTACCCAGTAACTTGGTTGTGGAGGACAGATAGGCAGTCGTTCCACGTAAAATACTGGTATTCAGCTGCATCCGGTTAGACTGGAAGCTGACCCCAACATAGTTGGGAAAAGGCTAGACAGATAGAAGTGTGAATAGGTACTGTATTCTCATACACTATGCATTTGGGTATGAAGGTTACAGACGCAATCAGGCCGAATTACATGGGCATGTGTCGTTAATAAATTAAGACTAATTTGTTACACGTGCCGTTTTTTGGTTTAACGTCAAAATATATTGTGATTAATCAAGGGTTCTCTAAAGGAACTAAGAAACTCACATACTTATTTAATTTAGGAACTTTGGTTAATTATAAAGATATTTTATACACCACGTGATCAGTCAAAGGCTTTCTACTGAACAAAAATATAATAGTATTTTTATATTGGATATAGGAAAGGGTTAAACAGCGCCGATGATTAACGAGAAGCGAGTAGAGCTAGGCACCAAAAACAAGTTACCGAGGAACGAGCGGCACATGCTGATTACCTACTCGCTGGTATTCATATGTAGCAAGCGTGAGTCTTTCAGCGAGTGTTCTGCCTGCCAAGAGAGGGTCACTGAGCAAAATTATATATTTTTTAACTCTGGTCGCTGCGACAAAAGAGTATACACTGGCGGTGTGAACAGTCAAATATTAACGTAGAGCGAGAAAATCGTTGATAGTAAGTAGTTAATCGTTGATGGCCTCGGTGGGACAGGTGCCTTTATATATATATATCTACCTAGCCTTTTCCCAACTATATTGGGGTCGGCTTCCAGTCTAACCGGATGCAGCTGAATACCAGTATTTTACATGGAGCGACTGCCTATCTGACCTCCACAATCCAGTAACTGGGTAATACGATACCACTTGGTAAGACTGGTTGTCAGATTTTCGGGCTTCTGACGACCCGTAACGACTATCAAAGATCCACGAATGACAGCCGGGACCAACGGCTTAACGTGCTTTCCGAAGCACGGAGGAGTCTCGGTATGTAAAGATAGTCACCCATCCACAGACCAACCCCGGCAAGCGTAGCTTAACCTGATGGATCGACCCGTGCGGCAGTTATTACTTAGCCACGAGCTTTACCTACCTTTATTTACCTAAATTTATTTGCAGAGCTTTCATGGTCACTTACCTTTTTTGTTAGTTTTTCTTTGACTAGGTTCTTAAATACCTAAATATAAAGGTCATTAAAAATAAAAACTCACATTAAAACTTTATTTATAAAAGGATATGTACAAACTTTACTTTATGAGCTAATGGCGAATGCTTGAATACTTTAGAAGTTATATAATATTTATTAGACAAGTTTTATTTGCATGTACAAGAGAAACGCATTATATATAATTTTACTTATAGCGATATTAAATTGTAATTATATACTATGGTATTTTTGACTAGAATACATTGTAATTTAATTTTAATATTTTTTATTTCACATTTAATTTTGACTGCATTTTGTAACAGTACGTTTTACGCAGTTTAGGGCCATAATATACAAATACTCAATATTTTGTACAAAATGTTCGTTATATTTGAACACACTTATTTAATTTGTTATAAAAAGACATAGTATTTTTAATTTACTTTTAGGTATAATACGGAGACAAGTGTAACCATGGACTTCCTTCAGCACACTAGGAAAGTACATGTGTAATAGCATTAAATATTCCTATTAGGTACAGGAAAGAAAAACATCTTAAATCTGTTGCAAAATAAATCGTTTATAAATACCTACATACTTTTACTTCGACGTACTATTGTAATAACTGAAATGAGCAGCGTATATTAAGATAGTTAGAAACATAAAAAAAGTTTGTGTTATAATAATTTTTGGTTAAACATCAGTCTAAAATAAAATTACAATAAAGTAAATGATAAAGCACGACCTCGTTTAATATTAGCGCCCTCTCTTATCAGGCGACGGAACTAAGTTGCGTAAAAAGTGTCCTATTGTAAAGTGGCGCCCAGCGTGGGACGCGTTGCCCCACATGGGCGCCATTAATAATTAGCTACACAGCACAAGTTTTACTATAAAAAACTGCTTTAAAATAACAATTGTATTACATAAACTGATTCAAAATGATCTTCGCTCTAAGGAATAGGTGGTTACAACTCTTTGAAATATTTTAATATTGTGTTTTAGTTTTGATCGTTAAAGTTAAATCATACTAACTTTTGAATACTTATAGGAAAATAAAAAAAACTCAACTACTACACCAAATGGAATAATTATTTTCATATTATGGTAGGTACTTAAGTTTGTTATTAGACTGTAAGCTTTCTTTAGAATAAAATAAAATATTTCCTAAGTTTTAATCTGTTTTTGATATCTAAATAGTACTTACAGGAGTTTCTGGGTCGTCCAGAATCCTGTATGTAAGAAGTTTCAATACGTTGTACAACAGAGTAACAAATAGACTATACATAACCTATCAATGTTACGCAAATACATTCAATTTAAGTGCAGGTTATGTATCTTGTACTTATGTTATACATAGTGACGTGCACTACTGTCGATAAACGTAACATAAGTATGATTGTGACGCAGAGGTTATGGTCGGTCTAAATAGGTAATGTAAGGAGGAAGTTCTTGAAATTAGACTTTAAGGTGAAAAAATAATTATAAATACCTAGAGGAAAGTGGTCAAAGGAAACAAGTGCCCGATTGGACAAAATTAAAACTGCATTTTAGGTTTTATGCAATGCTAGTGACGTTAACTATAGTTCTGTCAACTTTGGCTTTGTTCACAGCAGTGCTAAGAACAGCTCAAATGTTGGGCATATTGGAGCTTATCATAAAACTAACGCTCGGAATTTTTAAACGAAAATCAATACAAAAACTAGCTAACAATTATTGCTCGTAAACAGCTTCGCTTGGTTGACTGAATCATCAACAGTCAATCTGATCACTTGCCTTGCGTTCAATTTTGACTCCTCCCAACTCCATAGATAGGTAAATTAAATGTTAGATTTTTTTGTGTAGGATAGGCTTATCTTTTGTACATTCATTGAATAACCGTGTATTATTGTAGATAAAAGAAGAAGAATCAGAAGTACTTATGTGTTTTCTTAGTCGAAGTCAATTTTTATATTTCAAATGAAGCATTAAATTAATTTATTACAATCAAAAACATTTTACACAAAAAAACAGACTTCCAAAAAATAAATTGGAAAATATAAATAACTCATACTATTCGACTACACGGTTGGCGCAGTGGTTAAGCGATAGACTGCTGCGCCGTGTGTCGCGGGTTCGATTCCCGCATGGAACAAATATTTGTATAAACAGCCAGACCCGGAACAACTACTTGTAGGTCACAAGTAGTTGTTCCGGGTCTGGCTGTTTGTGTATGTGTTTAAATTTTTGTAAACGCACCCACAATACAGGAGAAATTCCTAGAATGGGGCAACGTTTAAAAAAAAAACTTTTATTTCTGAAGACGTGTAATAATGTGTTTTTGTTTATTGACTTTTTAGCGGTGGTACTTTTACCACACAAATTGGGATACCGCTACCTGCCAGTGACAGGAACTTATTATAACATCATCCACATAGCCGAAGTGGAAAAATACGTATTATTGAAGCTAACTCAAAAACTACTCAAGAAAAGATAAAATTTATATGGAACGCGTAAGCTTTCTTCACTAAATGAAAATGGTATTTTCAAAATCGGTCCACAATTGACGAAAATATCGATGAAAAACATAATTTAAAATAAATACAGTCTAGATGAACATAAAACCTCCTCCTTTTTGGAAGTCGGTTAAAAAGAAGAATCGAATCTAGTTGTCCTTTCTAAAAGGTAATTTCGTTTGGAGAAAAATGGGCAAGAAACCCCATACTTATTTAACTACTCTTAGAAAAAAAAAAGTTTTAATCTGTTCCAAATGATTTAGTTCAATGAGTAAAACCAATACATGAGAGGTTCGTTAATCCTCAGATTTATGAGTGAAGAAAGAAATATTGATGTTTCGTGCCAAATGAAGATAATAATAGTTTATGAAACTGTTGCATAATGATGGGTATTATAATACGAGTGACAGTATCACACAGAGTTTTAATACGTAATTATGTGCAGTTTCATACACTACTTTATAATCACATACATTGGGATTGAACCTACTAAATAAATGATGAAAGATAAAGATCAAAAATAAAAAAATCACACGAAATTCAGTACAACTTCACGTATGAATGGCGCTTGCACCCAGCACATCACCGCGCATGCGCTAGAGTGGAGCTGCTGTCCCCCGTAACGTTCAATTACAATGTTGATGGAAACTCCTTGGTGATATTAACTTCTTGGATTTGCGCTATTAGATAACGTAAAAGAAAAAAAAAAGTTTTTTATCATATCTATTCAAAAAGAATCCCTAGTGACTAAAAGTGATTTGGATTTGGAAGTGGATATTGTTAGTAAAAGTTCCAATATCCAAAGAGATCAATCACGAACATTGTATGAACAAGTACTCGTAAGTTCGTAACAGGCTAGCAAGAGAGAGAGAGAGAGAGAAAGTGTGTATTTGGTCAAACTGAAAAACTAAGATGGCGGTTGCGAAAGTTAAAAAAATGTATCATCATGGATATCGTTTTCATGATTATCAAGGGTGCTAAAGCTGATAGTGAGGTCAAAATGAAAATCCAAGATGGCGGCTGTGAAAACTTTCAAGTGTATCATCATGGGTGTCGTTTTCATAGTTTTCGAGGGTGCTAAAGCCGATAGTAAAGTCAAAATTTCAATCCAAGATGGCAGCTGCGAAAATTTTGTTTTGGTTTTAAATCATACGTGTCGGGGTCAAACCACAAACGTTTTTTTTTTCTCTTTTAAAATGTAGAGTGTGCACCTCGGGAGCAACATTATTTTAAGCTCGAGTGACGTACTTTGAATCCCTCGCTGCACTCAGGATTCAAAAAAAGACTCATCTTAAAAATAGTTGTTTGCTCCTTAGGCAAACAATCTACTATTATAGCATTATTTTGTTAGAGACAAAGTGTTATAATATGTTTCTATTTTTAAATTTCGGTATTGAGTTAATAAAGTATGTGAATATAAACTCGTTTTGAAGTTTATAATCCGAATATTCCGATATGAGAGTAGATAAAGCCGACCGAGAGAAATGGACTATTGCCGTTATAGATTAGAGGTCTCACAAACGCCGCCATGATGATTTGGACTCGTCCCAAATCGATTAGCCGGTGAAGGGGAAAGATAAAGAGAATTGGAAGAGCATGGAGAAGAGTTTTGCCTAGCAGTGAGACAAAATAGGTTATTAATAAAAATAAAAAAGAATAGAAGTCTAGACAAAAAAAAAAGAAATTAAAGAAGTTAAAAAAAGAAACCTGTACAGCCTGTACCCTGTTTAAAGAAAGTACACAGTATTTGTCTGACTGCATCTGCACAAAATTGCGTAACGTAAAGCATAATAGTGCATTAAGAAGTTTTCGAGGTTTATTTATGGTTATTAAAGCTAATCATATTAATTTCATGTTTCCTATTGGGTTTTTATAACAATAGATACTTTATGAATCAAACTCCACACGGCGATGTCATCGCGGCGATAATTTGAAGGCACAGCGTGACTATCGCCGCGATTCTCTCTTCCGTGGGGATGGCGCCTTAAATAGTGCAGGGGCCGTTATATGAAGTATTAATGCCATCATTATTCCACTGCGAAAAAAGGATGGTGCTAGCGGCCTTGTATAGCTCCGTCTTTCACTCACACTAGAATAATGGTGGCATTAATACGTCCGTATTATGACGGCATTAATACATCATAATACGGCACCATGTGGGACTTGGGAGCAAGACAAGAATCAGTTTTAAAATTATAGTAGGTACACGTAACACCACTGTACTTAAGTAATAGGTAAAGACAAGGAAATTAAATGTTAAGCAACTTAAATTGTCCGTATTTTCAACTCAAGGAATGACAGTTGTATTAAATGGCTACAACACGGCAAATTGTCGTGGGGTGTAAATTTTTTGAACAATTTATTTCCCTGACAGTACCTTTATAAAGTATAAAAATATATTCTGTTTTTTTTACGGTAACAGGTTTTAGATTATGTTAACAATTAAACATTTATGTTTTATATTTACAATTAAACATAGGCCTATTAAACACTTACCTATTCCTTAACATGACACAGTTATAAATAAGTACCAAAATGTAAAACAAAAAACATAATTGTAAAGCTTCGATATTAAATTGTTTTTATTTGATAACTTATACGCTTTGTGCAACTGTCTGCGGGAGCCTTAAAACTAAATTACGTAAAATACCTATTATTCGCTGTAGCAAATCAGTCGGAATGACACAACTTAATTTATACATAGAAAGCTAAATTATTAAACACATTTAGTATTTACCTTCATTCAGTAGTCAACTGGGCAAATTATTCTCTTTAAATACTATACTGAGCAGTATCACAAAAGCCCAACAAATTTCTTCCCATGTTTAAACATTTAGAACCAGAATAAATAACATAATAAGATTACATTTTGTGCTAAATACCTACATTTATGACTAAGGCCTACTTGCACCACAAACCACTAAGGGGCATTTCACACTGGCGATTCTGCCGCGCTTGTGATAACTGCAGTAAGTATCATTTTTGTCCAAATTGAGTTAATCATAGATTCAGAATCAGCGCAATGAACTATAATTTGATCTGACCGCGATTTTAATATCTTGACGGGGACCTTTAAATTCCAATAAGGATAACGGCAGTAAGTCGATTTTATCTTATTTTTCCTTAGGATATCAGGTATCATCATAATTCTGATAATTATATGAGCAGCAACTTGATACTTACCTACTGCAGCTATATTAAGTAATTTATGCTAAAGTTATTAAATTCGTACTAGATATAAAATAGTTTTTGTCATATACTTATTTTAATGATTGCACAATGACATAATACTTTACTTAAGCTTCACATTTCAAATATCAGAATTTAAATAAGTTGATAAAAAAAAGTCGGAGAAGGTAAAAATGAGAAAAAAAAAAAAAACTATGAAAAAAGGTATCTACTTACTGCACTTGTCGCTAACGCGGCAGGATTAGCGAGCGTGTTTCAAGCGAGGCGATTGTTTAACTAGTTCACTGAGTGTGCGTATCGAGCACGAACGAATTCGCCGCGGTTGCGGAACCATAGTGATTGACACAAGAGAGAGCGAGACAAGCGAGAGTACAATATTGTGAAAACGCGGCTTACATGTCGCGTGGTCGCGGCTAGCTCGCTTCGCACCCGCGGAGAGCACGTTCACAAATCGCTTCGCGGGAAACAAGCTGGCAAATCGTCAGTGTGATAACACTCTAAATGCATTTAGTGCTAAACAAATGAAAAACTGACAGCCTCGTTGGTTTAGTGGTCACAAGCTATACTGCTGATCATGTCAGCAGTAGGTCCTGGTTTCGATTCGCAGGTCGGGCGGTGTTAGTGGGTTATTTCATATGGAATTTTCTCAGTACCCGCCTGGAGTGTAGACTCTAGGCGGCTACTGAGAAAATTCGGCGAACCTGTTGCCGTAAATGCAGATTTATGCCCGGTTGATGGCAAAATGTGGGTATACTATAAGTATACCTCTGAATAACCCTTCGGGGAATACAAGCGTGATGTTGTGTTATGGTAAAACATAGTTCTATTTCTGCCAATCGTTTGAAGATGAAAAAGACAAAACGATGTGTTAAATATGTTTAGCGTTACATACATTTGGTGATTTTTAGTGCAAGTGGGCCTTAAACTATTATAAAACTCGTTAATTAAGTATCATGGCCATATCTTAAAACTTGTATTTACAGGAAATGCTGCAAAACATTGGCATGTTTCTCTTGTACAAACCTTCCTCAGGGTATCGACGACTTCGCCCTGAAACGTAGAAATAAAAAACATAAGTACATACATTAGGTGAAAGTATGATTAGAAAACATTATTAAGGATAAGCATAATCAGCCTATAATGTTCCCACTCTGCTGGGACACAGGCCTTCTTTCCCTGAGTGGGCCGTAATCCACCACGCGGGCCCAGTGCAGGCTGGTGGATGTCACATGTCTTCGAATTTTTGGTCCTAGGACATGCCGATTTCTTCATAATGTTTTCCTTCCTTATTAGTTCACATGTTAACATGGCCTTCACAAGAAACCATTTTGTCAGGATTTGGTGGTCGCATATCTTCTATCAATGGAAATATTAAATTCATTAATTCACTGACAGACAACGCACAGCCTAAACTGCTGGGTCTTTTGACGGACTTTTGACGTTCAAAAGTGCCTTATAAGGGCCTATTTGAAATAAATCATTTGACGTTGACTTTGAACTTTTGGTCAAGAAGAATGTGAACTGTGTGAAGATGTGGCGTCAGAATAGGGGCAAAAAAAAGTTGTATACATCCGAATTGGTCACCTTTATGAAAGTCAGCACGGAAGGATTTTTGAAAATTCACTCTCTAAAGGGGTTAAATACGATGTCACTTTGTACGGAAGTTCGTATAAGTTTTTTTAGGTAGAAACGTGGAAGTTGGTATTTAGACTTCCGTTTATAAGTAAAAGTTAGTTATTATCATTTTTGATAACTGATCCCCTAAGGCTCGTGGAGTAGAGAAGTTGCGGATGAGAGCCCATCAGGCACACAACTTGTGTCGTTAATAATTCGACATTAACAGAAAAAATAACGTTTCTCCTACGCTATGTAGCGCCAAGTCACTTTTACGTCACCTAGGACGGCCTGTTTCAGCTCATTGAGCTAGGTAATATGGGCTGGTGTCTGCAATTTCACGTCAAGGCGTGTATTTTGCGTACGGGTGGGAAAATCGATTATTCGATCCACCTTACCTCCTCAAGGAAGGCCAGCAACGTCTTGCTCAATAAGCTAAAAGACATTTTAATTTAAACAGTCTAGTTTAATCGAAAAACATCTTAATAAAGAAAAACACAAGTACAATGTTATTACGTCGATTTTTATGACTAATTCAGTAATTTCATTAGCTTGTATCACTTTGTCGGATATCAATCATCTTCACGAATTTAATAGCATCGTTATTTAGACGGTGTCAAGTAAGTTGTAGGTAAGTGTTTACAATGTCAAGTAAGTGTTCATCCACTTTATTAAATTATCCAGAAAATTATGTCACTAGTTTTTTACATAATATCGACTAAATAAAAACAAACTGCGAATGAAATAATAGACTGCTTATTTATTATAGAATCTACATCGACTAAATCGAACTTGAGACTTCGCACCACTCTAAATAATCACGTTGTCTAGCGGATATTTTAGTTACTATAAATACTTTTCTCTTACGATGTTTATTAAACAGAATATTTTCGGATTACTTACGTGTTTTGTCCATCCGATTGTGAGCCGGTTGGTGGCGGCCATCGGTGTAAGTGTGCCCGCCACATCATTTGCCCGAACGTCATCCGAAATTGCCTCGACATGGAGCAATATAACACGAAGTTGATTGCTCCATTTAGCAGCGCTAGCGCATCCATCAGTTCTCCAAAAAGATCGTAGCAGCGTTTGAAGAAGCATCTTCCTAATAACCCACTCAGCAATCCTAATATTCCTTGTGGTAGTTCTGTTACGAGGAAGAGAAGTAGCACGGCTACTAACATCTTGGTCGTTCTGTTCGTTCTTCTGTCTGCTTTGTACTGTCTTTTTACTGCTTTATTATTCGTTGGACATTTGTTATACACCCTGATCTTCTTCTGGTGCTGGTTCGCGCTGTACACTTCTCGGATCAGCCATAAGCTGATAACTGTGAGTATGCAGCAAGGCAGTAATTTGATGACGACGCCATGCACCCAGAAGTTGATCTGGTATAGCTGACCCTCCTCGTCAGAATCTACGTGGTAGAGTATCATGGGCCCTGATGGTTCGAGGACTACTGCTGTGTGGATGTCAAATACCTGTGGGTCAAAAGAAATGAAGGGTAAGAATTTAAAAAAATCCCATATAAAACTGTACAAAGTGAAAATTAATTTTAATTTCCGAAGTCGGTGTGTCATTGGTTTTGTATTTTAGTTTTTTTGCCGTCGACTTCCGAAATTAAACTTTATTCTTCACTTTGTAGTGTTTTTTTTGGAAGTCGGTTTCTTTTTGGTTTAAAGTTTTTTTCGCCTACCCTCATAAAATACGTATTATTGAAGCTAAAAAACTACCCCAGCAAAGTTATTATAATTGATTTGGAATTGGAAAATCTAGAAAGTACATTTTCAAACGAAAATAGTTATTTGTGCAACAAGAGAGCAAAGTCGTTTTTTGCTGCGAGTGTTGATTTTGAATCCCGAGTAAGCGAAGGATTCTATAATTGAATCACGAGCGTAGCGAGTGATTCTAGGTTAGAATCCTGAGCGCTGCGAGGGATTCAAAGACACGAGATGCAAATAACTTTGCTCTCGTGTAACACATACAACTTTTCACCTCAGCAGCGAGAACATACATGAAAAAAACATGTAAAAAAACCCTGTCCGATCCGTGAGGGTGTTGTTAGGTATCGTACTGTTAGCACATTTATGTGGAAATTTTCAGGAAAAAAGAAAAAAGAATCCCAAATTTTTTTTTTAATGGTGAATTTGACCGAATTTTACATTTGGTGTGAGCGGCGGCCGTCGTTTAGCGGGTGTCTAAAAGTATTAAGTTATGAGTTTTGCAATTTTTTTATGGATTTGGGGTAATTTTGGAACTAAAAATGTGATTTTGAAATACCAATAACCATCAATAATAGTACCATCTGCCCATTTTCCCCAGAATTTCGGATCGGACAAGTTTTTTTTTTACCAAGTCTTCATCTCCTCGTATTTTGCAGCCACCATCTTGGATTTATATTTTGATTTCACTATCGACTTTAGCACCCTCGAAAACTATGAAAAGGACACCCATGACGAAAAATGTGAAAATTTTCGCAGCCGCCATCTTGGATTTTTATTTTGACTTCACTATCGGCTTAAGCAACGTTGAAAACCATAGAAACGATACCCTTGAAGAAAAATTTGAAAATTTTCGCAGCGGCCATCTTGGATTTACATTTTGACTTCACTATCGGCTTTAGCAACCTTGAAAACCATAGAAACGATACCCATGAAGAAAAATTTGAAAATTTTCGCAGCCGCCATTTTGGATTTACATTTTGACCTCACAGTCGGCTTTGGCACCCTCGACAACTAAGAAAACGACACCCATTATGATAAATGTGAAAATTTTCGCAACCGCCATCTTGGATTTTCATTTCGACCAAATTCACACTTACTATCTCTCTCTTTCGCTTTGAATTAGAAGAAGACAGTCGCAAGCACCTTTTCGCGTGACGATATAAGCCACTGCACTCTTACCGCAAGCCGCTTAAGAACTTCGTTCCAAAAATTTAATAAAACAGAATTTAAATAAAACCTCTTCAGATGATTTGCAATTTTAATGTTTTAAGTATATCCGAACGTTTTATTGTTTGTTTCTTTTTTGGGCGTAGTAGGTAGATATGGAATATTGAAATCGAACTTCGAATCGATTTGTTTCTATCTCTCGCTTTTTTCGTATCGAAGTGAAAGTGACAAAACTAATTGAAGTTCAAATCTTTAGAATTTTGTGAATAGACCCAACACTACTCTCGGCATTTAAAAAAAAATAATTAAAAAGTTACTTTGTCTCACGCTCGCAGCAAAATCGAATTTTGCTCACTGTTTTTTGACAGCAAAACCTGCTTGTTTGAGGTGCTGAGGTGAAATAGTTATTTGTGCAACAAGAGAGCAAAGTTGTTTTTTGCTGCGAGTGTTGATTTTGAATCCCGAGTAAGCGAAGGATTCTATAATTGAATCACGAGCGTAGCGAGTGATTCTAGGTTAGAATCCTGAGCGCTACGAGGGATTCAAAGACACGAGATACAAATAACTTTGCTCTCGTGTAACACATACAACTTTTCACCTCAGCAGCGAGAACATACAACATGTAAAAAAAAACCTGTCCGATCCGTGAGGGTATTGTTAGGTATCGTAAGTTACTGTGAGCATATTTATGTGGAAATTTTCAGGAAAAAGAATCCCCACATTTTTTTTCAAAGGTGAATTTTACCAAAATTTACGTTTGGTGCGGGCGGCGGCCGTCGTAGTCGTAGAGTTTTGCAATTTTTTTATGGATTTGGGGTAATTTTGGAACTAAAAATGTGAATTTTAAATACCAAAAACTTTTTTACTATAAATAATAATAAAAAAATTACTCTTTTGTAACTTTACTGCAGTACCACATGCCCTTTTCGGATCGGACAAGGTTTTTTTTTACATAATCTCCATCATCTCGTATTTTGCAGCCACCATCTTGGATTTACATTTTGACCACACTATCGACTTAAGCACTCTCAAAACTATGAAAGGATACCCATGATAAAAAAACTTGAATATTTTCGCAGCCACCATCTTTGATTTATATTTTGACCTCACTATCGGCTTTAGTACCCTCGAAAACTACGAAAACGACACCCATGACGAAAATGTGAAAATTTTCGCAGCCGCCATCTTGGATTCTTATTTTGACTTCACTATCGGCTTAAGCAACCCTGAAAACCATAGAAACGATACCCATGAAGAAAAATTTGAAAATTTTTGCAGCCGCCATCTTGGATTTACAATTTGACTTCACTATTGGCTTTAGCAACCTTGAAAACCATAGAAACGATACCCATGAAGCAAAATTTGAAATTTTTCGCAGCCGCCATCTTGGATTTTTGGGGGACTGTCTTATGTAATTTTGACGTTCGAAAAGTGCTGATTCTCAGCCTAGTTTGAATAAATGACTTTTGAATTTTGAATTTTGAATTTTGATTTACATTTTCACCTCACGATCGGCTTTAGCACCCTTGAAAACTATGAAAACGACACCCATTATGAAAAATGTGAAAATTTTCGCATCCACCATCTTGGATTTGCATTTTGACCAAATTCACATTTACTATCTCACTCCGTCTTTCTTTCTCTTTGAATCAGAAGAAGACAGTCGCAAGCGCCTTTTCCCGTGACGATTTCTGCCAATGCACTCTTACCGCAAGCCGCCTATAGAACTTCGTTTCAAAAAAAAAAAAAAACAGAATTTAAATAAAACCTTATTCTGTGAATCCGAACGTTTTATTGTTGGTTTCATTTTTGGGCCTACTCGAGGAATTTTGAAATCGAACTTCGCATCGACTTATTTCTATCTCTCGCTTTTTTCGTATCGAAGTGAAAGTGACAAAACTAATTGAGGTTTAAATCTTTAGAATTTTGTGAGTAGACCCAACACTGTTCACGGCATTTAAAAAAAATATTTAAAAAGTTACTTTGTCTCACGCTCGCAGCAAAATCGAATTTTGCTTTGTAGACTGTAGATCATTGCAAGGATAAGAATTGCTCACAACAGTCAACAACATTCATTGCGTTATTTATGTTGTCGAGGAGATTTTTTTTTCGAACTTATGAAGCAATGGATTAGCAATTTGTTTTAAAACGATTCAAATTCCGATTGATCGTGTATTACGTAATTAGGGTACAGGTCATTGAATACTCAACGATATGAACAGTTAACGCACGTCTACTTCCTGATGTGGCCAAACATTAGTGATCATATCGTAAAATAGTTAGATTATCCACCAGTAGAGGCGTTGATGTCACTTTGTTTTTGTTGTGTCGTACCATGGCGGCGGCATACAACAAATCAAACCACGCAAAAAAAGTCGATGGACTTTTATTGGGTTTCCAAATATGATATAATGGAAAGCGATCACCTTAGAAGTAGCTCTCACCGGCAAAAATGCAACATAGCAGTTAAAATTAGTTATTAAAAATGTACGCTGCTTAAGTGGCACCCCGACCAATGGTTAGGTTAGGTTGGCGGCGGAATGGCGGGACAGGCTCTCACGCCCTACCGCCGGCCTCAACATCATTGTGGCGGTCCGGCCGGTGCTCGACACTTGGGTCGGGAGGAGGCACGGCTCCCTGTCGTTTCGCGTGAAGCAGGTGCTCTCGGGGCATGGTTGCTTCGGGAAGTACCTGTGTCGCATAAACAGGGAGCCGGACGCCCGGTGTCACCACTGCGTCGACTGTCGGGAGGACACGGCATGGCATACGCTGGCAGAGTGTGCCGCTTGGGAGGAGCCGCGCCGTGCCCTCGTCTCTGGAGCAGGCAGTGACCTTTCGCTGCCGGCGGCCGTCGTGAATTCCATGGCGGCAGCGAAGAGTCCTGGGACGCGGTGGTTTCCTTCTGCGAGACAGTCATCTCGCAGAAGGAGGCTGCGGAAAGGGTGAGGGAGATCACATCCTCTCACCCTGCCCGCAGCAGGCGCACTGGGCGCCGGAGGAGGGCGGACAACGCTCTCTTCCGGCCCCCCTAAATGGGTCCAGAGGCGACGGACTCGGGGACGTCCGTCGCCCCCCATACATCGGACCCGAGGTGGTGGCGCGTAGTGTTCCACGCGCGCCCCTCTAAGTCGTCGCGGGGGGAGTCAAACACCTCACTCCCCCCCTCGATACGAGGAGAGGCCCGCCGTGGCGGGCCAGCACCAGTCGAGGGTTGCGGAAGTATTTACGTTCCCGCGACCCCCGGCTTAGGTGTGAGATGGAACACCGGGGTGGTTTTTAGTCAGTACGAGTCTGACAGACCCCTCTGGACTTCCATGAGGATTTTCGAACCCGAGAAAAAAAAAAAAAAAGGTTAGGTTAGGTAAGAAGGTAATTTAAGGTAATTTGACCAACCGCGCTCGAGCCGAGTTAACGTAGCGAGCGGTGACGCGGCAGCGGCCGGCGAGCGCTACTTCCAAGTTGGTCGCAGTTACTTGGCTATTTTTACTACACCTTAAACCATGGATACACTACATTAATGATATGGCCAAACGCCAACTGACATATCATTAAACTTTGACGTTTAAACGATATGGCCAATGTTAGCTGACCATTTTATGAAATGGTCAATTCTAAGATCTGGCCACGACATAGACGACAAGTAGCGTCCCCCGGATAAGATCACTTTGAGTCATTGATAATTTATTAGTTTTTTCTCGGGCACCATATTAATAAAGGCTCATTATTGGAATTCTTAGAAACTGGCTTTATATCAAATTATGTAAGAAGTATGACTAGAGTGAAAGGGTGTCTACTTCAACAGAAATGTAATTTGAGATCGTAATCTCTCCAAAATAAAACGAAATTGATCTTAAAATAGCAACGAAACCCAATAAAATCAATAAATATATATTATTATCACAAGAAATATTGGCCTATTTGTTCCAATGAATTAAATATTTTTTTCTGTCAAGTAATAAGAAAAACAAAAAAGGTTTCTCTGTTCTGTTCGTAAACTTCAGTTCGTCTTTCCGAATTTTCGATTAGATGATTATGAAATTGGATATAGTAGGAACTGGAGGTAGGTTGGTCCTCGTTGGTCTAGTAGTGGTCGCAAGCGCTACTGCTGAGCATGAGGTCCTGGGTTCGAATCCCAAGTCGGACAAAGTATTATTAGGTTCTTCCAACAGGAATTTCTCAGTAGTAGCCCGGAGTCTGGAATTGTGCCCGGTTGATGGTAATAGGCTCGCCCCCTATTACATGGGACTTAAAAAACATATCTGGTGAAATGTGGGTGTAGATACTACAGGTACACCTCTGCCCAACCCTTTGGGGAAAAAGCGTAATGTTATGTTATGGAGGTAGGTATAGCAAAATTTTCCTCATTGTTCATTTTGCTTTCTAGTCGATGAATAGTACAAACGTTTTACTTAACAACGATTTTTGGCGTCAAGTATTTTTTGAGCCCTTATGCTCTGAATCTTCCGTCAAGGATATTAATGAAATTCCAGCTGGTAACATTAATCTAAACAACAATAATAACCTATACCATGATGTCGTGTTCTCGTGAAATATGCTATACCTATCTATGATATTCATGTCTTCGTACGTTATAAACTTATGAGTTTATAACGTACGAAGACATGAATAAATCTCAGTTGCAAACATCCGGACTTGTAATAAATATTTGTAGATTTATATCTACACTATAATTCAACATGGACATGCATTTTAGGAATCTAATAAGTACAAGAAAAGCACTTTTAAAATGCCTGCATAAAAATAGCATCCAGGTAACAGTCGCCGGACACGAAGCGAAACTAATGAAAATAAAATAAATTGGCCACTGTACGAGCCGGACCAAGTGAAAAGTGGTGGACGAAGTTCACCGTCACTGCTTGAACGCGACCACTCCCTATCGCCAAGTGTATGCACGAAGCCACAGACCAAATCTTTGTGGCTCAGAACTGGCCACTCGAGTAACAAGTATGCAACCGATTGAAGTTGAAGTTTACAGCGCGGTGGCAACTAGTCGTCGAGTAGTGGTGGCCACTAAACACATAGAGTGAAGTAGTACTTATACGAGTAAGCCGGCCAGGCAAAACTGTTTGGGGTGACACACATATACATATTTTGGTTGGCCTATTCAATTCGGCAGTATTTGTTGAACAACTAAGCCGACCCGAAGCAATTACTACACTTATTCGGCTTTCATTCGACTTGTGCTGATTGACAAACTTTGTTCGACATCTTGCTTAATCATGTTCGGGTTAGTCCAGCACAATTCAAGCTAAGCCGAGCGGCTTTTTCCCGAATATACATCTACATAAATGTTCATATTCGATTTTGCCGCCCAGCGCGGCGGTGTAGAATCAAGCTGCCACCAATGTGTGTAGCACCTCTAAGACGGGATGAAATATTCCAACTTAGCACCCGGCTCAAACACACATCGTGGCTAGGTACATAGTTACGTATTCAAAGCTATCTGACGCCATCCGCAGTTAAAAAAGCGTGTTCATAAAAATAAATACCTTCACTTGAATGTTAAATCGAAACGTTAACGTAATAAAAGCCACTCGTGTGTTCCACGCCGTGTATACGTTGTCAAATCATGAAACAATAAAACTGAAAACAGTTTTGTTCACTGTATACATATTATGTTATATGCTTTTTCTGGCTGTACAGTTACACGTGCCAATTATTGAGTCGGCACGTGCCTCGTGCCTCTGTAATATTGCAATAAAATTCGCAATATATCTTGCATTGCGTATTGCAATCAATCGGTTCATTTTCATGAACGATATGTTGATACGAAAATGTAGAAGAAAATTAAAAGTTATTTGTAAACAGTATACTAACAAACAAGACAACGGTTCTTAAACTTATGTAGTAGAAAATTATTTCCTAATAGGTAGGTACTTACTTCATTCGCATTTTGTAAGCTAGAGAAAACTCGGACAAGCTGCTCTTGAGTAAATCCTAGACTTTTAAATTAGCAATATTTGTTTATGTACTTGTATATATTTGTAATCACGTTCTCGAAAACGGCTCTATCGATTTCTATGAAAGTTGCAATATAAGGGTTTACTTGTGACTGGATTATACGTATAATATTCTACGTTTTTTCCAGCATCATTGGAAATTATTTACCCATTTGGAAGGTTTCTCAAGAAATCTTTCCATGGAACGCACACACTCCATTGGCTTTCCTCAATGCTAAACGAACTACTTTTGGTCCATAAAGGGTTTAGTTCGGTCATATATCATTCTCAAATAGTTGTAAAGGATGAACGTCGCTACTTTTTTGGTAACCCACCATATTTTCATATGTAATGGTCTGGCTAGCTTATGGCTGGCGGATGAAAGTCAAGAGGATGAATTATGACGGATGAGTGTCGTTTCGCTAATCCTCCTCCGCGAACAATAATTTGAGAACCTCTGCCTATGTGGGTAGTTGTCAAGATGGCAAGGATTTGTGAGTTCAAGGATGCACTTTACCAGCACGAAGTTGCTGACTTGAATTTGGTATTCCAAATTCAAGTCGAATTCGAATCGATTGTTTTAAAATTTTGTGTTTTTGGATCGTACATTGGTTGTGATTTTAATTACAGCTGTACCTACAAGGATCTTTTGGAGCGTGGCCAAAATTGGATCGAGCGCCGCCATTTTGGATTTTCAATACATTTCACAAAACAACTGCATTAAATATTTTGACCATCAGCGCCCCCTGTCAATGTCATGCGAACGCCAAAAGATCCTTGTAGCAGTGTACCTACGTATGTGACGTTATTTACTTCATATAGGTATTGCACTTTCTACAGGGGACTTATACTGAGGTGACGACTATACAGAAGTACTTTTGGAAGAAAAACACACGTTGCGCCGACCAACAATAAATAAGGGCAACAGAATCATGATGGTGATATTGCACTGTCTACAAATTAACCATAGAAAACATACATAACAAACTTAAAGGTGGGTTTAGACAGTGTGCGGTGTGCGCCACTAATGATTTTTTTGTAGATCTCAGATGCCTAACCTGAGGCAGCCATTGCATGCGTGGTTTACCATTTGAAGCACATGGCTCTCACTGTCTGGACACACCTTAACAAAAAGGACAACGTAAAGACATCGAATTATACAGGATCAGATTACATAATCTTCAGAGATGTGATATGGATGCGATATCTAAAAACGATAAAATAAAATTAAAAATGTTTTTCTTAACTCATAATTTCAAGTAGATAACTACTACCTGCGGCCGTTGACCCCGTAATCAATTACTGTAGTCACTCGAAATGTCAGTTATGAAAATCTTTATTTGATTTTATCGTGTTCAGACATCGATACACGTCACTTCTCTGAAGCTTAGCCGGCTAATTGAATTTGACCCTGTAGAGGTCTGAAATCGCAAACCTTGCAGAAAGTTTGCAATTTCAGACCTCAAGCGTGACATTTTTAGTCTATCTCTGCGTGAGAAAGATTAAAAATGACACGCCATTGCCCTGGAAGTAAGTATATTACTTAGTTATCATATGGGTATTATATCTGGGTCAGTGAAAACTCGGCCCGCGTCAGCTCAACCCGAATAAAAATACCAGATATTTCACTCCCGATGACGGTGATTTCTGTATTTAAATATTACGAGGTCGATACTTTTCATGCAGACGGTACACACCACTTTTATATGCGTTATGACGATATAGTATTTGGTATTATTATTCGGGTTGAGATGACTCGGACCGAACTGTCACTGACGCTTATATCTGGTATTAAAACATTAAGGCAAGACAAAGGCAGATGTGAGTGGAGACGCCGGGAGGGGGACTCCCTAGCTAGTACGACATAGCCCTAGTAGTAGACGCCATAAGTATAGTGACATTTTTGGGTATCTTCGGAAAGGTCAGGTACTAGGGAAGGCAGAACCGGTTCTGTTTAAAAGAACCGGGATTTTCGGGACCTTCTGAATAAAGAATTCGGGATTCCCAGTACTTTCGGTAACAATGAGCCATTCCGAAAAAAAATTACCCGTTACTAAGCTGGACAAAATGGTCAATTTTAAAATGCCACTAATATTTCACGACACTAAACGGACGTGACGAACTCCCGCTTTACTAACAACAATGACGACAAAACCAATATTCTTTGTTCTTTTAGACGGAATCATTATTTCATTACATACGCAGATATTAAAGTATAATTCGCAAATGAAAGAATGTTTTAAGAACTTCCCAGTATTACGTTATAACTGTGACTATAGTGGGCTTCTTATTTGACTACCAGACTTCGTACGCCTTTGGTCACCGTTTACCGCGTCACGGTTGCGCGATGGGTAAAACGAAATGGCTGATCTACCATAATAATGTTATCATGAAAATAAAATAACTTTTTTTGGTAGTTTTTCACAATTGAAAGCAAATAAAACAGTAGTGACTGAAGTGGGATGTTCACCTTGGTGCTAATTTGATTATTATTATTTAAATAATAATAAAAAAAAATTGTTACCTATAATTAGTAAAAAACAGTATTCTTTAAAATCTCACAAAAACATTGAGGTGTCTTATAAACCATGAACATCGGTTAGTTAAAGTTAGCGACAGAAGGTGTGACACGCTAAAATTGCCTGATTTGCTTCTTATTTCTATTCAGATATATTATTAGAAACAATTGACTCCGTTATAGATTTTTTTAAAGCATAAGAACAGTTTTTTTCTTCAATGTAATGTCATTCAACAAAACTGCATTCAATAGAGAATAACAATGTCTTGTAAATGTTTGTGACAGTACTTTTTCCTTAGGGTCATATTTTCTCGGAATGCCTCAGGTACTTGCAGTACTGGCAAACCGCGGCGTGCGGGTATGACCAGTTGCAAACGTAAAGCAAGCAAAAGGAGTATGTAAGAATCATGCAGTGTTATGTAGTTTCTGCCTATCCCCATGAGTAGTAGGCGTGAGTTTGTGTATGTATGTATTAAAACGTTCAGGCATCATAATGGTCGAATGGTATTAGTACACACAATGGAGCAAAATGGCACTAACTCTTGTTACCGAAACGGTTCTCAATAGTCCGAAAATTATGCTTGCAAATGGCTCTATATGTAATTAAAGAGCCGGGTGTGTCCAAATTCAAAATTTTCGATCATAAATTCGTAGAACACGATATTTTGCTCACTCGAAAACTAATTTCGAATTTTGAACACTGTGGTTTCAACTATTTTGTGAAACCTACCTCATACTGAAAACCTCTAGGTACTTCTAACCGTATCGATGGCAACCTATATTTAGAGTCAGCCATGAAATTGGCTACGAATTTGGCACCTTCAGTAGCCTGTAGCGTGCAGATAGCAGGACAATCAGGACACGATATTAAGTGCCCCCTGTTTGTGGAACAGCACCACATTTACACTCCAGGACCGGCGTCTCGACATAGTTAGCGATCGCTATACGACCGAATTCCGTCGCACAGTCGTAATGGCGACCCTAGACGCGCGCGACGTTCTTCATAAGTACGGGATTTTTTCGTGCTTGTCAAGCACGTCGCGCGTGTGTAGGGACGCTATTAGGACTTTGCGAATTCGGTCAATTCTAACCTGAGCAGGTTTTCTTTGCTTTGGCCTACCTGAGTCCGGAGAGAAAACTTTCAAGTAAGCCAAGGTATCTCATGTCCAGGTGGGAGATTTTTAGAAGGTAGAACGAATGGGTTGGGTAGGGAAGCACTATCTCGCCACAGCTTTAGCCCTTCCTTTAGTCACTGAAAACGAATTGAACCAGTGGAAAATTTTGTATAGCGCTTTCAGTGTTATCTCAGTTAATAGTCGTTCTGCACTCGCGTTACTATTTATTCTACAAATTGAAATTCAGTATGAAAATATTAGTTTTAATATATAATTATGTAATACTCTTACTTGATGATAGGTAGAATTTTAACAAAAATTTGAATTAAGAGTGAGAGAGAGATTGAGATTATTTTTTATTATTTTTTTAGAACAAAAATCCGATATAAATAGATTTTTGTTGATTGCCCGGTTGCTGGCAATAGGCTCGCCCCCTATTACACGGGACTTAAACATTACTGGCGAAAGGTGGGTGTAGGTACTATATGCAGGCCAGGCGCACTCCGCATTTTAGGTATGAAGCCACAAGTACGCGGTGGCCTCGACTTGTCGGGCCAATTCAGTGGGCGTGACGTAGTAATTAAGGCCCGGGTCGACGGCGCGTTGTGTTTTACGTGCGTCTCAAAGAGATGTCAGCAGAACTGGCGGGGTCCGCTAGGACCGACGTTTGCCAGGGTCGCGGAGAAGTCCGAAAGGGATACCCCGGCAAGTACAGGCAACTGAAGGATCACGGGTGGGTTTAAGTCAGTAAGAGTCTGACACGCCGTCCCGCTCCGACCAGAGCGGGAGAAATTATTTGATAATTTCGCACCCAAAACAACAAAAAAAGGTAATTAATGCTGTGCGACCTGAATTGCACTTTATTGTGTCGTAGCATGTGTCGCTATTTATTCAAATGATTTTGCGGACTGGATCTTCTGTACTTGTACTATTATGTACATATTCTGTGCTATAGGTACACTTCTGCCTAACCCTTCAGGGGATTACAGGCGTGATGATGTACTATTACTAATAGTACTGTATCTACAACTCTGTTTGCCTCGTCAAGGATTATAATCAACAGCATTATGAACCGTTATGTCTCTTATTTACTAAATAAGATTATTTGTACTTTTCCAGCAAAAAAGCCTCCTATATTGGCGCTAGCGCCAGTCACGAACAACTCATTAGTCTGACTCGACATAATATAACTCACTTTACGCGGTTGAATTTCACCCGCTAGACAGTAAACAACTCATCCTAATATAATTCCTGAATAGGAAACCTAATTTATACCTAATACAGGCAGTAGCCCGAGAGTTCTTTACAAAGCTCCTTTTAGAACTCAAGAGAGGAAACGTTCGTTTGGAAATCAATTTTAGAGTGCGCTGCACTGAAATGGTTTTTCGAGACTGATTTTTGCAGTGCACCTCTGCGCATTATAAGAACGTAGGAATTACAGACGCCATGCAGCACATCCACCTACTTAAATCTGACAAATTTCTTTAGTAGGTTTTCAACTTTATCACTAAAGTATATGGTTCAATGTTGATTGGGAAAATTTGACAGTTTCGGGTACGTTGACATGCTGTACTATTTTGCATAGCTCTAAAACCTTTTTTTTATCGTCGTCATTATTTTCCTGCCTATGCACAATTTATTTGGGGTATTTTTCTTCTATACTAGGTACCACTTTTTAGGGTTCCGTACCCAATGAGGAAAGCACTCCAGCACCCCGGCTAAAGGTAGCAGCAGGACACCGTGTGGTTTTAGTCAGTAAGAGTCTGACAGACCCCTCCACCCGACCCAATGTGGAGGACATCCACGAGGATTTCCACACGATAAAAAAAAAGTTTTTGTTTCCGTACCTGAAATGTGCCAACCCTATTACTAAGCAAATATATAGTATTTTTAATTGCTTTAAAAATACACTTAAAATAGGCATCATAAGTGATGATAAATCGAAATTTACGAAACAGCTTTAGCTGCAAGCGTTTTGTTAAGGCACTGACAACAAGCCAATGATGAACAAAAGCTCGACTTAATTTTTTTTACCAAATCTACATAAATTATAATAATGTAGTTTGTGGTAGCGGAACAAATATATGTTAATCTTGAACATATTTCACAGAACGTGGTTGTTCAAAAACACGTTTTGAAAATCTCGATACAAACATAACAGTAAACTAACCTTACATTGAGTTCCAATCCAAAATATCGGTATTACAGATCAACATACGTTGGTATTTAATTAATCACAAGAACGTCTTATTCGAATGCAGAACTTGGTTGTTTTTTTTTTTTGATTAATCAACTCATTTTTGAGTATATAGATAATTGCTTCATATTTTGCAATCAATTACAAGCGTTGTGTCATCGTGCTTCTCTTTCATTTCTATGCAGTAATCGCGCTTTAGCTCTTGTCAGCGTCTTAACACAGCCTTAATGTAGGAACCAGGATATTATCTCTTAACATCTACACATTGAGTTATAACTCCTTCTTAAGAAATCGCGGACGCAAGGTTAACTGCCCAGAGCACTCTATTTTAGAATGTAGCTTCTAGCAGTAGACAGGCCCTTATCTTTAAATGTTATTAGGTATTGTTGTTTATTTCTCTATCTGACTTTTTTTGTTATGTTACCAAATTTTCAAAGTTTGCCAGTCTTACTAAAAAGTTTGGTACACAATGCTTTCACATGGCTTTCACTAAATGGTGTCGTACACGACTAAGTATATTGTAGTAGGTACAGGATTAAGTATATTGTTGTGAGCTTCTTCTGAAACTTGACGAGTAATGAAGTTACGTATTTTGTTTACAACTGAACATGTATATCCTAAGTTATTTTATTGACGTATGTACAGCCTCTCGAGATTCAAGAAACCTCGTTATTTATGACTCTCATAGTATGGAAGTATGTACCTCTAAGTGAATTTCCACCATCGTTTTTCTGCCTAAGGTTTTGCCTTGTAATAAATATTTCTATGCTCAGATACTAAATAAATATTATGAATCTGTTCACCTTTATCAGGGTGTGATATTTTTCTCTGCGAAAAAAACCCGAACAAGTGCGAGTATACTGGTACATATCCACCATAGATTTGATATGGTACGATTCGTCGGTACGATTTCCAAAACTTTTTTTTATATTTTGTAATTTTCCCCCTTAAGTGACTCCCAAATTAAAAAAAATATTAACTAATTTCCGTTACACGTCCGTCTATGGGGTCACAGAAGTTCATACGTGTACTAAATTTCAACTTAATCGGACCAGTGGATTCGGGGCAAATTGGCCGTGACAGACGGACAGAGAGACAAACACACGAGTGATAAATAAGGGTTCCGGTTTTCATTCGGACGTACGGAACACTAATGAAGTTTATTTTCGAGTTTGTGTGTCCATAGTTCTTCTCAAGAATTGATTCTGGAAGGTTTATGTATAATACATTCATATAGAAATATCGATGTTTTGTCAAGTCATAAAAACTATCCAAAGCAGGGGCGAGTCGCTAGTCTTCTATACATATAATAAAAATGAAAAGCTGTTCGTTGGTACAGACAGTTCAACTCATCTGTGCACGCGGCGCTATGTGTGGGTAAGGCGATAAGGACACGTGTTGCTCGGACGACGACTGCCGCGTCACTGCCACACAAATTAAAGCTGTATAATTACAAGCGCACGCACACATGGCGCCGCGCGCACAGATGAGTTGAACTATCTGTAAGCGCATAGCTTCAGAACGGCTAGACTGATTTGGGTTTTGTTTTAAAATGTTCGTTATAGTCCAAATCAGGTTCTAATTTTTTACTTTTCATATTTTTTTCTTTTTCCGGGAAAATGGGAAAATTCGGGAAAACTAAAAGTGCATTTTCCATGGGAATTTCGTATGAATTATTGAAAGGACAACGTATTTTGGGTCAGCTGGTAAAACAAGATAAAAAGCTTACCATATATGTAGGTATGCAGAGTATAGGCGGTAATATAAAACTGCTGAGTATTGCAGTGCTACATCGCCGCTCTGTACACAGGATGTGGCTTTTATCCGAGTATCTGAAACAATATACTGTATTTAACTTAAAGAAAATAACATAAACTTAGTAACTAGGATTTGGAGAGGAAAGTTTTGAAAAAACAATTAAAAGCACTGCATGCTTTTAATTGTTTTTATTCAAAACTTTTTTTGCTGTATGTTTTGTTCGCCATGTTTTAGATGACTGACAAATTAGTGAAAGCACAGTGAGTTTTAATTTTCATCAAACATTTTCCGTCTTTGAGCTTTAGTTTTTTTTCAAATTGCGCAATATACCAATAATAACTACCTAAACTTTTTGTATGACGCAAGCCCGTATTTTCCACGTATGAGATTGATTTTCATTGTTTTTTGTTTGGAGAAGGAAAGACTTTAGCAGATTGTAGTATTATCTTTGTCTATAGCACCGGAACGGCGCGGCGGCCTTGTTCATATCTCTGTACTTCTGATTTCCATCCCACTCTCCGCCTTCCGTAGTGCACAAAACCCGCTATTAAAAGTGCCTCTCGTTCAAAGTGTTGAAATAATAATTTCCGATTTGCGTGCTACGTTGAAATGAAAATAGCTTGTGAAACCTATTGAAGTTTCGATTAGCTTTTAACTTTCGAACTTCAAAGTAACTTCGTGTTTATAGTTAGAGTAGAATTAAATTCTTGCAGTGAATTGATCGCTTATGAGAATACCTTTAAATGTTCGACAAAGTGCGGCCTGGCTATCAATTCTGTCTTCTGATTTCTGTTTCTATCTACACATATAATATAATAAACATCTAGAACATTCGTTCTAGCTTTTATCGCGTTCAAACGTTCAGTTGGACAAAAAAATAATTGCATTTTATAGCCCAAACGTTATAGTATAAGCTATTTAACATCACGCTACGACCCTTAAGGTCGTCACACACTTTAAAGATAATATCAAATATATTTTATCTTCGACTTATCGCTCACCGTACAATTTAATGGACCACCACACACAGTGAAGAGAATATATGTCGGAAATACGTTACTACGCCGCTAGGTGGCGCTGGCAGATCAGTCAACTACTGATCTGGACGCCAGCGCCGCCTAGCGGCATTCGACAGAGTCTACAACGTAACGCTTGGACCGGCCGCCGGCCGGGGCTCAGCAGAGCAGACTTCGTGGGCGGCGGTCAAGCAGTGAACACGTTTAGAAAATTTCGCACGTTTCGAATAGTTGCGTCGTGTATACCTACTACAGTGTGTGAATTGATAGTGTGATTTAATGTGATCGTAAATTATAATTTGATCTGAACTTCAAACGGTTTTTCTATTGCGCAATAACCAACAGTACCCACAGTACACCCACTGTAGTTAAAATATGGCTGATAATAACGAGAGAGACACATACGGAGGGTATGTGTCTCTTTCGTCATATATATTTTTACCGTAAAGGATTTTTAAGCGCTATAATATATAATTATTATCTTCAATGTGTGTGATGACGATGAGCATTAGGAGCCAAGAAAAAAGATAAAAAGTCAGAAAGAACACTAAGCGACAACGATTTTATGACGCGGGCGGGCGATGCAATGCGACGCGTTGGGTCATTTTAGTATATTGTGATGTCTTTCGAATTCCACGCGAACGAAGTCGCGGGCAAAGCTAGTAATTAAATAAAACCCATGAAGATCGCTCTCGATAAATGATTGCTCTCCACCGCAGCGAGACCAATCATTTATCTAAGCCATGAAGTATTATTTTTAATTTTTAATATTTAAGTAGGTACTGTAAGGTAAGTACTTTCAACGCTCGACGTAACGCTGATGGTGCGGTACCCGGATAAATAAAACAATTGTTTGTGATTATCTCGAACATTTTTTTACAATCTTTTAGTTTTTACATTATTATATTTTATAAAGTCAAAGTCAAATAATTTATTTCAAGTAGGCACAAAAAAGGCACTTATGAACGTCAACATTTACAAAAAATATATAATATTTGATTCTAGTCGCCCATTCCAAAAGGTAGTTTTCGTATGGAGAAGAATGGGCAAGAAACTCCACCGTTACTCTTTTAAAATATTTTCACAATATCTTGTATACATTAATTATATATCTAATTATATGTGAAGACGATGCACCTAGAATAAGATTACTATACCACGATAGGTAAAAATAATGAAAAATGAAGGAATGACATAAATTAATTATGTGATAGATGCATGATGCTCACATATTTACAAACATTGTAAAATTATACGACATGTATTTGTTGATATTATCATGACATGCATTTATCAGCTCGAGGGGCGAGTCTCTAAACTTTTCTACTATTCTTTATTTGTGTCAACGTTTATTTTATTATTTTATGCTATAGTTACTTTAATAACTAGAAAAGGTTGTTGATTAAGTAAATAAGTCAAGATCTCTACAGTACGGTGTGTTGGATTCAGTTCCCTAAAGCTTAGCAGTATTATTTTTATCTTACTTGAGCGTGGGAAAGAGATGGAGCTAGACGTCCTGTATAGCTCCACTTCTTTCTCGCACTGAAGTAATATTAAAATAATACTGCTAAAAGAGGTGGTGGTTGGCCCCCTGATCCACGCGTCATGTTCGTGAACGGGCGCCGTCAGTTGAGACTGGTCATCTCTCATCTGCCAGGGCTTATTTTTAATCTTATATATTTTATTTTTTTCTCACTTATAGAAGCAACAAGAATAATGAACACAGGATTTTGTAATATCTTGATTTAAAAGAGTGTCCTTGGAGTTTCTTGCCCATTATTCTCCATAGAGGTCTACGTTTGGAATGGGCTACTAACTAGCTTCAACTTTCTGACTAACTGACCGACTCTATGACAATTTAAAAGTGCCTGTAAATGGTTTAATTGAAATAAATGATTTGAGTTTGAGTATCATACTATCTTTTATCTTTAAAACTTTAGTAAGACGTTTTAGTACTTCTACTTAAAATCAATATAGTCTAAGCAAGTAGGTAAATTATTCTTGAATTTTCCGTGAGCATAATTAAAATCCTTTACCAGAAAATCCGATACAGCAGCATCTAAAAATGAATAAAATTCCCCTATTCAAAGGATTTGCGCAAAACTTTTTCCGATTTCAAATTATCCTAGTTACAACTGGAGCAAAAAGCGTTCCTCGATAAACAAAATAACTCTTTTGAAAATATTCAAATAGTTTCTCTATTTACGTAATTTATTTTGGTCACATATTCAGAACTTTACTCACATCTGCAGGATGGTAAGGCGCTAACATTTTTATTTTATTTACTTACAATTTAGTATAGTTTTCTGGCTCAGCGGGCAATCCCTTAGCGTTGTTTGGTGGTATCTTTCTTCAAATATACTTACACCCGTTTTTTGAATTGGGAATTTGAAGTTGAAAACTTGTCAAACTCTACTTCAGCATTACTTAAAGTGAAAGTTCGCAAAACTCTGAAGTGTGAATTCAACAATGTCCTAGCAGACATAATATGGCAACTCATTTATTTTAATGTTTTGTGTTTCGTAATGTTAATTATTTTACATAGGTACTATAGTCAAGTACTAGAATCAAGTTCTTCTAACTGAACAGTGCGGGTGGGGAGTTCGTTGCGCCACTTCTTATTCCCACCTAAAATACTAGGGAGTGGTGAGGGGCGTGCGTTTTGGCTAGTTAGAATAAATTACTTTTACTTTTGATTCACAATTTATTTGCAAAGAACGCGAATGTTTGTTTGAAATTGAATTTTGCAGGCTACATTTAAAGCAGTCACCTTAATTCTTAAGGTGACTGCTAAGAATTGAAAGCAGTGCTTAAGGCTACTATACTACTTGACATTCTTAATTCAGAAGCCGGGTGTTGGCAACCTTGATGTGGGTAGGTTTATGAAGACAAAATTATACAAATTCCTAGTAAACGTCTTAAGTCCGAGTATCAGATAAAATTATTTTTAGGGCGTTTGGGAAACTATGATTTTGACTGACAGCTCAACTAAAGATGAAAGACATTCCTATTTACGTATACAGGGAGTCACGAAACCGATCACATAGCCGACAACTACGCATTCTGTCCATCAAAATAAGTAATATTGCACAAGAAGAATTTCTGTTTAACCTTTATTTTTTGTTATTGTGCTTATGCATGCTACGGTACAGGGGTCGAGTTAATTTATAATATTAAAAACTTGTTTTGTATTAAAAACGCCAGTAAAATTTGGAAACCTTCAATATTCTATGGTCCAAAACAAAAAAAAAACATCACAATGTCAGGGAGAACAAGTGACTCTCGGCTTCGATATGGGTATTTTTACACCCGTTATTGATTGAGGTAAATCTTTGTTTCAAGTCAATTAACCGGGTTAAGCTGTTCTCAGGTCAAATATCAGGATAAATCATATTATGATTGGCAAGTATTACTTCGGTCAGCCAATCATTTACCTTTCAGAAACCAAGTGTTTGTATCACTATCTGTCTAGTTTGAGCCGGGTAACTATATTACGTAGTCCCAGACTTATATCGTATTCATGCAATAATTTCCGCACAGACCGCTTTAGACGCGACTGAAGGCTCTAAATCATAAGCTTTGCGTGAAGTCCTCCGGGCATTCCGAGCACCTCCGGCTTAGTGGATAGCACCGGATATCACGTGGTTATAATTATCGGACTTGGTATGTCCAATATAACCCAACAATATGGAATGTTTAGTGATGGGCTATTTTTGTTTTATGTACAGACGCGATTTGTTTCCCAATCAACTTTAGACCTTATACTTTAGTGATAAACTTGAAAATCTATTGAAGAAATTTAACAGATTTTAGTAGGTTCATGTGCTGGAGTCTGTATGTCAAAAGTTAATACAAGGTTTGGAGGACCTCGTGGCTAAGTAATAACAGCCACATGGGTCATCCACCAGGTTGCCGGTACGCTTGCCGGGGTTGTTCCGTGCAAGGGTTCTTTACATGCCGACACTTCTGCACGCTAAGCCGTTGGTCCCTGCTGTCATTCGTGAATCTTTGACAGTCGTTACGGTCGCCAGAAGCCCGAAAGTCTAACAACCAGCCTTACCAAGGGGTATAGTATTACGAAGTTACTGGGATGTGGAGGTCAGAGGTAGGCAGTCACTCCATGTAAAATACTGGTATTCAGCTGCATCCGGTTAGACTGGAAGCCGACCCCAACGTAGTTGGGAAGACGCCAGGCAGTTTTTTTTTATAGGCCTCAAAAGTTATATTAAGCAGTTGGTTTGGTTTTACTAAGCGGATGAAATAAAAAAGAAAATAATTTATATCAAAACGGATGACTAAGTAAATCTTGTTCTTTTTTTTAAATTTTATACATCCTTAACTATAGTAATTAATGTTCTAAACATAAATAGATTGGTTGATGATTGATTAATATTAAGTACTTTACATAAATAAATTCCAAAGGCACTTTGTGAGAATTACGAATTTTGACAACGAAATAAATAACTGAGTCAGTACACTTTCGGGAATTATAGACCTTTAGAAATAGGATTAAACCCTACGCTACGTGCGAAATTTGCAAATGTTTATAGGGCGTGCTTAAAATAAACATATTTTTATAAACACATGCCTACACAAAAATAATATTAATGTGTAATTTAATAACAAAATTATTAGATTTCTACATTTTTTGTACGAGTAGTAGCTATGGATACTTTATCAGAGTTTTTTTTATTTTTTCGAATAGAAATGGGGAAAATAGGGTTCCGTACCTCTAAAAGAAAAACCGGAACCCTTTTAAGATCACTTCGTAGTCCGTCTGTCTGTCTGTCAGTCTGTCAATACTCTTTTCTTAGCAACGCGGGGTATCAAGTTGAAATTAATATCAAATACGTAGGTCCACGATCCTTTGAAGCTCTAAAATCAAGCTTTGAAGCCCAGGTACGCACGGACGTTATTCTAACGCGGCGATATTTTTCGTGATTTCAAACTCGTTACTGAGCCGATCATTGAGAATACAACAGAGCGCATCTCAGCGCGTCAAGAAAAACAATTTTTGATTTTCAACTCGTTGCTGACCTAAGCCTTGAAAATCCAGTGCTTGAAAAAATATTGCCGCGGTGAAATAACGCCCGTGCGTAGGTAACTGGGATAAATAAACGCAATAAAAAATACGAGCGGCCATTTATGCGACATATTTAAATATTAGGGGTTAAAGTATGAAATTGCCGATTTGTACTGAAAAATTTAAAATCGTTTCGTTTTTTTTTTAATTTAACATATTTATATAATCAAAATAATTACCATTATTATCTATTATTGCTACCATCTAATAGGAAGGTCATTTATGCCTTTGCGATAGAACTCTCGTGATCTTTGACAAACTGTGTGAAAGCATTTTGTACCGCCTCATGAGAAGAAAACTTTTTATCACGTAGAAAATTGTCCAAATCACGAAAAAAATGGTAGTCCGTTGGAGCAAGGTCTTGCGAATACAGAGGGTGACGAATGGTTTCTAATTACAGTTCATGTAGAGTTAAAACGGTTTCTCGTGAATAGAATAGAATAGAATAATTTATTTGTCAAACATAGGTGATTATATAGAAAGATCTTAAATATTAGCTAGTGCGCTATGTTTTGCCAATATTGACACACAAATGATTAATATTATTAAAAGCTATTCAATCATTACTATTAAATTACAATGACAACTTTATTGGTCATAGTCTAGTCCATGCCATAGTCAGGCCATGGTCTAGTGATTTCCATCTTAAGATTTGGTATAATATTTTGGGTTCACTGTAGTGAGCGAGAAAGCATCTTCAAAGCTCAAAAGCGCTGTCTGAGAGCTATTTTTGGTCTTAAAGTAACAGACAGTTGCATACCTATATTTAAGTCACATAAATTATTAACCTTTCCATGCCTTTATATCCTCGAATTAGCAATATTTATAATAACAAATCGATGTCTATTTGCAACTTTAATAGAAACTAGAAAACGAAGTACAGCTATGAGATCTCAATACCAGAATCTATTATGCACTCGAGTATTTAAAACTAGCTTACTAAAAAGAAATGTAATTTGTATGGCTCCTGTAATCTTTAATAAAATACCTGACCAAATTAAAAACTTACCGTTGCAAAAATTTAAAAAACGTTTCACACAATTACATAAAGAAAAATTTTATTATTCTGTACATGATTTCTTAGATGATAAGTTTTTGTAATATCTTCATTATCCTCTGCTATGTAATACATTTGCATGCTATATTAAGGCAGAATGTACATGGATCTTATTATATAATTCAACAACTCACTTTTATGTACCTACCTACATTCTAAGCAAATAAAGACCTATTCTATTATATTACAATACAATTATATAAGTGTTTGAGTAGGTAGGTACATAATTGTTAAATTAACGCATTCATGCAAATTAAATTTTATTATGAATCAGTGTCAATTTCATTTATGTCAAAATTGAATGCCACTAGTTTAAGTCAAAAGATTATTATTAGTGTATAGTATTAAAGAATTTATGTCAGGATTATAATTATAGAAATTTGTCACTGAGAAATTCATCTACAGTATAGTAACATTTTTCAAGCAGTAACCCGTTAAGTGTTTTCTTAAACTTCTGCAATGGCATACATTTTATTTCATCAGGTATCATATTATACACCTGGGGACCAACACCAATCGTGCTGTATGAGGTCTCGCGTTATCATGGAGCAATAATAGTGAAGATCTATTCATGACAATTCGATCCAATATTCCTTCATTTCTGTATCGATTCAACAAGGCAACATAAGTTTTCAACACACGTTTCTTTCTGCAGATCAGTCAAATCATGAGGCACCCATTTCTCATATTTATTTTATTTTATTGATTTGACGCAAATGAGTCAATATTGTTGGTAAGGTAACGTTAAACCATGACGCTAATTCCTGGGTAGTTTGGCTCGGATCGGTTTCCACCATCTCTTTCAATTTATTGTTATTCACCTGTGTGGGCGATCTTCCACGTGGTTCGTTCTTCAAATCAAAGTTTCCATCACGAAAGTGTTTAAACCAAAATCGCACGGTGCGTTCATTAGCAGTCCCCTCTCCAAACGCAACATTGATATTGCGAGCTGTTTCTGCCATAACTCGAATTTTCGAAGTGTCCATATTTCTTGTCTAAGCTGAATAAAAAAAAAAACTGAAAGTCGATAGTCAATTGTTGCACATTATTAAAAAAAATAACTTCTACCATTTGAAAAAAGTTTTACTCAAAAATCTCAAACCATGAAGGTTCTATGTCAATTCGAAGTACCTATTACAATAAAACTGCAATTTCATACTTTAACCCCTATTACTCTAAATATATTAAAATGTATAGGGTACCCTCTTCCCGTTGACCTAGAATCATGATTTGGCACGAAGCAAGGTCTTATCTCATTAATATTTGGAGATTTGACCGTGACATAACGATGTATGGGAGAACATGTTTTTTTTTTAACTACAATGTTAAGTTTGTTCTTGGGATAAATTCAACTACGGAACTCTTCATTGTGTGTAGTTCGACACGCACTTGGTCGGTTTTTTATTTTAAATGTAAACACATTTTGATTGTAATTGAGTGCCGGTATAGCACCCCTCAGAATAAAATCAAATCAATTTCTCGTAAAGAAAAGAAAAAAACAATACTTGTTTTGTTTTAGCCTCATTTCACTGTAGGCTCGGAGTGCTGGCCACTGTGTCTATTGTAAACACATCTTTACTTTTAAACCGACTTCAAAAAGGGACGTTCATCGATTATTTCGTCAATCGTGGACCGATCTTGAGTTTTTTTTTGTAGTAGAGTAGATGCATTCAAAACCTTTTTTTATTTATTTATTTTATTATTTAAGTACAGACAGAAAAAACTTCTCTTCTCTTCTTATTGTTAAACAGTTTTTTTTTTGTTCTCCGCCAAAATTATTTATATTAACATTAAAGATTTTACGAAAGTATTACAGCGAAAAATATCTGCGAAGTTTTAATGGGAAGACTGAATAAGACTGCCGACCGCTTCGAGCCTTCATGTTTTCAGAAGTCTGCTCAGAAAATAAAATCTGTTTACCAACTTTGCGTGTTCATTCGAATTAACACTCTCCGTTACTTGTTTATAATGTTCAGAACAAAATTCTTGAAGTCATTATTTAACTCATTAACAGAGTAACTGAATATAATAGTAATAACAAAGCTGAAGAGTTTGTTTATTAACTACTTAGGGCTAATCTCTGGAACTACCAGTCGGATTTGAAAAATATTTTTTGCATTTGACAGCCCAATTTTTAAGGAAGCTATTTATTTAGAAAAAAGAAAAAAGTTTAAAAGAACGCTATGCGAAAACGAATAACAAAGCACAACTATATATATAATTTAATGTTAAAACAAGAAATTTCACGCGATCAAGTTGCGGGCTGAAGCTTCTAGAATGATAACATCACCAGGGTAATAGTAACAACGGGATCCCTTCTTTTCGCATAATGTTCTTTGTCCTAATATACTTCGGCCTAACGATTTTGGCACTATTTGTTTTGGCATAATAATACTTCGGCATAAATTTGATTCGCATAACGTTAGTAGGCCTAATGACTATTAGCATAATAATAATATATATATTTTCCTTTTCTATGAATACGTAGGTACTCCAGACTTTGGGTGGAAATGGTGGTGGTGAACTTGTAGTGCCCCATAAATAATTCTGATCAAACCAATTTGCTATAGTTTCTGTAACATTTAAATAATATTGTTGGTTAAAAATTTAATATGCTGTGCAACAAAAGTTAGTGACAGAACCGAATTGCTGCAAAACCGACTCCACGTAGTCTTGTTTGTCCTACCCCAAGAGTGTAATTTAAAATCGCATAGGCGCGTAGGGGCGAGGCGGCCCGCGGGCTGAGGCTGGCCGGCGAAGCCGGCCAACAAGCCGAAGCTCCAGTGGTGAGCGAAAGCCGTCTGCGACGATTAGCACGCGTGGGGCCGCCGGAGGCCCGCAGCGCTGGAGCCGTGACAGAAACCCTGCTTGCTGCATGTTGCATGCTCGCTTGAATGCAGCATGCTGCATGCTTGCTTGCATGCTCGCTTGAATGCAGCATGCTGCATGCTTGCTTGGTTGCTGCATGCTTGCTTGCATGCTGTATGCTTGCTTGCTTCATGCTTCCTACAGCGAAAAAAAAACCCACAAAATTATTCAATAAAAATATGTTTTAATATCATTATGCGTAAATAAATTTATGCTTTAGGATATTATGCTTAAAAAAGTTATGCATTAGAACTTTATGCTTAATAAATTTATGCTTTAGAATATTATGCTTAATCATTATTATGTTTAGAGAAATTAAGCTTAAAAAAATTATGCGTAAGCTGTTATGCGTAAATATATTATGCGAAAATATAATTATGCCAAACAAAATTATGCTAAGTTATATTAGGTCTTAAAATTTTATGCAAATGTATAGGGAACCAGTAACAACGTAGGATATTGATGAAAAGCTTATTCAACCAACGGCCTAGGTACAGTATTGTCAATATACGCTGACAATATTTAGCAGTGTCATAGGTCTCGAGTTCAAAACCAAGGCACGCACCTCTCACTTTTTGGATTCATTATTTATTTATTTATATATACTTTATTGTACACCACAAAAATACATAACAATAAAAAAATTAAACACTACAAAATATACAATATTTTATCGCTTTCCGCGATCTTTTCTAGGCAACCTTCCTTCATGTGCGTACTGTATAATATTATCACTTGCTTCAAAAACGGTGAAACGGCCATGCCTGAAGATATTTCTCGACGGCATGTGAAGCCAAGTCAGAGGCCCATGAACGGCTTTAAACTCTGACACCAGGTGAGTCACTTACCACACGAAAAGAAGAAGAATATATGCTTTCTCATAATAATTAACGGGAGGCCCTGTCTCCTGTGTTACATTTTTTTACTAGTACGGGATGCAGATCTATGATTGCATTGCACAGTTTTTGCTTATCGATAACTGGAGAAAAATAACTGTAAGTAACTCTGTTTTTGGAACACTAAAATATTATGATATTAATAGGACCATTTGAACAACCTAACACTATGTCACATTGTTTTTAAATCCTTCAACATTTAATAACCTCATGGCTGTTTTGTCAACAGTTGTGCGTTTTCAGGACCAGTGGGCCTTTTAACTTAAATTCGAACGATTTCAAATTGAAAATCAGTTTTATTCAAAAGTAATTAATACGAATTTTGTACTTACTGCTTGTCGCAAAAATTTCAACCAAATTGCTATAGGATGGTTATTTTTTTTTTATTTAACAGTCGCATCGTTCGAATTTACCTTACGTTTCCGTCACGAGAAACTTCGAACGGAAAAATCTACTGACACCATATCCTATTGAGATTGAAATGAGAATATCTGTATACACATATAATATGTCGGCGCGAGACGATGGTGTCAACTCACACTTCGTCTAACTCTCAAGATCACGGTGGTTATTTTTAGTGCTTAAAGCTTATTGATATTAAATAATAAATAATTGTTTCCGATATGAAAGGCGACGATGTGAATATTATTGCGTCGAACGTGGCCGGAGGTCGGCATAAGAGTTTAGCATCAGAGGGGCCTCGATCAGGCAGTCAGACCGCGAGATTGACTGAGCGTGACCCGCGGACCTGTTACGCCCTTCTAATTCATTTAACTAAGAAAAGCGTAGTTTACAAGTTATAAGAAGACTTTTCTAATGAGTGTAAGTAACTAGTGATTATAGTGATTATATTTACCTCGCACGTCTCCTTTGTCCACGAAGTAGACAGACAGTTACATAAGAACAATTTGAATTGATAATTACCCTTCTGACGACGACGGTTGTGAGCCCGTCGCTCCGACATATATATATTTGTAATCACGGTCTCGAAAACGGGTCTAAGATCCCCCTTAAGACCTTAGAATAATGACATGGAAACATGGAATTATTATGAACAATCTAGAGAAATTTAATTAATGCTTTGGCAAGTAATGTGACCCAAATAAGTTCTACGCCGAGTTCTTTTCAGTAATAAACAAACAATTTAGTGACACTTTTCCACTAAAGACTAAAACTATTTATACTAAGTTCTTATTTAGTGATTGGGTGACTCCAGGTATTTATTTATTTATAAAGGTACACCAACAGCTTCTGTATACAAAATATAAAATAACAGTAGTTAACAGTAATTATGTGCTTACACAATATTGCCAATATCAGGTGAACCAACATTCTCAAATACAGTGATAACCTACGGTAAAAACGTAAAGATTAAAAAAAAAAAAAGTTAAGTGGTAACCAACTATGTAAACAGAAATATAAAATGATATAAGTTAAAAATTACAAAGATTGCAAGAAATACTTACATACTAATACAACGAATCAACATTTTTTTACTAACGAATTGTGCGGGTATTCGTAAAAGCAGGGAAAAACTAACATTGATTTCATATTCTGTGATTACTTGAACTCACACCCTGACTTATTATTAGTATTACTTGTTAAAATGTTAGGAATATGGTATAATTTTACAATGTTTGTAAATATGTGAGCGCCATGCATCCATCACATAATTAATTTATCTGTCATTCCTTCATTTTTCATTCTTTTTACATATCGTGGTATAGTAATCTTATTCTAGGTGCATCGTCTTCACATATAATTATACATATAATTAGTATATATGTATACAAGATATTGTGAAAACATTTTAACGGTGGAGTTTCTTGACCATTCTTCTCCATACGAAAACTACATTTTGGATGGGGCGACAAGAATCATCTTTTTTATACAAAAAAAAAAAAAATCGTGTTGTGAGCAACAATATAATCCAGTCTAGGCAGTTTGTTACCAAAGAAACCACAGAAGTTTACCTCAATACCCTTTTGTATAAATATAGGGTTGAGCAAACCTTCAACATGATGCATAACCCCAGGAGACGTGATTGATTACCAAACAAACAGACAAACAGACCGTACTGTTAATCCCAGGCTTAGTTGTGTCTATGATACGAAACATTGCAAAGGGTTAACCCGGAAAATTTACTTCAGTTATAGGTACCCCGGTAAAGATGACAGACTTCATGAAACCATGACTTCTTAGTGATATTTGACTTGAAATTTAGGAAAATAGAAGGCTGTTTGTCAAGGATCTTGTCTGAGAAAGATCAAAATACTTATTATAGTCTGTTCCAAAAGTAGCAAGTGCAAGTGTAAACAAACCCTGTTCAGGTTAAATTCTGACTCAATCACTCACTAAAGGGAATTAGTAACTTAAGCATCTGTATTTAGAAGATTTCAACTTTACATCTTACCACTTTTTCCAACAATTATTGGGTGAATAACACTATTAAATTGTAATTGAAAAATCGTCGACGAAAACTTAAGGTATAGACTTAACCTCACTTGCCAAATTAAAAATATGTTAAAGGTGATTTAAAATTTGATAAATAATTTCGGGTTTAGGTTTAGCTAAAGTTTTAAATTTGTAAGTGGCATTACATATATTGGCATCCACAGGTACGTTTTCTCATTAATTTGTTACCATTTTTATTATACAAAGTTGATACGACAGTGGGGCTTTCCTTTAAACTGCCTATACTAGGTACCATTTTCACGCTCTGTACCAAAAATCAATTAAATAGGAGCAGTAGTTTAGCCTCAAATGATTTTTTAAGTTTTTGCCCCGTTTGAACACGATGTATCTTTCCACATCTACGTCTAATTAAAAAGATTAATTATCTTAAAAGTTATTGCATATTTTTTCCTCATTTTGACAGCTCTTAAGCGTAAGACTGCATTCGTTCTCAACAGGGCAAATACCTCTGAACTCTCTTTTCACTTCTCTCTATCAATAGCAAGACAGGACCAGTATTTGTGTTTATGTTAAACACAAAGAACTCTAACAAACAGTATTTTTGCCCACATCGTAGTCTCACTGGGGGATAAAAAGCAGATTAAATTACTTTCCTCTTCACAAATAACTCGTGTACCGAAATCTACAAGCATCGATTGAACCGTTGAGGCATGAAGGTAGATCAAACAAACAAGTGAGTTTGTTTATTTTGAGGTATGTAGAGTGGAACGTTTATCCTCTTAAACAGAGTGGACGCTTATCCTCTTAAAACAATAGGTAGGTTTAAGTTGTGTTCTGTAGATCGCTTTAACACTGTACAAATAACAAAAGGAAAAAGGGATTGTCCATTGACTGCAAACCAGGCTTTTATTTTCAGTGTTTTAATTCGCAAACAAGTAAAGCTACCATTTCCAAGAAGACCGGTAGTGCCATATAGCCTCGATTATTTACCGGCAAATGACGTCACTGAAATGTTGTTTATGAAAGTAAATTGGTGTGTTTTCCTAGAGAGCGTATTTCGACACCGTAAAGTGAAACCCCGCTGCCATCGATTTCATGACAGTCGTCACTATGGCCGTTATGTGCCGGCCACCGCTGTTTGTTGTTTAGAAAACCGTAGCTTTAGTACCTGTTCCTAAAAGGTCACCGTTACCAATGGATATCAGTAATATGCATCACCAATGCGTTGTCACCCTAGAGCCCAAGCTGAAAGTTCGGTACACCGGCACTTCCTTGAATCCGGAACATTGATAATTTGCTGGACGGAAGAATTGGTATTGTATCGTCTGTTCCAAAAGTATACAGAGTTGATATGACAGAGGGGCATTAAATTACACAACGTATACTATACGTATTTAGTATTAATTCGATACGGTATAAAAATAAAAAGCATCAAAAATGAGTTTTTTTTTTTCATACAAACTAAATAGCTTACAAATCAGAGTAAAACGCAACCACCCTGTGTAAATAAATTTAACTGACCTTAGATACCTAGGTAACAAAGCGGCAACGTCGCGCGCGCGCCGGACCGCGGCGTGTGTTATCACGTGTCAAGGCGCGCGACCGGGGCGGTGGCGCGAGGCGGCTTAGGCCTCCGCTCGGCTTTTATGATAGGTACGGTTTTGAAGTAAGTACGCACACAACAACAATCACAACAAAAACTCCATTCACATGAATGCAAAAATTATACCGAATGATAATTAACTCACTGTTCGTCGCTAAGCACTTTAATTTGTGAAATGCTAATAAATACACAATAATAATAATAAATACGGGGCAAAATTCCCTCATAGTAAACGTTTACAGGGGAATCCGTACTAATATTATCAATGCGGAAATAACTGCCTCTCTGCTAAATCCAACACGACTGGTTTCTGTGTATTTCATTGAAATACCTTCCATAGCTAGTGACATGTGGGTTTCATAGAAATACATAGAAACCAGTCATGTTGGATTTGGATACGTCGTCGCCCGCTGCTGCCGCCTGCGGTTGGCTATGGAATGGTACCTTTACTTTTTGACGACCTAAGACCAGGCACTCTAAAGACAATTTCCATGCAAGCTCCTCCCCCATGCACCCCGCCACTCCACCATGTGCTAAACGCTAACACATTAGCAATAAAGTTGAATATCACGTGCGCTCTTTGATCATGTTCGAGCACGGAACTTAATGGCGTAAGTCTCAATTCTTATTTCGTTATAACTAAAGTAATAATTGATTTAGAGAAAAAATGTCTTGTTACTGGATAATAAACTATGTTTTCTTACTATGAGTACTTATTTAAGATATAAAAGTAGAGTAATCTTGATTTTATTTAAATAATCTTTAAAAAAAGACATGATTTTCGAATAAAAAATTAATCGAGCGAAAATGTGACAATTACGTTACTGTCTTGTAAAAACTAGTGATAATATAAATGAAGGTAGGTACTTACTTGATAGCGACATATCTCCACACAGCGAGTGACAATGTGAGACATATCGATGCCGTGTGAAAGATCTGCGCGAAGTGCATGTGAAATAACAGGTAGGCTGCCCACTTGTACGGCATCTCGCGCTGTCCCGGTAATATCTGGTAAAAGAAAAGAATACATTTAAATAAGTAGCCATTTTTTTAGTAAGAATCAAAATGAATAAACGATATAATAATAGTAGGCATTTATTTCAGACAGAATCCATTTAAGTGTTAGTAACAATAGGTACTTAGGTTCCCATAAATAAATACTTTCTTGTATTAATACAAGAAATTATTTATTTGATTTTATTATAATATCCTCGTAAATATTCCCACCCAGTGTGCCTGTATGGGATAGTCATTTCGGGATGCAATCATTTGCGAAATGCTGTTGGTGCTACCGCTCAGTCTTTGGAATATAATAGTCACGCACTTTCTTACGCACGATAGCGTGGAGACCGTGACCCCAGTAGCACACCTCCGCCGGGAAACCGTAGCAGCGAAACCGCTGTAGTTAAATTCAATAGACTCGCGTGATTTTCCGCTACTCTCATCCGATTCGAGCAGCGGAACATGACGCGAGTGTATTGAATTTTACTACAGCGGTTTCGCTGCTAAGGTTTCGCAGCGGAGGTGTACTACTGGGGTCAACACGCGCATTTGCGACGCACTACAATTACCGCGGCAACCACAACAGCATTCTGAAAGCATTATTGGAACATAATTCAGCCTTGTTTAGAATCAAAGGCCTGTATGCTAGCTGTGACTGTCAGCTGGTATATTTTTAACCCGTGACGCAAAAAGGGGGTGTTCTAAGTTTGACCGCTATGTGTGTGTGTGTCTGTCTGTAGCACCGTATCTCTTAAACGGGTGAACCGATTAGAATGCAGTATTTTTTTATTTGAAAACAGGTTTTCTAGCGATGGTTCTAAGACATGTTTTAAGCCGTTTCAAGATCATCTCTTTTCTAGTTTATGAATGGATGTGAGCGTCTTCCACAGGTCTGATCGATTTGAAATTTGGTATTCTGTTACTTCAATGTTGTTAGAACAACTGTAACCCAGCCCTTGAGTAGTTTACAGAAATTAATTGGAAACAAGCTGATGATGATTTCTATTTGAACTATACTACTCACCACCGTGCTAAAGTAAATTTATAGGGTATATCTGCTAGGAAAAGATTCAATCAAACAAGTACCTTCTTACACAATACAAAGTTTATTGGAATTATACAACATTAAGGCACACATACAATGTGGCAAGCCACTAAATTAATACACCTTTTCTTGACACTTACGGCATCCACCCACACAACTAGTCTCCGTACCTAGTAGTATCGGTTTACGCCTGCAATGAGACAATAGCAGTTTCTCAGAGTCGCTAGAGCGAGTCCGTGAGGCGAACCAATTAATAACCTCTAGCTCAACCGTACACGGATGACCTATTTGGACTGTGCTCATAAGGGGAAAATAACCAATATGATAGGCAAACCCGAGACACAATATCCTTACAACAACTGGTCTTAACACAAAAGGCCTAACTCTCTCATAGATTGTCTGTGAAAACTGTCTTTATTTCAACTCATTATCCTACACGAATGTATGCCTAAACCTTCCGGAAGAACCAATCTACCTACTAGTGACAACCCCTTCAAAAACTGTTTGTTGATACATCCGTAGGCAGACAGACAAACGCGCCAGGGAGACTTAGTTTAGTAAGTAGGAATGGGGTGATTGATAAATCCTGCCTAAACTACATTATCTAGTTTAGGCCCTGAGTAACCAAGGACATGAAGATATTGAAATAAAACAACAAACATACGATTTATTTATTTATTCGTTATTCTGTGATACTTACCAGTAGTGTTATTTCCCCTTGACCTTGTCATGTAAATCAAAAAGCAATTAATATACTATTTTATGGTTAACGTTCACGAAAGTTCTAGGAAATTATTAAACACTAAATAATTCATGACTGATTTTTTAAATATTACGAGTTAATGTGAGATTCCTATACATGCTTGTGGCAGTCATTTAGCCATCTCCTTTGGTACACATAATATGCATTTCTGTAACCAAAACATGCACTTGTAACGTAAATTTATGAATTTTGAATACGAGGGTCAATTTTGGGGGACAAATAATTATTACAAAAGGTTTTGCTAAATGTACCGTGTGACATATCAAATGAAAGATTTAAATTATTTTTTATAATGTTTAAATAAATAATTTTAAAGATATTTAAGAAAAAAAAATGAAAATATACCATTCTCAAAATACAAAGAATGGTTCTTTACTCATAGATTACAGGAAAACCTATACAAATCTATGGTCTTAAAATAGCATGGTAAATCTCTCAATATTGTGTGTACAAACTTACATTTGTAGTTAGAATGTATCGGACATGTTTTTCAACTACAATGTTAAGTTTTTTCTTGGGATAAATTAATTCCAACTACGGAACCCTTTATTGTGCGTGGTCCATCACACCGACCGGCTTTTTTTTAATAGTTTCGGCGCGGATCTATTAAACTTAAAGACAGTAGTTTCCAAACCTAGACCTACACTTTAAGGTCACACAAGACGAGTGCGGGGCACGTATAGTATCCACCCATACGATGATAATATTGTATCCTAATAAATTAATACTGTACTACTAACAATATTGTACAATACTGTACTACTAACTATAAACTATTATTGTATCTTCTCTTTTCCGTTACAATATAAACTTTAGAAAGCCTTCGAAATATAAATTTACTGCCACTGGTCGCTGGTCGCTGGCTTTTTGCGGCTGCTCGATGATGCGTCCCCGCGTCAAGCGACAGGCGTTGTTTTATATTGTAGATTCGTATGTACTTTATTTTATTTACCTACGTCCGTGTGTCACTGCGGGGTGCCAACTGAAAACCAGCGCTGGGTGTCTGACGCCCAGCAAATGCTGAGATGGTAACCCTTTCGGTATGGGCACGCTCAGCAATTTTTTTCTGCAAATTTTAGTGTTATGTTTTTTATTCTCTTTTTTTAATGTGTTTGTTGCTGTTGTGTTGTGTCTGTGTCGAATAAATGTTTTCTATTCAATTATATCGTGATCCATATATAGTAACCCACTTGACATTTGAAGATCGCAATATTCAATCTTAGAAATAACGGGTGATTTTTTTGCTGGTATCTTTTTGGCAACACTGTTTTTGACAGATCACGCGTGAACCGTGTCTTGTGTCATTGTCAAACTTGTTCAGTTTGGTCTATAATTTAATCATGAATCGACTTACGAACGAACAACGCTTGCAAATTATTGAATTTTACTATCAAAATGCATGCTCGGTTAAGAGAGTGCATCGCGCACTTCTTCCAATTTATGGGCAGTTTGGTCGGCCTACTGAGGCAGCTATTCGGAAGCTTGTGACTAAATTTCGAACCCAGTTTACATTATTGGACATTAAACCACGAACACGCATACGTAGAGTGAGGACCGAAGAAAATATTGCGGCTGTATCCGCCAGTGTTAGTGATGACCGTGAAATGTCAATTCGCCGCCGTTCGCAGCAATTGGGCCTCTTTTACTCCACTACGTGGAAAATTTTGCGAAAGGATTTGGGTGTAAAACCTTACAAGATACAGCTGGTGCAAGAATTGAAGCCCTCCCACAACGTCTAACATTTGGTGAATGGGCATTGGCAAAGTTGGAGGAAGATCCACTTTTTTATCGAAAAATTGTGTTCAGCGACGAAGCTCATTTCTGGTTGAATGGATATGTCAATAAGCATAATTGCCGCATCTGGAGTGAAGACCAGCCAGAAGAATTGCAAGAGCTACCACTGCATCCCGAAAAATGTACTCTTTGGTGTGGATTATGGGCCGGTGGCATCATCGGGCCGTACTTTTTCAAAGACGACAATGGCCGAAACGTTACTGTGAATGGCGAGCGCTACCGTGTGATGATTAGCGATTATTTTTTGCTTAAAATGGAAGAATTGGACATGCCTGACATGTGGTTTCAACAAGACGGTGCCACATGCCACACGGCACGCGAAACAATGGCCCAATTGAGAGCCGCCTTCGGTGAACAGTTTATCTCACGTTTTGGGCCCGTCAATTGGCCGCCTAGATCGTGTGATCTAACGCCTTTGGACTATTTTTTGTGGGGCCATGTTAAGGCTCATGTCTACAGGGATAAACCAGCAACGATTGACGCACTGGGAGCCAATATTGAAGCATTTATTCGTGATATACCGGCTGATATGTTGGAGAGAGTGTGCCGAAATTGGGCCTTGCGAATGGGCCATCTAAACTGGAGCCGCGGCCAGCATTTGCATGAAATCATCTTCAAACATTAAATTATATTGATCGTTCTATCGATTCCAATAAAGATTTCATCAAATTTTTCAAATTTTTTGTGTTTTTTTTGAAAATCAAATCCTATACCTCTTAAAAAATCACCCGTTATTATTCTTATTTCAACTGTTGATATTTAGTCTACTTCATATAACATTCATCGTTAATATGAAAGGGAAGCTAAGATCAAAGAAAAATATATTTCACCATTCCTCTGTATGAGAATATTTTATTTGTAGATACTGGCGATGTTTTCATACTTAAACCAATAACAGTGCTTAATGAAGAAAGGGGTAGGGATCGGGTCAAAGTATGAAAGTATACGCAATAGGGATGTTGAATGGGGATAGACGTGCTACAAATTTTGACGACGTAAATAACGCCATACTGCAGGTCCAAAATTGGTTCACTGCTAATAATTTAGTATTAAATGAACAAAAAACTAAGTGCATAAAATTTACTTTACCAAATGTCAAAAGTAGTAATTGTGAGATAGTATTGAATCAAGAGAAACTAGAATTTGTCGATAAAACTGTTTTCCTGGGGATCACGCTCGACTCAAGGCTGCATTGGGGTCCTCATTTAACATCTCTTGCAGGACGGCTAAGTTCAGCAGCTTATGCTGTCAGAAAAATCCGTCAATTTACTGATGTAGATACCGCGAGGCTAGTCTATTTCAGTTATTTTCATAGTATCATGTCTTACGGTATTTTACTGTGGGGACGGGCTGCAGATCGAGTCTATTTTTATTCTGCAGAAAAGAGCGATCAGAGCCATATATTATCTCCGCAGGCGCGACTCTCTAAGGGAACTGTTTAAGGATATTAACATCATGACAGTATCTTGTCAATTTATCTATGTATGTATCTTGTAAACATCATTACGTAAGAAAAAAATTACAGCTATTTAGTAAAAGAGGTGATAGACATAATTATAGTAAAGAAAGTTGAAGAAATAGGGACCTATTAGTACAACCAGGTTTCAGACTGGCTAAGGTAGACTCATCTTTCATGGGGTACTGTTTAAAATGTTACAATAAAATTCCTCCCCACATACTTCAACTGAATGAGACGCAATTCAAAACTTATATATAACGCCACTATGTAGGCAGGCATATTATAAGTTGGGGGATTACATCACCGATAAAAATGATTGGCTCATTGCTGGTCCTGCTCCACAACCACAACTAATCGATTAACATTTTTAAAATACTGTTGGAGCTGCTGAAGATTGTAAGACCATCTTTGTATTGTATAAACTCAATCTCTTTTGTATTATTATAATTGCATAGCACAGGTGTGAGTACTATGTACTAAAAAGCTACCATTTACCGGGTAATATGTATTTCATTAATCAAGTCAATGTGCCCTGGCGGCTGTGAGTATGTCATGCTTACTCAGATGTCTCGCTGATGGTGGCGCGTGTGTTGGATCATTTAGCTCCCTTCAAAATGGTTGAGCTGAATGGTGCTGATCCATGCATTATTTTCGTGAACGGGCGCCGTCAGTTGGGACTGGTCATCTCTTAGCTACCATGGCTTATTTTAATTTATTTTAAGTTTTTGAATTGTTCTTTATTTTTTTTCTTTTTATTACGGACGCATTTACGAACATGCATGTCTTTCTACATTGTTCTCACATGCATAATTTCAAAATGAATGATGTAACCAATATTTTGTATCAATTTTTTTATTTAAAAGAGTGTCCATGGAGTTTCTTGCCCGTTCTTCTCCATAGGTAGGTACCTACTACGCTTTGGAATGGGCAACTAGCTTCATATTTCTGACTGACCGAATTCTTGACAGTTCAAAAGTGCCTTGAAATAAATGTTTTGAGTTTGAGTTTTGAATTTGAAAAAAAAGTAAAAACTATTTAGTCCGTCAGTCAGGTTTTTTTTTTTGCTTTGTCATGTTTATAAAAAATTGGTTTAGATAAAACGTATTAAATTTGGGGAGTGGGGGCTCGCTACGTCACAAGTCAGTATAAAATCTACCGGGGAGTGATGTCATGCCACATTTTAAGGTATTGCAATTCCTACTCAATGTATTGCCCTATTCTTTTGATTACGTAGAAACGGAAAAAATAAGTGTCCAATATTTTTTTAATAACGTATTTGACGGACAAAAAATAAATGTTAAGTCCTCATCCCTATTTAGAAGGATTTGAAACAGAATGGACTCCAACAAACGTCGTCAGCCATGAGGAACATCCACCGCTTTTTATATTTCAGTTTTTTTTTCTGCACAATCGCTTCGCTCGGAGTGAAAGGGGTCGGCAGTGATGTCAATTGTTTGTTTGTAGAAAACCTTTCTCGGAATTGAGAAGAAACAATTTTATTGGGCACTGTCAAAAATTCGGCCGGCGGGCTTTTGCACATAAAATACATAGACAAGTTTTTCTTTTAGAAATGGCTTGGTATACGCCTAGGCGAACCTAGGCTTATACCAACAGGCGTATTTTTATCGCAGCGATTTTTTTTCGCTTTTTTTATTTTCTCGTGGTGGAAAATCCTCATGGATGTCCTCCGCCCTGGGGTGGGCGGAGGGGTCTGTCAGACTCGTACTGACTAAAAACCACCCCGGTGTTCCATCTCACACCTACGTCGGGGGTCGCGGGAACGCAGATACTTCCGCGACCCTCGGCTGGTGCCGGCCCGCCACGGCGGGCCACCTCGAGTTTGGGAGGAGTGAGGTGTTAAACTCCCCCCTTACATCATAGAGAGGCGTGCGTGGAACACTACGCGCCGCCATCTCGGGTCCTAAGGAGTAGGGAGCGATGGATTTCCCCAGATCCGTCGCCCCTGTCCATGCGAACCTGGGCTAACCCCTTGTCCGTACACCAACAATATCTCAAGCTAAAAAGTAGGTATATGTGATATCTAACCGATGCAATGCATTTTTTTTTGCATATATTATTCTTTTATAAAGTGGAGCAAATTATTTTTATCAGAGTAACATTAAAACGACAATAATTTCCTTGTAAAAAATACCCCTCAATTTAATTTAATTTCTTTGTTCTTTTGGTTAGGCGTACCTTTATTTAATAACACCTTAACATCAGGTAAGTGAGTGATAAATGGCGAATTATTAAATTCAATGCCATCTGTTTCGTGTTTAATAAGGAAAAATAAATGACTTCGAAAATGTCTCGTAAGTTAATACTTTGCAGACTTCGCTGTCACAAGATTGTTTATTTACCGTTAAATTATTTGGAACAGGTAGGTAGGTAAGTACTTACTCAACTGTAGGAACCTACATAAATGTTGTAAAACTACAGAGAACTTTCATGTTTGAGATGAAGATGCTCGTTTGTGGAATGCATTGCCAGTTTAAATCAAACGCGCGCAATCATTACCAATATTTAAGAGACTCGTGAAGGAACATTACTTGTCGTTGTGATCTTGTTCTCGTAACTGTAATTATCTATAGTCTTCATTTATTTTTGTTGTTTATATATTTAGTACTCGTAAGTATGTATGTATTTATTATTTAGAATATGTATATATCTGTGTATCTTTTGTACTTTTTATTTGCACCACGACCGCCCCATTTTATGTCCACGCAAATCATTATCCATTCCAAGGTTGCCTGGAAGAGATCGCGGACAGCGATAAGGCCGCCCATTGTATACTTAGTCTGGCCATAAACACTGTTAGGAATTAAAAATAGGAGAGATTTTAATTTGGAATCTGTCATTTTTATACGATTGTTCATTGAGTTTTCTAATTTTGGCGCCAATACATTGCACAATATTTTGCGATATTAAAATGGAGTGGGGTGATAAAGAGAACCGAATCGCTGTGATTGCATTACACAAAGTTGGTATGGAGCCAAATGCAATTTTTAAAACTCTTCATACGCTTGGTATTAGTCAAATGTTTGTGTACCAGGCTATTACTAGGTACAATGAGACCTCCTCTGTTTGTGACAGAAAACGATCTGGCCGTCCACGTAGTGTTCGTACGAAAAAGGTGGTCAAAGCAGTAAGGGAAAGAATTCGAAGAAATCCTGTCCGAAAGCAAAAGATTTTATCTCGGGCGATGACGATATTTATTTTAAAAGATGACTTAGGACTTGCAGCCTTTAAGAGACGCACTGGTCATTTTTTAACTGATTATTTAAAAAAAAAATAGGGTGGTAAAATCGAAACAACTACTGAAGCGGTACGAAAGGGGGGCCACAGAAAAAAATTGTTTACGGATGAGAAAATCTTTACAATTTAGCAACAATTAAACAAACAAAATGACCGTATTTATGCTCAAAGCTCTAAGGAAGCTTCGCAATTAGTCGACAGAGTGCAACGTGGGCATTATCCGACTTCAGTGATGGTTTGGTGGGGTGTTAGCTTTGAAGGAGTGACAGAGCCATATTTTTGTGAAAAAGGTATCAAAACATCGGCACAAGTGTATCAAGATACCATTCTTGAAAAGGTAGTTAAGCCCCTTAACAACACCATATTCAATAACCAAGTATGGTCCTTCCAACAAGACTCGGCGCCGGGTCATAAAGCTCGGTCCACGCAGTTTTGGTTGGAAGTGAACGTTTCGGACTTCATCAGAGCTGAAGACTGGCCGTCGTCTAGTACCGATCTTAATCCGCTGGATTATGATTTATGGTCAGTTTTAGAGAGTACGGCTTGCTCTAAACGCCATGATAATTTGGAGTCCCTAAAACAATCCATACGATTGGCAGTGAAGAATTTTCCCATGGAAAGAGTGCGTGCTTCTATTGATAACTGGCCTCAACGTTTAAAGGACTGTACTGCACCCAATGGAGACCACTTCAAATAAGCTTTTTATATTTTATATTTTTTATATTTATGTATTAAACTAACACTCAAATTCTGGCAATGCATTCCACAAATTCTTCGTGACAATATTTATGGCAAGACTAGGTTTTTTGTAGTGTTTTTTTTTGTTATGTATTATTATAACATAATTAATAAAAATATTTTCTGTTAGAGTGAAACGATTCTACTTCTAAGATAGAAAAAAAATGATTAAGTATTGTGCTAAACCATTTTTGTTGTCAGTAGTTTTTTTTTTCTCTTTTCTCGCGTTGCAAAGCAACTGTTTCACTAGATTTTTGGTAGGTGACTTTATACACAGTGTAATCAGACCCACCACAAAGCCGTGATCTACTATTTCTGTACATTTAACTAAGATACAATGTACATAATGAATTCATCATCTTGGAAATTACTTTTATTTTTGGTGTGTAAAATCGCTGTTGAAATCATAACGAGAACCAAGTCTGTTAAAATAATAAATACTGCTAAAAAGGTTGTCACTCTAAATCCACCGACATCTTAAGTAGGTGCAAAGTTATATTAGAAACAAACCTTTGAACTCCTACGCAGAGACATCCACAGAGCCAAAGGACTACCGTCAAAGATATAGACTCTATACCTTTGACGGTAGCTAATCTCTATACTATAGAGATTAGCTGAACCTGCAACAATGTGTGGGAGTCTGTGTTCGTATGTGACTCGGCAGAGCAATAACAAACTCAAATTCAAAGCATTTATTTCAAGTAAACCATTTATAGGCACTTTTGAACAGTCAAAAAGTTGAAGCTTGTTGCCCATTCCAAATAATAGATCTATAAGGAGAAGAACGGGCAAGATACTACAAGGACATTTTTTAAATCAAGATGTTACTGTAGCAGTTACACCGCCATATACGAACTACGCATCAAAGACATGACGTCACACAAATCCTGCATCGCGCAATTAGAGTTTACCGCGCAAACGACATATATAAGACTATCCGACATCAACAGTCGGGCAGTCGGCCCGCCAGACACAACACCCGTCTGGTTGGAGGATCCTCCCTTTTCTATGGTGGATGAGTGAAATTTACACCCTGTTCCTCATGCTCCTAAATTACAAAATCCTAGAATCCTACATGACATTTGTGTGGCCTGATGCTGAAACCTGCTGCGCGGTTATAGGTACCACTGCTATCCGCGCGCTAGTCCCGATAACAACGAAATGTGAGTGCTAAAGGTTTGATATAATAATAATAATGTCTTTATTTCAGACATACAGTCCATAAAATTGGCACATAAAAGGCGTTAGCAGGGTTTTTAGAAGGACACATACAATAAAAAAAGTGTTATTATTGTGTTACTAAACAAGACAAGTTACATAAAGGCTTTTGCTTTAAATAGAAGACCTATTTTTATTATTATTATTATTATTCGTTTATTTATTTTTCTAACATATAAAATACATTTTTAAATATTTTTTTTTTTTTAAAGGGTATAAAAAACATTTAAAAATATAAAAAATAGTGTTCCGCCGGTGTCGGGAGCAGGGTCCAAGCTACCGGTGGTTAGGGCTGCAGAGACAGGAACCGCCTCACAATACGAGCCGTATCGAGAAGTACTGCCTTCTGAATCAGGCCCTTGATCCAACCGCCTAACGAGAGCCTCGAGAGATGTTGGTCGAGGCTTTCGGCCATCAGGCCATTGGCCGTTACGACAATCGGCACAATGATAGCCGAGCTCACATTCCACATGTCGACAACCTCGTGTGCTAAGTCGAGATATTTTATTTGTTTCTCTTTCTCAGCTTTCACGAGGTTCTCGTCATGTGGAATGGTAACATCAACTATCATTGCGCGGCGCGCTAATCGGTCTATCACCACTATATCAGGCTTATTGGCAACAATAGTCCTGTCAGTAATGATAGACCGATCCCAGTACAACGTGACATGGTCATTTTCGAGAACTGGGTCGGGCACATACTTGTAGTACGGTACCTCAGAATCCACAAGTTTATATTTTAAAGCAAGTTGCTGGTGAATAATCCTGGCCACTTGGTTATGCCTGTGCAAGTACTCGCCGTTAGCCAGACGAGAACAACCAGAGATAATATGTCTGATGGACTCACCCGGACGGTGGCATGCCCGACACACGTCAACCGTCCCGTCCCTCATAATATGTCTCCGGTAGTTATTCGTCAAGATAACTTCGTCCATAATTGCACAGACGAAACCTTCAGTTTCCCCGAAAAGGTCACCAAAACGTAGCCAGGATACGGACGCTAGGAAATCTACACCAGGCTCGTGAAGAGCCCGGTAGAAGCGTCCGTGAAGCTCCTTGCTTTGCCATACTTCCTTGCGGTCATCTGTAGTAAGTACAACAGGTTTGCGCCAGTTCTCTTTAGCCATGGAAAGCGGGGTGAGCCCCTTGTCCACTGCTACCACATCACGGTGCATACCCACTTCGGCTTTTAAAAAATATTCCCTGAGGCTGCACACCTCGCGGTTATGGAGGGTCTTCGCATTTAAAAAGCCTCGACCCCCGCATTTCCGCGGGATGTACAGTCTCATCACCGATGAACGTGGGTGATGCATCCGGTTTGCGGTCAGGAGTGTACGGACCCTCCTGTCCAGGGCGTCGAGTTCGGTCTGAGTCCATTTGAGTATCCCGAAAGAGTACATCAAAACCGGCATGACCCAACCGTTGAAGGCGCGCACCTTGTTTCCGCCCGAAAGGAGACTAATTAAAACCTTCTTCAGGCGACCAAAGAAGCGCTCCTTCAACGATTGCTTCATGTCAGCAACGTTGATGCCTAACGCTTCCGACATACCCAAATACTTATAGCTTTCGTTTGAGGAGAGGGATCTAAGGTGTATGGAGTCCGTGAGTTGAGTTCCCTCGGACTCCATAATCTCCCCTCGCTTTACATGCATGACTGCACATTTGTCCACACCAAATTCCATCCTGATGGCGCTACTGAATGTTTCAGTTACCTTCAGTAGCTCCATCAGTCGCAATTTGTTGGGGGCAAAGAGTTTCAAGTCATCCATGTAGAGGAGGTGAGATATGACCTGACCACCTCTCCTCAATCGATAGCCCAGTCCTGAATCCTCCAGCAGTGTGCTTAGAGGATTCAGGGCTAAGCAGAACCAAAGTGGACTCAAACTATCGCCCTGGAATATTCCCCGTTTAATCCATACAGGTTCATCGTTCCCCTGGATCTGTCGACATCCTGGATAGCGAAGGACCGTCCTCCATTGCCCCATACACGACTTCAGGAAGGAGCGTAGAGTTGTATCTATCTTGTACAACTCCAGCACCCACATGAGCCATGTATGTGGCACCGAGTCGTAGGCCTTCTTATAGTCTATCCAGCATGTCGACAGATCCTTGCGGGATCGACGAACCTGTTGGCTTATGGCCATGTCGATGAGGAGTAACTCCTTAGTACCGCGGGACCCATTCCTACATCCATTTTGAGAGGCAGACATAATTGAATTATTGACAATGTGTGTGTTAATTTTCTCCCTCAAAATGGATGTAAGAAGTTTATAGACCGTTGACAAACATGTGATCGGTCTATAATTCTTGGGTTCCGCGGGACTACCTGACTTATGGAGTAGGTGGGTAACGCCTGTTGTAAGAAACTGCGGTAGCGACCCAGACTCTAGGGATGACTGGAATTGAGATGCCAGGCGAGTGTGTGAACTAATCAACCATTTCAACCAAAAGTTGTGCAGTCCGTCCGGTCCCGGTGATTTCCAATTCGGTAACGGACGGACTGCTCTGGCTACGTCTGATGGCGTGATAAGTATGGCTTCCATTTCTGGAATAGTTTCACACACTCGCCTGACATTCTGCATCCAGTCAGCCTCAGTATGACAGACGGGCACCGACCAGATGCTGCGCCAGAATGCACTCGTGGCGGCATCACCCGGGCGGCACGCGTCTGTCACATTTTGTTCAGGTCGCTCCCAAGCTCTATATACCCACCTCTCATCGCTCTGGAACATGCGATTCTGTGTGTACCGATCAACCCGCCGCTTATACCGCCGAATACGGCTCGCCCATGCACAAACTTTTTGCTTCAGGAAGTCGATGCGCTCTGTGACACGGGACATGTATTCTCGAGGGCTGATTCCAGTCCCCGAGAATGCCCGCCTTACAAAGCGCATCACTCGTGGTCGTGTATTGCCCTCCCTGAAGCAGTATAGTTTGCCGATGAGTACCCTGGCCCCATCGATACGTCGCTCGATCCTGCTCTGCCAGGCTGGTACGGCTGGTTTTGGTCGAGTAGCTCCGTCACTGTTTGGAAACTTGACGTTAGCTAAACGACATGCCGCAACAGCCGCGCAATACAGGATCGAGTGTGTATCAACGAGGTCCTCGCTGCTCTCGAAAAAAATTCTAAGCTGCGAGTCCAAGGCACCCACCAGCGCCCTATTTTTTTTGTGCATAGGTAGGCGTGGTAATCGGGGTCTAAGATCGGTCGGAGTGTATCTATACTCACGGAACGCATCCTCCAGTGCGCTCCTCAATCGGACGTTGCACTGGCTATTTACTGTGGCAACCCTATCATCCTCCACTTCGACACTATGATTGGACCGCGGCGGGATTACATTAATTGGAGACGCTTGTGCCGCGGTTTGTGCCGGAGTTATAATGATTTGGTTGCTCAGTACCTCTGAGCGCAGCCTATCAAGCACAGCATCGTCCAACCTGTGATTATGTTGGATGACCCGCACCTGATCCGACAGTCGTTGGGCCGAGACGTTGACGGTTGGCTCTAGTTCCTGAAACAGAGACAGCATCCTAACACGGTACGCAGTGAGGTTAGTTCCTCCCTCTGTAGACCCGTAATATGCGCGCATGACGTTCTCGTTCATAGACTGAGTCCATCTCATGCGCTGCACACAACCACCGGCAGCGGGGACCCGGCTCGGGGCCGGTTGGCCCCTAAGTCCCAAGCTTCTCGGTGGCCGGCCTCTCCCCTGCCGACGTACAGGTGTTGGCGACGTCGGTGGGGAAAAATACTCGTCGCTCGAGCTCGACGCAGCTACCGCGGCCGGTGTCGTCACAGCGCTCACAGTGGGGCTGGGTACCGGCGGCGGCGAGGCGGAGCTGAGCGAAGAGTCCGGAGGTGGTAGGCGTGCTAGGCGTGCGGCTGATCGCGTCAACATTTCTCTTTATTATTTATTTTTCTCCAGTTTTTTCGGTGACATGACAGCTGATGTCACCTCTTGTTCGGCAGTTTTTGTATCATTTTATGGTTTAATTTCCTTTTTTTTAATAAATGTGATTTCAAGTTGGTTTTCGGATTCTTTTTGATACATAAAAACTATTATACTGCTTCGAAAGTTATTAATAAAATTAAATATTATGAAAAATCAGAAAAATAAAATTTTGAGATGTTTTGTTGACGTTGGTGTTGCCATTTTATTATTATTTTTATTATTTTATTTTTCTTTTATAAAGATTATTTTCTTTTAGATTTTGTGAATATAAGAACGTTGTAGGCTTAACAGACTGTAGATCTGTCGACCATTTTCTATCTTGCTAAGTACCTGGTACTTGTTGATAGGCTTACACTGTCCTCTCATACCTATTAGCACTTACTGTAATTTGAAAACATTGTAAATACCATTTACTTTTAAAAGAGTAACCGTGGAGTTTTTTGCCGGTTCTTCTCCATAGGAAACGAATTGGAACCGTGCACCTAGCTTCTGACGTTTCATGACTGCTCTTGTAGGTTTATGTGACGTAAAATATTTAAAATTTGAATTTGAATTATGCTTATAGGTATTGGTGGCTAGGCTTCACAGCCTAGCTCATCGGCGTAATGTTGCTTGCCTGTTGGTCTTCTACAGACTACTTCGAGAGTGTGCGCAGGAGCTCCATTTTTACTACCGGAATACCAGACTTACTTCAGGGTACCATCCGTACTTGGTTGGTATACCGACTAGTCATACTCAGCTCTTTTCCTCCAAATTTATTATGCGCACAGCCAAAGTTTGGAACTTTCTGCTAACGACTGACTCCCCCTTCCAAATATAACCCGATAACCAGCCTGCCTTCAAAGCATGAGTGAACAGGCATCTTTTGGGCTTGCTCATTCCATCATAGACCTCACTCATCGCTTTCCATCAGGCGTGATCGAGGTCAAGAGCAGGCCCATTCAGTAAATTAAAAAAAAAACTAGACGATGCTATTTTATTAGCTGCGTTAATTAAATGAAAAATAGTAGAGTAAGTGAGCCCTCCATTAAGCAGGTCACTTACTTAATATAGTTTCTTTTTATAATTTGATAAGTTATTTTAAAAAAGGAAATTGTTTAATATTCTTAAAAGAATATCCTTATTTTTTTAATTATATTGAATTATGTTTTCATAGCAGTTTAAAGAAAATGTAATATTTATGCAAACTATGAGTGTCTTTTGCTAATTAGCTACCAAACATTGCCCTATTTTCTCACCTTAGAGAAAATTGTTGATTCAAAAAATCGTTTCTGCCAATACCTATTGCAACACTTCCAAGTAGGTACTGATACTAATAAAGTACCTACCTAACTAGCGATGATCTGATAAGCTGGCTCATTCCGTTGACGAAGACCTTTAAATAATATACATAATACATAAATTCAATTTTTATCGACCAACAGACTTCTTGGAATTCACGATAAAAGTAATTTCCATTCAATTTTGAATTTTAAAAGATTTAGCAAAGAACAAAATCTAATCATATTGCTTCAATTTACAGATTTAAAAAAATAATTATTTTAGTTTCGTAGCGAGTCAAATAGCTATATAAATCTACTTAAGGCGGGTGCGCTGAGGTACCCTGCGAAATTCAATTGCAATTTGCAGGTCGGATTAGGTTGTATGTTGATGAAAATATGATTCGCGACCGTAACACGTAGGTATTTAGATAATTAAAATCATTAATTAACTCATCGATACAACTCTCCATTTAAGAATTGACCAAAAATTAGACGATTTCATGAAATAGTCATTAGAGTAATCTGAACTTAGAGGTATTGATGATTTTAATAGTAGATTTTACAACAAGTGCACAAAACGAACCATTTTCGAAGCCCGAGATGAAGGTGAGGGCTGATAGTAATGTCGAGGATAAATGGTTCTGTGGACGAGTTTTAGACTCTGCTTTTCACTTCGATTGCGAGGAAATAAAAAAGTAGTAATAACATAACATTTCTTTGATTAAAATTCAAAGTAAAATTAGTACAGTACAGTTTTGAATACTATAGGAAATTGTTTTAAGTCTTAAAAAACACGGCAAATAAATTAAAGTAAATATTATAAAATAACAAATACTATCTATGAACTTCTTATTTTGTTTGGTAGTATGGCTCATTTTCTTTGCCCTAATATAGATACATTTATGAGTAGATACGTTAATGCACTTGTGCGCTGTGCACAAATAAGCACTTTCAGAACATGAGAAGTGAAAAGATTATTATTCTTTAAATACATATTTTTACGGTCGCGAATCTTATTTAAATCAACACACAACCTGAAACTTACCTGCAAATTGCGAAAAACGTAAGAAAAATTGAATTGCTCGGGCTACACTGACGCTTTCTCCTTAAAAGTAAATTTTGGACGATCGAATAAATATAATATATTTAGTAAGTGACTAAAGCTTGATTTACACGGTGCATTTTATTGCCCGTGGAATACCATTAGACGAAGCAACAGTAAAAGTTGCAACGTCAGAGCTATAGAAATAGACGATGAGTCATTTGTTTGGCAAGAAACTTGCATCGTCTAAATGGGGCTTAGTGTGACTATGCCACGGTAGCTCAGTGGTCAGCGCAATGGCTCGGTTTGCCAGACGTAACGGGTTCGAGGCATAGTCGTCTCAGTTGTCCTTCAATGTAGCTCGCAAAATTAAAAATTTCTTACGTTATTTGAAAATAGGGATGATGCCTGGGTCAAAAAAAATAAATTCTATTTAGTCCGTCAGTCAGATAATAAAAAAATATTAGACACGTATTTTTTGCTCTATCATAAATAAAATATGACTTAGATACAACGCATTAAAGTTGGGGAGTGGGGGTTGATACGTCACAAGTATGTATAAAATCTACATACAAGTGACATCATGGCACATTATAACTCAATGTATCGCCGTAATCTTTAGATTCCGTAAAAAAAGAAAAAAATACGTGTACGTTATTTTTTCATAATCTACATTACGGACAAAAAACATTTTTTTAGTCATCATCCCTATTGTGACGTTGTTTTAGGTTTTATGTTGATAAAAATTCATTAAGCAGCAATTAAGACTATTTCGTTTCGTCGACTGTTTCGATCAATGACGGATCCGCCTTATTCGATAAGGATAGATACTCCGCTGTTGAAACTCATAATCAACTTGTTACAAAATGCTTTGAATGTTACTAAGTGCTGTTTAGGTACTATCGTAAAATAACATGCACCTCGTTAAAACATCGTTAGCCACGTGTCTATTATCATTGTAACATCGGTAAACCAACAAATGGCTGCCAATAAATGCATTGTTAGGTTAAAACGCAACATTACATACTGACCACAAAAAAAAAAACGATATCAGGTATCAGAAAGGTATGGCTATATTTAAAGGTGTGGTTCAGAACGGAATAACTTTCTCAGGGACAAACATCGTAATTTCCAAAAATAAAAGTTATCTACACTAAACCCCAACTACGACAAAAACGCCAACTAAAAAAGTATAAACAAGACATTACTGACGGACAAATTAAAAATCCGGAGTCACACGTCGTGTTGAGCATAAATCGAACAGATTGGGTTTTGAGTTTTTATAACTTTTATTTTTATTAAAATAATTTGGGGGTTTTAATATACAAATATATTTTTGAAATGAGCTCGCTAAGCCCTTTCATTTCATACGCAACACGGCATAATTTAAAATAAAAAATATGTTCATGACTTTGTCCTCTATAGGACGCCATATTCAATTTAATATATATTTTATAACGTTGCCCCACACTAGGAATTTCTCCTGTATTGTGGGTGCGTTTACAAACATTCAAACATTCAAACTCACACACATACACAAACAGCCAGACCCGGAACAACTACTTATAGGTCATACAAATATTTGTTCCGTGCGGGAATCGAACCCGCGACACGCGACGCTTCCAACGATACCTCACATTTTTGTCAAATTATGATAAGTAGTTTAGAAGTTATGAGAGAACAGATGAACATACACACCAGTCAAAATCATAACCGTAATTGCTTCGCCGTAGTCGGGAAAAAAAATCAGGTGTCCCATACAAAACTTCAATACCGACTCGACCCAAATGTATTCCCACGTCTGGTTATTTTTATATTCAAGCTGAATATTATGCTCTAATAGCAATTTTAAATGGACGTTATCGGGAATAATCAGATTCGAAAGCACCCCGAGCACTACCTATTGACAAAAATTCAGCTATATAAACGAATAAACTGAAACTCAATTAAAATACCACTGCTGTTAGCAACAGTGTATTTTTCCTACATAATGTAAAGGTTCATACAGACTGGCGCGACTTGTCCTGCGACGCGTTTCTGCGATATTATCGCCACGCAACACCTTTCATACTAGCGCGCCGCGAGTACCGCGCCGTGCGTTGTACCACGTGGGCGAGCCGCCTACGTGGCTACTACTGGAATAAACCATTAACACTTTGCCCAACCTGGAAATCAGCCCTAAAACTAATAAAACACACAAGTTTTCATAAATTCTGAACCTTTACAGTACATCATACTTGTTTACCAGATAAGTTGGACAAGTAAAAAGAATACTCTTTACGTAGGTATCTATCCTCTCCTACAATACACAATACCTTCTGATACAATGTGGGGACGACAATAATTTAAACATTGTATATCTAACGACATTCCCAGTTTGCATGCAAACATTAAATCAAATATATCCATCCAATTATATTTAATCAATACACTACACACACACTATATACACTATGTATGATACCTCGCGTGCCCGTTTACATACAACTTTTGGGTACGGAACCCTACAAAACGAAAAAGCGGTATCTCAGAGATAGCGCCTTTCGGCTTAGGAGGGCAGTATAGCTAATAAAGATCGGCAAAATCCATAGTTGGTCCAGCACTATTATTAAGGTGAATTTCACCAATAAAACTGAACGCGAATATCTAAACCCTGCTCAAGAGCTGTCAGTGTCAATATTCCAACATAGTTATGACACTGACAGCTCTTGAACGTGGTTTAGATGTGCTGATTAAGTTCAGTTCGCACTTAGTTTGTTTGAAAAAATCTTTTTTTATTTTAAGTTAAGATTTATTTGATGGTTTCCAGATACTTCTATGTGCTAGTATTGCCAGCATTTGTCTGTTTTGCGTACTGTAGGCTACCTATAGGTAGGTATAGCATCAAAGTGTGCATACCAGGGATTAGTGTTTGCATTCGATATCTGTCTGATAGCAGCTATTATCCGTTATTATGCACGTTATTTTTATCATTATCGATATGATACAACTGCGGCTCGTTGTTTACGTCAGGTGCTTGATAAGCTTTAAATTACGCTTTCAAATGCACTTCAATAAATACTCCTAGTATCCATACATTTTATAAATTACAGTCGCTTTACGTGTCTGTCTGTGACCACGTTGTTCTCATAAACTACGCAGACGGATTCTGATGCAGAAAGTTTATACGTATGATATATTTATACTGCAAAATAATAAAGAAATATTGAAGTTTTGTAATTTCGTGCGAAGTAAGGGCCCGGGCGGCTTGTTTAACTATATTTTATTTAATACTAGCTGTTGCCCGTGACTTCGTCTGCGATCTAGAACGAAAAGTAGGTAGATACATTTTATACTTAAATTTTAAAGATACTATTTTTTTGGAGCCTAGTCTGCGTCAAATCTGGTGGTGTAAATCTTTGTTTCTAGTTATTATGCTATTAACCACTTGAAATATCGGGCAGCGAACAGTCCGTAACAGTGCGAAATCTCGACTGCGGGGCGTGTATTTGGTCCGTTAGTAACGCATAATTCGTTCATTTCAAACATGGACAAAGGCAATATATCTTTCTTGTTTCGTCTCCTAGACTCTGTGCAAGTTTAAGCGAGATAGGTACAGTTTTCATATGCAATTTACGTCAAAAAATAAGGCAGAGAATAAATGGACCTAGGTGGGTCCATGAACAGATAAGACCAAAATTTGACGGGTCCTGAGAGGACCCAGCAACAGCTGAAGGGTTCTGTGTTTAGAATATAGATTTATTTTCGTTTTTGCATAATGTGATTTTCAAACATATATTGAGATGTGTTCGTAATTATGTTTATTTCCTGTAATTTATCCATCAGTGCTCGGATAGTTTATTTCTGCAGCAAAAATATGTAGCCCGAATGTCGATTGCATTTCCCCATAGCAAAATGTCGTGCGACATTACACTATGGAAGTAACTAAAATGTAATACCACAGATATGGGGGACTCTGCAAAATCATTTTAATAAAAGGCGACTCTGGCTACGACACAATAAAGTGCAATTCAGTGAACAATAAAGCGCAATAAAGAGCAGTCTTCTCTCTCTCAGTCAGCAATAAAGCGCTAATCACCTACATATTCCCCTAGAACTTTGCCTCTCTTTCTATCGCGTAACTCTTATTTTTTTTTTTTTTTTTTTTTGTTTATAGTTATTTAAAACGGTACAACACCAATTACATTAATTAACATAGAGACAAAAATTACGTTGACAATAATATAATTTAAAACTAACATGGAACAGTGGACTCCTTTGCATACTTTCTCTCACAGAACACCAGACACATACGCATAATTTTAATCCATTCATCTGCAAACACATCACATTCAGGGTTGGCAGCCAGAAGGGCATTCAGCACCTTTAGAGTACGACAGACTGGGGATTCGGCTCTGGCCACAGTTTTGGCTGGCAGTTGCGCAAACAGATTGTGCCGGCGGCTCTGACGGTGTCCGATATATTTATCGGGCACAAATAGTCGGCAGAAAATACCATGAAGCTCTGGGCTGTCGATACGTCCCCGTAAGGTCTTACAGGCTACAGTGAGTTGATCAAGGCCTCTTCTCACCTCCAATGAGTTAAAGCCCAACATCCCTAAAAGATAATTGGTAGGGTACATACATATACGGGAAGAAATGGTATAACCTTTGGAAGAGGCACCTAAGGAAAGTTTTCTGTACTTTTTCCAGCATCAGAGTTTGGGTCGCGTTATAGGAGTGCCAAACACAGGCACTGGACTCGAGTTTGCCTGGAACCAGAGCGGCGTACAACAGCCTAACAACATTTGGGTTGCGAAAGTCACGAGCGTTTCGCAAAACAAATCCCAAGCGCCTAAAAGATTCCTTCGCGAGGGTGGAAACGTGGTCCCTAACTCTTATATCTTCAGACTACGTTTCACTCACTGAATTGGCCTGACAAGACGGGCCGCCGCGTACTTGTAGCTTCATACCTAAACAGTGGAGTGTCCCATTAGCCCACGTGCGCACGACGTAATAAAATCGCGGCGATTTATTTTCGTGCACTGGATTTTCAATGCTCTGCTTAGCGGCGAGAGTTGAAAATCCAACAGTGTGTTTTTTCATCGCGCTGCTACGAGAGTGCGTCCCAAAGCGTTGGATTCTCAACGCTCGGCTCAAGACCGAGAGTTGAAAATCCTGTGCGCGATAAAATCCCGCCGCGATATTTTTACGTCCGTGCAAACGTAGGCTTAATCTGTGGTAATACTCGAGCTGTTTCTACATCAGTAAAATGGCGATATTTATAGCCCGCGTAGGCCCGCTTCGACAATTCGGTTATATGTCGGCTAATGTGGACCCATGTGTAGCTTCGAGTACATAGTAATACCTAACATCACAGTGTTGTCGACAAGATCCAATTCCGGCGCTTTTATCTACTAGTTAGTATACACTGGTTTTCACCTGGTTAACGTTAGATGTCAGAAATCGAATACTTACCTACATTTAAACTTTTTCTCGTTTATAAGTTTACTTTTTTGTTTTAGTGTTCATAATTTATTATACACTATTTTAGAGAGAGCGTTATTTACGACGTCAGTAGGTAACTGTATGTTGCCAGTGTAAGTTTGTTACGCAATTCGCTCATTGTGTGGGCTTTCCGTAAAGTATAAATTCCTCATATTTACGCAAAACTCCACAGTGATTTTCTCGTGAAATAAAGATTGCGGCATTCAGAAAATACCTAATCATAATAGCATGGTTTTGAAAAGTCTGCGTTCGTAGCAGCATTTTCCAATTTCGATGAATACTTTTGCAGAAAATCGCTTTTGAATCTTGCGTAATTGTAAAATATTTATGCTCGTGACTGTACAATGCGAGGCCAGCAGGCTCATACTGGAAATAAAGAAAGAAAGGAAGGAAAACATCGTGAGGAAACTGGCCTGCCTGAGTGATATTTCTCGACGGCATGTGAAGTCAAATCAGAGGCCCATGTGCGGCTTTAAAACTCTGACACCAGGTTATTCACTAACCACACGAAAATATGGAGAAGAAAGAAAGAATGAATAATGTTTATTTGGACACAGTTCGTGAAATACAAAATACTAAATCAAAAAATCAAAAAGTGAAAATAACCTTTTAACATTAATAGTGTTGGCCTCACAGCTGCGCCAAAAAGGTTCATTTCAGCATTAGTGCCAGACTAATGCGAAATAAAATCTAAAATGTGTCACTAAATATTATGTTGCCGAGTTGGCACGTGGCTTATATATAGCAGTAGTTATTTATTTGAAAACATCAGTCAGTACCGAGAAAAAAGTTCATATTTTTACATCTAAAAAAACCGGCCAAGAGCGTGTCGGGCCACGCTCAGTGTAGGGTTCCGTAGTTTCCCGTCCGTCACAATAAGTGTTCCTGCTTGCATATACGATTATACTACAAACTTAGTCCAGAAATTATTTTGTACAAGTTTTTGTCATTTTTGTACAAAAACTGTTGTTTCCATCAAGTTCAAAATGATTTTCCTAGAAAGTCCTTATAAAGTTCTACTTTTCAGATTTTTTTCATATTTTCTAAACTTATGGTTCAAAAGTTAGAGGGGGGGACACATTGTTTTTTAATTTTGGAGCGATTATTTCCGAAATTATTGACATTATCAAAAAATTATTTCAGTAAACCCCTATTCATTTTTAAATACCTTTCCAACAATATATCACACATCAGGGTTGAAATAAAAAAAAAATCACTTCCCACTTTACATATAAGGGGGCTACCCTAATAAAACACTTTTTTTCCATTTTTATTTTACCACTTTGTCGGCGTGATTGATATACATATTGGTACCAAATTTCAGCTTTCTAGTGCTAACGGTCACAGAGATTAAGCGAGGACGGACGGACGGACGGACGGACAGACAGACATGGCGAAACTATAAGGGTTCCTAGTTGACTACGGAAGCCTAAAAAGATATAACTTTATGAATAACTAACATGTAACATGAACATTGTCACTTCAGTGTCAGAAATTAGGAAGAGACCTATAAAAAGTCAGTATAAACACTTACTAAATGTTTGAGAGATGTAGGTAATACTGCTTTGCTCAAAATAAGTGTTATTAGTATGGGCCCAATAATTTTTTATAAAGTACCCAATATAGTTAAAAATTACACAATACAAAATTTTAAAAAGAGATTGACATTAAATAATGATTGAAAAATGTTACGAGTATTATTCAGTAAATGACTTTTTAAATGACTTATTGCATAATTTAATGTCTTTTCTCAACTTATCCTATTTTTATTCAAAATTTTATTTAAGTGGATTTTTTGTTTTTTTAAATTTAATTTTGTACTAATGTTTTAAAGTTGTTTAATTATATTTCCAGAATTAATTAAATTTTCAATTTAGTGAACAATTTCATTAACACATTTATTAACACATTTACTTTACTTAACTGGCTTCTGGGCAGAAGCCAGTTAAGTAAAGTAAAGTTCTTCCGCGTGAAATTTCGGCCGCCAACCCACCGCGTCGCATCTCATTGCCCGCCCGCGCTAAACATGATTCCTTGGATTGATCAGAGTATTCAGAGCACTAAAATGTCGTTAACACCTGAAGAATGTACACGGATTATTACCATGGTACAAGAAGGAAGAAGACAGCGTAGCACTGCTAGAACAGTAGGAGTATCTTTATCAACGGTCCAAAGAGTACTCTAGCGGTTTCAAGAGACCGGCATGAACATCAGGAGACCTAGAAATGGCAGGCCAAGGTTCACAACTACACGAGAAGACCGATTCATCGGGAGCACTATGTTAAGAAATCGACATCTCAATTCTCACGGCTGTTCAGGTCCGAAACAGTCTTCAAGAAATTCACCACAACAATGTGAGCTCTGATACGATTCTGCGGCATCTTCGTGAAGCTGATATAAAGCCATAAAGACCAGCAAACGGCCCCAAGCTGCTCAGAGAACATCGAGTTGCCAGGTTGCGGTTTGCTCGAGAACACATTCCATGTACAGATGAAGATTGGTCCATGAGTCCAGATTTTGTTTATTTACGCATGACGGGAGACGAAGAGTATTTAGATGACCAGGAGAACGGTATCATCAAGCGTGTTTTGAAGAAAAGGTGCCATTCGGTGGAGGATCAATAATGGTTTGGGATGGGATATCTTCAGAGGATCACACGGAGTTAGTGATCATAGAAAACGATTCTCTGATTGCTGTCAGATACGTAGAAGAGGTTTTAAATGAGCATGCTGGTCCTTTCTTAGTGAATATGGGTGCAAATTCCATTTTTATGCACGTTAATGCGCGACCACATACTGCTCGTTTGGTCAATATGTATATTCAAGACGTCGGTATTACCTGCATGGAGTGGCCAGCTTGCAGCCCAGACTTAAATCCCATAGAACATACATGAGACGAGCTCGGGAGATGCGTGAGACAACGCTCTCCTGCTCCCGTTACCTTACACGAGTTAAGGAATGCGCTAGTGGAAGAATGGGCAAACATAAAAAAATCCATCCAATAGAAAATACCAAAATCGTATTAAAATTTGGTTTACAGCATGCCAAATGATCGTAATGAAGTGATACGGGCTCTTGGAGGAAATATTAAATTGACAAAAAATCTTTTATTTTTAAGATTGACTGCAAAGTGTATTTTTGTTATCATAAGTTAGAAGCGAAATTTTCTTATTTTTTTTAGTATTTAATTAAAGTTATATTGTAATATACAAAATGTGTTACAATTTTTTGTATATAGGTATATTATTCAGTCATCTACAATATACTATAGTTTCGCAAATTAGTCTTATGTAGGTATTTAAGAAACTATCACGCCATTTATTAGCGACCCGGATTTCAGTGAACTTTGTTTTCCACTTAGTATTAATTCTGACTTTTTTTCATTTTGCTCGGCTCCTGAGGGTCAAAGCGTGATGTTAAACAGCCTATTACCTTCCTCACGAATTGGACTACCAAATGCAAAAAAAAGCCGTCTGGTTGTTCTAGAGATTAGCACGTTTAAACAAACAAACTAACAAACTCTTTAGCTATATTAAATTAAGTATAGGTACTATCATGTCTGTTGCAATATAAGAGATAAGACCAGAGTAATTATTTAAAAGTGCTGAAAACGAACTCCGTATTTTTCCACAATGCAATTAGTGGTTTTTTTTCAATGTCATTCTTAAAGAAAGTGGTCACTATCACATTACTGGTTTAATTACTGGATTGCGTGTGTTTCTTTTTATCTTTTAGAATACGTTTTTCTAGCTTTAAAAGATATAAAAAGACCAACTGCGTGTTGGAGCACGCACTATGAAGGGTTCCGTAGTTGGGATGAAATTTATCCTGAGAACAAACTTAACTTTGTAGTTTGAAAAAATGTTTTCCCATGCATAGACGTATACATATATGCATATACGTCACGGACAATTCTCCAACTGCAAAATGTAAGTTTGTAATCGCGAAAAAACCCTTTTTTCAACTAGAATTTTACGACTTTCGAACTTTTTCCTATATTTATGCTGAGACCTTGCTTCTTGTCAAATTCCATGATTCTTGGTCAACGGGAAGTACCTACCAAGGGTTTGATTTATTTGCGAGTATCAAAATATATCGCATAAATGCCTTTTTGTTTTGCTTTGATTTAAAAGCTTGATTTTTTTAGAGCTCCAAGGTACCGTTTAGTTTCAACTTGATACCTACACGCGTCCTTGAGAAAAGGGTCTTGACAGACTGACAGACAGACATACGGACGGAGAGACGGATAACGAAGTGATCCTATAAGGGTTCCGTATTTTCCTTTTGAACTTCGGAACCCTAAAAAACACACGTTATGTTTAGACATACGAGGGGGCGTTTTTAAGTTCGCGGAATGGAGGGTGAGAAGTCAAAATAAAAATACTAAATTATTTTTCTTTTTCAATATATTCACCTGCTACCCTTATACATTTTTCCGATCTTTCAATTAGCTTATGTATACCTTCATAAAAAAATGTTTTGTCTTTGTCCGAAAAATAAGCTGAAACCGCGTCCTTCACTTCTTCATCAGTTGAAAATTTCTTCCCACGAAGTTCTTTTTTCAGTTTTGAGAAGAGGTAATAATCACTGGGAGTAATAATCCAGTAACAATTCGACTTAATAGTCCATCCTTATCTTCGTTACAGAGGTCCAAAAACGTGCGAGAACACTCCACGCGGTGTTGTTTTTGAGGCGGCGTGAGCATTCTTGGCACCCATCTTGCACTGACCTTTGTCATGCCAAGATGATCGTGTAGAATTTTGAAAATTGTCGTATCCGATACTCCAATCATTTCTGCAAGCTGTTTCTTCTTTAGTCTGGCATCTTCCAATATTATTTTTTCGACTTTTTTAATGATTTCCGGAGTAGTCACCTCGATCGACCGTCCGGGCCGTGGGTCGTCTTCAAGTGAGGTCCTGCCTTGTTTAAAGAGACTGTGCCACTTGTAAACCATGGTTTTACCCGGGCAAGAGTCCCCGTAAACGGATTCCATCTCTTCCAGTATATTTTGAACTGACTTTCCTTGCTTGGTAAGGAATTTTATTACGGCACGGTACTCGATTTTTTCCATAATTCACACTTTCTTCCCGATTGAGTTGTTTGCTTGACGATAGTTCAACGACTAATGATCCAATTAAGATAAAACCTGGTATTTATACTAATATTGAGTGGCTGAAGTTGTGACCATCCCGATAATGACCTATTGTTATCCCCTCCCTCCCATTCCGCGAACTTAAAAACGCACCCTCGTAATTAAACTTTTATCTCGTTTGTATCCTTGCATTCTTGGATTGCTCATGATACCATTATGGTCTATGCTGCTGATATTTTTTCCACAAGCAATTAGGCACGACATTTTCGCTCTCGTTTATATTCTAGGCAAAAGGCATAGTACGCATTTTGCCTGCTATTTTATTAAAAGAATCTTCTTCGTCTTGTTGTTTTAATTCTGCAAGTTTAACATAAAATTCAAATGAATAGTCAATGTCGTTTAAAACAAAACGTTTATTTTTCGTCTTTCCAAATATTGGAAAACAGACATTTAATAACAGTCATTACACAGACATTGTAACAGCAAATGTAGGTATTTGGGATTCTATTAAACCAGGATAACTGTATGTAAAGTTATTCCGTAATCGCGATACTAAAATATCATGGCGAACATAAGATAAAATGTTCCGAACAATTTCGATACCTACATCGATACAGCTTGCGTTGTACTTACTTACCCTTGCAACCACAGATTCAAACAGAATGGAGCAAGCAACAAGTATAATTTTGCTAACACAAAAATGAGTGTCATACTGGTCACGTTTTTAGAAATTAGAATTTTTCTTTTTTTGTTGTAATTTGTATCTAATGCTACAAGCATTATGTACAAAACACATCCGAATAAGCATGTTGTGAACTGATAAGTAGTTACCTGCAAACAGAATGAAAACACTAATTTTGTTCGACCAGTGCGGCCGGCAGCCGCGTGGTAAACTACTTGTAGCTGTACAAGGATTTAATTCTTTCGGCGCCTGAATGACATTGACAGAGGGCGTTTTTGGTAATAAATTCTGTGTTTGTCACAGATTTTTTATAGACAAAACAATAAGGCAGCGTTAATTCCGATTCCGTTATGTAATGGCCATTAGTGTTGATGTCAGCTGTACACTCACACATACACACTCACACATAACACATAAGCACTTCATTTCCTTATTACTCCATGTTCGTAAACGTACGAAACCGCACATAGCACGATGCTATGAAGGGAAGAGAAGTGATATGGTTCACACTTAGCTGAAGTTCAGCTAACGGTATCTCTAGGAAATGGCTTTTGTTTAGACATCGTCGTTCATGTGCACTAAGTAGGTCAGTATACTAGGTAGCTACGTACTATCGTGGACATGCATATCTGAACACCGTAATTAGGTACTATTCCTGCTTGCAGCACTCGGCCGCTATAGTAATGCTTACCTACAAAAAAAGGGGCGGTAAACTGGATGTGGTCATCGTTTGCACCGGTTGGATTTTGTATTCAAAGTGGTTAGATATGCGTGACCGCGATGGTACCTACCTCTGAAGCGTAGACACTAAATTAGTGTAAGATATATAAGTTTTATAAGAGAAGAGGTGGATAAGATCTGTTACATGTATATCAAGTAACACGTAGGTGATTCAGGTTGTATTTGGTTATAATCTTTTTAAATTGGAATGTCTGACTTGCTGTCAATGAGTCAATTGACTGATGACATTGCACTTAAAACTGGAAAACCACATAACTGATTTACACGTTAAGTGATTTACGCGATAAGTGTTTTTAGCGACTCCAACTTACTCGGGAACGGGTTTCCAATCACTTAACGCGAGTTTCACAATGTTTTGGATTTCATCAAGGAACTTTGTAAAAGGCAGATGGCGCTCATTGTCAAGGAAGATGTGAAAACATTTAATAAGCCAATAATGCTTGTCAATAGGTAAACCCAAATCAATAGGAATACACGTAAGTATATTTGTCGATAGTAATGCATTAGACAGCTAATTAGAAGTGCATAGTCTCTTCTTTTTGTGTGGTTAGTGACTAACCTGGTGTCAGAGTTTTAAAGCCGCCCATGGGCCTCTGACTTGGCTTCACATGCCGTCGAGAAATATCTCTCAGGCATGCCGGTTTCCTCACGATGTTTTCCTTCACCGTTTTTCAAGCTAGTGATAATTATACAATACGCACATGAATCCGAAAAGTCAGAGGTGCGTGCTTTTGGGTTCGAACAAGAGACCTGTGACTCATATATCATAGTGATGATATAATTACACAGTAGCTAATCTAGGGTAATAAACCTGCAATTTTATTTGGTATATTTTTATGATTAATTACATTCATGACAAAGTAAGTAATTGACTTTGAAAATCTGATATAGCTATATTTAATTATTTGTGACATTGATAATCTGGATATTTAAATGACATTTATTTATTATTATTACTCTGCCTCATAGTAATTAAGTGTCATTGTAATTTTTGTGTTTTTTTTAAATGGTAAAATCTTTAATTTTTGACACAATGTAAAAATTGTTATGAATAAATAAATAAAATGAAAAGAAATAAAAACCGTTATTTTTCAGGGAATTTCACAGATGGTACACTTTCAAATTCAAATTCAAATTCAAATTTATTTATTTGCAAATATGGGTAAATAATGTGCAGATGTTTTACATTCATGTAATAGGGTATATCACAGTCTTAGTAACACCATATTTTACCTTTCGGCGTGCAAAGTACGTAAAAAGAAAACACAATAAATAAAAACTAAACAGAATAAAATTAAGAATGAGATCAGTCTATCTGTCTACAGTTTATCCAGCAAATATTCAGATACACTGTAATATGCTTTATTTATTAAAAATAAAGTAGTTTAAGTAGGACTTAAACATAACTTGCGAAATTTTAGTGAACAAGGTTCGGTTGATGTGGGTGAATGTGGGTGTACCTACTATAGGTACACCTCTGCCCAACTCTTCGCGGAAACTTGGCGTGATGTTATGTTATGTAAGGTTCGGAGTTTTGGCTAACCCGTCAAGGAATACGGCTGGGTGCTGTGAAGGCTGTCTGTCAGAGGCAACCTTACATCATGTAGTCTGCAGAAAAATGATTCTGTCTGGATTCCATCACTCAAACGAATTTAGAATCATTTTAAAAGTTGAATTATAGAACGTGGTCGTTTGTTTTATGTGATGAAGATTTGCTTTGGTCGCGCTGGAAGTGAACAAGTCTTGTTTAAAATAATTACATAAAATTCAGTAGACACTTTTTATTGGCAGTTGCTCCTATGTGACCCGGTTACAGTACCAACCACGCTTGCGACCACTCTAGACCAAAAAGGTAGTCACGAATTACGACTACCCAAATTCAATTCCAAGAGACAAAGTTGAGACAAAGTTGAACCAAACACGTGTTTCTGAGAACGTGTTTATTTAGTTGTCAGTTGTATAGAGATCTCTATAGATCCTTAGGTTGTCACGTCATGGGTAACATATTGCTTGTAATTCTGGACACGGGAAGATTACCTCGAAATAAATGCTTGCACAATACATTCCCTTGAATCTGATTGGATCAGTGGTGTAGAAGAGACTTCAATATTTTGAAAAGTAAGGGGTACCACCCCTTACTTTTGTTCGGTTCGGTAGGATACGGTACCTACAGCCGGGCGCAACATCGAACGAGTGTTCAAAGTCAAAGTCAAAGTCAAATAATTTATTTCAATTAGGCACAAAAAAGGCACTTATGAACGTCAACATTTACAACAAAAAAAAAAAATTTATTCTAGTCGCCCATTCCAAAAGGTCGTTTTCGTATGGAGAAGAATGGGCAAGAAACTCCACCGTTACTCTTTTAAAATATTTTCACAATATCCTGTATACATTAATTATATAATGATATGTGAAGACGATGCACCTAGAATAAGATTACTATACCACGATAGGTAAAAAGAATGAAAAATGAAGGAATGACATAAATTAATTATGTGATAGATGCATGGTGCTCACATATTTACAAACCTTGTAAAATTATACGATATTCTTAACATTTTAACAAGTACTACTAATAATAAGTCAGTGTGTGAGTTTAAGTAATCACAGAATATAAAATTAATGTTAAAAAAAATAATATTATACAATTAAATTGGCAACCAGTTAGATTTTGTCTAGATTCTAAATTGTCCTATGGAGAAGGACCAGCATGTTTCCAAGCATTTTTATCTTGGATATAATCCTTTAATTTGTAATATGCTTGTTTACAAAGTGTACTTTTTATATGAGTTTTAAATTTTCTTTCATTTAATTTTAATATATCACAAGGTATTCTGTTGTAACATTTAACACAGTACCCCCCGGTTCGGAATAAAGCTAGGCTTAGCTAGAATGGTGTCGAGGCGACCCGACCTTGATTCGAATGTAGTACTTAATGGTAGGGATGCGCTAAGGGAGCTCGCGAAATTCAAATTTTCTTGCGTTTTGTTGTAATTTGGTCAGTGTCAGGTCCCAACACCAAACCAAAACCGACCGAAGCAATTAAGGTAAAAACGCCAGGGTAGCCCGCGAAATTCAAGCTTTCTTAGGTTTTTTGCTATTTGCTGGCCAGTATCAGGTAGTATGTTGATGAAAATAATCGACCGTAACAAAGATGTATTTACAAAATTATACAATCATTAAAATTAATAATTTTAATGATTGTATAATTTTGTAAATACATCTTTAATAACTCTCTAAGTTCAAATAACCCTGTTGAATGACTATTTCATAAAATCATGACATTTGAGGCTAATAGGGTATTACACCCATTTTTGTGCAAAGTGCAAAGTGTCTCAATTAGATTTTAGAGAGCTATCTCAATGAATGACTAAAAAATTCACAAATTTTTATTCAATCGTTAAGTGCCATTTTAGTGCCATAAAAATGCATTTTGAAATTTCGCGCGACGAAAACGCTGGACGCAGTGGACGCCATATTGCTCTGTGATCATTACGTCAGTTAGCTGTTTAAACATTTGCAGTGATATTTTTTAAGTTATTAATTGTTTATATTTGTGCTGTCTCCTTTTACAAAACCGTCCTCCATGTTATTATTTCAATAAAAAATACGTTGGTTACGAAAATAATAAAAAGTCTTTATAAAATTCAAAAATTCAAATTCAAAATTCAAAAGTCATTTATTCAAACTAGGCTGAGAATCAGCACTTTTCGAACGTCAAAATTACATAAGACAGTCCCCCAAAACGCCCACCCTTCACCACTTCCTAGTGCTTTTGCTGGGAAGAAGAAGTGGCGCAACAAACTCCCCAGCAGCACAGCTGTCTGTTCAGTTAGAAAAAAAATAAAAAATGATTCTATACAACAGTATGCAAGACAATTTACAATATGCAAAAAATAATTTAAATTAAATAGCTATAATTAATAGCCATATGACAGCTAGCACACGCCAATATACCAACCAAAAGCATCGAGAACTATACTCAAGCAGAAATAAAAATAACTAAAAGTAAACAATATCTAAAAAAAAAAGAAAAAGCCTCCAGGCATAAAGGGCGTGCCCGCTTACATATAGCTGTAACTAGAAGTTACAATTGATAAACTAGGACCATCGAGGTAAAATAAATAATTGTCGAGGTCGATAGCTAACCACATATTGCAATACAACTCATAAAAAAAACATTTTAATGAGTAGATTATGTCAGCACTAAATTAAAATAAAATTAAAATAAATTGACTTATAAAGTAAAATTATAAACAATTATATAAACTCATATAACCTGTCAGTAGGTAAACTAATTCTGGAGAAAGAACATTTAAACATTGTCTTGAGTTAATCACAGCGACCATCTATTCTTATCATTTAAGTAGTCGTTGATAGAATAGTATGCCTTTGAACAAAGGTTGGACTTTAATTTAGTTTTAAACGCATTAAAAGGCAAATCTAGCAAAGAAGAGGGTAGCTTGTTATAAAAGGTTATACCAAGCCCAACAAATGAGTTATGAACCTTATGAAGCCGGTGAAAGGGAGCACGTAGTTTATCCTTACTTCTTGTGTTAACATTGTGAATATCACTGTTTTTAGTGTATAAGTGTATATTTTTCCTAATATATAAGATGTTGGCGAAGATGAATTGTGATGCCACTGTGAGAATACCGATATCTTTGAAAAAATCTCTTAGAGAAACTCTGGCACCTAGCTGGTAAATTGCTCGAATAGCTCGTTTTTGGAGGACAAATATATTTTGAATATCTGCAGCTTTGCCCCACAGCAGAATACCATAGGACATAACGCTATGAAAATAACTAAAATAGACTAACCGAGCTGTATCAACGTCAGTGTATTGTCTTACTTTTCTGACGGCGTAGGCGGCCGAACTGAGCCTTCCCGCTAGGCTCGATATATGTTGGCCCCACTGAAGTTTGGCATCTACTGTTATGCCCAGAAAAACTGCCGAGTTTACAGTTTCAAGCACCTCTTTATCTAAGACGATGTTGGGTCCTAGATTTCTAACATTTGGAAGGGCAAACTTTACACATTTCGTTTTTTTTGGCATTGAGAACTAGGTTATTTGTCGTAAACCAATCCGTAACCATTGATAGTGCACTGTTTACATCGTCAAAATCTTGTCTATTCCTGTCTACTTTAAAAATAAGAGAGGTATCATCTGCAAACAGTACAACTTCACAGATACCCTTTAAATAGAATGGTAAGTCATTGATATATACTAAGAACAAGAATGGACCCAGTATTGAGCCTTGAGGTACACCTAACTGAACTGGTAGCCCGGAAGATTTTACACCATCAACATCTACACATTGCGACCTATTATTTAAATATGAATTTAAAACGTTGAGAGCTTCGTTTAGCACACCATAATGACGCAGTTTACGCAAAAGCGTGTCATGGTGCACGCAATCAAAGGCTTTGGAGAGATCACAGAAAACTCCAATAGCATTTTGAGAGTTCTCCCATGCGTTAAATATGTGTTTCAGGAGAGCAACACCCGCATCTATAGTCGAACGACCCTTTGTAAAGCCATATTGTTCATTATGAAGGAGGCTATTTAAATTAAAATGTCTTAGCAACTGCTTGAGTATTAACTTTTCAAATATTTTGCTGAATGCTGGTAAAATAGAAATAGGCCTGAAATTGCCAACGTCATTTTTATTACCTGATTTAAATAATGGTATAACTTTACTACTCTTCATGAGGTCAGGAAAAGTTCCTAAATCAACACATTTATTAAAAGTAACAGCTAGATAGGGGGCTACGATGTCTATTATATTACTCAAAAGTTTAATGGAGATTCCCCAGTAATCACCAGTGTTTTTAGACTTGAGTGTGTTGAAAACATTAACTACATCACGAGGCGTTACATGTTCGAAGCTAAATAAGCGACTACTTTTAGACACACTACTAAACAAAAGGTTTTCAGCTTTAGATGGGGACGAATTTAAGGAGCGAGTCGTAGTTATAGGTATGTTGGCAAAAAACTCATTAAACGCCTCAGCTACGTCAGCTGCTTTAGTAACTAATTTATTATCGACCATAATCTCAAGTTGTTTATCTTGCTTAACCGATTTACCCGTTTCATTGTTAATAATTTTCCAAGTGGTTTTTACTTTATTATTGGAATTTTTAATTGTATCGCTTAAAAATTTAGATTTAGCAAAAACACTAACCTTTTTAAATAATTTTGAATAATTTTTGACGTACTCTAGGAAAGGAGTATCAAATCTATATTTTTTCAAACCATATAACTCGTATAGTCTCGCTCTACTTTTATAAATACGCGGAGTGGCCCATTGATTAAAGCCAACGGAGGTGCCATTAATGTCAATAGTTTTAGTCTTGAAAGTAGATTGGTACTCTTTTTGCACAACATCAAAAAGGGCTGCATACATTTCATTAGGATTCTCGTGTTCTACTATAGATGGTGTTATTCTATGAGCTATATTATTTTTAAATTTATTGCAACGACTAGCTGTATATGGCCTACATTCTATTTTATGCGGCTTTTTATGTAATGGCATGGGGAAACTAGCTAATAAACCACAGTGGTCAGACGTTAAGTCACTTAACACTAATTTATTTTTGGCATCACAATCACTAAATATATTATCAAGACAAGTTGACGAAGATGCCGTGATCCTAGTAGCTTCAAAAAACAAGTTAATTAAATTATAAGACCTAAACAGATTAAGAAGTCTAATACTTAATGGAGTAACATCTAAAATATTAATATTAAAATCTCCACATAAAATGATACTTTTATTACTTGATTTTAACCTATTGAGCGAATCCTCCATTACCGATTCAAAACTAATAAAATCACCAGAGGGGGGTCGATAAACGCAAATTATAATGTATCGCTCGAGTTCAACACAAGACAACTCAATAGTGCGCTCGATGGAAAGATTAACTAAATCTAAACGTTGTTTACATTTCAACTTGTTTGAAACAAGAACCAAAGATCCACCGCGAATGGCGCTTTTTCTTACAAACGCACTTTGTACAGTAAAATTATCATCATTAATAAACACCACTTCATGTTCTTTCAACCAGTGTTCAGTCAAACATAACACCTGAACATCATAGTTCTCCATAAATAAACTTAATTCTAGCTCTTTGCCGGACAAACCCTGCATATTTTGATGAACAACGTTCAATATATACGGCTCATCCGTTGTCGCTCCTAATAGTTTAAACTACTAGGCGTATCAAAAGTAGTGTTAGTACCACTACTAACAGTAATCGATGGTACACTACAGGTACCAGTGTCACTGTGTATATTGTATGCTAAAAGATTAGCAATTTGTCTTCTACAACTAGGTGGCAAATACATTGTATAATTTGTCAGTTTATAATCAGTAATGAATTGATTACAATCAAAATATAAAATAGCGTCACTGTGACGACAGGTCCTATTATAAATTAACATATTTGAACATTTTGAATATAGATTTTGTACGCTGATAGTTGACAGTTAACACTTTCTAAGTTTACATAGCCGTATGACGTAATTACATGGCGACTGCTATCTAATGGTGTTATGAAACAGATTAAAAAAGCTGAAACCTTTGATTTGAATTTTAAAATTTAGTTAGGTTTTTTATGAACTAAAACTAACGTTTTCCGACTGCTTTTTTCCTAAGCTATCTCAATAATATATTTTTAGATTTTTTTCTCTTAAAGAGTAAAACACCATACAACAACAATATTCTAACTTAGAGTTATATTGATGATTCCAATTATTATAATTCTTTAAATTCATACTTATTTGATACGGCCGCGAATCATATTTTGATCAACATACAACCTGATACTAGTCAGCCAAAAATGTTAAAAAACTTGAATTTTGCGGGCTACCCTGGCGTTTTTACCTTAATTGCTTCGGGTCGGTTTTGATTGATCATCAATAATACTGCCGAATCGAATTTGCCCGAACAAGCGTGTGGCACAGGCACTCCTTATGTGTTTTTGTCTAAAAGAATTTGCTTCAAATCCCCTCATTTATGTATTTTGCATTTAGAAAGGCGATTATAAAGCTTGAATAAATAGCCTGTCACTGGTGCCTTCAAATTCTTTTAGAAGTTGTAAGTGACAAGCACTAGATTAAAGTCTGGTATGTATTTTAACCCCTAAACCGGTTTTATACGACATAGGTACTTTACAATATAATTTTAAAAGGCTCGCAGACAGGCGCAATGAGGCTCTAGTAAAACAATTTATATGAAAACTTCATGAAAATTGTTCTACTAGAATCGCGTCGTACCGTCGTCACGTCGCGCCTGTATGCGGGAGCCTTAATGAAGCTATTTAGTCGAGTTCGAGAATATTATTGTATTGCTTGGAATGTATTCAAATAAAAACTCTGTAGTGTACCTATAATACCTTAAACAAATCGATTGGAGTCATTTGGTTCATTATCGCAGAGGAATCTTTTACAGACAAGCTTTAAAAACACAGAAAAATAAACCTTTAATTAAATTACAATAAACCTTTAATCTTTTAACCTTTAATTATTTAATTTTAAATACTTACTAAGATACAATTGTACCAATATCAAATCAAGATATAACTAAAATAGAGGTCCGTGAAAATTCAAAAAGTGAAATCCCGTAAACCGTTTTGGGGTTCGCGGTCGTTCCGTTTCCGGCCGCCACATTGTGTCGGAGTTCAACCGGATCCAGTGGAACCGAAAATTGTTCGCAGCCACTCGACAGGACTTAGCTTTTCAATGATTTATGAAACTAGTTATTTGAAAATGGAATATTTCACGCCTCATTTCGTGTTCATGAGTAATTCCTTTCCCAGCAATTTTCTTGTGCGCTTTTGAAATACTGATTTCAATATTCTGTTTGTGAAGGGGAAATTTACTAGCTTAGGGAGTGGAGGGATCATTATGCTATCATAAATAATTGTCTCTCGACTAGTCCATACTAGTCGACAAACGACATGATATTATACAACTTTTAAAATGATTCTATGTTCGCTGAAATGATCAAATCCAACCAAAATCTTTTTCTGCCAGCTTGCAACATGTAAGATGTTTGTCTTTCGCGCCACCGCGCCGCCCGCGCCACGCCAAAACTCTATTTGACTTCTTACTTTGATTTGCCACTTTATTTTTGTATATAATATGCAAGCACAAACTTTTAGTTAAACTCAACATGTTCACCATGCTACAGAGAGTGCAATCCATGACGACGCGCCCCAGTCCGCGATTACTGTACTGTAAGCTATACTTTAGTACGAAGCGGAGCGCAGTGGGGCGCGTCGTCGTGGATTACACTATCTATACGTGTGATGTTTGTGGCTGGCAATGTATTACTAAGAGTATAGAGTGATATTATGGCAAAATAAATCGAAGACGGCGCGGCGACACGGTGCGACGACGACGCGATGCGACGGCGCGGCGGCGATGCTTCAGCGTGCTGAAGTCTACATGGGTTACGCGAAGCAGTGCGGCGCGGCTGCGGTGCCGTCTACACGAGCCCTTTACAGTAGATACCTAGTCGTATTTACCGAAGGGTTAGCAGAAGTGTGTACTACCCTCACTTTTCGCCAGGTATATATATCCTGTTTAAAGGGGTAGGTACATATTTAAACGTTGAAAATTCAAATACCTACGGGTAAAATGTCAATGTTCAAAACATCGAAAACGTAAATATCGAATGACCATTTATAAACGAAAATTAAAATAACGTAAGTTTATAATGTCGAATGGTGAGATAACATACGTCCAATATATCTAAAATCTAATTATCTACAAAAGTGACATCGAAATACCTAAATATCGAAGAACAGAGTATCGAATGTCCTAAATATCGATATTTATTCATTATGTATGTTACAAAATTGTTAAATAAAATCTGCGAGCAAATTGGACGTAGCGGTTGGTCACAGTTCTAACGTAACCTAACCTATCAAAATAATGAATCATTCATTAAGGTTTTGTGTAAATTAGCTGAAATATGACGATGATTGTTGAAGATGTCGGAAAAAATCATGCCAACTTAGCTTTATTGGCGAGCGCCGCGTAAACCAATACAATTATACTTATGAAAACACAATATAGTTTATAGCCTGGATTAACTCAATGGTACTTTTAAGTCTGGTTGTACGTTCTCGTAGACGAAGCCACGGGCATAAGCTAGTACCTATTAACTAAAAACATTTTAAGCTATCATAGTAAGCTTGTTCAAGGGCGCAGACAGAAATAAAAAACTTAGTATGCACTTAAAACCACTCTTTTTACTCACATTAAAGGTTAAAAGATCGTCTATTTCATCTGAATTCTTATGAAAATGTAGGTGTCAGATACCTATACCTTAATATCAATATAAGTATGACGGAGGAGGGTACGTCTCTTTCGTTATTATCAGCCATTTTAACTACTATGGACGTACTATGGGTAGTGTTGGTTATTGCGCAATAGAAAAAACTGTTTGCAATTAGCGATCAAATTAATCACACTAGCAATTCACACACTGTAGGTGCATGACACAACTATATGGAACGCGCGACAATTTCTGAACGTGTTCACTGCTTGACCGCCACCAACGAACTCTGCTCAAACTCAAACTCAAAGCATTTATTTCAATTAAACCATTTACAGGCACTTTTGAATTGTCAAAGGGTCGGTCAGTCAAAAATATGAAGCTAATTGCCCATTTCAAAGCGTAGTAGGTACCTATGGAGAAGAACGGGCAAGAAACTCCACGGACACTCTTTTAAATAAATAAAAAATTGATACAAAATATTGGTTACATCATTCATTTTGAAACTATGCATGTGAGAACAATGTAATAAGACGTGCACGTTCGTAAAAGCGTCCGTAATAAAAAGAAGATGACGTTGACGTTCACGAACATGACGCATGGATCAGCACCATTCAGCTCAACCATTTTGAAGGGAGCTAACACACACACACACTGCTTAACCCCAGTCGAGCGTTACGTTGCAGACTCTGTCGAGCGCCGCTAGTCAGCGCTGGAGCCCAATTAATCATCATAATTGCCGTATTTCCGAACGAAGTTCTTTAAACGCGGCTTACGGTAGGAGTGAACTGGTAGAAATCGTCATGTAATGAAAAACCGTTATGCCGAAAAAAGTCAGTTTCATGTTTCAAAGGTTTACGTAATATACAGCGAAAGGGACTTCGTTCTAACTGGGTGTCCCACGACACCTCCCGACTTATGTTCTTTTTTTTTTAGGAAAAAGTCGCGTCGTCTCTTGTTTAACATTTGTTTTTTTATACAATTTAAAGCGTTAGGTATGTACTTGAAATATGAGACGATTTCATAATGGCGTCTGAGAGTATCATTCTGTTGTTAAAATTATATAAGCGGAGTACGTAAATCAAATATTACAAATACCTATATTTGTGTTAAAAATTCCTGATACGGGTGCTCTTTTTCATTATTGTTAATCTAAAAGGGGTTTTTTCGGCAAAATAATTAAGATCCATTTTAAAATGGCGCCTGAAAGGCAATTCTACTAAAGGGTTTAGAGGCATGAGGAACAGGGTGTAAAGTTCACTCATCCTATCGTGTCTGGAGGGCAACTGCCCAACGATTGATGTCGGGGAAGTTATATATATGAAGTTCGCGCGGTAAACTCTAATTGCACGATGCAGGATTTATGTGACGCCAGGATTTTATGTGACGCAGTTCTTTGATGCGTAGTTTGCATCTGGCGATATAGATGCCACCACAAGGGCAAGAGGTAGTAAAATATTGGTATTCTAATGCACATACAGCTGTTGTGCTAATTCAATAACCAATATCGATTTAATATCTCAGAAAATTTGGTGACCAATTACTAAAGCGCAGGCCACACTGGGAACGAAGCTAAGTTTCGTTTACCTTTGCTCAAGTAGCTACCGCGTGTTTGCATGCTTCGGTTCATAGTAGCTAAACGAACTTAGCTTCGTTTCCAGTGTGGCCTGCACCTTAGTGCAATTCCTTCGAAGACGTCAGATAAATAAGTTTTCCATATTTTAATGAGAGATTCCCTTTTTATATTTTGTTTTCGCATGCTATTTATAAAAGATTAAGTAAGCTCAGATGAATAGTCTAAATAAACCCATGTACTCTGGTTTCAAGCAAACACCAACGCAAATAAGGATAGACTTTTTCGTCGATAATTTATAGGTACAATCATCCTCAAAAAGATGTACAATACGCGGCATGAACGATGCAACTTGACCACGCCTCTCTCGCTGCCACCCCGGTGACACCCCGGCGCAGACCACATACCGCTAAAGAGAACTTCTTCTTCTTCTCGTGTGGTTAGTAATTAACCACACGATAGTATCCTATACATCGTCTGTGTGGTGTATCAAGTCTTATCTTTAGTGGCACGCACTGTGTTCAGTGTGTACAATTTGTGTTCCATAATACTGTATCAATGTGTAGGGACAATTACTGACTTTTTGTTTGCTAGTTATCATCATCACCATCTCAGCTGAAAGACGTCCACTCGAAATTGGCCTCACCGCCACTTCGACCGGTTCTATGCTTCTCATTGATACAATATTATAGAAAAAAGATCGTAGACATTTCGATGAACTCTTGTCGATGTCATAATTACTAACCACACGAAAAGAAAAAGAAGGTCTCTTTAGCGGTATGAGGTCTGCGCCGGGCGTCATCGGGGCGGCATCGGCACCGCGGGAGGTGCGGTCTAGTCTCAACTTTCATGCCGCGTATTGTACATCTTTTTGAGGATGACTGTACATACTCATGTTTAACATTACGAAGATAAATATTAATTATTAATTAATATCAGTAATGTATTGAAGTAAGTATCGGTATTTATCTAAATAGACATTGAAGGACTTTACGTCTGATCAAGTTCATGTCTTCGTAAGTATTTTATTTACCTACCTACCACTCAAATATTTATGAAGATGATTTGTAATTAGCCTAATGTAGATATTTATGTGTTTCATAATGTTAATTCCAATGAAAACAACTAGCTAATAAAATAAATTAAATTACCTATACCTACCTCAAACACAACACTGATTACAACAACCCAATCACAATTACACACAATCACACTATCACACACAACTACACTATCACTAACAATTTGAATTCTGAAAGCACTTATTAGCCTAACTTATATCCATAGTTTTCATAGATTAGATTCCTTTATTATATTTTTTATGTTTTTATTATTATTGTTTTAAATAAACAAGTTTATAGTTAATACCAACAATGTATGGAAGAGCGGAGTCTCCTAATACAGGCTTTATTAGCTTAAAAGGAGGCTCCAATCACTACCTAGTAATGTAAGTAAACTTGTTAATACTAATAAACATTTTTTCATTTTAATTTTTCTAATAAGTAGGTATGCTTTTAGGGTTCCGTACGGAAGGGTGCCAAACGGAACCCTATTACTAAGCCTTCGCTGTCCGTCCGTCTGTCTGTCAGCGGACTGTATTTCATGAACCGTAATAGGTAGACCGTTGAATTTTTCACAGATTGTGTATTTCTATTGCTATAACAACAAATAATAAAAAATAAACAAAGTTAATAACTAAAGGCGTCCCCATATAAGAAACGTGTTATTTTCGGCGCATGATGCTCGATCTTAATACAGTAGGTACGGAACCCTTTGTGTGCCAGTCCAACACGCTCTTGGCCAGTTATTTCATGTTTTTCGATAGCAAAGAATTTAAGCAGGAGGCCCACTTAATGATCGATTTGTGGCTCATTGGAGTACCCTATCTGGCTATTTTGTGCCTGCAGCGGCCCACCTGGCTTCGTTGTCGGTATGGGGATATCCAGGTGGGCCACGACAGTTGGTGGCCCGTAGATAGCTTTTCTGCAGGCTCGACATAGTCAGCTGAAGGGAAATAAATGTCTTTGGATCCATTCTATTTCTTAATTCACTAGAACTATTGTCGTTTTTTGGTTTAGTTAAATTAAAGAAGCTGTTCCGACTCCTAAGTCTACCCCTTTCCTTCTCCACATTGTAAAGTCAGAGAATTCATTAATAAGCATATTGTCTACCAACTTAACTTCTCCGTAAATTCAAATCCATAACTGTCATTCTTTGACAACTGTAAGTAATGGCTGAAACACGACAAATTGACGTATGGTGGCAATTTGCTTAACAATTCATTTCTCAGACTTAGGGCACTGTAGGTTGTTGTGCTTTCAACCCAGAGAAAAAGCTGCGGAGTAATTATTTTCATAACATACATAAAATGACAATTGATCGCAATGGGTTTCATTTTAACAGTTCACCAACGTGGGTGAACTATAAAAATATTGCGTTATTTACGTTGTTGAGCAGACAAATTTTCACCACTTCCGACTGTTTTATCTGGGAGGAAGTCGTAGCGTAACAAACTCCCAGCAGCATTGCTGTGTGGTTAGTAAAAACAAAAAACTATATTATAGTATGGAAAATAATTACGCAACACAAAACATGATTTTTAAATTATAAATTAATAGCCATAATATGTCAGCTAGCATACGCCATACCAACCAATAACATCGAGGACTATACTCACTCAGGCAGAAATATAAATAAAAAACTAAACTTAAAATAAAAACTTGATATCTAAATAAAAGCCTCCAGGCATATAGGGCGTCTCAGCTTACATATCGCTATATATAGCTGTAACTGGAAGTTACAAATGATGCAAGACTATACAGCTTTAAAAAAAAATACAATAAAAAATCTTAATCATTTTGGATTAAAAAGAAAATTGTTGTGACTCTTAAATCTAAATTATTGCGATACAGAGGAACTCATTTATTCGGACTAAAATGCAAAAAAATTCAATTGACTTCCTCGACAGATTGTTTTTTACCACACTCACACACACGCACACACATAAACACACACGCACAAACACACACACACACACACATATACCAACAGACCAGTTTAACCCCACAGCAACACACACACAATTAACCATTAAACCCACCCAAATAAAATCTTAACATCAGAATTATTATGCAATTATAAATATTTTGTAAAAAGGTGTAAGTCTCACTAAAGAACACTGTCCTTCAAGATACAGGTAATTTTCCTAGTTTTAAGGGCAGGGGCACCCATCCCATTTAAACAGCACTGAGTGCTGTTTAAATGGGACTATCAACGTGCACTAATAACGTGGTACATGTTACATCTTAGCTTCAAAGGCAACTATAGGAAGTTGGATATATAGGCGACAACATGGAAACTGATATAGTTGTTGTACCTACTAGTACAACCTAGATTCCTAACAACGTACCTAGATTCCTAACAACGTACCTAGATTTAACAGGGGGATGCTAGGAAGCCTTTACTTTGACATATTTATAACAAAACCTTTACAAAATAATACGTCATTGCGTTATTTCCGCTGCAGGAAAAACATGTTCGAATACCTACAGAAAAACTAGAGTGCATTTTCACTTTTACGATTAGATTTTCTTTCTGGTGTTTACCTGTGTCTAAATGAACTAAGCATCCAATCTTCAAAATTAAAAGGATAGCTATCTGTGCGATTAGCATATAATACAGAAAGCCGGCAGTAGCCCACCAGACACAACATCCATCAGCAAGCCAAGTATCTCTATGTAGTCTGTGCAGCACGCGTAGCATGACCACGATACGACAGAAGAATAGACAAAATGACAGATTGTGATTGTGAATCTGTCATTTTGTCTATTCTTCCGTCGACAAACCCCGTTTCTTTGGTGGTCATGCTTCGCGTGCCGGTCGGAGTATCGTCCCTTTTCTATGAAGGATGAAGAGCTTTCAACCCTGTTCCTCATACCTGTATTGTATCATTGAAAGGCTGCTATAATTATTTATGTACACTTTATGCACAAGCAAAATAATACTGTACAAAGGCGGACTTATTGCCCGAGGCATTTTCTACCAAACAACCTTAAATAAATAAAAAATAACAATAAAAAAAGACGTCGCAGAGACAAAACACGGCAGATGTAACATAAGGGATAGATAGCTTGAAAATGACTTTAAAATACAAGAAATCGAATACTAATACTAATACATAGATAGGTACTTACATAAATATAAATAGAATACATTTTATCAGGAGAAATAACGATCGGTTAAGGGAGAAAACGAATTCAGCAAATCAGATATTTTGCGCTGGGATATTTTTGACAGTTTCTTGCGAATATGTTCACGTGTCACTTAAAGATATTCACGTATATTATATGCCAGACGTATAAAGACAGCTAGGTTTCATGTACCACTTAAAAAGACACATACATGCATAAAATCATGCTTTCTTCCCATGGGGGTAAGCACAAACTACAGAACACCACCTGCTACGCTCCTTACATACTCATTCCCACAAACATATACATTTCATCTCATTATTCTCCTTAGAAGAAGTACATATTATTATTATTATAAGCTGCATATTTTTTATTACATTTACATACGTACCTATTAATAAAAAATAAAAAATATATATAATTAATATTATGACTGTGTAACTATCTGTATAATTATCTGAAGCATTTCCGAGTTTATACTCGTGAACGAGGCTCGTAGCTTTAGTATCAGAGAATAAGGCGGCCTTTCCTCAAGAGATGTGCTGCTGAGTAGCTAACCGGTGAAATTAAAAATACCAGCTTATCACCATGCTTGCTCAAGACGCCACTAAACGCACGACGACATCGCGGTAAGCCGAGACAAAGATGGCGGGGTGAGCTTGGCTCCTACCGAAAGGAATACACTTGTTAGCAAAATACAGAATCGTGTGGAAAAGGGAAAGGGAGCCGAGCCTGTAGTGGGAAAACACAGGTTAGTTAGATTAGATTATATTGCTCAAGATGGGTTAAGCAATTTTAGAATTATATTACTGTGAGGCTAAGCTTCAAAATATGCTTATTTCCGCGGGAACTAAGTCAAAGTCAAATAATTTATTTCAATTAGGCACAAAAACGGCACTTATGAACGTCAACATTTACAAAAAAATATATAATAATTGATTCTAGTCGCCCATTCCAAAAAGTTCGTTTTCGTATGGAGAAGAATGGGCAAGAAACTCCACCGTTACTCTTTTAAAATATTTTCATATTTTCACAATATCCTGTATACATTAATTATATAATTATATGTGAAGACGATGCACCTAGAATAAGATTACTATACTACAATAGGTAAAAAGAATGAAAAATGAAGGCATGACATAAATTAATTATGCGATAGATGCATGGTGCTCACATATTTACAAACATTGTAAAAATAAACGTTCTTAACATTTTAACAAGTACTACTAATAATAAGTCAGTGAGCGAGTTCAAGTAATCACAGAATATAAAATTAATGTTTAAAAAAAGTGTGTAGCGGAGCGGGTACTACGATGTGCTATGAAAGCGTATCTATAACTTTTAAAGTTCTGAATAAAAAATCTTGACTGGCTTCTCTTGAACTTTGTAACTAGATTAAACATATAATATTTTACGTTTTTTCCAGCACCGTAGGACATTATTTAACCATTTGGATGGTTTCTCATGAAATCTTTCCATGGAACGCACACTCCATTGGCTTTCTTCAATGCTAAATGGGACTACTTTTTGTCCATAAAGGGTTAAAAACTTAACTTCGTTGAACCCTTTTCTAAAAGCTAAGCTATGAAAACCAAACGATCCTATTGGTTGACATCATACACATCATTCGCTACTATGTTCAGGTCATCTATGGTGGAATAGCAATCTTAAAAACCTAGCGAGACATTTTTTTTGACGTGACCGCGATAAAGAAAAGCGTCGTTAATAAACATGAAAAAATACTGCCAAAGAATTGTATCAGAATTGACAAGGGAATATAGATGGATAATAAATAGCCTATCAGATATAAAAGGCTTTGAATACATTCAGAACACGGACAGACAGCGGGTGACCTTCAAATGAAGTCAATGTCGTTATGAAACTACTGGTAGAATTAGTAGAGATGGTTATATCTGTGTATCTTTACGTATGATTAAATAGTGACTAAGTCTAACTGTACGTTGAATATTTTTGAAAAAAGGAATGGCTATGAATGAGGTCGATGGGAAAGTCTGATGCCAAAATGCCAAAATACATCGAGACATTTTAGTTGTCTTACAAAAGCAGCCCACTTAATTTATCCAATGACTACTAAACATTCATAAAAAAAGATATATTGTAACAAAATTTTTATTGCTCCTAGATGTATTTTATGTCGGATACATTAAGTGGCCCTTCGTTAGACGGTTAAAATGTCACTGTCTATAGTTTTTTGAATTTTTATCCGGTTGTCTATTTGTTTGTATGTATGTTCTGGATTGGTGCAAAACGGCTGAACGGATTCGGATGAAATTTGGCGCACAGATAGTTTATAACTTGGATTAACACATAGGGTATTTTGAATCCCGGTAGGTATAAACTTTCTAAAATGGTAATATTTTCGCATAATTTGTAATAAGTAGTTGAAAAATAAATATTCGTATTCATTATAAAACCTAAGGGTATGCAGTGACTACGCGCAAACATATTTTACCTTGTCTTACTATATTGCAAAAACAACGTCTCTTTAGAATTTTTATTTTCTGTTTTATGTAGTTTTTTTATTATCATGTGTGTTATTATTTATTAAAAAAGGAACTGATAATAGGTGGACTGTGTTTTTGAACCGACATGTTGTTCGTCGCCAATCCAGCATCAAACCGCTAAGCCACAAGCACTTGTTAGAAATGTACGAAATTAAAGATTGGGTTGTAATTATGTAGTGTGACTTAAAAGCTTTTCAACTTTAATGTCAACGAGATAATGATTAAAATAGCATAACAAAATGATACATAATGCCGGTGGCTCCGACAATGTTGGGTGGGTTTACCTTAACGTTACGTGTTAAAGATCAAATTTGCGTGTCTGTATTATTATTTTATTTGTTCATCGACTAACTAGTCTGATATGCTCATATAAATTGAATAAACCTTAATGTTACAAGCACAGGGTCCACATTCGTTTGTTTTTAGGGTGGGTCAGATAATGTTGACAACAGACTGTACGTTCCCGTGGGATATTTTCCGACCTCCACGCGGGCGAAAGCCGCAGGAAAAAGCTAGAAACGATTAAACAAAGCCACATTGTTAATGGTACTTTAGTGGTATGAGGAACAGGGTTCACTCATCCTCTTTAGAAAAAGGAGGATCCTCAGACCAGACAATATAATATATACAATAACTAACAACTAACTAACTACCGGTTAACTAACGGGTAACTAACGGGGGGTAACTACCCCGTTTACCGCGCGAACAGCATAATAATTATAATTGTAAACTCTAATTGCGCGATGCAGGATTTGTTTGACGTTAGGATGTTGTGTGACGTCAGGTCTTTGATGCATAGTTTGCATGTGGGGATGTAGATGCCACAGTACATAAATAATGAAGATTTCGTTTCAGATATGGTTCTGTTTCTTTGGGACATCAATCATGACTTGGACACCGAAAATTCAGCCCCTAACGAGGAATTCTCTTAGTTAACTGTTATTAGATAACTATTGAGTATTCTCTAAAGAGGCTCGTGGTGCTAAATAATAACAGCCAAATGGGTTGATAGAAGGTTAAGCTACGCTTGCCAAGGTCGCTCCGTGGATGGCTGACCATCCATTACATATCAAAACTCCTCCTTGCCTCGGAAAGCACGTTAAGCCGTTGGTCGCGGCTGTCATTTGTAGATCTAGCAGTAACTAAATCTAATGGTACTCGTACCATTCCGTAGCCGACAGCAGGCGGCATCAGCAGGCCACGTGTCGACGCGACACGTCTGGTTTCTATGTTATACTTTCTGTAGCTAGCGACACGTTGGTTTCATAGAAATACATAGAAACCAGTCGTGTCCCGGCGACATGTCGCCTACTGGCCTGCTGCTGCCACCTGCAGTCAACTACAGAATAGTGCCTTGTAACATCGTGTTTATTGAAACAAGATAGAGTCTTAGAACTCAATCATTTGTTTGGGGGCAATGACCGGGAGATGCTCGAATCATCCCCGAAACCGAAAGGTTGTTTACATAAAACTCATTTAAAAAAGGTACAAATAACATTGGGACGAGATCGAAAAGAAAATGAGATGACTGTTCGGAAGTCAAGAAAGTCATTTCTAGAATTCAATCATATTACTTATCCTTATAGTCAACCAACTTACCAGTAAAGTTACTGCCTCGTTGGTCTTGTGGTCGCGAGCGCTACTGCTGAGAATGAGGTCCTGGTTCGATTCCCAGGACGGGCAGTGTTATTGGGTTTTATTGAAGTGAAATTTTTTGGCGCTCTTGGCGCTATTTGTGATCAGTGTACGGAACTGAATCGTCACGCTTGGATCAGTGACGCTGCATCGGGTATATGCGGTTCCGGTCGGAGGGTGACGCTGAATCGTGCGACTCCAGTCGTAAGTTTTCACTTCGATCGTATGGCCATAAACACACACCCTCTTTTCTCAGTAGCAGCCTGAAGACTGGATTTGTGCCCGATTAATGGCTATAGGCTCGCTCCCTGTTACATGGGACCTAAAAATAACTGGCGAAAGGTTGCTTATTAAGGTTACCCCTCATCATCCTTAATTCCTTATATTAAGAAGGAAGGTAGTAAATAATACCACCTATAATAAATATTCTGCTAACATGGATCGTAATCGAGACTAAGGCCGCGCGCACTTTGGACACGCATTTATATCGTACGTAAACGTATGATCGTGGTCGCACGAATTGTGTGCGCACACTGAATACGTTGTTCTCCGTCAAATAGATAGTGTTCCGGTGATATCGCATTGAACGAACGAAAAATCCCAATAAGCTCGGATTATTTTCGGACATCGGGACTATACGTACTGTTATAACCGGGTTCCGATTTAGGTTTTTAAAAAAGAAAACCACTTGGCTAAAATAAAAGGTATATTTAAATATTACACGAGAGCAAGTTACAAGTGCACGGTAGGAAGGTTGGAAGACGACTGGCGTGCTGGACTGCGAGAAAGGGGAGAGTGGAATGAGAGGTTGCTGCGTCAGCAGCAGGAATGCAGAGTAGACTGATGAGTAAGCCGAAAAGGGTGCAGATGCAGGGTGTAACAGCCCCCTGATTTGGAGGAAACTTACGGGTGGAAGGTAAGTTGACGCCGGAAGGAGAGGTAAGTTTTTCCAGGATTTTAGGTTACTCGGAGTCTAGGAGCAGGAATATCTTCAACATCTATGGATGCCAATTCTATGGGAGTATCGGGTGTAGGGTTACATTTGGAAGTCTTAACTAACTTATAATAACGATACAATTTATAGGAAATAACTAAGATTATAATTAGACTTATAATAACAGTAGTATAGGAATAATAGTTACCGTAAAGGACAATATGAGGTTTTTCAATAACTCCATTAAGATTTGTTTTGATTTGATCAGTTACTTTATTATAATTTGAGAAAAGAGAATCCAAATTATTTATGTTTTTTAAGTTAACGTAAGGGACTTTAATATTGTCTTTTAAATAAGTAATAGGACTACAACATGTGTCGTTAATTAATTCAAAATGCAGTACTATCGGTTTTATTTTTATTTCAATGTTATGTTTAGGTATTAACTTATTGTTGTTGCAATAAGCAATACAATTGTCTGGTATAGTTAGTATACCAGTACCGGAAATAGAAGATTCAGATAGATCTTGATTATTGCATTCTATCGTAATTTTATAATTTAGACTAATCATGTATATCCATTGGTTGTTATGTAGTTTATGAAAGGTTTCAAAATTACCATTAACAAATTCAGTTTTGCAAAGAGGTGGGACGGAAGTCAGAGCTTTTGAAATAACCTCAGTTTCACATATTGGTACGGCTTATGTGGAGTATGTGTTAGGAATTTCACAAATATAATATTGTGTATTTATAACTTTACAAGTATTAAGTGAATTTAATTTACAATAGGACGATTTATCTTTAGTTATGCCCAAATATCTAGTTGATGGTATTATTGTAGAATACAATGTATTGTTTATTGTTTTAAGGGCAGTAGGATAAGGTATAGTGTGATACAAGTCGAATTCTTTAGTGTTTACTAAAGGCGTTTGTATTACAAATATTATTTTGTTATTTGCATAATAACTGGATATATCCGATACATTTACTAAAATATGGATATTATCTAAGGTTAAGGGTACAGGTAATTGCTTAGAGCTAGGAAGAAATCTATAATTATCCACAAGATCTGAAAACAGTTGCTTAGGGGTAATAATAGATATCACTGCGTGGATCGCCCGGAGGACACGGTGGAGCATACGGTGGAGGTATGCCCGGCTTGGGCAGAGCACCGCCGTGTCCTCGTGGAGGCGATCGGTGGCGGGGATCTCTCGCGTCCGGCCCTGGTCCAGGCCATGGTACGGAGCGAGAGGGCATGGGAGGCCGTCACCTCCTTCTGCGAAGCAGTAATGCTCGCGAAGGAGGAGGCGGAGCGCGTGAGGGAAAGGCAAATTTCGCGCCCTCACGCCCCTAGCCGCCGCAGGAGGAGACGCCCCGGGCGTCGGGAATCGATCGCGGATTCCCGGCCACCGTAGGCGCGGGCTTGCGGACGGTGAGCAATGGGTAGCTCGCCGTCCGGTAAGGACCAAGCCCGGGTCGACGGCGCGTTGTGTTCCACGCGCGCCTCAAAGAGATGTCAGCGAGTGAAGGGGTCCGATGAGACCATTGCCTGCCGGGGTTGCGGGAAAGTCCGAAAGGGATACCGTGGCCCCCTGGCATTGCACAGGCAAGAGAAGGAACACGGGTGGGTTTTAGTCAGTAAGAGTCTGACACGCCCTCCCGCTCCACCCAGAGCGGGAGGAGTCATTTGATGATTTCCCACCCAAAAAAAAAAAAAAAAAAAAGGGGTAATAATAGATGGATATAGTATATTAGACTTACTAAACATGATAGCATTATTAATATCTTCTAACTTAAATGATAAGGTTAATAAGCTACTTTCTAAAATATTCGACAATCCCGATATTTTAGATCTCATTAATAGTTTATCGGAAATTAGTGTCAAATTCACCATTTCCTGATTCAAGGTATCAATAGCATAACTTAGACTAACTTCATTTGCATTAATTTTATCAATGACTTCTTTTAGGGACAATAGTGTGGATGTTGTAACCATCATGTTTTCTTTCATGAGGGTTGCCAGTTTGGTTTGATCATTTTCTAAGGTTTTAACAGCATTACTATATTTTTCGGCATCATTTTGGTCCATGTTACCGAACAATTGTTTGATTACTGAGCCGATTCCACCAAACCAGGCTGATCTTTTATAAGATTTGGGTATAAGGTAGGAAATAGATTCAAAGTCTCTAATTATATCCGAATAGCGGGATGACAATGGTTGGAACAAATAGTGACATTCGCCTTCATAATATGCATTACTTTGATTACATAAAACTTGAGAAGTTCTTAGGATATCCCTTATATTATCCAAATGTGGTTGTATGAAAGAGATATCTATGGGAACGATAATATCTAGAGTATCATCGGTTATTTTTAGAGAGCCAATGGGGTCAAAATATATGCCTGCGTCGTCTGATGCTGGCTGGATATATCCTTGACCGTTTGACGCCAGGGTAGGATAAATGTAACCAATTCTGGAAGGAAAGTTAATTTAAATTAGCTAAGTTATAGGTATATTGTCTAAGGTTCATTACTAGTAGCTAATTTCATTTCGTCAAAATGGTGTTTGACATGACGTCTATTTATTAAGAGTGACGCAGTGTTATTTCCATGAATTTTCACAATTTTGAACGGGCCTTTCCATATAGGTGAAAGGGCTTTTCTAAGGCGTAAATGATTTTTAAGATAAACTAGATCGCCGACTTTATATTTAATTGGCCTTGTGTGAGTATCGTAATAAGTTTTGGAGTTTATCTTTGATTTTTGTATATATTCTATTGCTTTTGCTCGGCAGTATTTAAGTCTATTTTGGAGTATACGGACGTATTCAGGGTAAGTAGCGCCTGCTGTTTCTTCGTAAATGGAATTTGGTATGTATGGTTTATTTCCAAATACAAGTTCATAGGGAGCAAAATGAGTGGTTGAATGGATGGCCGTATTATATGCAAGCATAGCTGTGTACACATAGCGGGGCCAGTTATTTTGTTGCTCATTTACATAAGATTTTAGGTATTCTTTTAAGGTAAAATGACTTCTCTCGAGAGCACCCTGAGTCTGAGGGTGATACGGGGTGGACCATAATTGTTTGATTTTTAATAAGTTACACGTTTGTTTAAATAGCTCGGCCGTGAAATTGGTCCCTTGGTCTGTTAGGATTGTTTTGGGTATTCCAAATAATGTAATAAAATGGACCAAACATTCACATGTTTCTTCAGCAGTAGTGTTAGTGATTGGATAAGCGGCTGAGAATTTGGTAAGGTCATCTTGGAGGGTTAGGATATATTTATATTTATCATTACCGGCTTCTGGTAGTGGTCCTACGATATCAAAAGCTACGCGTTCAAAAGGGCGTATGGAAAGAGATGTGATTTGCATAGGAGCGCGATTGGTTCTTCTAAGGGCTTTATTAATTTGGCATTGCGCGCATTTCTTTACGTAGTTTTCGACGTCTGCTCGCATATTTTTCCAGTAATATTTTTCTTGGATACGTTTCAGCATCCTACTAGAACCTAAGTGACCGGCTATAGGTAGGTCATGGTTTTCTTTCATGATTTTAGGAACTTCACTTAGTGATGGGTAGATTATAGTATTTTTATAAATGTGTATAGCCATTTCTGAGTTATGAAATAAATATAGGATCATATTGTATAGTTTGATATACTGATGACTATCGAAAGGGTTATTGAAGTCTGATATAGCTATTTCGGGGTTACTTTGACCTGTCAGATTGACAATCAACTCGTTTCTTATGGATTTAAGACATTTGTAGATATCTTCATATGTACAGGTGTCAAAGTGATTGACCTTGGTAAAAATGAAATAGTAGATTTTATTTTCTAATTCATATTTAAGGAAAGAATGTAATGTTCTTTCTAGTAAGGAAAATTCGTTCAAATTAGGAATATTAGATATGATCTCTTGGGTATATGGAATGGATTCATCCATGTCTATAGATGTAGGTATGATAACATATCTTTTATCAGTTTTTGATAAGCTTTCGTTATGTTCTATTATAGTTACGTTAGGATTAAAATCCTTAGAAGTGGTTTTAAGGAATTCTGAGTAATTACCATCTGGAGTAGTGGAGCTACTAGGGCTCGGGACATCAGGAGGTGATGTTGGGTTTGGACAATCATTTATTATATTATCTAGGTCATCAAGATTGCCTAGTTCTGGTAAGCTTGTAGGTTGGATAAGGGGATCTATGAAATCTTCAAGTTGGATTAAATCGTCAGGAGGAACAGTTGGGAAGACATCAGTATTCGATGTTTCCTCATGATCAGGTGAATTTAGGTTCTTATTAGAAGTACCAGGTATAGGATTTATAGGATTGACAGATTTGGTTATAGGATAGCGGGATAATGCATCAGCGGCATTATTTAGTTTTCCTTTTCGATATACTATTTCATACTCATATTCCTCCAATTTCAACCTCCATCTCTGGAGTTTGCTACTGGGGTCAGAGTGATTGAATAACCAACGTAAGGGACGATGGTCAGTAATTATGGTGAACTTTCTGCCATAGAGGTATGGACGGAAGGTTTTACAGCCAAAAAGAATTGCAAGTAATTCTTTTTCAGTTGTGCTATAATTGCACTCATTTTTGTTGAGTGTTCGGGAAGCATAGGCAATAGGCTTATCTTCGCCTATTTTGCCTTGGGAAAGGATAGCGCTGATCGCATAGTTAGATGCATCACAGCTGAGAAGGAATGGCTTGGAGAAGTCAGGATAGGATAACAACGGAGCGGTAGTTAACTTGTTTTTTAGGGTTTCAAATGATAACTGATGTTCGTTTGACCATACGAACTCTACGTTCTTTTTCAGCAGATTTGTTAGAGGTTTTGCAATGCTTGAAAAGTTAGAAATAAATCTACGATGATAAGAGACAAAACCAAGAAATGATTTGATGTCTTTGGGAGTTTTTGGTATGGGGAATTCATGAACGGCTCTTAATTTTTCAGGGTTTGGTTTTACGCCTTTGTCAGTAATGACATGGCCTAGATATGAGACTTCTTTTCGTAGAAATTCGCACTTATCTGGTTGGAGTTTTAAACTGAATTGACGGAGTCTAGAAAATACGTTAATTAGGTCATTCACGTGAGAGGGGATATCGAATGAGTAGATGACGATGTCATCAAGATATACGAAGCATTGGATGCCTTGGAGACCAGATAAAGCGGAGTTCATTAATCTCTGAAAGGTGGATGGTGCATTTTTCAGTCCAAATGGCATACGCGTAAATTCGAAGTGTCCTGTTGGAACTGAAAATGCTGTTTTGGGAGAATCATCAGGGGACATATTTATTTGGTGGAAACCGGATGCTAGGTCTAACGTGCTGAAGTATTTGCACTTGCCTAATTGGTCTAGAATCTCAGCTATGTTTGGGATAGGGTAGGAGTCGCCGATGGTCACGTCGTTAAGTTTACGGTAATCGATTACGACGCGCCATTTTCTTTGGCCGGAAGCATCAAGCTTCTTGGGTACTACCCAAATTGGTGAGGACCAAGGAGACATGGAAGGTTTTATTATTCCTTGGTTTAACATTTTTTGTACTTGGGAGTCTACTTCTTTTTTATGGCATTCGGGAAATCTATATGTTTTAACATGAATTGGACTGTCGGAAGTAGTTTTAATTTTATGTTCTATTGCGTCAGTGCAGGTTAATTGATCGTCGGGTAGGTGGAAAATGTCTGAAAACTGAGAGCAGACAGAATATAATGCCTCAGTTTCTTCTGAGTTAAGGTGGGACACACGGAGTTGTTTTAAAACTTCTTCTGTGCGTTCATGAATATGGGGTTCGGCGATTGTACCGATAAAGACTGAAGCTTGCAGTTCAAATGGATTTAAACGTAATTTCAGATCAGACTTAATGGTTGCAGGTTCTTCTGAGGTGTTAACAATGGAAATATTAACACGGTTGTTATTCTTAACTTGAACCATACAGTTTGCTATTAGTAGATTTTTTGATATATGTTGGTCGACTATTAAGCCTTCTCTGATGTCTGGATTTGCTACAGTACATTCAATTATAGTTTCGCTGCGCGGTGCAATAGTATAGACGGGATCATTGAAATGTATTTTAAGATTCATGTTTTTTAAATGCAATATACTTTCGTCATATTTAATTTGACCACTCATGGAATTGAATAAGTCGTTGCCAACGATACCATCGTAAGGTAGGTTTAATTCGTCGACTAGGTTGAATATATGTGTTAGATATTTACAATCAGTATGAGGTTCATCGTGAGTATACATAGTTATAGGGATTTGTCCTAATGTACATAGAGGATTATCATCGGTTGAATTGATACCTTTGATTTTGAATGTAATCGATTCGTTGATTACGGGCATAATGTCGATGGCTGATTTCTTTATTATACTTATAGATGCGCCAGTATCGACGAGGAAGGATAGATCGTTGGATGATACGGGAGAATTCACTTTTATATAAGGTAAGTATTTATTTGGTATATTAGATGTGAATTCGTATATTTCTTTATTAACATGTTTTTTATTTTCAGGATTCTGGATGATGTCTACGGTTTGGGGCTGGTTACCCTGTTGCTTGACTTCATGACTATTTAAGGATTTGGAGTCTACGGTTTGGGGCTGGTTACCCTGTTGCTTGACTTCATGAGTTTTTAAGGGCTTAGAATCTACGATTTGGGGCTGGTTACCCTGTTGCTTGACTCTAATGGGATGACCTTGAGTTAGGGGCTGGTTACCTTATCCATGAGTCATTATTTGAGTTTTGACGTCGTCTATTATGGAATTTATCTGTCCCGTGCGACGCCTATTCGGGACGTTTTTTAGTTTAAATTGTTGTCAACAGTATCGTGACCTTCTACTTCGGTAACGACGTTAATATTGGGTTTAAAGGTAGAAGTGTTCGGTTGCGCGTTTTAAGTGGAAGGTTTATTTTGATTGAATTTTTTGTTATTAAATTCGCGGAGTAGGCATTTTTCTAGAATATGCCCAGATTTTTTGCAATATCTGCAGAACGGATCATTTGAGGAGGTTTGATTAGGGGCAGGTTTTTGAGGTTGATTATTATTAGAATTAGTGGGTTTATTTGACTTATAATTTGAATCATTGTGACGCAATGACTTCGCTGCAAGATTTTGTTTGTAGGAGTATTGTTGCAGTTTTTCTTCGGAAATCGCGTAGTTTATTGCGTCATTAAGATTTTTCGGGTCCCTGCACCTAACAATGTTAGCTATGCGAGGGGTAAGACCCATCGTGAATGTGTGGAGAGCAAGATCCTCCATTGCAGCTACTCTACCGAGGATTTCACTCTTTTTGTGACTGGATATGGAAATTTCTGTAAGTAATTGAGATAGACAGGTTTCTATTCTAAGTGAGAAATGGTTAACATTCTCCTGGGCGCTCTGCCTGCAATCCTGGAGCTCTGCAAGAAGATGAGCGTAATGTTTACGCTCTCCAAATTGTTTTTGGAGGAAATCTTTAAAGGATGCCCAAGAATCAAATTCCTTAATTGAACATGCAATTTCAGCTTTGCCGTCCAATTGGCTGATGATATATTTGAAGACGATGTCAACTTGATAAGAGGAAGCTAGGGAAATTGCATTATCGCAGTTATTTAAAAATGCATTTAATTTTTCTCGGCTACCATCAAAGGGTTTAATGAATTTTAGGATTACATTTAGGGGTATTCCGTCTTTAGTTTCCTCTTTCAAGTTCTTCGAATCTTTGGTTGCCATGGTTGACAATAGTGAAAGAAAGTTTTATAATAAAAGAATAAGATTAGTAAATTATAACAAGTCTGGAAGTAAGATTATTAGACTCCGGTTGACAATCAGTATATACTAAGAAGTCTTATCGCTTATGCTCTGTGTTGAGGCTGGAACTGCGACGGGCGACGAGTCATAACATCCGTTGATAGGATGTATGGATTGGAATGTTCAAGATAAGCTGTTGTACGTTATTTATAAGTTGAACTTGGATCACTTTATTATTATGGGAAAATGTTCACAACTCACAGTATTATTATGCACATTTTCTTCATGTTTTTGTTGGAGCTGGAACTGGTGCTGGAACTGGAGCGGAGTGGAGTGACCTTGAAATAGGTCAGTACCGGGTTTTACCGGTGGGGTGAGTCGTCTCTGGAGCGTTTGAGGCACTTAAGCACTCTCACTTTTGGCACTTGTCACTTTTGGCACTTTTTAGCACTTTTTAGCACTTTTTAGCACTTCTTCAGAGGATTCCAAGGATTTTTCAATCCCACCGCTGCCACCAATGTTATAACCGGGTTCCGATTTAGGTTTTTAAAAAAGAAAACCACTTGGCTAAAATAAAAGGTATATTTAAATATTACACGAGAGCAAGTTACAAGTGCACGGTAGGAAGGTTGGAAGACGACTGGCGTGCTGGACTGCGAGAAAGGGGAGAGTGGAATGAGAGGTTGCTGCGTCAGCAGCAGGAATGCAGAGTAGACTGATGAGTAAGCCGAAAAGGGTGCAGATGCAGGGTGTAACAGTACGTATACGTACGACTAACTTGCACTCAGTCTCCGTGCTCCCTTGGTAATTGGAAGGTCGGTATCGTTCGTGCGTGTTCGTGTGTGTTTGCATGAGTAAAATACGTACGAAAACACGTCCAAAGTACGTCATGGGTTCGGTCTCCAAGTCGAGCTGTGTTATTGGATTTTTCAATAACTACCTATAGTACAATGACTGGTGAAAGCTGCTATTTACAAACAGAATAATGGTAATAGGATGATAAGATGTAATATTATTTTCAACGCAACGCAATTTTCAGAAAATCTTTTCCAAATTCCGTCATTATTCAGTCTTCCTCGCCATAAAAACATTACTGTATTGCTTACAAACGAAGTTTATCAAACAATGATTTGTTTTGTTTTCTTAGATGCTATACTCATTCATGCGTTGCTGTGACACAAACAAATATAAAGTAGACCGTACATTAGCATACCAAATTAATAGAACGTTCAAAGAAACAGTTCAAAGTTAGCCTAATTTTTTAAATGATTAAAATTGCGTTACTTAATCGCACATATTTTATTTATGTACTGCATCAACTGCATGCAGTTCATGCTTACATGTAACTAATAAACAATTCTATGTATAAAATCACTAATATTGTTACCATAACCTAATTTCCCTTGCATTGCGAAAGAGTTTTACCTAAAAATTAACTTCAAGCTCAACTCAGACAATAACTGATGAAAAACAAAAAATGTGTTAAAACTATAGTTTTTCTCATGGGAAAAAATCCTAACCCTGATTTCAAACTAAAATTGATAACATATTAGAAGTTAAAACTGGACTAATCCATTCAAAATATGTTAGCTAATTTAATAACGATTCCAACGCCATAACTTGTAGAGAGCTTCCTATCTTACCTTTAGAGATATCATCGTTTTTGTCAACATCTCCTCATCATCAGCGTACAACAGTTCACTGCTGGATATATAGATAAATCTCTCCTAATGCACGCCATTAAAGTCGACTTTCAGCAATACTAATTCAGGACAGACAGCGGGTGACCATCAAATGAAGTCAATGTCATTATGAAACTACTGGTAGAATTATTAGAGATAGTTATATCTGTGTATCTTTATGTATAATTAAATAGTGACTAAGTCTAACTGTACGTTGAATATTTTTGAAAAAAGGAATGGCTATGAATGAGGTCGATGGGAAAGTCTGATGCCAAAATGCCAAAATACATCGAGACATTTTAGTTGTCTTACAAAAGCAGCCCACTTAATTTATCCAATTACTACTTAACATTCATAAAAAAAAGATATATTGTAACAAAAATTTTATTGCTCCTAGAGGTATTTTATGTCGGATACATTAAGTGGCCCTTCGTTAGACGATTAAAAAGTCACTGTCTATAGTTTTTAGAATTTTTATCCGGTTGTCTATTTGTTTGTATTTATGTTCTAAATTGGCGCAAAACGGCTGAACGGATTCGGATGAAATTTGGCGCACAGATAGTTTATAACTTGGATTAACACATAGGGTATTTTGAATCCCGGTAGTACGTTCCCGTGGGATATTAGCGTACAACAGTTCACTGCTGGATATATAGATAAATCTCTCCTAATGCACGCCATTAAAGTCGACTTTCAGCAATACTAATTCAGCTTCACAACGCGTGGCGGAGAAAAAGTAAATGGAGCTTCCATATATTTTTTCTCCTTAACCGGAGTTCTGGCGCATTGCTCTCGTCTCACTTACTGACATACCGTGTGTGATACGGAGAGGAAAGCGTCCGTAACTGATCTAGTCTGGCGCTCACTTCCAAGTTTTACTTACCAGATATCGATAGATGGCGAAGGGCACGTACTCCAGCATGACGAAGACATCAGCCACCGCCAGCCATTTCAGCAGACGGTTGATGGGAGCCGCTGCTAGGTCGCGCCGCGTTAGAACAGCCACGTTCAGCGCATTTGCTAGGCTTCCGAAGAAACATACCTGGAACAAGTAAGTTTGTAAAAAAAAAAGACGGTGGCGGCGTGTGTGTATGACCAGAGGCCCTAGAGTGAGTTTCTTTTAACAATCTCGACTGTACGCATCGACCGCGTTCGGCGCTCCGATTGGACCTTCATTGACCTTAACTGGTAAACGTCGTGAACGAGGCAAAAAGGAGTATGTAAGGATCATAGCAGGTGGCGTTCTGTAGTTTCAGCCTACCCCCATCGGAAGAAGGCGTGATTTTATGTAGATATGATTGTATTCAACATTATGTAGGTATAATACGTCGCATTGATTAAGGTAAGTATTCGAAGTAAACAAGACGGTTGCGACCTCGAAGAGATAATAAAAAAGAAGAATTAATTTCAATAATTTATCTAGACTACTAAACGAATGTCAATATCTTGGCTATCAACCATAACGAAAAGACGTCGGTTGGTCACTGTGGCTGACAGGGCGGAAGGTCTATTACTCAGGCACTGGCCCAAGACACAGGTAGTACCTACCTTGAAATCGTGCCTTGAAGTAATGTTTGATTATTGCATATTTGGTTATTGTCTTATTGGTGATTTTGACATTATATTTATGATTTTGACGTTAATATTGATAGTTTTGACATTACTAGTAATTATGACCAAAATTTTCCAAATATTTGTTTGTACTAACACTAGAGATTAAGATGTATATGTAATTACTAGCAAATTGGATTAGAATCTGGAAATAAATATATTTGTTTGATTTGATTGAAACATGTAAGAACCCTTTCTTTTCCTTTATCTCGTACTCAACACAAAATGCAATAGTTTTACTGTGTGAGTTTCAGAAAAGCGATATCAAATTTCAATACAAAGGAAAATCAAAGAACCTGCGCTCGTTTTAAAATGGCGGGGAAAAGGCCATTACGGACAGAAGCTATAGCCGTGTTCAGTAACTTATGGGTCAATTAGATAACAAAACTTGGCCCATAAAGCTCTTTCCGACCGAATGTACTTTTGGCACTCTAACGTGCGTTTGCAGCACATTTAAAAGATTAGGCGGAACGGTTCTAACTGGAAGAAAAAACCAGCTAAGTGCGAGTCAGACTCGCCCACGAAGGGATCCGTACCTCTGTACAATATTTAGCAAAAAAAACATCGAAAAAAACACATTTCTTGTATGGGGACCCCTTTAAATTTTAACTTTCCTATTTTTAGTTTCTGTTGTTATAGCGGCAATAGAAATACACAACCTGTGAAAATTTCAATTCAAAATTTCAAGTCATTTATTCAAACTAGGCTGAGAATCAGCACTTTTCGAACGTCAAAGTTACATAAGACAGTCCCACAAAACGCCCACCCTTCACCACTTCCTTCCTAGTGCTTTAGCTGAGAAGAAGAAGTGGCGCAACAAATTCCCCAGCAGAGCAGCACAGCTGTCTGTTCAATTAGAAAAAAAAAATGATTCTTTAAAATAGTATGCAAAATTATTTACATTACGCAACACTAAATATAATTTAAATTTTATATTAATAGCCATATGCCAGCTAGCACACGCCAATATACCAACCAAAAATATCGAGAACTGTACTCAAGCAGAAATTTTAAAAAATAAAGACTATACGTAAACAATACCTAAATAAAAGCATCCAGTCATAAAGGGCGTGCCCGCTTACGTATAGCTATATAGCTGTAGCTTGAAGTTATAAATGATAAACTAGGACCATCGAGGTAAAATAAATAAACAGCTCATTACTAATAACAATAACAAAACCATGATCAGCAAGACGATCAATCACCACAAGTAGCACCCGTTCACGAGTATAACGCAAAGATCAGCCATAACCCCCCTCGCCATATTTGAGGGAAGGAGGCAACCCGACCCTCAACGCTACCGCAAGCAGTGACATCTAAGGGAGCATGACGAACTTGCTGCCGGTTGGTCAGGCAAAAAATAATATGATCAAATGTCGAGGTCGCTAGCTAATCACATATTGCAATACAACTCATGAAAATCATTCAAATGAGTAGATTATGTCGACAAAAAAATTAAAATTAAATAAAAATAAATTGATTAATAAAGTCAAATAAAAATAAACAATTATATAAACTTATATAACCTTTCAATACGTAAGCGAATTCTGGAGAAAGAACATAAACATTGTCTTGAGTTAATCACAGAGACCAACTATTCTTATCATTTAAGTAGTCGTTGATAGTATATTATGCCTTTGAACAAAGGTTGGATTTTACTTTAGTTTTAAACGCATTAAAAGGCAAATCTAGCAAAGAAGAGGGTAGCTTCTTGTAAAAGGTTATACCAAGCCCAACAAATGAGTTATGAACCTTATGAATTCGGTGAAAGGGAGCTCGTAGTTTGTCCTTGTTTCTAGTGTCAACATTGTGAATATCACTGTACTTAGTGTATAAGTGTATATTTTGCCTAATTTATAGGATGTTGGCGAAGATGAATTGTGATGCAACTGTGAGGATACCAATATCTTTGAAAAAAATCTCTCAGAGAAACTCTGGCACCCAGCTGGTAAATTGCTCGAACAGCTCGTTTTTGGAGGACAAATATATTTTGAATATCAGCAGCTTTGCTCCACAGCAGAATACCGTAGGACATAACGCTATGGAAATAACTAAAATAAACTAGCCGAGCTGTATCAACGTCAGCGTATTGTCTTACTTTCCTGACGGCGTAGGCGACCGAACTGAGGCTTTCCGCTAGGCTAGATATATGTTGGCCCCACTGAAGTTTAGCATCTACTGTTATGCCCAGAAAAACTGCAGAGTTTACGGTTTCAAGCACCTCTTTATCTAAGACGGTGTTGGGTCCTAGATTTCTAATATTTGGAAGGGCAAACTTTACATATTTCGTTTTCTTGGCATTGAGAACTAGGTTATTTGTCGTAAACCAATTCGTAACCATTGAGAGTGCACTTTTTACATCGTCAAAATCTTGTCTATTCCTGTCTAATTTAAAAATAAGAGAAGTATCATCAGCAAACAGTACAACTTCACAGATACCCTTTAAATAGAATGGTAGGTCATTGATATACACTAAGAACAAGAATGGGCCCAGTATTGAGCCTTGAGGTTCACCTAACAGAACTGGTAGCCCGGACGATTTCATACCATCAACATCTATACATTGGGACCTACTAAGTAAATAAGAATTTATTACGTTGAGAGCTTCGTTTTGCACACCGTAATGACGCTGTTTACGCAAAAGCGTGTCATGGTGCACGCAGTCAAAGGCTTTGGAGAGATCACAGAAAACCCCAATAGCATTTTGAGAGTTCATGCGTTAAATATGTGTTTCAGCAAAGCAACACCCGCATCTGTAGTGGAACGACCCTTTGTAATACTGTTCATTATGAAGGAGGCTATTTAAATTAAAATGTCTTAGCAACTGCTTGAGTATTAACTTTTCAAATATTTTGCTAAATGCTGGTAAGATAGAAATAGGCCTAAAATTGCCAACGTCATTTTTATTACCTGATTTAATTATTGGTATGACTTTAGTACTATTCATGAGGTCAGGTCAAGTTCCTAAATCAACACATTTATTAAAAGTAACAGCTAGGTAGGGGGCTACGATGTCTATTATATTACTTAAAAGTTTAATGGAAATGCCCTAGTGTATTGCCCTTGTGACTGTGTTGAAAACATTAACTACATCACGAGGCGTTACATGTTCGAAGCTGAATAAGCGTCTACTTTTAGAAACACTACTAAGCAAAAGGTTTTCAGCTTTAGACGGGGACAAATTTTCTACCTAAATACGGTTTATGAGATACAGCCGCTGGCAGACAAATGGACAACGGAGACTGGCACCCTTTGGGTACGGAACCCTAAAAAAATTAAAAGAAGTTGAAGAACATTCCTCGGAGAGACATGAATACTGTAGGTAGGTACTTAAAGTTAAGTTGACTTATCTGTGGTTCATTGAATTTATTTGAAAAAAGAATATTGACGTACCGACTCAAAAGGCACGGTTCTTAATCCTCTCACAGTTGTTGCAGGGTTGCTGCTGTCAGATGTAAAATACATCTGACAGCAGCAACCCTATAGCAACCTTATTGCAACTAGAATAAAGAGCACTGTGATTTTGACAGAGATGCAAAATTAGAAAGGACTTTATGTACGTAGGTGTGTTCGGAGCTCGTGGCTAAGTAATACAGCCGAACAGCCGAACGGGTCGATCAATAAGGTTAAGCTATGCTTGCTGGGGTTGACCCGTGGATGGGTGACCACCTTTACATACTGAGACTCCACCGTGCCTCGGAAAGCACGTTAAGCTGTTGGTCCCAGCTGTCATTCGTTCTTGACAGTTGTTACGGGTCGTCAGAAGCTCGAAAGTCTAACAACCAGTCTTACCAAGGGGTATTGTATTACCCAGTTACTGGGTTGTGGAGGTCAGATAGGCAGTCACTCCATGTAAGATACTGGTATTCACCTGCATCCGGTTAGACTGGAAGCCAACCCCAACATAGTTGGGAAAAGGCTAGGCAGATTGATTGTACGTAGGTGTGTCCTTTCAGGGAAACGAAAAATATTCAATTTCTTACGTAAATTGAAAATAATTCCGTGACTCGTCGTTTACATAATGGCCCACGTCTACCAATAATGATGATATTTATGTACCAGGGCCCCATAAATATTAAGGTGGTTAGTAATCAATCGACTTTAGACCCCTTGGAGTGAAGCCAATTTAGATTATTAAGATTGTTTACAGGAAACATCAGTGGTCTATTTTTTTATGAATGAGCAGTATTTTTGTGGAAAACATTTCTGTAGGTATAAATAGAAAATGAGATTTGTTTATAAAGCGAGGCTTCCATTTATTTTCCTTTTAAAAAATTGCAAAGTTAGCCGTTTTAATATAAATGTGAACATAAACGTTTTTCTAACTGACTGTTCATTCTTGATGTACTTACTTGCTTTTTAATAAATAATAATAAAGCTTGTCTGTGCAACTGGCAGCATGCTTGGATCGCCATGGACCCTTAAGGCGGGGGCGGGTTGACTTGACGAATCGACTTTTTGTGTTTCATCGTATTTTTTTTTAAACAACAATCTCTTTATGGTATTCGATTTCGTCTATCAGAAACCATCAAAAACTCATCAATTCAATGTAAATAGCCCTGAATTCATTGATGTGCGACCTTAATTATGGTATATTTGATACCCTAGGTTATGTTTGCGAGTCATTATGGGCCGATGATGAAGTCAAATAGGTCAATAATGTCCGCTAATGGACAGATTAACGTTTTTTTACTACAGTTTCATGTTGATGCTTGTTTATGAAAATTCATCATTTTCATAAACAGCCATCAGGGTTACGCTGTGGAGTATAATGATCGTGTTGAAGTGTGACAAAGCTATTTGTTTTTGATTAACATTCTCATAAACAAACGGGGCTAGGTACCATCGAAGAAGTTCATATCTATACACCGTAAGAACTATTTCTGCTTGCAGCGCTCGGCTGCTATAGAACCGGGGCGGAAACAGATGTGGTCATCGTGTTCACGGGATTCTGTTTTCAAACTGCTTAGATATGACTATATAGTTCTTCGATATTACATACCTACATTTCCGATGAGATACTGATACAAGGTCATATTAAATAAGCTAGCAAAACTCCACAGACATGATAGGTCAACAATACAGGGAAACTAAAATGATACCGGCCAAGTGCGTGTTGGACCACGCACAATGAGGGATTCCGTAATTTAGATGAATTTATCCCAAGAACATTGTAGTTGAAAAACATACATTCCAACTGCAAATGTAAGTTTGTACGCACAATATTGAGTTTTACCATGTTATCTTAAAACTATAGACTTCTTATAGATGTTCCTGTAATTTATAAGTAAAGAACCATTCTCTGTATATGTTTTTATTATTTTTCTGTTATCTTTAAAAGTATTTATTAAAAAATGAGATTCTCACGACAAGCCCTTTCATTAGATATGTAGTACGGTACTAACAGTTTACAAAACTTTATTTTTAATTTATAATTGGCCCCGAAAAGTGACCCCATATCCAAAATTCATTTATTTACGTTACACCCCCATGTTTGGGTCACAGAAATTCATATGTGTACCAAGTAGATTCGGAGCAGACTGGCTGTGATAGACGGACAGCCAGCAAGCCAGCCAGACAGATAGTCACACGAGTGATCCTATAAGGATTCTGTTTTTTATTTTTGAGGTATGGAACCCTAATTTTTTTTTTATTGGGGTCAACGACTGCATGTAGTGTAGTTACTTGAAGTATGTGCTTAGAAAATCAGTTTTTGTTTGTTTTATAAATCGTGTTTAGATGACAATACCTATCACGTCGGTGAAGTTTTGCTAGATAATTTAGTTTGACACTATATAGGATTTTCCAATGAGTGGATTCATTTAAATATTTTACATGTCTTTTTTGAACTAGCTGATGTTGAAGTGTTTTCTACCACTGAAAAGAAATTCGTTGAGCAAAAAAAAAGGATTGAGCAGAGTACACCTATACCTATAGTACACCTTTTTTTTTTTTTTTTTTTGGGTGGGAAATCATCAAATGACGTCTCCCGCTCTGGGTGGAGCGGGAGGGCGTGTCAGACTCTTACTGACTAAAACCCACCCGTGTTCCTTCTGTTGCCTGTGCAATGCCAGGGGGCCACGGTATCCCTTTCGGACTAATCCCGCAACCCCGGCAGGCAATGGTCTCATCGGACCCCTTCACTTGCTGACATCTCTTTGAGGCGCGCGTGGAACACAACGCGCCGTCGACCCGGGCCTGGTCCTTACCGGACGGCGAGCTACCCATTGCTCACCGTCCGCAAGCCCGCGCCTACGGTGGCCGGGAATCGGCAATCGATTCCCGACGCCCAGGGCGTCTCCTCCTGCGGCGGCTAGGGGCGTGAGGGCGCGAAATTTGCCTCTCCCTCACGCGTTCCGCCTCCTCCTTTGCGAGCATTACTGCTTCGCAGAAGGAGGTGACGGCCTCCCATGCCCTCTCGCTCCGTACCATGGCCTGGACCAGGGCCGGACGCGAGAGATCCCCGCCACCGATCGCCTCCACGAGGACACGGCGGTGCTCTGCCCAAGCCGGGCATACCTCCACCGTATGCTCCACCGTGTCCTCCGGGCGATCCACGCAGTGATGACACCCGGGCGTTTCCTCCCGCCTTATCCGAAACAGGTACCTCCCGAAACAGCCGTGTCCGGTGAGGACCTGCGTCAGGCGGAAGGTGAGGACGCCGTGGCGCCTCTCCAGCCACTCCTCAAAGAGGGGACTTATCGCCGCAATAGTGGCGTGCCCAGCACTGGGTTGCGACAATCGTACTCTCCATGCCGCCATGAGATCCCGTCGGAGCTCTGTCCGCTGTGCCGCGATTTCTCGCGGCATCGGAGTCAAGCCCCGGCGTTTCGCCTCCCCGCGCCACTCCCAAATATGCGCGAGGACTTTTGCCTCCAGATCCCATGGCGGCAATCCGGCAAGGAGGCTCGCCACCTCACCGGAGACCGTGCGGTATCCCCGGATCAGCCGGGTGGCCATGACCCTCTGGGACGCGTTCAACCGGCGGGCAGGCCGCCGCCTCAACGAATGCGCCCTAACCGGTGCCCCGTACAGGGCCATGGACCGCACGATCCCCGCGTATAGCCTCCGGCAGGAGGCGTTTGGACCCCCTAGATTTTGCAGGAGCCGCTTCAAGGCAGCCCCGGCCCGGTCCAGTCTGGGAGCCAAACGTCGGAAATGCTCCACGAAGTTCCACCGACTGTCGAGGACGAGTCCCAAGTACTTCATCGTCGACTCGACGCCGATGTGAACCCCTCCTACCGTTATTTGGGAACCCGACGGTGGCGCATTCCGAGGACCATGAAAACACATGGCCTCGGACTTGTGCATGGCCACCTCGAGTCCCAACTGCCGGATTCTGGCTACGATTGTCGCAACCCCGTGTGTCGCTAGTTCGACCGCCGCCTGGTGCGACCTCCCCTGCGCCAGGACCAACGTGTCGTCAGCGTAACAAACGACGCTGACGCCATTGGGGAGGTCGGCGCGCAGCACCCAGTCGTATCCGATGTCCCACAGATGCGGCCCCAGGACCGATCCCTGTGGGACACCGCACGACATCTCTCGCCGGTTCCACTCTCCCTGGTGACCGGGGTAGATGATGGCCCTGTCCGTCAAATAGGCCTCGACCACACGACAGAGGTAGGTCGGCATCCGGTGATACCGGAGTGCCTCCCTGATGCAACTCCAGGGCAGGGTATTGAAGGCGTTGGCGATGTCTAGAGACACCGCCAAGACGACCCCACCCCGAGCCACCGCATCCCCCGTCGTGAGGGCTCACACGCGCATGATGGCGTCCACCGTGGAGCGCCCCCTGCGGAAACCAAACTGGCTCTCCGCCAAATCCGGCCCCACCCGCACCAGCCGCCCGACGAGGCGGTCTGCAATGACTCTTTCAAAGAGCTTGCCCACCTCGTCGAGCAGCACTATGGGCCGGTAAGTGGACGGAGAGTCCGCAGGGCGCCCCAGCTTCTTGATGAGGACCAGTTTCCCCGTCTTCCAACGAAGCGGGAACTGGCCCCTCTCCATGCATGCGCTTAGGAGCCCCCTTAGTCGAGGCCCGAGAGCCTCTGAGGCCAGGACCCAGGCTTTCCCAGGTAAGCCGTCGGGTCCTGGGGCGGTATTTCTGGCATTCAGCCTACGTCCCGCCACCCTCATCTCTACCTCGGTCACCTCCAGAGCATCGTCGTCGTCGTCGGCGGTGTGGTCCGCATCGGGCACCGCAGTAGGCGGAGCCATGGGCGGGGAGGCGTGTTCCCCTCTCGAAGGGAACAGAGCGCTCACCACGTCCCCCACAAGCTGTGGCCGGAGACTCTGCGTCAGCGGGGGAGCCCATGGGCGGAGTTTCTCCCGCACCATCTTGTATGGGCGTCCCCACGGGTCTCTGTTCAGAGTCTCCAGCGACTCCTCGCGGACCTATAGTACACCTACAAGGGACTTGAAAAATGACTGGCGAAATATGGGTGTACTAAACTCAGAGATACAGTCCATTAATTTCTTATAATGATTGGCTATGTGAGCACCAACCAGGTTTATGTCAGTAATGGCCATACAGGCTAGTTGTACAGTCAGATACATTAATTGTTAAGCGAATTGACACCCTACGTAAATTTTCCGCCTTTTGATATCACCGTCAAAGAATTACAGTTGTGATTTAAATAAAAGTTAGTAGTCAATTTACTTAACGTTTTATTCTCCTGAATTTTCCTGTACGCTGTTTTGTAGATAATATGATATACTGTAAATAATTCGAAATCCTGCTTTAAAGCAATTTTACACTTTATGTTACCTATAAGCTAGTTTTTATCAAACTCTGATGCTGGTAGCACACCTCCGCCGCGAAACCGTAGCAGCAAAACCGCAGTAGTTCCATTCAACTGGCTCGCGTCACGTTCCGCTACTCGAATTTCAAGTAGCAGAACATGACGCAAGCCAGTTGAATGGTTTCGCGGCGGAGGTGCGCTACTGGCGTGAAACATAATCAACTCCACTCAAAACTTGACCATTGAAGTCAATAGAGAACTAATAGTGTATTAATGAATCATGTTTAGAAGTTTGGTCGACAAGTGACCTATTCGACCTAGATCCCAACAATAGTACAGAATAGTACAGAAGGTCAGCTCCATAGAACGAGATAAAACAGGCGCCACATGCACACATAGAGGTTTATAGGTAGGTAGTCTATTCCGAAAGTATCTGATGATAATGTAAACAAATGGATCAGCGAGGTAATTGTGTAACACCCATAAAATAACAATTGATTGAGTTTCATTTTGACAGTTCACCCACGTTCATTGCGTTATTTACGTTGCTAAGCAGGCGAATTTTTCAAACCTATGAAGTAATGTATTCTACTTATGTGACGCAATTAGGGTGTAGAAAACATACCTGTGGATGCCAATTTGTATTGCGACTTACAGATTGTGTGCTTTGATTTGATAACTGAATTATTTATTTTTAAATCTCCTTACATGTTTTTCATTTGAAAATTCAGGCAAATTTTATATTCTCAAGTTTCGTCGATGATGTCTGTTTTATGTTTGGGTTTGGTTTCCGCACTTAGTCCATGGTGGTTTGTGGTTGGACCATTGTATGTGGGCCATGACGGATGGCGGCTGTCGGTGGTTATTCCAACCAGGCCACCTCCCTCCAGAAGATGAGTAATGCTCCTGGCCTGTTCAAAACATCTGTGAAGATCGTTTTACGCGATAAGACCGCCCATTGTGTCAGCCTATATAAAATTTCTAAATTTATGTCTGTAATTTTTATGGTGTACAATAGCGAGAATTCTATTATATTCTAAAGATCTGGGTGACTCGAGGGTTTCAGTTCTAATCTGGGTGACGCCTGTACAAGGAGCATATGCGCAACGGTTTTCTCAGCCTCCATGCATGCTCTGCACAGAGGACTGTCTGTTATGTCTATTGTGTTGAAGTTTTTGTATAGCAAGCAAAGTCCCGTGATGGTTCCAGCCATCAGGCAAAGGCCATTCCTGTCCAGGCTTAACAAACGCCTGGTTAGCTTGCTATCCAAGGATGGCATAGCTTCCTTGCACTGCCTACAGCCCGGTGTCAAGGTCCACCAGTTTTTAGGTTGTGTGTAGGTGAACCCTTGTAGCCACCTGCGTAGTTGGTTGAAGGGGATGGGTAAAATAGGTTCGAGTCCACAGACTGACATGCTGGATGCTCTCCTACCTTACCTAGCGATCCGCTGCGTCCTTTTATCCATTGCAGTGTCACTGTGTTGCGGCTAGATACCGTTATTCGTTCTAGTGTTTAGTGACATTCTAGTGGTAGCTTCAAGGTAATATATTTCTTCCCTAAAGATTGGAGAACTGAGGCGTGGTCGGAGAGTATACGTATGTGGGTGTCCGTAACTCTCTTGGCTTTTATGGCGTAGACCGCTTGTAAGACGCCCAAACACCGCCTGATAGACGGTGTTGAACATTCCCAGCGGGCTGGATATATTTATGTATTTTTTTTGTGTGTATTTTTTATGATCTTGCACTCGCATCATATATATTTAAATTACTGAGAGGGAAGGTGCATAATGCAGTTATTTTAGGCCAGGTGAGTCTGTGTGTTCCGGACAGGTACGTGTGGCGGCGACGGCAGCCTCCACTGCTAGTGGAGCCGCGTGCTCGGACCAACCTTTTAAAAGGGGAACCTCATAGCATAGCGAGTGAGACGGACCTATTCTGTTGTTCTCTGGGTGAATTCACAAGGAATGCTTTGTTTGTAATTAGTTATAGGTATTAGTTTATAAGTAACCGTTAAGTATTTATTAAGGCGCATTTACCAAGATAAAAATGCTTGGAAACATGCTGGTCCTGCTCCATAGGACAATTCAGAATCTAGACAAAATCGAACTGGTTGCTAATTTAATTGTATAATTATTATTTTTTTTAAACATTTATTTTATTTTTTGTGATTACTTGAACTCACACACTGACTTATTATTATTAGTATTACTTATTATAATGTTAGAAATATAGTATAATTTTACAATGTTTTTAAGTATGTGAGCACCATGCATCTATCACATAATTAATTTATGTCATTCCTTCATTTTTCATTCTTTTTACCTATCGTGGTATAGTAATCTTATTCTAGGTGATTAGTGTATACAAGATATAATGATTTTTTTAAAAGAGTAACGGTGGAGTTTCTTGCCCATTCTTCTCCATACGAAAACTACCTTTTGGAATGGGCGACTAGAATCAGTTTTATTATTTTTTGTAAAGTTTGACGTTCAAAATAGCCTTTTTTGTGCCTAATTGAAATAAATTATTTGACTTTGACTGCATTGGTTAGCTGTATGGTAGATGTATGTATGTTTAAATAAATAAATGTTAAAGTCATGTGAGAAGACTTCGGCTCCGGTACCCGTGTCGGTCTTCGATCCGTCGTCTCATCTCCTTCGGGCCTGAGAAGTCCACTTTTCTTCTGTGAGTACTAGTTTCGTCGATGATTATTTAATTACAATTTAAAATTTTTGGATAAAGTGGTGAAGTTGAAACCCTCTAAATACAGATGAATGTGTTACTAATTACCTATAGTGAGTGATTGCGTAAGAATTTAACCTGAAAAGGGTTTATTTACACTGTTATATGATACTTTTGGAACAGACCATACGCACAGTGATCTCATTCGAATCCCAGTCGCAAATGCGTTCACACTTGTTGCTTAGGCTATGGTCTCTTTTAAACATCAGACGCTACCGACAGCGTGCGGTGATGTCACGATAGACGACCGTCTCGCTCCCGGTTGCCAAAATGTTCGTTGCCGCCGTCGTAACCGGCCGTCGCGGGCGGCGTACGAGCGAGACCGCGCCCGTGTGTTTACGAACATAGGCATACATACGGCCGTCATCGGTGACGGATGGCTACACGTCGTCAGTCGTGGTCGGCGTGTGGTCAGATAGACCACAGCCTTAAAGACGCATGTCTATGTGTGCGAGCGTTTTCGCTTGTTATACAGTCAAATTAAATTAGCTACCTAAACTCCGCAGACGTGATGGCATCGATATGCAATGTGTAACAAAAACCCTGTCCGATCCGAAAAGGGCACATAGATATTGATAGATACAATAGGTAACATTACTAAAAAGTAATAAAAAAATATATTATTAAAAACAAAAATTACCAAAAATATTAGTACCAAAATTATCCCAATTCCATTCAAAATTGATAAATTGATAAACCTGTAAATCCGGTAAAATTACCCATTGAAAACAAATGCGGGGTATTTTTTTTTTTTTTAAATTACCACACTGGATTCTAAGTACGATTCTTAACTACACTCTCACGGATCGGCCAGGGTTTTATTTTACACGTTGTATAAACACGACTTTAAAAAAACCGGCCAGGTGCGAGTCTGTACCATTACCTATAAAAACGGCAAAAAAACCTTTTTTTTTTTCAACTGTCTAACTATCACGGTTTATGAGATACAGCCTGGTGACAGACCGACAGCGGAGTCTTAGTAATAGGGTCCCGTTTCACCCATTGGGTACGGAAGGTACCCAAAGGGTGAAAGTACGGAAGGAATAAAAGATGTGATTTCTTTTTTGGGTCAAAGACCGCTTGTAGTCTTGTTATTTGAAGAGTGAGTTTTTGTTACTGTACCTACCTATTTTGTGACAATAGTATCGACCTACCCACCTAATAGCAGGCAAATCTTATCTTATCTTATCTTTACTTTGTAGGTTTAGCATTTATTGAGAGCTTTTCTTTCGTATAGTTCAAGCGTGACCGCACTTTGTTCTTGGATTTCGTTAAAAAAAGACTTACGATTTTTTTTTATTAGTACGGTCTTTGCCTTCTTTTAAATGGCACGTTCTTTTATTCATCATTCGATTTTTTTACTGAAGCTTAATTTAAATAAATAACGTCACACGGAACACACAAAAAAAATGAGCATAGTAGTGAAATAAATATAAGGTAGGGTAGTACTTAAGAGGGAACAGGGCCTGCGATTCTCCATACAAACGTATTCCCCGTTTTTCTTCCTGAATAATGCCTCTAGAATTGTCATTTTTTTTGTAAAAAATCAGGGTCTCTATAGGCATGTCCCTGTCATTTCCTTTTTTTCAGCAATTTATAAGTAAGGAAACTATGACCCTCCAAAAATTACAATAATGCCCCATTTTTACCGCCGTGATTAGAGGACTACCAGACTAATTCGGAAAAGTTTTTGGCATAAAAGAAAATAATAGGAACCTAGACACTCTTTCTTAAAATTTTAATGTAAAAAATTATTAAATCGGCTTAGTTTTCGAGGAGAAAAAAGGAGAATGCCAAACGTCGTTTTCGTCAAAATTTTTATGATATAATCGGTCTGAGCTGCAGTTGTCCCTTTACGGGATATAACTCAGTTTTTCGGGCGCAGCGCGACGGCAATAGTTTCTTCAAATGCCTGGAGGCTTTAATTCGGTTATTAAGTTCTTTTTTACTTTTTGTTGGTATATTGGCGTGTGCTAGTTGACATACTCGTAGAAAATAATTTAATTTAATGTTTTGTGTAATGCAAATTATTTTGCATAAGTACTATTGTATAAAATCAAGTTTTTCTAACTAAACAGACAGCTGTGCAGCTGAGGAGTTTGTTGTGCTACTTCTTCTTCCCAGCTAAAGCACTAGGAAGTGGTGAAGGGCTGTAATGTTGACGTTCGAAAAGTGCTGATTCTCAGCCTAGTTTGAATTTTAAATTTGAATTCGAATTTTGAATTTTATTTGTCACAAAGATTTAACTTATTTTGATATGCACGTGGCATATTATTATAAATAAGTTAAATTGAAAAAAAGACGATGTCGGCAGCTGCAAGTCCTTTCTGTGACAAGAAGGCTCCCCTCAGCATGATGCTGTGCTTCGGTGGACACACAGCACAGCGCTAATTTTCATTGGTCCCCAAAAACAACGTACGGAAACTAAGTCAGGTCGATTTCTACAGACTGAACAATTATTACATTTAAATAAAATAAAACAGTAAGTACTTCGAAAACAATGTAACTGTTCTATAAAGCATTTATTTAAATGACGAAAAATCTATTCGGTTCATATTATAATCTGTATTTTATTTTAAATTTAACTGCTCTTCTTTGCTTTGATAAAACCTTACCAACAACAGAAAAGTCAACCGAGTTGCATCCAAAAAGTACTAACTAAATAAAATCGATACCTACGATTTAAAATCGGACTGAATACGGACTAAATCGTTCGGAAATAGATACTATTAGTAGTACTTGGGTACCTACTTAAAAAGACAGTGTGGTATTGCAAGACAATCTGCGCTTGTCTACCAGAACGTTTTGTAGAACCCAGAATCTCGAAAAGGATCGCTATTCGGATAGCCATGCTAATGCGACTAAGTCGCCGTGTCGTCGCGAACGCCATGGGAATCAAAATATTACCAACAATACTCTGGAAACCCTTTAAATATGTAAATAAGACGATGTCCCAAACGCTCTGGGAAACAAAATACTACCAACCAACACTTTACACTTGATATCACATTAGGGGATCAAATTTAGGGACCAAATATTCGCAAAACAAACCAAAAATGATATTTTATCTAACAAAACATTACGCTTGGTTACATTACGATTCACCTACCTAAAGCCGGTTCCAAAAGTATAATATCTGATGATAGGGTGAACAAATTCTGTTCAGGTATTTTTTTTATGCAATCACTCACTAAAGGAAAATAAGTGACACATTCATCTGTGTTAAGAAGGTCTCCTTTTTATACCTCACCACATTTTCCGACAATTAATATTGTTTGTTTATCATTATCAAATTGTAATTGAAAGTTCATCGACAAAAAATTGAGGTCATAAAGTTAACCTCAATTGTCAAATGAAACACACCTAAGTGATTTAAAATTAGAATTTCGGGTTTGTACGAGTATATTTAAATACTTAAACCAAAGACCTCAATTTGTAAGTCACACTACAAATTGGCATCCACAGGTACGTTTTCGTATTCATTTGTTTACATTTTCATGAGATAGTTTTGGAAACAGACTACACTAGACCCACATTTTTCAACCCTTGTAATATAATGCTGGACATAAATTAAGACTGACAACTTAATAAAACCGCTACCCGAGGATTGAACACAGGATCTTATGTTCAGCAGTCGCGGAACTGGGATAATAATATTATGATAAATCTATTAACTCGTAAAGTTATACTTACAATGAGGCTAAGATATCCATGGATACTGTTGTAAGCAAGGATGATATCTCTGAAGTTTCCATCGCAGTACGTGCAGGCTGGTTCACTGGGTCTTGTCAGGTTCAGTCTGGTCCTCAATCCATCCACAAGTTTCACTAGGGCACCAAAGTCCAGGGGTTCATGTGAACTGTTCTTTGTTTGCACCCTCAAAGCGGAGAGGAACTGGGTAAAGTCCACATTCGTCCTATTCTCTCCAGTCATTTCAGTTTCTAGTAACATTTCTTCAAATAGATTGGTCAGTGTCTGTGTTATGTTCGAAGTGTCATCTCCAATCATTTTTCTATCGTCATCCCAATTAAAATCATTATTCGTTGCCGTTCTTTCATTTGTTCTTCAATTTCCTGTAACAAACATTGAAATTTTTTTTATATTTCGAATATTTTTGTCAAAGGAAGGCTTTCAATGAAGCGATATACATCAAACGGTAGGTATTAAATGTAAGTATTTTTATAAATAAAATGTTCTCTTTCCAGTGAGTAGAATTTCATCTTTGCTCCTGGTACCTAAGATGACGGTAGCAATAATGTGGTTCATAACGCAAGTTATTACCTCGGTTGCGTTACAATATTAAACAAGGTAATCTCGGTTGACTTTTACAACTTTAAAACAAGTTAAGGTAGAATTACTTAATAGCATCGTTATTTTTGTTGGCAATTATGTTTAATGGGAAAATTTAAATTCTTCGATAATGTTATAGAAAATAATGTAAATTGGATGAGAGCAACAAAATGCTTTGAAACATATTAGATCGATTGCGTCTCCATTAGATGAAACAAATTCTATTATATTTAAATGAATTAACCTACAAGACGTAGGGTAAACCTAAAACTGGAAACATAAAAAAACTATTTTTTTATGGTTCAAAAATGATACTGTGGTTAATTCAAATAGAATAGGGTAGCTGGTTCTTGGGAGCAAAAAAGGGCGGTTAAGAGAACTACCCGGATAAAAAGATATTATTACGTTAGCCATAAAACTGAGTGGTTCTGTAGATAAAATAGACGCGCGGGAATAAATTCTGCCAAAAATATTTGGCGTAGACCACGACAATGGGAAATACGATGTACGTGAATTAAGTTTTACGCTCCATTGCTTTTCTTTTGTGATGTGATAAAACATGGTCCCCCAAAAACACGTAACACGAATTGTGCAATATTTGTCGTGACAATACTGACGACTTTTATCTTTGCTCACGTAAACACTTCAGTAAACTTGTTCATCTCAGTGAGATATTGAATGAAAGAGTAGCAAGACTATGATTGCATAAGCAATGACGTTTTTTTTTTTTTTAATTGCCCTATCCCAACTGGTTTAATTAAGAATGAATGTTTCATTATCATAATTGTTTTTACATATGATAATGAAACATACACCTTTGTTCATTCTAACCATACTTATAGATTTGGAAAGCTGAACAAAAATAAACAAAAAAACCGGCCAAGTGCGAGTTGGACTCCGGTTTCAGTCGGTAGTCGGTTCCGTACCGTTATCAGTAAAAACGGCAAAAATAGACACGTTTGTTGTATTGGAGCCCCCTTAAATATTTATTTTATTCTGTTTTTAGTATTTGTTGTTATAGCGGCAACAGAAATACATCATCTATGAAAATTTCAACTATCTAACTATCACGGTTCATGAGATACAACCTGGTGACAGATGGACAGACAGACGGACAGCGGAGTCTTAGTAATAGGGTCCCGTTTCACCTTTTGTTACTATATAGTTATCTACAAGATATATAGTTATGTACCTAGTCTTGCAATAAATATTGTCACGAAGATTTTTTTTTTGCAATTATTACAGTGCTTGCGTGCGTGCATACTTTTACAGTGTGTTAGTTTAATACATAAATATAAAACAATTTAAAATATAAAAAGCTTATTCTAAGTGGTCTCCATTGGCTGCAATACAGTCCTTTAAACGTCGAGGCCAGTTATCAATAGAAGCACGCACTCTTTCTATGGAAAAAATCTTCACTGCCAATCGTATGGATTGTTTTAGGGACTCCAAATTATCATGGCGTTTAGAGCAAGCCGTACTCTCTAAAACTGACCATAAATCATAATCCACCGGATTAAGATCGGGACTAGACGACGGCCAGTCTTTAGCTCTGATGAAGTCCGAAACGTTCACTTCCAACCAAGACTGCATAGACCGAGCTTTATGACTCGGCGCCGAGTCTTGTTGGAAGGACCATACTTGGTTATTGAATATGGTGTTGCTAAGGGGCTTAACTACCTTCTCAAGAATGGTATCTTGATACACTTGTGGCGCTATTTTGATACCTTTTTCAGAAAAATATGGCTCTATCACTCCTTCATAGCTAACACCCCACCAAACCACCATTGAAGTCAGATAATGCCCACGTTGCACTCTGTCGACTAATTGGGAAGCTTCCTTAGAGCTTTGAGCATAAATACGGTAATTTTGTTGGCTAAAATGTTGCTCAATTGTAAAGATTTTCTCATCCGTAAACAATTTTTTTTTTTTTTTAAAGTTCGTACCGCTTCAGTAATTGTTTCGGTTTTACCACCCAATTCATTTTTAAATTATCAGTAAAAAAATTACCAGTGTGTCTCTTATAGGCTGCAAGTCCTAAGTCATCTTTTAAAATACGCGACATGGTTCTGTGTGCTATCTTCATCTCCCGAGATAAAATCTTTTGCTTTCGGACAGGATTTCTTCGAATTATTGCCCTTACTGCTTTGACCACCTTTTTCATATGAACATCACGTGGACGGCCAGATCTTTTTCTGTCACAAACAGAGAAGGTCTCATTGTACCTACTAATAGCCCGGTACACAAACATTTGACTAATACCTACCAAGCGTATGGAGAGTTTTAAAAATTGCATTTGGCTCCATACCAACTTTGTGTAATGCAATCCCAGCGATTCGGTTCTCTTTGTCACCCCACTCCATTTTAATATCGCAAAATATTGTACAATGTATTGGCGCCAAAATTAGAAAACTCAATGAACAATCGTATAAAAATGACAGATTCCAAATTCAAATGTAATATCTTTCTTATTTTTAACTGTAACAGTATTTATGGCCAGACTAAGGCAGGCCTGCCCATCATCCACATCCACTTGCAGATTCCAAGATTTATACGAAGTTAATTATAAAGCTGTCCAGGATAGAAAAAAGATTCAAATCGACACATAAAGAAAAAAAATAATCTACAAGTTTTTAGTAACCACCTGTAGCTATCATAATATGATAGCTACAGGTGGTTACTAAAAACTTGTAGATTTTTTTTTTTGCCATATTATGGCTCATAAATATCTTGTTGGCTCGCGACAAAAGTTTTTTAAATCCAGTTCATAGTTTCGCTGAAATATCCGCTTAGCTAGTTTATGCATAGTTTTAGTTTTAAGCTCTTTGAAAAAGCACTTCCCAGAGACACATTTATGTGTGTGTGTCATTCTCTTGGAAGTCAAAGCTGATCGAATTTTCCATAAACAAGCAAAATTTTAAGTGTTTCTGTTCCCTCTGATCCTTTAGAATCCTGCACAAGTCCCTTAACCAATTTATAACTTGGCAAGTTCTAAATATTAAGTACTTGTTTTACTGATGTGAGTGAAAACGCCGAGAAATAATAGTGACCTTAATGGTGATGTTTTTCAGAAAGGTCAGGTGCACAGTACCTATTCGCAACTGACTTGCGTGTATAATCAGATGAATGAACGTAAACGAAGCAAAAAGAGTTGATTAGGATCATAGCAGGTGGTTGTTTTACAGATCTGGCTAATGTATACTAAAAGTTCTCTTGCTTTCATATTAGTTCTTTCATTTCCACAAGCCCCTTTTCGTTTGTAAGCAAAACAGTGTGTTATGTGTCCCGTTCGTCTGTTTTCGTGTACTCTCGATCGATTAAAGTCGTAAACAATAATACAGTTTGGTCTCTGTATTTACCATAGGGTACTTCAGTACGGCTGCGTACACAACCAACTCAATTTAACCGTTGTTTTGTCTACAAATACCAGTTTGCGAACTAAACAGTTATGTTTCATTCTCACGAATAACTGTAGTTACTAAAGTATCAAATTACTTATCACTAACACTCCCTTTGTTTAATGCTGGACGTTAGTCTTCTATTTCTTCGTTGTTCTTTTAAAGAGTATTTTATCTATCTTATTTTTTCTTCTTTAAAGTTGTGCCGCAACATACCATGTTAGGTAGCTCTTACTCTCATAGCTGCCCGGAATCTGAGGTTTTCAGAAAACTCGATTGATTGACTAAGTTAACTACTAAAACCAATTTCAATGCGAGTAAAACCAACAATAGGGTTCTTTGCCTACATGAGGGAACAAAACGTCGGCCAAAGCAAATTTTGATTGATAAGCAGATACAAAATATTTTGCGCACTGAATAAAAACTTATCCTGTATTATCAGACTGCGAGAAAAAAATTCAGTCGTGACATGCTCAGAACGCCTACGGTCGTTAAAATTATCTCAATATTAGTTTTCTCCCCGTAATCAAAAGTTCCAAATTGAAGATTTGGTTTAGTAGTACCTACATAAAACAATTCTCAATACAGATTGTAAGACAGGCCTTAATCTATTGTCGTGCCTTTGTGTTATATACTTTCCTTGAATAAACACTTTTTAAATTTAATACCTGTGTTCCATAGTTTATAATCTTATTTTTTCATGACTGTACTCTGTCCAGTCGCTAATCAGGGACCCAAGTCTGCTATTTTTTATAAATTCGTCATTCCAACACGACCCCATTGTCATTTTGCTAAAAGTTCGTAATCTGCTAAATTCATAATGGTCGATCATTGGTTGATCATTGTATTCCACAAACACGATACTCGTAACGAATTAAAAGAAATGACTGCACAGTGAAGTTCTCATGGTAGGTCACTGATCAAAGGAACTGTCAAAATTTTAGCAGATTATCGCATAAGTCAGTCATTAATTTTTCATTATGTACAAGATTACCAATAGATGCCATTTCTTAACCGACTTCAAAAAAAGGAGGAGGTTATCAATTCGACTGTTTTTTTTTAATGTTTGTTACCTCATAACTTGCGACTGGGTGAACCGATTTTCATGATTCTTTTTTTATTTGAAAGCTGGTGCTTTCCGTGTGGTCCCATTGTCACCATTTCAATATCTGTTGATGGGATCTTGTAGAAATCGGGGAAACTCTTCAATGAATAACAGCAGATTAACCGCGATTGTTGCTAAAGCATATCTAAGCATTGTTTACGCCATCACACAACATAATATCACGCCTGTACTCACTACAAAGGTTATAAAAACTATTTCGAAAAAAAAATATGTTTTTTTTTGTATGTTTGTTACGCGGTTACTCCGCCAATTATGAATTGATTTTGATGATTCTTTTTTTGTTTGGTAGGGCATACTTCAGAAGTAGTCCCATATAAATTTGGTCAAGATCTGAAGAGGAGTTTTTGAGTTAGCATCAATAATACGTATTTTTCCCATCTAGTATATGTGGATGATATTATAATAGTTCCTCTCACAGTAATTTACATAGCAGGTAATGAGTATTTCAATTTTTGTGGGGGTTTTGTGTAGGTACCACAAGTAAAAAGTGAAAAATAAAAACTTTTTCACAAAAAATAAAACCGACTTCCAAAAAAAACACTTAAAAGTGAAAAATAACTTTGATTTCGGAAGTCGGTGGCAAAAAAACGAAAATAAAACCCCAAAGACACCGACTTCCGAAATCAAAGTTATTTTTCACTTTTTAGTGTTTTTTTTGGAAGTCGGTTTTATTTTTTGTGAAAAAGTTTTTATTTCAATGTAGTGTCAGTGGCTGAAAAATGGAAAGTCATAATGACGCCAATATGTTAGTAGATTACCAAACTTGTCAAAATTAACAAATATGAAATCAATGATCGACCATTCTGACACAATTGTAATAGCAGACTTGAGGCCCTGTCCAGCTGCGTAACTGTTTAGCTGAGAATCTGTCCAGTTGCGAATCTGTCCAGTTACTCCGGAGCGCTATATACGAGTACCTAAGTAATATAATAAATATGAAACCTGCTAATTTGGATATTTTCCTACAATAGATATGGGGGATCCACTTCTATCGGAGAAAGATTGTTGTTATTGTGCTCTAAGCATAATCAGTCATACAATGTTCCCATTGCTAGGACATAGGCCACCTCTCATGGAAAGGGAGTTGACCTTAAACTACCACGCGGGCCCAGTGCGGGCTGATAAAGGTTATAGTCTTCGACTTTTTGGTTCAAGGATATGCCGGTTTGTTCACGATGTTTTCCTTCATCGTTTTGAGAGCAGTAGTGATGAAATTATTTACACAAAGAAAAGCGTCTGCCTGGTCTCTAACCCTCGACCTTCAACTCTCAAGCAACCTCGTAAGTTGGGGCCGTTGCCACCACTGCTACTAGCTCCTAGGTCTAATAGCCTCATCTTAATTGTATCACAAAACCAGACCCCTCTTTAATCCACTTACTTTATCCCGCATATTAAGTTTATATTTCTTGGAATCGGAAGGGACACTTAATTGGCTGCCTATTATTGTGAACCACTTCACAATGGTCCGTAAATTGGTGTCCAACGTGAGAGCAAGAGCACTTGTCAAGTCGTCCCTGACCGCATTATAATACATAGGTACCTATACATTCGATTTTCTCACTGTTTCCCTTAGCAACTGGAGAACTTCGGAGTAAAGGTTAGATTATATACTCTCAAGGCTTGTGACGTTGTTTTTTACGTCATGCAACGAAAAGGAATACAACAGTGAACAGTGTAATAATTGAAGATAGACCAATAAATAAATAGCTTAAGTGTATGACAATAAAATTTAAATATCAATGACACGGCATGCCTAAGCACACCGTAGTTTTGTTTTTGTAACTACGATGATTATTTATTTATCTTTATTTCAGGTACTCGTATAACCCATAAATGGGTTAGTATTCCTTAACCTATTTTAGTATAACAGACTAAAAACACACACTATCTTAATTACGCCACCTCACAGAGACACCTGGCAACAGTACATGCACTGCGCACAGGTCTCATAAGGCGGCCTTCAGTATTTCTAGCAACAATGCTCAGAAGACCACTGTTGCTGCCCCGCATCCGACGCAGTAGTGAAGCGGATCTTTTACGAATGATCGCAAAGAAGTCGTCTGTACGCGCTGCTGCGAACATTCCTGACGCGCTACAGAAACGAGGCAGCGACAGCAGTATCCCAAAGTCCAATGCAGTATCCTATTATTGAAATTTAAATTATATTGCTATACTCTTAAAAATTAAGTGCCTCGGAAAGCACGTTTAGCCGTTGGTCCCGGCTGCCATTCGTGGATCTTTGATAGTCGTTACGGGTCGTCAGAAGCCCGAATATCTGACAACCAGTCTTACCAAGGGGTATCGTATTACCCAGTTACTGGGTTGTGAAGGTCAGATAGGCAGTCGCTCCATGTAAAATACTGGTATTCAGCTGCATCCGGTTAGACTGGAAGCTGACCCCAATATAGTTGGGAAAAAGCTAGGCAGATGATGATACTCTTAAAAGTTATATTCCTATTCGTCGCATAAATATTCCTTGCCATACCATGCCGTCAGGGGGCGCAGACCCTGTTTCTCTTTCTAATGTACACTTGTAGGAACCTACACTTTTATTTAAGAAAATTTATGATTCCTTCGGGAAATATTGGTAGGTAATGTTTAAATGAAAACATTATAACTGAAGAAACTATTTGAAGATAATTAACAAGGGCCAACAACAACAAGGCTAACAAGGCTACAATAGCCTTAATTAAAATGGTAAGTTCTCTAAACTAATACCTATATGATAATCATTACTTACGATATTCATACGAGGGGGGGAGCTTGGTCACATAACGCTATTACATTATGACCGGACTAATCATCCAAAGATTATAATGGCAGACGCTCCCTTAAACGTGGGAGGCCACCAACTTCCCGCATTAAACGAATAATGCTAATAATAGATAGTGACATTTTCATAGTACAAGTGAAACCCAGTGTAGATATCATATGATCTATGATACGTAATACAATATGTGTGTCGAATAAATATAATATACGTGGAGTGACGATCCTTCCTTCTCAATGGTGGTATTATCGTACCTCCCTCTTCAATAGTGGAACTATCGGTCCACTTCTTTCAAATGTAAAATAAATACAAAAAATACCAATACCAAAAAGAATAAGAAAATAAAAGAAGAAAAACTCAAAAAGAAAAGAGAAAGAGAGAGTAAGATAAATGTCATTTAATATTTTAAAAAATACTGGCCAATTTTTTTGAAACGAAGTAAGTTTATTTCTGTAAGTAGATCTTTGACGGCATTTTTACACGTCGAAGTTGGTTATTTTAAAACTTGATGGCGAATTAATTATAAAACGTATTGATGATGTTAAAATAAAACCTTTTATTTGACAAACTTTATCATATTATATGACGTATCATATGATATGGTATCTACACTACAATGAAACGTATAAATTATGTATGAAACTGCTCAAATCATAGGCGTAATGAAGTACACGCATCGTTTATCCGATGCACGTAGCTGCACGCATGGCGGCACGTCAAAACGATCGACCGAGTTACGAGTAGGTAGTTCAGTTTCAGTACAACATCAAAATTAACATACACTTTCAATAATATGAACTACGAAGGCATAAATAATTGAATATTCCGGATGGTTGTTTTTGGTCCCAATTGGGCGCCATTAGGTGAAAAAGGAGATGAAAATGAAATGAAACGGCTTAGCGTGGTTTCCGAGGCACGGAGGAGTCTCGGTATGTAAAGATTCTATGGATGGCGGGGACATTGACGTGAAAACTGTTACTATGGATTCAGTACATAACTCTGAACCCCGCGGCGTTGAAATATATCGTAGGTTATTTTAAAAAAAACTGCTGTTTTATAGAAAAATGTATGGAACAGCTGATTTCTTAAAAAGTTACCGGTTCAGAATCGAGTACTGAACCATGGTTTTTGCATCGATGTTAATTTAGTGATACCTATTTATTTTAAAATTATGTTTGTAAGTATATTTTCATATTTTATGTTTATATTTAAATTAGTGAATAGTTACGTTTATTTTATTTTATGTATTTCATTTTTTCTTCTACACACGTTGTCTACATCTCTTTAACTAATTTCCAATCACAGGTATGCTGGAAGAGATTTCTTTAGAAATACGCATCACCTTTGTACGTATTTTTCTGTTCCTTTCTTCTTGTCCGTTTATATGTGTGCAAATAAACTAATAAATTAATTAATAATGTTTTTTTTTTCAGCAACCGTTTTAGTTTTTTAAGTTGTCATTACATAGGTAAACATAATATTATAAAGAAGTAAAATTTGTTTGTTTGTAAGTTTGTATGTAGGGGGTAATCTCCGGAACCACCAGTCAGATTTGAAAATTTATTTTTCATTGGATAGCCCAATTCTTGAGGAAGGTTGTAGGCTTGCGGACGAAGTCACGGGCAGAAGCTAGTTAACTATAAGTCCAGGTTTCCTTGCAATATTTGTCTTTCTCCGATTTAAGGAATATCCAAGATGAACTCGGAAAGTACATAAGAATTGAAAAAGTCACATTGGTACATGCCCGAATTTGTACCCAAAACCATATATGATATTGAGAGGCGAGGCGAGGCGTCTTAACCACCCACCCAAAATGCCAGCTCAACATGTATCAAATACAAATACATTATATAATAAAATATTTTGAAAAATACGAAACGCACCACGCTTGTATTTCCACTTCATATTCTAGAAGACCTTAGTCCAATGCCGTGGATAATTTTCAGGGAATAAACACACGCTATACCTAGGCAATAACTAGTGCCTAGGAATAGCGTGTGTGTGGCCCTGTCCGCATGGAAATAGCTATCCGTCCTTGCTATGCATATTCGATGTTCCTTTTCACTTCACTAGCGGGCCACGACGAGGGTTACCATTTAAAACTTTGAAAAAACCGGACATTAGCAAAAAAAAATGATTTTTTTTACTTTTTAATGGTTTTTTTTTCAGCAACCGTTTTAGTTTTTTAAGTTGTCATTACATAGGTAAACATAACGTCTATATTAGCCGAACGGTTAGGCTGAGGTGTACCTATAGTATACTTACATTTCGCCAGTTTTTTAAGTCCCATGTAACAGGGGGCGAGCCTGTTGCCATTAACCGGACACAAATCTGGAATCCAGGTTGCTAATGAGAAATTCCAGATGGAAAAACCCAATAACACTTTGCCCGACCATAATCAATATTTTTTTTAATGAAATCTCCTTTATTCTAAAACTCCGGATAAATGACAACGCCAGATAAAGTCCAGGCAGGGGAGTTAAAAGGCCAGATATATCCGGACAAATTCGGGCGGATGGTAACCCTGGTAGCCACGACTCAACGAGTTAGATCGCGTTCTTTTCAAGCGTTGAATTTATATTTCTTGTGTTTCTGCAATTCTTTTAAAAGAGGGATAAAACTACAAAATGTCGATGTTGCAATACTTATTTTTAACTTCAATAAATATTTATCGCAGCCTATTACCTTGACTTTATTAGTTTAAATTAGACTTTTGAAACAGTTCACTGAATTTAGTGAAACGCTTATTTTTTTTATTTTTTATTATCTATACATTGCAGCCATCTAATAGGAAGGTCATTTATGACCTTGCGATAGAACTCTCGTGATCTAGATTCGACAAACTGTGTGATAGCATTTTGTAATTAATTGAAGAAAACTTTTTATCACGTAGGAAATTGTCCAAATCACGAAAAAAATGGTAGTCCATTGGAGCAAGGTCTGGCGAATACGGAGGGTGACAAATGGTTTCTAATTGCAGTTCCTGTAGAGTTGAAACGGTTTCTCGTGCTGTATATGAGGTCTCGCGTGTGGGTAGTTGACACGAAAGGTGAAAAAATTTTTTGCTCTTGTTTTAATAATCTATTAAAATTACATAAAGCTTTAATTTGACTTTTTACATGTATACATGTACATGCTAACATAGGGTACTTGCCACTTTAGTGTTATCTCCTAGAATATTACACTACAATCAAAACAACGCACTATTTAAGAAAATGGAAGCACTCAAGGTCTCACTGTCCGAAATGATGTCACTTTTCCAAAACCGGATGACAAACTTTGAGGCAGAACTGCAGAAAAATCCTTCAGGAACTTCAAGCACCACGATGGACAGTTTGGTAGCGGACTTCACTTCGTTCAAGAAGTTCATACTAGATGCGTTGGGCTGTCTTCAGCAGCAGTTGGAGGCATTGGCACAGGGGCTCGACAACCTTGAGATGCGTGGGCGCCGGAAGATGTTGCTGTTACATGGTGTCACCGAGCAGGCCAAGGAAGATACAGCACAGGTAGTCGCTGAGGTTGTTCGATGTCATCTAAAGCTGACCGACTTTGCAGTGGCTGACATCAGGCGGTGTCACCGGTTGGGCAGACAAACGGGTGCTAGCAAGCCTAGGCCCATTCTTTGCAAACTATGGGACGTCGGTGTCAGGGACAGTGTCTGGTTTGCCAAGACGAAGTTGAAGGGCACTGGTATTACAGTATCAGAGTTCCTGACGAGATAGCGGCATCAGCTCTTTATGTCTGCGCGTGAGAGGCTTGGCGAAACAAATTGCTGGACTAAGCAGGGCCTTATATATGTTCTTCGCGCTGACGGCTCCCGGCAACGAGTTAATTCAGTGGATGACCTACAAAGCATCGAGCTGGTCAGTGAAAAGGCCATGACTCCCATCGCATTAGCACTGTCGTCGTCGCCGCCGTGTCCATCACCGGCACCAAAGAAGGCCCGGCGTGCTGCTGCGAAGAAGTGATTCTGTGCACTTTATAGGTAGTATCACCGTCCGGGTAGCAGTTTTGCTTATAATTCGTACCCTCTCAATTATACTAATCGCTAATTTTACCATAATTTCTACCCTTTTTAATTCCACATGATATACCGTCTATTTATTTTTTATTATTTAATTTTTTCGCTATGATTTTCCTGTTTTGTTTTGTCTATCAGCTGTCAACTCAATAAGTCCCGTCATGTGTCAGTTGTCAGTTTTCGTTCAGAAACCAGTAGACAGTGTGCCCAGTGTCTTTTGTTCCTTCTGTTTTCAGCAGAGTATATTTTTGCTTGTTATTTTATTTAATCTTTTTTCATTTCCTATGCACTTAGTAGTATTATTTTTGCTACCCGGACGATGACATTCTTTTTGACTATTGTTTTGTGTTCGCTTTTATTTGTTAGCGCTAAACTGGCGGGTGGATTGAATTGCTCTTTTTTATATTTACGTTTAAAATCACTATTTTATTTACGTTTATTATTAATATTATATTTATATAGTGTCGATGTCAGATAGGAATGACGACAGCGACACCGAAAGCTTTATATCGGCTTGTAGTAATGACAGCTTTGTGAGTTTTCCGTCCCTTGCTGACACGCTTGAATCTCAGTTTTCTGATGTACCTAAAAATTTTAATGTTGTCCATATAAATGCCCAAAGTATTCCGGCACATTACCCTGACATGCTAGCTTACCTAGACTGTAAGAACGTCCATGCTATCCTTGTCTCAGAGTCTTGGCTAAAGCCATGTCTCCCTTCAACTTCCTATTCCTTGCCGGGTTTTCAACTATTTAGAAATGATCGCGCGCGTGGCGGTGGCGGTGGTGTTGCCATATACCTTCGTCAACATATTCCTTTTTCTATTGTCGATATGTCTGCCCAACCTCCACCGCAGAACGCGGGCGAGCATCTCTTTTTGGAAGTAAACCTGAATCACGTTAAAGTCCTTCTAGGTGTTTATTATAGCCCTTCATCCCGTATAAATTTATTTTCATCCTTTGAAAAGATCCTTGAAAACATTACACCTTCTTACAGTCATACAATCATCATGGGCGATTTCAATACTTGTTTACTGAAAATCGATTCCCGCTCTTCCTCTCTTCGATCAGCAATCAAAAAAGCTCAGTAATCAATTTATCAATTCTCCCTTTAAGTGCCACACACCATTTTCCAAACTGTAATCCCTCACTTTTGGACCTTCTCATTGTTTCCTCTCCTCAACATGTCAGTAAGCATGGTCAATGCTCCGCTGACATGTTTTCTTACCATGATCTATTATTCCTCTCCTACAAAATTCACCCACCTAAGGCAAAACCTAAAATTCTCCTGCAGCACAACTTTAGTGGTATGAATTCAGATGATCTCCGAAGCGATGCTAACAGCATTGATTGGTCTCCTTTAGTCAGTGTTGAGTCGATTGACGATAAAGTCAACCTGCTGACAGACAACCTTGTGAGGCTGTACGATGTCCACGCTCCCATTCATGCTGTAAAAATAAAACATCTTCCGGCACCATGGATCACAGACGATATAAGAAGTATCATGCACAGGAAGGCTGTAACAAAAACTAAATTTAAGTGTCGGCCCTCGCCGTCGAACCGAGAGATCCTTGTAGATGCTCGCAATCGCTGCAATAAGGTGTGTAGAGATGCCCAACGCTGCCATATCCACACCTCAGTTGAAAACGGAGATCCAGCTAAAGTCTGGAAATTTCTTAAGTCCTTGGGAGTTGGAAAATCGCGCCAAGAATCGATTCCTAAAAACTTAGATATTGATCTACTGAATCAACACTTCTCATCTTCGTCCCACTGCAACGGGACCATGAAGGCAGCTACAATAAACTATCTTTCGAACCTTCCAACTCCGGACCATCCCCCATTTATTTTTAGTCAATTCTCTGATTGTGATGTTAAGAAGAGCGTTGTTTCAATCACATCTAACGCAGTTGGTAGTGATTGTGTAAGTCGAAAAATGATAGTCCCTTTCCTCGACGAAATCCTTCCCATCCTATGCTATATCCTAAATTACTCTATATCCTATGGTGTTTTTCCATCAATGTGGAAAGAGGCAAAAATTACTCCTTTACCCAAAAAATCGAATCCTATTTCCTTTTCCAAATACCGTCCTATCTCTATCTTGCCTTTCCTCTCCAAAGTCCTAGAACGCCTTGTCCACAATCAGCTTAGTGCTTTTCTTTGTAAGAATAGTCTACTGAATCCTTTCTAATCCGGTTTTCGTTAGGCATGGAAGGAGGAAATCTGACGGTTCTTTGCTTACTGGATTTTAGTAATGCTTTTAATACTGTCGATTTTGATATCCTGCTTGGCATGCTTCGCTCGCTTAACATATCTCCAACGGCGATTGACTGGTTTCGTAGTTACCTGTATGGCCGCCGGCAACGTGTATGCATAGAAGAGTCTTGTTCTTCTTGGTGTTATACTTCTGCCGGCGTACCTCAGGGTGGCGTTTTATCTCCTTTACTCTTCGCAATATTTATAAACTCTATTTCCAAAAAACTTCTTTCGTCCTACCACCTTTATGCAGATGATTTACAAATATATAAAAAAGCTGCCCTTTCGGATTTGGCTGATGCAATTAATGGTATAAACAAGGATTTGGATTCAATTTGCGAGTGGAGTGAGGCACATGGGTTACAGGTCAATCCATCGAAGACCCAGGTCATTGTTGATGGCAGCTCAAGGATGATCCCCAAGATCAACTGGACGCAACTTCCCCAAGTTCAATTTAACGGAACTGCCATTCCAATTAGCGAAAAGGTTAAGAACCTCGGAGTTTGGATCGACAAACATCTTTCTTGGGGTCCCCAGGTACAGGACGTAAGCCGCAAGATTTTTGCATCTGGTAAGTCCCTGAGACGACTGCGGAACTTTCTTCCAACTGCCACTAAGACTGCGCTTGCACAATCCCTTTTACTTCCCATCCTTGACTACGCTGATGTCAGTTACCTCGATCTCACTGAGGCACAACTAGATAAACTTGAGCGACTTCAAAACTTTTGCATAAGATTTATATTTGGCCTGCGCAAATATGATCACATTTCTGAATTTCGTACAAAGCTCAAGTGGCTTCCCATACGTCTTCGCCGGAATTCTCATATCTTATTTCAGCTCTACAGTATTCTGTTCAATCCTATAACCCCCTCCTATCTTAAAGAACGTTTCAAGTTCCTACATGACACACATAATAGATATCTGAGATCATCGGAAAACTTGAGACTAGAGATGCCGATGCATTCAACCAGCTTTTATGACAAGTCTTTTACAGTTCAAGCAGTACGGTTATGGAATGCCTTGCCCGTGTCGATAAGGCGAGCTCAATCCTTGACCACTTTCAAAACTCTGGTAAAAAAACACTTCCTCTCTCCTTAAACATCATCATTACATTTAGTTCCTTGCTCTTGTTTCATGTTTATAGATTTATATTATAAGTATCTATGTATATATATTTATATGAATAAGTTTATGCTTTATGTATGTATGTACATATTTATTGTATATGTAGATGGTACACCGCTGACTACCTGCAGTATTGTCTCTCCTATTACCTTTAATCCATCCAAAGGTTGTCTGTAAAAGATCGCTTTAAGCGATAAGACCGCCCATTGTGTCACCCTATGTAAAATTTCTAAATTTATGTCTGTAATTTTTATGGTGTACAATAAAGAGTATTCTATCTATCTATCTATCTATCTCGCGTTATCATGGAGCATGGAGCAATAATGGCGATGATCGATTCATGAGTCGGGGCTGTTTCACGGCTAGTTTTGCTATCATTTTTCGGAGTTCGGCCCAGTAGACATCTGCCGTTATTGCTTGACCAGATCGGAAAAAACTATAGTGAATAACACCATTCTGAGACCACCAAACAGTCACCATTACCTTTTTATTGGTAAGCTTTGCTTTAGGACACTGTTGCGACGTTTGACCTGGGGTCAGCCATTGCATTTTTCGCTTACGGTTATCTTAAAGAATCCAATTTTCATCACACGTCACAATTCTATCCAATATTCCTTCATTTCTGTATCGATTCAACGAGGCAACACAAGTTTAAACACGCGTTTCTTTCTGCAGATCAGTCAAATCATGAGTTACCCATTTCTCATATTTTTTTATTTTATTGATTTGACGCAAATGAGTCAATATTGTTGTTAAGGTAACGTTAAACCATGCCGCTAATTCCTGGGTAGTTTGGCTTGGATCGGCTTCCACCATCTCTTTCAATTCATTGTTATTCATCTGTGTGGGCAGTCTTCCACGTGGTTCGTTCTTCAAATCAAAGTTTCCATCACGAAAGTGTTTAAACCAAAATCGCACGGTGTGTTCATTAGCAGTCCCCTCTTCAAACGCAACATTTATATTGCGAGCTGTTTCTGCAGCGTTAGTTCCGCGTCGGAAGTCGTATTCAAAAATAACTCGAATTTTCGAAGTATCCATCTTTCTTGTCTAAGCTGAATAAAAAAAAAACTGAAAGTCGATAGTCAAATGTGGCATATTTTTTAAAAGAAGAACCTCATAGGTACCATGTGGAAAAAGTTTCACTCAAAAATCTCAAACTATGAAGGTTCTATGTCAATTCGAAATACCTATTACAATAAAACGGCAATTTCATACTTTAACCCCTATTATTTATAAATAAATAAATAAAATCTTTATTGCAGACCACATTAAATGTGGAGACCTACAAGGGAGTGTATTGGGTCCATTGTTATTTATAATCTATATAAATGACCTAACAAAAGTAACGAAATATCCAGTATCACTCTTTGCCGATATCAGCACGGTCACAATAAATTGTGTTAAAGACACTTATGAAAGCGATATTAATTATACTATGGAATCATTAGTTAACTGGTTAAATGCCAATAACTTAATAATCAATCTTGAAAAAACAAAAGTTATGTTCTTCAGTCAACGTTTGGCGACACCAAACATTAATGTTAATCACCAAGGCATAGTAATAAAACCAGTAGACATAGCAAAATTTTTAGGTGTTATCATTGACAAACCTCTAAACTGGAAAGCACATACAGAAGAGTTAAATAAAAAAGTCTGTTCTTCTGCCTACGCACTCTACAAACTAAAACCCACGTACCACTGCGCTTATCATGACTTACCACGGAATTGTCAGCTCAATATTAAGGTTAAGTGTTATTTTTTGGGGAAATTCCACTAAAAAGGAAAAAAAAATTAGGTCACAAAAAAGATGCATTAGGGCTATGTTCGGACTAAAAAAAACGAATAGTTGCAAACCGTACTTTATTAAATATAATCTTTTAAATCTACCTTCTTTGTTTATTTTTGAAGTGGCGGCACTGATGCGTAATAGTTATTTGTTATACAAGAGTGCAAAGTTGCTTTTTAACCGCGTGTTCAATTTTGATGACCGAGCAAGCGAAGGATTCTAAAATTGAATCACGAGCGCAGCGAGTGATTCAAAATTATGGAATCAAAAGAGCACGAGGTGAAAAATCTTTGCACTCGAGTGCAACACGTAACTTTTCATTCCACCTCAGCGAGGAAATGACTAAATGCAAAAAAAAAACGTTTGCGCATTATTAACAGTTTCAGTCAATTCTGTTGGCGTCAAGCAAACTTCCTCGTCGCTAGAATCACTCATTTTAGTTTTTTCACTTGTTTTCAAGTTTCTTGTTTTTAATATACCTAAGGTTTAACAATGACGTGAAAAAATGCCGCGTAAAGAACCGCGTACAAAGCAAATTGAAAAAAGAACACCAAGAAGGTTCCGAGTCTGAGTTTTTAACAAATTAAAAAAAAGTTGTATGATATATTCGGCACCATAGAGGTAGCAGTAAATAGGTTTAATGTTTTTTTTAATTCACAAACTTAGTGCACACGATGTTCTAAATTCAATTTACTTTATCCTCTAGAGAATAAAAACGGCTTTTCCACTCAGATACTGAAGATTAAAAATACTCTTTCCGAGATGGTGGGATGAAAAAGTATTTTCTCATTAGCACCTGTTATTTACAATAAAATCCCTAAGTCCATTAGACAAATGCCCACAACCCTTTTTAAACTACATCTGAAAAAATATTTGATAGCCAAATGTTAGCCTAACAGATTTTTTAAATGATCGTACTTAGTTCCTATTGGTACGTTTCTTCGACGTAAAAAATGAAATACTTTTTTTTACTAGTTTTAAAGTTTCATATAAATTATGTTCTTAACCGACTGCGCGACAGTACGTTAAATTATTATTATTCTCTTTCTTTTTTTTCTCGTTTTGTTATGTATAAATTCAAATAGTTAACTTGACCCAAAATATTGTTTTGTACGCCATAAAAGGCAAAACATTCTGAATGTTATTTTAGGACCGTGCAAATCTATTGTAGTACTCATGTTTTACAAAAAAAAAAATATCTTAACGTATCTTATGACCCATAAAAAACACATTCATTTAAAATGACAAACTCTAAATAAAAATTTAAAATGAAAATAAACATTGAAATCAAAAATCAATCTGCCTAGCCTTTTCCCAACTATATTGGGGTTGGCTTCCAGTCTAACCGGATGCAGCTGAATACCAGTATTTTACATGGAGCGACTGCCTATCTGACCTCCACAACCCAGTAACTGGGTAATACGATACCCCTTGGTAAGACTGGTTGTCAGACTTTCGGGCTTCTGACGACCCGTAACGACTGTCAAAGATCCACGAATGACAACCGGGACCAACGGCTTAACGTGCTTTCCGAGGCACGGAGGAGTCTCGGTATGTAAAGATGGTCACCCATCCACAGACCAACCCCGGCAAGCGTAGCTTAACCTGACGGATCGACCCGTGCGGCAGTTACTACTTAGCCACGAGCTCCTCAATGATTATATGATTATCCTCCTTATATGATTTCAATTATAAACATTGAAATCAAAAAAATTAAAAATAGGAATTTAAATTAAACCACCGTTTGTAGGTCTCGGTAGCACACATCCTATCAGCAAGGTCCTTAACTATAGTGTTTCTACACGTACCAGCCCTGGACATGAATGATGCAATTCTGCTTCTCTTAATGGGATTGAACGCGTTCACCCTCGCCTCCGCGAACATTCCACAGGCACTACAGTATCGCTTCAACCCCATTAGGTGTCTGTAGATGTTATTGTACTAAACACGTATGCCATTCCAAGACTTCCTTGTATTCAGCCCAGAGCTGGCACGTATAGAAACTTTAATAGTTCTTCTACGTAATCATAGTAATCAAAGAACAATTTTGTACGCTGCCGTTTGTTATACATATTATAAACTTTTTTATAGTAGGTATAGATTGGTAACAGAGTGGCAGATAAATAAGGAAAATTAAACTAAGATTAAATATTTTATTATGTCTTTATAAGTATTACAGAGACTCAACAAAAATGTTTTGTTAAGTACCTCAGTTTGGCCATTAAATAGTGATCGTTGGCAAGTTTATTGCCTATTAACTAGAACATCTGTTCACATCGATTCTCCGCTAGTCGTCACTCCTACGCACCAGACGAAAATTCTTGTATAAAATTATACAAGAATTTCTGTTCATCGACATTTTCTTTCACATTGTAGTTATTTCATTCAGTTATTTAGAAGTCTTAACGCCTGGGATTTTTCTATTTCTGTGTTATTTACTTTATTCAAGGAGTATAGTTATTCTTTTTTATATACTACGAACTCAGTGGTGAATACTTTTTCTGCGAGGATTTAATTTATTTATCGAGGACTAAAAAGGGATTGTGCCAAAGACTGATTTGCACAATTTCTATCAAATACCAGTGGTGGCCTAGTGGCAACTAACCCGATTTACGAGTACGTTGTAAGTCGTGGGTTCGAACATAGACAGGTGCTTTACTTTATGTAAATAATTTAATCACCACTGCTCTCAAAACAGTGAAAGTTTAGGAGTATGAGAAACAGGGTGTAAAGTTCACTTATCCACCATAGAAAAGGGAGGATCCTCCGACCAGACGGGTGTTGTGTCTGGCGGGCCAACTGCCCGATGTCGGATAGTCTTGTGTATGTCGTTCGCGCGGTAAACTCTATGATGCGTAGTGGGTGCCACACGAACTAAGCGACCAACAGCGAGATTTACGCGTCGAAGCATGCATAGCACTACTGAATCGGCATAGAAACGATGGAGTTCTTAATTAAATTGTTACCTGCAATGAAAAGTGGATCCTATACGACAACCGTAAGCGTAGTTTCAGTGGGTGAACCCGGGTACAGCACCTAATCAGTGTGCTAAAAAAAGATTACTCAGTGTAACCGCTACAAAGAAAACATCGTGATGAAACCGGCATGTCCTAAAACCAAAAATTCGGAGGCATGTGACATCTACCAGCCCGCACTAGGTCTGCGTGGTAGATTACAGCCCACTACCTCTCGAAGAGAGGAGGCCTGTGTCCAAGCAGTGGCAAAATTATAGACATTATGTTATGTTGCCTATGTATAAAATAGTGTCTGAAGTTATGGCTTTGACCACCAAACTTAATACAAACCAAACTTGATACACGACTTTGGAACATTCATTTGTTTTTCGTTCTCGTAGTAATAAATGGATTTCATTTGTTTTTTCGTGTCCAGAGAAGCAATGTTCCCGTAATAAATAACAATGAAAGGAGATGTTTGTTTTTGGGCTACTACTATGTACACACGGCTTCAAGCTGATCTCGCATTGTACGGAAAGCCTATACAATGCGAGATCAGCATAAACTGGAAATGTATAGCTTGATGTGTACACTACGTAGATAAATAAGAAAAACATAGGGGATTTTCATAAAAATACAAACAAATTAAGTTGAATACAGAAGAAGAAGAGTACAGGCATACGAAAATGATTTTTAATAAATAACCCTATTTTTAGGGCACCCATGACAGTTGTTTTTGACATGACCTTTGATGACTTTGACAGTTTTAAGTTTCGTGATGTGACGTCTTTCTTTGCTGCCCTCTGACCAACAAAAAAAGACCATTTTTATTGATCTGAGTTGATGCTCGTATAGACAATTAACATAAAAACGGGTACAATATTGTAAAGCGATATTTACATATAGTGTAAATAGTGCTAGCCCAGGCTACATACATTTCTGGAACAAATCCTTTCCGCATTCTAATCTCAATAAAAAAAATAATAATATATAAAGTAAGATAATGATTTACATTAATTGCAATTGAGAAAAAATTAATTCTAGATGTAAAGTAGGTAGACTTGCCTGATCTAGGTTTATGAAAACCTGTGTTTCAGGCCAGCATTTCACAAATTAACATTTAAAAAAGAAGATACAATATTTTCAATGATTGTAAGAGTAATTAATTTGGTAAGTATATTATTTTAAAACTGAATTATATTATATTAAGTTTAAATAAATTAACGATAAATATTAAAGTAAATAAGGCAGAGAATAATATTAAGTTTATTTTAATATTTCTAGTAGTTTTTCCGTGTCCGTATAATTGAGTTTTGCGAAATATTCTTGTACTAGTAAATTACACCTATTATAACATAAGTCAATGTCATCAATCTGTCCTAAAATACCTCTAATTAATCTACATTTATGACTTTGATTGTCGATGAGATGACATTGTGACTAAAGATGACATTTGAATGTTTTTAATACGATAGTTGACCGGCTGTGATACCCTTTGTAAACGACAGTTTTATGAACATCAAAGGTTGTTGCACCACAAGTGCGTAGGTGGGTAGGTATCGTAGGAGTCTAGTCTGTATAGATAAAAATACGCAGACAAAGCAATGTCCAGGTAAATACGTTTTGTTTACGACCGAGAAAAATACTGTTGTTGTACTAAAATCTGAATTGTAAGCATATGTCGTGAAAATGTGGGCGTCTCCTTTGTTATGTCTATGTTTTTAATACAGCGTAGGTGTTGTTCCCATTGAAATATTGTCATTGTTACCGCGGGTTAAACACATTGGTGTTTTCTTGCGTGGAGTGATATTAAACACTTACTTTTTTTTTTATTCTGTGGCAATATATGTGTTATTGCTATTTCTTTTATATCAGGGATGAATCTTTTTTTCTTTAAGATTTTAGATTTGGGTAGGTATACCCAACGATATGTGTAGGTACATGTATACTTATAATCACGCCCATAAGAGTAGGCAGAGACTGCAGATTGTCAAAATCAACTATCTATGGCCCACTTTTCTTATCTAATTTTAAAAATAAACATAATACAACATTTTTTTTAGTTTCGTATGTAGTTGTTGTATTATGTTTGTTTTTAAAATACAAAGTAGGTTTATTTAGTAGAGATGCCGCGCATAGTTTTTATAGCGAATAGTCGAATACCGATTAATCGCCATTTGGTAAATAGGCGAATACTCGCCATTATTACTCGACATAAAAAAGGGATATATTATACAGTTTAACTATGTTATTATTCTCAAATAATTATATAGTTTATTTATTTTCTGAGGTAGGTAAAATAACTTCCCGTTAAAGGGGAAATTTCTACAGGGACAACGGGAATACACCATAAAAATTATTTGCGATAGGCTATATATAAAAATAAAATAATAAAACAGAAAAGTAAAAAGCACTAGTGAAAAAAGTGACACTCCGCACAATTTGGCTGCTTGGGAAACGCTCTTTTCGAGAAAAGGCATTGTAAACGCTCTTTTCGACGAGCACATGCATTGTAAATAATATTATTAAACTGTTCCACCGAAGCGCAGTTATCAAAATTTTGTTTCGGTACGGTTAGTAGAAGTGCTCAGGTGCGATACGGACAAATACTGTTCAATCTGTACAATAAATCAGTGCACTAAGTGGAATACCTCAAGCTATTCAGTGATGACTACACGTTTCTGATTGTATAAAGGAGTTCTCCGAGAATACGAGTGACGCCGCGAGAAACTACTAGTTCTTAAGAAATAAAAACAATAGAAAATTGCTGGTTTGTTCCGACAATTTCTCAAAGACACTACATCAACTAGGTAGTCCCGTTTGCAGTTGCAGTAAATGTGTAAAGAAAATAGCTTGACGAAAGTAATAATTTAAAGTTACAACCCTAAGACGACCCACTGACCGAAAATTGAATTCAAACCCAACCTTATGCGAAGTGTTTGTTGTCTTGCGAAGCTTCTTTTGTAACTATTGTATTGTTCTGGATTCCTTAGAAGAAGTTGTATTATGTGGGTGAAAATGTTGTAACGGAGTTTTCTTTCATGGAAAACCCTCAAGCTTTTAAGCTTAGCTTTAGCTAAAGTGTTAATTATTTGATGAACAATTTCCATGAAGTTTTCATAGAAATTGTTATAGTTGAGTCGCGTCGCGCCTGTCTGCGGGAGCGTTAAGACGCCGATTTATAAGCCAGTGTCCTTGAGTGGTTAGCTTGCGTGATCTGTACTGAGCTCACGCAACGTGTCGTACGTCTAGCCAGTAATAGGACTCGCCCATCAAGGAGCGCTGTCCCAAATTACACGCATAATTAATTTATTATACATAAATCAAAAGGTATTTTAATACAATACGTATACTAAAAAATAAATAATTAAATTATCCTTAAAATGGTGAAGATTTCAGAATCGTCTTCACATAATATATAATGAACTTACCTAAAATATTGTAAAACATTTTAAAAGAGTACCAACGGTGGAGTTTCTTGCCCATTCTCCTATATAAAAACTACCTTTTGGAAAGGGCGACTAGAATCAATTCAATATTTTTGTAAATTTTGACGTTCGAAAGTGCCTTATAAGGGCCTATTTGAAATAAATGATTTGACTTTGACTTAGGTAAATACGAGTACACTTGATAGTTTTTGCGTGATTCTCAGTATTTTATCTGCGTTAGACATTACTTTACAAATAAATTACACAATGTAATGTAAACATAATCTTAAATATGGTTCGATTCCTAGGTCGGGCAAAATGTCATTGGGTTTTTCTATCTGGAATTTCTCAGTAGCAGCCCGGAGTCTGGATTTGTGCCCGGTTGACAATAGGCTCGCCCCATGCAACATAAACGACATGCGACTTAAACGTAACAGGCGAAATGTGGGTGTGCTATAGATACACCTCTGCCCAACCCTTCAGGAAAACAAGGCGTGATGTTATGTTATGTTATGTTAAATATTTATAGATTGAGTTATTAAGAAAATGCTCAAATGTAACATATACGTTGTTAAAACAGGACTCAAAGTGTTTCGTATCCAAAGTAGATAGCAAAAGTGTCAAAAGTAGTTTTTGACACTTTTGCTATGATACGAAACACTACTTTGGATACGAAACACTTTGAGTCCTGTTTTAACAACGTAAAAATACTTTATCCTCTTTGTAACAAACTCCAAGAATCCATTTTTTTAAATTTATTTCCTATGCTATGCTACGATTTTTTATTCAATGAGGGCGCCACTTAGCTCGGGGTAGCGCCTTAATGCACACTCTCGGAGCAAAGAGATCAAGCAAGGTTAGGTACGTGCACTGTGCAAGAGACCTATTCTTTTTTCGTCTACGCGTAGGTACCTACATACCTACTGTCGTCATTATTCGATATATTATGAGAGAAAGGAACATATTCTAAAATTGCCTAACCTTTTATTCCGCAAGTGTTTTACGAAAGTTAGTTTTTGAAAGATGTGTTAATAGTTATTTTTCCCTTTCTTTGGCTATTTTTACCCAATCTTATACCGCTGTCAGTACCACAGAAAAGTTTTCCTAAACCTTTTCTAACAATACAAGCCGTGTGCCCGATGATATTTTCCATCTGTCAAACAGACAAACTTCCATACAAACATTCATGCCCCATTTAACCCCGTTAGGGGGTGAATTTTTTAAACCCTTCCATAGTGCTCACTTTCGTTATTTATAGAACCTTTGTGCCTTTTGTTCATTCTTCTAGACCCATCAGTTTAGGCTGTGCGTTAACTGTCATATAAGTCAGTGAATGAATTTACGATCTTTAGACCTTTGTCAGTACCTACCTGACGTAGGTATTTAAGTATCCTTTTTTAAGAATGACAGCCGGAATTTAGAATTAGGAACAGGTTCGGAGACGCACCCGAGCGTAGGAATGTAGTTTTGAAACAATTGAAAAACGCAAACTAAACACGAAGCTTTAATTAAAAATAATGTTTTACAATCTGTTAGGACATTTTATTAATGATAAGTTGTCACGGCACATTATGTATGGTTACGTAACTTTAAAGATATATACAAGGTGGATTTTTGAGTCGGGGCAGGACAGGTACCTTAACCGTTGTCGTTACAAGAAATCAGTCATAAGAGACTGCCCTTACACTAGTCGACGGCTCGAACTCGTTGGTGGGGTTGACTAATATGCATGATAATTAGTCCAATTATTTATTTATTTAGTATTTAGTCATGTAGTTTTTATTTATTATATATTTATTAATTTTAATTAGTGAAATAGTGGATGAATAAATTAGATTTATTTAGTGAATAGTCTTTTGGGCGTATTTTTGTCATGAAAAAGCTAATGTATATATTTACACAAAATTAAATTATTACACTATCAAATAAATTAGTTAAGTATTCCTCTATGGTTTCTATTTTGCGATTTTATTACTACATAAGTTATTTATTTACGCCCAAAGTCGAGCTAAAGTTTCGAAGCTCGTAACTTCAATAATATTTTTTTCCAATGCTGCTTTTATACAGGGCTAAGATAATGACAAGACAAATTATTGATATAATTTTTAGTTTTTAACATACACCGTCTAACAGACGAGTAATCACCATACTAGGTTTGTATGGAAGAATAACCGACTAGCGTTCCCTTAACTTTTTGAAAAAAAAAAAATGATTTTATTGCACAGATATTGAAAAAAATGTACAGTCAGCCAGAAAATGAGCAGTTTTCACAAAAACTTTTTGTTGATGCCAATCGATCGTGTTTCTTATAAGGATCTAAACTCTCTATTGGACCAACTGAGGTTTGAGTACGTACTAGAAAATTCAGAAATCGAAAAAAGTTTTTCCATCGATTTCGTAGAAATGAGACTCCAACTTACTATTTTATGATGAGTCTACGATATTTTTATTTTTTCATTTTTCATTTGTCACAATTATTAATGTAAAACACCCTTCCGTGAAATATAAAAAAATTAAAAACTATACACTATTTTTTTACATAATAAATAAAAATATGACAAACGTCGCATTTTCTTAGCTCTATGGTTTCAATGAAAATTATTTACTCTTACTTATCCATGAAACTTAGATACACAGATCGAGATTAATGTTATTAAACCTCAGGCCAAATAAAAAACCAAGACAACCGTGAAATGAAGCCGGTTTCGTAAAAATGAGTGGTTCATTGTAAATGTGTGCGTGTGAGCGTATGCACAGGCGGAGGTGTAGTTTTGGCATGCTTCACTGTATTGTTCGCAGCGCTATATAGTCTTGGATTTTTATTTAGTCTGAGTACGAAATCCTAATAATACAAAATGAAAAATAATTTATATGCTAGTTGATTCTTTGACATGGACTCATTAATACCCTAGAGTTATGTGATATTAAAAGGAGCACCTCGTTTATTACTAAGGCGATTAACACACGGCACCGCTCGACCGCGCGGTAGGAGCAGTTTGCGGTAGAAACGAGCACCGCTCGACCGCGCGGTCGGAAAACATGATCTCATGTCTGAGATCCGCTTCACCGCCTACCGCGGCGGTGCTCGGTGCCGTGTGTTAATCGCCTTACTGCTCTCAGCAGCTATGTATTAATATTTTTGAATTATTCATTGATTCGTCAAGGGTGCCCGTTTATTTTCTACTCGGAAGTTAATTAGATGAAACATTATTCTACAAAAGTACGAGTATTTATAAAATTAATAAATCCTTCTGGGTGATCTTTGAGAATGGAAAAAAGTAACTATTATATTTAGGGTTCTGTAGCTAAATAGTTATACTAAGTAGCCCTTATCGTCAAACTTTTTTGTCTGTCTGTCTGATTCATTTGTCGAAATGGTTTTAATGTTTATTTTAGTTCACTGTTACTTACCTACATAATAATGTTATTCCTGAAGGGTATGGCACCATTATGTTTAAGTTCCATGTTATAGGGGGCGAACCTAATGTCATCAACCGGGAACAATACAGACCCCGGGTTGCTATTGAGAAATTCCTAAAAGAAATACACAAAAAAAAAACGAGCAAGCCTTACAGTTGTCGCAAATGATGTGTAACATCTGACATCTTGGCTGACGATGTATGATATAAACAATATTCATCATCATCACCGTCATCGTCATCATTAACCATCAGGGTTGGTACCATCTGGCCGCCAACTCTAGTACCGCGCGCGCTCATTGGTCAAATCAAATAGCGCGCGCTTCCCCGGTTTCGTATTACAAACTTCCGTCCCTTTTACGAAATCAGTTCCACAAATTGCAGGAAAACGAGAGGAAAGATGTTTTGTAAGGGAAGCACAGTAGTGCGAGCATTCATAGTTATAGTTTAATCATAAAAAAAGTTTGATTAATTGATAAATGGGCATAACTTGTGATGAAAAATGTATAAACAGTAAAATTATATCTAAAACAAGCAGAATATCCTTAACTGCCCTTATGTATTAACTTAAGAGCCCTGTATCCTGTTTCATTGGTCTTCCTGTAACTTGGTCATTTCCCACCCAAATACTTATTTTACAGAAGGAAACTCATAAGATATGTACAGAATTAAGTAAAAGCCTTTGTTCTACAAAGTAAACGGTGTTATGTACCTACCATTTGCAGCTGCGTAGTGTAGTACCGAGCCTCCCATGCTCCTCCCTTGTCCCGGACGAGCTAACTGCGCAACCACCCGTTCGCCTTCAGCACCCCCTCCCCAGATAGGTACCCTAATATAACTGGTAACTTGTAATGAAATTGACCAAGGGTCATTCGCAACTTGCCCTATGGTGCAAATTAATAATTGTTTGAGAATCGTCCCCCGCGAGCCTTGCTCGATGAAGCGCCAACCCGCACCGAAGCTGAGCCTTTAGTTTTAAATTGCCCTATTTATAATAATCTATGTTTGATCCAGCCTGCCCTATCCTCCCCCCAGCGACGCCCTAAGCCGAGGTTCGTACCCCACAGGGTGTGCACTTAGCGAGCGCTTGCCTAGTTTTAATTAGCTTTAGTTTTGCCCCTGGCTGGAGGCTTTGAGTTTAACAGCTTAAGGCAGCCACAGGAAAGCCCGGTTAAGCAGCCACGACCTTAGTGGTCAAATGCGAGATGCACGAGACAAAAAAAAAAAAATTTGAATCGCAGTCGTCTCGAAAATCTCCCGTGAAACAGTACTTTTTTGCGTTCCGTGTACTCGCTGCTTCAATGTATCGCGCCGCGCTCATTTAGATATTAGTCTAGAAATATTTAATATTTTTGTGAGTTTAAGTAAATGTGTTTCTAGATTGGTTTCGTTTAAATATTTTCTTAGTGCGTAAGTCGTAATTGTATCTACCTTTTGTGATTATGATTATTGTATTCTGTGTAAAATTGAGACATTATAGTGTTATTTTACCTCGATTCGTGGTTTCATTCAAATTCAAAAGATATTTATTCAAACTAGGCTGAGAAATCAGCACTTTTCGAACGTCAAAATTACATAAAATAGTCCCCCAAAAACGCCCGCCCTTCACTACTTTCTAGTGCTTTAGCTGGGAAGAAGAAGTGGCGCAACAAACTCAGCTTTCATTCGAAAGCCTCCAAGCATAAAGGGCGTGCCCGTTTACATACATATACTCAGCTATAAAAGCTGTAACTCGGAAATCACAAATGATAAACTAGGCCCGTCGAAGTAAAAATAAATAGACAGTTGTGGCGGACAACTCCCGTCGCCAGCACATCACTAGCGCAAGCAGCAGACATCCCTACGCTCCTACTGTCCAGGCGTCGGCGGAGGTTCCGCGGTGCGAGGAGACAGAGGCGGGGGACCTGCAGTCAGTCGCCGTGCGTCCGTGCCAGTGCGCAACCAACCTTCCCAGCGCACGCCCACGTCGCTTTGCCTTCCGCTCGCACCTACGCATTCTTACGCTTTATCCTGTATAATTTCATACTTCTCGGTTCTCTATCTCGTTTAAATCTGTACATAATAATAAATACTGTAGCTACCATCATTTGAGCTTGCATTCGCGCTTACAAGTGAATAAACAAATATTGTGGAGTTACTGCGTTCATATTGGAGAAATATCCCCGTAGCGTAGTACCCATATTGGTGACCCGCCTGTGTGTGTTATAAGAACACGATCTCGAGCGCCGTTAGCAAGATGCCGACAGATGGAGATACGACGCCGACGCCCGGGTCCGGAGCGCAGCCGAAGGCCGACAATGCCCGCGACGCCTTCGTTTCCGGTTACGTCGACCATGTGGCCGTGCGGTTGCCGCCATTTTGGGCAGAAGACCCGGACGTGTGGTTTGCCCAGGTGGAGGCACAGTTTGCTGTTTCTGGTGTGAAGGATGACGCAACAAAGTTCAACCAAGTTGTTTCCCAACTGGAACAAAGGTATGTGAAGGAAGTGAAAGACCTCATAAAGAACCCGCCGCGCACAGAAAAATACGTAAAATTGAAGCAAGAACTTACGAAACGCCTCTCAATTTCTAGAGAACACCAGATAAGCCAGTTGTTGTCCCATGAGGAAATAGGTGATCGTAAGCCATCACAATTTTTACGTCACCTCAAAACCCTGGCCGACGGAGGGATTTCAGATGAATTTTTGCGCAACATGTGGTCAAGCCGACTCCCGCAGCACGTGCAAGCCATCATTATGTCTCAGGCTTCCGCTAGCCTCGATGACGTGGCAGAGCTTGCGGATAAAATTTGCGAGGTATCCCCATCATCACACCAGGTAGCCAGCACCTCTTTTAATGTTGACAGTTTATTGCAGCGCATAGACCAAATGGTTACGTCACGCATCCAATCAGAGTTGTCACGACAGATTTCCCAGCTTACCGGAGATCGTGGTCGTAAATATGGACGCTCTGCCAGCCGTCCTTCAGGACGATCGAGGAGCAGCGGTCACAGCCGAGACCGGAAACCAGGTATGTGCTGGTACCATAACATTTTTGGCGATAAAGCACGTAAATGCACATCTCCGTGCAACTTCAAATCGGAAAACTCCCACGGCAGTCAGTAGAAGCGGCCGAAGACTGTCAGACTACCAGCCGCCTATTCGTCACAGACAGGAAAACCAAGGTACAATACCTAATCGATACCGGATCTGACCTTTGTGTACTGCCACGTCGGTTTCTACGTCAAGCTAGAAATCCTACCGACTACAGTCTCACAGCAGCAAACGGCACCGTTATTCACACATACGGCACTTTGAATTTACACCTAGACCTGGGACTGCGGCGAGATTTTACTTGGAATTTTGTGGTAGCAAACGTGGACAAGCCTATCCTTGGCGCTGATTTTATCTCACATTATGGCCTTCTTGTTGATTGCAGAAACAGTCGGTTACTAGACAGCCTGACCACATTGTCTACAGCAGGGTCGCTCAGAAAATGTCACGTGTCAAGCATCAAGGTGATTTCCGGTAACAGTGAGTACCATCAGCTATTGACTCAGTACCCTACCTTAACAAAACCATCTGGTGTATACCGAGAGATCAAACACTCGACTGTACATTACATCCGCACCACGCCAGGCCAACCAGTATTCTGCAGACCACGACGACTTGCACCGGATCGTTTGAAGATAGCCAAGGAACAGTTTGATGGAATGGTTCGCGATGGTACTGCTCGCCCTTCGGACTCACCTTGGGCATCTGCACTGCACCTGGCACCCAAAAAGGATGGTTGGAGACCCTGCGGAGACTACCGTGCCCTCAATGCACGCACAATTCCGGACAGGTATCCCATCAGGCATATTGAGGACTACTCCCACAGGCTAGCAGGATGCAAATTGTTCTCCAAACTCGACCTGGTGAAGGCGTATAACCAAATTCCAGTTTTCCCAGAGGATATCCCGAAAACGGCGATCACGACACCGTTCGGTATGTTTGAATTTCCATCCATGTCATTCGGACTACGTAATGCAGCACAGACTTTCCAGAGATTCCTTGACGAAGTGCTTCGGGGCCTGGATTTCTGTTATTCATACATCGATGACATTCTGCTATTTTCCAGAAGCGAGAGAGAGCACCTGGACCATCTCCAGCAGGTTTTTGAGCAACTACACAAACATGGCTTACTCATCAACGAGGGCAAGTGCAGTTTTGGCCAAAAAGAGGTAACATTTCTAGGGTACACCATTACTGAAAACGGCACGCGCCCCATGGAAGACAAGGTGCAGGTCATACGGGATTACCCACCTCCAAAAACCGTCAATGGCTTACGCAGATTTTTAGGGATGTTAAATTTTTACAGGCGATTCATCCCTCATGCCGCTGAAGATCAAGCTCCTCTACACAACATGCTCGCTGGACCTAAGGTGAAAGGCACACAACCACTCACCTGGACAACAGAGTCCCTTCAAGCTTTTGACACCTGTAAGGCCAGTATAGTCAAATCTACATTACTGTCTCATCCAGTCCATAACGCACCACTTGCTCTCGTCACTGACGCCTCATCAACTACGGTAGCATCAGTTCTCCAACAGCTGGTAAACGAGGAGTGGCAGCCACTCGCTTTCTATTCCAAAAAGATGAATAAAGCTCAACAAAAGTACAGCGCTTATGACAGGGAGCTGTTAGCTATTTATGAAAGCGTGAAACACTTTCGTCACATGGTCGAAGGTAGGCATTTTGTGATTTATACTGACCATAAGCCTATCACATTTGCTTTTGATCAGAAGGATCGTCACTGCTCGCCGAGACAGTTCAACCATTTGGACTACATCTCTCAATTCACGACGGACATCAGACACATCCCTGGTAAGGACAACATTCCAGCTGACACTCTCTCTAGGATCGAGGCCATTTCTTCACCTCCCGACACAGCTACACTGGCACACATACAGCGGGGTGACACAGAATTGCAAGAACTCATTTCCTCGAGTTCTTCTTCCCTGAAAATAGAGAAAGTCCCTGTGCCAGGTACCAGTTACACACTCTATTGTGATGTCTCTCTGTCGAGGCCTCGTCCTTATGTCCCTAAGGAGTTGCGTCGACAGATCTTCAATTCTTTTCACTCCATGAGCCACCCAGGAACCAAATCCAGCATCAAACTCATCACAGAAAGGTTCGTCTGGCCCTCCGTGCGCAAGGATTGTCGTGCCTGGGTCAGAGCCTGCGAAGCATGCCAAAGAAGTAAGGTACAACGTCACACTTCTTCCCCTTTGAGCAACTTTAAATTACCAGGAGAGCGGTTTAGCCACGTCCACATAGATTTGATTGGCCCACTCCCTTCTTCAGACGACTACAAATACTGTCTCACAGCCATTGATCGTTATACCCGCTGGCCAGAGGTTCTTCCTCTCAAAAACATCACAGCGGAAACAGTGGCAAAAGGTTTTTGCGACACCTGGATCTCACGCTTTGGTTGTCCACAGATTTTGACATCAGACAGAGGCCGCCAGTTTACATCCCACCTTTTCAAGGCTTTGACAGATCTCTGTGGAGTCCAGCTACGCCACACAACTTCCTACCACCCAGCAGCGAACGGCATGGTCGAGAGGTTACATCGCACCCTGAAGGCAGCGATCATGGCGCATGGCGAGAAGAGATGGACGGATATACTACCCGTGGTTCTCCTCGGCATCCGAACAGCGTGGAAAGAAGACCTGAAATGCTCAGCAGCCGAGATGGTATATGGTGAGCCATTGATGATCCCTGGTGAGTTCATGCACTCTACTAAATCACAGATAGTTTCACAACCTGATTTCGTGTCTCAACTACGAGCCCACATGTCTGAGCTCAGACCTCAACCCGCTTCTAGACATACTAATAAATCAGTTTTCGTTCATGAAGACCTACAAAAATGCACACACATTTTTCTCCGCAAAGATGCCTTACGTGGGGCACTACAAGCACCGTATACAGGACCACACAAAGTGATATCAAGAACAGATAAGACCGTCACTGTTGAATTAAATAGAGGACCAGTGACTGTCTCAATTGATAGATGTAAACCAGCTTACATCCAAGCCAATAACGATGTTGTCATTCCTGACAACCCCAACCCTTCTCCCTGTTCTAATCAAAGTCCTATTCCTAAAACCACTCGTTCGGGACGCATTGTCAGGTTTCCTGATTTCTATTCCGCAGGACATTAAGACTCCAAAGGGGGTGGTGTGGCGGACAACTCCCGTCGCCAGCACATCACTAGCGCAAGCAGCAGACATCCCTACGCTCCTACTGTCCAGGCGTCGGCGGAGGTTCCGCGGTGCGAGGAGACAGAGGCGGGGGACCTGCAGTCAGTCGCCGTGCGTCCGTGCCAGTGCGCAACCAACCTTCCCAGCGCACGCCCACGTCGCTTTGCCTTCCGCTCGCACCTACGCATTCTTACGCTTTATCCTGTATAATTTCATACTTCTCGGTTCTCTATCTCGTTTAAATCTGTACATAATAATAAATACTGTAGCTACCATCATTTGAGCTTGCATTCGCGCTTACAAGTGAATAAACAAATATTGTGGAGTTACTGCGTTCATATTGGAGAAATATCCCCGTAGCGTAGTACCCATACAGTTACTAATAACAACAATAAAAACCATGGTCAGCAAGATGACCAGTCACCAATTGAGTCGTTGAGTCATTGAGTGTTGTACCTTAACGACACCCGCCTACAACACCTGACTCCCCGATATCCAACATGTTTGATTGCAGGAAAGCGAGACGTAAGATATTACAGCTCATTCACACGGGATCCGTCTATGACGATTCGTCAAAAAAAAATGATACGTCATGACGGATGCACGTTCACATTGCATATGGAAACGAGTTTATCGCGATTCGTCAAAATATCCGAATAGATGTTTACAGTTGATTCGTGTTCAGAATTCAGTCTTGGACGGGGGCTTCAGGGGATCCTTCACAAAAAAAATCACGATTCATGTTTTATGACGAACGTGATTTTTAAAAGACGATGCGTGATTTAAGACCTGTCCGTCATTTTTCACGATTCGAAAAGAATTGCCACCGTTTAAATAAACGAATCGTTAAAAAACAAGAATCGCTCTCGTACGACCCTTTACACTAAAGATAAACTACAAAAGTAATGAACTACGTATTTCCTTATTTGAAGCACGTATTTCGACATGAAGTAGAAACATAATTTTCCTCACTTCAAAAGCAACACATAATATTTAAGTAGATATCTCTTCACCTTTCGTCACTCCCAAATGAAATTCCGATGTCACGCATACAAAATGGGTTTCAGACCAGCTCTTAGTATTACTAACCCCTAGAGATAACTACGGCAGCATTAAGATATTCGGTGTAAAATCTTCAGTGCAAAGAAAACGGTTTAAAGCTATCGTTTACAAGCCATCAAGCACCATTAAGTTACCCACATCTAACTTGTCGATCTTGTTTACTTAGCAACGTTTTTCTAAGTAGACGAGATCCCTCTTTTTAACCGACTTCAAAAAAAAGAGAAGGTTCTCAATTCGACGGTATGGTTTTTTTTTTTTTTTTTTTTTGTATGTTTGTTACGCGATTACTCCGCCAATTATGAATTGATTTTGATAATTCTTTTTTTGTTTGGTAGGGCATACTTCAGAAGTGGTCCCATATAAATTTGGTCAAGATCTGATGACGGATTTTTGAGTTAGCTTCAATAATACATATTTTTCCCATCTAGCATATATGGATGATATTCTAATAGTTCCTGTCACTGTAATTTACTTAGTATTAAAAATTTTGTGGGGGTTTTGTGTAGGTACCACAACAAAAAAGTGAAAAATAAACACTTTTTCGCAAAAAATAAAACCGACTTCCAAAAAAAAACACTACAAAGTGAAAAATAACTTTGATTTCGGAAGTCGGTGGCAAAAAAAACTAAAATAAAAAACCCAAAACACCGACTTCCGAAATCAAAGTTATTTTTCACTTTGTAGTGTTTTTTTTTTGGAAGTCGGTTTTATTTTTTGTGAAAAAGTTTTTATTTCTGAATCGTTACCAGTGGCCCACTAGAACGAACGCGCGACGTAAACGTTATGTAACTTCGAAAGATTTCAAAATTTATAATACGTGTTTTGAACATTATATTATCTTAATTTTTTTATTCATATAGATACATAAATCGTTTATTTAGTGCACACAGAAAACAGCACAGCATACAAAAGCACGATTAAATAATGACTAATTAGCTATTAGGAAATAGCTGCAAGGTGCCAATATACAAACAAATAAAAAAGGAAGAAAACTAGACATTGTGATGATACTATTGGCATTCATATGTATGGGTGATAATAATTGTAGGTATTAATTAATTAGGGTTTTCATGAAAATTTACGCCACCAATTGGCGCCACTTTGACAAGAGGTCTTCCATTTTGACATTGAATTTATAATAAATGATGACGTTTATCATTAGTTTCATTCACGACTAACGAAAATATAGGCGCTCTGACGGTTTCAACAGGTGCCCGGACCTGACGTCTCAGTGCTGACACCTAGTGGTTTCAGAACGTCGTTTCAGAAAACCCTCATTGTTGAGTGTTTTCGGTGCAATTCTGTAAGACCACTGAAAACTCAATAATGTCAATTTAAAAGTGATTTCAATAGGATTACCGCATTCGAGTACTTCGACTGGTTTTGGTAATCAATCTGCCTAGCCTTTTCTCAGGTTTATAATTATTTTGTATGCATTTGATACATAACCTGTATAGCTAAACATGTGTACTGTAGATTAATACCTGACTGTAACAACCTTTACAACATGTTTAAGGCAAATAAAGACATCTTATCTTATCTTCCATTCAGCCTAATACCAGTATTTTACATGACGCGACTGCCTATCTGACCTCCACAACCCAGTTATTGGGTAACACGAAACCCCTTGATAAGACTGGTTGTCAGACTTCTGGGCTTCTGACTACCCGTAACGACTGTCAAAGATCTACGAATGACGCCGGGACCAACGGCTTAACGTACTTTTCGGGCACGGAGCGGTCACGATATGTAATGGATGGTCCCCCATCCACGAAGCGCCCGCAGCAAGCGTAGCTTAACTTTTTATCGACCCATGCGGCTGTTATCATTTAGCCACGAGCCCATACTGCTAACGGTTACTATTATTATTAAATTCATTTCAGACTGACAGTCAAGCAACAACGAAACGTACCTATGTGCTGAAACCGTAAACTATCGTAAGTAAATAGATTGTATTGTGTAAGGCCGCGTCCTATTATCGGTGGCGGTGATCTCTCGCGTCCGGCTCTGATCCAGGCCATGGTACGGAGCGAGAGGGCATGGTAGGCCGTCACCTCATTCTGCGAAGCAGTAATGCTCGCAAAGGAGGAGGCGGAACGCGTGAGGGAGAGGCAAATTTCGTGCCCTCACGCCCCTAGCCGCCGCAGGAGGAGACGCCTTGAACGTTGGGAATCTATAGCCGATTCCCGGCCACCGTAGGTGCGGGCTTGCGGACGGTGAGCAATGGGTAGCACGCTGTCCGATAGAACTCCCACATTTCGCCAGTTATGTTTTAATCCCATGGCACAAATCCAGACTCCGGGTGGCTATTGAGAAATTCCTGTTAGAAAAACCTGGTAACACTTTGCCTGACCTGGAAATCGAACCCATGACCTCATGCTCAGCAATAACCACTGTCCATTCCAAGGTTGCCTGGAAGAGATCGCGGAAAGCGATAAGGTCGCCCATTGTATATTTTCTAGTTTTTTTTTTTTTTTGTTATGTACTTTTGTGGTGTACAATAAAATATATATAAATAAATAAATAGCACTTGCAACCACTAGACCAACGAGGCAGGCAGGCGATTTATTATCATCTAGCTATGCGCCGCGGTTTCACCCCCATAAGTCTCTATCCCGTGGGAATACATGTACAAATTTATAATTTACAAACACTGTGTCCTAACCCCGCCAGGCCATGGCCCTATCCATGTGCAAAATTTCGTCCAAATCCGTTCAGCCGTTTTAGCGTGAAAGCGTAATTAACAAACTCACTTTCGCATACAAATATTAGTTAGGATCTATGACGCAAAGGTTTAACGTTATGTCGATTACCTACCTATACCAGTTGCTGTAATATTTGGTAATCTAATATGTAGGATCAATCAAAACCCTGTTATGGTTTCGATATGCAAACTACGACTAGGACAGTCATAATCGTAAACAATATTGGCTTTCTCGTTACGTTTGATGTTAAGAAATTATTGATGTATACGATTTATAGGATTACATGAGTGAATATCAATTTCAAGGCCATCAGATATGTACATGTCGAAGTTAGGCGGGCATTCATTTTTCCCTTGCCTTCGCCTGTCATTTGTGTAGATCTTTAAGAGGGAACAGGGCTATACAAATTTATTCCCCTTTTTTCTTCCTGAATAATGCCTCAAGAGCAATACTTTTTTTTAATATAAAATCAAGGTCTACTGTAGACACGTCCCTGTTATTTCCTTTTTTTTCAGCAACTTAAAGTTATTGGTAAAGAAAATATGACCCTCCAAAAATTACAATAATCCCCTATTTTTACCGCTGTGATTAGAGGACTACCATACAAATTCGAAAAGTTTTTAAAATAAAAGAAAATGATAGGAACCTTTCTTAAAAATTGTGTGTGAAAAATAATTGAATTGGCTCAGTTTTCGAGGAGAAAAAAGGGGAATACGAAACGTCAATCTCGTCGAAATTTTTGATGTAATCTGTCTGAGCTGCAGCTGTCCCTATCGCTCTCTAGAGGGGTAGACTTGAGGTAAGAGACAGCAATAGTTTCTTCAAATACCTATTTTTCAAACTACTCGCAGGCCCTGTTCCCTTGGGTGCTTGGACAGGAAACCTCCCCGTATGCCTGTGGGCTGGAATTCCCTTCGGACGCGTCCGGGGGGAAGGCCAGTCTTTAGGACGGTGCACCCTGGGATGCGGGCAATGTCTCCCCATTAGGTACTGTGTACCTAAGGGGTCTCGTTGTCTGCATGCCAATATCCTGTCGGAGGAACGCTCTAACGTGTACTCGGAGAGAGCACACGTTGAGCAGCGTTCGAGTACGGGCCCGGCGTGCACTAACACTGCCGTCGGGCAGGCAGGAGGAAGCCTTCTGCCACCGTTGGTCTCGTAGCCCTGAAGAGTGTCAAGGTCATGTCTCTGGCACTTGACGGGGGTCGAGGGTCTTGGCTTAACCGCCCGGACCGCGAGGAAGAAATCCTCTATAAAAAATTACCCCAAACCTCCAAGCGGCGGCGCACCGTGAGGGAGGTTGTAAGCTTGACTAATGGGTAGCTATTAGATAATTAGTCGCTAGTGCGAACCACTATTTTTTGAGTCAATAAAATATGTTAAATACTCGTGGGAACGCCAGCCCAGCCACGCTGGAGAATCCCTCTACCGAAGAGGAAAGCAACCCTGTAGGGACGAGCACCGTGGCGGCCCCTACAGATTCGGCAGGCGGTGAGCCGGATGCCGCTGGTGGCTCCAAATCGGAGCAAGCGGCCAGGTTTGCGGAGGCTGTGGCTGCCGCTATCAAGGGTTTGGCCTTGAAGAGGACTCAGTCCTCTAAAGACAAGGCCATACCCGCGGTCATGGCCTCTATTTTGGCGGCAGCGGAGGCCTATCACCTCAGACCTCCGTCGGCGGGATGTCCGAGATGCGGGCGGAGGTCGCCCGCTTGACAGCCGCCATGGAGCTTCTCCGAAAGGAGAACGAGGAGCTCCGAGCGGACCTAGCCGGGCTCCGAAGAGCCGGCCCTTGTGAGGTGCCGCAGGGGAGGAAACAGCATGGGCAGGGACAGCCCGTGCCTGCGGAGGACCGGGTTTTGACCCTGGTGAGGCAGGAGATGGCTTCTTTGCGGTCTCGTTTCTCCGCGTTAGAAGCCATCGTCCTGCGCCCTCCTCTAGCGGCAAGCGGGCCGGCCTCTGTCCAACAGAAGACGGCGTCGTATGCCACCACCGCAGCTGCCTCGGCCAAACCAGGCTCGTCGGGGCAGAAAAAGGGCGGGGCGGCTACACAGGCGACGAAGGCCCCGGCCGCGGCGGCGAAGGCCTCGGCTGCGGCGGCGAAGGCCCCGGCTGAGGCGGCAAAGGCCCCGGCCCCAGCGGCGAAACGGCCGCCCCCGCCTCCTCTTAATTCTACTCCGGCTGACGCTGAATGGCAAGTAGCCGGAGAGAAGAGGAAGGCGGCTAAGGCAAAAAGGTGGGCCAAAAACAAAGAGAGGAGGCAGCGGCGCAAGGAACGAAGCGTCGCGGCTAGGCTCCGCGCCCCGAATTCCGCAGCTGTAGTTATAACGCTACAGCCAGAGGCGGAGAAGAAGGGCGTGTCCTACCGCGACGTGCTCGCCAAGGTGGCGGCGGCGGTGGATCTAAAGGAGATTGGAGCCGCTGATGGCATCCGGGTGAGGGTCACTGCGACTGGGGCCCGGATGCTGGAGGTCCCCGGTGCGGCTAGCGGCCCGGCCGCTGACGCTCTGGCCGAAAGGCTTAGGGCGTCCTTAAATGCGGACGAGGCCCGAGTGTCCAGGCCCACCAAATGCGCTGACATGCGTATTCAGGGCTTGGACGACTCTGTGACGGAGGGACAGGTGGTGGCCGCTGTTGTTAGGACTGGGGGGTGCTCTGCCGAGCAGGTTAGGGCAGGCTCTCTGCCGCGGCCTTGACGGGGTCGCCACCGTCTGATGGCGAACGCGGTGGGGCCGCAGGGGAAGAGTGTCGGTATAGCGTAGGCCGCTCTCCCTATCCTCTGCGGCCGAAAATTGGTAGACGGCGGGGCCAATGACCTGACCCGTCGAAGAGGGGCCAAGGGCGCCTAGACAAGGGGCTGTCTGGCGCCCATGTGCTGGTTTGGTCCCTGGGTTGGTCACGGCGTGCCATGTGTTCTGGTGCGCCGGTGATTAAGGAGGAGGGGCCCGCTGCGGCGGGATGGCACCAGTCGGGGGTTGTGGAGGATTTTTCGTTCCCGCGACCCCCGGCGTAGGTGTGAGACTGAACACCGGGGTGGTTTTTAGTCAGTAAGAGTCTGACAGACCCCTCCGCTCGCCCCAGGCGGAGGACATCCATGAGGATTTTCCACCCCGGAACAAATTATTGTTGGGCTGGGTGTCCGCGCAGGTCAAACTGCTGGAAACCAGACCTCTGAGGTGCTACCGCTCCCACGTGGTTGCCACGTGGGAGCTAAATGCACCTCGGAGGTGGACCGCAGTGGTCACTGCTACCGCTGTGGTCAGCCCGGTCACAAGGCCGGCTCCTGCGAAGCCACGCCGCATTGCGTCGTATGTGCGGCGGCTGGCAAGCCAGCCGGCCACCGGATTGGGAGCAAGGCCTGCGCTCCACCCACCAAGGCTAGAGGCAAGCCACCTGCCACCGCCGTCACAGCCGCAACCGCCACCACCACCGCCGTTGCCGCCACCACCGCCGTTGCCGCCTCCACAGCCGTCGTCGCCGCCGCAGCCGCCGCGGCAGGGCCCTCACAGGGGGCTCAGGAGGGGGCTGACATGGAGTGCCAATAATGGCCCCATTTCGCCTCCTCCAGGCGAACATCAACCACTGCGCCGCAGCTTAGCATCTGTTGCTCCAGAGCATGGCGCAGTGGTCGATTAACATCGCCGTGGTCGCTGAGCCGTACTTTGTCCCGCCCAGGGATGACTGGGTGGAGGACCTTAGCGGCTCAGTGGCCCTAATTTCGTCGGCCGCCGCCGGTACCCCGTCCCTCAAGGCTGTTAAGAGAGGATGGGGTTGCGTTGCAGCACGGTTTGGGGAGATTGTCGTGGTAGGGACATACTTCTCCCCGAACCGAACTCTCGCCGAGTTCCACAACTCCCTTGCGGAGTTGAGAGTCGTCGTCGTCGGGTTCTGTTCCCTGCCCGTGTTCGTCCTCGGGGACTTCAATGCCAAGAATGTGGCTTGGGGTTCCCGGTATACGGATACACGGGGCAGGATGGTGGAGGATTGGGCGCTGGAGACAGGCCTGGTCATCCTTAACCGGGGTTCTGTCCCCACGTGTGTGCGGATGCGGGGTGAATCAGTGGTGGACATCTCGTTCGCCAGCCACGCTCTGTCGCCGCGTGTCATTGACTGGCGCGTCATGGAGGGGGTGGAGACGTATTCCGATCACCGGTACATCCGGTTTGACGTCTCCGCTTTGGGCTCCTGCCCAATCTAGGGGTCCAAACGCCTCCTGCCGGAGGCTATACGCGGGGATCGTGCGGTCCATAGCCCTGTACGGGGCACCGGTGTGGGCGCATTCGTTGAGGCGGCGGCCTGCCCGCTGGTTGAACGCGTCCCAGAGGGTCATGGCCACCCGGCTGGTCCGGGGATACCGCACGGTCTCCGGTGAGGCGGCGAGCCTCCTTGCCGGATTGCCGCCATGGGATCTGGAGGCAAAAGTCCTCGCGCATATTTGGGAGTGGCGCGAGGAGGCGAAACGCCGGGGCTTGACTCCGATGCCGCGAGAAATCGCGGCACAGCGGACAGAGCTCCGACGGGATCTCATGGCAGCATGGAGAGTGCGATTGTCGCAACCCAGTGCTGGGCACGCCACTATTGCGGCGATAAGTCCCCTCTTTGAGGAGTGGCTGGAGAGGCGCCACGGCGTCCTCACCTTCCGCCTGACGCAGGTCCTCACCGGACACGGCTGTTTCGGGAGGTACCTGTTTCAGATAAGGCGGGAGGAAACGCCCGGGTGTCATCACTGCGTGGATCGCCCGGAGGACACGGTGGAGCATACGGTGGAGGTATGCCCGGCTTGGGCAGAGCACTGCCGTGTCCTCGTGGAGGCGATCGGTGGCGGGGATCTCTCGCGTCCGGCCCTGGTCCAGGCCATGGTACGGAGCGAGAGGGCATGGGTGGCCGTCACCTCCTTCTGCGAAGCAATAATGCTCGCGAAAGAGGAGGCGGAGCGCGTGAGGGAGAGGCAAATTTCGCGCCCTCACGCCCCTAGCCGCCGCAGGAGGAGACGCCCCGGGCGTCGGGAATCGATCGCGGATTCCCGGCCACCGTAGGCGCGGGCTTGCGGACGGTGAGCAATGGGTAGCTCGCCGTCCGGTAAGGACCAAGCCCGGGTCGACGGCGCGTTGTGTTCCACGCGCGCCTCAAAGAGATGTCAGAGAATGAAGGGGTCCGATGAGACCATTGCCTACCGGGGTTGCGGGAAAGTCCGAAAGGGATACCGTGGCCCCCTGGCATTGCACAGGCAAGAGAAGGAACACGGGTGGGTTTTAGTCAGTAAGAGTCTGACACGCCCTCCCGCTCCACCCAGAGCGGGAGGAGTCATTTGATGATTTCCCACCCAAAAAAAAAAAAAAAAGGCCCTGTTCCCTCTTAAAGCTGCTTCCAGATATATTGTTTTGTCCGTACCGTACCTCCGTTTCGTATCAGCGTCGCGATCCAAAAACTCTGGACGTGTCGGCGCCGTATCGCCTTTAAACGGGGTGAAAAAACCGATTCGCAATGGATCGGAGCGTACCTGTATCCGTATTGAGACGGCGTACCACCGTACCGTACCGAACAAGCGTCCAAACTAGCGTAGGTACTTGGATCGCGACGCTGATACGAAACGGAGGTACGGTACGGACAATAGAACACATCTGGACGCAGCGGCGATGATCATTACGTTAATTTACTGTATAATTTTGGGATCATGTGAATTCATGTGGCAGTCCATACTGCATTTGTTTTTACCAGTATGAATAGTGGAATGATAAGGTGTTATCCCAACATTTTACTGTAAAATATCGTGCTGATCATCGCCGTGTGCACGGGGCCTAGCAGTCGTTACAACCGGCCCGATCAAGGGGTAATGTGTTACCCAGTAACTGGTTGACTAGGTCAGATAGGCAGGCGCTTTATGTAAAATACTGGTATTCCGCTGCAACCAGATAGACTGGAACATAGTATAAATATGGACAGTAAGGAAACCAGGCCTATTTGTTAAAATAATTATCTAACCTCCATTTTGAAAAAAAGATCGTGGTGACCACTTGTATAGATACACTTGATAGCACCGCGACAATCGCTCGGGGTCTCGCCAATGAGCGCGTCTGTGTGAGTGTGCTATTTTGAGCGTTCACTACGTAGTTTCTGTACTGTCCATATTTGTACTGTGACTGGAAGTAGACCCCCAACATAATTTGGAAAAAACTACGCAGATGATGAGACAAAATAGATTTTTTACCATTGGTATAAATTCCGATCACGAAGAAACAGGAAATTTCAGGTACAATAATAAATCTTCATAAAAAATATCTGGATTGAAATGGCTGGTGAATATTAATAAAGCAAATTCATAGAATAACATTGGAAATTACTCCACAGAATCTTGAATAGCGATTTACAGCATTTTCATTGCAGTCGGATTGTTCCGTCCGCTATTTTATTGGACATTTAATTATTGTTTACGGTACTTCATTGGTGGCACAAATTATTCAGACAGGGTATTCAGGTGATTTCGACTTAAATGACGAAAGCATTTGTTGTAATACAGTGTCCATGTTATGGCAAAGAAATTATAAAATCCCAGGGTCGTTCGCAAATTTCGCGCCCTCACGCCCCTAGCCGCCGCAGGAGGAGACGCCCCGGGCGTCGGGAATCGATCGCGGATTCCCGGCCACCGTAGGCGCGGGCTTGCGGACGGTGAGCAATGGGTAGCTCGCCGTCCGGTAAGGACCAAGCCCGGGTCGACGGCGCGTTGTGTTCCACGCGCGCCTCAAAGAGTGTCAGCGAGTGAAGGGGTCCAATGAGACCATTGCCTGCCGGGGTTGCGGGAAAGTCCGAAAGGGCCCCCTGGCATTGCACAGGCAAGAAAAGGAACACGGGTGGGTTTTAGTCAGTAAGAGTCTGACACGCCCTCCTGCTCCACCCAGAGCGGGAGGAGTCATTTGATGATTTCCCACCCAAAAAAAAAAAAAAAAAAAATGGTCGTTACAATTTTTACTACTGTTTCGTTGCAGAATTTATTTTACTTCGTGACATGGTTTGTATCATTGTACAATTTTTTTGATGTGTAACATCTTTTCTCTCGATTTCCTGCAATCTGTGGGAGTGATTTCGTGAAAAGGGACGGAAGTGTGTAACAGGAAGCCGGGGAAGCGCGCGCTATTTGATTTGACCAATGACGTGCTAGAGTTGGTACCAACCCATTTACCGAGAGGTTGCAAACAGGACAATCATGATTATGATGAATATTTTTTATAACATAGGTATATACCAGTTTTAAGTGTTCACTTCTGTCGGCCAATGAAAGCGCGCAGTGCTAGAGTTGGCCGTCAGATGGTACCACCCTTTTTTTGAGAGGTTGGTACTGTCAACCAAGATGTCAGATATTACACATCATATACGACTATTGTAAGGCTCTTTTTTTTTTTCATTCTCTGTTATTTTTGACAATGTTCTCTTGTAGACATTTTAAATAGGTCACTTCATCAGTCTTTTAACAAACTTACATTTTATTCATCTAACTAAAGTGTGACAACCCTGACATATTTTATTACCATCCGTAAGTACCGTACTGACTCAAAATACATTTTACAAAGATTAACCCAAAACTCCTCCGCCGAACCTTCTCCGTTTTCGCTTAGTTCGTTAATTGCTGCTCACGTTAAAATTCAATTTTAATACTATTAACAAAAGCCCACTTTGTTGAATTCTCCGTAAAAAATATTTAACTTAATTTCAACTCCTCTGCGTAGTTAGTAGTACTTGGAATTCTTCGAGACATCTACACTATAATATAAAAGAGAAATATATTTGTATTTTTGTTTGTAATGAATAAAGTCAAATACTACTGGATCGATTTTAAAAATATTTATCCAATACACAGTTTCTTTATCACTGAGTAACATAGGCTATAGGTAATTTCTTTCTTTCTTTTCCTTTTTTTTTTTTTTTTTAAACCGCGAAGCCGCTGGTGGAGTTAGTAGTTCATTAAAATACCTACTCTTAAAGCAAATGAATTTAACGATTGGAAAGAAATTAATTTATAGAACACTAGCTGCACCCCTAGGTTTCACCCGAATAAGTCTCGATGCCGTGAGAATATTGGGATAAAAAGTATCCTATGTCCTAACTCGGGTTAAGGTCTACCTATGTGCTAAAATTCATCCAAATCCATTTAGCCGTTTTAGCGTGAAAGCTTAACAAACAAACATCCCTACCAAAAATAAAATCTTTTCTCTTTGAAATATTAAGTTTATAAAGACGACACGTAAAAAGTATCATTTATTTAAAATACATCTGCTACTGTATATGAAAACTCACTTTCGAATACAAAAACCAAACTTCTTTCTCATGTTCAGAAATTCATTCGCCAAGAGTTGTGATTGAAAATATGATTAGGTGAGGCACCCTAAGGTTGAATAAGAAGAAAGAAAATACGTTTATTTGCAGTAAACATGACGCAAAAAAAGAACACATACGCGAAAAGTACAAATTGGGGGAAAATATGCGTCACATCCACGCAAAACGGCCATCGCTCAGATACTGCGACCCTATGCGGGATGAGACCCACCGCTGGTTTTCAGGGACAGCCGAATGTCACTTGAACGTCATACATAATACAGACAATTGGATAGTTTCAACATTTGTGAAGTTTCAATTTACTGGTATTTGTTAAAAGTGGGGTTTGGATTTACGAGATCGACTACTCCTAAATAATAGCACTATTTGAGTTTAACAAATACAGTGGTTTTCTAAAAGGCATGTTTCCTATAATGTTATGTTTCAATATGGCCTCAATCAAACGCGTCATAAATCTAAAGTGATATTAATTACCAACGTGCGCAAATATAATAATCAATTTCGATGTTCTACCGCTTAAAACTGAAGTGGTATTCAGTGTTAAAAAATTACATATCCAAATATATTTCCACTGAAAAACCTAAATGAATTTAAATTGGCGATGTTCAAAAGAAAACCTAATCATTTAACTAGTAAAGACGAAATTGAAAACTATTAAGGAATTTGATTCAATTTTAGGGTGAAAGTACAATCAATTGAAAATCAATAAATGTTTAATGCCCCATCGACTGTGGCGGCCATTTTGCAAAATTTTGCAAAACTGTGACGCGACGTGGGTGGTCCCGGGCCCGTCGGGACCCGGGTGATTAAAACGATGATATCTCTAAAATTACGATAGGTAGCTCTCTTCAAGTTATGTTTTAGGTATCTTTATTAAATTAGATAACAGATTATGTATAGATTAGGTCCACTTTTGTTTTCTAATAAGATTAATAAGATATCAATTCTAGTTAGAATCTAGTTTTTTTTTGTTTTTTTACTAAAATCGTTTTAATTACAAAATAGAACCATTATTCAGACTTTGACGGAGTTAATATGTCTTTCTCATTTCGTTTTCTAGACTCTGTGCAAGTATAAACGAGATAGGCACAGTTTTAATATGCCAATTAAGTCAAAAATATGGCACAGATAAAACGCCGGGTCCGCAGTGGACCGGCGGCCACAGACAGAGCCCCAAATTTTTACGAATTTTTACGGTCCACTACGGACCTGCCACAGTTGGGGGCAAAGCAAAAGCATTAGAACAACGAGTCTTGCTCCAATGATAGCAAGTGCAACTGCTGAGTGAGAGGTTGGGTTCGATACTTAAAAGTCAGGCAAAGTGTTATTCTGCCGTTGTTGCGGGAAAGTCTGACGGGGTTGCGGGAAAGTCCGAAAGGGATACTTTAGGCCCTGGCAACGTACAGGCAACTGAAGAAACACAGGTGGGTTTTAGTAAGAGTCTCACACGCCCTCCCGCTTCGCCAAGAGTGGAAGAAGTTATTTGATAATATCCGACCCAAAAAATAAAATAAACAGTGTTAATGAGTTTTTCCATTAATCACTCACACATGGCGCTGAGCAAAAACTCTGAAACGTACAATTCCCTTGGAGTGGCTTTGAATATTTCGTGTTTACAGCGCACACAGAATTTTTTTTTTACAGCCTTTTTTCTTGTATTGACAGAAAGCCATTGAAATTCCCGATATTTTTGATAGGTGGTGTTGCGTTATTAGGAGCATAGTAAAATAATTATACAGGGTGATTAGAAGCTGGGTGCAAAGCTTTATGGCGAAGATAGTACAGACAATTCGGTATGTAAAGTAAAAATTTACCTATGTTGATTCCAAAACCATTTCGAGATTTTAGGTTTGTAAGCCTTATTTTTCTATTTTTAGGTCTTAAAATTTTAAGATCGTATTTATTTTCACAAAAATTCTTAAAATCACTTGACTTTTACTTGACCTTTAAATGACGTCAAAAAGTACCCTGTATAAGAAACTTTCAGTGCCTCTTGTAATAAAATTTTGTACGTGTCAAGCGTCAATGTCATAAAACCGACTTCCAAAAAAAAAACACTACAAAGTGAAAAATAACTTTGATTTCGGAAGTCGGTGGCAAAAAAACGAAAATAAAAAACCAAAGACACCGACTTCCGAAATCAAAGTTATTTTTCACTTTGTAGTGTTTTTTTTTGGAAGTCGGTTTTATTTTTTGTGAAAAAGTTTTTGAAAAATACGTATTTATGTTTGTTATTTATTTTATACGTAAAATTATATGCCATATTGTTCGTGGTTTTACGGTCTTTCGAATGATATGAAATGCATTTGAATTCTGAGTCGTAAATTGCATGATGAAATTAAAAATATGTAATATATTTTATTGCTGTCTGAAAAATCAATTTATATAAAGTTATTAAATTTAATATTATAAAGAGGTAATCTCCGAAACTACCAGTCAATTTGTTTTTTTTTTTGCATTGGCCTTTCGTTCTTAATTTATTGTGAATTAACTATATAAAGCATGATTATTTACGAACAATTTAGTACCAATATAACATAATTTATTTTATATTGGTACTAATTTTTATTTCAAAACTTTGTGTGAACAATGACAACTATTATGATGTCATTTCATGCAAACTGAACCAGGCTATATTTAATTTTTATGTTAAAAAAACATAGGTTTGTATGATTTTTTCATAGGTCGCTTTAAATAGTAATATATTACGAGATTTGTTTTTTATTGGCGTATCAAAACTAAACAAAGTCATTTAAAGTTACAAAACAAGCTGTGTAGTGTAGACTGGTCTGTCTACTTGAGGAAACAGTAATTAATTTACTATCATTTAATAGACACTTTTTGTTTACAAGCCGAGTTTATGTAACAAGATAACCCACCGAGCGGCAAAAAAAAAATCCAAAGTCCAAAATCAAAGTTTGAGCCGAGGGCCGGACGTGTGGAGGCTCGTGCAGAATGGCGCAACTTGTCGCACCATTCACACCGGTAATTTTATTGTTCTACCGTGAAATTTTCTTAGAAATTGTTTTGTAAGAGTCGCGTCGCACAGTCTGCACGAGGGTTGACTGGTTACGAATTTTCCCAGTAGGAAACCGGAGTTTGGATTCGTGCCCGAGTGATAGCAATAGGTTTAAGCTTCGTGCAGACCAGCGCGACGCGACACAGGCTATTGTTATACCGTCAAGTTTTTTTAGAAATTGTATTGTTCGAGTCGCGTCGCGCCGTCGCGTCGCGCTGGTCTGCACGAGCCTTTATCCTCTATTACGTAGGTGTTACTATACATACCTCTGCGCAACCCTTCGGGGAACACAGGTGTGATGGTAGCAAAAGCATTGATGAGAAAACTAATGATCGCCAATTAGTAGCCAGTGGTTTTAAGTCTATCAACCGAACCAAGCAAGCACTTGGACAGCATTAATATGTGACTACAGAGAGTAGTAATTAATTACCATTGATCACGCCCACAGTTGGCGCCACTTTCAAAAAGAGGTCTTCAATTTCGACAATGAATATAGAATATAATGATGACGTTCATCATTCGTTTCATTCATAATCAGTCATGACTAAAGAAAATATAGGCGCTATGACACTTTTGTCCGGTGCCAGGACCTGACGTATCAATGCTGCCACGAACGCCAAAAACGGTGAAGGAAAACATCGTGAGGAAACCGGCATGCCTGAGAGATATTTCTTGACCGCATGTGAAGCCAAGTCAGAGGCCCGTGGGCGGCTTTAAAACTCTGACACCAGGTTAGTTTACTAACCACACGAAAAGAAGAGTTTGCTGCCACCTAGTGTCCATGTCATAAGTTTAAGTCCCTAGTAGTAGTTATAGGTTGCTTCAATTTGGCTGTATGCCACAGGCAAGAAACTTGCATCATGAATCATGGCCATTCCGAACTTTGCGCAGAAGGCTGCGCAATAGCATTTTTTCGTAACCAAATAGTGACTATGAGACGATTGTGAGTGAGAGGATATGCGCGAAAGTTCGGAGAGCCTATGTTCAGGCCGGCCGTGATTCATCGGCCGTATTTTACTCGTATAAGGGGCTTTTAAGGCGACGATAACTGACTTTCAATGATTTTAAACTGAAGATCACGTCTAAACGAGTAGTGTTAATGATTTGGAAAAAATATATGTTAAATTAATGCATTAGAAAATGCTCTAATGTAATATATATTTTTTGTAGCACTCGCCCTAAACGAACCACCGTGCGGTTATGAATAGCTATGCTGGTTTGTTTAAGGCGACGATGACCGATTTTTAATGGTTTTATATTGAAGATCAGGTCTAAACAAGTATTGTTAGTGATTTGGAAAAAAATATGTGTTAAAGAGCGATGTTATTAGAGCATTTTCTTAATAACTTGTGAATATTTTAGATTATGTTTGTATTAAATAGTGTGTTGAATAGTGAACGCGAATAAAAAACTGAGAATCACGAAAAATCTATCAAGCGTATTTTTCTGAAACCTTCGACTTTTTTAAAGATAATTTAAATATTGATATTTTAGTATGCGTGTTTTTATTCAAATATCTTTTGTTTTATGTATAATAAATTAAAAATGCTTCTAAGTTGGGACAGCGCTCGTTGATGGGCGAGTCCTACTACTGGCTGGACGTACGACGCTTTGCGTGAGCTCAGCACAGAACACGCAAGTAACCATTCAAGGACACTGGCATATATGTGCGTCTTAAGTTACATAACTTATAACTAGAGAGTATCAGTGGATACTACTCGTCTTTCTTCATTGGCAAGTTAGCAAATAAACATGGAAAACTTAGCAAAAACTTAGCAGACAAACGGTCGCACGCACTTTTACATTTTCTATACATATCATATATAAATGATATATATATATAAATTAAGTCGCTTTTCAGGGTTCTCTGTTCTGTGTTACCGCGTTCTCCTTTCTAACTACGCAACGCGGCAACGGTTTTATTTGCGGCTTGCATAATCAATAGAAAATTTAATCCAGAAGGTTTATATTTATAAAATATCAAATTATTCTGACACAATAAAGACATCTCAATGTTTTTCTAAGTTGTAAAAACCATGTGGAGCAAGAGCGGGATACGTTGAAAATAATTAGTGCCTTTATTTTGTTTCGAAAGAAAGCATTCAGTTTCGTTTTAAGTACCTTAGGAAAGTTGCTCTCAGGCGTTTCTATCTAATTATACTTATTAAGGATATGCCTCTTCTGTCAGTTTATTAGTCAGATCCTTAGGGTGAATGTCACCAATAAAACTGAACGCAATCAGCACATTATCCACGTTTGAGAGCTGTGACAGTGTCATTATTTTCTTTGGAATATTGACACTAACAGATCTTGAACTCGGTTTAGATGTGCTGATCGCGTTCAGTGTTATTAGTGAAATTCGCATTTAGTTTTAGAATATTGTATAGACAGATAGCATAAGTACAAGCAGCCAATAATTTTTCTATTGCTGGTATATAGGCCTCCTCTCTGTTAGAGGGATAGACAAGTAGGGCTAATATTAAAGCCTATCTCAGTTTCCTCATCTTCTTGCCCTTGTCTCCTGTTATTTGAAACCGTCAACACGTTCTCTTCTTTCATTTTCCCTTATCAACCGTCAAGCTATTATTCAAGCGATTATTCACTCCCTTCTCTTTCATATCAATCCATACACAATTTCCTTACATCTTTTGTTTGGCATTCATCTCCCTCTCCATCTATTAACATTTATATATTCATCAGTCTTGTGAAACACTTCCTCTCTCATTAAACATCATCATTACATAATAGCTCTTTGGTCGTGTTTCATGTTTATAGTTATATATAAGTATATCAATGTATATATATATTTATATGAATAAGTTTCTGCTTAATGTATGTTTTAATGTATATGGAATGGTATGAATAGTACCGCTGACTACCTGCAGTGTTGTCTCTCCTGTTACCTTTCATCCATCCAAAGGTTGTCTGTAAAAGATCGCTTTAAGCGATAAGACCGCCCATTAAGTAAAATTTCAAAATGTATATTTGTAATTTTTATGGTGTACAATAAAGAGTATTCTATCTATCTATCTATCTTATTGTCACGTGTTTTTTGTCCCTCTTCTTCACAATTGCCAAGCGATTTCCTTACAACGTTTCTGTCACTGCCGCCATTTTAAAATTTCACCTTATTAATTGTTTCCTGCAAACATAAATAGCTCATATTCATAGACATGTCATCTATTATAATTGCTCGTCACTAAACATAGGCCTATTGTTCAATAGTTATTGAATATGACATGAATACCCCATTATATAACATAACGGTAGTGTATTTGACAAGTTTCAAGTATCTACCACTTAATATGATGTCCTTGGAAAAACAATTTGTACTGTCTGAGACTTTGGTCTCCCCTTGTGACTCAACATGTTATTATTTATGACGTCTTGCATTATTTTGGGGTACTGGATCGCTTTTCAGGATGCAAGGTTATGAAGACAAAAATATACAGTACTAGCTTCTGTTCGCGACTTCGGCCGCATGAAATTTCTTATAATAAATCCTATGACACTCGGCAATAGCTCGGCTAGCTTCCCATTTGTGAAATAATTTTCGGAATCAGATCAGTAGTTCCGAAGATTACCAAATTAGATTGTATTTATTAAATAAATTAATCCTAAACACACACTTAACTAATTAATTAATAAAAATAGCAAAAATATATACTAACTTAACTAAAACTATTGAAAAACTAAAATATAGCATCGATAAATTCATCCGCATCGCTGTCGACTGGAAATGTATCCAAGAGACTGGCCGCATTGCCACATGGCATTATTAGTATACATGTATAGCACAATGAGTGACCTAAACGTATCAAAAAACACGTATCCTACGTCTAAAATTGAGATTTATCTCCTGAAAATTTTACAGTTCAAAAAAGTGCCTCTTCAGTGCTAAGTTATGAAATCAATGCATCGAAACTTATAAAAGCATTTTTTTAAATATCATTCGGTGATTTCTGTAATCGGAATCACCGAATGAATGTGAAAAAGTTTAATTAATTAAAAAGATGGGAAATGGTACTTCAGTCAAAAATAAAAAACAAAGATAATCAGCAGCTTTTCCAAGAAAATGGACATCGATAAATCTGCCTAGCCTTTTGCCAACTATGTTGGGGTCGGCTTCCAGTCTAACCGGAGACAGCTGAATACCAGTATTTTACATAGAGCGACTGCCTATCTGACCTCCACAACCCAGTAACAGGGTAATACGATACCCCTTGGTAAGACTGGTTGTCAGACTTTCGGGCTTCTGACGACCCGTAACGCGACGGTCAAAAAGATCCAAGAATGACATCCGGGACCAACGGCTTAACGTGCTTTCCGAAGCACGGAGGAATCTCGATATGTAACTCAAACTCAAACTCAAACCATTTATTTCAATTAAACCCTTTACAGGCACTTTTGAAAGTTGAAGCTAGTTGCCCATTCCAAAACGTAGATCTCTATGGAGAAGAACGGGCAAGAAACTCCAAGGACACTCTTTTAAATATAGAAATTACAAAATCCTGGGTACATTACTCTTGTTGATTCTATATGTGAGAACAATGTAAAAAAAAAAATATATATATAAATCAAAAACGATTAAAAACAATCCCTGGCAGATAAGAGATGACCAGTCTCAACTGACGGCGCCCGTTCACGAACATGACGCGTGGATCAGCACCATCCAGCTCAACCATTTTGTAGGGAACCGAATGATCCAACACACTCGCCACCATCAGCGAGACATTTAAGTGAGCATGACATACTCTCAACTACCCTGCTCTTTCAAGTCAAAATCAACATAATAACATAGTAAAACGACTCCATGGTACTCACATTTACAAAAATTGAAAATAAAAATGCGTCTAAGTTATACAAAACTATAGTTTGCAAGAATTTTACCACCAAAAGAAAGAAAATCAATAGTATCTATTGGAGTATTCAATAATTAAAACTTAGTTAATAAAAAAAAAACAAAATAAACAAAAAGTTCGTAGTCAGAAAAAATAAAAAAGGGGAAGCAACTCTACCAATTTTTTTCATTTTTAACTAGTGAGCCCAAGTGGCTGTGGAGCAGGATCAGCATTTAGCCAAGCATTTTTATCTACGATATAATCATCCAGCTTATAGTATGCTTGTCTACATAGTGTGCGTTTAATGCAAGTTTTAAATTTCTTCTCATTTAGTGGAAGAATATCGAGTGGTATTTTATTATAACATTTTACACAGTACCCCATAAAAGAAGTGTGTACTTTAGACAATCTGAAACGTGGTTGATCTAATTTGTTCCTATTTCTTGTGTTAAAATTATGCCTGTCACTTATCTTACTATAGAGATGTAGATTTTTTCGAACATACATAATGTTTTCATATATATACTGACAAGGTACCGTCATGATATTAATTTTCTTAAACAGTTCCCTAAGAGATTCGCGTCTGCGGAGGTTGTAGATGGCTCTAACAGCCCTCTTTTGCAGAATAAATATAGAGTCAATATCTGCGGCCCGTCCCCATAGCAAAATACCGTAAGACATGATGCTATGAAAGTAACTAAAATAGACCAGTCTCGCGGTATCCACGTCTGTTAGTTGGCGGATTTTCCAAACAGCGTAAGCGGCTGAACTTAGCCGCCCTGCAAGTGATGTTAAGTGAGGACCCCACTGTAGTTTTGAGTCAAAATTCAAATTCAAAATTCAAAATTTTTAATTTTGAATTTTGAATTTTGAATGGACACTGATATAAAGACGAGATATGAGGAATTTAAAATTTCTATAGAAAACTTATTTTTCTCTTATCTCGAATTTAAATCAGTGTCCATTAAAAACATATATTTGGAAGCATAGATATTCTGTAATCCAATCGGAATAAATACACATTACCTTAAGAATATGTTTGATTTACAAATTATTTTGGTATTACGTTTGTATGAACTACGCATGGTCCGCCGGCCCGTTAACCGGATGGATCGACCCGTGCGGCTGTTATTACTTAGCCACGAGATACTCAACAAAATCAACATATGCGTAGATGCCTCGAAAGTAATTCTAACCGTATAGTATGAAACGTCACTATGTTATATTTAAGTGACTGTTCAGAAGTTTATTACTATAATATGGTACAAACGGCCGCGTAGATCATGATTTTACTCGGTACTGTGACATTAATATTATTTTATTTGGTTGAGAAATATTGCTACAGAGGGCGTTAGTACACTACGGGATTTGGCACAGTTGCTAGGCACTATACTGTACGAGTGTCGCCGGTTGTTATCAATTTGGCTAGACGTGACTTTAACTAACTTATACATTGGTCTAGTAACTGCAAGGGCGGTCACTGCCAGGTATGGGGTTGAATTACTAGGACTTAGCAGCCCGGAGTTTCAAACTTTATCTAATAATATGTAATATGCTAACCCCTATTACATAGGACCTAGGCTTACTATGCATAAATACTTAGTCTGGCCATAAATACTGTTACAATTAAAAATAAGAAAGATATTACATTTGAATTTGGAATCTGTCATTTTTATACGATTGTTCATTGAGTTTTCTAATTTTGGCGCCAATACATTGTACAATATTTTGCGATATTAAAATGGAGTGGGGTGATAAAGAGAACCGAATCGCTGTGATAGCACTACACAAAGTTGGTGGAGCCAAATGCAATTTTTAAAACTCTCCATACGCTTGGTATTAGTCAAATGTTTGTGTACCGGGCTATTAATAGGAACAATAAGACCTGCTCTGTTTGTGACAGAAAAAGATCTGGCTGTCCACGTAGTGTTCGTATGAAAAAGGTGGTCAAAGCAGTGAGGAAAAAAATTCGAAGAAATCCTGTCCGAAAGCAAAAGATTTTATCTCGGGAGATGAAGATAGCACGCAGAACCATGTCACATATTTTAAAAGATGACTTAGCACTTGCAGCCTGTAAGAGACGCACTGGTCATTTTTTAACTGATAATTTAAAAAAGAATAGGGCGGTAAACTACTGAAGCGGTACGCAAAGGGAGGTCACAGATTTTTTTTGTTTACGGATGAGAAAATCTTTACAATTGAGCAACATTTTAACAAACAAAATGACCATTTTTATGCTCAAAGCTCTAAGGAAGCTTCCCAAATAGTCGACAGAGTGCAACGTGGGCATTATCCGACTTCAGTGATGGTTTGGTAGGGTGTTAGCTATGAAGGAGTGACAGAGCCATATTTTTGTGAAAATGGTATCAAAACATCGGCACAAGTATATCAAGATACCATTCTTGAGAAGGTAGTTAAGCCCCTTAAGAACACCATATTCAATAACCAAGTATGGTCCTTCCAACAAGACTCGGCGCCGGGTCATAAAGCTCGGTCCACGCAGTCTTCGTTGGGAGTGAACGTTTCGGACTTCATCAGAACTGAATACTGGCCGTCGTCTAGTCCCGATCTTAATCCGCTGGATTATGATTTATGGTCAGTTTTAGAGAGTATGGCTTGCTCTAAACGCCATGATAATTTGGAGTCCCTAAAACAATCCATACGATTGGCAGTGAAGAATTTTCCCATGGAAAGAGTGCGTGCTTCTATTGATAACTGGCCTCAACGTTTAAAGGACTGTATTGCAGCCAATGGAGACCACTTCGCATAAGCTTTTTATATTTTTTATATTCATGTTTTAAACTAACACACTGTAAAAGTAATAAATATTATTTGCAATAAAAAAATAAAAAAATCTTCGTGACAATATATATGGCAAGACTAGGTATATCTGAAAACAAACTCATAGTTCGTTTAAAATCTAATAGTGTTTACCTACACGTTTACAAGGATGTCATTGCTGTAAGCTTAACTGTTGACCATGGAATTTGGCAGGAAGCAGGGTCTTACAGCACATGTTCATTTCTAGTTTTACCATACAATTTTCTTGCGGTACGCGTCTAGGTAGACGCAGCGACGTACGAGGCGTTTACCTAAACATAAAAAAATATCGTTAAAAAGTCGCTAATCATTACATTACTTGTCTTGTAAGCCACTTTTATAAATAAAGGGGTGATAACGCGTGGCGCCATTACGCCGTGGATGTAGTAAAGGTTTGGGCCATAAAAGAAAGACTGTCATCCCACCGCCACCGAAATGAAGAAGCAAAGAAGTCCATAAGGCCCTTTGTATAGCCAGCTGCAGAGAAATCTCATCCCTTAGCAATGTACAAATTACATTGCTAGGGGTCGGGTTCCCAAATAACGGTAGGAGGGGTTCACATCGGCGTCGAATCAACGATGAAGTACTTGGGACTCATCCTCGACAGTCGGTGGAACTTCGTGGAGCATTTCCAACGTTTGACTCCCAGACTGGACCGGGCCGGGGCTGCCTTGAAGCGGCTCCTGCCCAATCTAGGGGGCCAAACGCCTCCTGCCGGAGGCTATACGCGGGGATCGTGTGGTCCATGGCCCTGTACGGGGCACCGGTGTGGGCGCGTTCGTTGAGGCGGCAGCCTGCCCGCCGGTTGAACGCGTCCCAGAGGGTCATGGCCACCCGGCTGGTCCGGGGATACCGCACGGTCTCCGGTGAGGCGGCGAGCCTCCTTGCTGGATTGCCGCCATGGGATCTGGAGGCAAAAGTCCTCGCGCATATTTGGGAGTGGCGCGGGGAGGCGAAACGCCGGGGCTTGACTCCGATGCCGCGACAAATCGCGGCACAGCGGACAGAGCTCCGACGGGATCTCATGGCGTCATGGAGAGTGCGATTGCCGCAACCCAGTGCTGGGCACGCCACTATTGCGGCGGTAAGTCCCCTCTTTGAGGAGTGGCTGGAGAGGCGCCACGGCGTCCTCACCTTCCGCCTGACGCAGGTCCTCACCGGACACGGCTGTTTCGGGAGGTACCTGTTTCGGATAAGGCGGGAGGAAACGCCCGTGTGTCATCACTGCGTAGATCGCCCGGAGGACACGGTGGAGCATACGGTGGAGGTATGGCCCGGCTTGGGCAGAGCACCGCCGTGTCCTCGTGGAGGCGATCGGTGGCGGGGATCTCTCGCGTCCGGCCCTGGTCCAGGCCATGGTACGGAGCGAGAGGGCATGGGAGGCCGTCACCTCCTTCTGCGAAGCAGTAATGCTCGCAAAAGAGGAGGCGGAGCGCGTGAGGGAGAGGCAAATTTCGCGCCCTCACGCCCCTAGCCGCCGCAGGAGGAGACGCCCTGGGCGTCGGGAATCGATTGCCGATTCCCGGCCACCGTAGGCGCGGGCTTGCGGGCGGTGAGCAATGGGTAGCTCGCCGTCCGGTAAGGACCAAGCCCGGGTCGACGGCGCGTTGTGTTCCACGCACGCCTCAAAGAGATGTCAGCGAATGAAGGGGTCCGATGAGACCATTGCCTGCCGGGGTTGCGGGAAAGTCCGAAAGGGATACCGTGGCCCCCTGGCATTGCACAGGCAACAGAAGGAACACGGGTGGGTTTTAGTCAGTAAGAGTCTGACACGCCCTCCCGCTCCACCCAGAGCGGGAGGAGTCATTTGATGATTTACCACCCAAAAAAAAAAAAAAAAAAAATGGGTCGGGTTCCCAAATAACGGTAAGAGGGGTTCACATTGGCGTCGAGTCAACGATGAAGTACTTGGGACTCATCCTCGACAGTCGGTGGAACTTCGTGGAGCATTTCCAACGTTTGGCTCCCAGACTGGACCGGGCCGGGGCTGCCTTGAAGCGGCTCCTGCCCAATCTAGGGGGTCCAAACGCCTCCTGCCGGAGGCTATACGCGGGGATCGTGCGGTCCATGGCCCTGTACGGGGCACCGGTGTGGGCACGTTCGTTGAGGCGGCGGCCTGCCTACCGGTTGAACGCGTCCCAGAGGGTCATGGCCACCCGGCTGGTCCGGGGATACCACACGGTCTCCGGTGAGGCGGCGAGCCTCCTTGCTGGATTGCCGCCATGGGATCTGGAGGCAAAAGTCCTCGCGCATATTTGGAAGTGGCGCGGGGAGGCGAAACGCCGGGGCTCGACTCCGATGCCGCGAGAAATCGCGGCACAGCGGACAGAGTTCCGACGGGATCTCATGGCGTCATGGAGAGTGCGATTGTCGCAACCCAGTGCTGGGCACGCCACTATTGCGGCGATAAGTCCCCTCTTTGATGAGTGGCTGGAGAGGCGCCACGGCGTCCTCACCTTCCGCCTGACGCAGGTCCTCACCGGACACGGCTGTTTCGGGAGGTACCTGTTTTGGATAAGGCGGGAGGAAACGCCCGGGTGTCATCACTGCGTGGATCGCCCGGAGGACACGGTGGAGCATACGGTGGAGGTATGCCCGGCTTGGGCAGAGCACCGCCGTGTCCTCGTGGAGGCGATTGGTGGCGGGGATCTCTTGCGTCCGGCCTTGGTCCAGGCCATGGTACAGCGAGAGGGCATGGGAGGCCGTCACCTCCTTCTGCGAAGCAGTCATAGCCGCCGCAGGAGGAGACGCCCTGGGCGTCGGGAATCTATTGCCGATTCCCGGCCACCATAGCAGGTGAGCAATGGGTAGCTCGCCGTCCGGTAAGGACCATGCCCGGGTCGACGGTGCGTTGTGTTCAACGCGCGCCTCAAAGAGTGTCAGCGAGCGAAGGGGTCCGATGAGACCATTGCCTGCCGGGGTTGCGGGAAAGTCCGAAAGGGATACCGTGGCCCTGGCATTGCACAGGCAACAGAAGGAACACGGGTGGGTTTTAGTCAGTAAGAGTCTGACACGCCCTACCGCTCCACCCAGAGCGGGAGACGTAATTTGATGTAATCCAACCCAAAAAAAAAAAAAAAATGGGGTGAGATTTTCTTGCCGTGACAAACTACAGTTTATTAGCCGTGTCAAGCACGGTCGTGCAGTGTTGTATGTATCACTATGAAAACTTGAAGACAGACTCGTTTTTTCCACGTCGCGGATTATACACCGTGTGTAGGCACGGTCGTCAGTGTTGTATGGATCACTATGGAAGCTTTATAACAGACACGTTTTTTCTACGGCGATCCGTAAAGAACCGTGCCGTGTACAAAGGGCCTAATACTATAGCCAAAAATATCCTAAGCCATGGAAGGTTAGGGCTGTTCATTAGTTACGCTTCCAATTCAAACTTTTCAGATACAATTCCAATTCAGGTTTGTAACTTTAATTTCCCGGCCGGGAACCTAAATTATTTATTTCAGAGAGATAAAAGTTTCAAAGCTACGCTCAACAGCAACGTAATCTGATTACGTTGCTATAAGTATGTAGGTATGGTAGATTAAAACGCCCGATCAACCATGATTACAAAGTAATTAATCCTTTTCCGCAAAGCTTCAAAGGGTTCACAACAAAAAGATTTTTATTTGTAGTTTTAGCATTCAACAGAAGTAATGAAGTAAATCAATTGGGATTTTTTGTAGGAGCCATTCTTAAGCGGTTTTCGGTAATTTTATTAATATAATATTATTCAACAATTATCTCTTATTTTTGATAATGATTGAACTCACCTACCTATTTACGCATCAAAATAATTTTATTATTCTGTGAAAAGTCCGTAGTAAATCGGATTCCCGGATTTTTTGTAAGAAATCACGTTACGGTTTAGGGCCGATGGGCAACAGAATCTAGGTCATTATTAGGTAAACAAACTCCTTATCTTAAAGAGACGAGTTAACGTCATGCTGGGAAACGGATGTAAACAGAGTTGGTAATATCCTCAACTTAATTGACATGGCGAGTTCTAGAGATAAGTACAAGGCTCGATTAAGGCTGGCGCACATTACAGCCGCATCGGACCGCAGCGCATCGCATTCAAATACCAAAAAGCGCGCAGCTGCTGTATACCACAGTCACCCTGTGGTATGCGATAGTTCATACAAGATGTACGAAAGTGGTGAAAAAATATGTCGATAAAATTATATAGGTAACTAACTACCCGAGGTAGGTACTCAGAAATGAGAAAAAGATTGCTTTTTTTACAAATAGGTTAAAAAGGATATTACTAAATAAATGTTATTAAAGCTTATATGAATATTTAATTGACTAATTTATAGAACTGACATGATAATATAAATTAATAGTTATTATTTTTTTAGATTAAATTAATAATTAATAAAATGTTACCTTAGAAAAAGTTATTTGCATATATACCTATTATGTCCTCTTCCTTCGAATTTTTCTTTTGCTGTGCCCGACAGTGTCCACGATTGTTACAACAAATGTTTACTTAACACCTAAGCATATACATTGCGGAATGCAATAAATTATTGAGTATTGATGATTTTTGCAATGCGGTGCGGCACGCTCAAATGCACATTTGAGCGTGCCGCACGCTACGTTTACGCCTACGCTTTAAGAAAAAAAAAATGTTCTTATTCTACTATAACTGCTTTAACGCAGTAGAATGCCCTAGAAGCTTGCTATTCGAGGAGCTTTTGTCCAGCAGAAGACTGCTAAAAGCTGACGATGACAATCTAATGAGAATAGAAAACCCTAAAGGCTAGTTTTACCACCAAAGTTCTTGGAATAAAATAGACGTCTCAATTTTCGTAATTTTTTCCATTCAAAAAGAGAGTGTGTGCTTATGGCCACACAAAGGAAGTCAAAACTTACGACTGGACCCGGCTAAACGCGATTCAGCGCCGATTATACGCGATTCAGTGTCACCGACCCGAGCTTGACGGTTCAGTTTCGTTCACTGTTCAGAAAGAGCATAAAGTGTGCCTAAAGAAGTTTACACTTCAAATACTTTCAAAAATTAATTCACAGATTAATAATTATACTAAACCTACTATGTATATTTAGGTGCATGAGGAACAGGGTGTAAAGTTCACTCATCCACCAAAGAAAAGGGAGGATCCTCCGACCAGACGGGTGTTGTGTCCGGCGGCGGGCCGACTCGACTGCCTGACTGTTGATGTCGGATAGTCGTTCGCGCGGTAAACTGTAATTGCACGATGCAGGATTTGTGTGACGTCATGTCTATTATGCGTAGTTTGTATGTGGCGGTGTAACCGTTACAGTATAAATGTCAAATTCGCGCTAAGTAAGACGAAATAGATTTTTTATTTTAAGAGTAAAATTGTATTTTTTTGTTAAATCACATTTCTCACATATTGCTTTCCTGGTATTTCAGTCAAAATAATGAAGAATTTCAAACTTAAGGGTGCACTAGTCGGTGTCTCGAATTTATAGCAAAAACGAGCGCGTAAAACTCGATCGAGAGAGATTATGGAAAAACTAGTGGTTTACTCAAAATCAATACCTGTAAGGTTTCTATTTTTTTTTTATTTTTATTGCTAAGTAAGTTCTTTATTTACGCCCAAAAACGAGTTCAAATCAGTGTTGAAATATAGAAGTGTCGACGCTCACATCTTCCACCCCAATACATTCCATACAGGGCTAGAAGGTGACAAGACATATTGATATAATTTTTAGTTTTTCACGCACACCGTCAACAGACAAGTAATCACCATACTACGTTAGTATAGAAGAATGACCGACTAGCGTACCCTTAACGATAAATGACCTGTTGAAATAATTGCAAAATTACAGGAATTCTTTAAACTGCTGGTGTATGCTTATATGAAGCTATTTCCGGTATCTATTCAACGTTTTAATTAAATAGTTCGGTGAATGATATCATAATCAAAATGATTGTCGAGTGATCAGATGACGTATTCTGTAAAAATCTCACCTTGAAAACGTGAAGTGAACTTTCATTCCACCTGATGCTAGGGATCAGGGATGTTGTAGACATTCGCATACGCATCCGCATTAATCAATGCGGAGTCATACAACAAAATGGAAATTATAATCATTTAAATCATCAATATAGCTCGAAATCGACACATTTTCACCAAATAGACTTATATCCAGCAAATACATAAAGCAAGCAAGCGCTACTGCTGAACATGAGGTCCTGGGTTCGATTCCCAGATCGGGCAAAGTGTCATTGAGTTTTTCAATCTGGAATTTCTCAGTAGCAGCCCGGAGTCTGGATTTGTGCCCGGTTGATGGCAATAGGCTCGCCCCCTATTACATGGGACTTAAACATAACTGGCGAAATGTGGGTGTACTATAAGCACACCTCTGCCCAACCCTTCGGGGAAACAAGGCGTGATGTTATGTTATGTTTACATAAAAATTCGAGAGTTACATAGATTTTTAAATGATTAGAATTTAGTAAGTAATTATTTTGATATATAATTGATATATTATATATGTTTTTTTTTTATTCGCATCCGAGGATGTGAGACACCAAAAATCCCCATCCGCGGATATGAGCCACCAAAAATCCCCATCCGCGGATGTGAACCACCAAAAATCCCCATCCGCGATTGTGAACCACCAAAAAACCTCATCCGCAGTTGTGAGCCACCAAAAAAAAACTCCACATTCGAGGATGTGAGCCACCAAAAATCCGCATCTGCGGATGTTAAAAAATCTGCACCCGCAACATCGGGCTAGGGATTAACACTATTGACAGCTCACTTCACATATGTTTTCACGGTGAGATTTTTACAGAATAGCACTACTGTAACTATCTTTGTTATTACAGTCCCGTCGAGACAATGCGTTCCTGACAGCTGTCAGTTGGACAATTTCTAGTAGTAATAAGGATCAAATTCGCAAAATACAATATTCGTTAGTATCAAACTGACAGCCGGACTGTAACAAGCTGTTCCTCGCAACTTCCATTGAAAAGACGAACTCGAACTTTTTCATATATTTTTATGTAGATATTGTCAAAGATGCGTGTTGTCAGTTAGTCATTGGTTCCTGAAAACCCTAGCGTCCAAGTTGAGGCCGCCAAAGTAAAGTAAAACAATAGTCATATTAGGTATGTGCCGGGCACTCTCTAAAAATCTAAGGATAGGCCTACCTGAGTCCTAGTCAGTACGTAAGTAAATAGTCTTCAGAAAAAATAAAGTCGTTTCAAATTATTTCAAGTTTTCAACACACTGGTCTCAGTCAAAAATTCAAGAATGAATATCAAAGAATACAAAACAATATTTGGTATTATTGTCTATAATATTGATGACTGCTAAAATGTATGTAAATAAAGAAAGAAATAAAGAATAATATTTATTTGGACACAGCTCGTGAAACGCTAATACCAAAATAAAAAGGTTAAATAGTCGTAAAGCAATAATAGTGTTTCACGGCTGCGCCAAAAAGGTTAATTTCAGCATTAATGCCCGACAAATGCTGTCTGACGCTGGTTTTCTAATGAACCCCTATGGACACTTGACGAGGAGTACCAATGTGTGTTGCTATCAAGAGATTTAGTCATCATCTGTCTGCCTTTTCCCAAACATGTTGGGGTCGGATTCCAGTCTAACTGGATGAAGCTGAATACCAGTATTTTACATGGAGCGACTGCCTATCTGACCTCAACAACCCAGTTAGATACTGGGTAATACGATACTCTTTATCAAGAGAGAGAGAGATTTAAAAGTCGGAAATATGTAACTGATCCTCTAAAAACTTATTGACCTTCTAATGATGGACACTTTTTTTTAACTAATGAACCGCTAAAACCACTTTGCGGTTCAAATGATGCACCAATGATGCTTCAATTGAGCTTCTTTTTAGCTGTCTGGCCTATTTCACAGTTGGTTGCAGGTCGCAGTAACTAAGCTAGGGTAGGTACCTTGGAAGCAGCCTGCGAGCGCTACATTCAAGTTGGTCGCAGTTACTTGATATTTTTAGGAACCCAAAATTTTTATTATTAGATGTTCACAAAAAGATGCTCAATCATTACATTAGAGCGTACAACAGTAGGTAACATTTTTAGAATAGCAAATGGGAATTATTATTACCAAAATGAATTATTTTACGGGGAATATGAATTTATTGATGCATACATTATGTTATCGTAAAATGTTTTTAATATAGCAGATAACTTGATGTTGACATTGTTCTAACAACAGATTGAAAAAGTTTATTATAAAAAAAGAAGCCTACCATATGAACATTTGTCTTTATTATGTTTAACGAGATAACTAGAGAAATTTTGAATAATAGAACGAACGACACGCAATTAATTACCTTCATAACAATTAAAACATCTATTTTATCAATACGACATAAATGATAAATAATAATGTATTTATAATATTATTATTTCTTAGTTATTTATACAACACACTACTTAAAAATTAAATAACTATAAATAAAAAAGTCAACAAGTAGTTTCTAAGTTCTTCAGTAGTTACTAAATCTTCAGGAAACACCTACACCTTCTTATTTTCTATAGCTAAGTACCCAAAGATTATATTTAACAAATTTTCATAACAGTAATGCAGTGTAATCATAGTAAACAATAATAATTTTACTATCAAAGAACTTTTTTCAAGCGTTCCAAACTTAAATTTAAAAATAAAACAAATCCCACTCACCTTTAAAAAATAAACGAACCAAAAAAAAACACAAGATTTCAATTAAAGAACTGAGTTATTCGAAAATCAAATTCACTTGAACAGATCAGTGCCACCACTGTTTATAAGTTCCGTTCATATCGGAAAGCACCCAAAGCCAAGCGTCCATATTAGTGGCTTAGATACATTCGCTGTGTACGCGTGTCGGCTACCAACTGAGGTCTGAGATTGTCCGTACATTCCCTGCGATTCTATGATGATACGAGTATTATTGATACTGAATACCTGGGATGTTTTATTGAGTTTTTATTACGCATTACCTTGATTGTTCTAGTAAGAGAGTGAAATTGGTACATCTATTTTTTGTTGTTATCTTAAATGTAAAGTGATTGCGGTGATATATTGGAGTGTTTTCGGAATGTTTGCGAAAGTTTTTGTTGTTTTAGTTTATAAGGTTTTTTTTGCTAGTCATATTAATTATTCAATGCCTGCCTACTATTTGACACATAAATAGTCATTGTTACACGACTGCCCAAAAAGGAGTGTAATGTTTTGTTTTCAGGGTTAATGTAGGAGGAGTTGCTTTATTCCACAATAACTTTTAATTGCCTGAACAGATTTGGATGCATGGGGTACCGTTATAATCATTCTCTTGTTATCTCGTTAAACATACATTTTATTGAAAAAAGCAATATGGCGGCAGCATGGCTCCTTTCTCAAATGTAAATAAAATCTTCAATTATTACAATATTATTATTATTATATTATCCTTGATGAGCACATTCCAAAACTATATAATTTACTGGCATACATTTTACATAGGTAGGTACAACTGTACATGCAAAACAAACATTTCATCACCACGCCATCTACGCCTCGCCTCGCCGTGAGAGTGTATAACCACCTCTGGTGCTTAAAATTTAAAGCCACCTAGCATGAAATATTTGAAATAAAACTTGTCACAAAAATTTTATTTATCTGTTTAGTCAGCGAGTAAATGAGTGACCTTTCGCTTTGTATACTTATACAGATTAGCTCATAGGTACAACTTGTTTTTTACTTTTTTGTTCTTTTTTTTAGTCAGGGCAGTCGTGTTTTTATTTTTATTATTTATTACTTAGATTTTTTTCTGCAATAGTTTCCTCATAAGTAGTTAAATTTGAAAATGATTAGGTTTTGGGGAATTTTTAAGACGAATAAACCTTCTGTTTAGTAATTTAAAATATTTTATTTTATTTAATGCTTATCTCATAATCCACAGTACAGTGACGAGAATAAATAAATACCTAACACTCAAGCAAAATTCAAAAGCGATTTTCTCGAGAAATAACGATTGTAACTTTGCAAAAAGGCCTATTTCATAATAGTAAAGCTTTTTCCTTAATCAGGAAGCATAAAGCTTTCTTTAAAAAAACAAATTCTTCCTTTTCTTGAGCTGCAAATAATGGATAATAACGGCTTTGTAGGTCCTTATTTTAGAGAAAAGATCAATTTTCTTTCAATATCTTCTCAGAGCAGATTTGTGTAATCATTTATTATTTACTTATGGAAACAATTTGTATTCGTTCTTCTAACATTAATTTTGAAACAGATTCAATGAATAATTTAATGAAAAAGTACATAATAATTCACATGAAGATATGAACCGTTCTTCTCATTTGCTATCGTTAAATTAAACCCTTATTAAATAATTTTGGAATCGATCATTATTTTGAAAAACATAGAACTGAAGAATTATTAGGTATTGAATATTAGTACCAATGTTAGGTATGAGTTATAGGTCGCAGGTTCGAACCCTGACAGGCGCATTACTTTGTGTAAATGATTTCGTCACCACTGCTCTCAAAACGATGATGGAAAACATCGTGAGGAAACCGGCATGTCCTAGAACCAAAAATTCGAAGACATGTGACATCTACCAACCCTCACTGGGCCGCGTGGTGGATTACGGCCACTCATAGAGAGGAGGCCATGTCCCAGCAGCAGTGCGAACGTTATTGGCTGATTATGCTAAAACTGAATATTCCTGAATTAATTAAAAAATAATCTTGTATGTATGACATATTTTTATTCAATATTGTTATTTTCTCATTTAAAATAATACTTAATTGATTTGACTTGACTTACTTACTTGACTGCCTCGTTGGTCTAGTGGTCGCAAGCGCTACTACTGAGCACCAGGGCCTCAAGTCTGCTATTACAATAGTGTCAGAATGGTCTATCATTGATTTCATAATTGTTGATTTTGACAAGTTTGGTAATCTACTAACAAATTGGCGTCATTATGACTTTCCAATGGTCAGCCACTGACACTCTATTGAAAGAAATGGCATCTATTGGTAATCTCGTACATAATGAAAAATTTATGACTGACTTAGGCGGTCTTCTGCTAAAATTTTGACAGTTCCTTTGAACAGTGACCTACCATGAGAACGTCATTGTGCAGTCATTTCTTTTAATTCGTTACAAGTATCGTGTTTGTGGAATACAATGATCAACCAATGATCGACCATTATCAATTTGGCAGATTACGAACTTTTAGCAAAATGATAATGGGATCGTGTTGGAATGACGAATTTATAAAAATAGCAGACTTGGGCCCCAGGTCCTGGGTTCGATTCCCGGGTCGGGCAAAGTGTTATTGGGTTTTTCTATCTGGAATTTCTCATTAGCAGCCCGGAATTTGGATTTGTGCCCGGTTGATGGCAATAGGCTCGCCCCCTATTACATGGGACTTAAACATAACTGGCGAAATGTGGGTGTACCTGCTACAGGTACACCTCTGCCCAACCCTTGGGGGAAACAAGGCGTGATGTTATGTCATGTTAAATAATACTTAATTTGAATCTCGTAACCCAGCCATAAACTAGCAGACGTTTTTTTTCTATTTTTCGTAGGCTTTTTATATGTAGGCCACACTAAATAGTCTGGGTGGGTACTTACATGAACTGTGGGGTAATTGCGCCATACATTGACAATTTCAATGCCTCATTGTGACAATTTGACGACATTAATTGCGTTATTTACGTTGTCGACGAGGCGAATATTTCAAACATATTTATGAATGGAATATGAATTTCCCTTCAAAATCCTTCGGATTGTGAAAAAAAGTACGTTACGCAAATATGCTAGTATTAATAAAAAACTAGGACCTAATTAACTAACGTAGCAGAATTTGCAATGCAAATTACAAATTCTTCTGAGACGTAATATTCGAAGAATGTCATAATGAAAATATCTAATGGAGAAAATATTTGTCTGCGAATTTTGAGCAGAACATGCGAGGTGGAAAAGTGGTATCATGCGAGGTGACAAGTGGGTCAAAATGTTGAAACATGAAAACATAATTTCATAGAGATCGTTAATGACTAAACTTATGCTAGTTCGCATAAACATAAAATAACATAACATAATATCTGGTACCTTTCTCGAAACTTCTGAATAAAATAAACTTGCTCGATAATTATATATCATAAATGATTTTATTTCTGTTGTACAAACACTTTTACACGTCAATCATATTTTAATAAAAACTAGATGAGGTCGGCGTTTCCATTTGACTACTCTAAGAAGAAAAGCCGAAACAAACTCTGAGGTCACAGTCTCTTTTAAAGTCCAGACATAACATTGGTATGTAAAGACCATGTAGATTGGTGTCTGAAATGGTCTTTTGAGGAAAGAACATCACAGATTGAGTGGACCTGTCCAGTCCGTGTACGGCATTTGTCAGTAGTCGTGCAGCTCAGAACTTACGGAGCTCAACAATTCGACAAACAATACCAAAGAAGGGACATTTGGGTAGGCTGCATAAATTACTCAAACTGCCAGACCATAAAAAAACAAAACAATGACCCACATAGTCCTCACATTCACAATAATTAAAATAATATTATGATACTTTACAGAGTAAATATTCATATCACTGTATGTTATGTAAAATAGTATACAAAAAAAGGTTGGCTTGGTTTAGTAAACCGAATATTAAATACGTTTAACTACCTGGACTGCCTCGTTGGTCTAGTGGTCGCAAACGCTATTGCTGAGCATGAGGTGTTAGGTTCGACTCCCTAGTTGGGCAAAGTGTTATTGTTATTGTATTTATATATTTATCATCAGGAATTTCTCACTAAGATCCCGGAGTCTGGATTTGCCCGGATGATGCCAATAGGCTCGCCTCCTGTTACTTGGACTTAAACAGAACTGGTGAAATGTGGGTGTTACTTACTAAGTAAATCTCTGCCTTACTAACTGCCCCGTTGGTCCCGTGGTTGCTAGCGTGACTGCTGAGCGTGGGATCCTAGTTACGATTCCTGGGACGGCAAAGTGTTATTGGGTTTTTCCATTAGGAATTTCTTAGTAACAGCCCGGAGTTTGGAAGTTGGCGATGTGATACCCCCGTGCCTCGGAAAGCACGTTAAGCCGTTGGTCCTGCGCCTGATCTCTCTCCGGTCGTGTCAGATTGCTGTCCCATCGGACTATGACTATGAGGGAAAAGAGAGTGCACCTATGTCTGCGCACACACTTGTGCACTATGATATCTCCCGCGCCGAAGGCTAATCTCCGTTGAGATTGGCCGCCGTGGCCGAAATACGGTCTGGAGGACTATATGTATATATACATCTCTGCCTAACCCTCCAGGGAGTGCAGGCGTGATGTTATCTGTTATGTATACTATCCTTTTTGTTAACGTTTACCACAAATACAGAACAAAATCTTTAAATAAAAAACCGAGCAATTTTTCATCGCAGCTTTCAGTGTCACTGTCATATTTCAGACGGGCATTTTTTTCAAACAAACTTGTTTTATCTTCATTGTCGGCGTTGCTCATTTTCTAGCCTACTCGTTGAAATTTTGCTCTAAATACAAACAACACTTACGTAAAATTATCTCCTTAGTTATATACGGTTTTTTTCAGTTAATCGTCCTGTGTTTGCGATATTATTATCTGCAAAAGAAACTATCTACTAGGTATTAACATAATACCTAGTTACACATGAATCGTAGATATGACTATACCTATGGCCATGAAACACGCCTCCAAATAGGCTGCCGTAGAAAACTTTGAAGAAACAAAATAAAAATAAAACACTACAACACTACACAACAGACTTTGGAATTAAGTTTTTTTTTTTTTCCGAAATTGTAATATTTTACCTCAACAGGGTTTAATTACTCCTGTAGTACATACATTTAGAGCAGACTACATAGAAGTGTGTTTTATGTTTTGTGACCAGGGTACCATATGATACCAAAATACCATACCATATGGTTTGATACCCTAACAAAGAATCAACTGGTATGTTTTTTTTTTTTTTTTCTTCCAGAATAATTCGACAGTCACGATTATTTATATAAAAAACCTTTAGGTGAAATATAAAAAAACTGCAAATAACTAGGTATTACAACTCTCGTGTGATACTATTAAAAACCTCGAGAGTTTCCATTTTTTTGTTTTTTGTAATAGATCGTTTAACCGATTGCAGCGTCCGCTCGATGATGTTTTGTGTGCAGGCGCCATTCATACGTTTTGTTGTACTGAATTTCGTAGGTTTTTTTTTTCATAATCTTTAACTTTGATATTTTATTTAGTAAGTTCAAACCCAATGTATGAGAAGAGTAGTTATAGTAGTGTCAGTATGAAACTGCACATTATAACTAGGTATTAAAACGTGATACTATTAAAAACTTCGCCTACGGCTCGGTTTATAAACACACACTCGTGTTTAAATAGCCCGCATTATGCAACAGCTTCATAAACTACTGTTGTGATTTGTATAATTGGACTGGTGCCTGAGTAAATAACTGAATAAAAAGCTGCTCAGTTAAATGCACCTTAATTCGTAGTTTATGCGGTACTAGAATATTAATTAACAGAAGAAAAGCTCTGCCTTCACTATCATTAGTCAGTACTTTCAATTAGCCCTTACTTCATTAATCATAAAAGCTAAGGGACAAGGAAGACGACGTTGTAAATCATGGAGTTGAGGAAGGGGAAACGTGGGATTTCAAGTGTTTGAGAACTGATGTTCTGTTTCAAACTGAAGAGACTTTTACGTTAATTGCAATAAAGTTGTGTGAGCCAGATGGTTACCAATGTGTCTTCGAGTATTAAGTAAACAATTATAAGTAAGTGCTTCGGTAGGTATTGCGTCTACTTATAATCTACCCAAAGGTTGTCTTCTCAAAAGATCGCTTTCAGTGATAAGACCGCCCATTGTGTCACCCTATGTTAAATTTCTACATTTATATCCGTAATTACATGGTGTATCATAATAAAGAGTATTCTATTCTATTGTATTCTACAGCGTCAAATTAAATTAACTATAGCGAAATTCCGCGGACGTTATGGGTAAAACACATTTAAAAAAATCGAATCGAAGAAAAACAAATGCTTTTTTTCTGGGATCAATGATCAGTAACTACAGTCGTAGACCACAACAAGACCATAAAAACCAAGGAATCATATTTTTTTTCCTTGTATCGTATTTAGATAGTTTTGCTGGCTAAGTTAATTTGACTTATTCTGGGTGTAGATGGGGTGAGTCTGAGTGATGAGTCCGAGTTAATATTAGGCCTTGTATTTTCGCAAGGCCAAGGCCAAGACCGACTTATTATAGCAAGACCAAGACTGACCCCTGCAAGATTTGAGCAAGAACAAGACTAAGCCTGCAAGAGTCTTGCGTCTCGCAGTTAAGTCAAACTGAGATTTGGGCGTTATTAAGTAGGCATTTGGTTTCAATACCGATTTTGATAGACGTTCCCCAGTATCAAAACCGTTTCGTCATAACACTAAAAGGTATTGTATTGATTATTATATTTAGACTATTTAATAAGTAGCGTGTTACACACAAATATATTATGTTCCCATGTGATAAAAATATACCACCTATGAAATCAGCGCTTTGTATGGAGAATTTTAAAGAAGTTGCATTTTTCATACTAACGGCTTTGACAGCTCAAGGTACAGTAGGCCGCGCGTCAGTGGTAACACTTCCACCTTGAGCTGACTTAGCGTAGTTAGGAGTTTCAATGAAATAAGAGGCGTAGCTTATACTGGTTTTTTTAACACTGACGGACGGCCAGCCGTACCCGAAAAATAAAAATGTATAGAAGTGAAAACGAAGACAGTGCAAAAATGGCTACCTAAAATATCAATAAAATAATGCCCAGTAGAATAACACAATAAAATGTTACAGACACACACAAACTCTCGCCTTATTCCCATGGAGGTAGGCGGAAACTACAGAACGCTCCCTGCAACGATCCTTACATACTCCTCTTGCTTCTTTTACGTTCATACATCTTGTCACACCTGTTGCGAATACGCACCTGACCTTTCTGAAGAATGAATGAAATGCACCGACCCCAGCTTGGTTTAACCAGACTCGATAAATCGAATGAACCCCAAGATTTGCACTAGCCCCTGGAGCCTCATAGTTCATGGTGCCACAGAGGCCATTGCATAAGAAGGAGAACATAAAAAATAACAAAAAAAAACTTACAGAGAATGCCTAAAATCTGGTTACTATGGGAGGATTCAAATTCAAATTCAAGTATTTATTGCTCAACACAGTACATTTTATTCATTTCTAGATGTCAAGTGAATGCGCAGTCCACTGTATTGTACCAATTCAGGCATGAATTATTATGGTTATACAATTTTTTTTATAGTCAATTAATCAGTTACATAATGTCATAAATTCAAAAATAATGCCTTGTACAATGATTTAAGTTTAAGTTTATAAATAAATAATTTCATAGATTCAAATTAAAAAGTAATCAACGAAATCATAGTATATAACTTCAAAATAATTAAGGAATTTACCAATTTACGATTTTTCATGCATTGTATTATTCAAATCAAAATATATATTATTATTATTATTCATTACAATATATTATAGTTGCACTTAGATAGAATTAAGCTTAAATAAATCGGACATTTAATATATTATCTAATTATTATTTATTTAACTTGTCTGATAAGAATTCACCAATAGAATAGTACGCTTTTTTAACCATAAGGTCTGTTAACATTCTTTTGAATTTGTTAACATCATTCTCAAGTCTTATAGTCGTGGGTATAATATTATAAACTTTTGGAGGAGTTGCCTCACCCCTTCTTAAAAGGTTAGACCGTGATCAACTGGTGACCTTGTTTCAAAATAAAATAAATTTAACTGCTGAACGGAGCAGTTAAATTTATTTCCATAGTCAGTTAACGGGCTTCTATTACTTCAATTACATCAAAAGTCGTTAACAAACCCTTTTCCTAAGTTACAGAGTAAATAGGTTTTTCTTTATTAATACTCGTAATACGAAACAGTATTTTCGACATCTCTGAAAGAACAATAAATTTTCTTGAAATCCTCAAGTAACTCGATCAGGCGAAAAAGGGGATCAATAAATGAAAGTTTTGACGTTCCAAGATTTAGGTCGTCATTGATACCTACTTAATAGCTTGGCACTTGACAAGTTATCTCAAAATGAGAAAATACGATACGGTAACAATTAAATGGATTAACGGATTCCGATGTTTGGTACGCAAGTAAACCTGTACTTTAATTACACACACACACACCCACCACTTACTACCCCTAACACCCTAACACTTACTTACCCTGCACTTTTTTTTATTACTTTGTATTGATCAATCGGAATTTGAATCGTTTTGAAACAAATTGCTAGTCCATAAGTTCGAAAAAAAATCGGCTCAACAACGTAAAAAACGCAATGAATGTTGTTGAACTGTCAAAATGAAACAAATTTGTCGTACCTAATATTTTGAGAAAATGTGTTGCGTAATTAGATAGCTGGGTTAGGACATCATTTTGAACCTCCATGTGGGTGAAGCCGCGGGCAAAATAATAATTATATTAAACACATTATGGTTGAATATTGAATAGCTTTTGATTAAGCTTACTTGCTATGCATGCACTGATCAATAAAACAATCTGGCAGTCCACCAACAGAAAAGTTTACATCATTAGCTGTGGAAAAAATATAAAGTTCTACCACAGATTAATAAAGATGGGATACTCCGTAAAATCATTTAAATAAAAAGCGACTCTTGCTACGACACAATAAAGTGCAATTCGGGTCGCACAGCGCTAATTACTTACAGTTATATTCTCTCTCTTCGATCTTGTTACGTTACAGTTCACTGAGTTTCCCCAACAAGTCGAGCCCACCGCGTAGGTACTTGTATAGTCCTCCAGACCGTATTTCGGCCACGGTGGCCAATCTCAACGGAGATAATACGAACACAAGTGTGTGCGCAGGCACAGGGGCACTCTCTCTTCCCTCACTGTCATAGTCCGATGGGAAGGCAATCCGACACGACCGGAGAGAGATCAGGCGTTGGACCAACAGCTTAACGTGCTCTCCGAGGCACGGGGGTATCACACCGCCAACTTCCATACTCCTAAGAAATTGCTATTGGAAAAACCCAATAACACTTTGCCCGACCCGGGAATCGAACCCAGGACCCCACGCTCAGCAGTCGCGCTTGCGACCACGAGACCATTGGGGCAGTTCTCGTACCTACTTACTTGTAGCTTCTAAACTGCGGAGTGGCCCATCTGTGCCTCTACACGACAATGAATAAGTAGACAAAGAAATCTGCCCCCCATTATTTAAGTTACGGCTTAGAAAACAGGTTATCTCATGAACTCTCCTTTAATAACGGTAAGCTTACCCCGATTCTTGCGGACGGTAAGGACCAGGCCCGGGTCGACGGCGCGTTGTGTTCCACGCGCGCCTCAAAGAGATGTCAGCGACTGAAGGGGTCCGGTGGGACCGATGCCTGCCGGGCTGCGGAAAAGTCTGAAAGGGATACCGTGGCCCCTGGCACTGCACAGGCAACTGAAGGAACACGGGTGGGTTTTAGTCAGTAAGAGTCTGACACGCCCTCCCGTTCCGCCCAGAGCGGGAAAAGTCATTTGATGATTTCCCACTCAAAAAAAAAACCCGCGATTATAAAAAGTAGGTAGAAAACGCGGTTCATTGAGTCATCTAAAATGATGACTCACTTACCGAACCGCGTTTTCTTCCAAAAGTTGTTTGCTTACCTAATCCGATAAAACTTTCCGAGTTACCTGTCTGAATAATGTGCGATACTTTGCTACAAATAACGAAGAAGAACAGTTACCCTACATCAAAACAATACCTGTCCACGAAAGACATTCCAAGTCTACTGAATTATATTTCAAAGTCTGTGGGACCTCTTGTTAACGCAGGTCATTCGATATACCAAAGTGCTTTAGGAGACTCGATTCGAACTTAAACATAAACATCTAAAGATACAATTTCGGATTAAAAGCTCTAGGGCTTGTTTTGTAGAAAAAACTTGTTTCTTTTCAAAGGTTTATATAGTTTCAGGGATATTTTAAGTTTTTTACCTATTTGTTCTGAGTGGGTAAACAAAGAATAGGTTACTTATTTTGGTTTTAATATGATTTTATTATGGCACAGCTTTGCTAAAAGGATTGGCTGGTCAGTACGACCGAGATGTATAAACTTCTCTTAGCTCATTCTTTGTCTCTATATTGCACTTGTAGTTTTACAGTTGTGCGACAGTCACATGACTATCGCTTAGCCAAAGTGCGTGCTAAGTAACGTTAATAGATCGATCAATCGTTCGTTTGTGTATGTGAGTTTAAATGTTTGTAAACGCAACCACAATACAGGAGAAGTGTGGATAACGCTTAAAAAAAAAAAATTGCCTAAGATTTGTAGTGATTCTGACAAGAATGTCTGAGAGCAGAGATAGTAAACTCATAATATTATACGGCCTGAATTTTTAGTCACCGTCCAAATTTTGATATATTAATCTTTTTTCTTTTAGTATCACTCAATACAAAAATGGAGTTAATGAATCATACCCAATGCCTAGAAAAAATTTGGATGGTGACTAAAAAATCAGCCTTTATAGCTATGTCTATGAATGGAAAGTACATTCTTAGAGCCTCTATTCCTGTAGCAATTTATTTATTGTAAGTACTTGTTTTAAGGCTCAATACACGAGAAAATGTGGGCAAGCATTGTGAATAGTGTAGCTGGAGCTACTCGCAGTTGCGTTGTGGTGACTACAAAATTTTGATGTGGTTGCGTTGTCGCTAGTGTTTGCAGAAAGACAGATTGTTGCGTTTGCGATGTGGCCGGCCGGTAGTGCGCGGTCTCGCTGGATGTTACATTATGGCTGCGACGTGGTCTTGATTTTGACGGCCAGGGGCCCAAGTCTGCTATTTTTATAAATTCGTCATTCCAACACGATCCCATTGTCATTTTGCTAAAAGTTCGTAATCTGCTAAATTCATAATGGTCGATCATTGGTTGATCATTGTATTCCACAAACACGATACTCGTAACGAATTAAAAGAAATGACTGCACAATAACGTTCTCATGGTAGGTCACTGATTAAAGGAACTGTCAAAAGTTTAGCAGATTACCGCCTAAGTCACTCATTCATTTGTCATTATGTACGAGATTACCAATAGATGCCATTTCTTTCAATGGAGTGTCAGTGGCTGACCATTGGAAAGTCATAATGACGCCAATATGTTAGTAGATTACCAAACTTGTCAAAATCAACAATTATGAAATCAATGATAGACCATTCTGACTTGAGGCCCTGATGTGATCCGTGTGACTATACATTTTCATACAAATTAATGACCTTTTATGTAATTTCGGTGGGACGTATTGTGGTTGTTATTGTGGTACCTATATGTGATCGGGCCCTGAAAAATGTAAGCAATGAAGACGGACTTAAAAAATCTCTTTAATGAGATTATTCATTTTCAATTCCTATTCATTTTCTACCTAGGTACCTACTTCAATTGCTAAATTACGGATGATTCTCCTCATTCAACTACAAATCTTAGTACCGTTAGTACTCCATTACCTATAGTAATACTAGCCACCCGCCCCTGCTTCGGACTGATTTACGAGTTCACAAAACAGTTGCGTAGTTTGGTAGAACAACGCAGCCACACAGACTGAACAGAAAACGACTTTATAATTTATAATATACTAGCTATTACCCGTGACTTCATCTGCAATCCAGGATGAAAAGTAGCTTACATCCTAACCCAGGTCGTGGTCTACCCATATGCCAAATTTCATCCAATTCAAACTGCCGTTTTAGCGTGAAAGCGTAACAAACAAATAAACTTACTTTCGCATTTATAATATTAGTTAAGATATCTAAGTAGAAATGTCACAATAAGATGATTGTAGCCGTGGTGAAATTATATGAAAGCAGTCATAACGAGTGCCCTAATTTTGTTACTGCGACCAATTTCGACGTAGCACTTGCAGGCCGCTACAGCGGCACCGCTCGCTTAGCTCGCTCGGCTCGCGTATAGCTGAGGCCCTAGTGTGAGTTGCTTTTAACTATCTCGACTTTACGCATTAACCGCGTTCGGTGCTCCGAACGCAATCGATGCGTAAAGTCGAGATGGTTCAAATAAACTCACACTAGGGTCTCTGGGCACAGTTCTAATCTAACCTATTTGGTCGGAGTGCCCTAATAGTTATATTATTAGATCGTGCTCGTATCATAGTTATATTACTAGTAAAACAATTATAATAAATAATTATAATTAATTTATTTCGGGTTCTCCCATATTCAAAAAATCACAAATTACAACACCCGAGATAAATACAAAACACAATATATAAATAAATACAATGTCATCAAATTATGAGAGCGGTTATGAACCGCTCTCATATAACTATATCACGGCTTCATATATCTTACTGCGACAGATATATTATTATGTAAACATTCTGAAATTATGTGAGTAAAAACCATTTCAATTGACCTCTCGAGACTCCGCATTAAGAGAATGATCCGGGCATTTAATATTAAGAGGGTTTCTGCTGGATAGTGGTCAGTAAAGTAAGGTTTAACCACTTAAACTCCTTTTAACCTCATTTGCTTTTGCTTCTTTGTTTTCTGGGATTTAAACTGGTTCACCAATAAATTTTAAAATGTTTTTCTGATTTTGTGATTTAAACTGTCCCGAGGTTACATTGTTCTTCTTCAATTACGTCGGGCAATGTGCAAAAAAGGTGTTATTGTCTTGGGCTTATAACATAAGCTCACGCCTGTATTCGCCGAAGGGTTGGGCAGAGGTCTAAGTACCAATATTACACCCACGTCGCGAGTTTTGTTTATTATAATCAACCTATAATGATCCCACTGCTGGGCATAGGCCTCCTCTCTATGAGAGGGAGTGGGCCGTAATCCCAGTCTGACCCAGTGCGGGTTGGTAGATGTCTCATGTCGTCGATTTATTTTTGTTCTAGGACATGCCGGTTTCCTCACGATGTTTTCCTTCACCGTTTTGAGAGCAGTGGTGATGAAGTTATTTACACATAATAAAGCGACTGTCAGGGTTTGGACCTACGACCTACAACTCGTTACTCGCGGCCTCTACCACTGGGCCCACTGCTCTCAGTTTTGTACATATAAGTCTCATATAATAGGGGTAAGCCTATTGCCATATACTGGGCACAAATCCAGAACTGAGGACCACATGATAAGCAAAAGGCGGGTTCCAAAATTAGAGATTTTACCATAAAAAGAGGATGAAAATACATTATTTTAGTACAGACAGGCAACATTGTCACCTCGAAAATAATATTATTTATTCCAGGCCTTCTGCGATAATTCTTTATAAAATGATTTCCTTTTCATGATTTACAAAAGTGGCTTTTCCACGTTAAATTCCTGATTGGACAAAGCTCTTTTCAGCTTATATTTTAACATAAAAATGAACAGAGATACAATGTTAAAATGGGAATGTTAAATTAAAAGAAAAAAAGCTTTTTACTTTTTTTTGGAATAGGCAAACAGCAAGCCAATAAGTGAAATAAATATTGAATTTAGAATTAATCAGAATTCCCGTATTTAACAAAAAACCAGCATTTATTCCGCTCTAATAATTTCCTTTGTTTCATTTAACCATGTGGTTTAATGTGATGAAGCCAAGCATGAAATCTGTACCGAATTGTACTGAAATACATTTTAATTAACGGATTAATGAAAGTATTAACCCGTTTGATAAGATAACGGGTCATTAGTTTTGACTACTGGCCTAATTTTTACAACCAATACAGCAATACAAAAACGCTTTTTAATTACCTAACGCAAAGTGTACGTCATTAGAGTCATAACAAAAGTCGGTGATATAAAAATAAGAGGTAGGCACAGTAGGCCGCACGTCAGTGGTAACAAATAATTAATTGACTCAAATAAAAAGTGTACACACACACACCTGTATCGATTTTCTGCCTGACCATACAAATCACCGTAATCGGGAGTGAAATATCAGGTATTATCATTGAGGTTGAGTTGACTCGGGCCGAATTGTCACCGACCCTATTCCGCGAAGGGTTAGGCAAAGGTGTACCTATAGTACACCCACATTTAACCAGTCATCTTTAAGTCCCATGTAAATGAGGATACGGAACCCACGACCTCATGCTTAGCAGTATTGCTTGCGAACACTAGACCGACGAGGCAAAAAATATCATAATCTTTTTAATTCTGAGATCCAATAATATGTGCAGTGATGTTTTTCTTTTCATTTCACGGTGAACATAATAATAGACCTCTTCATTCAAATTTTCATCGATATAGTGCAAGTAATCTCCGAGTAAAAAATGATTGTGTAACATCCGGACGGTCATAAATTATAAGGGTTCCGTTTTTGCGTTTTGGCTACGGATCCCTAAAAATACCTTATACCATTGTTAAAATAGAGCATTCTGGCAAATGGGCAAAAAGGGAAACGGTTTGGAATATCCTTGTTATTTAAACGCGAAGTAAAGTAACAAACAGTATCAACTTCAGTTTAAAGAGATCTATGGATCTCAATATCTCAAGTTTATAGTTCTACATAGGTACCTAGATTAAAACAAAAAAGACAACCAGGCAAACAATTCTGTAGATTATTAGAAGATTTTTCATACTATAACTTGTTCGTCTTATAATCCCGTTGACTTATTTGACAGGTGCAAAGTCAAACTCGAAATTGAAAAAACGAACAACAATCATTTGAAATGTCAAATTAGTCTACGGGATTAAAAAACGAACTTTAAAACTGCTAATCAAATAATGAAATAATGAAATATAAACAAAAAAACAAAGAAACGAAAGAAAATAAATTTAAAATACTATCGATTAATCACTGTATACGTATAGTTAACGGTTAAGACGGACTTCTACAAATTAAAAACTGTTTATATCAAAAGAAACTATTTTAAAACGACACCCATCACTTTTAACATTCAGAAAGTTCAAAGTGATCGTACTAATACCACGAACTAACACAGACTAACCTTGATACGCTTTACGGAAAAACTGTGTTTTGCTATTCTCTTGTAAACATAAAGAAATATTGGTTAGTCTGTGGTGTAAGTATACAGACGCCTGTGTAAACACAGACTAATATACTAGATTGGGCTTGGAGTATGAATCAGACGAGCTATAGTAGTACACTAAAGTGTGCATGCATATTCTTGTTGCCCAACAAAACATTGACCGACTGAAAGGGTTTCCTTAAGCTTACCTAAGTAAACGTTCTCTGTAAAAAACCTCTTTTTACGCGTCAAGCAACGGCTGTAAGATTAAAGATTACGAATAAAATACCTTTTTTTGTAAGAAATTTAGGGTTACAGAATACGTATTACAACAACAAAAAAATGTTCCCAAACACACTTAGTCAACTAAATCTTTTTTTTTGCGAGGAACTGAACTGTGTACGGTTATGTTTTATTATTTACTTATTTAGCACTCAAATAAAGGTGGAGGTGACCACTTACTGAAATATTTCTAACGCATCGTTGACTAGATAGAACGAGAAGTCCTCACATCATCATCATCATTATCTTCATTTTGCTAAAAGCCGTCCACTAGTAAATTTATACTGTTTCGGTAGGCTAGAAGTCGTCAAACAAGCGTGCGAGACGACTCGTGATGACTCTTGAAAAAAGCTTATAGACATGGCTCAGAAGTGAGATGGGCGTATAATTTCTTTGTTTAAAAGAAGAGTACCACCACACCTCTGTTCCGTGCCTGTGGCGTTTTACACTCGAGTATGACGGAATCTAAGCGCTCTACATAGCTTTTATTCATAACTACTCCAAGACGTAAACATATTATTATTTTGTGGATCGTAAATAAAGCCAGTTGGCTCGCAGAAGCTGGTTGCTAGCGGACAAAAGCTCTTGAGGTGCGGAAATCGATATATCAAAGGAAGTTTTCACACTTTATAAAATACTAGTCTGGTGGTAGATTTACTCATACTAAATAAAAGTACGATGACCGTTTTTTGAGCACGTGAAGGTATTTTCAGGTTTTTAAATTAATCACTTAGATCGGGTGAATAAACAATTATTTACAATACAATTGGTTGGCTTGACTGGTAAAATGTAACACTTTCGAATCCCCTCACTTTTCATAGAGCTCATCGCCATGCCGCCATACATATTGTAGGTGAACCCTCCTGGCACTGAACGTGTCAAGCGTCGTGCAGACTAGCGCGACGCGACGCCGGCGGCTCGACGCGGCACCGGTTATTGTTCTACCGTGATGTTTTCTTAGAAATTGTATTATGTCTGCACGAAGGTTTAAACTAATTATTTTCAGAATAAGAAGTTTAGTGTCCAAAAATTATATACTCTTTAATGTACCTACACCATAAAAATTACAGACATAAATTTAGAAAGTTTATATAGTGTGACACATTGGGCAGTCTTATCACTTAAAGCGATCTTTTACAGACAACCTTTGGATGGATTAAAGGTAACTGGAGAGACAATACTGCAGGTAGGTACCATTTACAGATACAATAAATACATACATATAGCATAAACTTATCCATGAGCAAGGAACTATATGTAAAGATGATGTTTAAGGAGAAAGGAATTGTTTTTTTGTATATACAAAACGATGTAACTAATGGTGTGTTGCTGTGTAGAATTGTAGCACCATACTACCACTGGCCATTGCAACGGACTGCTGGTATTGTCTGAATGAGTCATAACGTTACGGAGTCCTTTTTAAATCTATTGAGGATACACAGACCATTACAACTTGAAAGTCTTTTATTGAGAAGTGTAGAGACCTTATAAAGGCAGGTAGGTACCAGGTTGGATCAGTGGCCCAGCGGTAACGGCCCTGGCTTACGAGTAGCAGGACGTGGGTTCGAACCCAGACAGATTCTTTACATTTCATCACCACTGCTCTCAAAACGGTGAAGGAAAACATCGTGAGGAAACCGGCATGTCCTAGAACCAAAAATTCGAAGACATTATGACATCTATCAATCGGCAGTGGGCCCGTGTGAGAAGCCTATGTCCCAGCAGTGGGAACATGCAGGGATACCTTTATACTTACCTAATAGTGATAGGTACTATCGAAGAACTTCATATCTAAGCAGTTGGAAAACAAAATCACTTGAACACGATGACCACAACTGTTACCGCTTCGGTTCTATAGCGGCCGAGCGCTGCAAGCAGAAATAGTTCTTACGGTATATAGTACCTACTTAGAAATTATTTCACGACTAGGTACTTATTTAACCAGCATTTTATCACCGATCACCGATAACTACAGAAATCTACATGTCTGTCGTTTGTCACGTAATATTATTTGAAAATATATTACTATTCACCAAACAAATGAATACCTTCAAAGGGAAGCAAAACAGTGGGTTGTAGTGGGTCGGTAGTAATGGATGTTAGCACATTATCACTTCAATACAACGTACGCGATTTAATCTAACTGAGTGTGTGGGATGAAAGCAACAAGTTACCCGAGAAATACCTACTTAAGAACTTTGTACAAAAAAAAAACAACCAACTAATAACATTAAGTGAATAATAACTTTAATTTCGGAAATCGGTGTCTTTGGATCTGTATTTTAGTATATTGCCATCGAAATTAAAGTATGTTTATTTATTAGTGTTTTTTTTTGGAAGTCGAAAAATGAAATGAAATTTATTCTATAAAAATAAATGTGATAGTGGAATTAATTGTACACATTTTACACCACAATTGACGAAAATATCGAAGAAAATAAATTGAAAAAAAAAACCTACAGACGAACTTACAGATAACCTCCTCCTTTTTTAAATCGGTTCAAAAAGTAGAACCAATCCAATATTCTCCAATCTCCATCTCCATATTATTCCAAGCCCGATGGGAATTCAAAGAAAATGTGAAACAATGTTTCAAATTAAATGAAAACTGATTCGGATGGATTTAATTTGTTTGCTAAGCAATGCGATTCGAGACTCAACAATCTGAAAACTCTCAAGAACGAAAACTATCTATACCAGTCCGTACCACTTCCTCCAGAAACTATTTGAACAACATTTCAATTCAGCCTTGTTTATTTGAAGCTTAAAGTTGAACTACTCAATTGAGATGAGAAACTGATAGTACCGGTTGAAATCATAAGGGGTGTTATTTTTGAGAGTCGCTAGTCTTTTAACACCTGGATGAGTGAAGTATCCATAAATTAGGGTTCTTCCATAAATTACGTCACACGTTAAGAGCGTTTATCCTAAAAGTTGGCAACGTCGCAAAAAGCTGTCAAAAATTTACCTGTTTTGATTAATTTGGCAACATTACTGTATGGAAATAAAAAAATATGGCTAACTAGCGAACTAGTATATTAATAATTAATTGCAATTATAACATTGGATTTGATGTTGTACCCGTTTCAACTGTATAAAAGGTATTTGGAAAGTTTCCAAGCACTTTTTTTGCATCTAAAACTAAATATTCGGTGTTACGATATTTCATTTCATAATCAATATTCTAGTTCGCTAGTTAGCCACATTTCTCTTTTTGACATTTATTTGCGCCGTTGCCCACTTTCAGAATAAATGCTCTTATGGGGGAGGGAGAGGGTCAGCAAAGTGTGTCATCATGTGACAGAGGAAGGCGAGTAAAACCTAAGCTTCGCACGTCACATGGATTAATCTAAAGCTTTAAAACATTACCAGCTCTGTCAATATTATTAGAAAGCATATTATTAAAAAATTAAAAATATTTGACATCACACCAGGGGAAGGGAGTCACACAAATATGACCACCTGTTACAAGGTCGGGGGCGGGCTCCAGAAATGATAAAATTCGTGTGACGTAATTTATGGATGGCCCCATAAATAGGCGAATTATTATTTTCATCAAATAAAATCACCAGGAATTGAAAGACGAACAAATCTCGGAATAGTTTGGCAACATATCAAAGAGGATTATCAATGTTTGGTTAATCTTGAATTCCATCTGTCAATATTGTTGCTACTATTGGGCCCTTCAGGAATTTCTCCATAGCAGCTCGGTGTCTGAATTTGTGCTCGGTTGATGTCAATAGGCTCGCCCCTTATTACATGGAACTCAAACAATACTGGTGAAATGTGGATGTAGTGTTAACTTGCTTAAATCGTACCCGAGAAAATTGCTATTATAGGAATAATACAAGCAAACAAATAATGAAACTACTGAATTAATTACAACTTTCTTTATACTCCTAATATAATTTATAACACAAAATAACAAAAATAATCATCTTGTTGAGAAAATAAAAAGAAACAAATGTTCGATTTAAGATTATATGCTCAATACTCAGTATCTTTATTGCTTTACCATAATGTGTACTTAGGTGGTAACTATATACCTAATTTAGACCATAATAAACAACAGTTCAGAACTATATATTTTAATATATTTAATTCATTATTGATAATTTAGAACTATATAATTTATGGACCCTGTAGGGCACAGCAAAAGGGTAGGAGAGACGAAACCCTGTTTTAAGAGATAATTAAGTTGTTTTTTTGGGAACAAGTTTTAACTTGCATATTAAAATCAAAGTCAGGAGATCGCGAATAAGTCGTAATAAGTAATAATATTGTCTTAATTCGTACACGTATATTCCTTAATCGTACTTTACGAGATCGCCTTGCAATTGTCACAACAATAAGACTATCTATCTGTAACTGGGTGTCGTGAGCGACGAATACAACGCGACGCGACGCTGCAAACGCGACGAACGCGACGCGTCAACTCAACGGCATACTGCACATAGCAGTCTACGGCGAGACGCGACGTAACGTGTACTTGTTTTCAGGGCGACCAGACGAGACACTACTACTTTTCGACGAACTACTTTTCGTTCAAGGAAAATTGTATTTTACTTCTCCATGATTCGAGAAGTATTGACCAAAATCATGTAGGAAATTTGTCTCGTGTAGCAGTGTAGCATCGCGTCGCATTGCATCGTGTCGTGTCGCGTCGCGTCGTATTCGTCGCTCACGCAGGACACCCCGTAAGTCGTATTATCTGTACCTGCGTAAAGCACATGTAGGTACCCATTTGAAACATGAATTGCACTGTATCATGTTCTCATATCGATATTCATTACATAAAAGATATAGCCATGTTTCAGTATATTTAGGTTGTTTTGTATTTTTCCTGAAACATACTTATTTTCCTTATTCTTCTTCCTTTTAAGATGTTTAGTCTTGGCCTTTATCTTAATCGGTAATTGTTTTTTTTTTGAATAACTATGTATATTTCTTTTTAATTCATTTTTGTATGGACTTTCCGGTATGAATTAGAACAAACCTATGCGTACGAATTAGGCAAACTACTCACTAAAATTTTAAATCGCCCGCGTACATAAATGACACCGGCGAGAACAACAAAGTTGACAAAAAAATTACAGAAATAAATGTTTATTTACAATATACTCCGAGCTAAAAGGCGTCCACGTAGTTATGGAACTATGAGCTTATGAAATGTCATAAAAAACTACTGAGTTTGTCATTAAAAACTAAATTTCTTGATAATTTTATAACGAGTAGCCGCACTGTGTTCTGCTTCTTTTCAAGCATGATGGCGGATTAAAGTTTACGTTTTGTACCGTTTGGAACGTTGTGGAAGCCTTAAGTTGGGAGAAACAAATATCAATCTGTCTAGCCTTTTCCCAACTATATTGGGGTCGGCTTCCAGTCTAACCGGATGCAGCTGAATACCAGTATTTTACATGGAGCGACTGCCTATCTGACCTCCACAACCCAGTAACTGGGTAATACGATACCCCTTGGTAAGACTGCTTGTAGACTTTCGGGCTTCTGACGACCCGTAACGACTGTCAAAGATCCACGAATGACAACCGGGACCAACGGCTTAACATGCTTTCCGAGGCACGGAGGAGTCTCGGTATGTAAAGATGGTCACCCATCCACAGACCAACCCCGGCAAGCGTAGCTTAACCTGACGGATCGACCCGTGCGGCAGTTACTACTTAGCCACGAGCTCCTCTCAAGTTGGGAGAAACACATCACGTACAATTTAAGCAAGTTTACCCTACTTTAGGTTCACCTCTGCTTAATCCTTCGGGCATCACAGGCGAGATCTTAGGTATATTATGTGTAGAAAGGTTTATTGTCGCCCATATGGAATAGAAGACATCCTTAACACAACAACTTCTATTCTTCAAACAAGTTCTACGACTATGAGCACGTAATGCGAAGTAGACCTAAATACAATTAATTAATTTATTAGATCAAAGTATTTACTATGGAATTTACTATACAGACAACTAAATTCAGTCTACTCTTAAAAGTAAGCCAAATAATCCTACAAAACACCGAAACAAGATACTAAAACTAAATGAGAGGTTTTTGATGTGACCGGGCAGCACTAAGTTTACGCGGCAATCTTTATCAGCCGTCAGCTTCTGAAGTACCTACCTGAGCAGTCAATACACTCATAATTGCTTTATATTTTTTATCGAAACCCTATATAATAATTTATGATGTTATTGTGCATAAATGATACAAAAGAACAAAAGTTGTTGTTGGAAATAAATCCTCGGCACAATGGGTCTTTGTCTAGCGACGCTTTGATGAAAATATCAGCTCGTGTTATGGAATTGTTTGATGGGTCAACAACTTTGCCAGAAAAATAGAGCATTCGTCATGTCATCCCGAAATAGCTTACTATTGATTCAATCAATCTGCCTAGCCTTTTCCTAACTATATTGGGGTCGGCTTCCAGTCTAACAGCTCCAGGATGCAGCTGAATACCAGTATTTTACATAGAGAGACTGCCTATCTGACCTCCACAACCCAGTTACCGGGTAATACGATACCCCTTGGTAAGACTGGTTGTCAGACTTTCCGGCTTCTGAGGACCCATAACGACTGTCAAAGATCCACGAATGACAGCCGGGACCAACGGCTTAACGTGCTTTCCGAAGAAAGAATGGAGAAGAATGGTTCGATGGAGAAGTCTCGGTTTGTAAAAATGGTCACCTTTCCACAGACCAACCCCGGAAAGCGTAGCTTAACCTGATGGATTGACCCGTGCGGCAGTTATTACTTAGCCACGAGCTCCTCCATAGCTTACTAATGATTGTGGCCTAAAAATCCGACAGAGGACATCGAACACTGATAACGCTACTCTTTTCTGGCAAATCTGGTATTAGAAAGCCCTACCCTCGCTCACTTGCTCGTGTTGCTAGTGCTTCTGTGAAAATCCTACCGTGAAAACTTAGGTGCAATGAGCTGTCATTCCACCTGATGCTAGGAATTTTTGACGCGTTGAGATTATTTTAAATTAACCAGCTGGTCTATTACATGCCTACTGGTCAATTTATTTGTACTTAAACGACTAAGGGGGAATTTCACCAATGAAACTGAACGCGATCAGCACCTCTGAACCACGTTTAACAGCTGTCAGTGTCAATATTTCCACAGCAATGATGACAGCTGACAGCTCTTGAACGCGGTTAAGATGGGTTGATCGCATTCAGTATAACTGGTGAAATCCACCCTTAGTGTCCACTTTACCAAAAAATCAACGAATCTAATCCTATGTCAGCAATAAATAACTTATATACAGGTGAAGACTGATAGCGGTGCGTAGTACTCGCAACCAGCGTGCGCGAATGAGCAAATGTATGAACGTAAACGAAGCCAAAGGCGTAAGTATGTAATGATCGTAGCAGATAGCGTTCTGTAGTACCATCGAAGAACTTTATATCTATACTTCGTAAGGACTATTTCTGCTTGCAGCACTCGCCGGCTTTAGAACCGGGGCGGTAACATATGTGGTCATCATGTTCACGGGATTTTGTTTTCAAACTGCTTAGACATGAAGTTACCTATTCGATAGTACATGCGCGGTGGAAAGCAAAAAAATTGGCACCATGAACAGTTCATGGTGCCAATTTTTTTTCTTTCCACCGATAGTGTTTTTTTTATCTTTGATGAATATTTTAATTATTTGCATAATTTCGTTTTCTTGACCAATAGTAACATTTTTCACTTCTCATGCTCTGAAAGTGCTTATTTGTGCAGGATATAGGCTGCACAAAATCGAATTTTGTGCACAAGTGCAATAACGTATCTACTCATAAATATTAAGGCAAAGAAAATCAGCCATACAGCCAAACACAATAAGAAGCTCATAGATAGAATTTGTTATTTTATAATATTTATTTTAATTTATTTGCCTGTTTTTTAAGACATAAAAGATATTAAAATTTAAATTCAAGTAAGATATGTTATTTAATTAATTTAAGAAAATTATTATTACAAAATTAATTTAATAGTAGGCTGTATGTCTGCAGCCCAAGCCATCAATTTAAAGCATATCAATGTCGTAAAATTCAGAAAAATACCGTTAATATCCAATTTCCTTCAGTATTCAAAACTGCACTAATTTTACATAAAATTTTAATTAAATAAATGTTATGTTATACTACTGTTTTATTTCCTCGCAATCGAAGTGAAAAGCAGAGTTTATAACTCGTCCACAAAACCATTTTATCCTCAGTCTCGGGTAAAAATGGTTCGTTTTGTGCACTTGTTGTAAAATCTACTATTAATTGCGTTACACTAATAAGTTGTTCACTATGGAAGACTCAGTTGGTCGGTGTATTAACTGTTCGATTCTACTACGGTATTTACCTTAATTGGCAGTCGTTGAGAGAAGTTTGTGAAAATGTCTACAATACTCTGGGTTCTTGCATTTCTTTATGACCTTATTTCGACCCACTTAATAAAAATCGGTTTTTGTGTTAACACAGTTCTCAATTAATCGTTTTTGTCGCGTGATTATTTATTTGCTAACCTATGTACATTTTTGGACTAAGAAATAGTAAAAAGAAACACAAGTGTTTTTCTGACTATTTCTTTGTCCAAAAATGTTCAGCGCTTTGATCTTAGTATCAACATATGGCACAATTTACGTGAGCGTTATATGAATATACATAATGTAAGTACCTAATTGTTCAATAGTTACAAATTAAATGGAACACAACGGTAAGCGTCATGAAAGGCGACTTATTTCATATCAGACTACATTTTCGTCGAAACCATGCTTTGATGTTTTTGATGTTCCGTCCAAGATGTACAAATTGCTAAACTTTCGATGGTCTGTTACATGTGAATACTCGAATTTATACTTAGCTGTCTGAATTGAAGAGCATTGAAAATGCTCAAACGCCATTTGACTAATTCGTATTTTGAATTCACCAGCATACATTGTGACAAAAAGTCACTAAGAGATTTGATTCTTAACCTAGGTTTTGAGACCTAATTACCGTATAATGCTCAAAATTATGATAAATTGTAAATTTAATTTGAAAGCCCTAAAATTTTACCATAAATATTTGAGTCACTACATGTTTCATACCAATACTAGGTTCCTTTGTTTGTCACACGGTTAATGTCCTTTGGGTGTTCGACAGCCACACCTCTGCCTAACCCTTAGGGGATTACAGGTGTAATGTTATATGTTATAAAGAAAAGACATTCAAACTGTTTTTTGAATAGTCAGATAAAAATGATATAGGTAGGTTAATTTCATCTCATTGATTTAAAAGTTTAAAACCCGTCTCCTAAAGTTAATAAGTAAGCACAAACTTCTATACATATTATAAAACAAAGTCGCTTTTCGGGTTTGTCTCTATGTCCGCGTTGTTCTAGTAAACCATGCAACAGATTTTGATGAGGTTTTTACCATAGTTTAGAGAATTTATTCTGAAAGGTTTATTTGTACGTTAATATTCAAGTTACGTTTACCTAAGAAATCTCGATGATTTGTCATAAAAACCCTGTCAAGCAGGAGCAGGCCGCTAATAATACATAAAGCGTTACATAAGCTGCAGAAGATTAAGTAACGACGCTAAGCAAATTGATTAAGATAATAAATTTGGCCTTCAGTTCCCCCGAGTTCAGTTGCCTCGGACAAAACGTTACGAAAATAAATTGGTATTATGTTTTATCTAAAGCTGGAACAACAATAAGCAGAAATATGAAAATATACTTCTACAATAGTAGCGACCCGCCCCTGCGTCGCACGGTCTGAGATATCATTGTCATTTGTAAGTTTAATATAAATGTGTACATATTGTAGCAAAAAAATATGTAGGTATTGCTACATCCAAATCAAATGTCGTCCCGGAATTAAATCCTGGATGACATAGGTTACAGCATAAAAAAAGGTATTCAGGTAAAATCACAAGATATATTGCAGAAGAACATGAAAAGACAAATAACAATTGTGAATAGATTATAAAAAAATAGACGACAGACTCAATATTTTTTTAAACTTGTGTTTAACACATTAGGTTAATTTTCCAGTGGTTTATCTTTCTCGGAAAAAAAAGCTAGGCCCGTCGGTACGTGATTTAACTCGATTTTTAGAACGACTTGGACGAACGTTCGATAGCTATCGCTTCGTAAAGCCCCTGTCAATTTCCACGTTTAACACCGTAATTGAAATTCGTCGCGAAGAACCTAGGATGTTTTAGTGCTTTTTAAAAGGAAACGGAATCTAATCGTGACCAATAATAACGACAAATGAACAATTTAGCTAGTGGTAGTACAAAAGGTTAATTCATGAAACAGTGGTATGTAGTGGAACCGCTTGGGAGTTGCCTGCACCAGCAAAGCGACTCAGTGTTGGCAGACCCGGCAAGCGCTCACTGTACTCGCTGCCTCAGCATCTCCCGCAGAACCACCCGCGTCACCTTCGAGGCGGCGGGGCGCAACAGTCGTATCCACACGGCCCGCAATAGGGCAGGATCGGGGATACACAGGGCCCAGTAGAGCAGCTATAACACAAGGGTATGGCCGAAATCGGCTTTTTCTATCTGGATCCGAGATTAACCGGTAACCGGGTTGCAGCTAAATATCAGCGTCAGGTAATCACTTTGTGTTGCCATCTGACATTGTGCTGAGCTGAGGCCCTTTTGGCATTATAATCATTGTTTTCTGTTTTTTTTTAGTTATAAGGTGTATTTTTCTGCTGTAATACCAATAAATGTATTTTTCTTTCTTTCTTTTCTTTCTTTACACCATTTTAGACCAGAAAGAAAAGCAAAATTATGTAGGTGGGCTGGGTGATGGACGAACAACTGATGTTACGTGTTAATACGGAGAATACCATACCTTATGAGGGAAAATATCCCGGTCGGTCTCTAGGCAGGAGACCTAATTAAAACTGCGAAAACTGGAACGTGCCTGTTCACGGAAAAATAACTCACAGAAAAAAAAAATACTTCATTCTCAAATGTTCAGAGGTAACTGACGACTGACTTCAAACAAACACCAATCTTTTTATTATTTCTACTTCTATAAAACCGAATTCAATAATCTGTCAAATATGCGAGCATGTGTTATTTGTAAAATAACACATGCTCGCACTTTTTCCATGCGAAGAGGTTTAGTAAGCAACGTAGTGCTGCAATATGCTGCAATATGGGCGACTATGCTGGTCCTGCTCCATAGGACAATTTAGAATCTAGAACAAAATCAAACTGGTTGCCAATTTAATTGTATAATATTCTTTTTTTAAACATTAATTTTATATTCTGTGATTACTTGAACTCACACACTGACTTATTATTAGTAGTACTTGTTAAAATGTTAAGAATATCGTATAATTTTACAATGTTTGTAAATATGTGAGCACCATGCATCTATCACATAATTAATTTATATCATTCCTTCATTTTTCATTCTTTTTACCTATCGTGGTATAGTAATCTTATTCTAGGTGCATCGTCTTCACATATAATTATATAATTAATGTATACAGAATATTGTGAAAATATTTTAAAAGAGTAACGGTGGAGTTTCTTGCCCATTCTTCTCCATACGAAAACGACCTTTTGGAATGGGCGACTAGAATCAATTATTATATTTTTTTTTTTGTTGTAAATGTTGACGTTCATAAGTGCCTTTTTTGTGCCTAAATGAAATAAATTATTTGACTTTGACTTTATTTGACTTTGACTAGAATCACTTATTATTATTATTTGTAAATTTTGACTTTCAAAAGTGCCTTTTTTGTGCCTAATTGAAATAAATTATTTGACTTTGACTTTATGAACCTTCCCGAGTAAGTTCTCTAAATGATGATGAAAACCTCATCCAATACCGTTGTATTATAGTTTAGAAGACAGACACGAAAAGCATCATCATTCATTTATAATCAAATCATACATGGGATGAAATTCCACTTCTGCTTACTCAATACTAAAAGAATGTGTACCAGAAACTGGCAAACTTTTTGAATTTACAATTGTTACTGCTAAGACATCATAGAATCTTTTAAAGATCTTGATGTAAAAAAAACAGCTGACCTTTGGGGATTATCAGTACATACCATATCTTGAATAATTGATGTTATTTCACCCCTTTTAGAAATTGTTTTTAACTCTTGTATTGCATCTTGTGTACTGATTTGATGAAACTTAGCAAAGTGATTCCGCTGTTCAACTCTGGCAGCACAACAGTATTAAGTGACAATTTAAAACCGAGGGGTTGCAGGAACCCCAGGTAAAAGGGTTGTACAAATACGTGGATAAAGAAGGTTAACCTATTCCCTTTTCAGTAATAAAATAAATTTTACCAAAAGGATTGGCATTTTAGCACAAGGACCTGGCATAGAATCCTTTATTACGTAGGATGTGGTTTTCAAAACACAATATTATTGTGGTCCAATATTTGATATCGCTGAAGACAATAATTCTAAACATAACATAACATAACATCACGCCTGAAATCCCCAAAGGGTTAGGCAGAGGTGTACCTTTTTAGTACACCCACATTTTACCCATGTAATAGGAGGCGAGCCTTCTGAACCCTGTCCGATCCGTGAGGGTATTGTTAAGAATCATACTGAGAGTCTTTTTATGTGGTAATTTTCGGGAAAAAAAATCGACGAATTTTATTTTTAATGGGGCTTTCTACTGGGTTATCACACGGGGCGCGGTCGGCCGTCGTTTAGCGGGTGTCTACAAGTCATAACTTACGACCTCTGTAGAAAATTTGCTGATTAATAATGAAAATGGGGTAATTTTGATACTAAAAACGTGAATTTTAAATAGCAATAACTCTTGTATTATAATAGGTTTTTTTATGCGCCTTTCGGATCGGTCAGGATTTTTGTTACATGCTGTATAGACTCCGGGCTGCTACTGAGAAATTACTGATGGAAAACCTTATACCACTTTGCCCGATTAAATAACTCCGCAAAAAAAACAAAACCTACTAACCGAGCTATAACAAAATGTGGATTACTGTTATGGGTTACCTACAATTCGACCCATTGTAGGTATGTACAAATGTACAATGCTGTGCAAAATATAAAAGCCTGGGGCAGCGAATTAAATGCCAAAATCCTTTCTAAGTTCAGAAGTAAACTTAATTTCCTACGAAAAGCCCAACCAAATTATGTTTATTTAACAAGTCCTTTTAAACTAAAGATTAATTTGCTGTCGTACAAAATAAAGTCTGGTGAAATATATTCGGACTCAAGAAACAAATTAGAAGACTCAAAGTTTTTATTAACTCGAGAGGCTTGTCAGAATAAATTGATGAGCCTAAAATTAGGTATCAGACACCTTACGCTCGTGATGAAAAAAATGTAACCAAACGCAAGTTTTATAATGCCTAAAAGTATATGCTCCATCTGCATTAAATAAAATCATAAAAATATATAATATTCCACAGGATATACTCGTATGCTAGTTAGATAGTATGTTGAAAACATAATACAACTAATTTGATACGATCGAAAGAATCACGATCGAAAGTATCCTATGTCCGTCTCCTGGTTCTAAGCTACCTCCCCACCAATTTTCAGCCAAATCGGTTCAGCCGTACTTGAGTTATAAATAGTGTAACTAACACGACTTTCTTTTATAATATAGATAGATAGATGTATAAAATTGACAAAACGGTACAAACAGCGTGCGAGTTAAATATAGAAATAAAGAGAATAAACAAAAACAATAGTTATTTGTGCAACAAGAGAGCAAAGTTTTTTTTTGCTGTGAGTGTTGATTTTGAATCACGGGCGTAGCGAGTGATTCTAGGTTAGAATCCTGAGCGCGGCGAGGGATCCAAAGACACGAGATGCCAATTACTTTGCTCTCGTGTAACACGTACAACTTTTCACCTCAGCAGCGAGAAAATACAACATGTAAAAAAAACCTTGTCCGATCCGTGAGGGTTTTGAGCATATTTATGTGGAAATTTGAGGAAAAAAGAAAAAAGAATCCCCACATTTTTTTTCAATGGTAAATTTTACTGGGTTATTGCGTTGGGTGCGGGCGGCCATCGTTCAGCGGGCGTCTAAAAGTTATAACTTATGAGTTACCCCTGTTGAAAATTTTCAAATTTTTAATGGATTTGGAACTAAACGTGTGAATTTTAAATACCAATAACTTTTTTATTATCAAACAGTAAAAAAAAAAACTGTATGGTAAAGTTAATGCAGTATCATATGCCCTTTTCGGATCGGACAAGGCTTTTTTTACATAATCTTCATCACTTCGTATTTTTACTTCATCAGTGTCTTATTTCGAAGAAAAAAACGTGCAATCGGGGCAGGCACGAAGTTCCTTCTCACGTTTGATTTAAAACAGAAACAAAATTTTGGCAGCCACCATCTTGGATTTACATTTTGACCTCACTATCGACTTAAGCACCCTCAAAAACTATGAAAACTACACCCATGACGAAAAATTTTAATATTTTCGCAGCCGCCATCTTGGATTTACATTTTGATGACATTATTGGCTTTAGCAGCCTCGAAAACTATGAAAACGACACCCATGACGAAAAAAATTATATTTTCGCAGCCACTATCTTGGATTTATATTTTGACCTCACTATCGGCCTTAGCACCCTCGAAAACTATGAAAATGACACCCATGACGAAAAATGTGAAAATTTTCGCAGCCGCCATAATAGATTTTTATTTTGACTTTACTACCGGCTTAAGCAACCTTGAAAACCATAGAAACGATACCCATGAAGAAAAGTTTTGGAAATTTTCACAGCCGCCATCTTGGATTTACAGCTTGACCTCACAATCGGCTTTAGCACCCTTGAAAACTACTAAAACGACACCCATGGTGAAAATGTGAAAATATTCGCAACCGCCATCTTGGATTTTTATTTTGATCAAATTCACACTTTCTATCTCTCTCCGTCTTTCTTTCTTTTTGAATTAGAAGAAGACAGTCGCAAGCGCCTTTTCGCTTGACGATTTCTGCCAGTGCACTCTTACCGCAAGCCGTTTAAAGAACTTCGTTCCAAATAATTTAATAAAACAGAATTTATATAAAACCTTGAGATGATTTGCAATTTTGAGGTGTTATGTGTATCCGAACGTTTTATTGTTTGTTTCTTTTTTGGGCCTACTACGGAATTTTGAAATCTAACTTCGAATCGACTTGTTTCTATCTCTCGCTTTTTTCGTATCGAAGTGAAAGTGACAAAACTAAGTGAAGTTCAAATCTTTAGAATTTTGTGAGTAGCCCCAGCACTGTTATCGTCATTTAAAAAAATAATTAAAAAGTGACTGCCGAAAATCGAATTTTTCTCACTGTCTTTAGACAGGAAAACCTGTTTGTTTGAGGTGCTGAGGTGAAAAATACATAATTATGTTGCATAATTTATATTAAAAAAAAAAATTAATGCTATTAGTTGGTAAGCGCATCACTTGAGACCGGCTGGACAAATTTGCCTGTTTTTTTTAATTTTAATATGTTCAAAATAGTCCAAATTCAGTTTTTAGAAAAAGAAATATAGGAAAACCAATTAAAATAAATTGGAATTGGTCTAGTGGTCGCAAGCACTACTGCTGAGCATGAGGTCCTGGGTTCGATTCCCGGGTCGGGCAAAGTGTTATTGGGTTTTTCTATCTGGAATTTCTCAATAGCAGCCTGGAGTCTGGGTTTGTGCCCGGTTGATGGCAATAGGCTCGCCCCCTATTTCATGGGACTTAAAACATAACTGGCGAAATGTGGGTGTACCTACTACAGGTTCACCTCTGCCCAACCCTTCGGGGAAACAAGGCGTGATGTTATGTTGTGTAAAAATAGTAAAAATTGCCCGTAAAATTGCAAAAAATCGGGAAAAACTGATGGCGTTTTTTTGTACAGTATTTTTAGAAGAATTATTGAGATTTGTACAGGACAACGTCGTTGGGTCAGCTTGTTAAAAATATAATTAATTCAGCAACAAACCAGTACCAGAATTACAATTCATCCGATAATTCCATAACTAAACATCAATACACATCGAATAGGCTGTTAAACCCAGTAGACAACCAGCAAATTACCTAAATGTGACAGGTGCGACTAGGCGGCAACCCAGTTAATGGTCTTCAATAAAGTTAATTTTATTAAGGCCACCGACGAATTCAGTGAAACGTTTCCCCACAGTTAGGGGCCAATAAACTTCGTACAGACATTAATTAAGTAAAAATTCGATAACGAACCACTGATTTTATAACGACTTAATTAAATAGCAATTGCTTTGTTATTGAACCGTGACGTTCAGGATTTTTAATAATTATTTTCGATGATAAGTTTTATTAATTGGAAAACTTTTGGATAATAATAATGTTATGAAATTGAAACTGTGTGATAATGAATGAATGTCATACTAAAAAGATGCTCGAAACTTATACGTATCTTGGATAAATCAAAACTTTCGTTAGAAAATTGGCAGGTACCACGGGTACCTAAACGACCGTAATCGCGACCGCGTACCGGAAGACGTAGTGATTGAAGGCCTCCCAGAAGTTGGACTAAAGACCTTGTGAAAGGCCGCAGAATCTGCTGGACGTGGTAAGCACAGAGCCGGTTGAAGAGGCGGTGCTTGGGGGAGGATAGCAGTGGTCGCCTTTCGGCTGAAATGACGATGATGACGAAGAGTATAGTCCTCCTAATCGATTTCGATAACGGCGACCCTTCGAAATCACTTCCTTGCGTGTACCCTTAGATGGCTCGCTAGACCGAATTTTGTTTTGAACACCCGGTCACAACTAGAGCAATAAAGTTGACCTGCAGTGTTGTATGTATACGTGTAGGAGGGCTGAGGTCTCTGTTTGCGTATTTGGCGCTTCTCGGAAATAGCTTCGTGTCGCTTTTTTTAGAAAGATTTCATGCTTTTGTGAATAGTTGAGCGCCAAGACGACTTGTGTAAAGCGAGCCTTTCCCAACTTGTAGGATCAATAGCACAAGCATTAAGATGCCTCTTAAGTACATCCTTATAGCGGAGATGTTGACCGCCATGCTTCCGTTTACATTTTGCCATCTCAGAGTAAAAGACTTCTTTGGGTAAACGGTTGTCCTTCATGCGAAGGACGTGTCCACGTGTCCACCAATAATAAATATTCACTTTGCAGATGGGTCAGCAAACGCAGTAGTGGTACCTCATTTAGCTAACTCGTATGGCAGCCTCAATGAGTTAACTCTTTCTCAGTCAAAAGAACACTAATAACTGTTTTGTAACAGAAATAAGTCTCTATTTAGAACTCTATTGAAAAATGACGACATTACATCCATAACCAGTGTTTTTTATACATATACCTACAAATAACTTATTTTCCTCATAACAAAAAAGAAAATAAACTAAAGAATAGAATTTGCCCTTTCCTTGTTTCTGAAAATAAGTCAAACCAAACAATGGCCGTAAGAATTTCAATCAAAATCTAAGGCTTCGATACTAAACATAGCCTACAATAATAATAATATTCTTTGGTGAAAACATTGACATAATCAATTACAGTTCACTGGAAATAGATTTTAATATCGCTCAAAGGATCGTCAGATTAATATGTCGTAAACAAGTGTAACTTTGACAGTTACGGAACTGAGATTAGTAGCTACGACTCGTGTGACGAGAATGCTTGAGTTTAACGGCTAAAACTTTGTCCACATTAGTACCTACATCCTTATCCTAATATTAGGATAAGGATATGGTTCTGCTGGGGAGTTTGTTGCGCCACTTCTTCTGCAAACTCAAACTCAAAGCATTTATTTCAATTAAACCATTTACAGGCACTTTTGAATTGTCAAGGGGTCGGTCAGTCAAAAATATGAAGCTAGTTGCCCATTCCAAAGCGTAGTAGGTACCTATGGAGAAGAACGGGCAAGAAACTCCACGGACACTCTTTTAAATCAAAAATTGGATACAAAATATTGGTTAAATCATTCATTTTGAAATTATGCATGTGAGAACAATGTAGAAAGACGTGCACGTTCGTAAAAGCGTCCGTAATAAAAAGAAAAGAATAAAATTCAAAAACTTAAAATAAATTAAAATAAGCCATGGCAGCTAAGAGATGACCAGTCCCAACTGACGGCGCCCGTTCACGTAAGGGAGCTAAATGATCCAACACACGCGCCACCATCAGCGAGACATTTGAGTGAGCATGACATACTCACAGCCGCCAGGGCACATTCAAGTCAATGAAATACTACTTATTACCCGGTAAATGGTAGCTCTTTAGTACATAGTACTCACATCTGTGCTATGCAATTATATAATACAAAGGAAATTGAGTTTATACAATACAAAGATGGTTTTACAATCTTCAGCAGCTCCAACAGTATTTTCAAAATGTTAATCAATTAGTTTTGGTTGTCGAGCAGGACCAGCAATGAGCCAAGCATTTTTATCAGTGATGTAATCCCCCAACTTATAATATGCCTGCCTACATAGTATGCGTTTTATACAAGATTTGGATTTCGTCTCATTCAGTTGAAGTATGTGGGGAGGAATTTTATTGTAACATTTTAAACAGTACCCCATGAAAGATGAGTCTACCTTAGCCAGTCTGAAACCTGGTTATACTAATAGCTGGCCTGGTTGTACTTCCCAGCTAAAGCACTAGGAAGTGGTGAAGGGTGGGCGTTTTGAGGAACTGTCGTATGTAACTTTGACGTTCGAAAAGTGCTGGTTCTCAGCCTAGTTTGAATTAATGACTTTTGAATTTTGACTTATAAATGCAAAAGTGAGTTTGTTACGCTTTCACGTCTTAACTACTCAACCGATCATCATAAAATGATGCATATGCCTTGTCAGGGGTACAGAAAAAGGCACAGGTTACCTTTCATTCTGAATAACAGTACTGTTCCCGAGAGATAGAAAAATAACTTTTAGAGGCGAGCGATGCTGAGAGTAAATATAAATTATAAATAATCAATATTGGCATAATTTTTGTTTGTGAATATACATTATGTAAATCTAAGTTGTGGAAGAGTGGAGTATTCTACCTAATACAGGCATTTATTTGCTTTTAAAAAGACACTTCTATCACTAGCTATGTAGTTATGCATACCAGGCATCAGTTCCCATAGTAGTGAATCACACTCTACACCCTAAGCTGCTTCTAACCTCTTGCATTAATTATTTAGTTAATAGCCATGCCACGGATTTCAGTTATTTATTATACATCTCTTTCGACACGACACTTAAGTTAACGTTGACCTGAAGTGGCCTGGTGGTCCATTCCAGAAATATTGTTTTTTTAAATTAACCTTTTTTAAATATAAAATATGTACCAATAGTTCGTAAGCCATTCCGTCTGCATCGCTCTAACCGAGCACAACTCCTAGGTACTGTAAATATCGTAATTAGAGTTTATTTTAAACTAAATCACTGCCTTTCATATTTGACTATGTAGTACAAAGCCTTGTTAAAGAAATAAACTATTTTTATTTGTTGTACCTACATCCCAAGGCGATTTCAGCTACGACGACTGTTTTTGTTTTTGTCGACCGTAAGTTACTAGTTTGAGCGTGTACTTTTATGCGGCTAATGTAATGTTGAAGTGATGAATTGATGATACATGTACAGTCACGAGCTTTAATTTGGGACCCATTTCCGTTAAATATTGTTAGAACAATCATAATGCAATAAGGTCGAAACTTTGAAACTTTGCTTTAAGGTTGAAATGTTGAATGTCAAGTTAAGACATAAAATGTCTTATCTAATCGACCTATGAAATGATAACCTCGTTGCAAAAAGCTATCATTACGATTTTCTAATTACGAACATGTGTCGTGTCAGTGTCATTTAAGAAAATAGTTTAATGTGATATTTTCACAAAATATAATTTACCAATTAATAAAATGCTTGCGGCTAATCGTGACCAAATAAGGCTCCAAATTATTGATTTGCACGAACAAGGAGTAGGCATTCACGAGATATCGCGACGAATAAATGTGACAAGAAACACAGTTCGCCGCTGGGTTCGACGCCACGGGAACGAGGAAAATATTATTGACTTACGACGAAACAACCATCACCCGCAAGTTATAACACAAGAGCAGAGCCGCTTGATGCAAAGGCAATACCTGATGAATGGATTTACGCCAACGAGGCATTTTGCGGAAGCGTTTGAAGTCCACCCTTCAACAGTTAGAAGGCATCTTAAAGGTATGGGACTGCATCACAAGCGGCCTGCAAAAAAAATTGCGTTGACGGATGCCCATAAAGCTGATCGACTTATTTTCGCACGTCGGTATCTAAATTTTGATTGGACGACGACGGTTTTCATCGATGAAAAGACTTTTCAATCTTCCCAAACAGGCAGACTACATTTGTGGCGAATTGACGGGATGCGATACACGGAAGACCACGTCATAGCTAACAACGCGTCTGGTCGCATTACAGTTAACATGTCTGGCTGGATTAGTTCAGCCGGCATTGGAGAACTAATAAATTTACCACCCAGGGCCACTGCTCAAGATTATGTCGATTTATTAGACGAGAGTGTCCTTCCAACATTGCAACTATATTATCCACAAGAAGATGTTGCTCCAATAAACTTTGTTCAAGATAACGCAACAATTCATACGGCAAGAATCGTTAGAACTTGGTTCGACAATAATAGAGCAAATTTAAATCGTATTCCGTGGCCTGCAAAGTGTGCCGATTTAAATCCTATAGAAAATTTATGGGGCTTAATGGTTCAAAAATGGTCAAATAGAAACGAAAGAACTAGAGAAGCACTTATGGATCACTGCCTCACAGTCTGGGAAAGTTTAAGGGGTACTGACATATGTGACAAATTGATTGGATCCATGCGTAACCGGCTCCAGGCTGTGATTGACAATGAAGGTGGATATACGCGGTTTTGAATATTTATGATAAAAAAATTACTGGAGAGATTTAAATTAATTTAGTCGTATCCTTCGGTGATAAGTGTTTATTTTGTGCACCGCTAACCATGCTTTCTATATAATTGTGTTAAGATTGAGGTTTGTGTCATAAATGTCTTAATAAATATAAAGAATAAATAACTTTGTTTTTCTAAAGATTTTATTAATCAATATTTTAGCTGAAATCTTCTAAGCCCCCATAATCATAAACGGCCTTTAAACCTATTTTATTTTAAATATGTTGTTTTGGTCCGTCACTTTGATATTTATGTTTGAGAAAGAGACAAAACTTTTTAACTAATATAGGTTTGAAGAATAAGCGGGTTAGTTGACTAGCTATCATATATTGACAATATAATTTTGTTCTTTTTTATTTGTTTCTTTTTTCTTATGGGACCACAGGACCAAAAAGTAATTATTACTCGGAAATCGGTAATGATCGTTTGCCCTCGCTCCAGTTGACGTTAGCCCCTAGAAACGTAAAGTTGTCGATGGTAAACATTATGACGTTTATTGTTTGTGCAGTGACAGCGTTAACATAATAGCTCTAAATGGCGAAAGTTTGCTACACGATATTCAACCTTAGGTGGGTCCCAAATTAAAGCTCGTGACTGTACATCCGCGATAGTCAAGGTTTAGTCAGGAAATTAATTGCTAAGTAAATTCACAACAGATTGAAATGGAAGGTAAATTACTCTCCTTCCATTTAAATCTGTTGTCAATTTCGAAGATCTTTGCCCTGCAGTGGGTCATAACAATCTGCCGAGCCTTTTCCCGACTACATGTTGGGGTCGGCTTCCAGTCTAACCGGATGTAGCTGAATACCAGTTTTTTACATGGAGGGACTGCCTATCTGACCTTCACAACCCAGTAACTGGGTAATACGATACCTTGGTAAGACTGGTTGTCAGACTTTCGGGCTTCTGACAACCCGATTCAAATCTGCTTAAATGAGGGCAAATCGCGGCCAAGTGAATCATAATTTAACGTTTTAAACCCCAAACTTTTTCAGCCATTTTGAAACGATTGATTCATCATCCACCTACTACCATTTGATACTAATGCCAATAAAAATCAAAGAAATACCAGAGGAACCTCGTCAATAATTGACGATCGGAAAAAATATTTATATTATTTTTACTACCTATCAACAAAGTAATCGAGCCAACAAAAATGTGGTTTCCGCAACAATGTTTATAAAGGCCATTTAATGATTTTAAAAGAATTTTGGACCATTGGCGTCAATCGTCATCTTTTTATATGTACGTAATCTGTGACAATAAAACATGTTTCCTTTCTTTCCTTCTTTAAAAAAAGTTTTCATAACAACTTTGAACGAATCAGGTCGGTTTAAAAATGCGTCCAAAAAGCTTGACATGGATTGGTACATGCCATTGTTTAGAAAAATACACATAACATAACATCACGCCTGTATTCCCCGAAAGGTTAGGCAGAGGTGTACCTATAGTACACCCACATTTCGCCAGTTATGTTTGAGTCCCATGTAACAGGGGGCGAGCCTATAGCCATCAACCGGGCACAAATTCAGACTCTGTGCTGCTACTGATAAATTTCAGATGGAAAAATCAAATATCACTTTGCCCGACCCGCAAAACGGACCCAGGACCTCATGCTCAGCAGTAGCGCTTGCGACCACTAGACCAACGAAGCAGTTCAGTTTTTTAGATAATTAAGCCAAAAGACTAAAAGAAAAGAAAGAAAAATATTTTATTTGGGACACGCACAGGAAATACAAACAGTAATAATATTTTTTTTAAAAAAGAACAAAATTATGTAAAATAAAATAAAAAAGGAGCATAAAGCAAAACTAACAAATAAAAAAGATCTGTGCGAGACCAAAAAGGCCCCTATCTCAGCATAATACGACCGCGCTGGTATTCTGAAAAAAAAAAACTCTGTTGTACGGATTAAAATACACCTGCGCAAACTTTGTATAGCTATACAAAATGATGACAACATGAATACACAAACAAACAAATAAATAAATAAACAACTAACCCAGACCGTGCATAAGGCGCCGATGGATTGCTTAATTAGCTGTTTTAGATAACCGCTAGCTATTTAAACACCGGCCAAGTGCGAGTCGGACTCGCGCACGACGGGTTCCGCACGATTATCTATAAAAATTGTCAAAAAAATCATGTTTGTTTTTGTTGTTATAACGGCAACAGAAATACATTATCTGTGAAAATGACAACTGTCTTACTATCACGGTTTATGAGATACAGCCTGGTGACAGACGGACAGACAGACGGACTGCGGAGTCTTTGTAATAGGTTCCCCTGACCGTTGCTAGGCTCTATTGCCATTGCGTTACGTTCCCCGAATATGACCCCGTGCTGTGGTTTGTTTTGTGAAATAATATAAACACCTAACTACTGTAACAGTCTAACTGATTTTTTTTTAGTTTCATGTAAATTTAATAGCAATGTGACTTCACAGCTTTGAAAAACTGTCGGTGAAAAAGCCGGATATAATTTACTCGTAGAACTGCAAAAAATTGCCGTAAAAATAAAGAGTTCTTTTAGCCCACCACTGATAAGTATAGAAAGCTCTTTTTAAAGAACAAAAAGGTTTACGCTAGGTACCGAAATAAAAAGACCGGCCAAGTGCGAATCGGACTCACACACGAAGGGTTCCGTAGTCCATACCATATCGTACAAGACTTAACTTATTAAATTAAAAAAAATCTTTACAAATCTTTACATATTGATTTATAGCGCCTCTCTTGCTTATTTTAGGAAAGTATTTAAAAAGTACATAGAGTTAAATCTCGGACGATACGGTAAGGAACCTTCCATGTGCGACTCCGACTCGCCCTTGGCCGGTTTTATTTTACATAAAGAAAAAGAAAGAAAGAATAATATTCATTTGGACACAGTTCGTGAAACACAATAAAATCATCACGCTATTAATCAGCAAAAGAAGGGAAGGCAGAAGGGTGACGCCATTTAATATGGATATATAGCGCTAAAAGGTTATTTTATCTCAAGAATAAACTTAACATTGTAGTTGAAAAACATGTTCTCCCATAAATTCCAACTGCAAATGTAAGTTTGTACTCAAAATATTGATTTACCGTGTATGTTATTTTAAAACTGCGTCAGAATAAATGGCATCAGAAATATGTGTATGAACTGGTAGTTTTTCTCCTAGTTTAAAAGCAATATAAGTACTACTTTTAAGTACTAAGTACTTAAAAGAAACGGAACGATGCCAAGTTATAATACCTTGTCTTCTAGACGACTAAGCAGTCGAGCACTCTCTTCAGCAGCCTCCTTTCCGCCTGGACAAAGCTACTAGCATCCGAGTAAGCCAGCATCTAGAAAGGATTTTTTATCAAAACAATTCCATATTATGTAAGGTTAGGTACCTACCTAATCTTTACTTCCATACTAATACTATAATTCTGTCTGTCTGTTACTTTTTCACGCCGAAACAACTGAGGATAGGACCTATAAAAGGACATACAAGGCTATTTTACGTCCTCGCAGACGTAGTCGCGGGTTAATAGCTAGTATCTACTTAATATCTTATCAACTAAATCACTCTCTGTCTACAAAATAATAATTGTAACCAACAGAGTATTTTTAAATATTAGTTGACACCATGCAATTTGTGTATAAACATATTTAATTTTCTGAATTTAGTAGCCTAACTACCGATATATGTATTTTTACCAAGAAACCGACTTTAGATAGGTACACACGGCTACACATCAAGCTATACTTTTCTAGTCCTCGCATTGTGAAATCCTAGACAATGCGAGATCAACATAAACTGGAAATGTATAGCTTGGTTTGTAGCCGTACAAGACGTGTACTCTGGAAAATAGGCAAACCAGACTTATTTTAACCTAGGCCTTACCAATTTGGAATACAAGGACCAGTGAACTCCATAACATATCACAGCGGAGACGATACACAAACACCACGGTCTGTTTTTCTTCAACTCCCTTATTAGCATAGAGTTTGGGGACCGGAGCACTTCAAACAAAATATTATTAGGTAACTATCTACACTTCTCCCCTGGGTAATAAAAAACATGGAATTATTAACCGTATTTTTTGCCTGTATCATGAAAAACATGTGTGTTTTGAATAGCTAGATTAAATAATAATTTCTCCTTTTGCCAAAACACAGTGGGACTGCTCTTGATTTCGGTCTCGCCTAATGGAAAGCGACGGATGAAGTCTACGATGGAACGAGCGTGCCCAGAAGATGCCTGTTCACTCTTGCTTTGAAGGCTGACGGGTTATCCGTGGAAGGATACACAGAAGCCCTGGTAGAAAACTCCACACTTTGGCCGTGCGCGTAATAAATGTGGAAAAGAACCGCTTGATGGATGGTACCCTGCAGTGCGTCTGATAGTCCGGTAGTGTAAGGGATAAACGGTGGGATCACGCCGTGGAGCTCTTGTGCACATTCTCCGAAGTGCAGTCTGTAGAAGACCAACTGGCAAGCAACATCACGCCGATTAGCCACGACTGGAGATAGGCCTCTCCAATCACACGCCATTTAACCCGATCCTTAATAGTTATTCCACTATACTTCCCTCTTCTCATTCACCCTATAAACATCGACACTTCACCTAGCCTCAGGGCGTCCTACCTTACGTTAACCGACTCTTGCTTGCTTCAGACTGATAGGTTTGATAAAAAAACATTTTCTTAAAATTCTCACAATATTTTTATGTTGAAACCGTGCCAAAATAAAGCCAATATTGGAGACACAGTCGGAAGCTGTGATTTATTTATAGCTAGGATTGGTTAGTGTCAAACAAACTCCTTCGGAATTTATTGTGAACAGAAATTACCATTTGGCATTTCACGGTAGTGTGTAACTATTTTATGTGATTGTATAAAAATACAACTTTTCCTTAACTTTCGAATCACTTTTATGTATACAAGGTGTTTTATTTTTATATTCCATAACTCTAGGGTATGAATGCGACCAAGACCAGACAAAGAATCAACTGGCATGTTTTTTTTTATTCAAAATAATTCAACAGTCACGACTATTTGTGTAAACAAAAACCCTTAGGTGAAATATAAAAAATAAAAAAACATTTGATTCAGACAATTTTTGTTCATAAAAAGAAAATATGACAACGTCGCATTGTCTTATTTTTAAATATGAATGATTGGTTTGAATGAAAATGATTTACTCGTACTTATCAATGAAACTTAAACACACACATCGAGAGTCTAGTTGAAAGTTATTAAAAAAAATTAAAAAGAAAAATAATGTATAAGCTAGTTGATTATTTGACATGCTCTCAATAAAACCCTATCTAGAGCTATGGGATATCAAAATGAACACGTTGTATATGGAAATAAATATAAGATACTTATTACTGTGACTTGATCATAACAGCCGCACAGGTCGATCGAAGGTTGCTGAGGTCGGTCCGTGGATGGGTCGCACATCACATATCGAGATCCCTCCGTGCCACGGAAAGCACGATAAATTCGAAAGTCATTTTTTCAAACTGGGCTGAGAATTAGCACTTTTCGAACGTGAAATTACATAAGTCAGTCCCAAAAAAACGCCGCCCTTTACCACTTCCTAGTGCTTTAACTGGGAAGAAGAAGTGACGAAACAAACTCCCCAGCAGCACTACTGTCTGTTCAGTTGAAAAAAAACTTGATTCTATACAATAGTATGGAAAATAATTTACATTACATAACATAAATCATTAAATAAAATAATTTGCCATAATGACAACTAGCATATACCAATATACAAATAAAATAAATAAACAATTACCAATGTAAAAATAAATAAACAGTTAGGCAAGAATAATAAATTATCAACTGTCGAGGTCGCTAGCTAACCACAAATTGCAATACAACTCATAAAAAGATATTGTAATGAGTAGATTATGTCATTATTAAAGGAAAATAAATTGACTTATAAAATCAAGTCAAATAAATAACTCAAATAATCTGTCAGTATGTAAGCTAATTCTTGAGAAAGAACATAAACACTGTCCTGACTTAATCACAGCGACCAACTATTCTTATCGTTTAAGTAGTCGTTGATAGAATAGTATGCCTTTGAACAAAGGTTGGATTTTGCTTGAGCTTTAAACGCATTAAAAGGCAAATCTAGTAAAGAAGAGGGTAGTTTGTTATAAAAGGTTATACCAAGCCCAACAAATGAGTTCTGAACCTTATGAAGCCGGTGAAATGGAGCTCGTATTTTGTCCTTATTTCTGGTGTTAATAATGGGAATATCACTGTTTTTAGTGTTTATGTGTATATTTTGTCTAATATATAAGGTGCTGGCGAAGATGAATTGTGATGCCACCGTGAGAATACCAGTATCTTTAAAAAGAGAAACTCTAGTACCTAGCTGGTAAATTGCTCGAACAGCTCGTTTTTGAAGATCAAATAGGGTCGGTCGGCCAATTGTCAATTTAATATTTTGTATTTCCTCCACGAGCCCGTATCACTTCATTAAGACGATGTGACATGCCGTAAACCAAATTTTTAATACGATTTTGGTCTATGTTTGCCCATTCTTTCACTAGCGTGTTCCTTAACACGTGTAAGGTAACGGGAGCAGGAGAGCGTTGTCTCACGCATCTCCCGAGCTCGTCCCATGCATGTTCTATAGGATTTAAGTCTGGGCTGCGATCTGGCCACTCCATGCAGGTAATACCGACGTCTTGAATATACATATTGACCAAACGAGCAGTATGTGGTCGCGCATTATCGTGAATAAAAATGGAATTTGAACCCATATTCACTGAGAAAGGACCAGCGTGCTCATTTAAAACCTCTTCTACGTATCCGACAGCAGTCAGAGAACCGTTTTCTATGATCACTAACTCCGTGCGATCCTCTGAAGATATCCCAGCCCAAACCATTGATCTTCCACCGAATGGCACCTTTTCTTCAAAACCAGCTTGATGTACCGTTCTCCTGGTCGTCTAAATACTCTTCGTCTTTCGTCGTGCGTAAATAAACAAAATCTGGACTCATCGGAAAACATAACCTTGGACCAATCTTCATCTGTCCATCGAAAGTGTTCTCGAGCAAAACGTAACCTGGCAACTCGATGTTCTCTGAGCAGTTTGGGGCCGTTTGCTGGTCTATAAGGCTTTATATCAGCTTCACGAAGACGTCGCCGAATCGTATCAGAGCTCACATTGTTGTGGTGAATTTCTTGAAGACTGTTTCGGACCTGAACAACCGTTTGATGTCGATTTCTTAACATAGTGCTCACGCTGAATCGGTCTTCTTGTGTAGTTGTGCACCTTGGCCTGCCATTTCCTGGTATCCTGATGTTCATGCCGGTCTCTTGAAATCGCTGGAGTACTCTTTGGACCGTTGATAAAGATATTCCTCCTGTTCTAGCTGTGCTACGCTGACTTCTTCTTTCCTGTACCATGGTAATAATCCGTGTACATTCTTCAGGTGTTAATGACATGATATTGCACTGAATACTCTGATCAATTCAAGGAATCATTTATAATAACAGCTCGCTTTTAAAAAAAACAGAAAAAAATATTTGCCTAATTTTAAATTTTCAAAAATTGTTTTATTTTTTAAATCTGTTATTTGTACTTTTAGTTTATTTGTTATTATACTAAACAAACTACCTTTTTTATCTATTTATCTATTGAAATCCAATGTTACTCGTATAACTTTCTTTTTGTATATTCTCTAAAGTTGTACCCCTTTAAAATATACTTTTAATAATCTCTGATTGTTTTAGCATCCAAAACCTACTATACATACATATACATCACAGACTACATAGGGATACTACGTATATATACATAGTATCCCTATGTAGCCTGTGCATATACATTTTCATTAAATGCTGTCATCTGTCTAATATACATAGTATCCCTATGTAGTCTGTGCATATACATTTTCATTACATGCTGTCATCTGTCTAATTTGTTTTTCTAAACCATAGAAATAACGCATCATGGACAAATACACTTTATCTTCTTCTAGACCTTTTATAAAGCTGGTGAATACACTGTAACCTTCGCAATATTATAAGGGCAGGTGTAGGATTTTCTCTCTGTAAACCGTTTTTATTCGTTCTGGCCACTAATAAATTTGAATTTGTTTGAAATGTAAACATACAAGTATAATGCATAACTATAAAAACCGCCTTTAAATTTTTCATTGTATTGGCATTTAAATAAGTCTCAGTTTTTCTGCCCCTTGAGTCATTTTTTATTAAATACAGTTAACTACTCGAACTTTCATTCCATGTAATTGGCTTGTAGCATGTAGGTGCACAAAAGGGAACAAAGTTGAATATTTTGTATCGTTCTTCATTGAGCACCAAGCTATTATATTTATTGGTGCTCAAATGGGAACACCTTTGGTGCTCAACGCATACCTAGGTGCCCAAAAATAGGTGCTCAAACGGGATTGACGTGTGAGTTGAATGCTTCTGATATCAGTTTGTGAAAGTTCCTACATCAAACATTTGGCAAGACAGAGTGGTACCTAATAATAATTGAAGGTACTCGTATATTGGATTAGTACTATTGTAACTTACTGGGGCTGCCTCAATTTATATACAAGTTGATTTTTTTATTTGTATTTCAAAGGTATGTACTTCGTGTTACTTTTGATACCTTCATTAAAATTGCCTCACGAGTGGTAATTTCTAGGCTAGTATGTACGTACGAAGAGCGTTCCTTATTCAATCAGCCCACTTCCAATAGACAGGCTCGACGCGACGACGCACGACGCGACGCGACTTTGGTGGAACAATGCCTATGAAAACCTTACGGAAATTGTTCTACCGGTTCTATTGTTCTGCGTCGCACCTGTCTGTGGGAGCCTTTACGCGTGTCGATGGCAAAATTTAACACAAAATATGTAGGTATACATTTAAAAAAGTTTAATAAAAGATATGTTGCGCCGATCCCAAATAAATAGGAATAAGGTTAGGAATGATGATAATAATTTGTTTTAAAGGTCCGGACTTCAGAATTGTACCCCGTGCATGACATGGTACGGCTTCGTTATTTTTATATGTCTTTCAGGATCGTCCCCAATATGTAATACGGATATACAAAAGAAGAATATTATTTATAATCTAATAGCTTTGTCTCTAAAATTTCCAAAGTCAACTCAACAAAAATCATACCAAATGTTAGATAAAAAAAGTCGTTAGATCCAACAACACATCCCAACTACAACAATTCACTGTCATTAGTTATAAAAAACTCAGTGTTCTCTAGAAATGTTTCATAAATGTCGCAGGCGCCTTCACAAAGATTTATGTTAGAGATTACCGTCGTTTTTATGGCCCATGAATCCCGAATAACAATGTGCAAAGTCGGCCCAGTGCATCACACTAAACTTGAGAAACTCTTGCGAAGTGAATTGTCTTAGAAACTAAGGAAGAGGAAACAACTAGGTACTCTCTTGTAACTGCACGGAACCTTACATTTTAATAAGGTCAGTATTTTATTTCTGTACTAGCTGTGCCCCTTGGTTTCACCCGCATAAGTCTCGATTCCGTGAGAATATCAAGATAAAAAGTATCCTATGTCCTAACCCAGGTCATGGTCTACCCATTTGCTAAATTTAATCCAAATCCGTTCCGCTTTTTTTGCGTGAAAGCGTATCAAACAAGCTCACTTTCACATTTATAATATTAAATATAATAGTATAACGAAAAGAAAAAAAAAAAGCAGATTTATGTTATAATTTTTTCAGTGATGATTATATATCTTTCTCTCTCTTTGTATCAAACCTTTAAATGCAATTAAAGTGCATTTTTCGCTGTCCAAGACGACCGACACGCCGTGGAAGTGGCGAAGTTTTGGGCTAACAAGATCTGACACGAAGAAATACAAGTAGTATATATATACATATATACTACTTCTCTTCTCTTCTCTTCGTATATTATATATATATAATATATAGTTATGAGAAGGTTTAGGGGTATGAGACATCTAGCTACTTCTACTTCTTCGTGTCAGATCTTGTTGGCCCAAAACTAACGACTAAACGACATATATAAGACTATCCGATATCAACAGTCGGGCAATCGGTCCGCCAGACACAACACCCGTCTGGTTGGAGGATCGCCAAACCTAACAGGGTGTAAAGTTCACTCATCCACCATAGAAAAGGGAGGATCTTCCGACCAGACGGGTCTTGTGTCTGGCGGACCGACTGGACTGTTGATGTCGGATAGTCTTTTAAATGTCGTTCGCGCGGTAAACTCTAATTGCGCGATGCAGGATTTGTGTGACGTCATGTCTTCGATGCGTAGTTCGTATGTGGCGGTGTAACCGCTACAAAGGTGCTTGTAACCCCTTATGAACGAAAAAAATATATGGTAGATGAGTCTTAAGTTCACATACACAAAGACACTCGTTGACGGCAGCGGTAGACGTGTCAACAGCTGCAGTTGCTTCTGCCATTGACGCGGGCCGCTCGTGTTTATGAGCTCGGGTTTAACTACTGTGTGTGATGGATGTAATTTTTTATCATCCTTGAGAAAGAGCCATTCTCATTTCTTTTTTTAAGATTGTAAATATTTTTACTAACTGACATTTCAACTGTGCTTTTTCCTTGCTTAGTAAAATATTCGAGTCGTTGGATTTATTTTTATCAGCGCATAAAAACGTAAATAACAATAATAGTTTGTTTTCATATTTTTTTAAAGACCAAAAAATGCTTATTTCTGCTTTAAATGCAGTTCTATTTTTAGTTACTTGAACTAGTCTGGCCCCAGAATGTACCAACACAATTACTTTTATAGGTACCTCTATTGACGATTTATTTTTCTAGCTAATAAAACCTAACCCAAGGCGAGAACAGCAAATTGCACATCACACTAACACGTCTGGAAATGTCATAATGCCAACATTTTGCTTACCAACTTAAATATTTGGAGTTTCTCTTTGTTGTCTCAATGTGCGAGAAAATTTGATATTTCTATCATAATATTTTTAGTAGTTTATTTCATGTAGTACATTTACAGAATGGCTTAATGCCACTTACTCATATTAGGATTGTGTCAAAGAGAAAAAATATAACTAAAGGCTATTTTGGCGGCACGTTTCATTGGAACCACATCATCTTATTTGAGACATAATAACTATAGTAATAAATTACTATAGTTATTATGTCTCAAATAATATTTACGGTCTTTATATCAAATTAAATGATGAATCAATATGGCTCCGTTTGCAACCAACGAACCAACCCATGGTTTGTTGGTTGGCCAACTAGCCAACCTACAAGTTTTCCTAAGTGGGAAATTGGGAACTTCATCATGATCTTAACTAAAATTTGAGAGTTGAACAACCGAACTAAAGTTTGAGAATTGACATCTCTTCCTGACATACAGTTCAAGAAAAGTACGTTGTAGACAAGATGCCAAATCAGTTTTAAAGATAAAAGATAATTTATTTTGCAAATATGGGTAACAGCAATTGATGACAAAAATATTAGAGTTCAGCCATATTTTACCACGTAGGCATGCAAAAGATTTAACACATTAAACTTATAACTAAATAATTAAAAACAATTTTAAAATATTTATGTCTTGAACTTCGTCATGTTTTTGGTCGATGCCTTCTAAAATGTCAACTATGTTTGTATGGAAACTGTAGTTCACCGAAAAGGAGATCGCCCAATTATGGGCCCAAGTATAACAGAAAAAAAAATGTGGAAAAAATACTTAATTTTATGATAAACCAAAATCATAGGAAAAAAAATAATTTACAGTTGCTAAAAAAATATTTTTATAAATGTTTGTGTTTTTTATTGAAATCATCATCCGTCGTGATATGACTAAAAAGGCAATGAGTCAAGCCTTTAAGCAAATGTCAGTGTCAAATAAAAATGACATTAAATGAACAAAACATTCTCTTTAGAGATGGGTTCTAACAGGTTAAACACGATATCTGGTATCACTGCTACAAAAAAATAACAGACCCAAATATCTGTAACACGATAAATACGTCTTTAAATCTCTTTATTTATTTTTGTTTAAAGTCGAAAATCGTTTTTTACCGCAAAAATCGCATTTTTAGTAAAAGTGAAAAGTAAACATATTTAGAAGTAAATAATAGGTATTTCTCTTTTTAGTAAGGGTCATTATTTAATGAGGAAGAGAGATAAATTGAAAACCTTGCTATATTCCTTCCTTTGAGTGAGTGTGTATGTAAGTAACAGTCTGTGTGGGGATTGTTATAATGAATTATCAGTAACAGCCGCGGTAAGATATATTGTTAGGAACAATTGTTATCCGTTATTTTTAAATATCTGTTATTTCTATCTGTTACGATAAATACGCCTCAGCCCTAATTCTCTCATTCGATCTGTATTTACGCGTGTGTTTCGTGTTTTCGGTGATTTATCCAACGAATTTAGCTGCTTCACCGAACACGTAAAGGACCCATTCCTTTGTAATAGAAGTGTGTAGGGAGGTTGATAATGATATTTTAAGAGACGTCGGCTTCAAACAGTACCTGATTATTAAGAGGAAAAATTCACTCTCGGCATATTAGTAGAAAAATATATTTTGTATACATTTTAGCTGACATCTATGTAAGTGTAAGGCAAGCAATATTGCAATATTATTGTAATTATACAATTACAATAATAAATATACAATAATAATATTGCTTACTTGCGTACCTACTGTACGCCTTCCAGTAGGAAGGCGTAAAGGAGGTTGCTGTGCGCATGTGATGTCAATTATTTGCTGCTAGAGTTGGGCTAGGTACCAAGAAAATATTTCACCCCCTGCACACTTTCTAGATTCTATTCTAATTGTTTATGAAGACGAATGACTAATGTGAATGAATTAATAAAAGATAATAACTACCTACAAAATGTTTATTTTCTTTAACTAATCAATTTCCACATCATACATAGACCTGGGAATCATAAACCTATCTATCCACTAAAAACTAGGTATCTGACATGGCATGTGAGATTATTAGGATGAATAAATACATAGAAGTACCTACCTTAATAATCATTAAGTATAAAACTTACAATATTTTTACAGAACTCATAACTGTAGATACTTCATTTGCTACCAGGTTGAGTCTTATTAAGTAGACATCGGAGTAGTGTTTTCAATGCAATTGTAAAAAAAATGTTGTTCCTATAGGTAGGTACATTAGGTACCTATATATTATCCGCTGTATATCATTCAGGCTTTTAAGTCTGTTTATTTGATACAATAAACAGACGTTTATTGTATCCTTAAAAAAGATTAATAGTCTTCTGAACATTACCAGATTGATAAAATTGCAAAATATAACACAATCACTGATATAACCTAACCTTAGATTCGACCCCACATATCTAAAGAAACTGAAACTAAGGCAGCTTAAAGCTTATATTTTAATCTAACAAATGACACTAGTTTGGAACATGTAACGTTTCATCAAATAGAGGGCCCCACGATGTATGGGAGATGGTCGATGTCCTTAACAGCTCTTATTTATAAGTCCGTCCTTGTCATGTTTTATTATGCGAGAAAGAGCTGAAAATTGCCTAAATTAAGTTTAGTTTGTGCACAAAGGAATCGGAAACATTGGCGCGCGAGCTAATCTCTCACAAGCTTTTTTAGCACGACAACATTTGTATCGGATGTGCCCCGGATGGCCTGAGGCTATAAATAAAACCTTTTGTCATGCAAATGCATTCCGATGAAAGCTTGTGTGTGTTTCGATGTGGGTACATTTCAAACATACCTTGACCTATTTCGAGCTTTGTTAAATCCATTTGTTGATCTAGCGGTCGTGACCGCGTGGCTTTTGTTCAGTGGACTTAATTAGTATGAATCATGTTTTTACATGAAGGGTAATCAAGATCGCGGCTCACTTGATGGTACTTTATTGTTCATTAATTTGCAACAGATACTGACATCATGCCTTTTTCCCCGAAGGGGTGGGCAGAGGTGTACCATAGTACACGGCCTACATTTCACCAGATATATTTAAGTGCAAGTAAGCAAACACGCGGCAGCTACATGAGCGAGGCCAAATAAACTTAGCTTCTTTCCCAGTGTGGCCTGAGCTTAATAAGGGGCGAGGGCAATCAATCTGCCTAGCCTTTTCCCAACTATATAGAGGTCGGCTTCCAGTCTAACCGGATGCAGCTGAATACCAGTATTTTACAAGGAGCGACTGCCTATCTGACCTCCACAACCCAGTAACTGGGTAATACAATAACCCTTGGTAAGACTGGTTATCAAACTTCGGGGCTTCTGACGACTCGTAACGACTGTCAAAGATCCATGAATGACAGCCGGGAACTTAGCGTGCTTTCCGAGGCATGGAGGAGTCTCAGCATGTAAATATGGTCACCCATCCATAGACCTACCCCAGCAAGCGTAGCTTAACCTGATGGATCTACCCGTGCAGCAGTTATTACTTAGCAACGAACTCCGAATAGGGCGTGAGGCCAATGATATTTTATGTAAAAAGACGTAGATAGGTTTCCTATGCAACATTCGATCTTCTAAAATGGCGGACTAACGCTCACATAAATAACGTATTATTATTGTACGCGCCGCGCCGACGCGATCCGATTTCAAAGTTGCTAACTAGCCAAGATTTAAAGTGCCACTTATGGAACACGTATAACTTACTAGCTTCTGTCCGCAACATTGTTAGCGTAGCATCGGTTCACCCGCCAGCGCTATTAGAAATTAAATTAAATATAGCGTGAAGCTCAAGAATATGGGCTATCAAATGCAAAAAGATTTTATCGAATCCGAATGATAGTTCGAGAGATTACCGTGTTCAAACAAACAAACTCTTCGTGCCTGCGCATACTGGCGGACGGTAGGGGAAAGCATCGAGGAGGATTCGTCTATCCGCCAGCGCACATTGAAAAGAAAAATCGCTGCGATACCGCGAGCGTCCGCCAGCTTACCGGAGCATCCGCCGGTATGCCGCGGCATCCGCCGAGAGCCACTCGCCACGATTTGATTATTCCACTAGCGACTACACAGTCTAAAAATTGCAGCGCATACCGACGCGGTATCCTCCAGCGTGCTCTTCGATGCTCCAGAGAAAACTGCACTGCGATGCTCCAAGGTCTATCACCGAGCATTGAAATATATACCTTATTTCGGTTGAATCCTACCTTCAAAGTAAATAGTAACTTGATCAGAGTTGCACGTGGAGAGTGGCGGTTCCATCTTCCGTGGTTAGCCGCTACGTCGCCGCCACAAACTTATTTGAACTAGTAGCCAAAACGAAATAACTGACCGGAACTTAAAAACGTTAGATAGGTACTTATTTAGCATGGATTTTGGCTCATTTCTTATTCTTGTCACTGTCGCACAACTATCAAACTAAAAGTACAAGATAAAGACGGAAACATATCGAAGAAAAAACTGCGTGCTAAGTAACGTTAATTTATCTCGGTCTATGAAATTTTTGCACATAGCGAACTATGGAGAGTAGACAAATAATACAAAATATTCTATTAACAATTAAAATATTAATTAATATCCAACGAAATGTATGTACTCAGTCGGTCCAATAGAGTTTTTTGATCCTTATAAGAAACAGGATCGATTGGCATCAAAAAAGTTTGTGTGATACTGCCAATTTCTTGCTGATTGTATATTTTTTTCAAAATCTGTGAATGCAGATCAAAATGTCTCACAAGTTAAGGACAGTCTATTAAGACCGTTTTCCTGTAGCATAATATATATATTCAATATTACTTATTTATTAAAAGTAAAACTGCCTTTCAAAAACATTGATACGATTAATCTTAATATTTGAAAGAAAACTCCATTGAACGCCTTGATACTCAAAAAAACATAAAAATAGATGGAACATTGCAATTTTTTTGTATCGAAAAATTCCATTGTTCCGTGTATTCCTTTTTCAGGATACTACGCCATATAGTAGAAAAAACAAAGCAAAATATTGAATCCTTATTCCATATACTTAATAAGGTACACGATAAAGAAAACCAATATTTTTAAATATATCACCTTAAATTTCAATAGATTTTAAACTCCTCGCCGTCCCGTCCGCCAGTCTGCGCAGGCCATGAAGCTTTATTATAAATGATCTACCTATCTATTTTTACTTATAATAAAAAATAAATTTAAAAAAAATATTTTTTGCTCCATAAAAAAATAACAAATTAAAATAATAATTGAAAAATATATATATATTATTCAGCTAAAGGCATCGCAGATACGTTGCCTTCCTATGAGAGAAACAGTTTGATGTATTTTGTGCCCGTAACTAAAACATCACCCAATCACCCTGCAAACCAGAATACCCTCCTTCAATTTCCTCAGTTCTTACAAGTGGTTAGTGACGGAAAGAAAAAGTATTTATTGGAACTCGCTCAGGAGATCACATAATGCTAAAAGGCTCCTATCTCAGCATGATGCTGCGACATTTAAAAATAAGTGCCGCAGCGATGTCACGTATAATTACGAACTTTGAACTCGTTTGCATTTCGACTAAAGCGAGAAATTATTTGGTCAGATATTTTTTAAAAAATCATCATTATCTTCCGGCCTATGTCCCATGTAACTTGAGGTTGGCTTCACACGTTTTCTTCTTCCATTCTCCCCTGTCAACCGTCATGGCATCATTCACTCCCTTCTCCCTTTCTTCTCTTTCTGGCCCTCTTTCTGATGAATATCAGCTATAAAATCCTATTAAGTTTTTTTATTTTTATTTTAGGTGCTCTAAAAATCTTGCCGCTATACTTCACAGAGTAATAATGAAGCTCATGAAGTATGAGTTAAACGTCGTGCAGACTGGCGCGACAAGACACTGGTAATTGTTCTACCCTGAAGTTTTTTTTTAGAAAGAAGCAGCAAGCCGTCGCGTCGCGCTAGTCTGCACAAGGTTTTAAGGTACTATTTCATACCCGACCGCAGGCAGCAACTACACCCGCGTGCATGCGCGCCTGCTAGTCGCGGCGACCCATCTCAGCGATATGTCGCTGCAGTCATGATTCTGAACCCGACCGTAAGCGGCAGCAGCCCGTATTCCAGTCGGTAGATAGAAGATAGAAAAATGTGTTATCGCTCGAGCGTTGGCGGCACTACAGCCCCCCTAGCCAAGTCACAAACGATAAACGTAAACTCTCAGTAGTCTTTAATAGATTTTCAACTTTATGTTATTGGATATAAAGTTGAAAATCTATTGAAGATTACATAGTGTTTTCGTTCGTTCCGGTCGCTAACGCTCAGTAGTCTTTAATAGATTTTCAACTTTATACTCTTAGGTATAAAGTTGAAAATCTATTGGAGATTACTAAGCGTTCACGTTTATCGTTTGCAACTTGGCTAGGGGGGCTGGTCTGCGGTTGGGCTGCACGTGTCACCTGTCACTCGCCCGTAGCTGCCAGCGACGTGTCACTAGCTACGGAAAGTATTTAATAGAACTTCATAGAAACCAGTCGTGTCGCGGCTACACGTCACATGCAGTTGTCTCCTGCTGATATTTTTCATGATTTATGCTCATTGGTATAACAAAAGCCAGTTAAAAAGGTAAAACTGGGCGTTTTCCCAAAACAGAGTCACGTTACAACTTGTATCACGGATAATAAAAATACTCTACTACGTGATTCTATTACAAACTTGAAGATTCGAAACAGTTGACGTAAATAAATTGTATGAATAATAATGGTACAGTCGACAAAACAAATAAGTATACAGGCGACCAGTTCGCAACTACTTCTTTATAGACACGCGGAGTCAAATCAAGTCAAAGTGATGGCGTATCACTTTTTTGTGTTTTACGTTATAGGTAAATACCTTTTTTTATAATCGTAATTAAATTAACTATAACACTAGAGGGTTCTCCTCTTTTTAATTCAAAAAGTAAATACTATATTTAAGAAAAAGAAAAAAAAAAGAAAGAATAATCGTTTATTTGCAGTAAACAAAGAACACGAAATAAAAAAGAAACAAGTTTAGGGAAAATATGTGTCACATCCACGCAAAACATAATGCTGTGACCCTATGCAAGACAGAGCCCCAGCGCTGGTTTTCAGCGACAGCCGGCGTTGACATTATGACGTCGACCGGTGCAGCATAAAAAAATACACAATAATTAATTCTACATGCATAAATAAAATATAATATTAAAAAATGGCAACATTCCGTTCAGTCGGCAATCGACTTGCGCGCCGCCGCCGGCTTAGAGTAATCTGTGCGCGCAGCTGACAGAAATGTATTTGTATGACGTTTTGACATCATTCATTGGTTTGATTTTATGCAATTCATAAATGAAAAAAATATATAGGTATTTTTAAGAGTTATAAACTTACAACCTACAATAACAATGAGTTTGTATAACGTAGTGAAAACAGCACCCCAATTGTGGAACAGATTTTCAATCACAATCCGAAGGACTTTGAAGGAAATGGCTAATCAATGGATTTGGATAGGATTTTAAAATTCGTCTGCTCTAAAAAGTAATTGAGGAAATGAAATTGTTGTTGCAAAATTACAGGCATGGCCATTGCAAGTGTGTTACGCAATTAGCCCGCTGGTTATTTTGTCTTTTTTGTCCGGTATAGGTACCTAACTCTGTTGTTGATTGTACTTACTATGCTATTACCAAGGGAATATGTTTTACTTACATTAAGTGAAGACAATAAATATGGTCTCGTACGCTAATTTAAGAGCATCCTGCCCTAACACTTGTTCATACAGGGTGTTAAAACTTTAGTTTGTTCTAAATCTGTACCTATATAAATCCAAAAAAAAAAGAAAAAATATAACTTCACGCCTGTATACCCAGAAAGGTTTGGTAGAGGTGTACTTAAAGTATGTTAAGCCCAGTTATGTTAAGTCTAGACTCCGAGCTGCTACTGAGAAATTCCAGATGGAAAAAATCCAATAACACTTTGTCCGACCCGGGGCCCGAACTCAGTACCTCATGCTCTGCAGTTGCGCTTGCGACCACTAGATCAACGAGATAGTCAGTTTAAGTTTTGCCAATATTCTCTTTGTTAACTTTTTTGGCTCAGTTTTATAGCAGCAATATTAAAAATAAGCACTAGTTTTACGACTTAGTCTAAAATAAGCATCAATTTCGCGGTTTCATGTTGAAAAATAAACAGCAATTTTATGACTTTAAATCTAAAAATAAACATCAATTTCGTGGAATCATGTTTTAATCATTCTCGTTTTATCACCCTGTAGACCGACCACAAAGTACGTGTGAGACAGCAGACATCCGTTTCCGAGTTTATAGTTATTCGCATCAACTGGTTGTAAACATAGCAAATGAATTATTGCGTTTACTTTGTCTAATACGAAGACTGGGCACCCCAAGAATTCTGTGTTTTCAAGACTATTTTGAAGGTATTGATGAACTCATTAATTTTATATCGTGAATTTGGTGTGTCCTTAGCATTACACTGTGACACATCCTTGAGTAAAAAACGAAAGCTGTATCGCAAATATAATCAGCCAATAATGGTCCCACTGCTGGGACAAAGGCCACGCGAGCCTAGTATGGGTTGGTAGAAGTCACGTCTTCGATTTTTTTTGGTTCTAGGACATTATGTTATGTACATATTATGGCCATCTCCTCTGAAAAAAACATGCGGGGCAGTTTTTGGGGACTGCCAATAGAAGTGAAAACTAGCGTGCGGTGACGATGACGCGAGTTTCACGCTTTTTGTCCAACCAAAAAGTACACACATACTCGAAGTACACAGTATACATATAGCTCATGGAAAGCGTTCGGTGACGATGACGCGAGTTCCATGATTTTTGTTCACCCAAAAAGGGCTCAACGCGCCAAAAGAAGTTTTCACTTCAAAAATTAAGGCCATCTATCCCGATTGAACAAGAGAGGGGGCCAAAACAATTTAAAAATGCATCATCATGGTTTGTACGTTTTTAGGTAAGAATGTGGGTAAATTTTGTGTTTCTACTCGTACTTTACAATAAAAATCAGACTGCAGCAAGGCTCATATATGCGTATGAAATATATCATGACAAGATAAACTAATATACAAAATGATTATAACAAAATAACAGTATCGCTCTAGATTTAATATAAAAAGTATATTCCTATAAAACTTATTATTTTGACCAGTGTTCTAACCTCTTGCATGCTGAGGATTATAACATCAAGCTTTCTTCATTAGCATTACAAAAAGGTTACGTTACGTTCCTTCAACAAATATAACTGCTAACAGCCATTAATCAAGGTTTATTATACCCGCATGCGCGCGCAGGACTTCGGTCGGTGTAGTACTATACGCAAGTTTTACATACGCATAAGTGGCCCATTCAACAAAAAACAAAACTTCTAAGTCTGCATAACAATATTGTTATGCAGACTTAGAAGTTTTGTTTTTTTATCCATATGGATATCCATTGCTACAGAATAACTAAGAAGCAATAACAAATCTCCGGGCAACCCGCAGCCCTGTCAAAGATTTGTATCCCTCGAAACGATACTCACTTTAATATCCAAACAAAAGTTTATACAATGGTAATAATTATCGCCCATGCAAAAAAATGGTAACTGCCTGTTTAGGGCCATAGCCCTTTAAATAAATAACATAATGGGGATGACGTTCAACCACGTGTCTGTCCACCAAGACCTCGCTATCTATGTTTCAACAAACCGAGGTGACGCCAGAATTTGCTTAGCACTTATAAATAACTTTCATGAGTTTTATCCTAACAGCAAGCTTTCATAGGAAAAAATAATAACAAAATACAAAACCATAAGTTTAACGAGACGTTCTGGGGAGGAGAAGACATAATAATCGCTGCGTCAGAATTCTATCTCGTAAATGTGCATGTTCATATAAATAACGAGAACATACAGGTGTATTCACCTGCCAGCGATTCAGTACCCGGAAACATACATATATTATATCAGGACCAGCATTATGACAGCTGGGTCATGATGGCCGATGAACAATACAACAATATAATGACCGACAGTACAACGATGAACAATCAAATTAAACTTGAAAAGACAAAAACAAAAAAAAAGTACTCTAGTAATCCTAGGCGACTTTAACGATCATATTTCTAGACAAGATACACTTAATTCGCAACACCAAATAATTATTAATTGCCTGATTCACCAAAATCTACACCAAGAATATTCTAACTACAATGGAGAAATGTTAATGGATATAGCCAAAAGGGAAAACTGCAATAAGAAACAACAAAAGCGAGATCATCATGCAGGATAACATGCTCTAAGGGCACGCAGGAAGCCCAATTAGATTACATTATTATTACGCCACATTTAACAGAAAAACTCTTAGGGAAACCTCTGACCATAAAATAATCTGGGGACAGCTTCAAACAAGTCGAATTTTAAACAAAGCTGAAAGCACCAAACACTGGACACTAAAAAATTGGACAAGAATTGAGATCAAAGATTTCAACCAAAAACAATGTTACGATGCCGCTCTCAAAAAAAATCCACCAAAACAGAAAACCAAGCACGCACAACAAAAAAAACAGAAAAACATAGGAATTAGCTCAGCGGATGAAAGCATTAACATACCATGGAGCTCCGTAAACGGAGTTTTAAAAGTGGCTGCCCAGGAAACCTCGATTTTTCAGCCGAGTAACTCTAGGGATCATCCAATAGCTCTTGCTAACCTACAAAAGGCCAGATTCTTACAAAGAATCTGATAATTCAAATAGACATAATCGTGTAAAAGAATGTCAGACACACTTCAAAAGGTTAAATGCCAAGAGGGTAAAAAAGAATTCAGGGCAATTCTGTACCGGACTGGGTAAAAAACACCCTTCAAAAAGCATGCAGATACTTTGAGGTCTTTACCTATGAAATTGGAGATCTGTATGTTTTCTTTTTTTTTCAGCTTATCAAAGTACTGTCCCAAATTATCTATACATTTATGCCATTTTGATGGCAGTTTGTTTATCCCTTTACTGTAGAAGTCTGCCGGACGGGAGGCGATGAAGTCAGCGAAAGCGTTTTGTACTCCCTCTCGGGTGTTGATTTTTTTCCCACTTAAAAATTGTCTAACATTTGAAAAAAGTAGAAATCTGTTAGGGCAAGGTCCGGTAAGTACGGTGGGTGACGGAGAGCTTCCAGCTGTAACTCTTGTAGCTTTGCGATGGTCTGTCGTGAAGTGTGAGCTCGCGCGTTGTCGTGGAGGAGCAATGGGGAAGAGCGATTGACTAGTCTTGGTTGTTGAATTACGAGCTTCTCCATCATTGTTTGCAATTCTTGGCAATAGACATCTGCCATCACTGTTGTGCCATTCGATAAGAAGCTGTGATGTACAAGTCCACCAGACAGTCACCATCATCTTCCTATGAGTAATCTTTTTTTTTTGCGCACTGATTAGGTGCTGTACCCGGGTCCACCCACTGAGACGAACGCTTACGGTTGTCGTACAGGATCCACTTTTCATTGCAGGTAACAATTCGATTAAAAATTCCCTCGTTTCTATGCCGATTCAGTAGTGCTATGCATGTTTCGACGTGTAAATCTCGCCGTTGGTCGCTTGGTCGCTTAGTTCGTGTGGCACCCACTTATCGAGCTTTTTTATCTTTCCGATTTGACGCGAGTGTTTTAATGTTGTTTTGACACTAGCTCCAAGGCCCGCAGCAAGCTCAGCCGTAGATTGAGTTGGATCCGCTTCCACTATCGCCTTCAATTCGTCGTTGTCGACAATGGTTACCGGCCGACCGCGAGGCTCGTTCTTCAACTCAAAATTTCCAGATTTAAAACAATTGAACTAATAATGGACCGTGTTTATGCAAACAGAGTTAAGCCCGTACACGTCGTTAATGTTTTGTATTGTTTGTGCACCGGTTTTTCCACGTAGGAACTCATATTCGAAAATTTTACGAATTTTCAGTTTATCCATGGCGCCAAAAACTACCACAATGTCACATAAACAAAAAACTATCTAAAAATAAATGACTGAAGTTAAAATTAAATTAACACGTCTTCCGAATAAAAATCATTTGAATGCCAATTTGCGCGCCAATCCACAGATAATTAAATCTGAAAATGCTGGTTATAGAATCTCCAATTACATAGGTAAAGACATATTATTTTACAGGAGAAACAAGTTGGAAACAAAACGCCAGAAAAAAGAACTCACATATACCAATGTTCAAATGGGAACAAATTAAAAAAAAACTCCGAGGGTAATCATAACAAAGCCGTTAACAGCCACGCAAAATGAAGGAACCACGGTGGATGACGTAATGGGAATCATTAACAGCATGCGTAACGGGACAGCCCCAGGAACAGACCAAGTGGTAATCGAGCTCTACAAAGCGATACCACAAATATTACAGGAAGCCGTCACCAAACATTTTAATAAAGGCTGGACACAAAATGAAGTACCCGACACATGGAAAGACACAACGCAGGTGCCTATTCCGAAACAAACTTACCCTAAAGATACTAACGATTATCGCTGAATAGCAGGAAAAAGAATTTATGTTCTCGCTCTGAACATAGAAAAAGCTTTTGACAATGTCGATCGCCAAGCACTGCGTGATATTTTAATGCAACGTACCAAAAAAACATTAACCAACAGGATAATCAAGGTATGCATGAACGAACGAACATATATGAAATGGTGTGGACAGTAGGTGGATCATCAAAGGAAAGGGAGTCAAACAAGGTTGCCCGTTACCCTCTTGCCTTTTTCTCACATATAACGACAACCTTAAATAGGACTTCGATACACATACTTCGATAAGGAAATCAACTTTTGGATGGACACGGCTGAAGACCGATACAAGATCAAGAAGACGGCCAGCGAGATATACAAGAAACCTGAAACGGACAGCGAGTCTTCTGATGAAGACATAGAAAACAGTAAAGTGTAATACATGAAAAGAGCCTAGAAAGCAGCGTAACTCAGCCAAAGGCTTCACAGGCGAAGATTGACTGAGCCAACTGGCGGCGACGTCGTAAAAAGATGCCCATCCATTGATAAATATCACCCGCCTCTCCACTAGTCCATTGCCTACTCAGGGATGCATATCCGGTACGGCTCGTAAATCCTTTCCAATCCTGAGCGTCCACGTCTTCCCTACCATTACCGCGCCACCCGGTCTACTCCTTGATATGCAATAGCCTCTGTAGCACCATGAAACATGAGGCCCCAGGGGCTAGTGCAAATCTTGGGGTTCATTCGATTTATCGAGGCTGGTTAAACCACGCTGGGATCGGGTGCATTTCATTCATTCATTCAGAAAAATCACGTTCCCACTTGTTGCTGGCCGCAAGGCGAAGCGAATTACATTGAAATTTATGCCATCTGTTGGTCAGCTTTTTTTCGATTGGCCTTCCTTCCATCTATTCCCCGAGGACTTACTCAGGTATTTTTTATTTTCGCACCCTGTAAAAACAACATAATCCAGTAGTTATATTTATGTTTTAGGTTTTCAGATATAAATCTATAATGTGTTTCCCATTTTAATATTTAATTTTTTTTAGTGTGCCATAAAAAAGCTCTTACTTTATGCTTTTGTGCTGACAGTGGCAGTTTATAATAAAAAATGTACACCATTAATCACTACAACGAATTTTATTACTTTCATAAAAACCAATTGAACGTGAACGAGTACCTTACGTAAAATTTTATATAAAATAGGTAGCTTAAGTGTAGGTATAACATAGGTATAGTCTGGGTACAGAAAGCCGCACATCATACATACATAAACCCACGCCTTCTTGTCATTGGGGTAGGCAGAAACTACAGAACGCCACATGCTACGATTCTTACATACTCCTATTGCTTCGGTTACTGTCATACGCGCACGCTTGTTGCGAGTACTACGCACCTGACCTTTCTGAAGAACATAAAAGAGTATGCCAAAAATCCGGTTACTAGCCCGAAACCAGTTTTTCCAAGGGGTATCGTATTACCCAGTTACTGGGCTATGGAGGTCAGATTCGCTCCATGTAAAAAACTGGTACTCAGCTGCATCCGGTTAGATTGGAAGCAGACCCCAATATAGTTGGGAAAAAGCTAGGCAGATTGATTGATGAGAGGAATTACCTCACCCCTTCTTAAAAGGTTAGACCGTGATCCTGGTCCTATGCACCTGTCCTTTCTGAAGAACATCACCAATATGATCACTATATGTCTCCCTATGGCCGCCACACACAACAGTGTCGCATTCTACTGTAACTCCGTATTATGCTAGATCAGCTCAAGGTCAAAGTGTTACCACCAACATGCAGTCGACTGTATCTCGAAGACGGAACTATACATTGAATTTTTTTTTTCTTTTCTCTCGCTTTCCTGCAATCTGTGGAGTGGAAAATATGTGGGAGTAATTTCGTGAACAGGGACGGAAGTGCATTACCTACAGGAATCCGGGAAAGCGCGCGCTATTTGATTTGACCAATGAGCACGCGCGGTGCTATACCATCAGATATAGCCATCAGAAATGACCTTGACGAGGCCTCCCCTCTTTAATGTTGCTTATTACCAAGGCGAGATGTCAGATGTTACACATCATAATTATGCGACTACTGTAAGGCTCACTCGATTTTTTCATAACTTTTCATATCTTTTGAGTGACAGATGTCGAGGTGCAACCGTAGTAGGCGCCCCGACAGAGGAAACTTCACACAAAGGCACAATGATAGATGTGCTATTACAAAGCGCAGAAGTACCAAACTTAGAAGCTTAGCCTCTGCGGGAAGTAGACTCTATTGCGCGAAGTTCGAGTTAATTAGGAAACACAAAATTACCGAAGCGCATACCCTTTTTGGTTTAACTGTACCTATTACTTAATAAAATTAAATACAAGCGATCAAAATATTATTTTTATTTTGCATGCTCTTTAATCGGCTGATACAGTTTTCAAAAAAGTGTATAAAAATACCATTAAAGTTTTTTTCATTTGAACGATTTCAACCGTCGCCGTCGCGGGACACAAGAGAAATCATGAAATATAATTATTTTCCTTCATTCATAAACTTAAAACAAAGATGTATAACAAGTTTTATTTCAAATTAACGAAATCAACCGAAGGTAGAGAATATTAAAAATGTACTATGAATAATGCAAATAGAAAACACAATCGAAGCGGGTGAAGCCACGGGCACAGCTAGTCTATACATATTATAAAACAAAGTCGCTTTTCGCGTTTGTCTGTATGAAGACAGACATGAAGAAGAGTGTGAGAAGTTATTTGATAATATTACAGACCGATAATTACAGGGCGTGTCAGACTCTTACTGACTAAAACCCACCCGTGTTCCTTCAGTTGCCTGGGGCCCTATTATGAACTCTTATTTCCAGGCAGTTTACGGCGTAAACAGAACTGCCTTGCAATTTCGTATTATGAACTCGTCAAACAAGCCAGTCAGTGGTCACGTGACACCCTGGCCGGCTTCTGCCCGACTATTGGCTGGAAATACCGTATTATGAACGTTCGTTTGACATTTCTTGACATATTAAAACTGATAATAAGTAACCTCACAATCCAGTCAATTTCCGCTACTTCATAGGAGTTTTTATTGAATGGTTTTGGATATTTTTGGCGAAATTATTCAGATAAAATATCACGTGTGACGAATATGTACCATTCGAGTTTCTGGAAACTCCGGAAAGTGGCACTTCTGATCAAAATACCAAAATAACGGTATGTTTCAAACTAAACATAAGTTAGGCTCAGCCGAGGGCGATAACTCTAATCCATTGAACTATAATAATTTCAACAGCCTAATAAATGGTGCACCATGATAATTACAAAATATTACCATCATAGAAAGAAAGAAAGAAAATACATTTATTTGGCACAGACTAAAAGGCACACAAGTAGAAAGAGAAAAAAAAATAAGATAAAAGGAAAGAATACAAAATAAAAAGTGTAAAACTGCGTTGCATGATACTAGCAGGAATGTGTGCCTCGCAGCTACGGTTATAGGTAAATATAACATGTTGAAAACTGGATATTTAGTAAAAACACTCAAAAACACCACACCACCATAACCATTCATTATCCATATTTTTGTTTATACTCTGAAACTAGTAGGTACTTCTTGCGAAGGGACATAATACATTCTGTGTAAAAAGTACTGGGAATTGTTCAATAAAACCATTAAGTAATTTATTCGTCAATATTTATTTTGTCGGCTTCAAAGTAGGCCCTTTCCCTTGCAATACAGCTACGCCAGCGCTTGACCCAGTCCTCCATACATTTTTGGTGAGCTGATTGAGGTATGGTCTAAAACTCCTTCAGCGAATTTTCTTTTATAGCTTCAATCGACTCGAAACGTCTTCCTCGAAGAGGTAGTTTTAGCCTCGGGAACAGGAAAAAGTCAGACGGAGCCATATCATGTAAATACGGCGCTTGGTCGATGACATTTGCTGAATTTTTGGCAAAGAACTCTTGCACAATGATGGCTTTGTGTGATGGTGCATCATCATGGTGCAAAATCTATGAATTGTCGTTCCACAAATCCGGGCCGTTTTCAGCGGATATTCTCTCGCTCATAATGCCTAAATAATACTCTATAATCACTGTTTATCCCTCTGGAAAAAAATCGTTGTGCACTACACCGTGGTAATCTAAGAAAACTATCAGCATAACTTTCGTGGTACTTTTTATAGAGAGTATTATACAAACAATACGATAGTATTATTTTATTAATTGCAACAATAAACATTGTCCAAGAATGAAGTTGTCAAATTCCCCGTTGAACATCAAGTGGAATACGTTCGGAAAAGTTATTGTTAGGAGAATCTCGCGTTACAATTTACAAACACGGAAAAATTAAATAAAAATTAATTGTATAGCACAATAAACATTGCGTTCATATTTTCACCTACTTTTAGTAACTATATTAAGATATATTTATTATTTTTATCATAAAATACGTGATCTAAATAAAACCGTAACTTACCGATAAATATTTATTTGTGTTTCTGAACGTTACGGCAGAGAATTTCAAGCCAGCCACAGACAAACTAGCCAGCGGGAAGTCGGTCAGAATTACCGATGTCATAATACGAAATATATCCAGCCAGTGAAATGAATTGCCTGGAACTTGCCTGGTTTTTTAAAAGTTCGTAATAGGCCCCCTGTACGTTGCCAGGGACCACGGTATCCCTTTCGGACTTTCCCGCGACCCTGACAGGCATCGGTCCTAGCGGACCCCGTCATTTGTGCTGACATCTCTTTGCGTGGAACACAACGTGCCGCTGACCCGGGCCTGGTCACCGTCCGTAAAGGTCAGTCTAACCGGATGCAGCTGAATACCGGTATTTTACTTGGAAAAAATAGTAATACCATAAAATAAATAATCAAAAGCAAACAACAACCCAATTTGAGTAATCCTGGACACAAAACAAATGTTCGAGGAAACAGCGATTTCCCTTTCATCCTACACGAAATCCTTATGGAAAAATACGTGGGTACTTTTGTATCGTAAAACAAATCGAGGTTCATCCGCGTCATTACGTTCACGTCGGTGTAAACGTGAACATAATATTTCCGAGGGTAGCTTTTGTAATAAACATAACAACTTCAGCCCACGCTTAAATTTCTAATATTTAAAATAAATCGACTGCCTCGTTGGTCTACTGGTCGCAAGCGCTACTGCTGAGGATAAGGTCCTGGGTTCGATTTCCGAGTCGGGCAGTGTTATTTTAATTGCTGGGAATTAGCAATTTTCAACTCAACACTGTAGGTTCTATTGCCGTAGGTAGGTACTGTAAAGGATGTCTGCAAAAGGGAACCTTGCATCATGCAGGCTGGTAGGAAAATTACTCTGGTTGCATTCGATCACTTTAAGCGAATTAAGAATTTGTATCAATTTGTGTGTGAAACAACAGTTATGTGATAGGCGCGGAAGCACCTAGGCATTCCGGTGTAGAACCGGTACCTATATCAGCTAAGGCACTTACAACAAATTAATCATACTCGATTTGAATGGCCGTGTTACATCGGCGATCTTCTTTTGGACGTTATTGGATTTGCCCTGTACCTCAGAACCACTGAAGTAAGAAAATAAAAATAAACAAAGAAGAATACACATTTATTTCTCAAACCAGTTAAGGAAAACATCGTGAGGAAACCGGCATTTCATAGAACCAAAAATTCAAAAACATGTGACATCCGCCAACTCGCACTGGGCCCGCGTGGTGGATTATGCCCTACTCCCTGCTCTCGCAGAGGATGCTTGTGCAATAGCGAATTTGTATGTTTATTTGTTAGTTTGTTACACTTTCACCCTAAAACGGCCGAACGGATTGTAATGAAATTTAGCACATGGGTAGATCGTGACCTGAGTTAGGACATAGGATACTTTTATCCTGATATTCTTACGGAATATTCTTAAGCCACGGCCAGACAGAAAAGACGCAAGACAAGGGCGGGGCGCGGACCCGTCGCAGACAGGGCGCCGTCACGACTTTTTAACATATATAGAAAAGACACGGACCCGTCGCAGACAGGGCGCCGTCAAGACTTTTTATGGCGCGCACTAGAAGCTTTTCCCGGCATTCAACCGTCCGATTTTGATACGACAACATGTCTTCTTCTGAAGATGAAGATGTATTGGCACTTGGCGGGCTTTCGCTGTGAGAACCTGCCCTCCGCGCCCTTTCCGCTCCCCCGCTTGCGCCCGTGCAGGCCCGCGCCCTGCTCGCGCCCTGCCCGCGCCCTGTCCTTTCTATATGTTTTCCAATAGGGCGCCGACGAGTTAACGTCGCGACGGCGTCCCGTCTTTTCTGTATGTTTTACGTCGCGACGGCTATATACATTTTATATGCAAGTAGATTAAACGGGCGCCGCGACTGCGACGGGTCCGTGCCTTGCGTCTGTTCTGTGTGGCCGGTGCCTTACCCTTATACGGGTGAAACCGCGGGGCGCAGCTTGTAATATTAGTAGTGTAAAAGTAACTCACTATGCTTGTTACTTTTTTACGCCAGAATGGCTGAACGGATGTCGATGAAAGGACAATGTCCGGAATGGCCCTATGCAACAAAATGTATTGGAATACACGATAATTAACTGTCTATTTTATTATATTAGTTGCAAATACTTTTGTAACACGGACTAGCTGTATGCCAAAATGAACAATAATAGTTATTTGTTATACAATAGTGCAAAGTTGCTTTTTAACCGCGTGTTCAATTTTGATGACCGAGCAAGCGAAGGATTCTAAAATTGAATCACGAGCGCAGCGAGTGATTCAAAATTAGAATCCTGAGCGTTAGCGAGGGAATCAAAAGAGCACGAGGTGAAAAATCTTTGCACTCGAGTGCAACACGTAACTTTTCATTCCACCTCAGCGAGGAAATGACTAAATGCAAAAAAAAAAACGTTTGCGCATTATTAACAGTTTCAGTCAATTCTGTTGGCGTCAAGCAAACTTCCTCGTCGTTAGAATCACTCATTTTAGTTTTTTCACTTGTTTTCAAGTTTCTTGTTTTTAATATACCTAAGGTTTAACAATGACGTGAAAAAATGCCGCGTAAAGAACCGCGTACAAAGCAAATTGAAAAAAGAACACCAAGAAGGTTCCGAGTCTGAGTTTTTAACAAATTAAAAAAAAGTTGTATGATATATTCGGCACCATAGAGGTAGCAGTAAATAGGTTTAATGTTTTTTTTAATTCACAAACTTAGTGCACACGATGTTCTAAATTCAATTTACTTTATCCTCTAGAGAATAAAAACGGCTTTTCCACTCAGATACTGAAGATTAAAAATACTCTTTCCGAGATGGTGGGATGAAATAGTTATTTGTTATACAAGAGTGCAAAGTTGCTTTTTAACCGCGTGTTCAATTTTGATGACCGAGCAAGCGAAGGATTCTAAAATTGAATCACGAGCGCAGCGAGTGATTCAAAATTAGAATCCTGAGTGTTAGCGAGGGAATCAAAAGAGCACGAGGTGAAAAATCTTTGCACTCGAGTGCACCACGTAACTTTTCATTCCACCTCAGCGAGGAAATGACTAAATGCAAAAAAAAAAACGTTTACAATCACAAGATAGGTACACTTTTATTTCAGTTTAGGTATTAATTACTACATTATGACAGGTAAGTATTACAGAATAATCTTTAAATTATAACAAAATAATACTAAGGTATAATTAAGAAAATTTTAAAGTAACGTTGCTACAGTTATTTAAATTGAGTGTAATATTTTTGTTTGGTACTGTAATATTGGTGTTAGTCACTTGTGTACTGTTTTTCGGTAAACTATCTGTCATACTTAATAGTTGTACCGATTCATCGGATTCCCTTGGCGTGAATGTTGGAGAGAGAGGGAGATGGTTAGGTGTTTCATAACGGCTTATTTTTGATGTAGAAGGGCCAGTACAAGGATCCGATTGAGGCTCTTTCAGTGTAATGGCTCCTACGATGCCTTCACATATTTTAGACTTATTTTGGATGGAATCCTCTATGTATCCCTCTACAACTGCATTGGACTTCCAGCCTCCGTGGCGCTTAAGGGACAGCAGATCAGCTCCGGAATCAGCCAAAAGTGTGGCTGAAGTTCGTCGGAAACAATGACCCGTGTACAACAGGGGTTCTGGAAGTTCAAGAAATGTTGCTATTTCTCGTGGGATACTGCCAATTTTATTAGTACCCATAGGCTGTCTAACACACTTTCCATTGCGATACTGTAGAAAAAATCGATTGATTGGAGTGTTAGGCGGGCGTAAGGCTTGATATTTCTCAACAATCGTTACGTATTCCTTGCGAATGACGAAGTTGCGGTCTCTTTTTGTCTTTGTATTAGGTAAATTAATTAATAGTAAGTCATCTGAATGTTTCTCAATGTTTTTGACATTAAGTTGTGTTAGTTCATTAGTTCGACATGCTCCGTTTATTCCAATAATAAGAACAACCTGTAACGTAAAGAGTATTGTAGTAGATAAATGAATAAAATTGATATGAACGCATAATTATGCCTATCAACATCTACTAAGTATACTATTTAATTGAGATTAATATACTTAAGTAGATACTGAATGTGCAACTGACTTACTTTTGCCGCCAAATATACGGAATCGGGTGCTTCGTTAAGAAACTTTTCAATATCAGATACTGTGAAAACCTTCGATTTTTTTGGTTGATGACCAGATGAGGCTCTTTTTAAAAATGCCACTAATTTAGGATAGGTATCGATATGTTTGTCTTTTTTCATCTTTATTGTTGCTTTTAGCATCGAATACGTACTCCATAGAGTGCTTGCTTTCTTGTTCTCGGATAATTCTATAAAATATGCCAGCAAAACGTTTTCTGAGAAAGTTTTGGCTCCTTTTGCTAGTCGCCACGTGTTGAACATATCGTACTGTTTTAAATACTTCTCGCGTGATTGTTGAGGGAGAAAGCTCATTTGCGCATTATTAACAGTTTCAGTCAATTCTGTTGGCGTCAAGCAAACTTCCTCGTCGCTAGAATCACTCATTTTAGTTTTTTCACTTGTTTTCAAGTTTCTTGTTTTTAATATACCTAAGGTTTAACAATGACGTGAAAAAATGCCGCGTAAAGAACCGCGTACAAAGCAAATTGAAAAAAGAACACCAAGAAGGTTCCGAGTCTGAGTTTTTAACAAATTAAAAAAAAGTTGTATGATATATTCGGCACCATAGAGGTAGCAGTAAATAGGTTTAATGTTTTTTTTAATTCACAAACTTAGTGCACACGATGTTCTAAATTCAATTTACTTTATCCTCTAGAGAATAAAAACGGCTTTTCCACTCAGATACTGAAGATTAAAAATACTCTTTCCGAGATGGTGGGATGAAAAAAGTATTTAACGCGACTAATAACATTAATGGCCGCCATCTTCATCAAACGTCATGTCGTGTCGATAAAGAATAGGGATGCCCAATTGATTGTAATCGATGCAAATCGTAAGACAAGGTATCGATTTTAAAAAAATATCGTGGGCTTAAAGATAGATTTCTAAAAAATCTATTTTATTTTTCAAGTTTACATTTATAATGTAAATATTATCCATTCTATGAAAAATAAGAAAGATAATAAATGATCTCTTATCAGTAAAATCAGATTTTTTTCTATCAAAAAAACGATCTATTGGACCTGAAAAATCGATTCTTGGATTAATCTTTAAGAACCGACTGAGATGGTGTCAGAACCATGAAGAACAGGTGAAAATGGATATCTTGGCTTCTCATCACTCGAAAAACGACTTTCGATCTTTTTGGAAAGCCACAAATAAACTTAATAACAAACCACTTGCACCTGTGTGTATCGACGGCGTAAGCGATGCCGGGGAAATAGCAGATCTGTTTCGTCAACATTTTACTGTTAAATCGTCATTGGGGTCCTCACAGTCGGTGATCAATGTTAAGAACGGTGAAAACATAGGTTTTAGATGTACCACTAGAGACGTGAAGCTGATAATCAAATCAATGACTAGAGGTAAATCTCCCGGCCATGACGGGTTAAGCATTGAACATCTACAGCATGCTGGACCCCACTTACCGAGATTGCTGGCTATGCTGTTTAACCTTTGTCTGAGCCACTCATATCTGCCTGAAGAGATGATTAAAACAATTGTTATACCTATAGTTAAAAATAAGACAGCTGATCTATCAGATAGGAATAACTACAGGCCTATCTCTCTTGCTACAGTGGTATCGAAGGTGTTTGACAGCATGTTGAATTCACAGCTGACCAAGCACATTGAACTGCATGACAATCAGTTCGGCTTCCGAAGCGGACTTTCCACTGAAAGTGCAGTTCTGTGTGTTAAACATGCTGTCAAATACTATACGAAACGTCAGACTACAGTTCATGCATGCTTTCTTGATCTTTCGAAAGCCTTTGACCTGGTTTCCTATGATATTCTATGGAAAAAGCTACTAAACACTAGTCTACCACCGGAACTCATCAACATCTGCAAGTACTGGTACGGTAATCAGGTCAATGGCGTGCGATGGTCGGGAAGCATGTCGCAATTGTACAGGTTGGAGTGCGGAGTGAGGCAGGGGGGATTGTCCTCTCCAACCCTATTCAACCTGTATATAAATGATCTGATTGTGGCACTCAGTAGCACCCGGATAGGTTGTCACATAGATGGAATTAATGTAAACAACATAAGCTATGCTGATGACATGGTGCTACTGAGTGCATCGGTATGTGGCATTAAAAAACTGCTTGCCATTTGTGAGGCTTATGCCGAGCAGCATGGATTAAAATATAATCCACTCAAAAGTGAGGTCATAGTCTTTGAGGCCAGAGGAAATAGTACAGGTAACGTGTTTCCCAACATCATGCTTAAAGGTACAGCCTTGCGTAGGGTGTCAAAATTCAAGTACCTAGGACACATGCTTACCTCCGACCTCAGGGACAATGAGGACATCGAGAGGGAACGGAGGGCGCTGGCAGTGCGAGCGAACATGATAGCCCGCAGGTTTGCACGTTGTTCGACAGAAGTCAAAATTACACTTTTCAGGTCTTACTGTACATCATTCTACACGTGCAGCCTGTGGGCCGACTATACTCAAAAGTCTTTCAGTGCTCTCCGAGTCCAATTTAATAATGCGTTCAGGATGCTGATGGGGCTGCGGCGATTCTGTAGTGCATCAGGGATGTTTGCTGAACATCGTGTAGACTGCTTTTACGCTACTATGCGTAAAAGATGCGCTTCCCTGGTGCGTGGAGTACGTGGCAGTGCCAACAGCATCCTTAACATGATCGCGAGTCGGCTGGACTGCAGTTACATCAGTCACTGCATCGCCATTTGTCATGGGATGGCGCAGCAGTGATTGTTGTATTTACTTTTCTTATCACTGTGTATTTACTAACACTAGTCTATAAGAACATTGTTACTAACAAAATGGACACCATGGTCTGAAATAAATTAAATTGAATTGAATTGAATTGAATTAATCGATCTCAGATCGTCATCCCTAGTCACTTGTCACTGTCAGTCTACTGATGATTACAATAGCGTCGCTTGCTGTTTGTAATTGTTTGTATCGGTGTGTTTTGGTGACTTTTGGGACTATAGGTATTGCATATTACGACTTGGCTATTTTAACGGACTCTGATTGCTTTAAAAAACGACTTACTTGGCTGTGATTTCCGGAACTGTGTACCGCTCAAACGATAACCTGGCACTCTTAAACGGACTTACGCATACGCAATGGAAAGTGGATTTTGTGTAAATTGTGGCTCTGCTGAAGAACAGAACCATCGGTTGCTGCGCCAATGTTATGACAATTATTTGGTATCTGAGCTATGCGAGACATCAAAATAATATCGACGCCCCTGCACAGTTTTTAGACAATATTTTGATTGCCAATTTAGATGATGAACAATAAACATGAAATTAAAATATGTGTTTTATTTCTTTAGTCAAACATAATAAGTTAATGAAGGACTGTAGGTTTAAAAACAACTTACTAGGTACAAAATTGGTAAGGCTGGTTAAACAGTCACACGTTTGCGCTGTTCAAGCATGCGGCGTTTCTATTTTTACTATTTTTTCTCAATCCAAAACGAATTCTAAGAATACAGGTACCTATGTTAATATAATCTATGCATTTAAACGTTGCACTTACATACACTTAGGCTTTAGAAAAAAACTGCATAGGTACCTACCCAATTATCTAGTTAGGTGCTTAAAATAGCTAAATATATTATGATATTCCTTTTCAGTTTCTTAAAAATCACTCTAAGCTATGAAAAACTATACCTAATATTCGTTGTTTTGGTTCGATTATAACCTCAAAATCAGTTTTTTTTTTTTGGAATATATCTATTCTGCAGCTAGTCCGCTCTAAAAATAAGATCTTATAGGAGTTTACTAATGATCGACAACACAAAATATAATTTTCCGATGCTCTTGGTTCCAGGGCGAACAATGTATGGGCGCAGAGCAATCTCCTTTGGCACACAGATAGATGTTAACCTGGGTAAGGACAAAAGATACATTTTATAATGATAATATCCGTCGTCCACGTGGGAAAAAATAGAGCTAAGAAATATAAATTGTAGTAAATATCAATATCAATTTTATTTCGTAATTTCACTACTACGGTCATTATTTATTTAACGAATAGGCGAGGCTTATATTTCTTGAAATTATTGTGAATTATATATTTTGCAAACTCTTACGTATTTCTACACGTGTATGTAGTATCCGGCAAAAGAAAAACTAAATAAAAACATACAATTAAGGCATACACGACTGAAATATAAAGGTAAAAGTTAGGGCGTTTGCAGATACGTGACATAATTATGACTCGAATCGAAGCGAAAAAAACTCATTACGTTATTCACAGTGAAAAGGCTATCGACGCGCAAACTGTTAACGTGAATTCAGCGCATGATTCTAGTCATCTAGCGTAGACGTTTCGGCAGCGTTCGCTCCTTGTTTATCGTAATGTCGTAAACTGTTTTTTCTGTTCCGTGCGTAAAACTTTATAACAGACCATGCCCTCGAAACTAACTCAAACAATTTATTTCAACATGTCTTCGAAGAAACTGTCATTTAAGAAATGTCATCAGCGACCTTTAAAAATGTACCTGAATACAGATATAAATATATCATTTAATTTCATCGTCATAGGGTGGGACTGTCATAAGCATTGTGATTATAAAAGTCCATAATGAAATAACGAAAAAAAAATTATCGCTGGCATTTGAAGGATGTCGAAGCATCTTAAATAAGCCATACACGCTAATTTTATTTAAGTATACATACACTCGTTGCGGTATAAAACTGATTTACATCCGTCACCTTCAGGTCCAGTTGAAAACCAGCGTCAGGCACTAGTTGTCTGGCATTTATGCTGAACTGGGCCTATTTGGCGTAGCCGCGAGGCACACATTCCTGCTAGTACCATGCAACGCAGTTTTACACTTTTTATTTTGTATTCTTTCCTTTTACCTTATTTTTTTTTCTCTTTCTACTTGTGTGCCTTTTAGTCTGTGCCAAATAAATGTATTTTCTTTCTTTTCTTTTCTTTTTCTTCTTTTCTAAATTCTCCTGATCCACATGCACAGGTACCCTCACCAGTGGATCGTGCGGTGCCAGCACAGTTACTAGTACGTGTCATAGGTTCCAATACGAGTAACTGCACAGGTCTATTCCTATACACGCTCCGGTGGACCTGCGCAGACACACCTGCAAAGGTAAACCTGTCCATTAGCGTTTATGGCCAACATTAGCAGCCTTTGTGGCCATCTTTTTCATCGATTGATAATACGTCTGCAAAGGCAGCGGTCGACAAGCGTCACGTTAATTTCATTACATATAACGTCGCTCGTGAGGCCCAGCCCTAAGGCATTATATTTACTTTACCATTCATTTATTTACATAAACATTTGAATATGATCCCTGAAGCGCGCGTGCTTACTGTTTATTTCGTTTGAAAGGAGAATGGCAGCAGATTTGTTGATAGAAATATTGAGCGTCTACTTATTTCACCGTGATAGATACCGAAGAAATAATTAAGTTTTATTAAATCAAGCATAAGGCCTATTGAAATCTGGAAAAAAGACGTTATAATTAAAATCTGAATTGACTAGTTTATTAATGATAAAAAATAATCATGGCGTTGTTTTCTTTTTTTGGCTTGATTTCATTACTTTTGGCTATCCTGAACTTTTAATGTTACCATGTATAGTCCTCCAGACCGTATTTCGGCCACAGCGGCCAATCTCAACGGAGGCTAGCCTTCGACGCGGGAGATATCATAGTGTACAAGTGTGTGTGCAGACACAGGTGCACTCTCTTCCCTCACTCTCATAGTCCGATGGGACGGCAATCCGACACGACCGGAGAGAGATCAGGCGCAGGACCAACGGAGGCACGGGGGTATCACACCGCCATTTTCCAAATCCCGGGCTATTACTAAGAAATTCCTAATGGAAAAACCCAATAACACTTTGCCCGACCCGGGAATTGATTCCAGGATCCCACGCTCAGCAGTCACGCTTGCAACCACGAGACCAACGGGACAGTAAACTCAGTGATGAAATGGCTATCAATTATCATCCTAACCTAAAATCTTAAGAAAACAGTGTACTTACCTTTCTCCTTACTATCCACCAACCTCCCTCCATCGGATTCAATGGCGCTTAAAGCTCATACTTGCTCACGTGGTCTATCCTCTTCACAATGCGGCTTTCCACAACTCACAAGGTGTGAGTCCGTATCTCGGAGTCTATGTGGATAGTTCTTTGAGCTGGAAACCTCACCTTAGAAATCTCATATCGCGAGTCCGCAAGTGTTTTTTTTTTTTAACTAAGGCACTCCGCGGACTTCCGTACCATTAAAACCGTTTATATTAAAACCGTGCCAAAGCATAATAAATTATTAATATCGACTGTTTCTGCTTATGGACTCTGAGACTTGCTGTTCCCTGTGTGATTAGTACTTGCCCAAGGATTCTGATTATTTGCCTATACGACAACATTTTTCTGTGACTCTGGATTACGATTCTGCCCGATACCTTGGATTTTGCTGTGTGTGCATCGATTTGTTTATCACAATGGGAAGCTGTGTAAGACCTACACACATCATGTGTGTCGACTGCAACTTAAGTCTCAGAAAATTGCGCTGATAACCGGCATTTGCACTTGACTCGAGAGTCACTGCTTTAATCTGCAGTTGGGTATACCCTCAAATGGTAAGTATTTCTGGCGAATAGTCAATTTACAAGATAGTATTTACCTTCGTTACAGAAAACTGTATAACAAGATTATTTACCCTAGTTTAAAAACATGTGTTTTTATTTCTGTTGTAAAGCTAACTATGTTATTAAAAAGATGCTCAGCTTTATAATAAATAGGATAAAGAAATGCTATTTTTATACAAGCAACATATTGCGCTTCTACCTAAATATAATGAATTACAATATGCAAGTTTCAATTACTTATAGGTACATCTATTACATTGGTAACGAAACATGAATATATCATTCTAATGTATTAACAGTATTATGGAAGATGACTATGTCTGCGAGGCATGCAGCAATCTTGCAATGGCTGCAGCTTATAATAACTTGCAAAGAGAAGTTTCTGGCTGTGAAGAACCTGTGAACATTGTGTTTAGGGATGATGAGAAATAAATCTGTTTTTTTTTGTATCTGTACCGTTTGATTATGACCTTCCCCTACCATATAATTAATGGTATATATGCATATTATATATAATGTCCTAACGACAATTGGATAAAATTATTTAATAAATATTCTTCTGAACATTAGTTTACTTACGGAGGAGCTCGTGGCTAAATAATAACCACCGCACGGGTCGATCCATCTCTTGGCGGGATTTGTTAGTGGATGGGTCGCCATCTTTACATACTCCTCTGTACCTTTCGTTAACCCGTTGGTCCCAGCTGTCATCTGTGGATCTTTGATGGTCGTTATGGCTCGTCAGAAGCCCAAAAGTCTGACAGCCAGTCTTACCGAGGAGTATCGTATTACCCAGTTACTGGGTTGTGGAGGTCTGAAAGGCAGTCGTGCTGTGTAAAATACTGGTATTCAGCTGCATCTGGTTAGACTGGAATCCGTCTTTAGACTTCCACTTCGACTTACAGATTGAATTTATTTGCTTAGGTACGTCGCATGTGGCAGACCTACGCACGTCGCTGTCGGCTAAACTTACAGTTTATTTCACTGTAAAAATGCATGTCTATCAATAATATTCTAAGTGGTAAGTAGGTATTTCTATATTTATTTTTCATTAAGGGTCTGTTGACAAGACATAACCTCTAGAGCGAGTGAACTTTAAACTGGAATATCTTTAATTCCTGACTTACTATAAAAGTATAAGTGAAGACAAAACTGTTCAGGAATTCAAACTCTGTACTCTTACATTTATGTTTCATCGGCAGACGCAATGTCAAGAAAAATTTGTTCGGGAGTCTGCCATTGTCCTTTGAACTCAAACAATGAGCAGAATTTTAAATCAACAGTTGTTTTTTTACACACTATATTAAAAACAACGGTTTTCTGGTAGCTTTTTGTAAAAAATGGTGGGTGTTTTTGAATATTCAATTAGGCGACGTGTCATGAGCTTATTTGAAGTAGTATGGGTAGGTTAACATTATACTTCTACCGTAGAAGTAAAAAAACAGTTTGCATTTTCGTAATTTTCTAGCTTGCACTAACTGACAAAGTTGAAATCCTCATTTTTTATAATGTTGAAGCCCTCAAGTTATTGAGCCTTATTTCCGACTGCTGGTAAATAAGGCACCTTTTTGTACATTATTTCCAACAAAAACGCCATTAAGAGATATTATGAAATTTATAGCAGCTATAAAATATAGGTAAGTACCTACTGAGTTTCCATTCACAAAGTAATTTAAATTATTAAATTCATAGCTCGTAACTTTTGAGAAAAGATCATAACTTCATAAGGTTTGATTGACTTCAGGGCTTTGAAAGTGTGAAAATTAATTTGTAGAGCAATTATTTATATTTTATGACGATTTGACAGTAAAAAAATTATTGCCCAAAAGTAAATTGAAAAGTAAGATTGATGCAATAAGACCGTGATTCAAGGAATTATTTTTATTTTGTCTGACTTTACGAACTAATGTTTAAATTTTCATTTTTTAATTTCATTTAATTAAATACTCCAACAGATAATAATGATTTTCTTTCTTTTTGGTAGTAAAATTATTTTAATCTCAAATCTGCAAACTATATTTTTGTGTAATTTAGAAGCATTTTTTTTGTATTTTTGAGTATCATGGAGCCGTTTACTATGTTGTATGTTGACTTGAAAGAGCAGGGTAGTTGAGAGTATGTCATGCTCACTTAAATGTCTCGCTGATGGTGGCGAGTGTGTTGGATCATGCGGTTCCCTACAAAATGGGTGAGCTAGATGGTGCTGATCCACGCGTCATGCTCGTGAACGGGCGCCGTCAGTTGAGACTCATCTCTTATCTGCCAGGGCTTATTTTTCATCTTATAATTTTCATCTTTTTTGTATTTTTTTTTTACATTGTTCTCACATATAATAGAAGCAACAAGAGCAATTTACCCAGGATTTTGTAATTTCTATATTTGAAGAGAAAAAAAAAAGTGTCCTTGGAGTTTCCTGCCCGTTCTTCTCCATAGAGATCTACATTTTGGAACGAGCAACTAACTTCAACTTTCTGACTAATTGACCGACTCTTTGACAGTTCAAAAGTGCCTGTAAATGATTTAATTTAAATAAATGCTTCAAGAGTTTGAGTTACAGAAAATAGGTATTTCAGGAAAGTTGGGTCTTGTAAGAAAGAAGTAGGTATCTCTCACTAGAGCTCTAAACATTGGTGTTTAGAGCTCTAGAGAGAGATCCTACCTCAACAAACCGACTTAAAATTTAAAAAATTACAATTGTAGAAGAAGCATCTGATAATGCATGTTATTAAGCTATTCAGTTTAAAAAAATAGTAGTAGAAAAGGTTTTAAAACACAGTAATGTACTTGACGGCGCTGCAAGTGGCACCGTCTAGTTTTGTTACGAAGTTACTAGGAATCACTGAAGAGGTCGGATAAGAGTGACACTGGCTGATTACTGTCACTCTCAGGATCAGAAAGAGGGACGCAAGCGTGTCGGTACTTAAAAGACACGCTTACGCCCCTCCTTCTGAGCGCTTCTGACATCGATCGCCAGACACCAGTACCACACACTTAGCGCATATATTTACAAAAAAACTCACAGAGACCTCAACATCCGCGACCTCAACAGTTATCAAGTAAATTCTAAGGTGACAGCATGGCTACTTCAACATGATTATTTACTAACCGAGTCCCTACTTATATACATTGCCTAATAATAATAACTATTACTCACTGCGTACTCATAATTACACTCACCCACACTCTCCATATACACATGGGTGTGCAGTTTCAGTTACATACAATCACACACACTCTCCTACAATCTAGAAATGCACTCTCTTCTCCTTTAAACCACATATTTATGTTTAGGAAAAAGTACATAATAATATAAGCAAGAGAGCAGCGGTGGCCCAGTGGTGGCGGCCCCGACTTACGAACAGTAAGTCGTGGGTTCGAACCCAGACAAGCGCATTACTTTGTGTAATTTATTTCTCACCACTGCTCTCAAAACGGTGAAGGAAAACATCGTGAGGAAACCGGCATGTCCTAGAACCAAAAATTCGAAGACATGTGACATCTACCAATCTGCACTGGGCACGCGTGGTGGATTATAGCCCACTCCCTCTCATTGAGAGGAGGCCGTGTCCCTGCAGTGGGAACGTTATATGCTGATGATGATGATGATGAATATAAGCAAGATACATTATACTTAAGTAAGATATTATATAAACACAAGTTTTCACTACTTCACAAGTTTTGTTTTTATAAGATACCTTATAGCTGAACACTGTCTCTTAACCGGTGGAGCGCATTGGCTCCGAATGTGACCCAATGCGCAAATGCCGTCAAAGATACTGGTCACCCTAGTTTAAGAGTCAGGGCTCACCCATTTCTTGTACAGACCTTGTGGTTACAGCATAATTATGTAATACCTGTATTTCGTTGTAATTCATCTTTTACCTAATTTTAACCATAACAAATACATAGGTTACATAGGTATGTATTTTCTCGTCTGTAACTTAGTTGAAATAAATAAATAATTATTAAATTATTACTCTAGCAGAGCGTTGCATCTATAGTTGTGTGCGGCTGTCTTCTGATGTCAGCGGAGCCAAAGCTGCTGATCCACTGCGATGACCACATCTAGTATAACCTGATTTTTCTAACTGTGCGCCTGTCAACGGCAAAATATTATGGCGAAATATTACGGCGAATGTAAAGAACAATAATAACTTAACGAATAAAGCCTCGTCCAGACTGACGAGACGCGACTATAACAAAACAATTTGTAAGAAAACTTAACGGTAGAACAACAACTGTGCAGACGACACGAGTGTGTAGACCATACTAAGAGGCGTTGGCGGCAGAAGGCTAAAAATCTTCAATTTAGGTTTCATGGGGTTGAGATTTCTGGGTTCAGAACTTGTGTAAATGTGGTTTGAAATTTTAAGATAATTAAGCTAAGGTGGTTATTGCTGTTAACATGTGCCAAGTTATTTTTTTATTTTGTTTTACAGTTTGGTCGCATTTCCACCGTTAAAGTAAGTTATCCTGAGTAGTTCAAAACTAAAATTAATGAGTTACAGTTAAATTTGTGTCCGTGCGAGATCAGTGTCCATTTTTAGCCTGCATTTTTAGCGGGCGGGTGAATTCAAAACTGACAACCTACGACTTTGTCAGCTCCAAGCGCACAGTTACAAAAATCGGGTTATAAAGGCTATCCTGCGTATATTTTTATATTTCATCGCGCTGTCTTAAGTGTACAAATTGAGTTAAGCCATTAAACGTAACGAACACCACTGTTGTACAGAATGAAGGAACTTAGTTTAAACTTAACATTGTTCTACTGTACTGTGGTGCGAGTCCGGAAGACTATCTACATTGTAATTGGGTTAAGTTTTCTGAATTCTCATATTAACGCGACTAGCCATTACTTGTATAAAACTTTTTATTATAGCCACGATTTCTTCAAAGCATAAAAATCAAGTAAGTAAGTAGGTACGTAGTACCTAAAATATTAATAATAATTTGTATTTACGAGTATAACAACGAATTTGATGTTGTTATCGTTTTATGTGTAAAAAGGGCATTTGGAAAATTTCAATTTTTTTTTTACGTCTAAAAGGAAATATTCGGTGCTAGGATATTAATTATTGCATTTCATAATCAATATTTTAGTTCTCTAGTTAGCGATATTTCATATTTCCATTTACATGATATTTCCAAATTAATCAAAACAGCAAAGTATTTGAAAGCTATTTGCGACGTTGCCCACTTTCAGAATGGAATGCGCGTTGTTAGGAGTCCTATTACATTCTTTTTACGGAAATTCATGATTTTTGACCATGTAATTTTCAGCAACAGTAAGATATTTTAATTATTTGATTATAATAACTATAGTGCCATTCTCTTTCTTGTAAGTTGGAGTTACACATTATTTTCGTGTAATTTGCTGAATTGACGCGGCATATATAGTACTTTAATTTCATTTATTCTAATTTTGTCTTATTATATTGAGAAACGAAAACTAATGAAACGTATTCACTGTAGATCGAAATTTTATATCATTTTAGTTTATTTGATTTAATTGTGTTTATTTGGAATATAATGGACGCTGAATCAAGACATTTATTCGTTTTCTATACGATTTTTCCCTGAAAACTCAAGGAATTTAAAGAAATTCTAGAACTCCAATAAACAAGTAAAACAACTACTACTACTAGTTTAGTAACTTTCACTTTTATTAGAACTGAATGAAACAATGTGAATTTGAGCGTCAAAGATCCATTGACGACGTTTTTCCTTGTAAACTGAGTTCGTAAAATATTCATAGTAAATTACACGAAAAGAAAAGTTAAAATGTGTAACTCCAACTTACAATAAAGAGAATGGCACTATCGTTATTCATAATCAAATAATCCAAATATCTTACTGCTACTGAAAATTACAACGTCAAAAGTCATAAATTTGCGTCAAAAATGTAATAGGACTCTTAACAACGATCGAAGATAACTTATAACTTGTACTGGTGATGTCGAACCCAAATAAATAGAAATCTAATAAAAAGGATTTTCTTCCAGGAAGGCTTAAGGGTCGGCCTCATAGTAATGTAATTTTCAGGACTAAGTAATTTAATTACTAACGCCTTTTTTCCTCTGAACTCCGCATCTATCTCTTCGTACTCACAATTTTTTGGTAGGTATTTTCCAGACGACTATCAACTTAAAGGGCGAGTAACTAGTGCTATTAAAAAAATAACTTGGCAGCGATTATATATTTTAGCAATAATTATATTAGATGAGCTTTAAAATGCATGGAATTATAAAAACTAAATAATGGCTGTTACTGCTACTGCTGGTAGCGAACATATTAAACAGGGCCAATTGAAATCATAGGCGAGGTACTATACATAATGACATGGCGACTAATATTAAGAGTGGGATAACAAACATTGTATTATAGGCAACTATAGGCTTCCATATAAAAACACTTTTGAGGAGAGTCTAATATTAATTTCTTTCATCTTTGGCCGGCAAGGGGTCACCCTTGGCTAAAAATGAAGTAGTAAATGAAAATGGCTGAAAAGTAGGTTAGGTTAGGTTAGAACTGTGACCACACAACGCACGAGCCGAGCGAGCGAAGCAAGCAATGTGAGTTTGCTTAACAATAAATTCAGTTACCAAACCTAGATGGCAGTTTAAATTAAAATAAAGCTAACAACTATTATTATGCTGCTAATTCCTACTTAAAATTATCTTTCGCTGTAGCTGTCAACCTACTATATTTGCTACCGGCTTTAATTATTTTTTCATCCCAAATTCAGATTAATTATTCGCCTCGTTAAATACATGCTTTTATTATCTTCAGCTATTTTCGCCTCAAGCCGAACACACCGCCCCTCCCACACGCCATTCCTCTCTAGTTTATCCCAATCTTGTATTTCCTGGTAACCTTAACTAAGTCATCAACCTATCCTCCCACTAGTAGGTATGTATTATCACTGTCTAAATATCCTAAATACGTGTTTCCTCACGCATGTTATGTGACTGAATTTCTAGCATAAAGCCTGGTTTACACGGTACAAGTTTCTGGAAAGTTCAAGAGCAATAATCGTATGCCTTAAAGCACGTGCAATTATTGTCATTCAAAAATCGCAAGCAACTGTATACACGCGTGCGTTTTCCATAAAATAGCATACAATAATTGAACGCAAGTTTTGCCATTTTGCTGCGGCTTCTCTTTACACCAATTCAATTATTGAATTAAAATTTTGCCTCATCTAAACACAGAATTTCACGTGCTTGTACCATTTTATGAGACATTGATTCAAGTATTTCCCTTATTTGCACTGCCAAATATTTCAAATTTAAATAAATATTTCAATTTTATTGAACGTCTTCTCGAGATTTTTCTTGCTTCGTTCTTATGTATTTCCAAGCACTTTCTTGTATCCGATTGAGCAGAAAGTTGGTATACCTAGGTAAATTCGGTCGTGGTTGGTCTCGTTAGATTTGTACTTACGTGTTTGTAAGTAAGTAAGTAGTCCAAGTTCTGATAGTGGAGTTGGAAGGTGGCCATAAGAATTGAAAATATTTAGTACTTCTTAGTTCAATTGCTCATATTTAAAAGCTTTAAACGGTAACCTGGCTGTATTGAGCAACAATTGCACGTGATATTCAGACGGTGCCAGTCAATTGTTGTTTCAATTTTCTGGTATGCCACAGTCAAGAAACTAGCACCGTGTGAATGGGGCTTAAGATTCAACAACCTCTTGATAGACCGAGATTGTTTACCCACAAACCCGTATGTAAACATCCCCACCAAGATTATAACTAATCTCATGTTAATTATAAGTCCCTTTCAAGTTCTATTGGTACTAGCTGCGCCGCGCGGTTTCACCCGCAACAGTCTTGATCCCGTGAGAATATCGGGATGAAAATTATCATATGTCCTAACACAAATCATGGTATACCCATATGCCAAATTTCATTCAAATCCGTTCAGCCGTTTTAGCGTGAAAACGTAACAAATAAACAAACTAACTTTCGCATTTATAATATGACTAGCAGTGCCCCACGGTTTCACCCGCATAAGTTAAATTTAAGATTTTTATGCATATATAAAAAGGGGGAAGGAGGGGGGGGATTAATTATAGGGCATCAAAAAACTCGTCCACATCGCTGTCAACAGGAGAAGTGCCCAAAAGGCTGGCAGCATTGCCACGTTGAATGGCAATGCTGATTCGAATATTTATATATTATATTTAGGCTTACCAGCCTTTTTTTTGGTTGGGAAATTATCAAATAACTTCTCCCGCTCTGGGTGGAGCGGGAGGGGTGTCAGACTCTTACTGACTAAAACCCACCCGAGTTCCTTCAATTGCGTGGGGCCACGATATCCCTTTCGGACCTTCCCGCGACCCTGGCAGGCATCGGTCCTAGCGGACCCCGCCAGTTATGCTGACATCTCTTTGAGGCGCGCATGGAACATAACGCGCCGTTCACCTGGTCCTTATCGGATGGCGAGCCCGCGCCTTCGGTGGCGGGTAATCCAGGGCGTCTCCTGCGGTGGCTAAGGGCGTGAAGGCGCGAAGGTTGCCTCAGCCTCACGCGTTCCGCCTCCTCCTTCGCGAGCATTAGATACTGCTTCGCAGAAGGAGGTAACGGCCTCCCGTGCCCTCTTGCTCCTTACCACGGCCTGGACCAGGGCCGGAAGCGAGAGATCACCGCCACCGATCGCCTCCACGAGGATACGGCGATGCTCTGCCCGAGTCGGGCAGACCTCCACCATATGCTCTACCGTGTCCTCCGGGCGATCCACGCAGTGATGACACCCGGGCGTTTCCTCTCGCCTTATCTGAAACAGGAACCTCCCAAAACAACCGACTCCGGTGAGGACCTGCGTCAGGTGGAAGGTGAGGACGCCGAGGCGCCTCTCTAGCCACTCCTCAAAGAGGGGACTTATCGCCGCAATTGTGGCGTGCCCGGGCTTGCCAGCCTCAGCCACGGCGGCGAGCATTTAAAAAAAAAACCTACTCCTCAGTTCGCGGGCCGCCTCGCCCCTCCGCGCCTACTCGGGCTTAAATTACACTCTAGGGGTAGGGCAGACAAGACTACGTGGAGTCGGTTTTGCAGCGTTTCGTTTGTGTCACTAAGTTTTGTAGCGTTGTGCTACAAAATCCCTTTGTCTGTTAACGGGTCACCTCTTTTGAAGACAGTATTTTATTATTTAATTATAATATTTCTTAAACGCTTAATTAATCTTAGTAAATATTTATAAGATATTTATTTATAAAGTTATGGATAGCAAAACGTTTATTTTTATAAATTTTCAATGAAATAAAACACCATGGAAAAATAGACCGAACAAACAATATTCGTTAAAAAATAATTATATTGTTTGATATGTTTATCAAACAAAAAATGTGATTAAAAATTCATTGAATTGTGTTTCTGTGAAATATGTTTCATTCAAGTAAATTCTTTGAAACAATAATATTCTAAATCAAAATACAAGGACCAAATATTATATGAAACATTTTCTGGGAAACGAAATTCTATGAAATTTCTGTCTGCGAAACGTAAACATATCTGGCGAAATATGGGTATTAAGTATACCCATATTTCACCAGTTATTTATGTCATCTCCGAATGAAGGGGTAGAGAGAATTCAAAGAAATAAGGAAAATAAATAAATTTGGAATAACCGTTAGACATTTTTTTTAAAACGGTCGAGTGCAAGTTGAACTCGTACACGAAGGGTTCCGTACCGTATTAAAATCGAGCAAAACACGCCGAAAAAAATACATTTCTTGCATGAGGATCTTTTATGATTAACTTTTATTTTATAGCAAAGTCAAAGTCAAAGTCAAAGTCAAATAATTTATTTCAATTAGGCACAAAAAAGGCACTTTTGAACGTCAAACTTTACAAAAAATAATAAAACTGATTCTAGTCGCCCATTCCAAAAGGTAGTTTTCGTATGGAGAAGAATGGGCAAGAAACTCCACCGTTACTCTTTTTAAAAAAAATCATTATATCTTGTATACACTTATTATATAATTATATGTGAAGACAATGCACCTAGAATAAGATTACTATACCACGATAGGTAAAAAGAATGAAAAATGAAGGAATGACATAATTATGTGATAGATGCATGGTGCTCACATACTTACAAACATTGTAAAATTATACTATATTTCTAACATTATAATAAGTAATACTAATAATAATAAGTCAGTGTGTGAGTTCAAATAATCACAAAAATAAAATAAAATAAATGTTTAAAAAAATAAAAAATAATAATTATACAATTAAATTAGCAACCAGTTCGATTTTGTCTAGATTCTGAATTGTCCTATGGAGCAGGACCAGCATGTTTCCAAGCATTTTTATCTTGGATATAATCCTCTAATTTGTAATATGCTTGTTTACAAAGTGTACTTTTGATATGATTTTTAAATTTTCTTTCATTTAATTCTAATATATCACAAGGTATTCTGTTGTAACATTTAACACAGTACCCCATAAAAGATGTATTTACTTTAGATAGTCTGAAAAATGGTTGATCTATTTTATCTTTATTTCTAGTATTAAAATTATGTCTATCACTTATTTTATTAAAAAGATGTAGATTTTTTCTCACATACATAATATTTGAATAAATGAATTGGCAAGGTACCGTCATAATATTAATCTTTTTAAATAGTTCCCTGAGAGATTCGCGACGACGTAGATTATAAATGGCTCTGACAGCTCTTTTTTGTAAAACAAAGATGGATTCAATGTCAGCAGCCCGACCCCACAGTAAAATGCCATACGACATAATACTGTGGAAGTAGCTAAAATAGACCAAACGCGCGGTTTCTACATCTGTTAACTGTCTTATCTTTCTAACAGCATAAGCGGCCGAGCTTAGCCGCCCCGCGAGAGATGTTATATGGGGTCCCCATTGTAATTTCTCGTCTAGCGTGATTCCAAGGAAAACTGTTTGATTAATAAATTCCAGTTTTTCTCCATTCAATACGATGTCACATTCGCTACTTCTAACATTTGATAATTTAAATCTAATGCATTTGGTTTTTTTATTATTTAAAACCAAATTATTTACCGTAAACCAATCTTGGACCTGAACAATAGAGCTATTCACGTCGTCAAGATTTGGTGACCGTCGGTTTATTTTAAAGATCAATGATGTGTCATCTGCAAATAACACCATCTTTGGCTGATTTAGAAATATTTGGGGTAAATCATTAATATAAACTCATAAATACAATATAAATCATTAATATAGCGGAAATAGAAATACACAATCTGTGAAAATTGCAACTGTCTATCTATTACGGTTCATGAAATACAGCCCGCTGACAAACAGACGGATGGACGGACAGCGAAGGCTTAGTAATAGGGTTCCTTTTGGCAAACCCTTCGGGAACTAAAAATAAAGCACAGAAACACAAAAAAACAACTTGGAGGAAAAAACGGCCACCACTCAGCATAATGCTGTAACACTATGCAAGACAGAGCCACAGCGCTGGTTTTTAGAGACAGCCGAAAACCTGAAGGTGCCTGTGCATTCGTGGAATACAGGTATAGATAATTGTAGGTAAATAAATCTGTAAGTAGGTCCTTAAACTGCCAAGTAGCCAGAAATGGCTGCCTAACTAAAACATGTGAAGCTATAAACTTCAGGGAAGCTGCAGGGTTGAACTTTCGGCAACTGCACATAAGTTCACGGATTAAGTTGTATGTTGAAAATTCACAGATGCTAACGTGGCGTTTCAAACTTCGGTGGTGGTACAGGAAAATGGTACGTACTTAGTTCTGCTTAAAGTGCTTTGTTGCATAATATATTTAGTAATTAGCAGCCCGCGACTTCGCCCGCGTGGATCCTAATTTTTTTCTAAAATAATAGTTACCCTTTATAACATCAGCTATCTGCCAGTGAAAGTCCCGTCAAACTCGGTCCATCTGTTTCGGAGATTAGCCGGAACAAACAGACAGACAATTTTTTTATAAAGTGTTTTTTTCTATATGTACCGTAAGTACATACTTTCATATGCATTTAGGAAACGATGTTATTTTGATGTTACAAACAGACACTTCAATTTTATTTATATGTACTATTAAACAAAGATAAGCATGCTCACTTAAGAAAATATTCCTGCGAGAGCGCAGCTAGTGACAAACCACACCCCTTCCTAGTTTCCCCCAATTAGAGACAATGTGCATTTGTGTGAGTAATGAACGAGTAACATAAAATTATAAGTATTAAACCAAATACAAGGAACAACTGCAAAACATTTGAGATAATCCTAAGGTAATAAAAAAACGTATGGGCCGTCCTCTCATTCCCACTAAATAACAATGGGACTTAGATAATGAACTTATTTTTATTGCAGTTGCAAGAGTTGTGCGGCTTGCGGCCTTGCGGCAGCTATAAACAAAAAGCTCTGATAGCATTGTATGAACTGCGCAGAGTATTGGTTCAAATATTACTGTAATTTCCAAGTATTCCCAAATTGCCCAAGTATAAACAAACACATAGAAATTTAGATAGTTATTTACTTTTAATAAAGTCGATTATACACAAAAAAATTCAATATAAACATTTGATACCTTCATGCAGTGCCGGTCAACGCACCTATACCTACCGTATTCAGGGAGCCGTGAGATAAAAAGTAAACAAACCATAAATGTCCGTTCAATCGATTTTGAATGCTATTGCCTTGGTGGCATGACAAATGGCAGCTGCAGTAAACAGTTGGTATTGTAACCACTTTTTTGCCTTTAATGCCATCCATAAGCCTACGGAATAGAAGTCAAAATCGGTGGATCGGACTGTAGTAAAACGGTTCGTTTCAATGTCTCATCTTATTGTGAATGGAATATGGTGCGGTCGCTGCGGCATGCGGCATCACATAGGATATGGTGAAAATTGGAGAGGCAGTGAAAGTGTTCATAAATAACCTATATCTATAGACCCGATAGAGAGAGGAAAATATTAAAATGGATTAATTCATATAAATTGTAGTTTGACATATTTGTTATTAGTTATTACAAATTATTTTTGTAAATACTGCAATACCAATAATACATTTTGTAAACCAAACAAACAGAAGATATGAGTACTAAAATTAATTCTTGTCAATAATAAAATAACATTCAATTCAATAACAAAGAGCTTACGCCGCGCTGGCCGTGCCCATTAAAAACTCGTCTCTTATCAGAAACAAGTGAGCATAGTACGCTCCTAGTGTGAGTGTCACACATTCTATACATGATTATACTAATACGAACACCACTAAAATACGCTTTGTGCATCCTATTGGTCAAAACTCGTTCATTGTGCGATCGAGTCGTGAGTCGTGCTATGCGATTATCGCCTTTAAGGTGAGCATGCGGAAGTTAGGCTGATTGTACCTACAGACGAGTAGCTTGTTGATTGAATGTTAACCCGGTAAGCCGCTAATAATAAATTAAAAGTAAATAAATAGACATTACATACCCCCTTAATGATTGAATAATTAAATGGGCGATATGAATCTAAGAAAAACTTATTTTTACGGCAGGTAAGTCTGTAGGACTTTTCCACTCTGAAATGTTGTAGTCGGGCGCGTTATTACAAAGTGGACAAGCTATACTTGAGCAACAGTAACGATCAGTTATATTGGTACTTAATTTGAGCTAATTTTACAAAAAGACTGGTTCCATACATTAAAAAAAAAATTGAAGCTGATTCGAAGCGGTAACCAATAGGTAGCGCCATCTATCATCATCAACATGAATTACTGAGTTTGAAGCTTTCTCAACGTTACCAACACTAGTTGCTGAAAAAATGTTCCCATGAAGAAACTAATAGATACCGCTATTTGCTTTCCATTTTTCTTACTTCTAGCACTCGCCTACAATGTGCAACTATGCAGTTACGCATAGACATGACCTCTAAATTAATACACTTAGGGGATGAGTCTATGTGTAATTATTGCGTTGCATAACATAGCATAATCAGGCTATAATGGTGAGAGGGAGGGGGCCGTAATCTACCACGCGGGCCCAATGCGGGTTGGTAGATGTCACATGTATTCGATTTTTTGGTGGTGACATGTCGGTTTCCTCACGAAGTTTTCCTTCACCGTTTCGAGAGCCTGCAGTAGTGATGAAATAGTTTACACAGAGTAAAGTGCATGTCTGAGTTCAAACCTACGACCTACAATTCGTAAGGCAGGCATATTATAAGTTGGGGGATTACATCACTGATAAAAATGCTTGACTCATTGCTGGTCCTGCTCCACAACTAATTGACATACACACTGATGGAGCTGCTGAAGATTGTAAGACCATTTTTGTATTGTATAAACTCAATTGCCTTTGTATTATATAGTTGCATAGCACAGGTGTGAGTACTATGTACTAAAGAGCTATCATTGACTTGAATGTGCCCTGGCGGCTGTGAGTATGTCATGCTCACGGACGCTTTTACGAACGTGCACGTCTTATTACATTGTTCTCACATGCATAATTTCAAAATGAATGATGTAACGAATATTTGGTATCAATTTTTTTATTTAAAAGAGTGTCCGTGGAGTTTCTTGCCCGTTCTTCTCCAAAGGTACCTACTACGCTTTGGAATGGGCAACTAGCTTCATATTTTTGACTGACCGACCCCTTGACAATTCAACAGTGCCTGTAAATGGTTTAATTGAAATAAATGCTTTGAGTTTGAGTTTAAGTCTCGGCCATTACGACTGGCCACCACTGCTGCTATTCATCATCATCATCATCATTTCAGTCATAGGACGTCCACTGCTAAACATAGGCCTCCCTCAATGATTTCCAAATTGGCCGGTTAGATGCGACCTGCATCCAGCGGCTTCCTGCGACCTTTATTAGGTCGACTGTCCACCTTGTGAATGGACGTCCTATTCCAGAACCTTTCTGCCCCATCGGCCGTCAGTTCTGCGCGCTATGTGCCCGGCCCACTGCCACTTCAGCTTGCTAATCCGTTGGGCTATGTCAGCGACTTTAGTTCGTTTGCGGATCTCCGCATTTCTGATTCGATCTCGCAAAGAAACACCGAGCATAGCTCTTTCCTGCTGCTATTGCGTTGGCCTAATGGTAACTGTATTATAAAAGCGAATACTAGGTTTTTAGTTTCAATGTATAAGAGAGATAATGTGTGAGTATTTTGTGTTTATTTTATAATGTGCGTGATATTTGTGCGAAATGAACAATGTTTATTTCTTAATAATGTTACATTTTAACATCATTTACATTAATTCGGATCAGGATTCCGAGACTAAGAGACACAGAATAATTCACCGAAGTTGGAAGTTCTTGTTCAAGAACATGTATATGGAAAATAATTTAAAAACTCGTATATTTCTTTCAAACCACCTAACTACCAGCGGGTTCCAGTGTCATATGCGAACGGCAGCAAAGGTTCGGAAAGGAATCGGAAGGAAGTGTATAATCCATACTAATATTATAAATTCGAAAGTAACTCTGTCTGTCTGTCTGTATGTTACCTTTTAACGGCTAAACCACTGAACGGATTTTGATTAAATTTGGCAAGGAGATAGATGGCGTCCTGGAAAAGGACATAGGGTACTTTTTGTTTCAAAAATAACCCTGAAGAGGGTGATATAAGGGATGAAAGTTTGTATGAGAAACCAATCATTTCTTAAGTTAGGGATAAGAAAATTCAAATTTATGCTTTTGGTAAGAATTAAACAATTAAGCGTATCAGCGTTTTTGTAAAATCAACCCCCCAAAGGGGTAAAATAGGGGTTGATTTGGAAATACACATGTAATATTGTTTTTTTTGTGTCTTCTTTTCAAGAGATTTAAGGGATTGGAAATATAGTTATAGTCCGTATCTTGAATTAATATTTGGTCTTTATTTAATTAAAATAGGCCCACTGTCAAAAGTTATTACAATTTAAAGTCATAAACCAACCTTTCCAATGTGGTTAAAATGTATTACGTGGTCAATGACGGCACTGATTAAGTATGGTGATAATAATAATAAAATGAATAATTCATATTTAAGGAATAAAATCATATAAACCTGTTTTATTTGTTTGAAAAAACCGGACAAGGTGTGAGTAGGACTCGCTCCCTCAGGGTTCCGTGTCAAAGCTGTGCTTGCTTGGTTGCCCGAATTCCTAAATCCGGATTGAAGGACAAACTTAACTTTTCAATTAAAAAATAATGTATAATAGATTGGAGAGTATCGATTTGAATGAAATACAGACTAAATGCGGCTTCAAGACACGGCCTATGAATTTTTGATCCCAGATTTAAGAACAAACTTCACTTTGCAGTTCATAATAAAAACTATAAATGACCAATTTCCGGATTTTCTTTTTACTTCACCTTGCTTCTCGCCAAATTTCTGGCTGCTGGACCGACGGGAAGTAATATAAGTAAAATAGGCTTTGGTTTATTTACGAGTGTCAAAATATGCGGCATAAATGGCCTTATTTTTTTAATTTCTTTGACTTGGAAGTTTCATTTTCGTTACAAGATCCAAGGGACCGCAGATCGAATTTTTTTTTATGTATTTCAACTTGATGCCTCCACGCCTCCACTCTGTCAAGACCCTTTTTCTCAGGAACCTGAGAAAAAGGGTCTTGACAGACAACGAAGTCATCCTTTACGGGTTAAAATTTTTCTTTTTGGGGTACGCAACCCTAAAATCTGACTGTTACCTTTTCATGCCGCAACGGCAGAACGGATTTACTTGAATGGCATACGGATAGGCCATGATTTACTTAGAAATAACATATAAATCTCGATGTTAAAATATGGCATGTATTTAATCGAACCTCGAATATTCCCATTTTACGTTCCTAAAACTATGATTCAATCACTCTAATATAATGATAGCGCCTCTTTTTGTGAACCTCAAATAATTCCTGTTTGGGGGTCCTAAAAATACTAAATAGCCAAGTAAATGCGATCAACTTGGATGTAGCGCTCGCCGTCTACGAGTATCCTAATCTTAATCCGTTTGGTTGGAGAACCCTAGCTGACTTAGTTACTTAAAGGTTAGAAAAATATATAATATGCATGTCTTGACTGACAAAAGCAAGCCACGACTGTAAGTGAAAAACCTTCTCCTAACACCCTAAGTTGACTGGTAGAAAATGCCTCAGGCATTAAGTCCGCCTTTGTACAGTATTTTTTACCAGTATTTTTTTAACTTTATATTATATGCTCAATAATAAAAAGTGTGTATCATTAGCAGCGCAAAAAGATTTAGAGGTTCAATATCAATCTGCCTAGGCTTTTCCGGTTCGGCTTCCAGTCTAACTGGATGCAACTGAATACCAGTATTTTACATGGAGGAGGTAATACCCCTTGATAAGACTGGTTGTCAGACTTTCGGGCTTCTGACGACCCGTAACGACTGTCAAAGATCCACAACTGACAGCCGAGATCAACGGCTTAACGTGCTTTCCGAGGCACGGAGGAGTCTCGGTATGTAAAGATGGTCACCCATCCACGGACCAACCCCGGCAAGCGTAGCTTAACCTGATGGATCAAACCATGCGCCTGTTATTTATGTTTTTACCACCGACTTTCGACTTTATTTTTTTGGAATTCATTCATAATTCACATTCAAAAATTCACTTTTTAGCTGTGGTATCTACCCCACAAAAATTCTAATATCACTACATTCGAAGTTAATAACAGTGCCAGGAACTTATGATAACATCATCCACGTAGAATAAGTGGGAAAAATGCGTATTATTGAGGCTTACTCAAAAACTACCCAAGCAAAGTTAATAAAATTTATATGGGACCACCGCGCAAGCAACTATAACTAAAATAAAGAAACAAATTTTCGGTCCCGACGTCGATCGTCGAGTAATCGGTGAAAATACATTGAAAAATAAAGATTCCCACGAACTGAGAACCTCATCCCTTTTGTGCCGTCGCGTCGTTCGGAGGTTAAAATCACGTCAGAACGTTTTTATATCTATCGGTACTTACATTTAAAAGTTTTAAAACCTTAACGTATTTACACAAGGTTCTTTTTACATTGACAGAAATCACCAATCTATCACAAAGATTAATATGTAAAAACTTAAAATATTCATAGTTTCGCACAAGCCAATCATGTGTCAATTCGATGGATAAGTTTATATTCCGTTTCATTTCTGTGTGATGGTAATAAACCTGTCAGAAATATGAAAAAGATTTATGAAGACATGTATACAATAAAATTGAATTGAATATTTTATTGCATGCCTACAATTTCTGTAGTGTAATGTAATTTCAATCATATATTTTGTAAAATATGAAATTTTATTCATATATGTATTTTTTCACAGCAAGCCAAAAGCTTCTCATTTAGAGAAAACATGAGCTATGATGGAGGAGCAGTGGTGGCCCAGTGAAAACGACCGTGACTTACGAGTTGTAGGTCGTAGGTTCGAAACCAGACAGGCGCTTTCCTTTGTTTAAATTATTTCATCACCACTGCTCTCAAAACGGTGAAAGAAAACATCGTGAGGAAACCGGCAAGTCCTAGAATAAAAAAATCGAAGACACGCGTGGGTGCGCGTGGTGGATTACGGCCTATCCGTCTCACGGAGACCAGTGTCCTAGTAGTGGGAATATTATAGGCTGATTATGCTATTTTGCTATGAGGTATGATCACCATCGTGTTTGTGTTACCGATTTCAGACTTTAATAAATTTTTGTTCTAACTATCTATCTTCTCTCTTAATCACGACGTTTTCTTAGCTAGCTTGCTTAAAACTTAGAAATACGTGTCTTCTATATCTATTTATTTATTTAAAAGCCTCTTTATTCTGAATTGCTTTTACTCTGTTGTATGTTGTTAAAGTGTATCTCTCAATTCAGCATGCCTCTTGGCAAAGGCCACTACCTGTTTCCATTGAATTCTATCACGAGCCACTTTACTCCAGTTTGGGCCCGCTGTAAGTTTTATTTCGTCTTCCATCTCCTTTGTTGTTTCCTCTTTTCCGTTTACTATCTCCGGGATACCAATCAGTTAGTAATTTACACCATTTTTCTTGTTTAGTTCTCATCATAAGTCCAGTCCACCTCCATTTTTGCTGGTCAATACTGGTCAGGATGTCTGTTACTTATGTTTTATCTCTTAGGTGTTTATTTCTTATTCGATCCATTTTACTTGTGCCTGTCATACATACTACGTTCCATAGATCTTTGCCAGTATTTTAGGTATTTTTGAGATGTTTTGTAAGTACCCATGTTTTGTTATACACGGTCTGTAAACGATATCCGGCTGTCGAATGACCAAAATGTAAACGACCAGCTTATGTCGTTTGAAGGGGGCGGTTTGTTGTAAGGTTTGGCACAGTAGAAAAACCACAAGCAGCTAATGTAATAGATCCACGTATATTGCACATAAAACACACACACAATATATTTAAAATACACAACAGTAATACAGACAAAGGTTAGAGCTAGATGTAATCCGAATTTAATACTTTATTCAGCACGAATTTATACCTCAAGTAGCGAGATGTTTGTAGGAACGAAGTTAAAGCTCAACTGACTAAGAATCTGAGACTTTCTAAGAGAGTACTAGGCAACTAGTACTAGGCAACTACAATTGTAAAATCAGACCTCCTATACATCAGGGCAGTTCGCTATTCAGGGACGCGACAGAGGGTCGGGGTATAGCTGGGTATTTCCCATTTTGCTATGACGAGGGTGTTTACACGAATGAGGGAGGCAGGGTTGCGCAGGTGCAAGTTATGACATGATAATTACTTCTGGAACAATGGATTACGTAATTATAAACACAGATAGGTATTCTCATTGTTTTAAATAGGTATTCAGGTGGGAAATAGTCTAGTCAGTGTTGTAGTCATAATCAAAACATTGTATTATGACTGACAACGGAGTTATATACCTTTTATTACATAAGGACAGGTTAACACGAGAAAATAAGGTATTTTTAGTTACCTGTAGACACGGACGAATGTCTAACACATCTTTTAGTTAAGTCGGTGTCTATAGGTACATTGGTTATTGCTAGAGACCTGATTTTGTGTCAGGAATCTTTGATTTTACTAGACTTTCTTGTTCTAACTTGTTGGATTATTTATTCGAAACATTCTATATTAGTTGACATGTTAGAACTGGGCCAAAACTTTCCAGATTTGATGCTATCTACTGGACTTCATGTCCCGACTTGATTAATATCCACACATGATTCGACTTGATACTATTTTAACATGTGCGGATGTACTTACTAACAATAATCAGTTTATTAGGTAGGTATTTAGTGTGCTTCCTTAACATTCCACCCCCTGTAAAAGGGTTCCGCCGCATTACACATGGACGGTGGGAAGCACAATTAATTTAACAATGGGCCGACGTAGGACCCCATTTATTGTTCTTACGTCAGCTACACGGATTATCCCGTCACTTCCGTGATACACATTTTTGACTATTCGTGTTATCTACGATAACCACTACGTCGTTGACACTCACATTTGGTACGTTATTTGTCCACTTTTGTCGACGTTGTAGAGTAGGTAGGTGCTCCCGTAGCCACCGACGCCAGAACATGTCGGCGAGCGCGTTCACACGCCGCCACTGACAGCGGGAGTCGACGTCCTCGATGTCTCCCGGCGCGAACGGAGTGCTCCCGGACGCAGTGCCAAGGAGTAGGTGGTTCGGCGTCAGGACCACGGGCTGGTTGTGGTCATCGTAGACGTAGCTGAGAGGCCGGCTATTTATGATGAGCTCGGCCTCTGTGAGGAGGGTGTAAAGGACCTCCTCACGCGGGGCACGCTCCCTGAGCGTACTTCGTAGTGCGTTCTTCACTGAAGCTATTATCCTGGCACAACCTTGTGAGATGGTTGTGAGCTTCTTCTTGATCACGCTGCTGTAGATCTTGTGTTGGCCGACGCTTACGACATCGGCCGACAACAATGAGTACTTGAGTTGTGACGCGTTTCCTACGCGCCCACGACGTGTAGCGCTCGTAGCTGAGTGGCGCCGCACGGTAGACGTGCGCCGGCGTCGCTGCCGTAGAGTGGACCCGCTGAATGCGCTCCAAGTCCACTTCTGCTGACTCAGCCTCTCGACACACCGGCCTCCGCTCCTGTGGATTACATAAAAACGGGGGGCCGCACAGCCACGCCGTATGGTTCTCGGGCCAAGACGACCTGGTTGCTTTGCCCGCGGGGTCGTCCGCGGAAGGAACCCAGTGCCAGTTGCCTCGGTCCGATAGTCTAGCTAATAAGGCTGGTTGTAAGTCATGCCTTGTAATTGAGACTATCTTTTGTGGGGCTACGCGAGCCCTACCTAACATCGTCACTGATGCTAGGTTACTATCCCGGTAGCCCACTGGGTACGCGACCGCTGCGCATGTTTGTTCGCTTGCGTCGCTAAACATTTGTAAATCTAGATCTAGATCCTTGTCTAGATCTAGCCCATACAACCCTGGTATTTTTGTCTGTTCCAGGCGATGCAGGTTATTAAGCCGAGCGAAACAAGTCTCGGCTTCCTTTTCTTGAAAAGGTAATAATAATAATGGGTCGGGTCCGGTCAAAAGATTACCGTTATAATTGGTAGGTATTAAGTTGTTATGTTTCCGTAACAAACCTACTGCCCACTGTGATTCATCTGGTACACGGTGGTTAGTTTTATCCGGTATTTCTAAGGCCCTTTCATCTGATTGGATTTTACGTACGTTCTCAGAAATACCTATCGTTTCTAGCTCGAATTCAGATTTAACTGGGTCATGCAGGTCAGGCAGGGAAACTGCCGTACAGTTAATTTGTTCGCCTTTTAAATTGTTATGGCCGAACGGACCATGTATGACCCAACCTAACTCGGTAAGGGAGGCAACTGGTTTACCGGGTTTTCCTTGACGGACGTCCCGGCCTACAACTAGCTGCCAATTGTCCTGCCCAATCAATACTAGCGGTTTGGCGCCCCTCATTTCCACGCATCCCAGGTCGCGGAGGTGGGCATTGTCGTTAAGCATTGCGGTGGTCACGGTTTGAGAAGGCAAATTTAAATCACGTATAGTGCGACATTTAATGTTGTGGCACTGTCCGTTTGGCCCTTTGACCTTTACTTCAACCGCTCGCGACGTTGGGTCAGTGATCTCGTGACCGCCCGCTGTCTTCAATGAAAGGGGTATACTTGGGCCCTTCAAACCAGTAGCAATGGTCTTATCTATCAAGGAGACGGTTGCACCGCCATCCAGTAATGCGTAACAATGACTATTGTTGTCTTTGTCATGACACAATTCTATTGGGATTATTTTTAACAATGCAGAAGCATGCCATTCACCGATGTTCGTTATGGTTTCGGGCTTATCTACCTGCTTATCGCTCGCATTGTTTTGCTTATCGGCGTGCAATAATAGGTGGTGGGAATAACCGCATTTTTTGCATTTATCGGCGCGACAAAACCTTTTGTTGTGTTTGTTTACTATACATTTGAAACACGTGTTTAATTCTTTTACGATGTTCCATCGCTGTTGAACTGTCATTTTGTTAAAAGTATCGCATTTTTCTATAGTATGTTCGCTTTGACATACGATACATTTCTTAGGTACGGAGCTAGACTCATCACTCTGTGTATTTATCTTATGAGTCAGCTGTGGCCTACTGAATAGTTGACGCGCGGTATTCATGGGTCGTTGACCGAAGACTTGTTTCTGTTGCCTAATTGGGGTTTTAGAAGCACTGTGTTCTATTATAGATGGCTGTAAATAATACGACGTTGTACGCGCTAGTTGTATCAAAAAGTGCGACAAGTATTCTAGGTTGGGTGAGACTCTTAGATCGACGCCCTGGACATCGTCTAACCCCATGGCAAAGTCCCCGTACTGCGCGCGATGTATAGGAGTTAGCTTGTTTAATAGCTCGCTAACTAGTTGCGGGTTGTTAAGATAGCCGTCAGCTTTAATATTTTTAAGTAGGGCTACTACATTTCGCACGGTTGACGAGAACTTTCTGAGCTCGCGGCCGCTCTCCGTTATTCTAGGTAGGTCCCTAATCTTTTGTAACGCGCTTTGTAATATTAGAGTCGGGTGACCATATTCTCGATCGAGCGCGTTCATTATGTCGTTGGGATCCGTACCTGAACTTAATAAATCCTCCACTGAGGTTCTAGCTTCGCCGTGTAAAGACGTTCTAAGCCGGGCTAAGTTCTCGTGAACTTGATAACTGTACTGCCGAGTGGTATCCCAGTACATATTTTTGTAACATATCCATTCGGATGGGTCACCACTAAAATGTGGTAATTCGTACGCTTGTCGCGGTACCGGTCGCGGTCTCCCCATACTGGTTATTGCCTCTGCCAGCCTATCTAACGCGTGTTCCTTTTCAACCGAAGACTCCCGCCGTTTTTCTTTAACATCATCTCCGTACTTCAACTGCCGCTGTGAATCCGACTCGGGTATCGAAACGCGAGGTCCACTTGCGGCCGGAGTGGTAAAGACGGGGTTATTGGTCGGTAATCGGGACGTAACTCTCTCGGTAGGCATCGGTGTATACGTCCGTGCTTTAGGTATCGTACTCGAATACGGTACCGGCACGGTTGTACCTAGTATGTGCGACACATTATTACGGTATGTAGTCGGATCAAGCGTACTTACGGTTTGTGAATAACTCACGGTAGGGATCCGGGGCGCGGCCACATCCATGGGCCTGCGCTCCGCAGACGGGGTACACAACACTGCATCCGGTTGACACAACACTGTACTCGATTGCCGTAAAACACTAACTGGATTACGCAACACTGTTTCCTGTTGGCCAACTTGCGGCGTCGTGTCGATCCACTGCTCCACTCGCTGTGCTGTACCCACGTCTGACTTGGAGGCGTCGTCGTCGCTCTCGGTAGCTGCCTCTATCTCGGCAATGTCGGCCTCCACTCTTTTCTTGAGGAGGTTTTCCCTATCCTTAAGGAGGTCTTCATTGATCTTGACTCGTTCCTTTTTTAGCTCGATTAGTTCCTTTTCGGCTTCGTATTCGATTCTTTTTCGTAAGAAATCGACACTCTTGCGGCTACTTCTGGATGACGCTCTGCTGGTCGATTTCCGGCGATCCCGTGGTGTCTGTGCTCCTAGGTGTCCCTCTGACGTGCTTAAATCGCTGTAGTCGATTACTCGGCCACCCGTCAGAGGAATGTTGAGTGCAGACGTTGATGCCATGGTCGGCGCCACAGACGGCGAACCTGGTCCCCTTTCGGACTGCAACCTGGTGTCCGTTGTGCTTCTTGCTGTTCGGCTAGCTTCCTTAGCTTGCTGCGTGTTGTGATGGAGCATTGCTGACTCATGATTACTTGAACCTTATCCGGCTTTCGAAGGACCAAAATGTAAACGATATCCGGCTGTCGAATGACCAAAATGTAAGCGACCAGCTTATGTCGTTTGAAGGGGGCGGTTTGTTGTAAGGTTTGGCACAGTAGAAAAACCACAAGCAGCTAATGTAATAGATCCACGTATATTGCACATAAAACACACACACAATATATTTAAAATACACAACAGTAATATAGACAAAGGTTAGAGCTAGATGTAATCCGAATTTAATACTTTATTCAGCACGAATTTATACCTCAAGTAGCGAGATGTTTGTAGGAACGAAGTTAAAGCTCAACTGACTAAGAATCAGAGACTTTCTAAGAGAGTACTAGGCAACTAGTACTAGGCAACTACAATTGTAAAATCAGACCCGATACCTTAAGTAGATTTTTACTATAGGGCAAGTAGCGGGTACCATTTGTGCAAACACAATAATTTGCTCCTATACATCAGGGCAGTTCGCTATTCAGGGACGCGACAGAGGGTCGGGGTATAGCTGGGTATTTCCCATTTTGCTATGACGAGGGTGTTTACACGAATGAGGGAGGCAGGGTTGCGCAGGTGCAAGTTATGACATGATAATTACTTCTGGAACAATGGATTACGTAATTATAAACACAGATAGGTATTCTCATTGTTTTAAATAGGTATTCAGGTGGGAAATAGTCTAGTCAGTGTTGTAGTCATAATCAAAACATTGTATTATGACTGACAACGGAGTTATATACCTTTTATTACATAAGGACAGGTTAACACGAGAAAATAAGGTATTTTTAGTTACCTGTAGACACGGACGAATGTCTAACACATCTTTTAGTTAAGTCGGTGTCTATAGGTACATTGGTTATTGCTAGAGACCTGATTTTGTGTCAGGAATCTTTGATTTTACTAGACTTTCTTGTTCTAACTTGTTGGATTATTTATTCGAAACATTCTATATTAGTTGACATGTTAGAACTGGGCCAAAACTTTCCAGATTTGATGCTACCTACTGGACTTCATGTCCCGACTTGATTAATATCCACACATGATTCGACTTGATACTATTTTAACATGTGCGGATGTACTTACTAACAATAATCAGTTTATTAGGTAGGTATTTAGTGTGCTTCCTTAACAACGGTCAGATAGAAGTGTTGAAAACTTTTCTTTTTATGGCAATGCCTAGGTCTCTGGATTTCACGACCTTCTTTAAAACCAGTATTTTCTCCATCCGCTGGCTATTCTTGTGGTTATTTTTTTATTTGTTTGCTCTTTAGGAGATATGAGCTGACCCAGATAAGTGTATTCATCCACATACTCTATTGTGTGGACACCCACTTTTTCACCACGACAACAAACCGAGTGAGATGGATCCGTACAGTGTCGGATGAGTACAGGATGAAATGCGGTGTAAGTTAGGGGGGTTAAGCTCGCCTTATTTATTTAATTTATACATGAATCAGCTTATCGAGAGACTGAGCAGCGCACGTGTCGGCTGCCACATTGATGGCACCTGTGTTAAAAACATTAGCTACGCGGATGACATGGTGCTGCTCAGTCCATCGATAATTGGGTTTAAAGAGTTACTGTCGACCTGCGAGATGTATGCGGAGGTGCACGGCCTTAAATACAACTCAAAGAAGAGTGAGCTCTTGGTGTTCAGAGCGTCTAAACATCGGCCAAGTACCACGTAGTACTCAAAGTAGTGAATAATTTTAAGTACCTGAGTCACGTTGTCACCGGTGACTTGCGGTCTGTGGGTGTCACACACGAGCCGGGCCTACAACGTACTGCGTGTGCAATATAACAACGCCTTCAGGATGCTATTACGGCTGCCGAGGCGTTGTAGTACGTCGAGCATGTTTTCGGCAGCACATATGGATGGCTCATGCCATTATGCGTAAGAAAGCAGCCAATCGGAATGGCATCCTGACAATGATTGTTGCGAGACCAGACTGCCTCATCCAGAAGCATCTGTTGGAGGTGGCTTTAGCTTTAATACAGTAAAGAAACTCAAAGTTATCTACTAACATTACTAACATAGCAGATAAGCACAAATTGTTACTAACTAATTCCTAACAATCTGTAATGTCTGTTTTTATTTTTTTATTTATTGTTATTCTTTAAGAGTTAGATAGTAGTTTAGTTTTTGTTGTATTCATTGTTAATCCAACTTTGCCACTTTCATCACATAAAGCTTAGACCATAACCAAGGATATTCTATATACAATTTATTTCGATTATAACATCGTAACATCACCACACATTCCCCGAAGGGTTAAGCAGAGGTACCATCGAAGAAGTTTATATCTATACACCGTAAGGACTATTTCTGCTTGCAGCGCTCGGCAGCTATAGAACCGGGCGGTAACAGATGTGGTCATCGTGTTCACGGGATTTTGTTTTCAAACTGCTTAGATATGAAGTTCTTCGATAGTACATACCTAGTACACCCACATTTTGACAGTTATGTTTGAGTTCCACGTAATAAGGGGCGAGCCTATTGCCATCAGCTGGGCACAAATCCATACTTCTAATACGGAAAAATTCCAGATGGAAAAACGCAATAACACTATGCCCGGCCCGGGAATCGAACCATTAACCATGTTCAGCAGTAGTGCTTGCGACTACTATACCAACGAGGCGAGTAAACATAGAAATCTCAATGTTTTGTCACGTCTAAACTTACAGATTTTATTGTATAATTATTTTTATATTTATTTTTTCTTTGCCGAAACTTTTTCATTACCGATGGAAAAGATTTAAACTTTAAAAAAAAATGTAAATGTCAATTATTATTAGTGTTACTTAAAATATGCATGCTAGATTCACATCTAGTTGATAGTTGATATAGCAGCTTATTGTTTTGTAGCTGTTTTATTGCATTTGTGATTGTAATATCAGTTTTGTGAAATAAATAAAAAGTGTGAAGCAAGGACGGGTCGCTGGAAGAAAATTTATTTATTATAGAAACTATAATAAATAAATTAACTAAATTTTACCTCGACAACAAGAAAAAATAATACGGGCTATGATTAAATAATACCCATTTGATTTATTTTCTGAACTGGAATGAATTTGTTTTGAAAATAAAGAAAACCGAGGTTACTGTTTTTTTTTTAAACAAGGTGATAATAAAATTGTCTTTTTGCAGAACCACTTAATATCCAAAAGCAAACGGATATATTTAATAAAGAGTCAAAATCTAATATCGATGGAAGTATTAGTTACAAAGAAAAATAATAAAATTGAAATTTTATTTTTCTAATAAACAATCGCGCCATTACGTTTTTTTAATAACGACTAATTTAGAATCTGTTTGCAAAGACCAACTCAATATCAGTTTGTTTTGTGTCTGTTCTGAATCAAATTAAGTCCCAGTGTTTGAAAATCACAATTATCTCGAAAAGCGTAATGTTAATTCACGAAAAAGATGTAATTATTAATTTATTTAAATACTCATTTGAGTCTACCATTATCAGTTTAAAAAGGGAAATAAGAAACCGTTAGGCGTGCTACACACTTGTTTGGCTCAGCCGGGCGGCATATACAGCTTGTATCAGAAATGTGTGGTCATATTTAAGGGTGTGGTACAGAACATCAAACTGAACAATTCCATGAAAGCAACATCGTAATCGCGGATAAAATCATCTGTCCCATACGAAACATCACTACCTACTCGACCCAAATGTATGGGACAGACAACAGATATTTTTTTTGTGATCACTGAATTCACTGATCCATGGGAGCTACATCGTAATCGCGAATAAAATCATCTGTCCCATACGAAACATCACTACCTACTCGACCCAAATGTATGGGACAGGGACATTTTTTTCATGATCACTGTTGATAGAGAAAGTTGTCCAGTTTGATGGTCTTACCAAACCTTTAAATATGATCAAAGTTAAGTACTTGTTGCACAAGCTAATAAGTAAGGTAGTAGTGAAGGGTGGGGCATGACGACTAATATACAAGCTGTATATTGGGTCTGCCGCTCTGTTGTGCCAACCCAAAGTGTGTAGCACTCTTTAAGTAGTCTGTTTAACTTTATTGGTGATAAAGATAAACATACTGTTGCCATATACTAGGCTTCTGCCAACAAACTTAGGCGACACAACCTACAGTACACACTAGAACTTACTTCTGGAACCAATTACTGGGGAAACTCGACTAACGTGCAGTCCATATTCATTCCCCAGAAACAATGTCTTAGGTCCATATAACATGCATAGCACTGAATCGTTAAAGAAGTTTTCAACGGAGGGTTTCCTAACACTGACTGGCATTATACTCGAATTATGATTATTTGTTAAAAATAATATGCAATATTTTCATTTCAAATCTGATTCTAAGAGAAACATTCGCGAGCAATATAAAATATGACATTAGTTTACCTGTTATTAATAATATTATTTCTTACAAAAGTACCTATGTAACTGCTATTCGTGTATACAACCAGTTACCGCCAACTATTAAGCAATTAAATCGAAATATATTTAAAACAAATTTAAATAAAACTGCTAATTGATAATGTATTTTTTAGTCTGCATAAGTTTTTTGAGAAAAAAGTAATGTTCGTACCTATGTAATTTGTTTGTAATCTATTAATATATTTGTAATTTATTTGCCTTGTAATATCCGTTGTTTATTGCATATCCGATATGGGTAGATTGCTGAGCTTATTTTTTTTTACGTTTAGAAAAGAATAAGAACCGACATAGATAAGCAACAAACATATCTTTATCTTTACTGATGCTCTCTTGACGAAATATAGACAAAATCAGTAGCATCTCTGTTTACTGGATGCGTAGGTGCACATCTATAAAGTGATGAGTAACCGACTTCAAAAAAATCACGAGGTTGTAATGCGTTTTTTTTTGTGTTACATCTTTCTTCTCGCTTTCCTGCAATCTGCAATCTGTGGGAGTGATTTAGTGAAAAGGGACGGAAGTGTGTAACAAGCAGCCGGGGAAGCGCGCGCTATTTGATTAGACCAATGAGCGCGCGCGGTGCTAGAGTTGGCCATCAGATGGTACTGTGAGGGTTTACACCTCACAGGGGGTTGGTAACTATGGAATAAAATATGCGGAGGTACTTTAAGAGGTCCAGAGGACCGCTATATTATAAGCTCACAAGTAAATACAATATTAAGATGCACGCTTGCACGAGACGGGGCCCTAGCATGATCTGTCACAAGACAAAAGCTAGACACGTCAATATTCAAAAGTGATTCTAAGTTCAAATGTTGGAATGTTGCCAGTCATACAAACTGCCAGCCACTAAAGCACTACAGTACCAACCCGTGACGGCACGGTTGGCGCAGGGGTTAAGCAATTGACTGCTGCACTGCGTGTCGCAGGTTCGATTCCCGCACGGAACAAATATTTGTATGACCTACAAGTAGTTGTTCCGGGTCTGGCTGTTTGTGTATGTGAGTTTAAATGTTTGTAAACGCACCTACGATACAGGAGTAATTCCTAGTGTGTCACAAAAATACTTTAAGGTCTTTTCAACTCGTATTTTGGTACCTAGATTTTGCATTTTTATTATAATTTCTGATCAGCACATGAATATTTTCCATAAAAATGTAAAGCGTTCCACGGATTATTCTATGCACTCGAACGGCGACTTCTATGCATAGGAGATATAGGAAAATAAGCTTTTCTGTTTTCTATATTCATGCCAATAAATTTTGTAACCACTTTTTATTTTATAAAATTGTTGAAAGGTAATTTACATAAAGTATTTTCTACTGAAATTATCCTGTAAACTGCCAAAAACCTCGAATTTCTGTAAAATACCTCCCAAAGTTATAATAAATTTACCTTATCGTGAAAGGTAATGTAAGGTATTACGGCTGTGGTAAAATAACACAAATTTTGGGATATCTCCAATCTTTAGCAAAATAATTAATTAATTATGATATGCCTGTGATTAAAATACCAAAATTGGCTGAAATAATACAATAATGTTTCGTTTGTATTAAGTACCGCAGATACTAGAAGTAAGATGTAATAAAATAGTTTTACAACCCAACTGAGGCGACACCAAAAAGAGGCAGTCAATTAGTTTTTCCATTGTCTAGTTCTGTGATTAGGAATTAAATTTTTAATATGTACCTATGCATTTTATATATTAAGTACCAACTTATTTTCAGCTTACACCACACATACAAGTTACAGGTGAAGGTAATACAATTTAATAATAACATTTGATTATACATTAACTATGTAAGTACAACTAACTATTATACTTATATATATATTATGTACAAGTATGTAAAGCAAAAATAAAAAATAACGCTGTCAGACGAAAAAGTGCCCAAAAGGCTGGTAGCATTGCCACGTTTCATGGCAAAGCTGATTCTTTGGCTTAAGAATTGGCCAGCCCTCTGGTCACGTGAAGAGTCGACCAACCGCTTGGCGATGTCCCGAAATATTCGATGAGCACTCGGACCCCATGGCTCTCTAGCATTTCAACTTCAATCGTCTCAAAAATATATGTAGCTACCAATAAGGTTGTTATATGATATTTGCGCCGTTTGTGGTTTTCTGCACCTGCAGCATCCACCCCGGCACAGACCGCCATGATAGGAAGATGGAATAGCGCAAGGGTGTCGACACAGGTTGCATCTGACACCAAAGGCCTACCCAACTTCCAAGGCATTATGGTCATTCCGTCTGGCCTCTTACCGTAGTCGCGTGCCATTGAGTTTTAAAACAGCTTGCACCTTGGCGGTGAGAAGAGTACGACGGATGATGTCATTAATGCTTCCATGCCGTGCCAACCAACCAGCGCTCTTGTTGCAGAAAGGCCATGGTGTGCGAGGCGGTCGACTGCTTCACCACACTGACAGCGACGTGGAGCCCCGCAGCGAGCGCCCAGGTGCAGACTTGTAGCGAGCCGGAAAGTAGTGTCACCTAGCATATTGCCCATGTTGGGTGACGGTAGCGCCTGAAGCCAGAGGCCTGACTACCATTCTCCCACGGCCAGCAGACGGACACGCTCAGCAGTATTGGTGAACGTTTTAATGAGGTTATTCCATACCAATCTGCAGAGCGGCTCATCCTACTGTCTCTGGGAAGACGGGTTCTCGGGCTGCTCCGTATTTGGACAAGCCACTTTCCAGGCGATCATCTCATCAGTCAAACACGGCACTTTAGAGTCAACCTGAGAAGCGGTTAAAAATTTTCTGGTTAACTTTTCAGTGCTGTGGACCGAGGACAGGATGTAAGCTTACACTAGAAATTTTGCGGACGCCGAGCCCACCACAGCAATTAGGTAGTGTGGCTTGCAACCACGCGGGGTCATTAAATGCCACATTCATAATTGATATCAGTGTATTTCGAATAATTTGATCAATTTTGTCTAAAACAAAGTCCTAAATCGACCCCAACAATACTGGATATGCAGATCTATAATAGTAATAACAAAGATTCATGAAATAAATTTAGTTTGTCACAAATTGATGCAAGATCCGGAAGACGAAGAATTAAACAAACAATTTATAATAGAAAGGAACAAAACTACAGAAAGAATACAAAATACTAAAAACGAATACTACTATGAAACATTCAAGAAATACTCAGGAAACCCAAAGAAGATGTGAAAAGTAATTAACACACTGTCCAACCACAAGGTCAAAACACATTGTACTCCTCCAAATCTGTTCATCAAAGACGGCCCTGTAACCGATGGTATTGAAATCTGTGAGACGTTTAACATCTTCTTCTCAACACTCGCTTAAATTATCCTAACGACACAGCAAAAACACAACGTAGACAAAAGATTATACTAATGAACAACTAACTTGACACCATGTCTAACGGACGAAATCTCAAAAATAATCGTTAGTCTTGATCCAAACTGTAGTGAAGGAATTGACGGGATAGCCACAAAAATAATTAAATCTTTAAGAACCCTAATATCGAACAAACTGACAACTTGCTTTAACACAGCAGTGCAGCCCAGTGCGGGTTGGTAGATGTCACTCACACATCTTCGTTTTTTGGTTATGAAATGCCGTTTTCCTCACTATGTTTTTCGTCACCGTTTAGAGAGTCTAAAGTGGTTTTACTTCTCTGGAACTCGGCTTCTATACTCAGAATTCCAAATGTTTTCCCGGAAACAAAATAGATAGATAGATAAATCGTTTATTTAGTGCACACAAAAGACAGTATATCATACAAAAGCATGATTAAATAATAACTAATTATATATTAAGAAATAGCTGCAAGGCGCCAATATACAAACAAACAAAAAATAAAAAGGAAGAAAACATGATATTGTGATCACACTATTGGCTATGGCACTCTTTAAAATAATGGATCAACGAACATAAAAAAATGCGGTGTGCGTCTCAAGGTTAAACACGCAGGAGTCCAGCTCAGCATATGCCAGGCAAATATACCTGACGCTGATACCCCACGTTTCCCCCTTTTCATCCTACATATTCCTGAAACTTTCGTCTATGACTATTTCTAACAGAAAGTTGCCTCAAATGTAATTTAAAATTAATGTGTGTAATAAGGTAATTTCAAATTTCCAAAAAGTCCTGCCAATAGAATAGTTGAAAGTGTAGAGTCATTAGTTTGTGAGCTCTCGGCGAGCTAGCAGTACCGAAGTAAATAAAACACCTGTTTATAATATACCGCGTAATTAGTTGTATCTGTAAATTGTATTTATTATACATTCTATATTATGATTATGCAATATGCTTGTCAGCTAAATCGACTCACTCCTTCTTCTTCTATTCTCAATATAAATCAATGTTTGTCCACGCTAGTTTAAATAATACATCTATGGTACTAACAAACTCGCAGAGGTTGGATATCAAGGCGAGGTTTTCTGGGCCTGTAGGCCTTTGAAACGCTACCTCCGCCACCCCCAACTTCCAAGCGATGTATTTATTTACGATGCACCAACGACCATTTCGCGGAAATTCCATGGCACAGCATAAAATATTTGCAGTTGATCAACTGAACTAGTTTTTCTTAAGTTCGATTTTTTCCCATAAGTTTACATATTATGGGACCCACGGTGTAGTGAATTATAATGATTACTTAAAATGTCCTATGTACTTAATGGGCGTTATCACATTAATAACAGGTACAGTACACACACAGGTACAGTTATTAATTTTAAATATTATATTTTATATATTTAGGACTAACCATAGATATCCGTGGGACTAACTATTGTGTTTATTTTATTTTTGTCTTATTTTGTTATTACTCTATATGCTGCACCGGTTGACGTCATCACGTCAAAGCCGGTTGTCGCTGAAAACCAGCGATGGGGCTCTGTCTCGCATTATGCTGAGCGATGGTGGTTCTGCGTGGATGTAACGCATATTTTCCCCCAAATTATTATTTTCTTTGCTTGCGTCATTTGTACCGCAATTATTATTTTTTTTCGTTTAACTGGTAACCATGACATTTTACAGCCTCTACAGTACCTATATTAGTTTCAAAACTCACGTGTAGTAGTCAGACACTTGCTCTCTACTTAGATTGGGATTCATATTGTTGGTGAGAAATGGTGTATAGTAACAGACGAATTGATACAGTAATTTATTTTTCATAAATGTTATATTATTTGATTGGCAAGGATAATAGTAGATTTTACAACAAGTGCACAAAACGAACCATTTTATCCGAGACTTTTAGCTGCCCGAGACGAAGGCGAGGGCTGATAGTAATTTCGAGGATAAAATGGTTTTGTGGACGAGTTAAACAACACGTGCATCGGGCTATGGCGCACTATGGCACCGTAGCGCGCTACGACGTTCTCCCACCTCCTCGCTGCTGGGCGGAGTTAGTGATCGCTACGTCGTAGCGCGCTACGTCGTTGCCCCACCTACAATACTACCGTATAAAAGAGTCCGCACGGCGGCGAAATGGGATGCCCCTGGCTGGAGGCTTTAAGTTAGTAGCTTAAGGCATCCACAGGATAGTCCGGTTAAGCAGCTGCGACCTCAATCTGGGAGTCAACTGCGAGATGCCATATCAAAAAAAAAAAAAAAAAAAGCGAAATGGGATTCTGCCTTCAGGCGTTGCCCGGTGCACAGGTTGTATTGATCTCAATTATTGTTACTCTGCCTCTCTGTACATTGTTACTATTTTGTGTAAACTAAGCTATTACTGGGTATCATGGCTATTTGTGTCTTGAAACTGATTAAGTGTAGTTTCGTGTAAAATTAATTGATTAAATAATTTAAAAGAAAATCTAAATTCTTATTATTTAAAGAACCTCTTTTATTTTACAATATATCTGATCCTGTGCCTTCATCAGAAGTGGGATCAGACCCACTCCCACCTTTATCTGGGACTGCCAGTAATTTAAAACAGGAACAAATGTAATTTTTTTTCGGCTAGTATGGAATCAATTATTTAAAAAAAAATAGCAGATAATATGACACCTAGCTACATGACACCCAGAACGCAGTCAATGCTGGTTCCTTTCGATCCTGATGCACCTGAAACCGACATGATCAACTGGTGTGCGTTAAAATCAAGCCAGATAATAATTCATGGGTTGATGTTAAGGAAATGCTGGTCTTTAAATTTTCCAAATCCATGACAATGAAGGATTTCAAATTGATAATATAGTCGAGGCAGGAATGCGAATTTACCGGGAAATGTACTAACTGGTTTTGGCATATCTATCCTGTCACAGTGCAATGACAAAATTTGGCCTAAACTCAATTTTGTCGTTATAAACGATAAGAATCAACTCTTCCGCATACTGCGCAGCTTTTCATTAAAGAGAAGAATTGAAGAAACGTCTGAATCGTACACGAAAATGCCCCGTCCGTCAACACCATTTCGGAGAAATTGCAATTCGATCGGTTCTAATAACGTTAATTGCTCACTCCAAATAAAATTCCCAACCATGGTACAAAACTGTCTTCTAGATGTTTACATAATTCGAGAAAGTTCTTCGCCTTTCGCGAGTCCCATATTATTAATTTAAAAAAAAGGGACGGTAGCGATCGTATGTGTGTTGATTACCGGGAACTTAATAGCAATACTCGACCAGACTATGAGCTATCCTTTACCACTAATTAGTGATCAAATCGATAAGTTACATGGGGCCTGTTTCTCCTCTAATTTGGATATGGCCACTGGATTTCACTAATTTGCGTCCTTATGGACGCAAATTAGTGTCTATAGAAAACTGCTTTTGTTATACCTTCGGGTCAATTTGAGTACCTAACCATGCCGTTTGTTTTACAAAACGCTCCACAGGTTTTTCAAAGGGGTATAAATACTGCACTTAAACCTCCTGAATCAGAGACCGTTTAACACTTTCCGGGACACTAAACGCCTATATACGTAATAACAATAAAACTTTTATTGTGTCTCGTTCAGTGTCCCGCAAAGTGTTAAGAAGAGTTGGTTCGTTTAAATAGATTAACTTTAAAAAAAAGTTCATATAAGAAGACAAAAATTGAATATCTGGGTATCGTAATATCCTCTGGAGATGTTGGACCAAGTCCTCATAAGGTTCAAGCCCTAAAAAATATTCCTCCTCCAAGCACTGCTACTCAGGTTCATCAATTTGCAGGCCTGGACACATATTTTCGACAATTTATTCCAAATGTCTCAAAATTGATTAAATCTTTGTATCTTCTAAACCGCGGTCCAAAAGGTTACTATTTGGACCTGTGAACATAATGACGTACATCAGAAAAAAGTAAAATATGTCATTTCTCAGCCAGTAAAAAAAAAAAAAAAATTGACCCTTTACCCATCGAACTCCACACTGATGCAAAAAGTGTAGGATATGGGGCTATACTAGAAAAAAAAAATAGTCTACCTCATGTTGTCGCTTATTTTAGTCAGAAAACCACAAGTGCTGTCGTTATCATTCGTATGAATTGGAAACATTAGCCGTAGTTAAATCTGTGGAACATTTTCGACATTACCTGTATAGGCGTAAATTTACGGTTTTTACTGACTGTAACGCCTTCAAGGCCTCTCATTCCAAAAAGGACATTACACCTAGAGTACACAGGTATTGGGCAATTTTGCAGTCGTATGACTTTGATATCATTTATAATGAGGGAAAAAATATAGCACATGCTGTCTTTCTTTCACGTAATCATGCTGACACATCTTTTACTCATAAACCAGCTAAAATTGTAAATTTGGTTGAACTAGAGAGGTGTTGGTTAACGTGATTCTGAAATATCAGACATTATTTCCAAATTCCGTTCAAATTACTTGCCGTCTGAAATATCACACACATACGATTATTAGACAGGGCATACTTTATCGTAAAATCTAACGTAATAAAACCACTAAAAGGTTACCAATATTGCCACACTCTTTAACCTGATCAATGATTAGTCATGGACACAGCGAAATAAAACACCATGGTTATGAAAAAAAACCCTCTATAAATTATACGATCCTTATTGGCTCCAAAAAAATGTTCAAAATTAAAAAAAAAAAAAATGTTTGTAAGGTTTCCAAAGGTCCGTCGGGTGCCCAGCAGGACCATCTGTATCCAATCCCTAAATTGCCCATTCCATGGCATACAATTCATTTGGATTTAACTGGCAAACTCAGCCGAAAAAGCGAGCGTAAGGAGTATTGTTCCGTGATTATTGATGGTTTTACAATATTCGTCTTGCTAGAGCATACCTTAACCCAAATGCATCTGATGCTATTAAATCACTTAAAAATGCAGTGAACTTGTTTGGCGCTCCTAAAAGAATAGTTGCATATCGTGGTAGGTCATACGACAATGCTGAATTTAAGAATTTTTGTAAAGATAATCATATCATATTATAGCCACTGGTTCCAGTAGGGCAAATGGTCAGGTCGAGCGTATGCTCACTATAGTTGAAACATATTCGGACAGCTTATGGCAAGATCATGTAGGCGATATCCAATTAACTGTCAATAGTACTCGTTGTAGAGTAACAGGGTTCACGCCCTTGCAATTAATGTTTGGTATTAAGGGCAGTTCATTAAGGATATCAAGAGTATCAAGACTAATAATCCTGATGAAGATAGGTTAAACCTCGAAACAATTCGATCCGATGCTTCTGCTAGTATAAAAAGCTGGCTCAATATGACAAAGGTCGATTAAACAAGGGTAAAGCTATAGTTAAACCATTTTCAGTAGGTGACTCTGTCTTTGTTAAATGCGAAGAAAGACACCAAACGAAACCAGACCGTAAATACAAAGGCCCCTTTAAAATAACCGCTATTTTGGAAAATGATGGGTACGAATTAAAACATATTAATGGAAACAATAGAGTCTACAAATACTCTCACGAAAACTTGCGAGAAGTACCCCGTCAGTCTTTTTTTTTGGAAATCGCAGAAAATTATGATGAGGATGACGTGTCGGCGGATAATAACAACACAGAGGTTCTTGTTCACGAGACTAGGCAACATATTAACTTTGATGATATTCAGTCTACTAATAGTGATACTATCTCTGCCAATAATAATACCATGTCTGCCAATAGTGATACCTCTGTCAATAGTGATACCATGTCTGCTAAAAGTGACACTATATCTACCAGTTCTCATAGTAATGCATATTGTAGAAACCCTGGTTTACGTGCTGTTCCAGTAGAATCTATTGGACCTGAATCAATTAACATTGTAACAGAAGCACTTGTACATCAACCAAAGTATTGAGCTATTTGTTAATTAAGCTAAAGGAACGATACTTGTTCGGCCTAGCTAGATCCGGTCCAGTTTAACTGAAGGGATACACCTGAAGGGCAAAACTATTGCCGGACCAGGGGACTGATCTTGTAGGGTCAGAAGTTGACCGGACCAAGCCTTGTAGAGTCATAGCTGACTGGACCAAGTGGTCAAATATCTGGAGGGTCAGAAGTTGACCGGACCAAGCCTTGTAGAGTCATAGCGGGCTGGACCAAGTGCCTTCATACACATAAGGCAAATAAATTAAAGTAAATATTATAAAATAACAAATTCTATCTATATATATAGCCAAACACCATAAGAAGTTTTATGGTGTTTGGCAGTATGGCTCATTTTCTTTGCCGTAATATAGATACATTTATGAGTAGAAACGTTAATGCACTAGTGCACAAAATTCGATTTTGTGCACAAGTGCACAAATAAACACTTTATGAGCATAAGAAGTGAAAAATAAAATTATAACATAAGTCACGTCTAATATAGACGAGCACCCTACGCAGTGTGCTATAATAGCGATTAAAGGATTTTTATACATACACGGTAAAAAATCCTTTCCGTACGTTTTGGCCGTGTTGGTATGGAACAGCAGATTTTTTTTTTGCGTCGCCGAAGTTTGTCAATGCTGTGGGGTTTAGAATAATATAGGAACTGAATCCATAGTAAAAGTTATATCAAGATGACCCTTCCACCGCGTATATTAGAGCTTTACAGTTTAAAGCAAAAATAAGTTTTTTTTTAACTATTTTTACTGAAAAAACCAATACCATGTTTATAACCAATGCTTAGGATTTAAACTCGAAAACTAACGTAACCAAATTGAAGTACCTATTATAAAAATATCGGACGCGATAAATCCGCGCCACCGATAGCCTCCACAAGGACGGCTTGGGCGATGCTCTGCCCAAGCCGGGTAGATCTCCACCTTATGCTCCACCGTGTCCTCCGGGCGATCCACGCAGTGATAACACCCGGGCGTTTCCTCCCGCCTTATCTGAAACAGAAACCTCCAGAAACAACCGTGTCCGGTGAGGACCTGCGTCAGGCGGTAGGTGAGGACGCCGTGGCGCCTCTCTAGCCACTCCTCAAAGAGGGGACTTATCGCCGCAATAGTGGCGTGCACATTATACAAATATAGCCTATCTCCAAGTTGCGCCGCACTTATAATCCGGAGATCAATGTAACTAATAGTCTAACTTATTTCCTCATAATATTGTAGGTACTTGTAAGTATACTAACAAAGTTATGAACTTCTGCAATCAACTTGATTAACTTCCGTTTGTGTTACGAGAATTCGTTCTACTCCCATAGAATTAAACCATGGTTTTAGTCGGAGCAGATATTCCAATAAGTTTATTTGTAAAATGTTTTATATTCAATACATCTATAACAAAAGAACTCGATGCTGAATTTTTCGAAGAAAAGGTTTTAGGCTTTTTGTACTACTACGTGAAGCTACGCGTTCGTAGCACGAGCGAGCTACGCCGTAGCACACCATGAAATTAATTTATAACTCAATCGCCTTATTGAATTTGTCCAGCAATTCCACACCTTTGAAAGCTGATATCTTCTGAGATATACTTGAATGTGAATTGCTACTCTTAAGATAATGGTATAATTAAGTTAATCACGGTAAGGTACTTAATGAGAGGACTCAGTGAAGCGCGGTCTCGTGATAGTTAAATAGCAACTTTGTGATTCGCTCCATTGGGATCAGCTATCTGTAATTGAAAATTCTGCTCTCTTAGATACTGTTTGAGGCTGAGCGTTGTCTATCAGTCAGCTAAAATAAAAAAAGCTCTTTTTGTAAGTGCTCAACTCGAATTTACACAAATTTTAATTAAGATTATTTTTATTACAAATGATAATCAGAAATTTGCTCAAATTGTATGATGCAGACTTTGTGTGGTGTTGGCTTGTTTAGTAAGTAACAACTTGTTTGCTCGTAATTTATGGAACTCTGGTCTGAAAATAAAGATTTATGTTATATATTATTATTATTTGCAATTTTGTAAAACATAACATCAACCAAATCTCTGAATCTGCCCCATTTTAAGTAAATAAAAATAAATAGGCCTTTATTAATGTCTACTATCTACCAAAATTACCTGCAATTGATGTAAAACTTAATTATATACTATTACCGGTAGTAATCGCCTCTTTGGCATTAGTTTTCTGTTTCGCGCTCCTTGCATCCACTTGCTCCTATAACTCTTTCATAAAATATGTCCCGACACCTTTTCTTCTGTCTGACTTTCCCTTTCTCTTGCAACCGTTAAGTGGCTTTATTTTTAATTTTTTAGGGTTTCGTACGTCCGAATAAATAAGCGGAACCCATAAAGGATCACTCGTGTGTCTGTCAGTCCGTCTGTTTGTTACTATTCTAATGGACCGATTAAGTTAAAATTTGGTTCCTCAGAATTTCTGTGACCCAAATACGGACGTGTAACGTAAATAAATGAATTTTGAATATGGGGCTCACTTTTATAATTTTAAAATAAATAGTTATATAGTTATTTTCATCATTCATCTTCGAAATGAAAGAGCCGAAAATACTGAAAAAATTACCGAAAATAGTTCTATACTTATAGATTACAGGAAAACCTATAAGAAGTCTATGGTTTTTAAATAACATGGCAAATCTCTCAATATTGTGCGTACAAACTTACATTTACAGTTGGAATGTGTGGGGGAACATGTTTTTCAACTACAATCTTAAGTTTGTTCTTGGGATAAAGTCATTCCAACTATGGAACCCTCTATTATGCGTGGTCCGACTTGGCCGGCTTTTGTCATCCATCCAGTCTAGATACCCGGCCCATTTCCATTTCAATAGTCTATTATTTTTAAGTAAATAGTGGATATCAAACAACCGTATTAGCGCCAAATCCAAATGGTGGCCAATAAAAGTTGTAGGTACACATTCGAGTTAGCCACCCTGTACTAAGGTAGATATAGTTCCGATCAATAGAGGCTTTATGCTTCATTTAAAAACAATCCTTCATGTGAGATACGCAGACTTACAAGACACATTACTGTGCCCTCCCCCACTTATGCATTCAAACTTTTTCTCGTAGTTCAATCTGGATTACCCTAGTTCCTCGACCGACATTGAGGAACATGTTTCAGTTCTAGCCACATATATAGCTGTATTTTCCTAAGGGACAGACTGATATGAAATCACATAATTAGACTGTTTCTATGAGGAAATAAAAAACTAACGTTTGGCTACTTTTGAGGATTTCAGTACAAAAAGGTGAAAAAAATACTTTTTTTATCCGGTAACCGGACTTAGATCCTAAGGCTGTGCGCAGACCTAGTGACAACAATTTAGCCTAGTCTAGCGGTCTTGGCCTTAATCTTCTACTATTACCCGTTCAGTGCCGGGAGCCCTCCTAGAGGGTTTACCTAGTCACATATGGGATACCGTGAGCCCTCGCGGGGGGCATAAATGCTTTAAATGTAGGTTTTTCTTAACTAATGCAGTATTATAAGCCGTGAAAATAAAATCTGATTTATTTTTTAACAATATTTATTAGTATTATACAGGGTGATTGGAAGCTGGGTGCAAAGCTTTAAGGCGAAGATAGTACAAAAAATTTAGAACCATTTAAGCCATGGTTATCTTAGACGAAGTCTTACTATTTTTTTTTTTAAGGATAAAAGGTTTACAAAAAGTATTTATGAATTTACAAAAAAAATTGTGAACTTTAAATGTCTGTAAACAAAATGTCTAACGACAAAGAAGCCTAAAACTTGTTTTGCTAGATTGCTTACTCATTACTTTAGTTAAATAAAATAAAAATTAATTCATTTATCATTGAATTTGGCCAATAACAAGCAGTTTAGTTAAAATTTTGGGAATATTCGAAAAAAAACATAAAAATTAGGTTTAAAAAAAATGGTTAGACTTCGTCTAAGACAACCATGGTTTAAATGGTTCTAAATTGTCTGTACTATCTTCACCTTAAAGCTTTGCACCCAGCTTCCAATCACCCTGTATATGCGTTGGTGTTAAAATTCAAGCATTTTTTATTTTTTATTAAGCACTAAAAATTTAAAAGGTTGGAAACTAGGTATAGCGACAAGACCCCCTGAAAACACTATTACTTCGTTTTACAGTGTTTTATTTTACACGGTTTTAAATACATATAATGCCGTTGACCGTCCGCGATGGTTAACTTTAGCGCAAACGTAGGTTATGCCGGCAACCCTCCCGGAGGGTTCACTTCCAATATGTACGGCATGGCATATAAGTTCTATGAAAAGTGGGTGGATTCGAAAGTGTTAAAAAGGTGATAAATTGCAGATAACCGAACAGAATGTAAAATCGGGTGTAAATAATCCCAAAAATATCACTTTATATTCCCTTAGCAACGCCTTCGAATGAAGTGAACGAATGCTCGTGAAGTGTGATCTTTATAAATTCTCCTAATTTCAGTGTCTCTGGCAAGCGTAAAAAATATGGAGCCATCACCTTAAGCATAAAAATGAGATTAAAAGACGTCGGGACTCATTCAAACTTATCCTAAAATTAATAAGAGCTAACAAACAGGGACAAAAAATACATTGAACATTTTAATTTGGTCGAACATGAGTTTATCTACATAAACTCCGCCTTTGGTCTAGTGGTCCTAAGTTTGATCGCCAAGTCGGGTGAACTATTTTTGGGTTTTGTTCTGAACTTAAATTTAAATACAAATGAATCGAGTGAGAGCCTACAGGTTTTTCCATTGGGATATTTTTAGAAACAGCCCGAGGTCGATATGGATGTACCCTACCCAGTGACTGTAGGATCTCTACCTTACTCTTCGGGATATACAGGCGTGATGTTTTAAAACAATAAATACCACTTCAACCGCTTTGCTTTATTTAAAAGTATTGAATTTTTGCTGACATGTGAGTTTTACCAGCTGTTATGTTGGAGTGTTTATTTATTCGAATGTCAGTGGAAAATTTTAAAGTGGGTCACAGTAGAATTAACTCAGACAAACCTGGGCAGGTGTGTGCTGAAAGATACGTTAAGCGGGAAGCAATTATTTTATGATTACCTTATTATTACCGGAGGTCGGACTCGTCTCACATAAAAAACCGCTAACATTTTCTGACCTCATATGTTGAAACTTTCAAATTATTATGTAGGGGTACTGGATAATCTACCCATTCCCGCTAGGATTTTGTAAATTAGGTTATTACCGCTAAATTAGAGCATAAAGATGGTGGATGGGTTTTTATGGTGTACAATAAAGAGTATTCTATCTATCTATCTATAAAGTCCCGAAGCAAAAGTGAAAAATTTATGAGAAAAAGGAATTTATAAAAAAAATGCATTGGCTGTCATTTTTTTCTCTATGTAAAGACATAACAAGCGTTCATTATCAACACAAAGACTAGAACTGTCTGTCCACATTAGAAAATACCATGACAGAAAATTAAAAAAAAACACAAGGCACTGTATGTTCTAATTCATAGGTAATAAATCTGCCCTATAAACTCCTAACAGGTCGATTAACCAGTAACTCCTATACATGTTAAAAACTTAGAAATTAAAAAAGTACCTTTTTCGTGCCGCCCCCGTCACAAAAAACCGACGCAACGAAGCTGAAATAATGAGAGTAATTTATCTATAACTAGCGACCCGCTCGTGCTTCGCACGGTTTTTTCGACTTGACAAATCATCGAGATTTCTTTATAATAAAGTTACTTTAAATACACATAAACCTTCAGGAATAAATTCTCTAAATAATGGTGAAAACTATATCAAAATCCGTTGCGGAGTTTAGAAGAATCAACGCGGTCATACAGAAAGACACGAAAAACCACTTTACTCTACTAAATTATTATTTAATATAATAAAGCTGAAGAGTTTTTTTCTTTGTTTGTTTGAACGCGCGAATCTCTGGAACTACCATTGATAAATTCTTTTTTCATTTAATATCCCAATTCTTGTGGAAGTTTTAAGGCTATTTTATTTTTATATCATGCTACGCCATTCAGCTAGCGAGCTAAAGTAAAAAAATCTTTAGAGAGAACGCTAAGTGAAAACTTAGTGATAGCGCGGGCGGGCGGGCGATACGATGCGACGCGGTTGGAAATTTCGGGGCCGAAATTTCACGCGGACGAAGTTGCGGGCCGAAGCTACTTTATAATGAGTATATAGAAATTCCGAGGTATTTTATTTTATTTTATTTATTAGGTCTACCAACAATTGTTTACACTAATTACAAACAAAAATAAAACATGCGTTTAAACTACACAGTGCAACAATTACAAAGGTAAACACCACATGAACAAAAAAGAAAACAATATTATGAAGTTATTCTGTAAGCTACATCTATGCAATATTAATATTTCAATATCTGTTATTGAAAATAACCAATAACATATATGTCAAACATCAAAAGTATCTCTTCTATATATGTTAAGTACACAGTTCAAAAGAAAAAAAAAAAAAAAAACTTACAACAAAACTGATATACACTTGAGAAATTTACATTTCTGCTGATTGAGCGAATCAAAGTGAAAATCAACCACATCACTGCAACTATTCAAAACCCTACAGAACCTAGCACATGGAGAGTTTGATCCTAACACCGTTCTTCTCATTGGAGGAGAAAGTGGAGTAATAGGTTTGCGCGGAATCCTCGACGGAGCACGAAAGTTAATGAGTGCGAGCAGCGGCGGTGAGTCGATATATCCCTTCAAGATTTTGCTAGCAAATATTGCGTCATTCAAACATCTTCGTTCTTCCAAGGTGTGCATGTTGAAGAATTTTAATCTCTCCATGTAAGAACGCACTTTCTTGGTTATTCCCACAGAAAAGGCCAAATGCCAAACGAAGCGCTTTTGGACACGTTCTAGACGCAAACTATTTGTAGCGTAGTGTGGCCGCCACACCACACTGCAATACTCCAACATGCTACGTACTAAACTCCGATAAAGTAAGATTTTAGTTTTAATTTGCTTTACTTTAAATACACACAAACCTTCAGGAATAAATTCTCTAAATAATGGTGAAAACTATCTCAAAATCCGTTGCGGAGTTTAGAAGAACGCGGTCATACAGAAAGACACGAAAAACCACTTTACTCTATTAAATTATTATTTAATATAATAAAGCAATAATATTCTTTGTTTGTTTGAACTCGCAAATCTCTGGAACTTCCAGTCGGATTTGATAAATTATTTTTTCATTTGATATCCCAATTCTTGTGGAAGGTTTAAGGCTATTTTATTTTTTACATCATGCTACGCCATTTAGCTAGCGAGCTAAAGTAAAAAAAAAGTTTAAAGAGAACGCTAAGTGAAAACGAAGTGATACCGCGGGCGGGCGGGCGATATAATGCGACGCGGTTAGAAATTTCGGGGCCGAAATTTCACGCGGACGAAGTTGCGGGCCGAAGCTACTTTATAATGAGTATATAGAAATTCCGAGGTATTACTACCTTACCCATATTCACTGGATTAAATAAGGTTGTGCAGAAGAATATTTCCATGTTTATTTTTCATTTGTCTTTCTTTTAGTAAATTGCCTCTCAGTAATGATTAAACATGTTAACACACATTATTACAAAAACCTTAGTTTGGGCTATCAGACTAACCTTGGCATACCGTGTTCTCCAGTAATTGGGTTCTCCAGTAACTAGTATCAAATCATAGACAGGTATAATAATGCATATGGTAGTGCACTTCATTGGTAGCAAAACAAATATGAGTTGGCCTCTCTGTTGAAACTACGCTAGGCCAGATCGAGCTCAAAGTGTTTGGTACTGTACAACGTAGGCTTCTGAATAATAGCCGGAAAACCATATTAATTAGGTAATCGTAAAAATTTGGTAATCTTAAAATGTGTACAGTTGTACGAGTTTAGTTTTATTTTTTTGTTTATTTTTAATTTATTGAGGGCCACAACCAGAACATTCTGTGTAGTGACTGAGGCCCAGATCTATAAAAATTACTTAGTGCGTACTTTAGCTAAACGATATTCCTGTTATCATCGCACAACTGTCATAATATATATACAGTGCAAGATAGACACGGGGACATGTCTAAGGGCCTTAACACACTGGCGATTTTCGATAGTGTTTCCTGTGAGGGGATTGTTTAACGCGCTCGCTGCGTGTGCGTAGCGTGAACACCACGTGCGCGCAACTAGTTCACCGCGGTTTCGTAACGAGAGTGTTTGACGTGAGTTTACAAGAGAGAGAGCGAGACAAGCGGGAGTACAATATTGCGAAAACGCTAAGAATACGTCGCGTAGTCGCGGCTACTTCGCTTCGCACCCGCGGAGAGCACGCCACGCTTCGCCGGAAACACGCTGACGAATCGTCAGTGTGATAACGCTCTAAGCCAAAGCACGTGGTAAGTGACCTGAATAGATGTCGGCCCGAGTTCTCAGACTTGCATTGTGCACGCTAAAAGGTAATTGAGTATGCTAACTTAACCTGAATTTCGATTTAAAGATGTGTTACTAGAGACATTGAAAATAAGGTTATATTAACGAAGAAGGTTTCATGTTGTTGTATTAGTTCAAATGAACCAAGCCGCCGTCAAGCCAACAGACACCCATTAAATTAATTACTTGATTACTTACGCCATTAATCTCCTTCAGTTTAATTAATTAATTCTATCGACAGGAAAGACCAGGAAATCAACTTGTGATAGTTTGAAGCATTATTCTAAGGGAATTTTGGTATTTATCAAATAGGAAAATCAAGCTGAAGAGTTTGTTTGATTTTTTGCTTGAACACGCTAATCTGTGGAACTACCAGTTGGATTTGAATTTTTGTTTTGCATTTGATAGCCCAATTCTTCAGGAAGTTTGTAGATTATCAGGACCCTTAGGAGCCGAGCAAAAATAAAAATCCAGAAATAACGCTAACCGAAAACGAAGTAATAGCGCGAGGGGGCGGGCGGTGCGATGCGACGCGATGGCATGGCGGCGGTGGCCACCCGACGAGAACCGAGCATTACCGAGAAGAACTGAGCCGCGCGGGATAGTACCCCGTTGACATAGGTCAACGAGGAACTATTCCGCGCGCCTCAGGTGCTTTATTATATTAGTACCTATAAATATTGTGGTATCTTACGACTTTCACGCGAATGAAGTCGCAGGCAGAAACTAGAAGGTAAATAATAGTAGATTTTACAACAAGTGCACAAAACGAACCATTTTTATCCGAGACTTTTAGCATATAATTTCAAGGATAAAATGGTTTTGTGGACGAGTTATAAACTCTGCTTTTCTCTTCGATTGCGAGGAAATAAAACAGTAGTATAATTAAACATTTCTTTATGTCTTAAAAACACATAAGGCAAATAAATTAAAGTAAATATTATAAAATAACAAATTCTAGCTATGAAGTTCTTATAGTGTTTGGCTGTATGGCTCATTTTCTTTGCCTTAATATAGATACATTTATGAGTAGATACGTTAATGCACTAGTGCACAAAATTCGATTTTGTGCAGCCTATATACTGCACAAATAAGCACTTTCAGATCATGAGAAGTGAAAAAATATTAAACGCTGGTTCTTTTTTCTCAAAATCATTTTAAGTATTTATATTTTACAATAATTTATAAACACAACAATTTTAACAAGAAGTTGAATTATGGCGGATGCACACTCGAGCAAGGTCTATTATAGTACTAGGACGAGATTTTCAAATCGATTAGAAGAAAATACTTTGCATACGGTCTACAAAAAGATTCTGTGCAAATGGCACAAATTCAAATAGCTTGACTGAACGCAAATTCCGCTCAATTACGCTCGTCATGCCCCACACTTACACCATGTATAATAATATCATTACTCGATGCACAAGTGTGTCCCTTTAACATTCAGCAACTTGTATCAGAAAGTTGTGTTCGTATTTAAGAGTGCGGTAGATACAGACCATCATACTGAAAAACTATCTCAACGCGACCAACATCGTAATTGCGAAAAAGTTGTCAGCTACTTAACTCCTACATTTCGGCCGAGTAGGTGTTGAAGTTTTGTATGGGACTGTTGATCACTTTTACGCGATCACTTTCAATTTTCGTACTGCACCCTAAATATTACCACACCTTTCTAATACATGATGTATAAGGCTGGTAACACATTAGGCAAACCACAAGCACTTACGTAGGACAAACAATTGTTAAAGATAAAGGTAAGTTTTCCATTAATTCTGGCTACCTAATGCGATATCAACCTTATGTCAAAAACAGGTATAATACTTAACATAGGTTCAGAGGTACATCAATTGGAATATTTTACATTTAAACAGGAGTAGTAACCGTATTTTTTTAACCGTTTCTTTCTTTATTTCATATAATTCGCATAATTTAATAACATGATTATTATACTTTAGCTATTACAGTCCATACTAATATTATACTTATGTAAATGCGAAAGAAACTCTGTCTGTCTGTCTCAGGCTTAAACCACGTTTTTTTCTTATTATTTTTCACTGAACAGGTTGTAATGAAATTTGACAGATGGGAGCCTGGGACCCCTAAAAATAATGAAATACAAAATGCATCATATACAGAAAATATATATTTCAAATCAGTTTGTTACTACGTCATTCCTAAAAATGATTACATAGCGTTGAAATTGTAAAAACAAAATCTATTTTTGTAACGTTATAAATGTCGTCAAATCTTTTTACAAAAAAAAAAAAAAACAAGTTCCAACTACATGTTGATATTTCACTGATTTTATTGATGTTTTTAGGGCTGATTTTTCCAGGGCCAGAATTTATCTGGGGAATAAAATTGACATCTGAGAAAAAACTGTCAGATTTCAATATTATGTATGGAAAATATGTAAAAAAATCAAAATTATTTCTCGTTTATAGATGTCTGGCGTTGGAAAATTTAGCCCAGTTGTGTTGTGTAATTCACCAGAATACGCGCGAAATTTTGTGTCGTTGCATAACTTTTTAGGTCATGAGCTATTCGAATAACAAAACACATTTAGCCTAGGTCTTAAGTGGGAGGAGTGAAAGTGATTCGCTGTTAAAATGTGTAGTAGATAGATAAAGAGCTTAACCTCAGGTGTTGGATGTAAGTGGGATCATAAAAAATAAGAATTATTATTCTGGTAACTCTTCAATAAGATTACTGTTTTGAATAAGACATACTACTTTAGAGGTATGAAGAACAGGGTGAAAGTTAACTCATCCTCTTAAGAAAAGAGAGGATCCTCCGACCAGACGGTTTTCGTGTCTGGCGGGCAACTGCCCAACGATTGATGTCGGGGAAGTTATATATATGGTGTTCGCGCGGTAAACTCTAATTGCGCGATGCAGGATTTTTGTGACGTCAGGATTTTGTGTCACATCAGGTCTTTGATGCGTTGTTCTCATGTGGCGATATAGACACTACAAATACAATATTCTCTTGCTATGAAGCATAGGCATCGTGCAAATAACTTAAAGTCAACATTTTGCGTCACAGGAGGACAAGCAAAAAGGCGTGCGGATGATGAATAAAATACAAAAGCTATGCTTGGTGTGAACCCCATTCTAATTTTGTTTTCCTGACAAACATACATAAAACAAGTCACAAATCCTTTCAGGAATATATTTTATGGTAAACGACACTTCTGAGTCAACGTAAAAAAAGCACTTATTTCGCTAACGACGTTTCCGTGATCAAACATTTTTCGCTATGGTTTATTTTTGTCTTGCTAAGCATACACTCTCCATGGAAGGTCGTCTTAATAGTACCTACCTATTAATACATACATAAACTTCACGCCTTCTGCCCATGGGGGTAGGTAGAAACTACAGAACGTCATCTGCTACGATACTCTTATTGCCTCGTTTACGTACGCGGGTTGCGAGTACTGCTCACCTAACCATAGTATGCTTGATATGCTTGAATATTCTAAATTGATCCTTATACCTGGTTTCTGAATTGGGATGAAGACTAAAATATTTTTTTGTCCGTCAGGTACAATAATAAAAAATATTGGAAACATATTTTTTCTTTTTTTACGTTAGCAAAAAATTACGGCGATGTACTATCGAAGAACTACATATCTAAGCAGTTTTAACGAAAAACGAAAATCAAATCCCGTGAACACGATGACCACATCTATTACCGCCCCGGTTCTATAGCGGCCGAGCGCTGCAAGCAGAAATAGCCCTTACGGTGTATAGATATGAACTTCTTCGATGGTACGTAGAAACATGTACCATCGAAGTTAAGGACGGTCTCCTAAGACCGTTTTCCTGTAGCTACAGCGGCTAAGTTACCTGCCCTTACTGAGGCCTTAAGTGAGTTCCTTTTAACCATCTAGACTGTTGTGTTGTTCTGCGGGTACTAGTGACATAAAGGTACCTACAACAATAAAGGAAGATGATATACCGAGCCAGTTCCGGTCGGAGGTGCATTGTACGTAGGCAGACTCACTATGCAGAATGTATTAACGTTCGTAATGTAAAAATGTTCATTCTCTCGACTCGGTTTAGTATAAATCATGCAATAAATCTATAAACATGAGTGCGTTGATTCAAATCGAATACCAGGCTACGTACAATTATTATAATCGTTTGAATTAGGTCAAACGATATTGGCAACATGAAACACACAATAATTATAGCTCTAATTATGTGTATGGTCTGGTCGTATTAGCAACTAAATCTGATAGTAGGATTAGTAGGTAATATCAGTTCCCAGTGTTGGATAGAATTACCCATTATTTTATTCCTGAGAGGTTTATTCCCGTAGTCACCACGCTGGGCAATTGGTCGGTGATTGCAGAGCAATCCTTTCGCATCGATGACGCTGCTGACCGTCATCGCTCTGGAGAATTTATATCGCTATCGGTCGGTCGCCAGCGCCTCGTCCGTCAGTGGCAAGGTGTACCGCGCGCAGGTGAGCTTGACATTTGGGGAGTCCAGTTTTTGTGTCTTCCCTTACACGCCCCTTATACCACATAGCTTGCAGAGTAAGCAAAGTGAAGTGGCAGTGGGCTGGCCATGTTTGTCGAAGGACCGATGGCCGGTGGAACAGACGAGTCCTGGAGTGAAGACTGCGTTTCGGCAAGCGTAGCGTGTACCTTAAGAAAGTGGTTGGACAGACTGGATGCTGAAGGCGGAGGACAGGGTGTTGTGGCGCAGCTTGGAAGAGTTCTACATCCAGCATTGGACTACGATAAGCTGAGTTTATTGACCCATAATTTATCTTTATTTTATCGTCAGCTAATGGAGTACCTCGTTGTACCTTTTGTTGGTTGACTGCCTCGGTAGTGTAGTGGTCACAAGCTTTACGGCTGAACATGAGGTACTGGGTTCGATTCCCAGGTCGGGCAGTGTCACAGGGTTTTACTTTCTGGAATTTATCATGTAGCAGCCCGGAGTCTGGATTTGTGCCCGGTTGATATACATAGGCTCGCCCTCTATTACATGGGACTTAAACATAACTGGCGAAATGTGGGTGTACTATAGGTAAACCTCTGCTTAACCCTTAGGGGAAACAAGGCGTGATGTTATGTTATGTGTCTAATGGAGTACCTATACGAAAAGTTTGGGCGAATTCCATCTGCAACTAATAACGCCTATTCGATGTTGCCAACTTGATATTGATAGGGCGCTATTTACTATGATAAAGAGCCCATAAATAAGTCAGTATACTTCATAGAGTATTGATGGATTGGAAACTCCCATAAACACTGGCTATTGATGGATGGGTTATTTTGACATATTACTACATTGTAACTGTAACTAAACTTGATACAATTTGTTTATTTTTATTCTCTTGTGTGAACCAATAAATACCCAATCATTTATTGCATTCCCCAATATGTATGAGTGTGTGTCTGTTACATGTGTGTGTGCACGTTCTCACACCGACTTTACACTTCAAATACCGTCTTTAAAACTTCAAATTTGAAATCGTTGCTTCTTTTAAGTCACGTAGGTACCAAAATATCTCTCTTAAAAGTCCTTTAGCTATTCTTATTCATTCTCACAAATAAGTTTCTTTCGTGTGTCCTATTGTAGGGAAAATTCCCTAATATATCATTACGGTGCTTGTATTCTGTGATCTGCATAACAATTGGTAGCAAAAAGCGCAATATTGTACTAACAATGGTATGCTAATTCTATTGCGGGTTTCAACCTATTTTCGTAAGATATTTTAGCGAGCAAACATTTTGACGACGGTTCCATGTGGAATTCAGTTACTGGAAGGGTGCTGCCACATCACAAACTAGTTAACATCGCAAAGCTCTCTTGTAGTTTTATTGAGAGCATTTTGTTATTCATAATGTATATTAATATAAGAAGATTTGTAATTGTGAACAGTCTCCAAAAACAAACAAATAAAAAAATTGTTTCAAGGTTTAATACTAAAACTTTAAACAATTTTTGAATTTGTTCGTTTTTGGAGACTGTAAACAACTAAATCTTAAATTCAGTGACAGCAAACGTACAGCCTAACCCATAGGTTAGGCTGTACGTTTGCTGGACTACTTGGACTATGAAATATTGCAGAATAATTCCTTAACTAATGAAAATGGATACTGAGGAAGGATTTTTGAAAATTCATCTCCTGAAACGTATGAAAGGTCATTTTAGCAATTAAAAAAAAATCGAATTGGTGCACGCGCACGGCTTGTATGTTTTTTAGATATATATAAAATAAAACATTTTCTGAATTATATTTGTTATTTTTACGTATCTACACTCGAAGCCAGTCAAATTATGTTGGGTTAGGGCGTAAATAATATTACAACTATATACTTTGCCCGCCTTTGATTTATTTAATCGAATTTCACCCAGTTTGACAGCCGACGCGACGTGGCTGAGCTCCGTATGAAATGTCTACTTGTAGAAATAAAGCCCCCATATACACGTCACGATACAAGTTTCCTGCTAATGACATACTTTAAAATTGAAGGAACAAATGACGGTTTAGACACTTTAGACGATGAAACTTTCGTAGTTGCTTCAACCTATAATATGGTATACCACAGGCAATTAGATCACACCCTATAAATCAGACTGTAGCCAGTGTGTAAGTAATAGCAAAGCTTTATTAATTGTTTCTTTAATTAGTTTATGCAATAAACCTGACATATACAGGGTGTTTGGCAGAACGTTGAACATACGAAAATGGTGGATAGGTGGGGTCATCTGCTACTTACTCAACCCATTTTTTTTTTTTTTTAATGCAAGTTGAACTTTAGTTTCAAGTATTTTTTTACATATTTCTGTAAGTTTGAGGACTTATAACTTTTTTTCTAGCTAACATCTGAATAAAGCAATAGTTTTATAAGAATCTACCAACATTAACGATAAAAAAAAAATGCCTGTTTTATCCATTTGTGATAAAAAATACACTCTAAAGTTAAGAAAGTGGTGAAACTAGAAGAAAGCAAAAAATTTTTTTTTTTAATATCCTGGGGTCCAGGGCCAATTAAATTAGGGCTGAGTAAGTAGCAGATGACCCAATCTATCCACCATTTTCGTATGTTCAACGTTCTGCCAAACACCCTGTAGAGTGCACTATGTAGTGAAGATTGTAGTTTTTGTTTCCTTGTTAATCAATTACAAAACGATTTATTTACTTATATACCCTAATAATTAAACCGATCGAAACGATCGATCGTTTCAACAAAATATTCAAAGGACTTCCATTTTCCTTTCATTTCAAGTAATTATTTTATTAGTTTCGTTGATTTTTTTGGTAAAATAATAAATTATGATTTCTAGGAAATATTATTTACTAAAACTAAGATATTCCTTAAAGATTTTCGTGGAAACATTATTTTATATGTAGTTAATGACTTTCTAATTTGATCTTTAAACGTATAAATTTTTTATTGTGCACGAATCGAGTTTGTTAGCCTACGTAAACAACCTGGCTTCACATTTTTCACGTTCTAATATTAAAACGTTTGAAAGTTTGTGTGTTGCCAACACCGCTGGGTCAAATGATCCTGCTGGCTATAAAAGACCAATAAAAACCTCATATCTAGTATTTAAAGGCCGACTATTCTCGCCTACTTTATAGCCCAGTATAATTCACCTTTCGGTTGGGCTATAAAGGTAACTTCCTCATTATGAGGGAACTAGATACTCTGGTTTATAGTTGGGAAAACAGTTTTAAAGAGATTAAAATTAAATTATGTGAAGCTGGGTTTCTTGTTTACGACATTTTCTTGTATTTAATATTTATTTAAAAATCTCATGCTTTTGAATGCTGTAATATTGGGTGTTTGGTAGACGATTTTGCACTATTGCTCAAAATATTGCTAAATATGTAGGTATAATATACGCGATGTTTTCGCATCTTTAACGCTTTATTCATAAACGTTGCTTCATTCAATTCAGCGACGTATAAACGTCAGAAAAGTAAGGTTAAACAGTGGCTAATCATGACATAAGAGCATATTAATCTGAAATTTGGCAACGTCGCAAATAGATGTCAAATATGTCGCTGTTTTGATTAATTTGGCAATATTTTTATTTATGTTTCACATTTTCTTACAGTATTATTGGCAAATTAATCAATTCAGGTAAATATATGACGGCTATTTGCGACGTCGCCAAGTTTTAGGATAAGCCCTCTTTTAAGCAACGCTTATGAGAGTTTTAGACACAACTGCTTACATTTTTTTTTATTTAATTCATTTTTTGTATCAAATAATTGTACATAGCATAAATATTTTTGTGTGAGATTGTATATTGTATTTCATATTTGTGACAAAATAAATTAAAAATAGAGTTCGAGAATTAAATACAAATATTTCCCAATCAACAGACTTTTATTCATAGCTTATTATATTTATTTATAAACATAAGCTCTGTTAATAAAACGTATGTATGGTTTAAAATGATGGATACAAAGAAGAGTTTGTATACATCTCAAACGTTTATATTAGCGGTCGTCGGCCAACTTTTATATTAACGTATTTACCTTCACGGGTAAATACATAAAAATCATAAAATATGGGAAAAGCAGGCATGGCCTATCTTTACTTGGCCTTGTATTACAAGACGTGATGCAGAACATTTTCTGGTCAATGTACAGATAATGAGAGTAAAGGTGACCGTGGTGTTGTTTTTGTCTATTCGAATAACATTAGTCTAGAAACAGTCAAAAAATGTATTCCATCTCAAAATTTAAAAAATAATGTTCACATAAACATAGATAGCTTATGAAACGTCAAAAGCTAGGTGCACGGTTCCAATTGGTCGTCTCCTAAACTACATCTCACCTTGGTAATAAGCAACATTAAAGGGGCGTGGGGCCTCGTCAGTGTCGTTTCTGACGGCGAACTCTAGCACCGCGCGCGCTCATCAAATAGCACTTCCCCGGCTTCCGGTGACACACTTCCGTCCCTTTTAGCAAAATCACTCCCAGATTTGATAATTTCTTTATTTTAGATATTTTTTTTAGATTTTTCAAAAATAATTGGGAGTTACAGTGTTTTAAAATTAAAATGTTAATAGTTATGGGGGAACAGTATAGGCCTGTCAACAAGTACCAGGTATATACCTACTTAACAAAATAGAAAATAGCCAACAAATCGAAACATCTATGAGTCTACAAGGCCAACAACGTTTGCCAATCACAAAATTGAAAGGATTCTATATAAAGATACTCAACATTGTATTGACATAGGTAAGCTATACCGAAAACCTCACATCAATCCTGTTGTATGTATTGTAGAAATACAAAACGTATAGAAAGCCATTGTTAAGTCTATCTGGGCCCTCTTGGGGGTTACCACGCACTCTTGTCACAGGCCAATGGAACTTTGTGTGAAATGTCAAGCAAATTTGAAGTTTTGGTGCAACTATTATATTATTACTGCATGTCGCCTTTACCTGCCCCTGCATTGTCCTACAAACGGTTATGGTACGGGCCCTGATGTCTAAACTCTCTAGTAGTGTTGTCAGAAAGAAAGAAAGAAAATACGTTTATTTGCGGTAAACATGACGCAAAGAAAGAACACTAACACGAAAATAACAAGTCGGGGGATAATACAGGGTGTTTGGCGCATGGACCGACACAATTTTTTCAGGGATTTGGGAGGTCATTAGCTAGGTTCTACCCATACACCCTTTGTCCCAAATGTCACGGTTGGTTACATATGATTATTTTTTTTAAATGAAAAAAATTCCCAAAATGTGTCCTTTAATTTGAAATAACTTTTTTGTTTGTGGGTGTAGTGGCACAAAACAAATTTTGTTGCATTCTCCAAAGTCCTTTAAATCTAAAAACATCTTTGTTTTATACAACTGGTTTCAAGAAAATTCCTTACAAGCTTCCAAAGTTAATTTTTGTATTTAATGAATGAAATTTTACAACTTCTAAATTAATTATAAAAAAAACTAAAAGCTATTTTGAACTTAGCTAGAACCTAGCTAATGACCTCCCAAATCCCTGAAAAAATTGTGTTGGTCCATGCGCCAAACACCCTGTATACGTCACATCCACGCAAAACGAAACTACACGGTGGTGTTTGTGGGGTAAATTCGTCCTCATTGCGTTTAGTTTTATCAATTAACTGGATTAAGGTCACATTATTGCGCGGAATCCAGAGAAAAATTTCAATGGAATAGCTCTAGCACAATTCCTAAGTCTTCGTTCAAAGAATTGTATGTAGTCAATAAGTTCTTAATTAAAAAGTATTAATAATGTAGTTCCACAGAGACGTAATGTAGATTTCTTTTTGTTTATTTGCTTTCAAGTTTCGCAATAAAATGAAAACACGCCAGCTTTGCGCGGAAGCCGTTTTATTGCATCAAATAGAGTCGTGACAACTTTCACTCGACAACAACACACTGGACACGCCATTTAAGAAGCCCTCGAGCCATATATACCTACTGAAAAATATCCTGCAACAATGATGCGTTGAATGAGATGAACAGACTCAGAAACCTAGCCAGCGATAACTAAAAAGTCTACACGTTTAGTTTGGATGACAATACACGACAAATAACAAAAAAAACACAAGTTTCGTCCGCAAATATGAAATTACTGTAACCCCACTATTTTGTACGATCTGCAGTAATTCCGCATAAACGTAGATTTCGTTGCAAACGTGCACAATGTACGAGAATAGAATACATTGCTTGGGTTCTATGCAAATCATAGGAGACCGTAAAACAGTAACCCTGAATAGTGACTTATGTAGGTAAGCATTTACATTTAGTTTTCTCGGTGAGTAAGCATAAACAATTCCTTCATAAATCCTTGCATAGACACTCCCCTTTATTTATGAGAGGAAAATCGTATAAAAAGGTCTCTAATTCTTTTTAAATTGTGCCTATAAAGAAGGAAAATTTTCCTAGGGATGCTCTATTGAACCCAACAAATGCCCAACACAGTACAATTTGCTTTTACGTTTTCGTTTCTGTATACTATTTTAGGCAGAATGAGCCGTGTATCTACAATTAATCAGGGACGGTCCGTTAAGTATAAAGGATCGTGACATTGTGAATTTATTCAGGTACCCACCTATTATTTGCATATTAGGTAGGTACCCTCATTAAATTGTAATAAGGATCGCTGTCAGGTACAGTATTTCCTGCCCAAATGTCCATTATTTGGTATTATTCAAGCAGTCGTTAAGTTGAGTTACACTACACGATTACTGATAAGTGCTTGTGACTGGACAGGTCCACTCAAATCTATGTGATAAGTTCCTCAAAAGACCATCTCTGGCCTGACCAAGATTATGTCTGGACTTTAAAAGAGACTGTGACCTATGAGTTTCTTTCTTCGAGTAGTCGAATAGAAAACACTGATCTAGTTGTAAAAAATAAGTTATTTTGACTTGTAAAAGATTTTTTTTTTTCGCTGCATTCAGGATTCTACTTTTGAATCCTTCACTCCGCTGTGGATTCAAATAAACACTCTCGCCTTAAAAATAGTGGTTTGCTCCCTAGGCAATCAATCTATTATTACCTTACCACATACAGACAAGATTCTCAAAATATTAAGAAGCTGAAGAAGAAAAATGTTACACATCAAAAAAATGCAATAGGCACCTATTGCATTTTTTTGATGTGTAACATTTTTCTGTCGCTTTCCTGAAATCAAAATTAAAATCTAAATAATCAAATTTGTGGGATTGATTTCGTGAAAAGGGACGGAAATGTGTCACAGGAAGCCAGGGAAGCCGCGCTATTTGATTTCATCAATGAGCGCACGCGGTCCTAGAGTTAGAAACGACATTCTCGAGGCCATAACCAAGGTGAATTGTCAGATGTTACACATCTTAAGGTCGATTTAGACCAAACGAGCGAATGCACATTCTATCCCCACTCTACCAAATTCATTTTGTGTAAACAGGGACAGAACATTCGTTCGTTGGTCTCACCCTACTAAAATGTCAAGAATATCAACAAAAGAATGCTCTAGCTCGTGTTCTAGTTCTATGTTCGTTTGGTCTAAACCCACCTTTATGCGACTACTGTAGCTCGCTCGTTTTTTAGAGTTCCGTAGTAAACAAGGAACCCTTATAGTTTCGCCATGTCCGTCTGTCCGTCTGTCTGTCCGCGACTTAGTTCAGACTCTTTGTACTATAAAGCTGTAATTTGGCATGGGTATACATATTAATCATGCTGACAAAGTGGTACAATAAAATCATGATAAAATTATATATAATAATTTAGGTTACACTCGCCTACACGTAAAGTGGGGATGTTTTTTTTCTCATCTATCCTATGGTGGTGTCGTTAGAAAGTTCGTTCAAAAATATTAGGAGTTTGTGAAAACCATTTTTGGATTCAGGGATAAGGATTAAGCTTTAAAGTGCTTATTTTTGTTACAGTCAAGTGTCCGGGGAGACACTTTACTCTAACAAAAATTTGCACTTTGCCTGCCAGCTAAATGGTTGGTTTTGAATTTGTTAAAAAATTCACGGCGGTAGTAATAACGAAATTAAAAAGAAAACTATCACAGCTACGTAGCTGTGATAGTTGTAAAGCCTACGTAGGCTTTACAAGTGAACGAGGGTCGTCACGTTGGGAGGTCTTATATAAGAGAGCTGGGTGATCTGTAACTCAGGATCCTCCTACCTCGAGACACCTTTCTTTATTTAAGATTGTGCATCTTATTAACCAGTGCATGTAATATTATGTTGAGATAAATAAATATTTATGATTATGATTAAATAATCTTGAGTGAAACAAAAAGGCAGTTACTTTCATGGTTATGTTTTGTTTAAAATTTTAAGATATTTACTGGCAGATTAAAACCTTTGTGAGAGCTGGAGTCTATCCTGGGATCGGGACCTGTATGACAGATCTCCAAGCTCACACGATTAAAATTACAACATTAAATTGCACTTACGTAATACAACATTGTAAAAGCTCAAGTACTGAGAGAAAGGGAAATTAATATACAAAACAAAAGGAGATTGTGTGTCTTTGGAGATTGTTGTGTCCGTGAGTGCAATATAAGTTCTCGCACCCAGCACCCTCGAAGGGCACTAGGTGCAGCACCTATTTGCCCGAGAGTGTGTGTGTGTGTCTGTGTGTGGTTAAGAGGTGAAACGTGATCAAAGATTAATTTGAGTAGGTGAATATTCCCGGTAGGCGAAATTATTTTAAAATATTTAGTATATTTTCAGTCTCAGCATAATCCAATTCGTTTTTTTTTTACATTTTGATCTGCACTTAGGTGTATATTTAATATCTTATTAACCTTGTTATAGATGTAACTACTGAGGAAAAGGAAACTACGTTGGGCCGAGCGACAAATTGTGCGGATGGAGGGACAGACAGTATGTTTACGTCGTTGAGAGACAAATGTTCACGGAGCGTAGAGAGTTTGAGAATGTGTGGTTAAAACAAGGTTAAGGATAAATCATTTGCGAACAGAGATAACCGTACATGTTTCTAAGATCGATGGTAAGAAAGCGGTAAGGTAACCGCCATCCAACCTTCAGGAGTGCCCTTTGAGCACGTTCCGATTTGCTGTATAAGCAACAATCAACCAACTTGGCCTACCGCAGTCCACTGCTGGACAAAGGCAGCACCATAACACCCAGTCCTCCACCCTCTGCAACCAGTCTGTCTCAGCCACCTTTATAAGTAATATGTCACATTCCTGAAATACCTATACCAACAATGTACATATATCTGAGTTTCTGTAGCGGCCATACTTGATAGAAGACGGAATAGAGTTTCAATCACTGCCTGAATATTTACGATTCGATTTGTCTCTGTCGCGGTCAGTTCATGACCAATCTATCAATCACCTTTCTTTTACTAGGGACAGGAATATATTCTTCATAGTAGCCGTATGACTTTTACTGGTGACACTATTTTTTATTACCTGATAGAGGGTCGGTCATTACGATCGTCACAGTCAGAAATCCAAAAATTCTGACAACCAGTCTTACCAAGGGGTATCGAGTCACCCAGTTACTGGGTTGTGGAGGTCAGATAGGAAGTCGCTCCATGTAAAATACTGGATTCAGCTGCATCCGGTTAGACTGGCTAGCCGAAACTTGGGAAAACGCTAGGTAGATTGATTGACTATTTTATATTATCTATTAATTCAGTTGGTCTTTATTGCTTCATTCATAAATTTCTTACAAGTAAAAACGTGTTATTGTGTCTTGCTCTCACTTAAAAAGGATTATGGGTAGAATTTGTGAAGGATTTATACCAGTGTCGAGTTTTCAAAAATTATGTAGGTACAGTACGACACAACTTAGATGTAGCATTGGAAAAATTGGTATATCATCACCATCTGGACTGAGTGCGCATTCCAAATCACCAATACTTATTACTGCTTTAGGTGAAAATAATCTTTACGCAAACGCAATAACTTGTGAAGTGAAATTAACAAATACATTCGTGAAATTGAAGTGAATAAATGCAAATTTTCAAACGTATGCTACATCTAAGTTGTGGCGTACTGTACCTACAGTATGTATCTCGTCAGATAGTTTTGGTGTTCCTTCTATGTCACATATTTGTGCTGCCACTTGTTTATGCCTTCCACAAACGATCACATATATTTGTTGTCATCTTGTCGATAGATATTAATGCTGATCGGCAATCATATCTGATTTCATGATTCATGAATTAATTAAGTCAGATATGAAGCTGAGCTGTCCATCTATATCTATATAATATATATAAATTAATTGCCATGCGTTAGTCTCGCAAAACTCGCAAATGGCTCGACCAATTTGAATATAAATATTATAAGCTTTTTGTTTTGTTCTCCTTACGATTGATGATTTTTCCCAGTTTTATATTTCCTAAAATTTGGGAAAAATTCGAAGGTATCGATCTCACAAGGTACGAAGTGCACCGGGTCATCAATATATTTAGGTATGCTCGGGATTGTACTGAATTTTAAAAAAAAACTTCGACTTGTTAGCTTCGTCTCGGACATGTTTAATCTGACAGTCCTTTTAAAGCTCGAGGTGCCATATTTCTGCCCAGGTACTATCAATAAAATATTAGGTACCCCTATTGACATCAAAGGAAACAGGTAATTATGAAGGAAGTAGGTTGTCGTTTATTTACAAAAAATCTTTTGTGTTTCAAATTTATATTTGACAAATAATAGATTCAACTGATACGTATGTTGTAGGTAAAGTCAGGGAAATTAATTGTTAAGCAAATTGACTACCTACTTACCAAAATTGTCCCATTATTCAAATCACAACTGTAATTCTTTGACAGTTGTATTAAATGGATATAGCACGTCAAATTGTCGCAGGATGTCAATTAGCTTAGCAAGTAATTTCGCTGACTGTACAACCCTAACACACCCTTTCAAACCTTATCTTAACATGGAATATAATACACGCACACAAGTTTTAATAACGTCTTACAAATTGTAATTTCCTTTGAAAAACACACGAAGTTTCCGATCCACAATTAATTGGTATACGTTAATACAAATGTTCCATTATACTATGCATATAGGCCTATTTTCAATGTTTGGTACCCGACTAACATATACTAGGTAGGTACTTAATCACGTATCTCACTCAAGAACGCACCCTAGTTTTCATTTTCAACAATCAACAACATTTGTATCATCAACACTTCAAATTTACGTAATAGATATTTTTATTTTATCAAAAAAGCTTAGCAATTTTAAACATAAAAACGGTTAAACTCTTAATATATCTTACTTGTCCATATTATAACACTTTAAATTACTTACAACGATATGGCCATAGTCCTTTTTGTTCACTTTTTAGTCCAACACTTAACCACAGCGTTTTCAAGCACATGCTTGCATGTCTGATTATGGGTTCCAAATGAGTCCACAACTATTCAAGCTGGCCCGATTGAACCCATATAGCCAAATTCCTATGACTCACAATTTTAACACACAAAAAACTATCACTTAAACGTACGTAGTCTGTAACTCAGTATGTGAGTTCGCTCTCTGCGCTGGCGCACACCGGTTCCGAATCATCTGCCCGAAGGTTGTCCGGAACTGACGTGACATGGAACAATACAGCACGAAGTTGATGGCCCCGTTCAGAAGGGCCAGTGCATCCATCAGCTCTCCGAAGAGGTCATAACACTGCTTGAAGAAACATCTGCCTAGGACGCCGCTAAGGAGACCTGGCGAGAAAAGGATTTATTAAATACCTTTTAGAAGTCATTAACCAAGATATACGCTGTTATATACAGTTTGATTCAAACTTAATGGCGGCTCGGAAGACCGCTACTCGCTGCGCAGTACCGCACAACTCACTCCCGCTGACACATGAATTCGTTACTGCGCAGCGACTCGCCTCATGTGCCGAGCGCCATTAAATTTTGAATCGGGGTTGTATTAGTACCATTTTTCACTCAGATGACATTGAAAGGAGGGTGTTGGTCTTTTGTGCATAATTTTTGTCAGGTATTGAAAAAACAAGATGGCGACGTTAGTTCCTATTGTCCGCCATAAGATCCTTGAAGGTCGGGAATTTCCATATTTTAGCATGACCATGACCATGCATCATGTACCGGGTACTTAGAGGTGTAAACTCCGGTGAAAATATAAGTTACCAAAATTTTCTGAAGACAGAAACCAAACTGACAAAAAAAAATTCAAACTTCAGTTTTCAAATACAACACTACGCTGTTCGTAGTAAAAGTTAAAAGGGGTTTTGTTTTTTCGCTTTCTTAAAAGAAACGACTAAAAAAGCTACGGGAACAAATTGCTTTCATCGTTATTCCAGGCATCAGCAGCTTAATTAAAAGATTCATTATTATTTGTAACCCTATTTATTCATCAAGTCATCGCAGATAAAAAACAAAAAGATAATGTTTTTTTTTTATAAAAGAACTAAACCCTAAATAAGTACTACAGAATTGTATGACTCCAATCGATATTCAATATCCAACCCTATTTATTCATCAAGTCATCCTCATCACACATAAAAAAACAAAGAGAATGTTTTTTTTATAAAAAAAACTAAACCCTAAAAAAGTACCTACTACATAATTGTATGACTCTAATCGATATTCTAAAGAAGAAAATTACTTTTGGATTCCACTCGACTGCGTACTTGTTGAGAAAAACAAAGCACAGAATGATATTTTGTTTACTTACATGTACAATTTCCTTGTTCTGTTACCAAATAACACTCGTTTACTAAGACAACAGGAAAACTGAAGACGTAAACAATGTTATTGCTTTACAGAACCACGAGCCGACGTAATTATAAATAAGTACTCTAGAGCCAATGTAACAAACACATCCACATGCTTTTGATTTGATTATTTATTTTATTTTATTAGAGTAGGTCAATTTTATTATTGGCTATTTTCTGCCTGAAACATTTATCTACCTAAGTATTTTATATTATCTTAAGTCAAGAAGATTCATTAACATTTTGTTAAAAGTTTGTTCGTAAATCATAATGTTTAGTTTCAAGCTTAAAGAAAAGATGGTATAAAAATAAAATACCCAGCCATAAAACCTAGTGACTGATGATTGTTTTGTATGTTCAACATTATAAAGTACAGATTTATTAACTACCAGCATTATGTTTACTAAACGCAATAAATTGCGGTACAAAAAAGACGGTGTGTACTTTTATGTACATTACAGGGAGCCGTATTATGACGTATTAATCCCATCATTATTCCAGTGTGAGTGAGAGACGGAGCTATTAGAGGGCGCTAGCACCATCCTTTTTTCGCAGTGGAATAATGATGACATTAATACTTCATAATAAGGCCCCAGAAGTGAAAAGTTACGACTGAAGCCGAGTTTACCCGATTCAGCGTCACCGACCCAAGCGTAACGGTTCAGTTCCATTCAGAAATCAATTCGAAAGAAAGAGCGCCAAGTACACCTAAAGAAGAAGAAAGAAACAATAAAATTAAATACTGACCTAGTATTCCTTGGGGGAACTCCGTGAGTAAAAACAGAAGTAATACAGCGACCAGCATCTTTGTCGTTCTGTCGGTCCGTCGCTCGGCTTTCGACCGCTTCGTCGATTTTCGCGTGAACACATTCCCGTTGCCATTGACAACAGTATTTGCAGGACAAGCACTGTATCCTTTCAGAGCTTTCTTCCTACTATTTGCTCTGTATAAAGCTCTGACCAACCAAGCGCTAATCACAGTTAGAATCACACAAGGCAGAAGCTTTATAAGTACTGCGTGCACCCAGAAGTTAATCTGGTATAAGCTGCCGTTGTAGTTCGAATCCACGAAGAAGACTTTCGTCAGCATATTCCCGCTTTTGTCAAACGCGAAGTCTTTGTGTATTGTGAATACCTGAAAGAGGAATTAATTAAAGTAAGTTTTAGTTCTCCTTTTCAATTCCTTTATATAATATACCTGCTGTGTATTATACAACAATTTTCTTTGTGTTTCAAATAACATTTCTCTCAGTAAACATGGTTTCAAGGGGCGATTTTAAAAGCAATTTCTTGTTCGAAGTCCCTGAAAATAGCACCTCGGCAGCTTAATGTGAAACTTTGGCCTTCATTAATTATTGATTCGTGATAGAAACATCAATCATTTCCTATAACAATTTAGCAGAAAATGTTGATATTGATAAGATAAGTCCACGTTATCCTGCTTTTTGCCGGGCCGAACGCATAATTAGCAATCCCACCGGACTATCGTCCGATAAAACTTGCAATTCATGAGTCAATGTTGCATCTGGTATTTTTATGGGACACTACAACATCCCTAGACACTTGTGAATGGAAATTCTAGAAAATATTTAAAAAAGCAACACTAATGATACAAGTGAAATTATAATTGGAAAAAATGCTACAAATAGAATACTCGTATCAACATCAACCTAGTCTTTTCCCTTCCAGTCTAATCGGATGTAGCTGAATACCAGTATTTACATGGAGTGAATAGGGAGTTGTTGAGATCAGATAGGGATCTGACCTCAACAACTCAGTTATTGAGTAATACGATACTCCTTGGTAACAGACTTTCAAGCTTCTGACGACCCGTAACAACTGTCAAAGACAAATAAATAACAGACTAGTACATATAAGTCTTGCTAAGCTGTGTTTCATCGCTTTAATTTTTAAGATTAGTTAAATCAAATATCTACGGAAAACCCTGAAACTACATATTTATCATTAAACAGGCCAAACGCGTAGCACGTTAACGCTATTGCTTTAGACGATGTTCTCGGAACAATCTCTTAGCCCGGATTTTAGCCTTCTATTTCAGTCCTACATCCTTTTATAACGGTAGAATGCAGAAAACTTCTTCCTGTGGCTTCTTCCCGTTGGGGTGGCCAGAAACTACAGAACGCCACCTGCACAAACTTAAAAATACTCCGTTTGCCTCGTTTACGTTCATACATGTCACCGCACGGCACTCACACACGCCGGTTGCGGGTACTACCCTTTCTGAAGAACATCACCAATAAGGTCAATATATATCCTTATAGGACGTCTCCTCCCGGCGCTCCCACTCACACCTGCCTAATACTTTTTTTAAGATGCTTTAAACTCATCCTCTCAACATGACATAACCATCTAAGCACGGTGATAAAACATCTCCTCTGAAAATAATAGGTATCACAGAAACTCAGAGCAGAAATAAATTAATTAAAGGCGAGGCTAACCTCGGTTTCGATTACGGCATAGTTTCACGCAATTTGAACGTACATCAATCGTGGCAGAAACAGACGCATATCGCAAATCATTGTGAAGGAAATAACACTTCATTCAAGTGGAAATAGTAAGAATTTATATATTGATATCGAGTGTATAATGTTTGTGGGAACGTCAAAACCGGTTTTTATATATTGTATACTTCGAGACGCATCGAGGTTTTTTTGCCTGGCATTCTACCTTGTGACGTGAAATGGATAATTAAACGCATGAAAAAAGATAAGTTTCCGGGCGAAGACGATATCTCGGTGGTGCTACACCAAGCAGGAGGAGATCCTACGGTGAAAGTGCTAGTGGAACTCTTCAACAAGGTACTTTATGGTGGTCACACGCCCGAGTCGTGGAAAAATGATATAAGACCCTAGCGTCTTTATAACAAAATCTCCTTCTTTATAAGAACTTGTCACACCTGCGATTCGCTGATTATTTGGTACTTGTTAGCCATCAAATGCATTATTTCGAGTCAATACTGCAAGACCCAAGTCCTCTCTAAAGGTGGGCCTTAAGATGATCAACATCACCAGTGGTGTGCTACCAACTTTGACAATTCGTGTCAGGCTGCTGCTATATTTGGGATATAGTTTATCTTTTCGAAGAGAACAAACGAAAGAAAACTCGAGACGCATGCAACTGGGCTGGGCGGATTTATAATGTTTTTATGAAATTAAAGATACCACAATACCTGAAAACCAAATTGTATGAACAATGTGTCTTGGCTACCAAGACATAATAATATAGGTCTGAAACATGGACGTTCACTTAAAAAGACTGTGTACAAAGTCCAAGTTGCACAAAGGGATATGGAGCGCAACATTTTAGGCATATCACTGAAAGACAGATTCGGTAACTCAGAGATCTGACGTAGGACTAAGGTTCAATACGTAGGACTTCGGGACGCGGCTCAGAATGGAGGTGGGCAGGATACTTGGTTAGACGTGGTGATGGCAGGTGGAGCAAAGCCCTTACGGAATGGTTGCCGAGAAACGGTAGAAGGAGGAGCGTTGGCCAAGTGGGTGGTGAACTACAGAAGATAGCAGGGAAGATCTGAATGAGTCTCGCACTGACCAGGGAAGCATGGCACAGGAGAGGAGGTCTATACTCAGATTGGAACAAGGCTTCTAATGATGATGCACCCCAATTGTGTAACTCACTCACAACTCACAATCCCCTTGATTTTGAAGGGAATAAATACATAATCTATAAAATATGTAAGCTTGATATGCTAGAAAAAATCGTCGGGACTTTGATCGTGAAAGAAGCTAAAATGATGCTACTGAGCAGACTATAAAACCTCTGCCAACTGTTCTCATGGATCTGCATATAATTACAGACCATACAACAATGACGCAGGTAAATTATAAAGCTGCTACACGTACGCACGCAATTTGTTTAAATTGGTATATTGACAGGTTTATTCCCCAGCTAAAACGAACTATTTACCTCAATCTAGTTTTAAAATGTACAAAACGGAATTTTCCAAACACTAAATGTATGCTATTAGTCTAGACTGGGTTAGGGAAAGGTGTGTTGTGTAGTCCACCCACATTTTGCCAGTTAAGTTTAACACATCTCTGCCCAACCCTTCGGTGAAAACTCGTGATGTTATGTTGTCTACACTACATCTAAATATTCCATCAGTTTACATTGTGGTCTGACGAGGTACTTCCCCAAGAGATTCCATCGAGAGAATGCGAATGGAGAAAATCGATGTATTGTAATACTAGCTGCTCCCCGCGGTATCACCTGCATTAGTCTCAATTCCGTCGGAATATCTGGATGAAAAGATATATAAGAGATAGAAATATCCTATGTCCTAACCTAGGTAACAGACAAACATACAAAAAACCAAAACTTTTCTCTTCGTAATATTAGTTTAGATAAGTAGCACGTAGATGCATAAATAATAGTCCTCTAAAACCAATTTCGGCTATGGCTACTGATCTCAGTGGAGAGCAGTCTCCGGCGTGGGAGATATTATAGTGCACAAGTGTGTGCGCAGATACAGGTGCACTCTCTCTTCCCTCACTCTCATAGTCCGATGGGATGGCAATCTGACACGATCGGAAAGAAAACAGGCGCTTGGCCACTTTCCGAGACACCGCCAACTTCCATACTGTAACTAAGAAATTCCTAAAATAAAAACCCAATACGAGTATAGACATTAGATGATAGATGCTTTTATGATGACTGTTATGAATGACACATAAAAAAAACAAAGCTAAAACTTTTTCATAGGATACAATAGCCGTCATATACCGAAACGACTCGACACTGAATCGACTCAAAGTAGAACATTGTCATATGAGCTTCACTTTGGACGCATTTTCGTACGAATTTAACTCGTGCGAACACTTATGAGAAACATTCCGTGAAAAATTGACCCGTTACTAAGCTGGACAAAATGGACAATTTTAAAATGCCACTCAATTCACGACACTAAACGGACGTGACGAACTAACAATAATGACGACAAAATCAATATTCTTTGTTCTTTTAATAATTATTTAATTACATTAGCAAATATATAAAGTTTATGTATAATTCACAAATGAAATTATGTTTTAAGAACTTCCCAGTATCACGTTATAACTGTGACTATAGTGGAATTCTTATTTTATTACCTGTAGTTTGTACGCCTTTCGTCACCGATTACCGCGTCACAGTTGCCCGATGGGTAAAAAGAAATGGCTGATCTACCATAATAATGTTACCATGAAAATAAAATAACTTGTTTTGGTAGTATTTTACTATTGAAAGCAAATAAAACAGTAGTGACTGAAGTGGGATGCCACCTTGGTGTTAATTTGATTATCATTATTTCAAGAAATTGATTTTTTTTATAAAATTAATGTTTTATTTAAAAAAAACAATCCCTAATGCCATGGGACCACGGGTAATTAAAATTACCCATTTCCAGTAATGGGTCGACCCGCCGGGACCACGGGTAACGAGTGATTTTAAAAACGCTGAGGTGTTTCTTAAAAAAACATGAACATCGGTTACTTAAAGTTAACGACAGGAGGTGTGACACGCTAAAATTGCCTGTTTTTAATTTTTAATCAGTAAATTAGCAACAATTTGACTCCGTTATAATTATTTTTAAAGCATAATAACTAAACAGTACATTCAAAAGAAACTGCATTCAATAGAGAATAAGAATGTCTTGTAAATTGTTTGTAAATATTTGTGACAGTACTTTTTTCTTAGGGTAAATTTTTCACGGAATGGCTCACGAACACGAAACGAACGATCCCGACCTTCCAAGAACTAGGGGAGCGCGCGGACTGAGTGCTTTTTAGTCGTACGTATACGTATAATGTACAGTTCTGACGTCCGAAAACCATCCGAACTTGTTGGGATTTTTCGTGCGATATCACCGGAACACGGAGAAAGACGTATTCAGTGTGCGCATGTAATTCGTACGACTCATAAGTCGGCCTAAACCGTGCCACGAACAGTGGATCGGCATAAAGCGGGTACCACAACAACATAATTTATATTAGTTCTTTCTGATGTGCCTTGCAGGTCGCATCTTAGAAACCTGCTTAAGTGCCCTCCCGACTCCACTGACTTTTACTCCTACTCCTTCACCGTGCACGCGGTGCGGTTGTGGAATTCACTTCCGCCCGACATTATGGACTGCTTTTTTTTTCTTTTTTTTTTTGCTATGGCATCTCGCAGGTATACCACTAAGTTATTTACTGCTCAACAGAACAATCCTGTGGCTGCCTTAAGCTACTACACTCAAAGCCTCCAGCCAGGAGCAAAACTATTCTAAATTAAAATTAGGCGAACGCTCGCTAAGGGCACCCCCTGTGGGGTACGAACCTCGGCTTAGGGCGTCGCTGAGGGGAGGACAGCAAGATGGGACAGGCTGGATGAAGGATGTATCATTATTTTTATGAGGGGAATTTAAAGCTACGCGCTCAGCTGCGGCGCGGGCTGGCGCTTCATCGGACAAGGGTCGGGGGGGAGTATTATTTACTCGGGAGGGTCGCGATCACGGAGGTCGGTACGACGGGTGTCGGGTGTTTTTGTGCACTGTACTGGTGGCCCTACTGCTCTCCTGGAGGAGTGCGGTGGGATCATCTGGATCGGAGAGGATTAGGGACTGCCAAACTGTTGCAGTATTTAAAAGAAGAGTGAAAGAACACTATCTTTCCACTTCGTCATAGTTGCGTAGGTATTTATGTTGTATTTTATTTATTTTAGAAGTATGTATGATTGTATGTATTTATGTATGTTCGTAAGTATATTGTCATATAACTTGTTTTATTTTATTGAGTGAATTGTTTTGATTTTATGTATTTTACTTTCTCTCTACTCTTACACACGGTGTCTACATCTCTTTTTACCCTCTGTCCTATCGCAGGTATGCTGGAAGAGATTTCATTAGAAATAAGCATCACCTTTGTACGTATTTTTCTGTTCTTTTAATCTTGTCTGTTTATTTATGTGTGTACATTAATGGTTAAATAAATAAATAAAATAATTTAGAACCTTGATACCCGTTTTCACTAACGCTTGGTGACATCTAAATTAATACTAAAGGACTGAAGCGAAGGACCTAAAGGACTGAATCTTTCTGTTGGATTTTCAACTTTCAGCGTGCTATTCTTTTCAAAGAACTTTTATTAATCAAAGCTTTAAAATAAGTACTTCGTATTGTGTCGTATCAAACATTATGAACATAACAGAGTACGGTGTGTTGTAGATCCATCAATTTATATATTTTGTGATAATAACACCGGACGCGAAGGCATGGCATATGTTACATATCCCTCCTAAATTTTAATACTTATAACATTTCGGACTAAGGTTTGCCAGTGGTTCTTCTATACATACAAATAAATAAAATTGAAGTTTCTGTTTGTAATGACAAAATAACAGCATTAATAAATGCATATGAAATTATATACGGTACTTAGCTAAAATAAAAAATAGTTTTTTTTTTTTTTTGTCTGTCTGTCTGTCTGTTGGTCCCCGCTAATCTCCGAAAGGGCTGAACCGATTTTGACGGGACTTTCACTGGCAGATAGCTGATATTATATGGAGTAACTTTTCCTAACTTTTACTTTTATTTTAGAAATAGAATCAGGGTCCACGCGGGTGAAAACTAGTGGGTGCCCGCGGGTAGTAGCTAATTTAAGCTAAGCAGCTTTCGATGTAACGTTCACGGCTCTAAGTAAAGTAGCGGACAGACTAAAAAAATAAATATATATATATATATATATATATATAATGACTAATGAGGTTACCGAATAATCTCTACGTTTGGTAAACCTGTAGAAGATGTTGTTCACAATGAAAATCCTTATTATTTTGTAACAATTCTCTTGTTACCTTTTACGACAAAAGAATTCAAAAAGAAAGTTCGTTCAGATACTGACATGTTTGTTAATTCTTATGAGAAGGTATGTTAACTTGATATCCCAAAAAATGTTTCTCATGTCATGTGTAGTCGTCGTGAAAAGTTAAAGGTAGTACTTACATCAAGTTTTTTATGATGATAACGCATTGTGAAACGTAATGACGACGTAATTTGGGTTGCCCTTTATTGCGAGTGAGGTTAACTAACTTGGTTTAGTCTTTAGTCTTACGACTGTTTGAACGCACTCTCCGTTTGAATTGTCCTCTCTAACCCTATTCAACCCGTATATGAATGATCTGATTATGGCACTCAGTAGCACCCGGATAGGTTGTCACATAGATGGAATTAAGAGGGAACAGGGCCCGCGATTCTCCATACAAACGTATTCCCCGTTTTTCTTCCTGAATAATGCCTCTTGAGCTGTCATTTTTTTATTATAAAATCAAGGTCTCTATAGGCATGTCCCTGTCATTTCCTTTTTTTCAGCAATTAATAAGTAAGGAAACTATGACCCTCCAAAAATTACAAAAATGCCCCATTTTTACCGCCGTGATTAGAGGACTACCAGACTAATTCGGAAAAGTTTTTAGCATAAAAGAAAATAACAGGAACCTACACATACTCTTTCTTAAAATGTTAATGTAAAAAAATATTAAATCTGCTTAGTTTTCGAGGAGAAAAAAGGAGAATGCCAAACGTTATTTTCGTCAAAAAATTTGTGATATAATCGGTCTGAGCTGCAGTTGTCCCTATCGCACTTTACGGGGTTTAACTCGGTTTTTCGGGCGCAGCGCGACAGCAATAGTTTCTTAAAATACCTATTTTTCAAATTCCTCGCAGCCCCTGTTCCCTCTTAATGTAAACAACATAAGCTATGCTGATGACATGGTGCTACTGAGTGCATCAGTATGTGGCATTAAAAAACTGCTTGCCATTTGTGAGGCTTATGCCGAGCAGCATGGATTAAAATATAATCCACTCAAAAGTGAGGTCATAGTCTTTGAGGCCAGAGGAAATAGTACAGGTAACGTGTTTCCTAACATCATGCTTAATGGTACAGCCTTGCGTAGGGTGTCATAATTCAAGTCCCTAGGACACATGCTTACCTCCGACCTCAGGGTCAATGAGGACATCGAGAGGGAACGGAGGGCGCTGGCAGTGCGAGCGAATATGATAGCCCGCAGGATTGCACGTTGTTCGACAGAAGTCAAAATTACACTTTTCAGGTCTTACTGTACATCATTCTACACGTGCAGCCTGTGGGCCGACTTTACTCAAAAGTCTTTCAGTGCTGTCCGAGTCCAATTCAATCATGCGTTCAGGGTGCTGATGGGGCTGCGGCGATTCTGTAGTGCATCAGGGATGTTTGCTGAACATCGCGTAGACTGCTTTTACGCTACTATGCATAAAAGATGCGCTTCCCTGGTGCGTGGAGTACGTGGCAGCGCCAACAGCATCCTTAACATGATCGCTAGTCGGCTGGACTGCAGTTACATCAGTCACTGCAACGCCATTTGTCATGGGATGGCGCAGCAGTGATTGGTGTATTTACTTTTCTTTTAATAATTTGTATCACTGTGTATTACGAACACTAGTCTATAAGAACATTGTTACTAACAAAATGGACACCATGGTCTGAAATAAATTAAATTGAATTGAATTGAATTACTGCAGCGGCTGGCAAAAGAGGCATTGATGGATGAACGAATTTTTTTCTCGTGCCGATAATTATATTAATTTGTTTCTTTTTACGTTAAACAGCTCTATGTGTAAGCCAGGTCGAAATTTAAATAAAATCTTTGATACCTCCTTGTTGTTTCGAAGAAAAATATTGTTCTATTTTTTAATTACACTATGATATGAGTTTTTGTTACACTGTGATATAGATATGAGTTTTCATAGTAAAATATTCGGCCGCTAAACATGACAGATAATTAGTTTCATACTAACTTTGGCCGCCGCTGTGGCTCTGCATGTATTTAACCAGTATAGATAGTGCAATTCACGACGACGCGCCCCACTCCGCTCCGCTCTGTACTAAAGTACAGCTTACAGTGCGTGTCACGTAAAAAGAACGCTGAGCGACAGTGCAGGGAATGTGTCTGCGCACGGATAAAGTCGCATCTTAAAATACTAGGCTATTGGTGTTATAATATAAGTGTAATTGTTTTATTGTAGAATCATAATAGGTACTTTATTAGCTACTTAGTACTATGGAATAGGCTGGAATCCATAAATCGGTCAGTGCGCAACTAAACGGCCAGCGTTCTTTTTACGTGAAACGCACTGTACAGTACAGTAATCGCGGAGTGGGGCGCGTCGTCGTAGATTGCACTATCTGTACAGCAATTTCCATTAATCTCGAAGAAGGTTGTCAAAATAATGCTCGAATGTCGGAGCATTTTTCAGAAAAGCTTATTTTATTTATCTCACAGAAAAGTGGATTGTAATTTTGATAGCCATGCTAAAAGCTTTCATATCATTTGAAAAGCGCATTATGTGGATTCTTTTGTTTCCAATTTCCTGTGTTTATACTTAATGTTTTTTATTTACAAAACAAAGAAGTCATTTATTTGAGAAAACGTCGAATACATTTTCCGTAGTGGAAAAACCTTTCAATGAAGGATAATGTTAAGTCAAAAAGCGATGACTCAATTCAAAATGGCGGCGTAGTATTGAGACAAGGGTAAAAACGTTTCCATAAGCAACGAAACGTGCGACGGTACTAATTGTTTAATATTAGCAATTTGTCGTAAATGTTTGTTTTGTCTGTTGATCCGAAAAGGCTTAAGACTTTGTACTCGTCAGTTAAACACGTTAATTATGCTTCTGAACTTACATAATACCTGCTACTTACTCCTTATTTGTAAAACTTTTTTTTTTTTAGGAAAATGCAAAGAGATATAATGTGCGTTCGTAATTAAGTTTCCGAACATGTAAAAAAATATGTGTTTTTGAAAAATAACTTTAACTCTCCCACACATAAAGTTCACTTCGCGCTACAAGTTCAAATAATTTTATGACTTTTTCAATAGTAGATACAATTCATTCTGAATACAACTTAATTTACAGTAGCATAACGTTGATATTTCTTTAACCGGAAATAAAATAAATAGGGAACAGGGATTGGAATAGACTTCAAGATCATTCAAGACTACATAGCGCTATCCGTTTCGCACTGAAACAATGATGAATTTGATAATTCCCTGATTTAATACCAAATGGTATATTAGCTCTTGGTATTGGATGGGAATAGATCATTCTGACTGATCACTGTGATTCAAAACTTGTGGTTAAAATAAGAAAAATTAAATAAAAAAACATCATCCAATATGGCGAAGGTCAGGTTTCTCGTGAAATATTGAGCCGTGGCCAGTTACATAGAAAACGAAACCCAACTCGTTGACAAAATTGTTTTCGTGAAACGTAATGGTTCCTAAAGTGCCTTATTCAGGATCCATCTTGCTGTACGTCCTGGTCACAAACGATGCACGACGAAATACGACACTGACCCCGGTAGCACACCTCTAAAAGACTCCCGTCATTTTTCTCTATTCGAATCGGATGCGAGTAGCGGAACATGACGCGAGTCAGTTCAATTGAACTACTGCTATTTCGCTGCTATGGTTTCGCGGCGGAGGTGTGCTACCGGCGAGAATAGTTTCGTCTGTTAGTCATTAATACTCTTCTATGTTAGGTTTGTTCTGAAATGTCATGATTTCATGAAAAAGTAATTCAATGGAACAAATCTAACTTAGAGAGATGTATTAATAAATCTAATGATGACAATTCTGTAATACATATTTGTTAATCATATTTTGATCAAGATACAACATTAACACAGACCAAAGACTGATACAGCAAAGCCCATTTAACCTGTCTTTGACAATTGTTGATCTCAGCCATGTTTTTACCAACGCATCTGAGTGTACTGGATGAGCATTCAATTCTAGCCGTTGAATAAGGCATTGCTAATAAAAACACAACGGCCGCGCAGTGCGGTTTTTTCTAAAATTAATGCAAATTATATTGTAATTGCAAAGTAAGTCTTAACGTGACTCGTAACTAAAATATTTTTTCACTTCTCATGCTGTGAAAGTGCTTATTTGTGCACGATATAGGCTGCACAAAATCTAATTTTGTGCACTAGTGCATTAACGTATCTACTCATAAATGTATCTGTATTAAGGCAAAGAAAATGTGCCATACAGCCAAACACAATAAGAAGTTCATAGATGGAATTTGTAATTTGTTAATATTTACTTTAATTTATTTGCCTTACTTATGTGTTTTTTAAGACATGAAAGATATTAAAATTTAAATTCAAGTACGGTAGGTTAATTAATTAATTTAAGAAAATTATTATTATTAAATTAATTTAGTAGTAGGCTGTATACGTTTGCAGCCCAAGCCTAATATCAATGCCGGGAAAACAATTTTATTCAGTATTTTAAACTGTACTAATTTTAATTTTAATTAAATAAATGTTATGTTATACTATTGTTTTATTTCCTCGCAATGGAAGTGAAAAACAGAGTTTATAACTCGTCCACAAAACCATTTTATCCTCGATATTACTATCAGCCCTCGCCTTCGTCTCGGGCTGCTAAAAGTCTCGGATAAAAATCGTTAGTTATGTGTACTTATTGTAAAATCTACTATTTATCGACAACAGTAGGTACTTAGGCATATCCAGGGGGTGCAGCTGCCCTCCCCTGCGCCTGGGTACGCCCATGAGGATACAGGAACCTGCATCCGGATAGACTGGAAGCCGACCCCATCATAAGTTGGGAAAAGGCTGGGTAGATGAAATGATGTAGCTGGTGGTCATACTTACAAAATACGAAGGTATGCAAAGTATGGGTGGTAGGACGAAGCTGAGCAGTATGGCGATCGTGCATCTTCGATCCGTGCACAGTGTTGGACTGTACGTAGGATACCTGCGGACAAAATAAAAATAAAAAATTGAAATAAACATACCTGCAACTTATTTCCAGGTAATATAATTACATACGTACATGGATGAATAACATTAGTTAATACTTAAGGCGACGATAACTGACTTTTAATGATGTTATACTCAAGATCATGTCTAAACGAGTATTGTTAATGATTTGGAAAAAAGACGTTAAATTAGAGCATTTTGTTAATAACTTAATATAGGAATATTTTAGATTATATATATATTACATAGTGAAATTAATTTGTAAAGTTATGTCTAACACGGAAAAAAAAATAAGAATCGTAATTTTCCAAAACCTTCACCATTTTATATTTGATAATTAAATTATTGATCTTTTACTACATGTGTTTTATTAAAATACCTTACGTTTCATGTGTAATAAATTAATCCTTGCATACGACACGTTGCGTGAGCTCAGTACAGATCACGCAAGCTAACCACTCAAGGTCACTGGCATATATCTGCGTCTTAATAATAAAAGTATTGAATACAGCTATTTTACACAATTAATAATTAATGAGCCACAAACTAGACAGTTAGTCTGTACCTTGGCACTCAAGATGTGATTTTGTAAAAGTCTTACTAACTAGGGGATAAAGGTCGTGAGAAACATTATTTCTATTCGTCAGAGATTGTGCGAAGTCGAGCGGTGTCGCGTGTAATCTCTCACGAATTCGCAAGATAATCTTCCAACTTTTACTATTTTCCGAGGGGTTTCTCTAGAGAGCAATCGTTTTTTAAACATACAGCAATCAGCCTAGCCTTTTCCCAACTAATATGTTAGTGTCGGCTTCTAGTCTAACAGGATGCAGCTGAATACCAGTATTCTACATGGAGCGACTGCCTATCAGACCTCCACAACCCAGTAACTGGGTAATATGATAAGTACCCCTTGGTAAGACTGATTGTCTTAGTTTAGGGCATCTGACGACCCATAACGACATTCAAAGATCCATGAATGACAGCCGGGACCAACGGCTCAACGTGCTTTCCAAGGCACGGAGGAGTCTCGGTATGTAATGATGGTCACCCATCCACGGACCAACCCCGGCAAGCATAGCTTAACCTGATAGATTCACCCGTGTGGCTGTTATTACTTAGCCACGAGCTCCACGAGCTTTTTAAACATTCAACAAGTTGTAAAAAATAATATATACAGAAAAAAATGGCCACCTCATCACGTCCTCTTAATTTTAATTGTGGTGCAAGTTTGTATTTATCGAGGGAACTTTACGTCCAAGGTGTCAGTTTCAGTACCTAATAAACAGCAAGGTCTACAGTATCCTATACCCACGTTAAAATCTTATGAGTCCATTAATTTACTTCGTCCAAGCACCAAAATAAATCATATTTTTTCACAGAAAATGGTAGTCATTTACAACTTTAAACACAGTTCAGCTTTCAGTTTTTTTTAATGTAAAATTCTGGCGTAATTTCTCACCATTTATTTACTTACGTACTTTTATGAACGCTGACCGGAACGCTGAACGGCTGACCTGAGGCCCTAGTGTGAGTTGCTTTTAACCATCTCGACTTTACGCAGCGACTGATCCGCTCCGATTGGTCCTTCACTGGCCTTCACTGGTAAAGGGCCAATAGGAGCGCCGAACGCGGTCGATGCGTAAAGTCGATATGGAAAAGAAACACACACTAGGGACTCTGTATGCAAAACGGATACAAAAGTTTGTGCTCCGTCCAGCTATCTAATTACGCAACACATTTTCGTAAACGATTACGACAAATTTGTTTCATTTTGACAGTTCGACAACATTCATTGCGTTGTTTACGTTGTTGAGCAGATTTATTGTTCGAACTTATGAAGCAATGTATTAGCAATTTGTTTCAAAACGATTCAAATTCCGATTGATCGTGTAATACGTAATTAGGGTACAGAAATGGTAACAACAGTAAAACCACCAGAGACCATCATTATTGACGAATTTAGGTCAGTAGGTGCCATAACCTAACATAAAATTCAATCACAGTACTCTTGGCCGACGCATTTTTGTAGGACGATTTTTGTATTCGTATATTTTTAAAGAAACATCGTACACTACCTACAGGTGGTTCGCATCGCGCTTTTTGTCTGACTTCAAAAAAGGAGGAGGTTAGAGGCACTTAGAGTTTACGTATAGAGTATACGTAATTCCTCAGTGATTACTGGTTCGATTTACGAGTTTCTTTTTTAATTTGGTAGAAGATGCCTGCGGGTTCTTTACTACTTCCATATTACTTAATTAACTTTGCTAAGTAGTTTTTGAGTTAGCTTCTATCTATCTTCCGAACTTAATTGGGGTCGGCTTCCAGTCTTACAGAATGTAGATGAATACGAGCAACAGCTTATCTGACGTCCATAACCCAGTTACTGGGTAACACTTGTTGTATTGGTAAGACTGGTTGACAGACTTATGGGCTCCTGACTACCCGGAACGACTGTCAAAGATCCAGGAATGATAGCCGAAACCAGGGGCTTTTAACGTGCTTTCCGAAGCACGGAGGGGTCTCGATATAATATAATGGATGGCTCCCATCCTCAAACCGACTGCGGCAAGCGTAGCTTAATAACCTACGATCTACCCGTGCGACTGTTATCCTTTTAGCTACTAGGCCCTTACGAGTTAGCTTCAATAATAGGTTTTTAATCCAGTTCGTCTAAAGTCTATTTAAATCCTTGTTTCCAAATGATGTTATTTCCACTTAAACAAACATCAACTTTATCTAAGTGTAAATAAAGCTGATTTTAGACTGACTAATACTGTAGAAAAAGTAAAAAAAATAAAATTAAGTTGTAGCGCAAACTGAACCTTATTTGTAGGCATTACAGTTGTTTTTCCTAAAACTCGTATTTGTTTACATGTTTGGCAAATAAATTGCGAACGCAGATTATGTTGATGTTGGTTTCTCAACATAGTTCAAAAGCATAGTAGAAGAGAGTAAAAAAGGAGAGAGTGTATTTTTGTCGACTGTAATGTGCCCTTTCCTTTCGACAAATGTGCCAGTAGGTATGTCTTGTCGACCTTATTTAAATAAATGAGGGCAAGTTCATGACTCAACTTGTTGTTTTGTCGCACGCTGAGCAATTCGATCTAAATACTTAAGTCTTCGTAGTTAAACCGATTAGTCTGCAAATAAACTTGAAGTAGATAGCTTCAACTTTATTAAGTACCTACTCTATTTTCTTTGAAAGGTGAAGGAAACTATTAGTACTCTTAAGTTCAAGGAAAGAGAAAAATGTACATCAAAGAGATGTTTTCATATTTTTTTGACCTAACCTTACTTTACGTTTGTATTCCCCGAATGGTTGGGTTATAAAGCTAGAGATAGCTATACTGATTAAATATGAAAGATATATATATAGGTGCATACAGCTACACATCAAGCTATACATTTCCAGTATAAGCTGACCTCGCATAGTACGGAAATCCTATACACGGCGCCACTAGGCAGGCCTTATGGCGCGACAGCTACAAAAACCCAATAACACTTAGCCCGACCTGGGAATCGAACCCAGGACCTCATGCTCAGCAGTAGAGCTTGCGACGACTTGCCTACTAGACCAACGAGGCAGAATAAAAATGAATCGAGCGCAAATGTTTCAATTACGTAACCGTCTTATATATGGAAAGAAAAGATCCATTAAATCATTTATACTGAAGTTCTATTTTGATTATATGCGTAACTTTTTCAGAATATTAATGCATGTTAACATACAATCTTAAGGAAAACCTTAATACATATAATAACTTTTGGCCCGATTGAGCTAAGAGGGCCTAGACAACTTTAAAAACTGAAAACCAATTTGTATTTCAACAACGACTTCCAACATGATTGACATACATTGGTCTTTTGAAAACTTTTTTTTTAAATTATATCAAAACGAAAGTAAACAGAAACCTCAATAGTTTTGTCCGTATGTTGAATACTTCTGAGCAATCTGAGTAGGTACTAAAGTAAGGCCATTTTAATAGGTAACATTTGAAGTCTGTCAGTTTAGTGAAAGCAAATCGTAAAATATGTAATCGTAATTGAAAAAAGTTAAGCAATTGTGCAGTTCTAACAAAACGAAAAAATATATTATTTTATGCCCGCCGTTACAAGGTTACGTTGTTGAATTTTGATGAATTGTCAAATGTTACCTATTAAAATGGCCTTACTTTAACTATATATACTACTAGTGGTCTACCCAGCTTCGCACGGGTACAATACATGTGAAGACGGTATTCTGTTCACGACATGTTGTGCACAATTTTTGATAACCTAACCTAACAAAAAGAACTATTCTTGTTTGAACTCAAGAAAGTACCTATTTCATTAGTATTATTAAGTACTTATATTTGTACACATTTACGTAATATGTAGCCTATGTCCTTTTGGAATAATGTGCCTGAACCTTTGAAATGGTGAAATAATTTTTCAAATAGGAGTTGTAGTTCCGGAGATTATCCTCTACACATAGACAGACTCACAAGATTCGCTCATACTACTATATAATATCCTAAAAATGTTCCTTGTGTCCATCCAATACATTTTAGACTTCTATGTTAAAGAGGTTTGGTTTCCGCACTTAGTCCTTCAGGTGGACCATTGTGCGTGGGCCATGGCGGCCGTTGGTAGTTATTCCAACCAGCCCACTTCCACACACCACTTCCTCCCATTAAGTCTCCTGGTCTATTCAGAACATCTGTAAAAGATCTGGGTGGTTTCTGCTCTAATCTGGGTGACGCCTGTGCATCGAAAAAGCACATGAGCAACGATTTCCTCAGCTTCCGAGCATGCCCTGCACAGAGGACTGTCCTTTATGCCTATTGTGTGGAAGTATTTGTTTAGCGAGCAATGTTCCACACTGCTCGCTAAACAAATTGGCTTATTGGTGCACGATTCGCACGAATTTACTCGCCCAAAACAGGCTTATCGACACTTTTAAGGGCCTTAAGAAATAAATATACTATTACTCACTAATAAGCCGTCCCCTTTTTGACTTTTCCATCATCGTTATTGCTAATACAATCTCACTTTGTCTCTCCTCTGGACTATGGTGTGCAGTTGCGCTTGGTGGCAAGCAATTGACCATACTAGGCAAACATTGAATCATAAATATTCTCGAAACGCACTACCGTTACAATAAAATCCGTTATAATTATTCAAGAGCCGTGGCAGCGAGTTAGACAATATTGTTATTCACTGTTATTCTCTTCTCAAACCTTTCAAACAAAAAACTCTAGGGCCATTTTCACAAAAACAAAAGTAAACAAAAACAAACTTTGTTTCACGATCCTAGCTCGGACCAGCTATATTTTTGTTATAATTATTGTTTGGCGAAATGTGGATGTACAGACACCAGCAGGTCAACCTACCCGAAACTGTCAAATTTTCCCAATCAAGTTTGAACCATAATTCAATCATAGTGATAAAGTTGAAAATCAATTATAGAAATTTGACAGATTGTAGTAGGTTGATGTGCTGGAGACTGTACTACAGCAGAAGTCACCACATGGCGGACCGCCGACTTAAATAAAAATAAATAGTAAAAAAAAAACATTGTTTACTTAAGGGGCCTGCGAAGCATGCGTTGTTCAGACAGTAATACCAAAATAATTTGTAAATCAAACATATTCTTAAGGTAGTGTGTATTTATTCCGATTGGATTACAGAATATCTAGGCTTCCAAATATATATTTTGAATGGACACTGATATAAAGACGAGATATGAGGAATTTAAAATTTCTATAGAAAACTTATTTTTCTCTTAACTCAAATTTAAATCAGTGTCCATTAAAAATATATATTTGGAAGCATAGATATTCTGTAATTCAATCGGATTAAATACACACTACCTGAAGAATATGTTTGATTTACAAATTATTTTGATATTACGTTTGTATGAACTACGCATGCTCCGCCGGCCCGTTAAACAATGTTTATTTTTTATAACTATTTATTTTTTATTAGTAGACTAATAAAAAAATAATATTGTGTCCCACAGCTGGGCAAAGGCCTCCCCTTTTTGCCTCCCAAATCTCTCTGATTTATCGCACAAATCAGCCATGTTGGCAACGCAAACACAAACTATTAATAAAAAAAAGAGTAATTTTATTTAGCTCTGCGCTTTGTGTGTTCTGCCGTCGACACGATAATTAATACCGTAATTAATGGTAATAGCTTGCACCAACTTTACTCCAGACTTCAGATAAATAGTACCAAGTAAAAAAACATTTTCATTACATAATAATGACTTGTTATTTCATTTAAAAAAAATATCTTGGTTGTTAGTAATTGTCTACAAATGGACCGCGACAGTCATATTATTTTTTAAAACGGACCCGCAATGATACTAATTGGTGATCCCTGTACTACAGGTACGTATGACCAACCTTTAAGGGAAACAAGGCGTGATGTTATGTTATGTTATTACCGACTTGTTTTTTTTTATGTGATGTAGGTTATCTTATATGTTTTAGCTGTAAACTTGTTGCTTATAAAACAAACAACGTTAACTTGCCGCTCGAACAACGTACCTGCGTTGGTCTAGCGGCTAGTTAAATTGATTTACTGAACTGAATACGTAATTTTTTCTAAACAAATAAAGGTGCTCTTAGATGATGTTATAGATGTGTTTAATATCTGTTTTCTTTACATAGACTTAAACTCACGCCGTCTTCCCATGGGGGTAGGCAGAAACTACTTTTTTATTGCTAACGAAAGTAACCTAATACCAATTAAGACATTTGCAGACACCACAGCGGATGAGGAAACTTAGCGGTAATATACATAACACAAAATAACATAACACCTGTTTTCCCTAAAGGGTTAGGTTAGCACATTTCGCCAGTTATATTTAAGTCCCATGTAATAGGGGGCGAGCCTAATGCCATCAACCGGTCTCAAACCTAGACTCCGGGCTGCTACTGAGAAATACCAGATAGAAAAACCCAATAACACGTAACCCGACCTGAAAATCGTCTATAGTAGCAGTAGTTCGGTCGTTAGTCCGGTTGACCGAACTACTGAAACTTTCAGTTGCGATAGTTCGGTTCTAAAAGACTCTAAGCACCGAACTTATGAAACTTTCGTACCCAGGACCCCATGTTCAGCAGTAGCGCTTTCGCAACCACTAGACCGACGAGGCAATACCTAACAATCAGTAAGTAGGTTTTTTCAAAAGAAAAAGAAGAACAAAGAAAGAAAAAAGGTTTATCCTAAATAAACGAAACGCGCATTACAAAAAATATTACATAAAACACAACATACAAAGTAGCCAACAGCTTCGTATTCAATAATAAAATATAAAATGCCTATAGGGTGTGATGGCTCATACAAAATGTAAAAAAAGAAATAGAAGAATATAGAAGAATTTTTGCGTGGCGGTGTAGACCGAAGTCACGTATTCACTTTGTTTAATATTAACCTGCCAGTCTGTTCTATAAAATTCTCGCTGGGAAAACTTGAAGTAAGCTGTCATTCCACCAGAGGCCCTAGTGTTGGAGCGCCGAACACGTACGATGCGTAAAGTCGAGATGGTTAAAAGAAACTCACACTAGGGCCTCTGATGCTAGGGATTGACACAATTGACAGCTCACTTCACCTTAGTTTTTAATGTGAGATTTTACAGAATAGACCGTCTACTATACCCGAGTCGCTTTAGCGTAGCAATAGCGGTCAGTGACCCACCTACATTGTCTAGCATTATTTATTTCAAAAACTGAAATAAAGTCCGTTAAAGTCCTGAATCAATATCTATCGTGACCTTCAACAATAACGTAAAACCATACGAAGTTTAATGTTTGGGTTCCTACGGAGAGATATTAGAGAAAGGGCAATGACCGCTGTTGCCATGCTGAAGCGACTTGTTCTTGCAAGTGTTTGGAAACCTCCCAGCTACTTCCATTAGTAACGACCGATGATTTATTTAGTTTAGCGATTTTAAAAACAATTAGTAAACTAGCTATAGGAATATATAAACTGTGAAATCTAACACTTACTTGATAGCGATATATCGCCAGACCGCTAGCGATAACGTGAGCAGTATGGACGCAGTGTGCAGTATCTGGGTGAAGTGACTGTGGAACAGCATGTAGACTGCCCAGGAGTATGGACGCTCTTCTTGGTCTGGGAACAGCTGTCAAAAGAGAAAAAGTTGAATGGGGAATATTTTTATCATCTGCCTAGACTTTTCCCAGCTATGTTAGGGTTGGCTTCCAATCTAACCGGATGCAGCTGAATACCAGTATATTACATGGAGTGACTGGAGACCTATCTGACCTCCACAACCCAATAACTGGGTAATACGATACCCCCCCCCCCCCCCTTGGTAATACTGGTTGTCAGACTTTCGGGCTTCTGACGACCCGTAACGACTGTCAAAGATCCACGAATGACAACCGGGACCAACGGCTTAACGTGCTTTCCGAGGCACGGAGGAGTCTCGGTATGTAAAGATGGTCACCCATCCACAGACCAACCCCGGCAAGCGTAGCTTAACCTGACGGATCGACCCGTGCGGCAGTTACTACTTAGCCACGAGCTCCTCCGATAGATTACCTACTATCTAATAACCAATAATATTAATCATGAGATCTGATTACGTACCAAATTGAATTGTATCTATACCTGGCACTGAATTGACTGAGCGCCCCGTGGTTTCAGAGTTCTATAAGGTACCGTATAGGTACCTCTGCATTTAATTTAATGGAATATTAATAAACCAATGTAATGTAAATTTAATTTAACTAAACTGACGACTAAAGTAATTATTTTGCTTCGTATAGTACATGATTTGAATTAGCCAAAGCTGCTCTACGTGAAATTACTTGAAATTAATCTCTAGGTCCGAAGCGCTTAATTGAAACAGTACTCTAATTGCGTAACACACTTTCAATCATAAAGTAAAGCAAGTTTTAAAGCAAATTCTAAACAACAACGTAAATAACGCAATTCATGTTGTTAAGCTGTCAAAATGAATGGCATTGCTATGGTACCCATTTATCGAATTTACCGCATTGTTTCTTATCTTGTGTTTCACGAAATTGAGAAACTTATTCAATTGTTTCTAAAACATAACTGCTCCAATAATCTATTTTAGTTCATCATAAAACAGTAACCAAAGAACATAATCAAGTTTTTATTACTTCTTTTGTGCTCCATTACAATTTAAACAACTCGGCATTGAAACTTTAGAAATAACAGACGTTTGAACAGCAGACAAATTATTACTTGGGAGTTTTATTACAGATAAACTCTTTTTATCAAAAAAATATCAACCATGGTTTTCAAAAAAACTGCCTAGCCTTTTTCCAACTATGTTGGGATCGGCTTCCAGTCTAACCGATCCAGCTGAATACCAGTATTTTACATGGAGCGACTGCATCTGACCTCCACAACCCAATAACTGGGTAATACGATACCCCTTGGTAAGACTGGTTGTCAGACTTTCTGGCTTTTGACGACCAGTAACGACTGTGAAAGATTCACGAATGACAGCCGAGACCAACGGCTTAACGTGCTTTCCGAGGCACGGAGGAGTCCCTGTATGTAAAGATGGTCACCCATCCACGGACCAACCCTGACAAGCGTAGCTTCACCTGATGGATCGACCCGTGCGGCTGTTATTACTTAGCCACGAGCTCCACTAAACATGGTTTTAGTAAAACAAAATATACATTATCAAAGAATAATCATTGAGTCATGAGTCTCTTGCATTTATTCCAATTTATTTGCGGTCGGCGCAAAATTTCCTCTTCTCCATACTTCTCTATCAGTCGTCATCTCGTTAGTCACCCTCTTTCTCGCCATATCATCTTTCACACAGTCCATCCTTCGTTTCTTCAGTCTTCTCCTACTCTTATAGCCATCCAAATTCATACTCATATCGACTTCATATTACGTGAATTCATATATACTCAGTGAGAACTACAATCATCACATAAAACAGTGTTGGCTTGGCAGGTGCAAATACGACATTGTATCACTTCAATATTAAAGAAATATTACGTAAACAATCATACTTCAATATACCAATTGTTTATTACATAAACAATAATATATACAAAATAAATACAATACAATTCCAATATAGTCAAGGTTTAGCTTCTACGACCTTAAAAAGGTTGCTTGGTCTGAAACAAACTTGATCCAGAAGGCGGAAAGCTAGATATTGTGATGCATCTTTGGAGAGGCCATAGTCCAGCAATGGATTGTAATAGGCTGACTTGCTGTCTTGACAATATAAATGGTACGCACACTCATCAGTTACCTTGAAAACGCAAATGCCCTTCACCATAACTAGAATATCACCAAGCCCGTACCATTTCAGTCGCTATTTAATAGCACTTACAGCAAGGTTCCTAAAGCTATCGAATATACACAAACAAGATTTAGTAATATTCGATCCAACTATGACTCACTTGATAGCAGAAAATCGTGAATAGGCCACTCTTAGAAAGACAGTGACATCACCGATCTTCAACTATTTCAGACATTGGTTCATATAATGTCCCAAATGTTGCAAATCTTATCATAGATCATTTATATTATCATCATCCTTTTGCTCGTATTAAAAATGAATTGTATGGGAGCAGTGGTGGTTCAGTGGTAACATCCCGACTTACAAATTGTAGGTCATGGGTTCAAATCCAGACAGGCGCTTTACTTTCTTTAAATAATTTTACACATAACATAACATCGCGCCTGTATTCCCCGAGGGGTTAGGCAGAGCTGTACACCCACATTTCGCCAGTTTTGTTTAAGTGCCATGTAATAGGGAGCGAGACTAAATAAAATTAATTAAATTCAATTTATTCAGTAATAATCTAAATTGCGTTCCAAATAGGAAACCGGCATGTCCTAGAACCTAATTAGATTAGATGTAGCTTAGACTCACCAGGTACCTGTAGATCGCGAAGGGCACGTACTCCAGCATGACGAAGACATCAGCCACCGCCAGCCACTTCAGCAGACGGTTGATAGGAGTTACTGCTAGATCCCGACGGGTTAAGACAGCAACGTTCAGTGCATTGGCTAAACTGCCGAAGAGACATACCTGGAGAGAGAAAATAATATGATAACACAGAAATAGGGAATAAATGTTCGTCTGAGTAGTGATGAAAATAATCGTATCATTAAAATGAAAAGAAAGCAAATATTTCAATACAGTAACAGAATCCCATTATACATATTGTTTCACAAACGGTGAAGGGAAACATCGTGAGGAAACCGGCATGCCTGAGAGATATTTATTATTAATTCTCTGTTAACCTTGTAGGGCGTGAAAGTACTCATGATTATGAGCAACTTTCACAATGAGACCAACTCTGAAATCTCGAAAAAATATCACCTGTTTCATACAAAAAATTACCCGATGAAAATGTATGAAACAGATGTATTTCTTTTTTGCTATTTCGAAGTTGGTCCCATAGTGAAAGTTGTTTATAATCATGAGTACTTTCACGCCCTGAAAGGTTAACAGTGAATTAATACTCGACGGCATGTGAAGCCAAGTCAAAGGCCCATGGGCAGCTTTAAAACTCTGACACCAGGTTAGTCACTAACCACACGAGAAGAAGAAGATCATATAACAAAACATACAAATCTACAAACTGAGTAGCTAGCACCGTCTTCCTAACTACCTATTGATTACTAGTTCTCTTATATCAAAATTTGTAACAGATGTGAGGAAAATAATAAATCATTGTTAAGTAAATTTGTGATTCATGATAACTCCCAAAATAGTCAAACAAAGTAAGACGCTCATTATTTTAGCGCCTTTATTTTAATTAACTGAGCTGTGGTAAATTGAACGTTGTTATGCGAGACAAATCCTCACTAATTGAATGAGTCTGTCCCAAAATTCATTAGGTACTTGTTTAATAGTATTAAAATATTATTGCCCCTGGGAAACAAGCCTGGAGTACCTAAACTATATTTCACTGTAGCTAATAACAGTCTATTAATATTCCTAAACAAACAATTTCCTAAACACAATGGTCAGAATATTTTGTTGACAACGTGATCAGAATATTTTGTAACGAATATGAAATTTTGTAAAGTAAACATCATTATTATACCTACTACAAACTAGCCTTGAGAGCTGAAAATAGTTGTAAACCTGAAAAAGTTACTCTGGGTTTTAGAAATACAATAAAATATAGACTACTGATAATAAAGAAATCACATAAGCATAACATACCATTACACCTTGTCTCCCCGAAGGGTTGTGCACAGGGGTACCTATAGTACACCCACATTTCACCAGATAAGTTTGAGATCCATGTAATAAGGGGTGAGTCTATTGCCATCACCCGGGCAAATATCCATACTCCAGGCTGCTACTAAGAAATTCCAGATAAAGAACCCAATAACACTTTGCCCGACCTGGGAATCGAACCCTGGACCTCATGCTTAACAGTAGCGCTTGCGACCACTAGACCAACGAAAGAAATAATTGATGAACACTTACCAGAAGACTAACATATCCATGTATACTGTTGTAAGCGAGAATCAAGTCTCGAAATTCCCCGGAGCAATATTCCGATTTCTCACATTCTTTTACGACGGAAATATTATATTTACTCCGCCAGTCTTCTAGAACCTTAATAACATCGCCAATGTTATTTGAATGGTTCGAACCTCTATGTTTTAGTATCGATATGAATCGTGGGTCTTCAAAGAAGAAGTTGTATGTGCCATTCGATCCAGCGCCGTAACTGTGGGTGTCATTGTCCGCAAGCATTGTGACGCCCTTTTGTTCATCACTTAAAGCAACACGAACTGTTACTCTGATCTCCGAACAATTTGCTCGTTGTTAGCTTCCTCAAACAACTCAATGGTTTTCTCATGTCTCAGAGTTTTCTTTCTGAAACAATAAAAATTATCTGCTATAGTTTTCGAGTACAAAATTCTGTTTTTATCAGATCGTAAATTATATTTTCTTATCATTTTAACAGGCAAAATATTCCTAGATAAATTATCAGTGGGGAAATCTGTTGTTAAATAATAGCCAGACGCTACATGTAAGACTTGTCCAATGTAAACTAAACAAATACAGAAGCATTTATGGTAATACTTTGGCATAATTATGATAGTGTTTGTCGACAATTACGTAAGGCCCTTATCACACTGACGATTTACCAGCGTATTACCGGCGAGGCGACGTTTGTTTAACAGGCTCTCTGCGTGTGCGTAGCGAGCACGCCACGTGTGCGCAACGTGTTCACTGCGTTTTTGGAACGAGAGTAATTGACGTGAGTGTACAAGAGAGAGCAGGGCAAACGAATTTACAATATTGTGAAACGCAGAAAACAGGACGCGTAGTCGCGGCTAGCTCGCATCGCACCCGCGGAAAGCACGTTCACAAATTGTCTCGCTGAAAACACGCTGAGAAATTGCTAGTGTGATAACGCTCTGAGGGAATTCTACGAAATGTTTTAGAAAAAAAAACTTCATTATCAGTACCACTAATACTGGCTGAATTATGAACCCAATACCAGCAATTTCAGATTCCTACTGTGGTTAAGTTACAATTTTTTAAACGAAAACTGAAAATATATAATGTCAGAGCTTATCGTAATATATATTTCAAAAGACTCGAGGTTCAGTCGCTGTACTTTAAGATTATACGTAGGAATTCCAGGATAGGTGCCCCAATGGGATAGGTGCCGCGACTTCGAAAACTCAATGTTAGAAATATCGTAGGCTAAAATCGTACTATACAATAGGAAGCGCCCTCCCGCAGACCCCAGTGCCACAACAACCGTAGGGGAGACGCGCACGCGTTTCGTCCGTATGTGTAAAAATCTTCCGCGGCGAGACCTCAGCAAGCGTTGAAATTATAATCGCAAGTACTTACTATTCCATATCTTTTTACACAGTTATAAATTCAATTTATTTTAAATTTATCTGATGATATTACAGTTTAAAGTACACGGAATAATGCTTTAAATTATAGATTTATTTTTATCTTATTTTTAATTTAAAATGGCATCTATCCTGTGCCAAAAGTATAGTTGCCCCATCTGCTGTAGCCATAGATGCCCTTAGGGGCATCTATCCCTAACTATTTCTATTAATGTTTTCATATCGCAGGTGGAAGAAATGCCTCGAAAATATAAAAGCAAACCAGGCGTGGCTTTTCAAGAAATTACTAAAAATGAGAAATGTGTAAATGAAATAGCCAGAACTTACAGAATACCCTCTCCTACATTAAGAAGACGATTTGCAAAAAATAACAAGGAACAGTTAACCTTAGATAGGTTTGACTAAATCCGCCGCTCTTAGATACATCACAGATTGAACTTAAGCTATAACTTAATACCTACTATGTGTTAGGCATAAGATGATTAAGAAATAATAAGAAGAAGAAGCATTAAGAAGATAAATAAGAAGAATAGTAAGAAAAAGAAGAATAAAAAAGATTAAGAAGAAGAATAAGACTGATAAAATTATCTATGTTACTTCTGAAAAGTATATTGATTGCGTTAAGTAGATGATTATTATTTCACAAGAATTTTAAAAAAAATCTTTTGTTGGAGAATTCTATATAGATTATATAATTATAAAATATGTCACAAATTAATGTAAAAACATTGAATACAGACTAATTACATTGAAACTAGTCTGTTTTGTTTCAATTAGCATCAAATATTGAAGCATTTATACAGTGAGGCTTCTATCCCTTGACGCATTTTTACTACGAGTCTTCTATCCCTCACGATAGGCATCTATCCTACTTTTGAGAGGGTCAAAAAGACATAATTTCCTCAAAATCTATGAAACTTATGTACAAACAAAAGGGGTACCATCATAGATTAAAGATCAAAGTTACCATATGCAAAAGACATATTGCCAATAGATTATTAATTAATAAGTTATGGCTTCCTATCAAAAAGTGGGGCAGCTATCCTGGACTTACCTAATCGAATCCGGTGAAATCCTCTACATCGAAATAAACGATAGTGGTATTTCTATACTGTACAAAAAGCAAATATTTTAGTTCAACATTTAAAATATCAAGTACGTAGGTACTAGACAAATTTTAGGTGCTATGCCTGCAATTTTCCTACAGACACGTATGAATTTTGACGCTCTTAATTAACGAAGCTGTTCGTAGGAAAATTTACACAAACGCTAGTTTTAACAATCATAAAAAATAAAGGGCTACACGATGCAAATGTTATCTATTCACACTCCTACACGGTTTCACTATTTCTCCGTTTCCCTTTTGTGTTCCAGTTGTACATTTCTCCAATATAAAACGTAGGTATTCTCATAAATACTGGATATCAAAATAGAACTGAAAACATTTGAACACCGCCCTGTTTTTATTTTCCTGCCTCGTGCTCACAATCACGTACAGAATCATATTCATGATCCTTTACAATGTAACAAAATAACGAAATGAATTCCGGGTGGAGCGGGAGGGCGTGTCAGACTCTTACTGACTAAAACCCACCCGTGTTTCTTCTGTTGCCTGTGCAATGCCAGGGGGCCACGGTATCCCTTTCGGACTTTCCCGCAACCCCGGCAGGCAATGGTCTCATCGGACCCCTTCACTCGCTGACACTCTTTGAGGCGCGCGTGGAACACAACGCGCCGTCGACCCGGGCCTGGTCCTTACCGGACGGCGAGCTACCCATTGCTCACCGTCCGCAAGCCCGCGCCTACGGTGGCCGGGAATCCGTGATCGATTCCCGACGCCCGGGGCGTCTCCTCCTGCGGCGGCTAGGGGCGTGAAGGCGCGAAATTTGCCTCTCCCTCACGCGCTCCGCCTCCTCCTTTGCGAGCATTACTGCTTCGCAGAAGGAGGTGACGGCCTCCCAGATATCGAGGTCCTAAAGTGACAAAACCTAATCTTACGACCCTTCGTCTATTTTGATACCTAGACCCTTTTAGCACTTAATGTACAATTTTCCCAGGCAATGGTCTCATCGGACCCCTTCACTCGCTGACACTCTTTGAGGCGCGCGTGGAACACAACGCGCCGTCGACCCGGGCTTGGTCCTTACCGGACGGCGAGCTACCCATTGCTCACCGTCCGCAAGCCCGCGCCTGCGTCTCTCCTAAATACAGATTACTCTATGATCTAGCAAGGGAAGCAGTGATTCACCCAACGCAACAATTCATTGTAGGAACCTTCATCATCTTATTAATAACGCATACTTTTTAAGACCTTGATGTAAGTACTTCAAACCTTCATGTTCCTAAATAAAATTGTTTATTTATTTATTTAAAAGGATAATATATAAACCACTTCGAGAACACAAAGAAACTCCTAAAATTTTACAAAATATCAAAATACTGCTTTAACGTAATCACTTTAGGCCGCAATAACATCGACGTGTACAAAATACCGACCGCAAATCTAACGTTAAAACACTTTTCAGCACATGCTTAAAATAGAATTAATAAGGCAAAAATTTTCAAACGGTGGCTTATTCAGTACCGATGCGACTACGGTAGAACAATTTCCATGAAGTTTTCGTAGAAATTGTTCCACCAGTGTCGCGTAAATCTCTCAACGTCTGTCAACTTCGCACGATCGCGACGTATAATTCTTAATTTATAGTCTGCCTGAGTTCATTACCTACATCTGAAGGCGGCCTCCCTTTTCTAGATTCCGATTCAACATTAATATTTGCAACGATTGCTATTTCTGAGATGCAGACAGATTTACAAAGAAAGTATAAAAAAAAAACTACTAAAAGGATGCTCAACTGGAAATTGGAATATCTTACGGTGGGCACAGGTACATATAATTTGGAACGAAGTAAAACCAGATAGAAAAAAAAAACTAGTTAAAAAACTACGAGCAAAAGCAAAATTATCTGCATCTGTAATTCAACACCGATGCAATACCTACATTTAAATACATTATCAAACCATAACAATTTGAATGACATTTTCCTTATAAATGTTTATCAGTTACATGAGGAATTCTTACCTTCTATTGTTTGCAAAATTTGTACACAATATCACATTAAATTAATACACAAAAAAATCGTTTAGGTAAATACACCAACCGTGTAAGCTACCACACTATTTAATTCACGCTTATGCTCTACTTAATAAAGCAAATAATATAGTCATTATTACATCACAGTAAAGTCGTGTATTTTGAAGAAATTCAGGAATTTGCATTCGTCACGAATGGGTTTTTCATTTTACCAGCAGTGTCCCGAATTTACTTACGGTATTAATTATGTCACGCCATATTGTACCAATATCAACACCGTCATTGCTTTTTGCCTGAAGCATGACTAATCTATTTCTAGTTCAAAGTCATATTTTTCATTCCCTAGTCGGGTGAATTTATCATCGCAATGTGTTCACTCAATCGTTTTTCATGTTCATTCCATTCCTCCTCCATTTAAAATAAGATTAGACATTTAACTATACCTTTTTTACAGTCCGTTCAACACACAACGTTCTGGTTATAAAGTTGACCGTGTAAGTTTCATCGACACCTTCTTTTGTAAATAGATCGTTCACCTCAGAGCGTCGGGAAACAACATTACTATATTCCGTAAAAGGTTTAAAAAAAGAAGACGTTTTTCGTCAAGATGGCCGTTTGAATCATGTATGAGGTCCTTCATTAAACTGGCATATGGGGTAAACCCCCGGTTCGGTAACGGTTGCCTATGTACCTAGGTATGGGATGTCATGTGTTGTGACGTTAGTAAACAGAAAAGCGGATTCAAATCTCCGTCAGAGTTTGATCAAAATTCACAGTTTCATGCAGAACCATGAAACCGTAAAGATTCTAATTTAATATGGGAAGCCTTTTACACTAACTATAACTATACTTTAAACGTTAAAATCCGGTTCAATGTATTTTACACATTTTCCTGTATAATGATTTGTTTTGTTTCCTTTTTCTTATCCTATTTTCATTGATTATCCTCAATCGTTCAATCCGTGTGAATGCTCTATTTTAGTACTTGCATGCGAGTTAAAAAACTTTTTATTAAGTTAACAAAAAAAAAGTTAGCGTTTTGTCATCACCCAGAACTTTAGACGGGTAAGGGTAATATTTCCATCGTCAAAATGATATCTTCGAATACAGATTTTATAATTTACAGAAAAAAATAAAAAGATTCAGTCCTCAATAAAGTTATCAAACCATTGAAAAATCAGCCCTAATTCATTTACCCACAGTTTAGGCAAATAAAAAATTGCACAGCCTTGCAAAAGCTATAAATTAATATCACTAAGAAAAAAGGTACTACAATGAAAAATTTAATTGGTTCCAAATAGTTCGTTACTTAAATAACATGCAAATGAAGTTTGACGATATTATAGCTGATTGCGGTCCGACCGGCCGGCGCCCGTCCTCTTTGAATATTCATTATTATGACATTTCACTGATAATTTCCATTCTGTTTAATGTTTGAATTGAAATCTTCCATGAATGTTACTGAGATACAGTAAAGGAAATATACGATGTAACTGTAATGATACACTAACGTTCTATGAAACTCACAGACATAGTATGAGCAATAGACAAGCCACTAAATAATAATAGTAATGAGCGCAGGACACAATTATTAGATCCAGAAGTAAGAATAAATGAGACAATTTTTTTCACTTACCTATGCAAACTTTTGTCTAGCCTCAGTGGACAAAACCAACAAAATCCAACCCAACAAATCAGCTGTCACAGTACAATGTCTTTGAAAGTTTTACCCGACTAGGAGTAGGGGAATACCAAAGAAACGATGGATGGACTGTGTGAAAAAACATATCGATAGAAAGGGGATGACTATTGAGATGACGGCTAATAGAGAAGTATGGGAGAAAAATACATTTTGCGCCGACCACAAATAAATTAGAATCAGGGCAGGAAAATGATGCTGATGAGTACCAGTTTACAAGTGACTGTCAACAATGACCACAGAGTACATTTTTATATAGGGAGAATGACTATCTCTTAAGGCATAGGTACGTTGACAGCTAATCTATACCACACTCTATCTAAGATGAAACTTCTAAACAATATGACACTTGACATTTTTTTTTCTCAAAAACCTGAAACATCTTGAAATCATACAGTCAGAAAATCTATGCCTAGTAAATAGTCACATTTATTGCGGGATCCGTGGCGTTCCTAATTTTGTCGACTCTTTTACACAATTACATGTGTTGACTCTAATAACATCCTTTTGTAAACCCAGATGAAAGAATTAATGAAAATAGTTTCGCCTGAATATATGTAGATCTCATCACGTTCGACCCTTTACGAAGAGCGTTAAATAAATAGAAAAATACTTTTTTAAACGCAACTTCAGATACAGACTTTCATTTATTTGCAGAAAACTGAGTAAATACAAAATATAATATGTTGGTCTGCTCAAACATATATGTAGGGTGATTGCGCCGGTTGGCGACCAGTTAGTTGAGTTCCTAACTTTGGACGAATCAAACTATACGCCAATTACACGCAAAGTAGTTGCTGACAATGTAAATTGGTTCTAAATATAGTCTAGTTGTGAAATAAAATATAAAATATCATTCTTCCATTCATAAATTATGAAAAATTATGGAAAAAGTGCAAAAATAGCCGAAGTGCTAGTTAACGACCACTTATTTCGGTTGGCGACCACTAGTACGCTAGATTACGACCACTGTTAAAAAACATAAAAATAAAGTAATAAAACCACTTTTATGGATAAAAAAATATTATTTATTTTTCACTTTAGATCAAACATCTAATAATCATCAACACAAATAGTATTTAATCATCAGATTTACCTTTTTTTATTAAATTAATCAAATAAAATAAATCTTTTTCGTTGCGCGATTTAACCTGGTACAAATTTCGATATCCCTTTGGAGTTAAAAATTCATCAAGTTTTAGGGCATAGAGAAGTCACTTTGTCCTGTTCCACACCAATTTGTCCTGGACGATCTTCTTTGAAGGGATTCTTTGATACATGGTTAATGACAAAAAAAAAATTGACAGTATTCAGAAGCTTCTGCTTCTTAATTGGGAATCCGCACTTGGCAACGGGCAAGCGGGCGGAGTTCCAGTCATGAGAGCTAGTCTAGTCTCTTTAACTCTGTCATCCATGAAGGTATAACGCCCGAGGCGTGGGGAGCAGAGGTGCGATGGTTCTGTTCTTCAAAAAAGGTGACAAAACCTTGCTAAAGTACTATAGACCCATCTCACTTCTGAGCCACGAATACAAGCTGTTCTCGAGAATCGTCACGAACCCTCTCACCAGGAGACTTGACGACCCAGCACAAGCCGGAATTCGAAAAGGCTTTAGTTCCGTAGACCACATCCATACTGTTCGGCAAATTGTACTGAGAAAGTACTGCAAAGATCGAGGAGTATAATCAGCTACTGTGTTTGGCATTTGTGGACTACGATAAAGCATTCGACACCATCGAAATATGGGCAATTCTGGTCTCTCTGCAACGTTGTTGAATTGACTGGCGCCATATCGAAGTGTTGAGATGCTCGTATGACACTGCCACAATGACTGTTCAGAACCAGGATGAGAAAACGAGGGGCCCATCCAACTGCTCAGAGGAGCGAGACAGGGGGATGTGACATCTCTGAAACTATTTACCAATGCTCCAAGTCTTTTTCTTCCTTTTAGGGACTTGCTTCCGAAGGCATCATCTTGAAAAAAACTACATAAACTAAATCAAATAATCACATGTGCTCGAATACTGAACATACTTAAGCTAAACTTTAGTTTGCGGCCATCGTTCTTTTCGTACTAAATCTTGGTGGTCGCAAACTAGTATCGTACTTTTCTAACTGTATCACATAGCGACCACCTTTTAGGACCAATATTTGTGGATAAATTAAATAAGTTTTATCAAAAAACATGGTCGTTTACTGAAGAATTGCATGTTTAGGCTTTTACAACACCAAAACCCTAAATAGTGTAACCATAAATAAAACATTGAGAACATAATAAGCAAAACAAAATAAAACTGTGTGAGTCAGAATACGACCACCTGGTCGCTTTCTAACGTATTATTAAAATATGCATTTCAGTAACCGACCACTGGGTTTGAGTTTAATATATGGTAAAAATTTACTTAAATGCAATTAAATAATTGAAATCAATACATAATTGAAGTACCCACGTTTCTAATTTGAGTAAAAAACTTAAAATAAGTAGCAAAACTTAGCTTGGAACGCCGCGCGCCTTGCTAATTTTTTGCTCTTGCGCAGCACATTCACACACCACTGAATCAACACGAGAATTTAGCGTAATTTTTCTTTATTTTGGGTCAAGCGGTTCGTATAAAATTTAGTAAATTCTTATTATGTAACTATTCAAATAATATTTAAGACATACTGTTTATTGTTATGTCCTAAAGAAAGGTTATTATCTTTAATTAAAGCAACCTAGTCAGACAAGTGGTCGGTTACCGGAGGTGGTCGCGAAACCGGCGCACTGACCCTATAAAGTTATCTTTTTCTTTCATCCGTCGGGTGTGTTAACTTTCTGCTAGGGGCAGCTCTCCCAAATCTCGGCTTCGTCTATAAATCTGCAAACATTGCTATAATATAACCTCTCCTTGCACAGCAAACACATTCTTCGACGTTATTAAAGTTCCTTTACAAACAACATTGAGGAATTTACATTTTATATACCAGTACCTATTACGTACGTACTGCTATTGTAACCCTGTGTACACTGTAAGCAAACGTGAAGCTAGCATTTTATGTCCCTTGCTCCATTACTAACGACTTTGATGGTCCCATTGTATACGTTGACGGCAATGAATGTAATCCTAGACGTTGGACACGTGACCTGGCTATTGTGATAGAAGAGACGGGTAACTGGCCACTAAAGAATGCCTGTCATGCAATACTTTACAGTACATACTAATTCCATGGATGCATAATAAAAAGAAACATATCGTGAATCTGACAGAACTTCAAACATGGAACAAATGTTGATTTTAGAGAGAAACGACTTTGTTTTCACAATTTTGTAGATACAATACCCAAAATAGGTGAACACTTTGGATATGAGTTCTGTTTGCAACAGAGATGACCTCCATAATTTGTTTAGAACAGCTTACCTTCTTTGTGAAGGTAAACGAACTGCAAATGGTATCAACATGAGATGCGTAGTCTTATTCCGTAGATATTAAACACAGGAATAGCAACAGGTCAAATCTATCATAGAGAAATTGATGGCATTAAATATGCAAACATTGAAAGGAAAAGCTTTCGAAGCAAAAGGTGCTTAATCTGTATTTAGATTTCGGATATGATTATAAAGTCAGATCAAGTGGTTGTTTATCGATGAAAAACCTTTCAGGCTGCTGCTTGGTCGAAAGGCGCTATCTCAATCGGAGTAAGTTTTGAGAAAATTTACTTTTTGTAAATTGTAATTTAAGGAAACTTAGGATATAAAAAAAACTTTTGAGTGGTTTTTTATGTTTTAAGTTAGATAGCGCTATTTAGCTTATATCTTCAGATGCGAAATTGTTATAGCTATTGAATGGTATAAAAAAAAACCAAAAGGCCGTATCTCAGAGCTGACTTGACTGGTAGAGTTGACTGGTAGAGAATGCCTAGGGCATTAAGTCTGCCTTTGTACTTTTTTTTGAGTGTGAAAGGTTTAATTAAATAAAAAAATAAATAGCGCCTTTCGGCTTAGCAGGGCAGCAGGGGTCACCGCCTCCTCCTTCTGCGAAGCAGTAATGCTCGCGAAGAAGGACGCTGAACGCGTGAGGGAGAGGCAAAATTCACGCCCTCACGCCCCTAGCCGCCCCAGGAGGAGACGCCCTGGGCTTCGGGAATCGCAGGCCGATTCCCGGCCACCGCACCGTAGCTAACTATATTTTAATCGAATAAGCAATTTTTCTATATTTTTTATTTTCAATTCCTAACAAACTTTCATCTTTAATACGTTAACATTAAGTACTGAAGTTTAAATTATAAGCTTCCAGCACGCGTAGCATGACAACCATAGAAACGGGTTTTCTACGGGTTTTGTCGACGAAAGAATAGACAAAATGAGATTGTGTCTGTTTATTTGTCATTTTGTCTATTCTTCCGTCGACAAAACCCGTTTTTATTGTGGTCAAGCTAAGCGTGCAGTAAAAATGTTTACCATCCGTGTAATATTATTTTCAGAACGATTTTTTTCTTCTCATTGCACATTTTCAGCTTGCAAATAGGTACTTCGTTCTTAAAAGTATTTGACCATTTCTAGATACTTAATGGTTAATTATTTCTTGTTAATGTAATTTAATAACAGTTGCTCCATCAATGGTTGATGAGACCATAACATTAAAATTATAAAAACTATTAGTACTTTTAAATATTTTGTTTTATTATAACTTGATATTTAAAATAATATTATCTTAACAGTTATTTTCCGATCATTTGGAAAAAGAAAATGAATAATGATTCGGTGCCTACCATACCATGATTTTTAGCAACAAATTATTCTTTAAAAAAAAACTATTGTGACAAAAAGAGAGAGAAATAAATTTTATTTTATTTTATTTATTGACAACATAGGAAATAAGACAAATCATCAAAGTTTGTTAAAATAAAAAAAAGTTGAAGTAGCCGTGGGCCCCAAACTAGGCACAGCCTGTATCTTGGTAGCCCAATATCAGCGGTAAAGGCAGATTGCATTCGACAGTTCAGTGTGACACAGCACAGCAAGACACAAGTTATAATTCATTATGAGAATAGTGATTATACAATTATTCAAAAATGAGATAAATAAAATTAAAATGGTATAATATTAAAATCTGATAATTAAAATAAAAAATAAAATAAAATTCGTAACATTGGTGGACGAATAACCTGCAATACCGTAGATCCACGGGATTGTCGGGTACAGCAAAGCTCAGTGTAGTAGGAGTTACAGTACAGTACCTACATGACAAAGTGGGACTACTGTTTTAAAACTAACTACATTTGTTACTTTCCGCCAACTTGGTACCACGTTGCTAAACTATAAACGTAAATAAGTTTTTAGCCCACGTTTGCACGGACCTAAAAATATCGCTGTGGGATTTTATCGCGCACTGGATTTTCAACTCTCGGTGTTGAGACGACCGTTGAGAATCCAACGCGTTGGGACGCACTCTCAACCCAGCGCGTTGAAAAAACACACTGTTGGATTTTCAACTCTCGGCGCTAAACAGAGCGTTGAAAATCCTGTGCAAGAAAAAAAATCGCCGCGATTTTATTACTTTTGTGAGTTCTCAGTAGTTTATTATCTTTCCAACTGTTAGGTGGATATCATTATGCTCCATAGATATTGTTATTTAATTTCAATTTAGATTGATATTTATAAAGGACTAGCCGTTGCCCGCGACTTCGTTTGCGATCCAGGATGAAAAATAGCTAATATCCTTACCCAGGTCATGGTCTATCTGTATGCCAAATTTCCTCCAAATCCAGCCGTTTTTGCGTGATACAGTATCAAACAAACAAAAAAACTCACTATCGTAATTATAATATTATACATATTTGCGATAGGATCCTTTTACTGCTGTATTGTCAAACCATGCAAGGGAATTCATAGCCAGATAGTTAAACATGGTTTTAAGAGCGTTGATACTGAAAGAGGGCAACTTCGCAAATAGCTGTCAAATATTTCGCTGTTTTGATTAATTTGGCAATAATACTGTATGGAAATAAGAAATATGGCTAAGTAGTGAACTAGAATATTAATCATGATGATACAGACCGAGAGAGTTGCAAAGATGCTTACCCCTTAAAAGACAAAAAAAAAAAAATGGTAACAATAATAATACCAAATTATTTCTCATTCACAGTCATCACATTTATTACCCCTCAATCATTTGGTTTTAATACAAACCAATAAGAAATAACACAAAAAGCAATTAGTACAATTGCGGATGTCGGTATTGGCATGTGATCAATAATGTATCCGTTATAATATTCAGAATGTTGTTGGCGCCACAAATAATTGATATTTGTTAGGCCTTTGTTCAAGCTTTTCGTTTGTATTTTAGCACAGATTTCAAATGTACGCGTAATGTTAATCATGCAAATAATACATAAATTATACACAAACCCTAAATATTTGAAATTAAAATTTTCGTCAAAACAACAAAACCTTCGAAATACTATTAGGGGTTAAAGTATTAAATTGCCGATTTGTACTGAAAAATTGAAATTAGTTTTTTTTTTTTTTAATTTAACATATTTACTTAATCAAAATAATTACCATTATTAACTATACATTGCTGACATCTAATAGGAAGGTCATTTATGCCTTTGCGATAGAACTCTCGTAATCTAGATTAGCCAAACTGTGTGAAAGAATTTTGTACTGCCTCCTGAGAAGAAAACTTTTTATCACGTAGAAAATTGTCCAAATCACGAAAAAAATGGTAGTCCGTTGGAGCAAGGTCTAGCGAATACGGGGTGACGAATGGTTTCTAATTGCAGTTCCTGTAGAGTTAAAACGGTGTCTTGTGCTGTATGAGGTCTCGCGTTATCATGGAGCAATAATGGTGAAGATCGATTCATGAGTCGGGGCTGTTTCACTGCTAGTTTTGCTATCATTTGTTCGGAGTTCGGCACAGTAGACATCTGCCGTTATTGCTTGACCAGATCGGAGAAAGCTATAGTGAATAACACCATGCTGAGACCACCACACAGTTACCATTACCTTTTTATTGGTAAGCTTTGCTTTAGGACACTGTTGCGGCGTTTGACCTGGGGTCGGAGGGTTATCGTAAAGAATCCGCTTTTCATCACAATTCGATCCAATATTCCTTCATTTCTGTGTCGATTCAACAAGGCAAAGGCAACACCAGTTTCACAACGCGTTTCTTTCTGCAGATCAGTCAAATCATGAAGCACCCATTTCTCATATATTTTTATTTTATTGATTTGACGCAAATGAGTCAATATTGTTGGTATGGTACCGTTAAACCATGCCGCTAATTCCTGGGTAGTTTGGCTCGGATCGGCTTCCTCCATATCTTTCAATTCATTGTTATTCACCTGTGTGGGCGGTCTTCACGTGGTTCGTTCTTTAAATCAAAGTTTCCATCACGAAATCGTTTAAACCAAAATCGCACTTCATTAGCAGTCCTCTCTCCAAACGCAACATTGATATTGCGAGCTGTTTCTGCCGCGTTAGTTCCGCGTCGGAACTCTTATTCAAAAATAACTCGATTTTCGAAGTATCCATCTTTCTTGTCTAAGCTGACAAAAAAAACAACTGAGAGTCGATAATGCACATTTTTAAAAAGAAGAACTTCATTTGTACCATGTGAAAAAATATTCACTCAAAAATCTCAAACCATGAAGGTTCTATGTCAATTCTAAGTATCTATTACAATAAAACGGCAATTTCATACTAATAAATTAATAACATTTGTATTTCCATTGTTCAAGTCATCCGTAGTTAAATGAATGTAAATGTTAGTAAAAATCTAGTCATTTTATACGTGCTTATAGGTACAACATGAAATAACAATGGTGCATAACAACGCCGCTGTAGCCTGCAGACAATGAGGAAGAGTTGGCTTTGCCAACGGATCTCTGTAAATGGCATATATATATATTCAGAACTAGTTTATAAAAAAAAAATAACAGATCTAGTGCATTACACGACCTTCGAGGTACATTGAAAATCAACTCAACAAAATAAAAAACGCATTACATTTATATATTATTTATTTAAAACACAAACAGCTTAAAAACTCCAATCAATAATTTATAGAGACAAAAGATATGGTTGACATTATGTCCAAAGTACTAATACATATACCTTTTTCCCAAACATGCTTGGAAATTCGAACATTATTTTGACGACCTTCTTCGAGATACATCGAAATTGTGGTACTGGTCGAATAAATGCGAGCGCCCGGCCTGCAATTTTTGTATTAAAATGCATAATTATGTCGTGTATAGCGGCCAAATAAATTACTATGAAAACTCATATCGAACGAACTTTTTACTTCAACACATGGCAACCAAGGAGGCTAACAAACATTTTATTTAAATTTATCTTATTTATCTATCAAACTATAAAAGTTATTATATAGCAATTTTTATCAGCTTTCTTTGAAACTATAGTAAATTATACACTAGTAACATTTTTAAAACTAAAAAAGATAAAACAATTAAAATTTACCATTTTTAGCTTAGTGTCATAAAACTCAATTAACATTTTCAAGTATATTTTACATGTTATTTATTTTTGAATAACTGGTTTTGCCTCCTCGGGCTTTGCTTACAGCTTCGAGTCGATTTGGCATACTGAACATGAGGTTTCGGAGCCGATGTTGGGGAAAATTCTCCCATTTTGCTATCAGGGCCTGTTTTAGTGCCCTGAGGGTGGTAGGTGGTGGTCTGCGGCTTCTGACTAACCTCCCTAGCTCATCCCAGGCGTGCTCAGTCGGGTTGAGATCAGGACTTCTTGATGGCCAAGCCAACACGCTGATACCAACCTCCTGAATATACTCTTGCACGACCCGAGCCGTGTGTGGCCGGCCTTTATCATGCATCAGCATCGATCCATCACCCATATTTACTAAAAAACGGCCCTGCATACTCATTGAGAATCTCCTGGGCATATCTTTTCCCAGTCAGAGTGCCATTTTCTATGGCCATTAACTCTGTGCGACGTTCTGAAGATGCCAGCCCATACATGTACACTGCCTCCACCGTACTGGACTCTTTCTGAGAAGCAGGCTTGAAGGTATCGCTCACCAGGTCCCCTGTAGACACTTCGCCTTCCATCAGAAGTGTAAAGTGAGAATCGAGACTCATCTGTAAACAAAATTCTTGACCATTCTTCTTGATCCCACTGTATGTGTTCACGGGCGTATCACAGTCTTGCATCTCGATGCTCTCTCTCTTGAGTTTGGGGCTACTTGCTGGTCTTCGGGGTTTCAGGTATGCTTCAGCCAGTCTTATTCTTACTGTACTGTCACTAATGTAGTCCCTTCGGGTCTAGGCACTAGTACACCTGGGTCTGCCATTACCAGGTTTCCTCAAATGGTTTCCAGTCTGTTCGTACCTTCGCTTCACCTTCTGGACCGTTCATAACGTCACACCCGTCATTCTTGCAGTACGACGCATACTGATGCCTAGTTCTAGAAAAGTCATGATCCTAGCACATTCTTCAGGTGAAAGAGGCATGATAAATAAGTTTATGTGCTGTTGTCTAACTTAGCTTTTGTAATAAGACTCATCGATCAAGAAAAAAGTTGAAAACAAAAATAGTTGTAAATGTAAAAATTGTAATTCGAAAAGGATTATGTTTGATTTTAAGGTTTTTTTCAGACATTTCTTAAAATAAGGTTACCGACGATGAAGTTTTAATGTACAACATTAAATTCATTTTCGACTACTTTTGGTTTCGAAACTATATCTTGTGTACTTAAAAGGTTATTGCAATTTTAAAAGTGTGATATTTAGTTTTGCAGGCCAGTGTATTTTTAAGCGTTTCTAGCCTATGTCAATATACGGCTATTTGGCTTCATAAAATCGACATGCTGCCAAATCTCTTAGTAATTTAAGGAAAAATTTAGATATAAAAAACAAGTTAGTGGTTTTTTTATGTTTTGATAGCGCTATCTGGCTTATACCATTCGATGCGAAATTGTTATAGCTAATTGAATGGTATAAAAATAACTAAAAGGCCGTATCTCAGAGATAGCGCCCTTCGGCTTAGCAGGGCAGTATAGATAGATAATTATTCTATTTGAACAAATAGGTAGGTACGTGTTTTATTTTACTAGCTAAGAGCATGATGATCCTAGTGTACAAAGTTTATCAAATCATAAAAAATATCTTATTGTGATAAGTGCTGAAGCTTAGAAAGTTCTTATTAATATTAAAAATGAAAAACTTTGAGAAGTTGACTCTTAAAACCAGTTAGAAGAATTTAGACACTCAACTAGACTACCGTAAGTCCTGCATGAACGGTGGAGAACTTCTTATCCCGTCAGGTATATGAAGAAGTAAGGAAATACTAGTATTCAACTTCATCCGGTAAGACAGGAAGGTGACACCAACATAGTCATAGCCAGATGATGAGGTACACTATGCACGTCAAGAGCGCCTTCGGCAGAATTAATAAAATAAAATAGACTTAGGCATTTGAAAATGATAATAATAGTGGTTCAGAATTCATTGACTGCTTTATTATCAATACGGTGACCAGATTCCTCCATTGACTTTAATCGCCTGCCATCATGATTGATTAAATGACGTCCACACCAAAATGTTACGTGTAAGTTCGGCAGGTATGTGTATTTTTTACACATATCTTATGCTTCATCAACGTCCAAGCACTTTTAATCAGGTCAGCATAGACTGTGAGGGCCAGTCTAAGAACCTCGATGATTTCCCGGCCATGATTTTTAATGAGTCTCGGTAAGGAACGGTTTCTTGATGATGCTTCTGAATTTATTAATTCTGCATTGCCATCAGCTTCCACTAACCATTTCACGCTAGTATCTTGAGACATATTAGGACTCCTTTTCACTAAAAAATCCTGGCTATAACGAATAGGTAACCGTAGTTTATGTTATAATGTTGTATGTTGCCTTTTTTTCGGTTGGTTATCGACTTATTTAGCTTCTATATATCGTTTTATCTACTTTTATATTTTATTTTATTTTATTTGGGAAAACAGACAATCGTACATTTTATAATACATCTAGATCTACAGTATGCTACGAGTATATGTGAATGTACAATCCACTACGTTTCCAAAGGTTACTAAGCTAGTAACATTTGGAAACGTAAAAAAAATATAGATATGGTAAAATTACTTAAAATCAATATTTGACAACCATACAATCATTTCGTAAACTAAATATAAATATATAAATCAAATAATTGATGGATACTTAAATAATTTAAAAAATTGAGCAAGGCGCTTAATTAGTTGTTTTTTTAATTAAGGTTTCGATAGCTTCGTCATAAATGTCTTATACTTTTTCAAAATCTTTACAGCTAGATCTCGCGATATTTTAAATCCTTTTGGATGTGACTACATGTACACCATGATATGATGAGATACTCATAGCGGGAAAAGATCTTTTTCTGAAAACCACTGAACGAACGGACTCTGTCACTAAGAATTCTAGGGAATGAGTCCCTCTACTTGCTACAATAATTTATTAAATTTATTCCGGTCACACTCTTGTGTATGAAGAAGTTTTTCTAGGAAATGAGTAAAATCGTGGGCAAACGCCAGTTCCATCGTAATCTTTCTCTCAAAATATCGATAATATAAAACCGCTGAAACAGACAACGCTCAGTCTAATCCGGTGGATTTACAAACAAGGAGAAGAGGATTTTTGAAAATTCACCTCCTAAGGGGTTAAATAGGGGATTAGGGAAAGTTTTTATGGAAGTTCATCATTTTCACCGATAGGAAATCCCACGGGGCACACGGCTTGGCAATGTATAACTTACCAATTTTGTCAACGAACGCTTTCCACAAAAGGGGCACGAATACATTTTCAATAATATTGATGGTTATACAGTTATACATAATGTATACTGTAAACATTTCCCAAAATTCTAAAATTGTACATTAAGTGCTAAAAGGGTCTAGGTATCAAAATAGACGAAGGGTCGTAAGATTAGGTTTTGTCACTTTAGGACCTCGATATCAAATACAGTTTTAAACATTGACCCGTCTGTTTATGTCGGCTATTTCATTGAGGTGACTAAGTATTACTTTACAGACATTAGACAGGCCTTTTATAAAGTTGACCAAGTCCATTTTTTATTTTAAAAAGTTTGCTTGATCGATTATACTACTTAAAGCCAGGAGATGATGAAGTTCAGATCTTCTCCTATATTTTCAAATGTGTAAACTTTCTTGAATGTTAAGTAATTAATCCTTATTAAATCTATTTTGTGTGTTTCACAAGGTTCCGACTTCGGACCACTATTTTATAGTCTCATTTTTGTTTTATGTCGCTTTGATTAAATTTATAGTAGAATCATAATGTTGTCGAGTAGTTACAAACTAATTTGTTTAAAAAACGCTTGTCCTGAAAAATCATCGATTTATTCAAGTGTAGATCAAAACCAAGTCTGACATGGAGATATAAAAGTAACATACAATCCTATCAACTAACAAGTACTAGTTTGTAACAACAGATTAGCCTGTTCAGTTATTATCTATTTTCCATTATTCATAAAACACTTTACATGTATAAACCATTATCATAATAAATACGATATGTTTGCGAATATACAATATACATACTGATTATTAAATAGATAATGTATACTGCCCGATTGGTTTTTAGGTAATTGTGACTACTTTATTTAAAGACCTGGGTTCAATTTCTGAAGTGCGTGGATTATGTTTCGTGTTAAAATAGGAATAGATTCGCCAACACCAGCAGACAATAGGAACCAAAATGAAGCCATTTTATACAAATGACATGAAATATTCAGACCCGGAAGTGAGAATGGTAAACTCGGACCGCATACGGACGGAAACGTCGCCGCTACACCTTGCCAAAAGCGATAATTTAGCTCATTAAAGACACTTCAAATTGTAGCACTAAAAATAGTAGAAAAAAATAATTTAAAAAGTGCTGATTCGTGTCTTCAAAACTTTTACAAAACAAAACATGTATGTGTCGGCAAAACGTAACAAATCAGCTGTTATATTTTGCCGACCATAATAATAAAAAATTAAAAAAATAAGTTTATTAACACAAAAACCTTAATACACAAAGCTCATACAATATACACATAGAAACATTAAACTTTGGGAAACAACCGCCAATGTGCGCTTATAATTTCTAAAGTGACGATATTATCGTGGAACTCCACGTCCACCATGCTGTGCTATGACCTGAACTTAACTTTTCCCGCAGCTTCGCCCGCGTGGATGTCGGAAAATATCCCACGGTAACGTATTACAGGGATTAAAAATACCCTATGTGTTAATCCAAGTTATAAACAATGACAATATTTTAACCACGTATTCTAACCATGATACTTTTTCATTTAGTTGCCAACAATATCGAGAAAAAACATAATAATATATTAAACTTACCTAAATTGAAATATAATTTTTCCTTTTTTATAAACAACCTAAAAATATATTTTTTTTTATTAGCTTGTTTATTTAAAAAATAATTGAAAAAGATTTGAATAAAGAAGTATCATGGTTACAATATTACCAATGAATTAAATTTCATCCTGTAGGTTTCATTAAACATACAATCTCCTACGTAACATAGCTGTAGTTTGAAGTTAACTTCGCTGCGATGATTAGTCTGATAGAGTAAGTTTCATATCAGTCTGATAAAATTGTTTGTAAAGCTCTCGTGACCACATAGTGAATCTTTAATCTTTTTAATATCAATATTTTTTATTCTATTTATTTATTTGGTGCCAAATAAATAAAATTAAAAATTAAAGGGGATCCAAAAACGATTAAAAAAAGAAACTCGTTTTTTGTCAAATGGCCATTTCATTTGACTAGTGAATCTTGGCAGTTGTCGTCCTACTGATAAGCGATCGAGAATAATGATCTCTTTGCTACATGCATGATGTGTTAATCACCTTGTAGGGGTGCTACACATCTGTTTGGATCGGCATGATTCAGCACAGCCGGGCGGCCTAATCGAATATACAGAAATACATAATGTATCAGAAATGTGTGGCAATATTTAAAGGTACACCTTCTAACTGAACAACTTTTTATATGAGACCAAAGTCGAAATCGCGAAAAATGCTGTATATTTTGCCACCCAGCTATACCGATCCGTACGTATAAAAAAAAATAAGTACTATGTGACACATTACACATGAATACAGGCAACTTGGATTTAAAGAGCGCCGTTACATGCACGTAGTTTAGACTACGTAATGTCTCCAAGCACCATTAAATGGACCGTCTCGCTTCACTTCCTACATTTGTATGAACAGATAAACACCTGATGCACTCCGTATTATTTTCCCCTTTACCTCATAGGTAAAATAAGGAAGACATAACGGTTCAAACTAAGTTTAGACCACAAAATCTACTTATTACAATCATGTCTATTTTAGACGACAAGCGATGTGACCGGATTTGGTACCGTGTGCAAAGTTACCTTTTAAATGTCACCTTAACCTGCCCTGAAAATGATTACAGTATGTAGGGCCCCTTAAAAAGTAAGTTCAATGTAAGCCGAATAAAAGGTACCTGACAGAAGAGAACGATACAAACATTACTGCTTTTTAATATGATTGAAATAGGTAGTAAAATTATTCAAGGTCAAATTAAATTAGCTAGCAAAACTCCCAAGACGTGATGGGTATCGATATCTAAATACTACAATAAAATAAAATAAACGATTATATTTTTTGAGGGCAATGACCGCTTGTAGTATGATTTGGGAAAAACAGTTTTTTCTCATCACGTCTGAAAAAATTACACCAAAAAACTGATATACCAAGTAACTATAACATACCGAAAAAAATATCATCAATAAACTTTTATTTGTTTTATCATGTTATTATGAGATCATGCTAATAAGAGAGATATCTGTCTAATATGAGATCTACATATTTATGAAAATCCTCCGGAATAAAATTGATTGGTTTAGCTTGCCTCCAATGAGAATTGGTTTTGCCCTAGGCTAAAAAAACATAGGGAAATGTCAGCTAGATTGGAATCCGACCCTACAACAAAAATAACCTTTGAAAATAGAGACAAAATATTTTATTGTCGAGTTTTGTGTGTGTATGCCTATGGATTAATTGCCTTTTGACAAAGCCATAAGACCTATAGGTCTACAAGTCCTACGCGATACATCGAAGCAGTAAAAAACACAATCGTAATAGAAATTACATTGAATCGTGACCCGCCGTCCACGCTCTAAAGCGTGACTCGGAAAAAGTCAACTGTTCACGCATCAATCATAATAAAGGATGAGTAAACTGCCGAGTGCCGTCTTGAATTATTCAATACTATTGCAACTTAAATCTATTACAGTGGACAATAATTGACTGTTCTACTAAATCATTCGTTTTTATTGGAACACGTGTACAAATATTGGACTACGATACTATTTTATTTTTAGTTTTGGTATTTGCATATTTTAAGATGGTCGTCCAGCTAGCTACCTAAATATTTTGAATATTTACTACTATCCCTACGCTAGGTTATTGCGTACAGGCAATTTTAGATTGAGACATTTCTCTTAGACGTAAATCAGATATATTTACTGCAACTATGTATAGGTATGAACTGCCCTTTGGACTGTAGACTGGCTTCTAACAATCCACCAACATTTGATTTTAGAATATTTGGATAGTGCAACAAGAATATATAGGTACCTGACATGACGTAAAATGGTTTCTATTCTGCAACATGAACATCTAACCTCATTTAGAGGAGATTATTGACGTCTTCAACCTACTCGAAATGTGTGTTGCACCTCATTCAACACGTCTGTGTAGGTGTACAAACAGTTTTACCTGAGAAAGGAAGCTTTACTGAGTAAATAAGGTGATTGTACTGTCTTGAATAGCTAGAGAAACATGGAGGACGCACGACGCATTTGAAGAAAATATACTATCAGGCAATTTCTCAGGTATTTCTTTAATTGTACAAGACACCGCATTTACTGAAAGGCCACCAAATAGTTACCTAATTATCACAGAACTCATCCATAAATGTCCAATAGTGTCCGTAGGTAATCCAAAGCCCGCTACTAAACATTCATAGGCTTGGCAGACGGATTGATGATCGCTCACGATACTCAATACGACTAGGTGTATTATTAGTAACATATAAACAACACCATGCCATCGATCGACACTACGCCCTCTTACAAAAGAGGACGCCACCCGGAATGGAACCGGAAAGCCGAAAACGAAATAAATGGAGATTTTCCTGTCCTTTCTTTAACCCAGTCATTAATTCAGACTCACGTGAACAAATATGTTTTAGTAATATATGCACAAAATTTTAATTTACCGCTGGCCCCATCACTGAAGGAAACATGCGAGGAAATTTGCACGTTTTGAATTAAAATTCTAGACGTACCTATATATTATATTGCTTTATGAAGCTTCACCTGTCGAGGAACGACCGCCATGTTTACACCTTTCTATTTATTGCCGGCAGCGACATGACATGAATCGCATGAAAAATCCTGACAATTCAATTCGTATTTGTAAAGTTAATATACGTGTTTATGTAATATCGAAACGTATCTTGTATTATGGGAAAACTCTGAAGTACTTTCGACGTATTTCAAAGATGGAGGGTATCAAGGCCCAGTGTTCGATTTCGAGAAGGGGAAACGTTTAATTGGATTTATTGTCAGAAATAATCCCTCTATATTACAGAGTATAAGCTGCTTTCGACACGCGAAGATAGGTCGCTCCAGTGGGAATTGTACTCTGTGGTCGATAAATTGTGGATATACGGATGTAGGCCAGAACCTATTCGCCTGCCCACGCCTTCTGAATATAAATGCGTAACGTTAATTTCTAACAACTTAACACATACGAGTATGCGCCGTGCGATTGTTGGAAAATATTTTTTCATCCCCTCTCTATTTCAATTTGTGATGGCACATAGCCTACGTCCAGAATATATTTTACTATGACATGTACGATCGAAGAACTTCATATGTGAGCAGTTTGAAAACAAAATCCCATGAACACGATGACCACATCTGTTACCGCCCCGGTTCTATAGCGGCCGAGCGCTGCAAGCAGAAATAGTCATTACGGTGTATAAGACTTGAACTTCTTCGATGGTATAACTGCGCCCTGCATAATTGCGTAACAGATTATCAATCACTGAATGATTTTGAAGGATATTCCTAATCCATTGCTTCATATGTTCGAAAAAGTTGTCTGCTCATCAAAGTAAATAACGAAATGAATATAGTTGAACTGTCACAATGAAAGCCATAGCTGCTGTAAGTATGCCACGCCATTACCCGATGTTGTCTGCTAATATTAGTAGACAACATCGGGGGAGGTCGTGACAAAGTAATAACTGCCGCACGGATCGATCCATCAAGTTAAGCTATGCTTGCCGGGGTTGGTCTGTGGATGGGTGACCATCTTTACATACCGAGACTCCTCCGTGCCTCGGAAAGCACGTTAAGCCGTTGGTCCCGGCTGTCATTCGTGGATCTTTGACAGTCGTTACGGGTCGTCAGAAGCCAAAAAATCTGACAACCAGTCTTACCAAGGGGTATCGTATTACCCAGTTACTGGGTTGTGGAGGTCAGATAGGCAGTCGCTCCATGTAAAATACAGGTATTCAGCTGCATCCGGTTAGACTGGAAGCCGACCCCAATATAGTTGGGAAAAGGTTAGGCAGATTGAACATCGGGGGAGGTCGTGCAGTCATCGCCAATCCTCTGCCAAGCGTGAGGCTGGCAGATGGCTGGTATAGTGGCTGTTAGACGCTGGATGAGAGTTACCGAGGGTCGTGTGAAATGGCCTACGATTGGCGAGACCTTATATCCAGCAGTGAACTGCTTTGGACTGATGATAATCATACATTAATGATATTTACATTTTTAAAATCATGTGGATACATGACGAAGTCTAAATTATTCTTGAACCAGTGGACGATGAACTTTATAATGCTAATACCAACAGCAACATTACATTTATTTTAATGGCGCTAATGGATACATAATTTAAATAATATATTATTAATATTGACTAACTTAATCATTACTAATCATACACCTGGCGCTAACCGGTTAATAAATAAAGTCGGGCGACTGAGGTCAACATGACGACAAAATACGACGTTTATTTATTGTATATATAACAATACATTGTTATTAAAATGTCTAGATACTTCATTGTTAAATAACTCGTAAAATACTTTAAAAATATCTGGCTCATGTAACAAGAATTAATAATGGATACAGGTTGCAAAAACCGTGCAAAATAAATTTTTGACAATGTTGTGGGTAGCCAGGCATCCTGTTATATTCGTATCGGCCGAAGTTATGGACGCTTCCCTCTCCGTCGCCCACATGGTATGTGCGTAAGTGAGACGGAGAACGAAACGCCCGTAACTTCGGACGAAACTATAACTATACTCGATCAATCACAATCTGAATCATTTTGAAAGATATCGCTTGCATTAATCCTTTGCTTTTTATCCATTCCAGAACAGAACCTTTGAGCAGAAACCGCAGCATTACATAACATAACATCTCGCCTGTAATCCCCGAAGGGTTAGGCAGAGGTGTACCTATACAGTGTGCACCAATTTTTCACCAGTTTTGTTTAAGTCCCTTGTAATAGGGGCGAGCCTATGGGTGTGTAATGTTTGGTATAATAACAGATAGTCTAATTTCATTTGACATAACTTTCATATGATATAATTTTCATATGCTATAGGTAAATTATTTAATTTTCACATAAAAACATTTAACCTAATTTCATATGATCTAATGTTATATTTGATATAATTTTCATTTACTCTAATTTCATTTAGTATATCGTTCATTTCATATAATTTTCAAATTGTAAGATGCTCTTTTTATATAATATTCATTTGACCTAACTTTCATATTAACTAATTTTCTAAGGTAACGCATCATTCTTGAGAAAAACCAATTATATTGTAACCTAACCTCAAAACAATAAAGTTGCTTCTGCATCGTCTCCGGCGCTGCGGGAAGTGCAACCCCTTCGCACTTACGTAACAAAGGATAGGAACCCATGCTCACCTCCACAGCTTCGGCTTGCTGGTCGCCTCCGGCGAGCAGCCTCGGCCGCTACGGCTCGCACGGGTGCCTATGCTTTGTTACAGCGGGCGGGGGTTGCTCTCCCTCCGCGCCTCCGGTTTTTATATACACTCTAGGGGTAGGAGCCACAAAACTACGTAAAGTCGGAGTGGCCCAATTCGGTTTTGGAGCAGATTCAACCTATTAACAAATTATATTAAACGTTACTTATAAATTTTGAATATTATAGCAACTGAATATTATATAAATTGAATATTATTTCAAATGTGCATTATATAAACTGTTCATTATACCATATGAAATTAGGTAAAATGTAATTATATCAATAATTCATTATATCATTTGATCGTTATATTTAAAAAAAAATATATTAAATGAAATTAGGTCTTATGATCATTAGAACTTTTGTTATTATATCAAACGTTACACACCCCGAGCCTATTGCCATCAATCGGACACAAATCCAGACTCCGGGCTGCTACTGAGAAATTCCTAAGGAAAACTCAATAACGACCTGGGAATCAAATCGAGGACTTCATGCTCAGCAGTAGCGCTTGCAACCACTAGACCAACGAAGCAGTGCGCAGCATAATTACTAAATATTCCCTAAGTATGTAAACCATGAACACGTATCCAATGCTCTAAATATAGAATCTTGTAGAGTCTAAGAGATTAGTCGCTTTGTTTGATGTCAAAAATGAAATAGAATTTCAATAATCAACATGAAATATCAGCTGAAAGACGATCACTGCTGGACATTGCATGAACAAAATGAAAGGTGGCATGAAAGACCCAATTTTTTTTTAATTTGACAGCCCTGGTATTTTTTTCATAACGTTATGTTAAACTTCAAAGAAAGTCCCGTTAATACGTTTTTACCCACCGTTAGCCCACAATCTACCCACTTACAGACACCTTTTTAACTAAAGGGTCGTCGCTAAAAGGAACTCAGATGCTCTTTACATTCACGCCTCTCCTTGAATACAATTAATATCTATCTATACCTAATTGGGTAGGTGTAAAAGTTGCACTTAGATGCTCATTGAGCCCGTCACAGACGTAACTATAATATATAATAATATAAATCATAGCTGGGGCATATTACTATATTTTCGATAGTAATCTTCGATCAACCTCAGACGGAGCTATAATAATATACAGGGTGTTAGGCAGATGGTTGAACATACGAAAATGGCGGATCGTGGGGCCGACTGCTACGTGTTTTGGCCCAATAACAAGACCCAGGCCACACGGATTTAGCACGCCACAATTGCGGCGATAAGTCCACTCTTTGAAGAGTGGCTAGAGAGGCGCCACGGCGTCCTCACCTTCCGCCTGACGCAGGTTCTCACTGGACATAGTTGCTTCGGGAGGTTCCTGTTCCGGATAAGGCGGGAGGAAACGCCCGGGTGTCGGCATTGTGTAGATCACTTGGAGGACATGTTGGAGGACGCTGTGACGCCTCTCTAGCCACTCTATAAAGATTGTGGCGTGAAAAATCCTTGTGAAAGAAATCCGTGTGGCCAGGCCACACGGATTTCTTGTTATTAGGCCCAAACATGTATCAGACGGCCCTACGGTTCAACCGTCTGCCTAACACCCTGTATATTTCTATTACGTCACCAAAATATGTGTATAGATATAGCAAGACGTATTAATATATATGTCGGCGTCACATTGTAAACAACACGTGCATCGGGCTACGCTGTAGCACTATGGCGCTGTAGCGCGCTACGACATTCTCCCACCTCCTCGCTGCTGGGCGGAGTAATTGATCGCTACGTCGTAGCGCGCTACGTCTTTGCCCCACCTACAATACTACCGTATAAAAGAGCCCGCACGGCGGCGAAATGGCATTCTACCTTCAGGCGTTGCCCGGTGCACAGGTTGTATTGCTTTCAATTATTGTTACTCTGCCTCTCTGTACATTGTTACTATTTTGTGTAAACTAAGCTATTACTGGGTGTCATGGCTATTTGTGTCTTGAAACTGATTAAGTGTAGTTTCGTGTAAAATTAATTGATTAAATAATTTATAAGAAAATCTAATTTCTTATTATTTAAAGAACCTCTTTTATATATCTGACCTGTGCCTTCATCAGAAGCGGGATCAGACCCATTCCCACCTTTATCTGGGACTGCCAGTAATTTAATACAGGAACAAATGTAATTTTTTTCGGCTAGTATGGAATCAATTATTTTAAAAAAAAAATTGCAGATAGTATGACACCTAGCTACATGACACCCAGTACGCAGTCAATGCTGGTTCCTTTCGATCCTGATGCACCTGAAACTGACATGATCAACTGGTGTGCGTTAAAATCAAGCCAGATAATATTTCATGGGTTGTTGTTAAAGAAATTCTGGTCTTTAAATTTTCCAAATCCATGACAATTAAAGATCATTTTGATTTAATTATCAAAATTCAAATTGATAATAAAGTCGAGGCAGGAATGCGAATTCACCGGAAAATGTACTAACCGGTTTTGGCATATCTATCCTGTCACAGTGCGATGACAAAATTTGGCCTAAACTCAATTCTGTCGTTATAAACGATAAGAATCAACTCTTCCGCATACTGCGCAGCTTCCCATTAAAGAGAAGAATTGAAGAACCAGGTACGTCTGAATCGTACACTTAAATGCCCCGTCCGTCAACACCATTTCGGAGAAATTGCAATTCGATCGGTTCTAATAACGTTAATTGCTCACTCCAAATAAAATTCCCAACCATGGTACAAAACTGTCATGTCTTGCCTGACAAATTTCTCAATGAAAACGTATTATGAGGTTGCGTCATTTTGGGGCAAGGAATATCCGTTGTAGTTAGTAACGATGCCTTAACTTTTTCCAAAAATAAAATTTCAAATCTTAGCTCTAAATTGGAAATGCCTCTTGAAATTAATTCGATTGACACAGATCTTACCGGTAAAGAAAAGGAACTTTTGATTGAAATAAATATTCCTCATATTTTATACAAAATCTTCCCATTACGCGTATTACCAAGGAGCTAAAATCGATCTCATAAATCCAAATAAAACTGTACATAGGCGACCTTACAGGCTATTTAGGAACACAAGACAACACAAGTTTACACCGAGTTAGGAATCGTTAATAACAATGTTCAAGAATTACTAGATGTTTTCATAATTCGAGAAAATTCTTCGCCTTTCGCGAGTCCCATATTATTAATTTAAAAAAAGGGACGGTAGCGATCGCATGTGTGTTGATTTTCGGGAACTTAATAGCAATACTCGACCAGACAGCTATCCTTTACCACTAATTAGTGATCAAATCGATAAGTTACATGGGGCCTGTTTCTTCTCTAATTTGGATATGGCCACTGGATTTCACTAATTTGCGTCCATAAGGAGTCTATAGAAAACTGCTTTTGTTATACCTTCGGGTCAATTTGAGTACCTAACCATGCCGTTTGTTTTACGAAACGCTCCACAGGTTTTTCAAAGGGCTATAAATACGGCACTTAAACCTCCTGAATCAGAGACCGTTCAAGAAGGGTTGGTTCGTTTAAATAGATTAACTTTAATCTGGGTATCGTAATATCCTCTGGAGAGGTTGGACCAAGTCCTCATAAGGTTGAAGCCCAAAAAAATATCCCTCCTCCAAGCACTGCTACTCAGGTTCATCAATTTACAGGCCTGGCCACATATTTTCGACAATTAATTCCAAATTTCTCAAAATTGATGAAACCTTTGTATCCTCTAACCGCGGTCAAAAAGGTTACAATTAATTGGACCTGTGAACATGATGTACATCAGAAAATAGTAAAATATGTCATTTCTGAGACAGTGATAAAAAAATGACCCTTTACCCATTGAACTCCACACTGATGCAAAAAGGGAAGGATATGGGGTTATACTAAAAAAATAAAATAAAATAGTCTACCTCATGTTGTCGCTTATTTTAGTCAGAAAACCACAAGTGCTGAGTCGTTATAATTCGTATGAATTGGAAACATTAGCCGTAGTTAAATCTGTGGAACAACACACGTTTTCAACATTACCTGTATAGGCGTAAATTTACGGTTTTTACGGACTGTAACGCCTTAAAGACCTCTCATTCCAAAAAGAACATTATACCTAGAGTACACAGGTGGTGGGCAATTTTGCAGTCGTATGACTTTTTATATAATTTATAAAGAGGGAAAAAATATAGCACATGCAGTCTTTCTTTCACGTAATCATGCTGACACATCTTTTATTCATAAACCAGCTAAAATTGTAAATTTGTCTGAACTAGAGAGGTGTTGGTTATCTATAGAATAACCTGATTCTGAAATATCAGACATTATTTCCAAATTCTGTTCAAATTACTTGCCGTCTGAAATATCACACACATACGATATTAGACAGGGCATACTTTATCGTAAAATCATGCCACACTCTTTTACCTGATCAATGATTAATCATGGACACAGCGAAATAAAACACCATGGTTATGAAAAAACGCTCGATAAATTATACGATCCTTATTGGTTCCAAAAAATGTTCAAACTTAAAAAAAAAATGTAGATTCGTGCGTCGTTTGTAAGGTTTCCAAAGGTCCGTCGGGTGCCCAGCAGGACCATCTATATCCAATCCCTAAATTGCCCATTCCATGTCATATAATTCATTTGGATTTAACTGGCAAACTCAGCCGAAACAGCGAGCGTAAGGAGTATTGTTCCGTGATTATTGATGGTTTTTACAAAATTCGTCTTGTAAGAGCATACCTTAACCCAAATGCATCTGATGCTATTAAATCACTTAAAAATGCAGTGAACTTGTTTGGCGCTCCTAAAAGAATAGTTGCATATCGTGGTAGGTCATACGACAATGCTGAATTTAAGAATTGTTGTAAAGATAATCATATCATATTACAGCCACTGGTTCCAGTAGGGCAAATGGTCAGGCCCAGCGTATGCTCACTATAGTTGAAACATATTCGGACAGCTTATGGCAAGATCATGTAGGCGACATCCAATTAACTCTCAATAGTACTCGTTGTAGAGTAACAGGGTTCACGCCCTTGGAATTAATGTTTGGTATTAAGGGCAGTTCATTAAGGATATCAAGAGTATCTACTAATAATCCTAATGAAGATAGGTTAAACCTCGTAACCATTCGATCCGATGCTTCTGCTAGTATAAAAAGTTGGCTCAATATGACACAGGTCGATTTAACAAGGGTAAAGCTATAGTTAAACCTTTTTCAGTAGGTGACTCTGTCTTTGTTAAAAGCGAAGAAAGACACCAAACGAAACTAGACCGTAAATGCAAAGGCCCCTTTATAATAACCGCTATTTTGGAAAATTATGGGTACGAATTAAAACACATTAATGGAAACAATAGAGTCTACAAATACTCTCACGAAAACTTGCGAGAAGTACCCCGTGGTCAGTCATTGTTTTTGGAAATCACAGAAAATTTTGATGAGGATGACGTGTCGGCGGATAATAACAACACAGAGGTTCTTGTTCACGAGACTAGGCAACATATTAACTTTGATGATATTCAGTCTACTAATAGTGATACTATCTCTGCCGATAATAATACCATGTCTGCCAATAGTGATACCTCTGTCAATAGTGATACCATGTCTGCTAAAAGTGACACTATATCTACCAGTTCTCATAGTAATGCATATTGTAGAAAACCCTGGTTTACTTGCTGTTTCAGTAGAATCTATTGGCCCTGAATCAATTGACATTGTAACAGAAGCACTTGTACATCAACCAAAGTATTGAGCTATTTGTTAATTAAGCTAAAGGAACGATACTTGTTCGGCCTAGCTAGATCCGGTCCAGTTTAACTGAAGGGATACACCTGAAGGGCAAAACTATTGCCGGACCAGGGGACTGATCTTGTAGGGTCAGAAGTTGACCGGACCAAGCCTTGTAGAGTCATAACTGACTGGACCAAGTGGTCAAATATCTGGAGGGTCAGAAGTTGACCGGACCAAGCCTTGTAGAGTCATAGCTGACTGGACCAAGTGGTTAAATATCTGAAGGGTATAAGTAGACCGGCCCAGAAACAATAGCAGGATGACCAAACGGTACTTAATCAGTTTTTCATGTTCTAGATGTGGCTATTGTGGGCTAAGCGTGCGAGGACGTCCGCACGTCAGCATGGCCGTGTCGGCGTCACATTGTAAACAACACGTGCATCGGGCTACGCTGTAGCACTATGGCGCTGTAGCGCGCTACGACATTCTCCCACCTCCTCGCTGCTGGGCGGAGTAAGTGATCGCTACGTCGTAGCGCGCTACGTCTTTGCCCCACCTACAATACTACCGTATAAAAGAGCCCGCACGGCGGCGAAATGGCATTCTACCTTCAGGCGTTGCCCGGTGCACAGGTTGTATTGCTTTCAATTATTGTTACTCTGCCTCTCTGTACATTGTTACTATTTTGTGTAAACTAAGCTATTACTGGGTGTCATGGCTATTTGTGTCTTGAAACTGATTAAGTGTAGTTTCGTGTAAAATTAATTGATTAAATAATTTATAAGAAAATCTAATTTCTTATTATTTAAAGAACCTCTTTTATATATCTGACCTGTGCCTTCATATATTATGGTGTATTAAACCACAGACCAAACGAGGGCAAAAATATATATTATAGTATAGTTACCGAGTGCTGTGGTTCCGGTCCGGACAAACCAATACACATCCGGTAGTGAATTCATGTCACTCTCGTACTGTTACCCCATGCGACTTTTTAAAATTCTGCCGCAAACTGACAGCGCTATAACCGATAGTGATAGAATGCCGCTTGTGGCACTCTATACTCTGCCTTTTTTGTATTGAAAACTTTTTTTTTTCTTTCTAGTTATTTATAGTTTAAATGTGTATTTATGTTTCGTGCTTTTTTCTGTTGTGTGCACTGAATAAATACTATTAAATATAGTAAAAAACTATATGAATAAATATAAATTTGGCTTTTACTATATACCTAACTAAATCGTAAAAACCGTGCGAAGTAGGGGTCTACTACCTAAGTGAAATCCGTAGTTTCTACCGAAGTTACGGTCGCTTTGTTCTCCGTTTCGCTTACGGTATGTTCGTAAGAGAGACGTAGATCAAAGCGCCCGTAAAATCGGCCAAAACTACGGATACCGTGTAGGGAGTAGATCCCCAGGGGCGGCCTCGCTTGCTAGAATATTTATTAGTTCATTAGAAGTATCAAATATTCTGTGATGATAGTGATTATAATATCTCATTTGTATTCATGGATTTTACCTTAGGTACTTACTTAGATGTTATTATTTAGTAATTATTTTGATCTACCTAATAAATTACCAAATATATTTAGTGCGAATTTTGGGCGTTCAAGAGCTGTGAGCGTGGAGCGTGGTTCGTAAAAGTCCGACATTTATAGTAAATAATGAAAATGTCAATTTTTTTTATATATAGGATACTTATCGTGTATGAAAAACCGGCCAAGTGCGAGTCGGACTTTCGCACGAAGCGTTTCGTACCATTATCAATAAAAACGTTAAAAAAATTATCTCTTTTGTATGGAAGCCCGCCTTAAATATGTATTTTATTCTGTTTTTAGTTTTTTTTGTTATTGCGGCAACAGAAATAAATCATCAGTGAAAATTTCAACTGTCTAACTCTCACGGTTCATGAGATACAGCCTGGTGACAGATGGACGGACGGACAGCGAAGTCTTAGTAATAGGGTCCCGTTTTTACCCTTTGGGTACGTAACCCTAAAAAAAATGCGATTATCATTCTGTAAGCAGCTTTTTTGTGTTTTAGTTGAAGAATAAAAGTTTGTTTTTGATTATTTGACGTTTTTATAGCCCATGTTCTACATATTTATGAGCGATTAAGGTATTCCTGTATGGAAATTGTAGATATAAGTACCTATGCAAAATCAAAATAACGAAGATTTTATTTTAACAAATAAAAAGGGTAGTTGAATCATCTTTGTAATATCTTAGCATTCATCAGAATCCGCAGATGGTACGTGTTATTAAAACAAGTCTGTTATTACAATTGTATTAACTGGGAACCATCTTACCGACGCTCAAGCGACTGAAACTGAGAATGCAGAACAATTTGTCGGGTTATGATTTGTGAGCGTGTCGTAGGCATTGATATAGGATTTGATTTTCAAAAAAAACACAAAAAATTTGAAAAATTTGATGAAATCTTTATTGGAATCGATAGAACGATCAATATAATTTAATGTTTGAAGATGATTTCATGCAAATGCTGGCCGCGGCTCCGGCATTGGCAAAGTTGGAGGAAGATCCACTTTTTTATCGAAAAATTGTGTTCAGCGACGAAGCTCATTTCTGGTTGAATGGATATGTCAATAAGCATAATTGCCGCATCTGGAGTGAAGACCAGCCGACCAGTTTTTTTTGAAAATCAAAACCTATACCTCTTAAAAAATCACCCGTTATTAATATCAATGGTCGTAGGAGATAATATTAGTAACGATTTAAGATGATTAATTATGCTTTTACTTAATGCAGTCTTAATGTGGTCTACACTTCCGTTATTTTTTTTGGTTTAGCAACTAAAGGTTACAACTCCGCTTAATTTCATTATTAATAAATCATAGAAAATTATAAATCAAGCAGATATTAATAACTCATTATTGCCTTTTAAATATGTACTAGTCTACTGCTTCGTTGGTCTAGTGGATGCAAGTGCTACTGCGAGGTTCTGGGTTCGATTCTCAAGTCGGGCAGTGTTATTGGGCTTTTCTAACTGGAATTTCTCAGTAGCAGACCGGAGTCTGGAAAGTGTGCCCGATGGTGGCAATAGACTCGCCCTCTATTATATGGGACTTAAACATAACTGGCCAAACGTGGGTGTATTATGGTAAACCTCTGCCTAACCCTTCGGGGAAATAAACGTGATATTATGTTCTGTTAAACATAACATCGCACTTAGCTTGGCATTTGGCTTAGCTTGCCATTCAGTTTAAAAAAAAAAAGAGAAGCTCCCAGTTATTATAGTTACTACGTCGTGAAGCTAATCGGTTTTGAGGTTCTGCCAGCGACTTTCGTTCGCGTGAAATTTCTTGCTCTCCTCCCGACTCATCGCGTCGCATCGCATCGCCAGCCCACGCTTTTACTTCGTTTTCGCTTAGTGTCGCTTAAATAAAAAATCAGAAAGATCTGGCTTTCTTATTTCGGCTCCTTGGATCCTACGCTACGACCTAGCGTGATGTCAAATAGCCGATAACTTTCCTCAAGAATTGGGCTATCAAATTCAAAAATATTTTTTCAAGACAGATTCAGAGATTATACCTCGTTCAAACAAAAAAACACTCTACAGCTTTAAGGCTGGCACAGACAGGTGCGATGCGACGGCGCAACTCGACTCTCGTGGAACAATTTCAATGAAAACTTCATGGAAACTGTTCTACCGTAGTCGTGTGGTGACCTTGTGGGAGCCTTTTTAGTAAGTATAGATATCTCTGAGATTATAGGTTTATTGGAATGTCTAATGACCGTCAATAGCCGTGTCTCATGAAACATGATTGATATTACACCCGAATATGATATGAAACAAATCTATAAACGGTGTCTCGATTGTCACATTTCAATTCGATCTTATTACTTAACACCTGACAGAATTTGAAGGGGCACAATCGGGAGTTAAGTACCGATATGAAATTGTATGAAGGTTATATCGGGTGTAAAAAGACGCTTTACAAAGCCGAGAGTCACTTGTACTCCCCGGCATTGTGATTATTTTTGGTCCTGGACTATATCTGAGAAACACAAAATATTGAAGGTTTCACCATTGATTGTTTTCACGAAAACAGGATTTTAAATGTAAAACTTAACTTTAAGAACTCCTGTGTACATGTTGCATGCAACCTCTTTTTTTTTGCGTGTGAAATCATCAAATGACTTCTCCCGCTCTGGGCGGAGCGGGAGGGCGTGTCAGACTCTTACTGACTAAAACCCACCCGTGTTCCTTCAGTTGCTTGTGCAATGCCAGGGGCCACGGTATCCCTTTCGGACTTTCCCGCAACCCCGGCAGCCATCGGTCCCATCGGACCCCTTCAGTCGCTGACATCTCTTTGAGGTGCGCGTAGAACACAACGCGCCGTCGACCCGGGCCTGGTCCTTACCGGACGGCGAACTATGTTGCAAAAATTGTGCATTTGGGTGCATGCAAGTCTTGCATGCACCCAAATGCACAATTTTTGCGTCCGATACCAATAATGAAAGTTGTTTCCTAGCAATATTTTTTGCTCAATGTTAGTTAGTTTAATGTACAAAAGGAGTTGAAACGGCTGTTTTTTGAGTCTTTTCAAAGTTAAAGTAAAAGTCAAATAATTTATTTCAAATAGACACATAAAAGGCACTTGTGAACGTCAACAAAATGTCAGTTTGACATCCCAGGAACCCTACCAGGTTGAGGAAGATCTACTTTATATCCCTACCCCTAAAAATATGGTTACTGACATCCCTAATACGGTTCTAAATATATCTTGAAATTGCGCTGCTACAGGTTCTATACTTTCGTCGATGGCGACTTGATTACGACGAAAATATATTTTATATGATGTTCATTTAGGGAGGTATAGGAATGACCTACATTTCCCCTCAATCATGGTATTGACGGAAGTCTTTTGTCATCCTTTGGGAACCATTTCACAATCGCGACTGTTGCTTGTAAATTTTAATATACAGAGTGGATCGACGGAACATTTTTTTTTAATAACTGGCGAAACATTTAATCTCAGGAAGGTTCAGAATCACGTACTGAATCCATAACAGTTTTCGCGTCGATGTCCCTGCCACCCTGTATATGTATCTATTTATTGCTTCACATGGTTTTTACGACTTGATGAAACATCGAGATTTCTATTATATGTAATAACTAGCTTTTGCCCGCGGTTTAGCCTCGTGGATTTCGCAAAATATCCCACGGGAACGTACTACCGGGATCGCGTACCTAAAAGCCGAGGAAAAGGTCATTGACTCCTACCGCTGCGTCCGCGTTGCCGTCAACCATAATTATATTGTTACATTTAAATTTTGAATCTGTGATATCTTTTAAACTATGCATTTAAATGATATGATGTCAAACATATTTTAATCTATATTAAATGTTCAATTTAAATAACATATTTTATTGGATTTAATATCTATAATACAGGTCGAAATTGCTTCGGAAACCAAAAAAAAAAAAACAAATTCTTAAAGATAATAATGGTTACTGTGGGTCATCCTTAAAAGATAGACATATGCCATAGCGGACTTTTTTGTTGAACTTTTTAAGATAAACAATTCTGTAGAACATACATTTTATGTATCTCTTACGCGGAACACGCCAGTAAAGCTCCCAGTCGTCATGATTTTTTCCGACATCTTCAACAATAATCGTCATATTTCAGCCAATGTACACAAAACCTTAATGAATTATACACCAAGACCTTTCTCATGAATCACTTCGTCCATTGGTGAACACCGTTTGAAAATCCGTTTAGTGGTTTTTAAGTTCATCGCCATGTTTTATGATATGTAAGGATGTATATTAAATTATTGTTTAATTTTCCAGCCCAGTGTTTCCTATCCTTACATCCTTGACATCATCATCATCATCATTTCAGCCATGGGACGTCCACTGCTGAGCATAGTTCTCCCCCAATGATATCCAATTTGGCCGATTGGAAGCGACCTGCATCCAGCAGCTTCCTGCGGCCTTTATTAGGATCATTACATCCTTGTAAGGATAGGTAATACGGGGCTGGTCTCCGAAATTCCTCGTCAAAGTGCGTATTTATCGTATTTTATATAAGTTTAATACTAATGTATTATACACATAAACCTCCCAGAATAAATTCTCTAAATGATAGTGAAAACCGTATTAAAATCCTTTTCGTAGTTTAGCAGAACAACGCGGTCACAGCAGACTTAAATTTGTTAAATGTATATTTCGTAGCCAGATCTTCAATCATCAATTGTGTTTCATGAAATGGCCAGCTAAAATTGATAATATCCTTTAAACGTTTACATTTAGGTAATGATATATTATGTCAGTCGACGTTTGGTCATATCATTAAAGGGTGTCCATTGTTTAAGGTGTAGTAAAAATTGCCAAGTAACTGTGACCAACTTGAAAGTAGATTTGTTGTACATGCCGCCACAATAATGCCCAACAAAAACAGTGATATCAACGCCTCTACCGGTGGATAATCTAACAATTTTAGAATATGATCACTAATGTTTCGCCATATTATGAAGTAATTTTGCATTTAACTGTTCATATCGTTAAATATTGAGTATTCAATGATCTGGCCAGTCCACATCATGATGTGACCAGCAGTCGATGTTCTATTTCATGAAATGGTTGAACACTTCATGAAATGGTCAATTCTAAGATGTGACCACGACATATAGATGAACGATAACATCCAAATTGCTTCCAGTACTAGGCCTTGGATATATATATTTACACAGCTAGATTTATTTATAGTTCGTAATTAGAAATGCTACAGAAATATACCCAAAGTCGTGGAATAATTTCTCACTTAACATCGGTATTTTCAAGGATCGAACGACAAGGATTAGGTATAATATCTCTAAAATTAATGACAAGTATTACAAAGTTTTGGCAGCGTATCGATATTAACTAAAACAACATTAAAGTTTTAAATACTCTAGACTAAAGTTTCTTTACGAATTTTATTGAACAATCAATTTACGCCTTACGCCTGTATTCATTTAAAGGTAGAGAGAGTTTTGATTGATAGTATTCAAAATCAAAACAAAAATCATAAGTCATTTATTCAAATTAGAGACTGAGAGTCAGCATTTTCCGAACGTCAAAATTACATAAGACAGTCCCCCAAAACGTCCGCGCCTACAAACACAAAAGGATAAACAAAAATACATGTTTCTACAGGATCATTCACAGAAGGCCTGTTTAACATGCAAAGCATCCAAGTATAACATCCACAATTCTGTTAAGCATCCATGTTGACTTTACTAATTGTTAGAAAAACAGACACGCTTGCTGATTTTCCCGTTTAAAACATTGCAGCCAAGTTACCTATTTGTCTTTTTAGCAAATTTACCCGTTGGTTTAGAGTTTCGTTTACTCGTATGTTCAAATTATTTGCTTTCCTGTTGGTTTTCAGGTGAAAGTACCTACTTAAAACGGTAGGTACCTACGACAATTGGGTGCCCATGGGGAATATTACACTATCATTATAATTATCTAGGATCATATACAGGCTGGGCAGGCACATCGACACGACTGCCATGAGTACCATGAGTTCAGCAAATGATTCTAAACCCCTTTTTTTATGTTAGCCTACACTGTCCCACTGCTGAGCTAAGGCCTTACCAAAATCCTTCTAAGCATTCTTTTTCAGGGCTACCTTGACCCAACCCTAGCGGCACGTGTCTACTTCGTCTCACCACCTCTTCATCGGCAGCCGCGGAGCCAGCCTAGACCCCCAGTTATTAAAAAAAAAACAACCAATTTCCAAAAAAACACTACAAAGTGAAAAACAGTCGGACAGTCTTTGGTTTTGTATTGTAGCGGTTACACCCGCCACATACGGACTACGCATCAAAGACATGACGTCACACAAATCCTGCATCGCGCAATTAGAGTTTACCGTGCGAACGACATATTGAAGACTATCCGACATCAACAGTCGGGCAGTCGGCCCGCCAGACACAACACCCGTCTGGTTGGAGGATCCTCCCTTTTTTATGGTGGATGAGTGAACTTTACACCCTATTCCTCATGCCCCTAAAATATTTTCGTTATTTGCCACCGATTTCCGAAATTTAAGTTATTTTTCAATTTGTAGTGTTTTATTTTTGGAAGTCGGTTTATTTTTGTAAAAAAGTTTTTATTCCTCGCTTTAGTGGGTCAGTTTGTAATTTATCTAAGTTACAATAGCCTAATGTCAACTACCCATCACCTTTTACAAAATACTTATTACTTTTCCAATGCAGGGACGTTAATCCTTGAGGAGTTCTCCTGGTAACTCACTATCAGCTCCGCTTCTCCATATGCATTGTGACGAGCATAAATTGCTTGGCAGCCATATTAAAGTAATCGACACCAGTGAAATACTTATTACTGAGCAGTTCCGGTGGCCATCTGTGGTCTTCATTTAGTTCCACTTTACCAAATGGTGCTTTCCTAGGGCAACTGCACGAGTTACGAGGTGTGCCTATAAGAATTCCCTCGATTTGTCCAGGATCCCACCATCAGATCCTGACCTGATGACAATGGGGCTATCTCGGAAGTAATATATTATACCCTTTCAAACAAAAACACTTACACTTTGACTTTGATAGCGACTTTATTGAATGCATGATACGTAGGTACCATCCATTAGTTTGTACCAGGTGTGTAGGCAGATACTGGACGACATAACATGTTCCCCCGACACATTGAGGTCTTATAACATGGTTCAATATCACTCCAGCAAGAGCGCAGTTCAGTCACGAGGTGGATTGACATTCTGACATTTGCAGAGCCTGTCAAAAGGTCAAAATATACAGATTAATTAGATAATTTTAAAAAAATGGGCTTGAGCTGCTCGCCTGTTAACTAAGCCTTATTTGATAACCACATAAAACTTGACATTTTAATTATTATGTAAACTCATCAAAATATACCAGACACACATACACATTACATATCACATTGACATGGTTGAAAAAAGAAGTATGATATTATTTTAATTATTGTGAATGTGTGAGGACTATGTGAATATTTTTTTTCCTTTCATGTATTTTTCCTTCTCAGTTAGTTTTAATGATGGTCTGGCAGTTTGAGTAATTCATGCGGCCTACCCACATGTCTTTTCTTTGGTATTGTTCGTCGAGTTGAGCTCCTCAAATTCTGAATTAAGCTCCACGATTACTGACAAATGCTTGCACTGACTGGACAGGTCCACTAAAATCTGTGTGGTTCTTTCCTCAAACGACCATTTCAGACACTAATGTGCATGGTCCTCATATGGCTTGACAAAGATTATGTCTGGACTTTAAAAGAGACGACCTCTGAGTTTGTTTCGGTCTTTCTTCTCTGAGTAGTCAGATAGGAAACGCCGATCACATCTAGCATTTTTTTTTTATATGACTTGTAAAAGTGATTGCAATATTTTATTATCCTATTTACAGAATAAATAATTTCATTTAATTTGCTATTTGGTTTTCCGAACAGGAATTTCTCAGCCCGGAGTCAAGATTTGTCCCGGTTGTTGCCAATTTTGCCAATAAGCTCGCCCCTTATTGGCGAAATATGGGTGTACTATAGGAACACCTTACTGGTGTGATGTTGTGTAAAAGATAAGGCCAAATATCCGGTTTTTTTATTAAGTAGCTGACATTAGATGACTACTACCTACTGGATAAAACTACATCATTCTATTAACAGTCTCATTGATTACAACTTACAATGATTATTATATTAACAGACTTCTAATCCGTCGCATTATTCATCATGATAACCTATTACTATCAGATGACTCCTCTAGTCTAACTAAACGTTTATTTGAACGGTAAAATATGACATACGAGTAATATGCAGCTTAACATAACGGATATCAATTGAAGTCAAAAGTTAACAGCTTAACTTTGCGATTTATTACTTGCTCTGCACTTAAAATGCTGTCGTAAGCGACGATACGTCGTAAGTACGTCCGGCGCACCCTAGGCAGTAAGCTCCACTACCTACCTGGCTATTATTTTTCTATGGCTTAAGCTATTCTTGTATAACTCGTGTCGACAAAAGAAATACTTATAATATTTCGATTCAGGAAGAAAATATTGAAAAAATTAAAAACCCGTGTGCAACTAAAAAGATCAAGACAAGACCACTTTTCAAGTAGTCTGATGCAGGTGATGGCAGTTATTTTTGTTCAATTTCAGAATTGATGCCATCAACAGCATCAGGTAGAAAGTAGTTGCTTGTAAAAATACTCGTGGAAAACATAAACATTCCAATAAGTCCGTGAAAAATACTTTTTTTTTGTCATATCATTGCCTTTGCGCTGTCGGATTAAAAGGTAAGCTTGCACAAACTTCCAGTTGGCTTATAAGGACACTGCATTACTTCTTACAAGTTGTATTAGGTAACACTATCAAATATTCTGTAGGAAAGGTATTTTGGAATTGTAGACCATGCTTTAACTAAATAATGCACGGCCAACCGTTCCTTATTCCTTATCCAATCCTTAGCCCGCTTGATCTATGTTAGCGAGTTTTCTCCCATCCAAGTTTCGCTTAGGTCAAGAAATCAATTATTATTCATCGGGGAATGGTTCAATAATGCAAGGCCAAATGTGCCTTATTTAACTCCAAGCCCTCTTGACCTATTTTATCTTGATTTTTTCCATTTAAGTCTTGCTTAGGTCATACTGTCAACAATTGTTCATCGGGGAACGGTTGATTGGAATCAAGGACCTGACCAGACTATAACTAGGTAAATAATGTAAGGCCAAATGTGCCTTATTTAACCCCAAGCCCACTTGATCTATTTTATTTATCTTGATTTCTTTAGGTCATACGATCAATTATTGCTCATTGGGAAATGGTTGTTTGGAATTGTGGACCTGACTCAACATTATTCTCCTACCTCTATCCCGATTTATTTGGGCTCGACGTAACATTTCTTTTTCTTCCATACTTCTATAGTCGTTATCTCGATAGTCACCCCTTTCTAGCCATACCATCTTTCACACAGTCCATCCATCGTATCTTTAGCCTTCCCCTACTCGTAAAGCCGTCCACCTATAACTAGGTAAATAATGCAAGGCCAAATGTACCTTATATTTAGCCCTAAGCCCGCTAGCTAGATGCTTATTCAATTAGCCTTTTTTTTTTTTTTTTGACGCTGAGAAATGCTTTATGCACTGCCGCTCGTGGGGGACGAGACGGGGTGTGTGGGACTCCTGTCGGAACGACAGTATACCCACTAAAACTCAGCGGTGTTCCCACTTCGCCGTGATGGGAGGGTCATGGGAAACTGGCGTAGCCTTTACATCCACAACCCTCCCGGCGCATGCCCGCCTAGCTGGCGGGCCCCGCAGGCCCCCCAGGTTGGGGGGCTACGGGAATGGCCGGGAACACCTGGCCATTCCCGTCCGACACTGGTGGAGGCCTGTGCAATACAGGCAAGGGTGCCCCCGCACCCATTGCCTGCTGGCCTCCACCTGGTTAGGGGAGAAATAACGCCCGCAAGGGCTTATTTTCCCCACGCGGCGGCCACGTATCCCGGTCATTTCTCTAATAGCGAGAAGGGAGGGGAGTCCGTGGGAGACCGCGCCGTTAGTGCCATTCGCTTGGAGGATGCGATAGTTGGAAAACATTATTCCAACATCGCACCCTCCTCAGCTACCGCCACAGGAGCTACAGTGGCGATGACGGCGGCGGTGGTAGCAACAAGGCGAACCTGCGCCGGCGCCATGCCCTTCTTCGCGGGAGGCTTGCAGCTCCTGCCCGTCATTTTGTGGTCCGCGGGGCGGCCACTGCTGGCACACGCCGCGCAGTGTAGCGTGGTGGCGTGGCAAGTAGCACTCCTGTGTCCCTCCTGCCCGCATCGGAAGCAACAGTTTCCCCAGTCGGACTTGGAGGGACACGTGGCTCGGGTGTGGCCGAAGGCGAAGCACTTGAAGCAGCGCATTGGCTGGACTTCAAGTGCCCGGACCACAGCCGAGCTGAGCCCCACAAGCAGCCGCCCTTTGGTCGCATGAAGGACGGCCCCAGCCATGGCGACTGGGCACTCGACGCGGATGGTGCCCATGCCGCGGCGGCCGAGCCTGATGGCTCCACCCTTCACAGCGCCAGCTTCGCAGCCTCCAGCCGCCGCAACGGCCGCCACCACGTCCTCTTTGGTGACCGAATCATCGAGATCGGCCACCTCCAAGGCTGCGGTCTTCACGGGCCTGACGACCGTTGCCGCATCCGCGATGACCTCTTGCAACTTCTTTGCGAAGAGGTCCGCGTTTGCGCCGCGCTGCTCCCCCGAGAACTCAAATATTCGAGCCCCGGTTTGAGTTCGGCGGCACGTGATGCCACCGATCCCCAGCTGAGAGGGGTCCGCGTTGGTACGAGCCCGTCTTAGGACAGACTCGTACGTCTCGCCCTGCTCCACGGCCTCCGGGGTGATAGTCACCACGACGGCCGCGGTTTTGGGAGGAACCAGCTTCCTCCCGCCGGCTGGACCCTTCTCGGCTGCAGGAGCAGTCGCAGTGGGCTTGGAGGTCGGCTTTTTCGCCCTCCCCCCCCTGACCACTTCCGTCCACGACGAGTTGGAAGGGGTGGTGGAGGGAAGAAGGGCGTCTTCCCTTTGCGAGTTCCGGGGGGCTGCTGGAGATGACCCGGTAGCTCCCTCCGCGCTCGTGGTGGGCGTTTGAGGGGCCACCGTGGTCTTCCTGCCCTTGCCTTTGCCCTTGGAGGGCCTCGGGTTCCGGGTCTGCTCACCCGATTCCGGGCCCAGAGGCGCAGGTTCCGGCTCCGTCGGCGGTGGACACTTATCCGCCGCTAGCGGCGGGCGGAGCCGCCTTTCCGGCAAGAGCCGGTCCTCTATCCCCGCGAAGCAGCCTCTTATGAAGGCCCTCTCCTCCAGAACAACCCCGCGGATTATGGCCTCAAGGCTGGCAGTGGAGGAGGAGCCTCCTTCCACCACATCTGGGGCAGACTGGGCAGGCCGGGCCGTGACCTCAGCAAGCTTCTGGTGAAGCTGGCTGACTTCCGCCTGCAGGCGATCCACCCTCGCCTGCAGCTGCCGCGTCTCGTCCGTGGCCGTCCGCTTTACCAGCTCCAGCACAATGCCGTGCATGCTGGCGGCCCGGCATTTGAGGGCCTTTTGGAAGGTCCCCTTCAAATTGGAGGACTTTGAGGCGACCTCCAGGACCTCCTCTTTGTCCTCTTGTGCCATGCGCTCCAATTCCGCCAGGGAGTGGTCAGCATATAGCACATGGGATGCACCATAGCCAGCCCTCAACCTGGCGGCTTGCGTCTGCCGCTCCTTGGTGGCGACCCTCTCCTCCAGGTCCTCCTGAAGCTGTGCCCTCTTCGCCAGATCCAGCTGGCGCTCGGCGTCCACCAAGCCCACATCGTGAGCAAAGGCCGAAGCAGAAGTCGAAGCCTTTTTTGACTTCGACTTCTTCTTCGCCCTTGTTCCTACAGACTCCGAGGAGCCTCCGGACCCAGGCCTCAGATCCGCCCTCTTCCGTTTGCTCGTCGCCGCGTCGCTCTCGGCCGCCGACGTGTCCATATTGGAACCGTCGTCGGAGTCCAGCAAATCGTCCGGCTTGCTGAAAACGCTGGCCGCAGATGGTGCGCGGTCAGCTTCAGACGCCAAAGCGCCACCGCCGGGGCCCTGATAAGGGCCATCGGGTTGGCCCTGAGAAGGGCCTTTGGGTTGGCCCTGAGAAGGGCCGTTGGGTTGGCCCTGAGAAGGGCCGTTGGAATCACCCTGTGAAGGGTGATTGGGATTAAAACAGAACCGCCCGGAGGCGTCACGGCATGGTTTTTGACTCATATTCGCAGACGACCGCGTTTGTCTACGAATCACAGCGCACTTTAGCCACCGGTCTGCCACTCCGTTACGGTGGTCAGACACGGCGTTGCCCAGGGGATACTACGAGGAAGTATGCGCTGTGGGGGATCCCCCTATTAGCCTCCCTCAACCCCAATCAAGGTATAGTTGATTTCATTCGACATTATCTATTGACCTTAATCGTATGTAACATGTACACTGGGCTCTGGAGACGTTGAAAGCTGCGGTATCGTTTCGACCGAATTCGTTATCAGTGACATGGCAGCCATTTGCGATCTCTAGAGTTGTCGAGTTTCAGTAACTTGTTATTAAATAGTTTCGCTGTAGTTATAATTGGAACTAATTGCCACGCAAGAGGCTCGTGACTAAATGATATCAGTCGCACGGGGTTAAGCTATGCTTGCCACGGTCGGTTCCTAGATGGGTGAACATCCATTACTTATCGAAACCCCTCCGTGCTTCGCAAAACCTGTTGGTCCCGGCTGTCACCGTAGATCTTAGATGTTTGTCATTCGTTTCGGGTAGTCAGAAGCCCAAAAGTCTGTCAATCCAGTACTAAACTGGATTGTTTGTGGAAGTCAGATAGGTGGTCGCTCCATATAAAATACATTGAAAGAGCAGGGTAGTTGAGAGTATGTCATGCTCACTTAATGTCTCGCTGATGGTGGCGAGTGTGTTGGATCATTCGGTTCCCTACAAAATGGTTGAGCTGGATGGTGCTGATCCACGCGTCATGTTCGTGAACGGGCGCCGTCAGTTGAGACTGGTCTTATCTGCCAGGGCTTATTTTTAATCGTTTTTGATTTTTATATTTTATTTTACATTGTTCTCACATATAGAATCAACAAGAGTAGGTACCCAGGATTTTGTAATTTCTATATTTAAAAGAGTGTAATTGGAGTTTATTGCCCGTTCTTCTCCATAGAGATCTACGTTTTGGGATGGGCAACTAGCTTCAACTTTGTGACTAACTGACTGACTCTTTGACAGTTCAAAAGTGCCTGTAAATGGTTTAATTGAAATAAATGCTTTGAGTTTATTTTTATTTTTATACTGATATACAGCTGCATCTGGTTAGGCTGAAAGGACGTAGGGTGTCAATTTGCTTAGCTACATGATCGGTAAACTTGAGAGGTAACTGTGATCATGTAACCGCCGGACGTCTTACGTTACTGCTACGTTTTCCCTGAAGAGCGATGGCCGCAGGCCGCCACATAGCTTCCCCAATTTACCAACACCGAATTATAAAGTCAAACCCCGCTGCAATCATTTTCACAGCGGCCGTTGTATGGCGACCGCCGTCTTATAGGAAACCGTAGCTTTTCGAATTAATATCGCGTGTGGAATGCAGTCTATTTAACTCTGGTTTCCCTGCCATTATCAATAACATGGAAAAGGAATTGAGTTTGCAGTTAAGCTCTACACAGATTTAAGCTTAGACGGTCCCTTAAAAATATTGACGTCATTATTTTACGTTTCGTTACGTACACGTAATATAATACCTGCCTAATACAAGATTCAAGTTCCTAAACTAAAAAAAAAAACACGTGATTCAGTGATCTTATTTTTACCCAAAAAATAATAAAGATTTCTACAATTTCCAGTTTGTGAACTTCTTTTTACAATGGGGACCTTCCGTAACTATTCATTTTTAATTAGACATTTCAGTACGTCTAATATAACAAAAGATAAATAAGGAAGGTTTGCTGTTTATGTAAACAGTAGGTAAGTACAGTCACGCGCATAAATACCTTACAGTTACGGAACGTATAAAAGCTTTTAGCGTTTATTTTTCTTTTATTTTTTTTCTCCACAATGGGAAAGGCTTTGGCCTGCATCTCACCTGACGGTAAGTGATGATCAGGCTGAAGGTGGAAGCGAGCACCCGGAATTGTCAACCACAGAGGTACTGGTCCTATCTTACCTCTCACTTCCGAAACACAACAATGTTGTGGTGGCAACAGACTTAGTTAAAATTGTAAAAGCTAGCCAGGCGGACTAGTACAAGAACAACAAACCGAGCAGAAATTTTTTTTTACAACTTTGAGAAAAGATCTATTTCATAATTCATAGTATGGTTTCGATAATACTATGATTGTAACACAATTAAACGTACGTTCGTACTTTGTAAGTTTATCTTGGGCATCACATCACTCACCTCGGTGAAGGGACACATTGTGAGTAAACCGTACTTATAGGTTAAGAGCATATTTTATTCCAGTGATATTATATTAAATATCATTAGTTTATTCTGAAAGTGGGCAACGTCGCAAAATGATGTCAAATATTTCGCTGTTTTTATTAATTTGGCATTATGACTGTATGGAAATATGAATTGTGGCTAACTAGCGAACTAGAATATTAATAATGAATTGCAATTATAACACTAAATTTGATTTTGTAACCGTTTTAGGTGTATTAAAGGCATTTGGAAAGTTTCCAATACTTTTTTTTACATTTGAAACTAAATATTAAACATTCAAATCAAATAAATAAATATATTTATTTATTTATTTATTTAAACTTTTCACACTTATAAAAAGTACAAAGGCGGACTTAATTAATAAATTAATCTATATTTTAGTTCATATTTCCATACAGTCATATTGCCAAATTAATCAAAACAGGTAAATATTTGACAGCTATTTGCGACGTTGCCAACTTTTAGGTATAAGTCTGAAATCGTCAACCTGTCTGGAGCAAGCTTGGTGATCAATGCGTACCTGTTTTTATGAGAACCTTAGCTCTGTTGGGACAAAGGCTTGTATTATTAACACCATTAAAGATCTATCAATATTTTAGGAAAAAAGCGCTTTTGAATCAAGTATATTTATGATCGTGACTATACCCATTTAGTTGGGACGTCATAATTATGTCCGTACTATCGTAGATGTCATCAATTTCATCAGGGAACTGCGGTAAACGATAGGAAAATACAGAAAATCCTTATCAGTGCTGCTTTATTTGAGCATTAATTAAAATAACTCGTAAAACTCTCTCGAGGGAAATCTGAAGAATGCGACCTAAAGCCGTAAAGGTATTCATTATATACCTGTACAGGTAAATAATGAATGCCTTACAAACGTACACGTACATATAGGTATGATGTGTTATTTGTACGGAAACAAACACATGAAGACATGTTGACGTCCTTAGGGACAATTCGAACTGACTACGATATGTAAAATGCTGGCTGTTTATATCGTGACATCATAAGCAAAACCATCTCAAACTACCCACCTACATATTTTTATTGTAACTTTTTGTTCACAGTAAAATATTTATATGAACATTTTGGAATTAAGAGCGTGGATGAAACCAAAAAAAAAAAACAATGCAATTATAACACTGTAACCGTTTTAGGTGTAAAAAAGAGCTTTTGGAAAGTATCCAAATACTTATTTTACATCTAAAACTAAATATTCAGCGTTACGATACTAATTATTGCATTTCGTAATCAATAGGTTGTTAGTCCACTATATAGCGATATTTCATATTTCCATACAGTAATAATGCCAAATTAATCCAATATTATGCTACAAAATATATTGTTCCGAAAATCCACATAAGTACTTAGACAAAAAATACATAACCTACAACGAACATAACAAAAATACGGTAGAGATTTTAGTTTATGTATGCATAGATCTAGAGTAAGAAAAACAACATAAAAAACAGTGCATTTTAAAAAAGAAGTGAAAATCTACAGCATTTTGTTATAATAACATTACTAGTCGACATGGAAATCAAAGAGGAAACTGAAAAGAAAGCAGAATATTTTCCGAAGCGAAGAAATTCCGGAATTCTTTAAAACAATATTATGGAATTTCGTGAACTCGTGACATGATTTTTGAACAGGAATACTGTTTAGAAATGTCCTATTTGGAATCGTGTGAAGACTGTTAATGTACTCTTAGGTAGATTTTGTTTAAATAAAATGGGAATCAGCTATCTAATTGCGCAACACATTTTCGTAAATGATTAAGACTAATCTGTTTAATTTTGACAGTTCAACAACATTCATTGCGTTTTACTTTGTTGAGCATATTTTTTTTTTCGAACTTATGAAGCAAGGGATTAGCAATTTGTCTCAAAATGATTCAAATTGTGATTGATCGTGTCTTAACCAATTTGGGTGCCGGATAGTACCGCAAGAAGAAGAATTCAGCAAGATTAAACGGATTTCAATATACCTTTTGTGTTTTTTTTTACTTATTGTCAAAGTGAAATATACTTTCAAATATTAAAAATGATCGGGGCTTACAGACGTTGTTCTGTCCAAATAATAATTCACACAAAACCCCATAGAAGAACGCACTTTCAATATTTCCGAAATTTTAAATTTTCTGAGAAAATTTTCAAATTTTTATTTCCCAAATAATCCGGACTACTACGCGTGAACATGTAAAAACAAAAAAAAACAAAAATAGCCAATTCGGTTCATTCGTACTCAAGTGATGGGTTAACCAACGAACAGTATTTCATTTTTTGACTCGCCCACGCTTCGCACTGATTCAATCTACTGATGTGGCGACATGTTGAAAACATCGATATTGCTCGATGTTTTAGTTGTGGTAGTTAGTTCAATCAATCTGCCTAGCCTTTTCCCAACTATATTGGGGTTGGCTTCCAGTCTAACCGGATGCAGCTGAATAGGCATGGTCAGATAGGCAGTCGCTCCATGTAAAATACTGAATTTTACATGGAGCGACTGCCTATCTGACCTCCACAACCCTGTAACTGGGTAATACGATACCCCTTGGTAAGACTGGTTGTCAGACTTTCGGAGTTCTGACGACCAGTAATGACTGTCAAAGATCCACGAATGACAGCCGAGACCAACGGCTTAACGTGCTTTCCGAGGCATGGAGGAGTCTCGGTATGTAAAGATTGTCACCCATCCACAGATCAACCCCGGCAAGCGTAACGAAACCTGATGGATCGACCCGTGCGACAGTTATTACTTAGCCACGAGCACCACGTTTTAGTTATGGTAGTTAGTTATTAATGTATTATACGCATGCATTGTTGTGTTGTGGGCTTTTAGTCTGTGACAAATAAATGTATTTTCTTTATTTATTTCTGTCTTTCTATGTATCTTTCTTATAAACCCTCCGAAATAAATGCTCTAAATGCTGGTGAAAACCTCATCAAAATCCATTGTGAAGTTTAGAAGACACCAAAAGCGACTTTGTTTTATAAGTAAGTACCTAATATTTAATATAATATATAAATATAAATATAATATAAATAAATCGCAAACTATAATGATAAATGATTTTATTTCTGTAACTAGGTTTGTACGTACAAACACTTTTACACGTCAATCATATTTTAAAACTTGATGAGGTCGGCGTTTCCTATCCGACTACTCTGAGAAGAAAGGCCGAAACAAACTCAAATAACGCATAGGTTTGTAAACACATGAAACTGCTAAATCTTGCCTACTGCAAGTTCAAGGTTATTGTTGTGTTTTGTATTATTGAATCTTGAGAATAGATCACTGATGGATTGCTAAATGTTTACCAATCGTTATTGGTTTTATCGATGCCTCGTATCCACACTTAAAGCTTTACAGTCTTTAAAGCTTAGTTTAAGAGACTATCGTCATCTTTTTACGCCAGCGCGGTGGTGTTTTTTTTTTTTTTTTTTTTAATATGCCGTATTATGCTGAGATAGGGGCCTTTTTGGCCTCGCACAGGTCTTTTTTATTTGTTAGTTTTGCTTTAAGCTCCTTTTTTATTTTATTTTATATAATTTTGTTCTTTTTTTTTAAATATTATTACTGTTTGTATTTCCTGTGCGTGTCCCAAATAAAATATTTTCCTTTCTTTCTTTCTTTTTCAAGTGTTTTAACGTCATTTAATAAGTAGGTATATAAATACGGTAGAAGGAGCGTTAGCAGACCAATAGCCAGGTGGTGGACGACCTACAGAAGATCGCGGTGAAAACCTGCACCTGATTGCGTAACACAACCACAATCTGTTTCTCTCTCTTGATGAGACTCGCAGGTAGGTAGGTACCATCGAAGAAGTTCATATCTATACACTGTAAGGACTATTTCTGCTTGCAGCGCTCGGCCGCTATAGAACCAGGACGATAACAGATGTGGTCATTTTGTCACGGGATTTTGTTTTTAAACTGCTTAGATAATTATGAAGTTCTTCGATAGTACATGGTACAAAAAGGAGGAGGCCTATACTTAGCAGTAGGAGGAACAAGGTTGCCAAAGATGATGATGATGATGAAGTAGGTATATTGGCATTCTGGCTGCATTATAGGAATGTTCCACCTAAAGTGCTAAGGAATCATATAGAAATCTAACGCGCACGTACAGGACAAAATGCCTGGATTTCCATGCGATTCCAAATTGTCCATTGTCTGCTCAGCGCCTTAGATGACTAACACGATTAGATGTTGGAAACAAAAAAAAACTTATATTTCATAGTCAACGTCAAATAATTTATTCTATTGCACATATATGGCACATAAAAGGCACTTTTGAACGTCTAAATTTACAAAAAAAATAGAATAGGGATGCCTATTCTATTTTTTTGTAAATTTGTCTAAATCTAATATGTCTAAAATTTGTTGCCCGTCATGTACCTAGATTATGAAAAAAACCGTACGTATTTTTTTTCTTTTTTTACGTTTTATGTACCATGGCCATGTCGTCACGAGTCGGTATGTAAATTATATACTTACTTGTGACGTTACGACCCCCACTCCCCAACTTTGATGCGTTTTATGTAAGTATTTTTTTATTTATCTGACGGAAGGACTAAATAGTTTTTCTTTTTGACCTAGGCATCATCCCTATTGATTCTAGTCGCCCCTTCCATAAAGGTAGTTTTCGTATGGAGACGAATGGGCAAGAAACTCTACTTTAAACATAAATAGAAATATTTCAAATAATTATTCAAATGTAAGTAGGTAGTCTCTTTAAATCTTGGAGAAAATTTGTAAGATTTAGTGCGTAGGTACGTTACGAGCTCTAAATAAAACTTATTTTTATTTTTTCATTAAATAGAGGGCGTTGTTTATTCTAAACGCGGATTTAAGATCAGTTTGTATAATCTTCAAATTGTTTATCATTCCATTTTCTTCATATTTGCAATCGGTTAGTACCTTGGTAATAGACGAATGATTTCTATCAGTTTTAAATAAAACAAGAACTAAGTATTGTATGCAAATGTTATGTAGACTTTCCGTGTAGAAAGAATAAGAATTTTAAATTAATTACAATGTAGATTTTTGTAACCTATTTGATAAAGGTTTAAAATTACTTAAGGAAGACTAGTTTTCTTAAAAAATACAAAAGCAAAATTGCTACTTCTTTACGTTTGTAAACTTAGACAGGTACTTCATGCAAATCGTAACTTTTTGAAAGTTTTGTTAAAATGTTTTATACCTACACAACTCACTCGTTAACATAAGGTCATTTCCTCAAACTTTCAACAGCCATTCAAAGCAAAAATAAAACATTTCTGCTAGTTTTCCATCGTCAAAATAGTTCACTAGCAAACGCCCCATTAGAACCAGCGCTTCATAAAAAAATATTTGTTTAGCGAAACAAGAACCGCGAAATTCAATGTTTACACAACAAATAAAAGATAACAATTAAAAATGTACTTACAATGTGTTAACAAACAGTGGTTATCAGAGTAAACTGGAAGATTATTTTATTTGTGAACGGATTGGGGACGCGAGAATGAAAAATTTATTTTCGTTAGCGCGCGCACACATTCGCGGGTCGGCGGTCGGTCCGCGCGACGCGTCACAGAGTACTGACTACCTAGCACATAGCCTCGCCGGCTCTCGTCACTTGTAACTATCTTTATCGGTACTTTATCTTCGATAGCTTTGTAACAAGCTCCAATGAAAGCCTATCAATGATACTGATAACATTGACATTATAATCTAGGTACTGCTTTTATTAGGAAAATGTGTCTCACCGTCTCGTTTGTTCGTACGCTCATTCAATTTTGCAGCACTTTGTAGCGATAATTAGTTAGCTTCGTGTTGTTGATTGCAGTGAGTGCATATTAATTACAATCGGAAATGAGCAGGATATATACGAGAAAATTAAATGATGACAAAATAGGGATGTTGACTGAGTAAAAATAAAAACTATTAATATTAGACACGTATTTTTGCTTTATAATATTAATATTTATTATTTATTTATTTATATATACTTTATTGTACACCACATAAATACATAATAAAAAAAAATAACAATACAAAATATACAATGGGCAGCCTTAACGCTTTCCGCGAACTCTTCCAGGCAACCTTGGAATGGACAGTGATTTGCGTGGACATAAAATAATAAAAAATGATTTAGATAAAACGCATTAAAGTTGGGGCCCCACTCCCCACCTTTAATGCGTTCACTACGTCACAATTCAGTATCAAATCTACCGGGGAGTGACGTCATGCCACATTTTAACTCAATTTATAGCCGTAATCTTTACGTAAAAAAAGAAAAAAAATGTGTCCAATATTTTTTACTAATCTACCTGACGGACAAAAAAAAAATATTTTCCCTATTGTGGTACTTAATCGTTTTAAAATGGTAATGATATGCAATGTTAATTTGCTAACAAGATAGGATTATTTTAAAATTCATATTTTGTTTTATTTCATTTAAGTTACAAGTACCTACAAACATAATATTCGTAGGTTACTTGTTTTTTAGTAAAGCTGAAATCGTAGACCCATCAAAACTTTTAGCCAATTCTTCACTTCCGAAATCTCAATGATCATTGGATCAAAATATTTTTTCCGGACATTGCATGCGTGACCTACATTCTTTCACTCTACGAGAAACGGTAATAACCCACATTATCGATTCATTGAGCGGTTTCTGTTTATTCAAGCCGAGGAAACGGGGAAGTGAATTTTGATTGAAAATGATTAATTAGTGCGAAAACAAACACCGGCCTATGCCATCACAAATTCACTACACATTATGAGCGAAGCAGGAGCGGAGCGGTGCAGTGTGAGCGAGGAAACGTACAAAACCAGTTTTCTGTTTTTATGTTCTTTTTTCTGAGACTGAGTTTTGTTTTCCCTGACCAACGTTCACACATTGTTCTTTTTATTTGAGAAGTTTTTCTCATTTTTGTTTTTATTAATTTATTGACATTGAATTGAAAACATGCAACAGCTGACCTTGTAAAGCATAGTAACATAGCCTTCGTAATAGGGATGCATAATGAGCCTGTATTAATGTTCCCACTACTAATGTGACACAGGCCTCCTCTCAGAGATAAAATGGTAACAGCCTTCGTAATAGGGATGCATAATGAGCCTATATTAATGTTCCCACTACTACTGGGACATAGGCCTCCTCTCAGAGATAAAATGGTAACAGCCTTCGTAATAGGGATGCCTAATCAGCGTATAATTTTCCCACAGCTAGGAAAAGGTCTCCTTTATGAGGCATAATAGTGATACTATTACCTACCTTTAAAGACACCGTTTCCAACTACTCGGTCACAGCAAACCTTATACACCCACGGAACTGTTATTAAAACAATTCAAACCAAACACATGATAATCATCATAATCCTAACTATAATAATATTATAAATGCGAAACTGAGTTTGTTTGTTACGCTTTCACGCTGAATGGGCTGAACGGATGAAATTTGGCCCAAGGCCTGGATTAGGACAAAGGATACGTTCCCGTCGGATAATTTCCGACCTCCACACGGACGAAACCTCGGGCTAAACAATAATACTGAAACCCAACCGAGAACCAACTCGGTCGAAACATTTTCAGTGTCAAGTGATAACTGTTACGCTGACAGTGTAAATACTTACAGTGAAATATTAAAGACAATGATAGTGACACCTAACGTTGGGGTTATAATGACGTCACTCGTTTATTTTGGACGATAAGCGATGTCAACTGTCTACATAGGCGTAAGTACCTCTTTTGTGTTGTAGTTTTAGGTACAGGCACCATATGAAACGAATCCTAAAGAACTTTAATGTTAAATTGAAAGCCAATAGACGGCTCAAAAAAAATTAATCCTTAATTTTATACACGGATTATACGCCTGGACTGATAAAATTGCTTTAACTCATTTTATCATTTTTTAACACGCAGCGAAACACTCGTGCGCCGGTGACACTGGACTTACTAAACGAAATTTCATCTATTTAACAATCGGCGCCAAATTCAAAACCTAGCAATTTGGTATTTCAAATTCATAACTTAGTAAGTCGCTTGAGTTGCTTGGGTTTTAAATTTGTATTTTGACATACTAAGTTTAAAATTCGTACTTTAAGGAAATTTTTGTAATCATGCCAAATTGCTTAGACTTGCAAAATTATTTTTTTAAAATTACGTATGAAACTGGGTGTTTTAAGGTCCACATCATTTTGATACCTTCTAGTAAGTCGAAAAATGCCAAAAACCGTTTTTTTTTTCAAATCACCTGTTACTAGGTTTTGAAATTGGGCAGCCGAACTATCATTTTAAAAAAAACGAGCGAGCCTCACAGTAGGCGCATACGATGTGTAATATCTGACATCTTCGCTGACGACGTATGATATAAACAATATTCATCATCATCATTATCATCACGTACCATCTGACGGCCAACTCTAGCACCGGGCGCGTTCATTGGTAAAATCAAATAGCACGCGCTTCTTGTTACACACTTCCGTCCCTTTTCACGCATAATACGCATCTTCTTTTTAATCATAGAGATCTCTCTATATTTAAATTTAAGAAGATGCGCAATACAATACGGATATAACTTGGCAGACCAATGATATTAGAAGTAAAAAGACGTAGATAGGTTATATCTAACATTCTATCTTCAAAAACGGCACTATGTCACACTATTATAGGACACGTGGAAGTAGGAGGGCATGTCGTAATTATCGGGAGCGAAAAAGAGACAAAACGAAGAAAATGTGGCTAATTAGCCAACTTTTGACGTGCCACTTGCGGAACGTTTATAACCTATCTACCTCTTTTTACTTATAATATCATTGTGGCAGACCGTATGAACATAGGCTCGGCGATCTTACGCGCATGTTCTCTTTCTCACACTCAATTTATGTCACCATTTGGTTCCTAAAAAAATATACTGCAGCCTTCTGTGTGCAGTTGACACTGGTGCCGATTCTGTTGTTCACAAACTAAACTGAATTTAAGTTCAGTGCATCTTTTTCTTTCTATTTCTTTAAGAAAAGGACAGAAGATAAATTTTAGTTTAGTCCTGTCAAATTAATCAGCCCATGACACGTATCCATACAAGTTTTGACGTGATTAAAAACTTGCCCACTAAAATTACGTCAATTTACGTCAGGCGCTGATTAATTTGACAGGACTAAGCTAAAATGTATCTTCTGTCTTTTTCTTAATGAAATAGAAAGAAAAAGATGCACTGAACTTAAATTTAGTTTAGTTTGTGAACAACAGAATCGGCACCAATGCCTAGTTATATTTTTTTATTTATGAGCTGATACAAGTAAGTATCTCTATTCAGTGTCCGTAGTAATTCTTTCGTTGTTGTTTTAATCGGTAGGGATCAGCTTTGTTTATCTTGTGGGTAAAAGATAATAGACATGAATGATCGGATTGGACACTCGCTCCGGCCACGTTACAATTACCATACTGACCTTGTCTTTTTATAGATTGTGCCTCCTCTTTTTTTATAACAATGTTATCGCGACGATCAATCAACTCGTAGTCCACTCCTGGGCATAGGCCACTTCAATGTGGTTTTTCACCATCTACATTCAACATTCTAAAGCAGTAATGAAAATATGGCAAGTTAATTTTAATTGAAATTGTAAAGAAACATTAAAGTTACTTTTACAAAGAAAACCTTTATTCAAACTGTACCGAATTGACAGCGATAAATCTTATTTATTAAAATTTAATTTGTTTGTAAGCTTCACCTCTCATTATTCTTCAAGCTACCTACTGTTATTCAATTTTTCCAATAACTGTTTTTGAAACAGTTCGATTTTCACAGTGGATATTAATGCCGGTAGGTATGACAGTGGTTTTCCAGTTGAAAGAAATAATAACATTTAATTCCGTATGATTTATCGGTACAGAAAATCCAATACTATTGAAATAAAAAATGAGCAATATTTGTATTGTAGCGGTTACATCAAAGACATGACGTTTTGAGTTTACCGCGCGAACGACATATATAAGACTATCCGACATCAATAGTCGGGCACTCGGCCCCCCAGACACAACACCCGTCTGGTCGGAGGATCCTCCCTTTTCTATGGTGGATGAGTGAACTTTACACCCTGTTCCTCATGTTCCTAAAGTAAATATATATATTTGTAATCACGTTCACGAAACGGCTCTAAAAATTTCGATGAAAGTTGCAATAGGTATAGGGGTTTACGACCGGGGCGAAAAATCGATCTAGCTATACTGCATAGGTTTAAGTAGTTAAATAAAGGTAAACAAAAAAAAACCACGTAACTAGCTGTCAAGTAACCGACTAAACGTAATTCCTGTCACTTCTATTGTCATGCTACGTCACAGTTGTACTCTTCAATTTAGCAAAGCTATAATTCGCTGACGTTTAGAGTTTGAGCTCTTTACAATAGACAGATTACAAAATAATTATTATAAATCTAACATTTTTTTATTTTAATCCTAATTAAATAATTAATTAATTAATCAAGCAGTTAAATATACAAAGAGTAGTCTATGAATTAATGATATATAACGTATAACATAAATTAATAAAAAAATAATTTCAAAAACTAAAACCCGACTACTGTAAAATCACTCTCAAAAAAGAATGAAACAAGAAAATCTTTCAGACAGAAATCAAGACATAATCTCGCGACAATCTAAGAAGCCCGATTTGACGTTCCTCATGTATTCCGCGATAACTTTGTATGAACGTCTACGCAAGAAATCGAAAAATCAAATTCACAATCCTAATTAATTATTAGGTTTTCTATGGACAACAACAACGGATATCAGACATGGATGGATGTCAACAATGGATATCATTCGTTACTTTCTTTACAATAATTATTATTAGGTACCTGGGCGACAGAGCTCTGCGCGGGTGAAAATAGCGAAAACGAATTTTCTCAGATATGAGACCTCCATAGGTTTAGGTACTATAAAGGTAAACAAATCGTAAAAAGGGTTTTTATAGATTACACTTTCTTGTTTGATAATACAATAAAACCATATTACATTTATTTTAGATTTTTACAATAGTTTACTCTTCTGACCGGAGTATGGCGAAGCAAAACAGAGTATTATGATTTTGACCGGTATGTATGTATATATGTTCATCTGTTACCTCATAACTTCTAAACTACTGATCATAATTTGACAAATGGCGTATCGTTGGAAGCGTCTTGATCGTCCGTTGGTGTCATATTGTCATATGTGACGAAATTATTCCATTTTGGGTATCAAATGAAATATATATATCATAATGTCTAAGAAAAAAATATGTTAAAGTTGTTACACTTATCACGAAATTATAACCCCAAAATATTTAAAAAAAACTAAGTTCAAAAATTAAAATCCGACAACTGAAAAATCACGCTCAAAAAAGAATGAAACAAGAAAATCTTTCAGACAGAAATCAAGACATAATCTCGCGACAATCTAAGAAGCCCGATTTGACGTTCCTCATGTATTCCGCGATAACTTTATATGAACGTCTACGCAAGAAATCGAAAAATCAAATTCACAATCCTAATTAATTATTAGGTTTTCTATGGACAACAACAACGGATATCAGACATGGATGGATGTCAACAATGGATATCATTCGTAAGCACCAAGTTTTACTTTATATTGGAAAAATTCACTGAAATACACGAATTACTCGTTGATTAATATTCCGACAGGACGTCATTACAATGTCATGTCTTTAGGTTCGTTACCGTAGTGCTGTGACCGTTAAAGGTATTTTATCGTATAATTACTGTATTATTAAATGTTAAAACATATAAAAACAAAATCTGATCATATGTAGTGTTGTAGTGTTAGCTTTGTTTTGATATTTAATAGATCATTAAAATAGCTTGCCCACTCTGAAATGACGCGCACTACCGCATTACCGTATGCGTAAATGCGGTAGTGGGGCGCGTCATTGTAGAGTGTACAAGGTTTAGCAGCTGGATGAAAGTTGCCGAGAATCGAGTTTAAAGGCGCGCAATTGGAGGCCTATGTTCAGCAGTGGACTGCTGCAGGCTGATGATAATGATGTGTAATAAAAGGGTATGCCTCGAGAATCTGTTTCAAGCAATGTAAATAAATTGTTGATTACAAACTCTAAGTATGATAAATCGATATGTCTCAAGAATTGGTTTTTAAAGCAACCGTTTTTTTTTCCCGTCGCTACATAAAGTATTTTGATAGGTGTCAAATCGGGCTTCTTAGATTGTCGCGAGATTAGGTACAAAAATGATCAAGGTAAAGCCTGTATATCTACAAAATTATAATGGCATGAAACGACGGCTTTACCTTGACAATTTTTGTACCTATACGTCTCGATTTCTGCCTGAAATATTTTCTTGTTTCATACTTTTTAGAGCGTGATTTTTCAGTTGTCGGATTTTAATTTTTGAACTTAGTTTTTTTTAAATATTTTGGGGTTATAATTTCGTGATAAGTGTAACAACTTTAACATATTTTTTTCTTAGACATTATGATATATATATTTCATTTGATACCCAAAATGGAATAATTTCGTCACATATGACAATATGACACCAACGGACGATCAAGACGCTTCCAACGATACGCCATTTGTCAAATTATGATCAGTAGTTTAGAAGTTATGAGGTAACAGATGAACATATATACATACATACCGGTCAAAATCATAATACTCTGTTTTGCTTCGCCATACTCCGGTCAGAAGAGTAAACTATTGTAAAAATCTAAAATAAATGTAATATGGTTTTATTGTATTATCAAACAAGAAAGTGTAATCTATAAAAACCCTTTTTACGATTTGTTTACCTTTATAGTACTTAAACCTATGGAGGTCTCATATCTGAGAAAATTCGTTTTCGCTATTTTCACCCGCGCAGAGCTCTGTCGCCCAGGTACCTAATAATAATTATTGTAAAGAAAGTAACAAAAACTTTTATTTCTCGCTTTTTAGTAAGTCAGTTTGTAATTTATCTAAGTTACAACAGCCTAATGGTAACTACTCATCAATCACCTTTTATAAAATATTGCTTTTCCCGATGCAGGGACGTTAATCGTTGAGGAGTTCTCCTGGTAACTCACCATCAGCTCCACTTCTCCGTATGCATTGTGACGAGCATAAATTGCTTGGTAACTATATTAAAGTAATCGAATCGCAACCCGTGAAATTCTTATTATTGAACAGTTCCGGTGGCAATCTGTGGTCTTCATCATCAGTTCCACTTCACCAAGCAACTACACGAGTTATTATTAAAAATACCCAAATCGCTATAGGTGTGCCTATCATATTTGAAAAGTCTCGAAAGTATTACCCTTTCATACAAAAAAAGGATTTTGCATATAAGATGGAGTTATGCCCGAAAATACATTAAAAATATATATGTAAACCTCCGAATTGATAACCACTACGGCGACGAAAGTGTGAAACTCTCTGCCAGCGTCTGTGTTCCCTTCTTTTATTTGCCGTCAGCTTTCAAATCAAGAGTGAACAGGCACCTTCGACGCTCCTTCCATCGTAGATTTCGTCCATCGCTTTCCACCAGGCCAGATCGAGGTCATGAGCAGTACCGTTTCACAAAAAATATTGTTCCTAGCAAGAAATATATCAAACCTCTTTTGTGGACTTTTTAATCTGCGACTTAGAGATCCACCAACAACATACAGCCATCACCAATATGTTTGCCAAAAATGGTGTTTAGAGCATTATCTATAGCCATAACAACTACGAGTATTGGTACGGATCACGATCATTCATTGTAGACATCAGATCAGCCAATTAGGATGCCCAAATCAATAGTAATGGTAATGAGCATTTGTATGGTGAAGGGTGGGCGTTTTGGGGGACTGTCTTATGTAATTTTGATGTTCGAAAAGTGCTGGTTCTCAGCCTAATTTGAATAAATGACTTTTGAATTTGAATTTAAATTATGCCTAACAATTCATTCATTCATTCCCGTCAAAAAAACCTTTGTAATGATGTTGTGATGTCCAACAACAGTAAAAAACTACATAATTATGACACTCGTTACTTTCCATTGAATTAAGTGAATTCTCCAAAATGTGTATACCTGGAGGAATCCTTATTCATGTTGACGATGACTACAAAAAGGCTGCGGTTGGTGACACAACACTAAATAGATTCAATGAAACCTCTAAATTATGGACATTGAATTTAAAACCGTGTCGTGTAAGTGTGTCAGGAGAATATTAAAGTGCATGGTTCGTCATTTTCCAAGTATGTAGGAATGATTCCGAAACTGTCACTGTCATTAAATTTGGTATAATCTATAATTATATATACACTGACGGACTGCATCAAAATTCAGGATTACTTCGAATTAATATTTTTGATATGTATGCAAAATAGAACTGCAGTAAAAGTTAAAATTATAGCCGGGAAAATAAAATGTAGGTATAAGCATAGTCTCAAAGTCGTGTGTTATTACTTATTAGAGTAGGGCTCGAAATTAATTATTTTTGTTTTTATTTTTCATTTGCTGTTTAAATTATTGTTACCTTTTTAACTCATAAAAGTTTCGTAACCATAAATATGGATACTTCGTCCGAACAAGCCGCTCAAATTGTGGCATTGGTGTGGGAAGGCTTGGATCAACGAACTATTGCTAAAAAAATTAACCAGTCTACGGTTTCTAGAGTATTACGAAGGTTTGTAGAGACAGATTCTTACAAAAGGAGACCCGGTACCGACAAAACTCGAGCAACCACCCGTCGTGGCGACGATTACGATTTATTGTTTCAACTTCCCTACGAAATCGTTTCCTCACGTCAGTAAACATCAAAACAGAGCTGAATGAAGTGCGTGGAGTAAACGTGAGTGCACGAACAATATGAAGATCACCCTTTTTAGACCAGCAAATGGTCCAAAGCTGTATGCAGCTCACAGACCAGATCGTTTAAGATTTGCGCGTGAACATGTTAATTGGACTGCAGAGCAATGGGCCGTATTGTTCACCGATGAGTATAGGACACGTTTAAATGGTGCAGACGGTCTCAGAAGAGTCTATCGTCGACGTGGGGAGAGATATACTCAAAGCTGCATTGAGGAGCGTGTTCCTTTTGGAGGCGGTTCATGTATGGTGTAGGGTGGCATTTCGATGATCGGGCGAACGGAACTTGTCTTTGAATAGGCGGGGCACGCGAGTCCCACGCCTGATTACATTTCTGGGTACCCTGTAACATACTTTATTTGTAATTTCAGTGCAGTCAAATCTATTATAGCACAAACCATGCTGCATCATTGCATCCAAAAGTAATCGTCTAGATTGTAGACTTAAAATGTACTTACGTAATAAATGTGTGTAGGGAATCTTCGAATGATAGCATTTGTAGTTAATGCCACGCAAGACTTTTATCTGTATCATTTCTAATTTGCTATTGTATTTGAGGTAATATGGATTCCAAATAGGTACGGTGTATTCAATTTGAGAGCGTATTAAAGACCTATACAACATCAAAAAAGTAGAGGGTCGCGCAAAGTCCTTTGAGGATCTCACGACGAAGCCATACATTTGAAAAGCCTTATTTATTAGGTAGGTTTTGTTTGTGCAGAAAAACCATTTTTCTTTCTTTCTTTTTCTGTTATAAATTCCACGACCACGAGTTGTTTGAACTGTATAAAAAAAATCCGTATCAAATCCCTCGCAATTTGTTAGTCGTTAATTATTTCCTAAAGATATCAATCATTTCGGCAATACACGTATTCGTGTCAGAGACATTTTTATTTACATTAGCCAAATGATGTCTTTTCATATACGACAGTTCGTTGTTAGGCAATCAGTAAAAATATTGTAAGGTTTATCTATATTCTCGAATTTTCCAATAAAGCTAATGAGACGGTTCACTCGAGTGAATGCTAATTTTTTTTTTTCATTCGTCTCATTACGTTCACACGACACTGACGAATTCCTATGTAGGAAGGAATGTACTCTGTAATAGGCTGATACCGCATTGTATAGGATTTCCGTACAATACGAGACCAGCCTATACTGGAACAGAACTGTATAGCTTGATGTGTAGCAGTGTGTACGGTCTTCTGCTCCTATCATTTAATTTTTCGATCATTCAAAATTTTAACAAATTCTAATTTTGTTTTGATTTAATGAAAGTATTTTATTTCCTTGAATTCTAATTTAATACTTACTTATTTAAGTAAAATAATTTTATCACCTTGCTGCATTAAATTGTAGAAGTTATTGGCTCCTGAAATACAGGTACCTAGCTCAGGAGCCAGGGTCTCAAATTTTTCTATAACATGTTAATGGCAATAAAGATGTTTTATATTATTTGCTATGTGAGTAAAAATATCGCCGTGCCGAAATTATTTACCTGCTTTACGTGTAGGGGAAAAAAACAAAAAGAAACTAACATTTTATTTAACCACGTGATGAATATATCGGGACAGGGGGCCGATTTGAGCCGGAATCTTCACCGTTGAACAAGTTACTGGGCGTAGATGTGTTGCGGGTGAAAAGGAAAAGTCTGAAGTTGATTATTGATTTTTAGGTTATATTTGAACTTGACAAAATTTACAAAACGAAACGTTGGATAGTTTCTAGGCACTTGTTGTCATAGTCAAGGGAGTTGCGTCACGCAACCGCAGCGCCCCTCGTCGACTCGAACAAACGTCAGGCTAGACTCTGTAGAAGCGCGCCAACTTCACACTTACGTTTCGTTTGCAATTGACATACCGTACTCATGACCCTTCCGATAAATATGTATAACTGCCAAATTACAACTTTCTAGTCTTAGTAGTCTAGTTTCTACTAGTAGTTTTTTTGTCTATGAGCTAAGCCGCGGACAGATAGAGACGGACATAGCGAAACTATAATCGGTTCCTTGTTGACTATCCAACCAACTAACTAACCGTAAAAATTAACAAAAACTAAAGCGTCTGATTTCTAATTTTAAAAGACTAGATATAGCAAGTTAGTGTACGAGTAAAGACTCTCGTTTCAAACGCCTATGACGCAAACATGTAAATTATCCCCACTTACAATGTTATGTATCAACAAATGTGTTTAGAGTCTAGACATCAGTTACCATGCTAATCTGGGGATAAACTCTAAACATAAAATACGGATACATCAGTCATTTATATTACTGTATTAGCATTAAAAATAAACTCAGGAGAGAATGGTTTATTACCGGTCATTGATATATAAAAACCTTACGGGTGCAATGAGCTTCAATGTGTAAGTCAAATAATTTATGGGGAGAACCTTTCAAAATGTCTACTACAATATCGTTATTAGAATGGTCGCATAAACCTTTGTGAAAGAAGACAAACAAGAGATGACATGAGTCACACAAAAAATATGATATACAGCATCATCAATGATTTACAGCCAATTGCAGAAACGAACTTTAAATACTAATCATCCATTAATTTGTTTTGACTTGTTGCAGAACGCAACGTTAGACTTGATTTTAGTGGTTCTTTGATGGAATTAATTAAATGATCCATTACGTAATGGGGCATCTTTGTCTTTGTGCAACTGTGTGTTAGATACCTAGTTGGGCGTGATCCCAGGAGCTCCAAATCTATTTACGCATTTTCGCTCGGCTAAACGCTGACTTTTTTACAAGTGCATAGTGCATAATACTTATTGTATTGTATGTATATATATATAACGAGGTATCGCGCGGTGTTGAAGACAAATCACGTGGCATCTCGTCATCAGTCATGGTGTTTATCAAAATAAAAGTCTAATTGAGCACTTCACTAATATAATCACAATGTTTAATCACAATACTTCAAGAATAATTTAAGATAACAGAGATTAGCACCGATTCAGTTGGTAACGCAGCGAGTTCGTCACATAGAATGTGTCAGCGCCCCTTGTTGACACCCCATCCTGCCAGTGCGACAGATAAGACAGCCGTCAACTGTCAGCTGTCAACTCTGATGTCATTTGTCGGCTGTCAACGTCAAACTGACACTGTGGCGACCTCACTCAAGCTAACTGCTTGACGTTGCCATACTGAATAAATTAAATTATGCCTAAACTAAATGGTATTTAATTGTGACGCTTCGACACGGCCATCGTGACGTCTCACACGTCCTCGTGTGAGGTGCCTAGAAATAACAAAAAGTTCTGCAGTAAATGAAGTTTTCCACTCGGCCACCCTGGCCTAGGAATGAAAGTACTGAAAATAGGTTCCTTTTTTTTTTTTTTTTTTTTTATTACCATAAATTTCATTTATGTACACAATTGAATGAGATACGAGTACACTATGAATAATGGGATAGTAAACATGAAGTACAGTAGTAAACCAACAATCAAACCCTTTAGTTTGCATTCAGAGCTCGTTTACTCTTAACAAAATACTTCTGGACAACCTTTACTTAGCGTCCGATATTACATGCATACTGATCTACACTGGCGTCCGAACACGACATGGACAACCTCACAACATCTGTGCTGAACCGGTGTCCGAACAAGACATGGACAACCTCACAACATCTGTTAACATCTGGATAGCTGAACCGGTGTCCGAACAAGACATGGACAACCTCACAACATCTGTGCTGAACCGGTGTCCGAACAAGACATGGACAACCTCACAACATCTGTTAACATCTGGATAGCTGAACCGGTGTCCGAACAAGACATGGACAACCTCGCAACATCCGACAACACAAGGATAACCGAGCCGGTGTCCGAACAAGACATGGACAACCACCCAGCATCCGATATCACAACTTGTTAGTAATCTAATCTATCTGAAGGTAAGGCACAGTCAATATCAGAGTCATGATCGTCATAGTCAATAGGTCCAGGCATCCTACGAAGCCTGTCATGGGCGTACTTGTACGTCCTATTAGAATTCAAACCCTGCAAAACGTAACGGTCACCTTCCAGGACTTCTATTATCTTAAAGTGGCCCTTATACTTAAGTTCTAATTTAGTTTGGTTCCTCTCCTCATTTTGGAGCAAAACGTAGTCACCAATAGAGAACCGATTCAATTTGGCCTTTGTGCTATCAAACAGCGCCTTATCGTACTCAGCATTTTTATTTATGTTCTCTATTGCTTGATTCCTTACCAAGTTAAGATCAACTTCAGACTCAACCTCACTAGCTAACAAAACACTTAGTTGCCTAGCTACCTTTCCAATAAGTAACTCTAGGGAGCTCGACTTAGTAACTCGGTGTTGGGAGCAGTTCAAAGCAAGTTGTATGTCTGGTAGAGCTACTTGCCACGATCGTTTACCTGTTCAAAGCTTTGATTGTTAGAGGGTTCCGCGAAAAGAAGTCCGCATGTGCCATACGTATGCCATCGACACGAACTACGTCAAAGTCAGCACTCTGAAGGAATGCCCACCATCTGTGGACTCGAGGTGTTAAATCAAGCTTCTTTCGTGTTGACTGAAGAGAGTTGCAATCAGTGACCACGAACTTGCGACCATGCAGGTAATGGCGAAAGTGTTTAACCGCATTTACAACTGATAGAGTCTCCAATTCCTATGAATGGTATTTTTACTCTGCGGCAGTAGTGCGCTCACTAAAGTAAGCAACAGCATGCAACTTACCTGCCTTTCTCTGCATGAGCACTGCACCGTATCCAATCGCGCTTGCATCTGTATGCAGCTCAGTTGGTAAATCCGGATTGTAGATCATGAGAACTGGCTCCTGAGTTAGAGTGGAAATGACTTGCTGTCTGACTGCCTCATGTTCAGACTTCCAATCGAACTTACCATTGCTACATGTAAACGCGTACAACGGTGCCATAGTCTGTGAGAACCCCGCTATAAATTGGCGAAATTAAGATGCTAACCCAATAAATTGACGAAGCTGCGTTACTGTTTCTGGTGGTGATAATGCAGTGAGAGCATTAATTTTACGCAGGTTGGGACGAATTTCACCTTGGCATACTTCAAAACCAAGGTATTACACTTTTTTTTTCTATAAGAAAGCGCACTTCTTAATGTTCAGCGAAAACCCCTGGTCAGTGAGTATTTTGAGTATAATCTTTAAACAATTAAAGGCTTCCTGCACAGTACTCGCCACTAAATTTACTAGCTACTGATTCTTTTATCAATGAGCATGGAGGCTCCTGAATCAAAATAAAAATGGAAAACGCTCACGATTATGACCAAGATATCCAGTAGGTACGTCCATGCTGCACACGTCAACCCTCTTCTCTGCAGTCGAACCAGCTCCACCGCTGCCGTTCCTTCCTTCTTTGTTCCTACGCGCCGGGCAGCTGGACGCGTAATGACCTTGTCCATGACACGAATAACAGGTAATGGAAAGCTGTTCTGCTGCCGACTTCTTCTGATTTTTGAACAGAGCTTGGCTTTTGGTCCTATCATCGCTCGGATTCATATTCCTCCTTGAGAAACACTGGGTAGACTTATGACCCGATTTACCACAGTGGAAGCACTTGATGCTCGTGTGGTTTGTGGAAGCTGGGCGATTCCTTTTAAAGTCTGGTACATCAATATTCGGTGGAGCCTTTCTTTTCAAAAATGAAACCGCAGTGAGCTCTTGTTGCAAGCGATTACGATTATCAATATCGGTTGTAATCGACAGTCGCTGAACGCGAGGCTCGAACTGCGAAACATGTGCCAGGACCGTAGCTACAGCGATTTGCTCTGTCGTCAGGCTTCTCCACCTTGACATAAGTGACGTCATCAAAGTAGCCCCATAGGCAGCAAGGCACTCATTTTCCTTAGGTCTACTTCCGGCCATATTAATAAGGAAAGAAGCCACAGTTTCAGGGCATGCGTACCTTGCAGTGAAAAGCTCCTTGAAGTTGTTCCAAGTCATGCCTGGATACGATACAGTTGACAACCAGGTGGAAGCATCCCCTTTCATTGCACGACTCAACGCAATCATCAGCGGTGCGCCATGTTGGCATTCATCGGTAATACACGCGTCCGCTGTCGTGATCCAAGCACATGCATCCACATTGCGCCGATCTGGATCGAAATCAGGAAGACGAAGCTCACTTGTTGTTTTAGACGCCTTCACAGCCTCCAACATAGCCAAAAAGTTTTTATTTTGTTGTTCCAACAAAAGAAATAATTTTTCATCACTGCCACAGTTATTTGTTTCACACGGGGCGTTGCGGCTACATCCCACTTCTGATAACGAGGTATCGCGCGGTGTTGAAGACAAATCACGTGGCATCTCGTCATCAGTCATGGTGTTTATCAAAATAAAAGTCTAATTGAGCACTTCACTAATATAATCACAATGTTTAATCACAATACTTCAAGAATAATTTAAGATAACAGAGATTAGCACCGATTCAGTTGGTAACGCAGCGAGTTCGTCACATAGAATGTGTCAGCGCCCCTTGTTGACACCCCATCCTGCCAGTGCGACAGATAAGACAGCCGTCAACTGTCAGCTGTCAACTCTGATGTCATTTGTCGGCTGTCAACGTCAAACTGACACTGTGGCGACCTCACTCAAGCTAACTGCTTGACGTTGCCATACTGAATAAATTAAATTATGCCTAAACTAAATGGTATTTAATTGTGACGCTTCGACATATATATATATAATATATATATTCTTAATCTTTTTTATCGTGCTTGTTAGTGTTTGTGATCCTAAGATTTCTACTATTTTTTCTGTTTTTACCCGTGAGAACCTGTAATTGGCTTTATGTTTCTTAATCAACTGTTATCCATTTGTTATTGCTGTTGGTTCTCCTGTTAATAAATAAATAAATACATTTGAAGATCCCAACGGTCTCCAAAAAAATATGTATTGTCATCAGAAAAATGAAACGGCTGGCTTTCTTCTAATTTAAGCTTCGTGCAGACTGGTGCGACGCGACTCGTAACAAAACAATTTATATGAAAACTTCACGTTATTACAATTACCGGTGTCGCGTAGCGCAGCAAGTCGCTCTAGTCTGCATGAGCCTTCAAATACAGAAACGTAGTTTATCTTTATGTTTTCCAGATTGTTCAGGCAATTCAGCCTTTTGTCACTACTAGGTATATCCACACAAAAAAAAACTGAAACCACAATATACATAGGTATAATAAATAATACCAGTCTGTTACTGTCCCACTGTAAGACAAAAGTCTCTTCTCATACAGAGAAGGCACGAGCATTGATTAGACGAGATATATTGTATTGACGAGACGAGAAATTACAATGGAGACCCCATATATGTAACATCGCTCGCTGGGTGGCTAAGCTCGGCCGCGTATGCTGTTAGAAAGATAAGGCAGTTAACAGACGTAGAAACCGCGCGTTTGGTCTATTATAGCTACTTCCACAGTATTCATTATGGTATTTTACTGTGGGGTCGGGCTGCTGACATTTACTGTGGGGTCTATTTCATCTATCTTTATTTTGCAAAAGAGAGCTGTCAGAGCCTTTTATAATCACGTCGCCGCGAATCTCTCAGGCAACTATTTAAAAGGATTATTATTATGACGGTACCTTGCAAATTCACTTATGGAAATATCATGTATTTAAGAAAAAATCTACATCTTTTTAATAAAATGTTGACGTTCAAAATCCTATTTGAAATATATATTTGACTTTAACTTTGACATACAAAAAATCAAATCTTTTGTCTTTATGTTTGGGTTTTCCCACGATATTTTCCTTCACCAATGTCAGAAATGTCCAAAATAACTTAGAAAGTACCTAGGCACCTGCTAAGGAGTACCTATATGAATTGAAATAGTCACATTATAACTTGCCCGGATATAGACATATAGATAGATAAATCGTTTATTTAGTGCATACAAAAGACAGCACAACATACAAAAGCACGATTAAATAATAACTACTTAATTATCTATTAGCTGCAAGGTGCCAATATACAAACAAACAAAAAATAAAAAGCCAAACCAGTAGACCAAATAAAACTGAAAGCAGCAGTCAAAGCTGCCTTAGAAGGTAATAGTATAAAAGGCACAGCCAAATCCTTCAATGTGCCAATAATGACGTTGAAAAGGTATGCAAGGAAACAAAAGGAGCAAGAAAATGACATAGCGTACGAACCCGACTACCGACAGTCTAAAATTTTTACGGAGGCAGAAAAGGCTGAGTTAGCCAAAATACTTGGAAAAAGCCAGCAAACTACACCATAGTTTGTCCTCGCAGTGCGTACGGAAACTAGCATATGAATATGCTGTCCCAAATAATAAACCAACTAATAAAATACGAAAATGGACCAACAACGTAGGTACAATCTATGACGTAATAAATATATGGTTAAATAAACGACAAATTTCCTACGAAATAGACTTTTTATTCATTCATATTATTTATTTATTATTAGGCTCTTCAACAATGAGTACACTATTACTTTACATTTTGTACGTTGCAAACTTAAGTCTAAGCGCCTCATTACTTAAAGAAAAGCACAGCATGCACTACATTATGCGCAGATAATAACACAGTAAAATAATTAAAACAATTAATACATAGTTTAGATAAAAGTGAAAAATAAATTATTAAAAGCTAAATTGATTACAATAAATTATATAGATTAAATTAAATTAAATAAGATTGAATTTTTTTAGATAACGATTAGGTTAAAATTTTATTTTAGACTAGAGATACCCTTTAAATGGCAAGCGCGGCTTTTTTTAGAGCAGGCACTGATGAGTGAAAGAGGTCAATGTCCACTTCGTGCTCTTTGTATGCAGCATACATTCTAGAAAGTGGACAGCATTGCCTCAAGTTGGTATGACATCTTGGCATGCAGAAAAGCCTCCTATTAGAACTTCTTGGCAGATTACGGGGCACATGGAATAACACCCTACTGAGCAAATCGGGACAGTTCAGAGAGCCTGTTACTAACTTCTTAAGGAAACCCAAATCTAGAATATTCCTGCGTTTCTCTAGCGACACCATGTTAAAATACTTGAGTCTGTCTTGGTACGAGTTGAGCTTTTTGCACTTATTACTGTAAAAGGTGAGATGCCACAAGAACCGTTTCTGCAGCCGTTCAATGCGCTTGATGTGGACCTTATACTCAGGTGACCAGACCACACTGCAGTACTCGAGGTGGCTTCTAACTAGCGAGTTGTACATATTTTTTTTTTATGTTAGGTTTTTTGAAGTTTTTACACTCTCTCATAACAAAGCATCATCTCATCTTTGATGTTTTTAATATAATTTTGTCAATATGTTCGACAAAACTTAGCTTTTTATCGAACTGAACGCCTAGGTCTCGAATAGTATCGACTTCCTCAAGCTGCTCACCATTCAATCTGTAAACTGACTGCATGATATTCTTTTTTTTTGTGAACTTGATATGATGGCATTTTCTCACATTCAAAGACATTTTGTTATGCTCACACCACTTAGTCAGCCGGTCTAAGTCGCTTTGGAACATTATCGAGTCCGCAGGATTTTTTATAATCTTTATGGCTTTGAGGTCATCAGCAAATAGGAATATATTCGAGTTCGAGAAGCAATTATGAATATAATTTATAAAAAGAATGAAAACATGCGGACCTAAATGAGATCCCTGAGGGATTCCCGACGTTGCCCTGTAAGAATCTGAAGAGCAGCCATTCACTACAACCTTTAGCATCCGTCCAGACAAATATGATTGGAACCAACCTAAGAGGGGGTCCGAAACGCCATACATTTTAAGTTTCTTGACGAGTATACCATGGTCTACTGTGTAAAAGGCCTTGCTGAAGTCTGTGTAGACTGCATCAACCTGAACTCGGGCATCAACCGCTTCAACAATGCTTTCAACATAAGTCACCAAATTGGTAGCTGTCGATTTTCCCTTCATAAATCCATATTGGCTATCTATTATTAGCTGTGATAAATGTCGAGATAGCACAGGGCATATGAGGGCTTCAAATACCTTTGCAACGATGGAGAGAATAGCGATGGGTCTGTAATTGCTCACATCGGACTGATCCCCGCTTTTGAAAATAGGCACAATTTTCGTTTCCTTCCAAATGGTCGGAAAAGTACCTCGAAGCAGAGAATAATTAAATATAACACTTAATGGCAGTGAAAGAACATCCGCCAGCCTATTTAAAAGCAAAGCAGGTATATTATCAGGGCCGGCTCCTTTGTTAACGTCAATTTTTTTAAATTCTCTGCGGATCTGGTCTTGTGATATTGTCATTAGTCCTAACGTGCTATTGCTTATGCATTCCTCAATATCGCCTGCGCCCGCATGCACACCATTCCCGTCACTACTATATACCCTAGCGAAATGGGATGCAAAATAGTTACAAATTTCATTAATATTTTCAGAGGTGTTTATACCATCTGTCATGGAACTGGGGTAGTTACTGCTGCCACCTCTCTTAATTTTTAAGTAACTCCAGAAATATTTTGGGTTTGAAGTAATTTTAGCCTCTATATCAGAAATGTAAGCATTATAACAAGACGTAGCCATACGGTCACACCTTTTTCTAAGTAATGTCTAAAGGATTATTGTACTTTTTAACTCTAAGTCTTAGGCGGTTTTTTTCGTTTAGTCTTTTAATGAGCTGTCTAGAGAACTAGTATGGGTATTTAGCATCTTTTACTGGTACTTGTGGAACGTGGCGCTTAATTAACCCATACAATGTATTATAAAAAAAGTCTACCATCTGATCTATGCAAGTATTTAGCTCTGATGACCAATTGACCTGCTTCAGTGCTGCATTAATTGCCACGTAATCTGCCTTAAAATAATTCAATTTGGTTCTATTTTTACAATTCTGTGGCTTTTTAAAATGGGTTAACGAGAGCTCACATAGTACAGGTGGATGGTGCATATCTATTTTAGAAAGTACATCCACAGGTGCACTTACCGTAACAAGATCCAAGTTGGTCAAGACTAAATCAAGAATTCTGCCATTTTGATTAAATAAATAATTATATTGTCTTAAGTTGTTTAGTAAGAGAAAATCCCAAAGAGTCTGTTCTAAGCCTTTACAATTTTTTTGAGGAGCTCATAGCACATCAGCACCTGTCCCAAGCCAATTAATAGTTTTTATATTAAAGTCACCAATAATCAAGCATTCATTGGCATGTTCCAAGACATTGTTTGTATTATCAACAAAATGCTCCAGTACTCTGGGCTGTATCGGCGACGGCAAGTATACAGTACATAGATAAATCACCCTAGCTTTTTTACCCCTTTAAGTGACAACTTGACCCAGAGATCATCGCAAGAACTTTCGAATTTTATCAGTCTCTGTGATTCAAATTTTGTAGAAACAGCGATAAGGACTCCACCACCGTCGGTTTTATTATTCAAAACATTATTGGATCTATCTCGCCTATAGATAGCGTAACGTCCATCCATGATCTCTGAGTCAAAGATACCATCCAGTAGCCAAGTTTCAGTAAACATTATAACATCGTATGAACAGCATGCAACTTTCTGGTAAATGTCTCTCAGCTTTGTCCTAATACCCCTTACATTCTGGTAGTAAATTTTTAACTGATCGAATTTAAATCCTCATCAATCTCATACCTTATTCTATACATCTTTTTATTGCTCACTGTAATTTGTCCAACGAGTCGGTGTCTCTGATATATTTATAGTCTGCACCGTCATGTTTTCTAACAAAAATCTTGCCACCGCGGACCCACACATACTTGTAACCCGAACTCTTAGCTTTAATCCTGGTCGCAGCATGCAACGCCTTAATTGCTGGTGATAAATGTTCTACTATATAGACATTTTGTTTTTTACCGCCAATCCCAAGAAGAGCAGTGTTGAGCTTCTCTACAGTAGTTAAATTTTTATTAAAATTGAAAGAAGCAGCCAAAAAGTGGTCTCGAACTCGTGGACTGCTGAATTGAACGACAATAGACTTCGGGCGAGTACTATTTGGGGTTTGCTTTGCAATTCTTGTAACATGATGTATGTTATTCTCAGTTAAGTCACAAGATATCACCTTACTAATATTCATGACAGTTGACACAAGATTTTCACTGTTGTGCTCGGGCATACATACATACATTATGCGTTATGGAACACTTGTTCCGCTACGGTCAAATCTACCCCATGCCATGATCAAGTGTCCCATACACGGGACACTTAATCTTTTTGTATTCTTCAGGGAACACGAAAACAAAACAGGTTAACACGTATATATATCATGATTGAATGATGCAAAAAGGTAGAGGGATAAATTTTCTAGGCAATCATAAACAAATATTCTGAAAAACTTTATAATTTTCAGAGATATGAATGAAAAAACAAAATGGGGATTAACTTTCCCCGGTCTCCTTACAAATAAAAACACATTTTTTTTAATGTTTTGTCAGTCCGTTTATTCCGGCTGATCTCCGAAACGGCTGAACCGAATTTGACGGGACTTTCACTGGCAGGGTACACACGGGCGAAGCCACAGGCGGCCAGTCAAATATATTCTTCAAATTTGTTTGCCCCAAAATTCTGTAACGCTAATACATTCACATTAATCCGTATTTGTTAAGAGACACATCACAAACATAACTGGTGAAATGTGGGTGTACTGGTGTGCAGTTTGCGTCCAATAACTTTGCCGCTTTGAAGTTAGGTTGCCCATGTGCGCTACTGTTTTATAAGGAAGATTGATCTTGGAGTATTTTACCTGTTAAACTTTGTATTTAACTTAGCCACTATTCTAAATTTTACATACGTGTTGCGAAACACTTACACAAAGTTTGTTGGCAGTGGAAGCTAACGTAAACCATAACAGAGGCCCTAGTGTGAGTTTCTTTTAACCATCTTGACGTTACACATCGAGTGCGTTCGGCGCTCCAATTCGCCCTTCACTGGTGAAGGCGGGCCGGCTGCCAAATGGAGCGCCGAACGCGGTTGATGCGTGAAATCGTGATGGTTAAAAGAAACTCACACTAGGGCCTCAGAAAACTATGTACAATATCTAAGTAGGTAGTTATGAAATACGTGCCATAAAGGTTGGTTTAATGTTACTCATAATTTTGTCTACCAGTTTACATTTATAAGTCCCTTGAGTTTTGTGTCTTATGAATAAATTGCCTATAATCCTTTCGCGTGTTAAGTTTTTCAGTACTTAGCTTAGCACTTGCTTCTATATTAAAACTGCAAGATTTTACACTTTATAATGATCATTCCGATGATTTTAGTCTTATAGTTTTAAGTAGGTATGGGATGCCACAGTCTGAAACTATAGATTAACTTTTTGAGATTTCTTATCTTGACTTGCCTACTCCAGACATATTCTAGGAATCCTCTCAGCCTTCCTGTTTCATATTTCAACACATGCACTTCATGTACTGCCCTAAGTATGTCAAATACCTGCTCACTATTTATTGCATGCACCAATTCCTTCAAACGCATACCAATGGCAATAAAATTCAATACATGCAAATATTCTGTGCGATGCATGTGAGCTAGCGATAGCATGATATTAGTTTTTCAAACTGGAAATATATAATTATTTATCCATGTGTAGGTAACCTTATACCTACGTGTACAGGACCACGGTCTATCAAAATCTTGGAGAGTTTCGACTTCACTCAGAAAGAAATTAAGTCCTATTTTCAAAATCAATCAGTGAGCATTTTCCCAACTACGTTTGTTGATGTTGGCTTCCAGTCTATCTAACTGGATACAGCTGAATTCCAGTCTTTTACATGGAGCGACTGCCTGTCTGACCTCAAAAACCCAGTTACTGGGTAACACGATACCGCTCGGTAAGACTGGTTGTCTGTCTTTCGGTGGAAGTTTAACGACTGTCAAAGATCAACGAATGAAAGGCGGGCCGTGCTTTCCGAGGCACGGAGGGGTCTCGATATTTAATGGATGTAGTCTCCTTACAATCAAATAAAGATCTCACCTAACTTATCCACTTATGCAACTAACAAAGGGGACAAAGGGCGCATGAATGACTTCTAACTGCTTGACTACCATGTTCAGTACCGAAGAGCAGATACTTCACCGCTCCATCCAAGGTCCTAATGTGTATCTCACAAGTTACAAGTTTCTCGCATATGTTATGCCTATGAGATCCTTACACTGAAACTGCCTTCGAAATACTTCAAGACAAACCTTCTGTGTCGGCAAACCATCCCACCACGATTGCAACCACAAAGATAAATGTTAATCATAGCTCCGATTTTTTTTACATTTTTCACCTCACTTAAAAGCCATTTTCCACGATAAAGACCGATTTATTATATGAACTGGTAGTGCTTTATAACAAACTTGCTAATATATTATTAAATAACATACAAATAGGTAAGGATCCACAAAGTTAAAGCTACTAATGGAACACACACGTGTGCTCCACGTGTTCTAACGTGTTCAGCCAGTGTGCAACTGCTTTAATTACATAGTTAAGTAACATTAAGATCGTGATTTATTATGTTAAAGAATCGTTCCCGGACTCGGAGCATTTACTTTTTTTTTTCAAAAATATGCAATGTTGCTAGTTTTAACTTTGATCATTGCGGACTCGTAGTCACACCAGATTATCACACCAGTATGACAAACAGGAATTTTTTTCTCGTTTGTCACACCACTGATTTTTCCACACCATTTATTCCTAACTAGTGTTGTCCTAGTTATAGGTACTTACTACTTAGTTAAATTAAAAACCTTCAAATTACGTTTTTATTAATTTAAATACCTGCAAATTACGTTTTTAACGCAATGTTTCAAGGAAATGTCCCAATGATATTTCACCATTTAAAAGTTTTAATTGGCAGAAAATGATATGTATGTATAACGATTAAAGTCCTTAATTTACGCTTTTAAATTCATCTCTTTACTAATCAAGTTTTAATAACAATACCTTACTTTAGTTTATCTGCACGGGTCACTCGCAGCCGCTTTAACACGTTCAGTGCCGGGAGCCCTCCTGGAGAGTTCTCCTAGTCGAATATGGGATGCCGGGAGCCCTCGCGGATGGCTCATTTTAAATGTAGGTATTTTTTTGCGAATACAGCATTATAAACCGGGGAAAATAAAATCTAATGTATATTTTAACAAGATTTATTAGTATATGCGTTGGTCTTAAAATCCAATTGTTTTTTGTTCGCGTGTTACAAATATTCACAAAAAATGTAAAAGGTTGAAAACTACGTATAGCGACCAGACCTGACCCTGAAAAAACAATTTTACTTTGTGTTTTATCATACGGTTTTAAACCTAATGCCGTTGACCGTCCGCGATGGTTAACTTTAACGCAAACTTAATGCCAGTGACCCTTCAGGAGGGTTCACTTCCAATATATATGGTGGCATGGCGTATGAGCTCTACTCTATCAAAAGTGGGTGAAGTCGGAAGTGTTAAGTGGTCAGCGATAGCCTCCGGCTGCTGCTAATGGTGTGGGGTGGACGCGTCGTTAGCGTCACGTTAGCCCAGCGTAGGTATATGTGTGGCCAGATCTTAAAATTGATCATTTCATGAAATGAACATCGACCACTGGATACATAATGATGTGGCCTGGCCAGATCATTGAATACTCAACGTTTGACGATATGACCAGTTAAACACACGACTACTTCATGATGTGGCCAAACATTAGTGATCATATTATTATCGTAAATTAATTAGATTATCCACCTGGTAGAGTTAAGATTGTTGTGCATCATGGTGGCGGCATACAACAAATCAAACAATGTAGGGTGACCACGCAAAAAAAGTCAATGGACTTTTATTGGGTTTCCAAATATGATATTATGGAAAGCGATCAACTTGGAAGCAGCGCTCGCCGGCCGCTGCCACGGTGTGAAATGCAACATAGCACTTAAAATTAGTTTCTAAAAGATTTTAATGTACGCTGCTTATGTGGCACCCCGACCAAATGGGTTAGGTTAGAACTGTGACTAACCACGCGCGAGCCGAGCGAGCTTAGCGAGCGGTGACGCGGCAGCGGCCGGTGAGCGCTACATTCAAGTTGGTCGCAGTTACTTGGCTATTTTTACTACACCTTACACCATGGATACCCTACATTAATGATATGGCCAAACGTCGACTGACATATCATTAAACGTTGACGTTTAAACGATATGGGCAACGTTAGCTGGTCATTTCATGAAATGATCAATTCTAAAATCTGGTCACGACATATACATTTGACGAACTCCTACACCATATGCAAAGGGTATTTTAGAGTTTGTTGACAGTTTCGATCATAAGTACGATGTGGGAAGTGTGTAGGATGTGCAAACATTGAGCTATTACCTAAATACCTATTACCCACTACGAAGCTCAATGTGTGCAAATCCTATAATTGTTCGAATTTAAACCCATAGAAGTAGAACTAATGAATTTTGTTTGAAACAACGCTGAGCTAACATTGAGTAGTTCTATTTAGAAACCTGAAAATTAATAATTTACTGACTTTGTTCGTCCGTCACAGTTTACCCACAATTCCTCAGTAGTATAATCGGCTACATTATAACAAAAGAACTCGCAGCAAGCCAATACTTGTTTCAAAGCTCGTTTATTTGATTTAGTAGAAAAATCTGTGTTGTATAAGTACCTATAAATAGACCATAAATTGATTCAGCAATCCTGCTCTGAAGTTATAGGATAGACCACATTTCTAGTGTGCTGTTAAAATACTTACAATCCACAACTTCTGATTAATAAAAGTAGTGGTACAGTCTGTTGTCAACATTATCTGACCCACCCTAAAAACAAACGAATGTGGACCCTGTGCTTGTAACATTAAGGTTTATTCAATTTATATGAGCATATCAGACTAGTTAGTCGATGAACAAATAAAATAATAATACAGACACGCAAATTTGATCTTTAACACGTAACGTTAAGGTAAACCCACCCAACATTGTCGGAGCCACCGGCATTATGTATCATTTTGTTATTCTATTTTAATCATTATCTCGTTGACATTAAAGTTGAAAAGCTTTTAAGTCACACTACATAATTACAACCCAATCTTTAATTTCGCACGTTTCTAACAAGTGCTTGTGGCTTAGCGGTTTGATGCTGGATTGGCGACGAACAACATGTTGGTTCAAAAACACAGTCCACCTATTATCAGTTCCTTTTTTAATAAATAAAAACACACATGATAATAAAAAAACTACATAAAACAGAAAATAAAAAATTCTAAAGAGACGTTGTTTTTGCAATATAGTAAGACAAGGTAAAATATGTTTGCGCGTAGTCACTGCATACCCTTAGGTTTTATAATGAATACGAATATTTATTTTTCAACTACCCACTTATTACAAATTATGCGAAAATATTACCATTTTAGAAAGTTTATATTTGAAGGTTATCCATCTATAGTTCTTTACAATAAACAAGAAATGGTTTTGTAATAAATTCTAAATTAAAAGCAAAACAATTATTTTGTCGCAGGATTTGATCTCGCAACTTGTTTTTCCCAGTCTTATATTCAGACCACGAGACCAGAATTACTTGAAGATAGTTATTAAAATAAGTTATTACACTAATTATATTATAACAAGTAGTTATAACATATAACCTAACGCTAACGTTTTAAAGATCAAATTTGCGTGTCTGTATTATTATTGTATTTGTTCATCAAGCCGTCGCGTCGCTTGTCTGTTAAGCTCATTTAAATTGAATAAACCTTATTGTTAATGTCAGAGGGTCCAAATTCGTTTGTTTTTAGGGTGGGTCAGATAATATTGACAACAGACTGTACCAATGTTTTTAAACTTAAAAATGCCCTGCAACATGGCTTCAAAAGTGCCTAATACAACATGCTGTACACTGCAACCGTTTGAAGATTTTCAATTAAAATTCCTCTAAAAATATTGCAAGCGTCTATTCTAAAATTACCTGTGACATACAGGCAGGCGGAAGTAGACGGCCAGTGATATATTACCGTAACGATGTCTAACGCAACTCCATTGGTATGGGTCTCATAATTTATGGCTTCACTGCATACCTTTTGTCCGTAACTCCTAACTTTTTGTAACAAACGATCATATTTTTACAGGGAAAATCAACAAGGAAAAGGTGCTTCTGATTAGACCATGCCCCACTTGCTGGAATGTCCTAAGTGCCTGTTCAACCTGCACCTCGGGTGACCTAAAGAATCCCACTGATGCCGCAATCAGCGTGGCCACTTACTGTGCTTAAACAATATAAATCCAACGAAGAAGAGTACCATCGACACAAAAAGAAGAAAAATATTATGGAAAAATCGTGGAAATTTAATTACTGATCAGAAAACTGTATGTACTGTATGAACTAAATCCTAACTCATATTATAAATGCGAAAAATTGTTTTTTTGTTTGTTACGTAGGATACTTTTTATCCCAATATTCCCAAAGGATCTAGACTTATGCGGATGAAACCACGGGGCGCAGCTAGTAACTTATATTTACATAATTATTTAGCATTCTAATCATGCGATCATGAAAAATCATCATACCGGAATAATTGCAATCGTAAAATGTGGATAATAATGACTCTAGATTATGGTGATTGCCTAATATTCCCACGCTTGTCAGCATAGTAGTCCGATTGTTCTATATACAATACATATTATTGTAAAAAATACAAGTGCGAAGTGTCTCTGGCCGTCTGTCTGTTACGTTTTCACGGCTACACCGCTGAACCAATTTTTATGGACGTATAGAGATAGCTAGAATCCATACAAAGGACAAAGGCATAACCCAAAAACGTATCAAAATCTACTTTACACAAAAACAGCTTTTATTTTCCTCAGTTACTGCCGCAATTTATAATCCGCATTTAAATCTGCTTCATTAGGGAATGTGGCGAGTATTGCAGCTGAACGTGAAAATCTTTTGTATGTATTGTAATCTGTTTTGTAATCAGTTGTCTGTATTGTAATCTGTTTTAACGCTTAGCATGACTACAATAGAAACGGATTTTGTCGACCGAAGAATATATAAAATGACAGATAAATCTGTCAATTTGTCTATTTTTTCGTCGACAAAACCCGTAGAAACCCCGTGGTTCTCATGCCACGCGTGCTAGTCAAGCAAAGGAGGTAGATACCTGCAGTTTCAGCCCCGCAAATATAGCACATGGAACTCGATGATATAGAGAAATTGAGGTTAGAATACCCCGAGTCTTTAAAAGCGCACTGTTGGATTCGCAACGCTAGGCTCAACGCCGAAAGTAGAAATTCGCGATAAAAAAACGTGGCTTTAAATGCCTAAGCGTATATGGGCTAATAGATAACCAGTAAATAAATAAATAAACATTTTATTTCACACGAAGGAGCCTTAAAAATATAAAGATTTACAGTATTTGATAAATTCTTTGTGGGAGACTGGTATCTGCACTAGGAGAAACCAGATTACCCAGTCGATGGCACGAGTTTCTTTTTTGCTGTCCCAAAATTTCTCGCTTCCACGGCCATGGCGGCGCACTTTGGCTGCAATTTTTGCATCACTGAGTTCATCATCATCATTATTTCAGCCATAGGACGTCCACTGTTGAACATAGGCCTCCCCCAATGATTTCCAAATGGGTCCGGATCGGTTGGAAGCGACCTGCATCACTGAGTTCAATAAAGTAAAATTCTAATTACTTACATAGACGTCCGTAATGCAGCAGCCACACTTCAAAACAAAAATAAACGACTGAATCTAACTAATCACGTTGTTATATACGACATTGCACCTGTATGTAAATTAAATTATGTGAACAAGTTTTAAACGGTTTGAACTAACAACTTCAAACTGGATTTAGTATAATCTTGACTGCACACCTTCTGCGCACAGAATAACGTAGTTACGAATATGCAAAAGTTAGTAAACTTATGAGCCACTAAGAGCCAAGTAATATACTTAGAGTAGACCCAGAATCTTCATTTTTCTAACTTTCTTAGAGAACGCGGGCCTGGTCATTGTTACCAAGAGACCAATGTTCTTCAGTGGCCTTTTAACAATCGGTATTAAGATGTAGGTAATTATTTTTATTATGAAATTCATAGAAGCCTGAATGTATGCTCGCGCCGTCGGCAAAGCGTTTTTACGTGGGTTTGGCGAAATTTGGGCAATTCTGCCCACCCCTGCAGGAATATGTACGTGTGATTTTATGGTAAATAATAATTATTTATATATATCAGCTTATTATTGTCCCACTGCAGGGCAAAGTCCTCTCCCATACAGAGCACGGGCTTGCTCAAAACGGGGTGGTGATTTCAGACTAATATTAACCAAAAGTTCAGGTTTCCTCACGATAGTGTCCAAAATAAACTCAGAAACTACATATGAAGTGAAAAACTCACATTATTACTTACCCGGATTTGAGCCCACCATGAGAGGTGAGGCCTTAACCACTGGGCAAAATCACAAACGCAAAAATGAGCCAATTGTTTTCTTCACACGTAGGTTCATACTTTACCTTTGAGCCAAAAGCGTGTAAGAGCCATGGTCGGTCTCGTTGATGCCTCTTACGACCTTTTATTACAAAGGTATAAAGGTATTAAAATGCAATAATATGCATGTATGCATGACACACAATATTCTTTACGGCTATATAAAGATTATTTGGCTCAAGCCCTGCATTCTATGTAAATGGGAAGCTCCTAGTGGTACTAAGATATAATTGTAATGCTTGCTGCTTACACGGTGGTGTAGAGCATAAATTAATAGTGGGTAAGTTGTGTAGAACGTCGATGTTCGAGAATTTCGACCAAATCGTAACATGGTTTTATAACTTCCGATTGCGAGAGACAAGAACAGTTTTATACCCCTCTTGATTTCTTGATTACTTGAACGTGAGGGGTGTTACGTGTTCCCCTCTTTGAGGAGTGGCTAGAGAGGCGCCACGGCGTCCTCACCTTCCGCCTGACGCAGGTCCTCACCGGACACGGCTGTTTCGGGAGGTTCCTGTTCGGTATCAGGCGGGAGGAAACATCCGGGTGTCATCACTGCGTGGATCGCCCTGAGGACACGGTGGAGCATACGGTGAAGGTCTGCCCGGCTTGGGCAGAGCACCGCCGTGTCCTCGTGGAGGCGATCGGTGTCGGGGATCTCTCGCGTCCGGCTCTGGTCCAGGCCATGGTACGGTATGGCCGTGGAGGGAGAGGCAAATTTCGTGCCTTCACGCCCCTAGCCGCCGCAGGAGGAGACGCCCTGGGCGTCGGGAATCGATTGCCGATTACCGGCCACCGTAGGCGCGGGCTTGCGGACGGTGAGCAGTGGGTAGCCCGCCGTCCGGTAAGGATCAGGCCCGGGTCGACGGCGCGTTGTGTTCCACGCGCACCTCAATGAGATGTCAGCGAGTGAAGGGGTCCGATGGGACCATTGCCTGCTGGGGTTGCGGGAAAGTCCGGAAGGGATACCGTGGCTCCCTGGCATTGCACAGGCAACTGAAGGAAATATGATGTTTACCAGCCAAAAATAAATAAAAAATGGGGTGTTACGTGTGAAACTCCGAAAGTGTTACCGTGGCCCCTGGCAAGACCGGTAACACACAGGCAACTGAAGGAACACGGGTGTGTTTTAGTCAGTAACAGTCTGACCTCCCTCTACGCCCAGAGCGGGAGAAGTTATTTGATAATTTCCCACAAAAAAAGAGGGCTGTTACGTGTTAAAAAAACATTTCGGGTCAGCATGATTGGGCAAATTCGGCACAGTCGGGCGGAGAATTAATATACAGTATGTTAACTAACGAAAGGCGTTCCCGTTAACCCGCAATAGTAGGTATAGCGTCCAGTCCATACATACCTACAGATAGTCCAATCTACGACGACCCGTCCCCCTCCGCGATTACTGTACTGTAAGCTGTACTTTAGTACGGAGCAACAAAAAATTATACCAGTTTTTTTTTTATATACATGGTGAAACTTTAGGCGTCTTACAAAAGCAGCCAACTTCATCAAATGACTACTAATCATTTATTAAAAAAAAAAAGATATATTGTGACAAATTTTTGATTGTTCCTACAGTAATTTTATGTCGGGTAGGTACATTGAGTGGTCATTTGTAAGACGACTAAAATGTCACGGTGTATAATAAGATATTCACAAAAAATATAAAATTGATACGTAAAAGGAACAGTTGTACACAAGCACTTGTCTTTCAAAGTGGAAAGACAATTGGGACAAGTGCGTGAGTACAAATTATGACGTAAGTAAAAACGCGACTTGATTGATCGCGCGACTATGTCGTATTTGGTAAGGACGCGACTATAAGGCCCCATTCAACGGATTGAAACTCAAAAGTAGCGCAACGAGGATATAAGTTTTCATTATTATCCATTGAAAAAGCTACACCTAGGTACAAATAAAATTATCCTAAAAATAACATTCAAAGCGACACTCCAAAAGAAACTACATTTATTAGCATAAAACCTATGAATATTAAACGCGCAAATTCCAGAGAAAATCAAACAAATACTCGTTATACCCAAGAGAAAGTTAACTTTCATATAAATTGGCCGTTTGCGGAAAATCCGTCGGTATCCAACACTGTGGCATTAACATGTCGAATGGACGGAAACATGTCCCTTAAGTGAGACATGATTCCTACGAATGTTGGAAAGAAATCTGTCAACGAATTGTCAATTTGCTCCACACAGTCTCTCGGGCGTATCAAGCCCTGTTCTCATGGTAAACAAAAATGGAGAGTGGTTCCCTCAACAACTTTTTGTTTATCATGACTGACAAGGATTCAATCTCTATCTTGGATTAAAAGAAGGTATATTTTTTGGTAATTTACCTTTAAGTCGCAGATCTTTCGAGCCAGTGTCTTTCGAGTGGTTAGCTTGCGTGTTCTGTACTGCGCTCACGCAACGGGTCGCACGTTCAGCCAGTGGACTCGGCCATCAAGGAGCGCTGTCTCCAATTAGACGCATTATTAATTTATTATACATAAAACAAAACGTATTTTAATAAAACGCGTACCTATACTAAAAAGTGAATAGTTAAATCATCTATAAAATAGTGAAGTTTTCAGAAAACACTTGTATTTAACGAGAGGTTTCAAGGTATCATCTACAACACTTACAGTTTATAATTCCCTTTTCAACATAAACAACGCTCAAACACTATTCATAAAATCTAAATACCTATAATTGAAAGTAACTAATTATAAACCCCCGAAAATGCCAGACAGACGAGATTGAATCCAATATTCGTGAAGGTGTCTGTCTTGTCTTTTATAATAAATCTCAAAGGATGATAAGCTCTTAAACTAAGTATCATTCATCATAAATTGTGTGAACTAGAGTATTTTAAAGCGCCGCTTCATTAAGTACATCTCAGTTTATACAGGTCGAATCTTTGCTAGCAAAACTCCGCAGACTTGATGGCTCTAATCACGACAAAATTAAAAAGATTCGTTGTTTTATTTGGGGTATTATTGCTGCTGTTACTTGAGTCGAGGAAATCTGTTTATTTTAATTTTATCGTGTTTAGATCGATAGCCATCACGTCTGCAAAGTTTACGCAAAAAAACTGTTCTTTTTTTAACTTTTATTTCAAGTGTAGGTACACTACCTACTTGTGGTTGGTAATAACAAAAAAAAACCCATCAAAATAATTTATTTTTTGTTAGATCATGTTTTGGTATCCTGCGGAGTTTTGCCAGCTTATTTAAATTGATCCCGTATTAAGTCAGGTGTATAAATGTACTTTTCATCCCACCATCTCGGAAAGAGTATTTTTAATCTTCAGTATCTGAGTGGAAAAGCCGTTTTTATTCTCTAGAGGATAAAGTAAATTGAATTTAGAACATCTTGTGCACTAAGTTTGTGAATTAAAAAAAACATTAAACCTATTTACTGCTACCTCTATGGTGCCGAATATATCATACAACTTTTTTTTAATTTGTTAAAAACTCAGACTCGGAACCTTCTTGGTGTAAAGAAGCTTTCTTATTTTTTCAAACAAAAATATTACACTCAATTTAAATAACTGTAGCAACGTTACTTTAAAATTTTCTTAATTATACCTTAGTATTATTTTGTTATAATTTAAAGATTATTCTGTAATACTTACCTGTCATAATGTAGTAATTAATACCTAAACTGAAATAAAAGTGTACCTATCTTGTGATTGTAAACGTTTTTTTTTTTGCATTTAGTCATTTCCTCGCTGAGGTGGAATGAAAAGTTACGTGTTGCACTCGAGTGCAAAGATTTTTCACCTCGTGCTCTTTTGATTCCCTCGCTAACGCTCAGGATTCTAATTTTGAATCACTCGCTGCGCTCGTGATTCAATTTTAGAATCCTTCGCTTGCTCGGTCATCAAAATTGAACACGCGGTTAAAAAGCAACTTTGCACTCTTGTATAACAAATAACTATTAATGAGCCACAATGAATGTAGAGCTGCATCTCAAAGGATACCCAACGAAGGATGTCGTGCTCTCTCTGCAACAGCACCTACACATCGAAAGGGCAAAGCTAACGCTGTCGACCTAGCCCAATTATGGTTGTAACATGTATGAATAAAATTCTAGAAACTTCTCATCAATACTACGAAGAAGAATGAATGAAGATGCGTATGCTTTATGCTATCGTTGTTTCAACACCCAAGAAAAGCGTCCACAGCTGGACATGGCGTAAGAAACGCCACACCCACTGGTGCTGCCCTGCCCGCATCCAGAACTCCCTCGGCTCACCTTGGACCGTCAGCCTCAAAAAGATGTATGTACCTAAACGGACGCAGATTAATTTGATTGTCTACAATATTCCTTCCATAAAATTGTATAAATCTATAGCAACAGATTTAGTGTATTCACAGATTATATAATATTCGTGTATTTATGTACATACCTATACTCGTATTTATTTGTGCTCATATTTATATAATTAGGTATATAATATTGTAATAGATATATGTGTGTCTTTATACTAAAATAAATGTATATTACACATTGAGTACTTAATCCTGGAGCCTGGATTTGTGCCCGGTTGATGGCAATAGGCTCGCCCCTTATTACATGGGACTTAAACATAACTAGCGAAATGTGGGTGTACTACAGGTACACCTCTGCCCAACCCTCCGGGGAAACAAGGCGTGATGTTATGTTATGAGTACTTAATTGTAGCTACAAAATGATACAATGTTATGGTACAATCTTAGTTCCTGTATACCTTTTTGAAGCTGACAGTACTACCTGTGTACCTTTCGGTATATGGTCGTCACTCCAGAACTCAGTAACCTAACTATATTATTAGTTTGTTACTAGTTACACTTTGCAGTCGTTCGCCTGTGAATTCATCCAGTGAGAATTTCAAACAATCCGTATGCTTATTCCTGTCTACATCATATAGGGAACCTCTGTGCAAACGGCCTTCTAGGTTCAATGATTTGGGCTAGGCTTTGCGAGTCAGTCAGCGAGTGAGTAATGAGTGAGTGAGTCAGGACTTTTATTTTAAACATATAAGGACTCACGACCCGCACCTGCTTCGCACTTGACAAAACATTGAGATTTTTTTATTGTATATAAGTATAATATTCATGTATTATACACATAAACCTTCCGGAATAAATTCTATACCGAATTATGTTAAAAACCGCATCGAAATCGTTGCGAAGTTTAGGAGAATAACGCGGTCACAGACGCACACACACGAAAAGCGTCTTTAAAGGCGTTTATCCTGAAAGTGGGCTACGTCGTAAATAGATGTCAAATATTTTGCTGTTTTGATTAATTTGGCAATATTACTGTATGGAAATATGAAATGTGGCTAATTAGCGAACTATAATATTAATGTATTGAAATTATAGATGTAAAAAAGGCATTTGGAAATACTATTTTTTTTATTATTTTTAAACTAATTTTTTTTACATCTAAAACTAAATATTCGGTGTTACGATATTAATATTTCCAAACAGTAATATTGCCAAATTAATCAAAACAGGTAAATAATTAACAGCAATTTGCGACGTTGCCAACTTTTAGGATAAGCGCTCCTATTGGACTGAGCAGACGATGGACAAATTTGTCCGCGACGATAGAAATTATGGAAATCCCAACAGTATATTAATTTGTCCTACGCGTGCGTTATTGAATAGCTTTACATACGTTCTACCGTCGTGGACGATTTATCTGCGGACAGATTGTCCATCAGAGTGTTTATAGATGTGTGATAAGTACTACCCACCTTAAATCTTGTCTTAAAGGTCCTGACATGCACTCAAGAGAAACTAAAGGGATAATACCGACGAAAGCGTTACCCGTCTGTCAACATACTGGGCTGAAGTCCAACTGAAAAGAAGGATAATATTTAAATCAAACAAATTTTCTTTTACTGGAACTAAAAATAGTAATATTTTTTCTGAATTTGATCTGCCTGTCAACGGTCCCTTTTTAGTGTAACTACATATGTTTATTTATGTGACAGTGAAGATTATGTTTTAAACGTTTCATACATATTTCGTCATGACGAAATGAGACTAAAGTAAAAAATAGCTAAAGATTCTGCCTTCTACACCTTTCATAATCAATCAAAACTTAGCGCGTGATTTGTGTAAGTAAACAAAATTAGAATACCTACACTAAGGTTGAGCGCGCACTAAGGCCCGTATTTCAGAACCTTACTCAAAACTCAAGCATTACTTATAACTAGTTTCAACCAATAAAAAGGCTTTATACGAGTTTTAAGTAATGCTTGAGTTTTGTGTGACGTTCTGTAATACGGGCATAGACTTTTTATCAAGGGATTATTTTGTCGCAGAAATGTAACTAATTGGTTTATGTTGTGTCATTTGGCTTATAAGGGTTTTCATTTTTTTATTTTATATAGATTATTTTCTCTTTTGTGAATGTGAGAACGTTATAGGCTTAGGTAATGGACTTTAGATTGGTTCACCATTTTGTCTATTTTGTTAAGTAGTCGGTACTTGTTAAAACGCCTACACGGTTCCTCCCATACCTATTAATACTGTTATTTGAAAATAATGTAGAAGCCAATTATTTTTAAAAGAGTAACCATGGAGTTTCTTGCCGGCTCTTCTCCATATGAAACGACGAATTGGAGCCGTGCACCTAGCTTCTGACGTTTCATAAATGCCCTGTAGATTTATGTGAAATAAAATGTTTAGGTTTTGATATGCGGTGCTTGCAGACAAGAGAAAAATACCGTCGTGATTTACCATACCTTACCATATAAACCAATACGTGCATTACGTGCGCACTCGCACATTAAGGATGCGCACGGAAAACAGCGGCGATGAGCGGTCGTCAAGCGGAGCGATGAAAATGGTACAAAATTATTCTGTCGCTACCGCCCTTGGCTACTGCTCCTTGCCGCTGGTTTCGTGTCCGTAGCCTTAATCTACTTCAAGACTTTGAGTATTCCGAAAGTCTATTTAAGTATTTAAATTAATCACACTAATGGAGGGATTAATTTACACAAAGTTTTAGTAATTAAGTATAGTTTACCGATTCCGACGCTTTTCACCTTGAGTCGGTATATTCGTAGTTTCTGGGTCGTAGTACAATTAAAATCGCCCGTCGATCTATTAAAGTGATTGTTTGACTCCCATTACATCCCTCTATGTGGCTAACACTAACACGCGGACAAAAATGTAATTCAAAAACCGAGCTTGACAATACGCAGACATATTATGCCAGTGCCCTTGAATGGTTAACTTGCGTGTTCTTTACTGCCAGTAATAGGACTCGCATTAGACGCATTATTAATTTATTATGCATAAAAAAACGTATTTTAATAAAACGCGTATACTAAAAGGTGAATAATTAAATTATCTTTAAAATGGTGAAGGTTTCAGAAAAATACGCTTGATAGATTTTACGTGATTCTCAGTTTTTTATCCGCGTTAGACATAACTATACAAATTAATTTCACTATCAAATACCTATAGGTACCTAAACATAATCTAAAATATTCATATAGGTATTAAGAAAATGCTCTAATTTACCATATACTTTTTTCCAAATCATTAACACTACTCGTTTAGACGTGATCTTCAGTATAAAATCCTTAAATCGGTTATCGTCGCGATTTTAGGAAGGATACTCGAATCATTTCGCACATAATATTGGGTCAACCCTGGTCCTGGGGACCTTATATTAACTTAATATTGAGACTTTATTCATATCTATGGGCGATAATTATTGCGCTTACCGCAGAATGTTGTGTCATAATGCTACCTATAGAATAGTTTGATTTTCGACTCAAAAATCGTTCGAATTTATGTTACGTTTACGTCGAGCGTTCACAGGGCACAGATTACAGATGATTCACTCCGCAAAATCATTTAAATAAAAAACGACTTGCAATTATACAATAGTGCAATTCAGGTCGCACAGCGCTAATTACCTACAGTTACATTCACCTAGAAGTTGCCTCTCTTTCTATCGCGTAACTCTTATATATTATTATCTTCTGACTACGTTACGACCACTGAATTCGACAAGTCGACCCCACCGCGTAGGTACAACTTCATATCTAAGCAGTTTGAAAACAAAATCCCGTGAACACGATGACCACATCTGCTACCGCCCCGGTTCTATAGCGGCCGAGCGCTGCAAGCAGAAATAGCCCTTACGGTGTATAGATATGAACTTCTTCGATGGTACCTACGTCTAGCTTCATACCTAAAATGCGGAGTGAACCATCTGTATTCGTCTGTGGCTAGGGCTTCTTGTGTCGAAAGTTCCTGTTTGAAGTTCTAGAGATGACAGTATCTTCACTCTATCGGGTTCCAGCGGGTTTATTGCGTATCACACATAAAATGACAATTGATCGCAATGGGTTTCATTTTGACAGTTCCCCCACGTTCATTACGTTATTTACTTTGTTGAGCAGACGAATCTTTCAAACCTGTGAAGCAATGGATTAGCAATATTCTTCTAAACTTTCCGATTGAGATTGAAAGTATGTTGCGCAATTAAAGTGCTGTTTACATTACGCGGGAAAAACGTGAAGCTGACCGTTCTTTTAAATCTAATCAACTTGATGACCTTTGAAGCGGTGCCGCGGTGTTCACAATCATTTAAAGTGTTTCTTGGGAAAGGTAAAGTATTATACACATTCTAATGTGTAAAAAATCATTCATCAATCATCATCATTAATCATTCATTCCAATGTGTGTGTGTGTGTGTGCTCGTGGCTAAGTAATAACTGCCGCACGGGTCGATTCATCAGGTTAAGCTACGCTCGCCGGGGTTGGTCTGTGGATGGATAACCATCTTTACATACCGAGACTTGGACTCCTGCGTGCTTCGGAAAGCACGTTAAGCCGTTGGTCCCGGCTGTCATTCGTGGATCTTTGACAGTTGTTACAGGTCGTCAGAATCCCGAAATTCTGACAACCAGTCTTACCAAGGCATAACGAATTAACCATTTACTAGGTTGTGGAGGTCAGATAGGCAGTTGCTCTAAGTAAAATACAGGTATTCAGCTGCATGCGGTTAGACTGGAAGCCGACCCCTATATAGTTGGGAAAGGGCTAGGCAGATTGAGTGTATAATATTGATTCAATGTAGGCTACCCAAGGATAGTAAATTTTTGATGTGTAACATCTTTCGTCTCGGTTTCCTGCAAATCTGTGGATCGGGAAATATGTGGAAGAGATTTCGTAAAAAGGGACGGAAATGTGTTACAGGAAGCCGGGGAAGCGCGCGCTATTTGATTTGACCAATGAGCGCACGCGGTGCTAGAGTTGGCCATCATAAACGACATTGAGGAGGCCCCGCCCCTTTAATGTTGCTTATTATTATTACCTTAATGTTCCTTATTACCAAGGTGATATGGTCAGATGTTACACATCATATGCGACTACTGAAAGGCCCGCTCTCTTTTTTTACACTCTTTATTTATATATTCATTATATATACAAAGAGCCAGAGCTACTATGCGTTTAAAACATAAAAAGTAAAAGATTCCGACGAACTGAGAACCTCCTCCTGTTTTTGAAATCGGTTAAAAATAGGATTGACATTTAAAGTTAGTTCGACAGCTAAAACTTCAGTTTGCAAAAAGGTCACCCCTACACGTAAAGCATTTAAAAGTTACATAGAGTTCATTGACTACGGTAACAACAAGTAGGTAATTTGTTAACGTTGCAAAACAGTTTGTTATAATAAGTACCGGACGAAATGACCAATTACTCCACATTGTTATTTATTACAAAAATTACTAAAAACAAACACATAAAGTATCTAATTAACTCATAGCGGTCGTTGGATATTTAAAATTATGCGCTGGCCGCGCCGGCGCGGTGAGGAAATAGTTAAATAATTCAACGCACAGTGGCGCCACCGTCTATCTAAATATTGGCACCAGGCCTAAAAAACTATTATGTTCTGCCATTTGACACCAAATGCGGTCAGATTGGATGTCGTTCTGCTAATAATAATGGTGTCACTATAGTTTCTACAAATGCTCAGGTCACTTCCTTACGATTCGATTTGAGTTCGATAAATTGATGAGTTCCCCCGAATCGTGAACAAAACTCTCTGATACCTAACCCCTGTGACGACCGCTCAGAGCACCGAACTTAAGGGGGGTTAAAATGAAAAGGTTTATTTTTCACAATCGAAGAATAAAAAAGTTTAAAAACGAAAAGGTAAATTTTTGCATGCAATTTTACCGAAGCCGGTTACAACAAAGGACTCTAGAAGGTGACAAAATTCCGAGATATAAAATGTATTTGTAATTTGTCATTTTCGTTCCATGGGTGTACATTCGTATATCGTCTGTAAAATTGTTGCTGCATCTATATCGCCGCCTCCGAATTATGCAGCACACTGGCGTCACGCAAAATCCTGCATCGCGCAAGCAAAGTTTACCGCGTGATCAGCATATATATAACTTCTCAACATCAATCGTTGGGCAGTTACCCACCAGACACTATGCCCGTCTGGTCGGAGAATCCTCCTTTTCTATAGAGGATGACCTTTACACAGTGTTTCTCATACCTCTTTAGGTACTGGTGACCTCAAGATGAACGTCAGCACAGCCTTCGTGCAACTACTTCAGCGTGAATAATATTTTAAGCTCATCCCTTCTGTTGATCAAAGTCGTGGCCAATTATATTTTATTTTTACTCCTTAATACGTTTGAAAGACCTTACTGAAAGAAAACTGAGACATATTGCTATCAAAATCCATTAAGTTGTCCATTGTGGAAGACTGAACACGTTCTAAAATAAAAAGAAAGCAATATCAAACAGAAATGCGATACCGTAAGATCGTCAGATGCAGTCGTTTTGTTCGTTTCGAAAGATCTATTATGCGTCCGTCTCATTTATTTGTCGGTTTGTTTTTGTTTTGCTGTCTTGCAATTTTGGCAATTTTTGCTGAACTGGGGGCCTATTACGAAATTTAAAAAAAACAGGCAAGTCCCAGACAATTCATTTCACTGGCTGGATATATTTCGTATTATGACATCCGTAATTCTGACCGACTTCACGCTGGCTAGTTTGTCTGTGGCTGGCTTGAAATTCTCTGCCGTAACGTTCAGAAACACAAATAATAATTTATCGGTAAGTTACGGTTCTATTTAAATCACGTATTTTATGATAAAAATAATAAATATATCTTATTGTAGTTACTAAAACTAAGTGAAAATATGAACGCAATGTTTATTGTGCTATATAATTAATTTTTATTTAATTTTTAATTAACGCGATATTCTCTTAACAATAACGTTTCCAAACGTATTCCACTTGATGATGTTCAACGGGGAATTTGACACCTTCATTCATGGATAATGTGTATTGTTGCAATTAATAAAATAATACTATCTTATTGTTTGTATTACTTTGTATAATACTCTCTATAAAAAGTACCACGAAAGTTATGCTGATAGTTTTCTTCGATTACCGCGGTATAGTGCACTACGATTTTTTTCCAGAGGGACAAACAGTGATTATAGAGTATAATTTAGGCATTATGAGGCCTTTGCAAGAGAATATCCGCTGAAAACGGCCCAGATTTGTGGAACGACAATTCATAGATTTTGCACCATGATGATGCACCATTGCACAAAGCCATCATTGTGCAAGAGTTCTTAGCCAAAAATTCAGCAAATGTCATCGACCAAGCGCCGTAATCACATGATATGGCTCCGTCTGACTTTTTCCTGTACCCGAGGCTAAAATTACATCTTCGAGGAAGAAGTTTCGAGTCGATTGAAGAAAATTCGCTGAAGTAGTTGTAGACTATACCTCAATCAGCTTACCAAAAATGTATGGAGGACTGGGTCAAGCGCTGGCGTAGCTGTATTGCAAGCGAAAGGGCCTACGTTGAAGGCGACATATTATTGTGATTTATAATTCCACTATTTCATGTATCTTTTATATTCCACAATCAACCATTTTCTTACCCCCGGATACTCCTTACTATAAATTAAAACACTGTTATCACTTGTACTTCTAATCATAAATTGTAGCTACTTTTAAACAAACATCTTTATCAAAATTGCCTGTAAACTTTAGACCTTTCTCCTCAAACGTTTTTGGTAAATCTGTCACTAATTTCCCATACAATACATCCGGCAATATTCAAAAACATTCTCTTATCAATTTCTTTTTAAATCGTCAATTCAAATCATAAACAGAATTCCAGCCAGTAAATACCATAGACATGAAATTCTATCAAATGTATATTTAGATATGATGGTAATATTTTATAATTATCATGGTGCACCATTTAATAGGCAGTTGAAATGATTATATTTCAATGGATGAGAGATAACGCCCTCGGCGGTGCCTAACTTACGAGTATGTTTAGTTTGAAACATTGTAGGAGTTTTTCAATTTTACCGTTATTTTGGTATTTTGATCAGATGTGCCACTTTCCGGAGTTTCCAGAAACTCGAACGGTACATATTCGTCACACGTGATGCCTATTTTCTTATGTTACCTGGATAACGCTCGAATAATTTCGCCAAAAAAATCCAAAACAATTCAATAAAAGCTCCTTTGAAGCAGCGTAAATTGAATGTTTTTTTTTTATTATTATAATTGACTGTGAGGTTACTAAACTTATTATCAGTTTTAATATGTCAATACATGTCAAACGAACGAACGTTCTTAATCCGGTATTTCCAGCCAATAGTTGGGCAGAAGCCGGCCGGGGTGTCACGTGACCACTGACTGGCTTGTTTGACGAGTTCATAATAGGAAATTGCAAGGCAATTCTGTTTACGCCGTAAACTGCCTGGAAATAAGAGTTCATATTAGGGCCCCTGGGCTTATTTGTCGCAGCCGTGAGTCACACATTCCTGCTAATATCTTACAACGCACTTTACACTTTTTATCTGTTTTATTTCTTTTTTACTTCTCATGTTGGTTTGGTTGGCTTTTTGTCTGTGCTAAATAAATGTTTTTTTTTTTCTTTCTTTTCTTTCAGTCTGGAAGAAAAAGAAAGAAATATGTTTATTCTGAACAAACAAAACGCGCATTAAAAGAAAAAATACACAAATACAAAAGTAGGCAAAAGCCTCGTAAAGAAGAAGAAGAAGAAGAAGAAGAATCGGGAAGATTTTATTTCAAACTTCATAAGGTAAACAATTTTCCTGACATTGGAAAATTCGCAAAAAATATTCTTCTCCTTCGAACTAAATCATGAACCTCAATATTTAAAAGTAAATTAGAAGTTTCTCAGACTTAAAAGTAGATTAGAGTTGCTTAGCATGAAATCTCTCATACTTAACAGTAGATTAGAGTTACCTAGCATGAAATTTGTCAGACATAAAAGTAGATTAGAGTTACCTAGCATGAAATCTAGTCTTAAATCGAGATTCAACATTTAAAAGTAAGCTTTTGTTATAATAAAATGTTGTAATATACATTAATACAACGGTGTGTTTAATTTCCATAAATAAAAACTATCCTGGAGTTATTAAATTAACGAGTTCTCCTGACAGGAAATGTTTCCTGCCAGTTATAACAATGGTTACTGACATTTTTGTTTCTGCTGTTTTATTTATTTATTTAACCATTTATGTACACACAAAAATAAACAGACAAGATTATAAGAACAGAAAAATACGTACAAAGACGTACGTTTTATATTTAGATTCAGAATAAAAGTATTTAATCGCCGCGTAATAGGGAAACTGGTATTTATGTACTTTATTTTTAGTGTATTTAGAATTTAGGTGATACATAATAGTATAACTACAGAAGATTCACTCCGCAAAGTCATTTAAACAAATAGCGACTTTTGCAACGACACAATAAAGTGCAGTTTAGGTCGCACAGCGCTAATTACCTACAGTTATAGAAGTTGCCTCTCTTTCTATAGCGTAACTCTTATATCTTCTGACTTCGTCACACCCAGTGAATTGGCCCGACAAGTCGAGTACTTGTATCTTCATACCTAAAATGTGGATTGCGCCTGGCCTGGTTAGGTACCAATATTTTGGTATAATTAACGTCGCAAGATCAAAACAAACCTACCACCGACATGTTTTTTGGAACAATCTAATGAAACCAGCGCTGTGGCTCTGTCTCGCATAGGGTCGCAGCATAATTGATGAGCGATGAACGTTTTGCGTGGATGTGACGCATATTTTCCCCAAACTTGTTCTTTTTGTGTATGGGTTCTTTTTTTGCGTCATGTTTACCGCAAATAAACGCATTTTCTTTCTTTTCTTCCACCAACGCCACTAATAAATGGGATGATAATAAATGACATGTCGATGTGTTAAACAAGAACAGTCTTGTACCTGCATTATTGGCTACTGCGTTAACTAATCCCAATCATACTTGTAGTACAAGGTGATTAGATTAGATTGCTCATTGAAGCAGCCCATTCGGAAACGCGTGAGTAATATCGGACATTATGCACTATCGATAGGGCCTGCTATAGCAATAGAATCCATACGTTTAAGTACTGCTTTGTTGGTCTAGTGGTTGCAAGCGCTACTGCTGAGCATGAGGGTGGGAAAGAAAGATAGATAAGAAAGATAGATAGAGAGGTTAGAAATATAGTATAATTTTACAATGTTTGTAAGTATGTGAGCACCATGCATCTATCACATAATTATGTCATTCCTTCATTTTTCATTCTTTTTACCTATCGTGGTATAGTAATCTTATTCTAGGTGCATTGTCTTCACATATAATTATATAATAAGTGTATACAAGATATAATGATTTTTTTAAAAGAGTAACGGTGGAGTTTCTTGCCCATTCTTCTCCATACGAAAACTACCTTTTGGAATGGGCGACTAGAATCAGTTTTATTTATTATTTTTTGTAAAGTTTGACGTTCAAAAGTGCCTTTTTTGTGCCTAATTGAAATAAATTATTTGACTTTGACTTTGACTTTGAGGTCCTGGGTTTGATTCCCGGGTCGGGCAAAACGTTATTATGTTTTTCCATCTGGATATTCTCAGTAGCAGCTCGGAGTCCCGGACGCGTAAATGCAAAGGCGGATGCAACACAGACACCCATAGTCTGTGCTGCATATTGCGAATGGCTTAAAGCAGTAATAGTCCGTCCGAACCCAGCTGCAACACAGTGGTTTGTAGTGCAGCCGTATTTGTTTGTATTTATAAGGCAATGAAAAGGCGGATTTAACGCAAACACCCATAGTAAACTGTCGAAAAATTGTGAACTGAGCGAAATGGGTTTGGTTAGGTTAGAACTGTGACTAGCCGCGTGCGAGTCGAGCGAGTGGTGCCACAGCAGCGGCCGGCCAGTGCTACTTCCAAGTTGCTCGCAGCTAGGCAGGCTATTTATTATTTGCGCAAAGGAGTGTTTATACATCGCAAGCAAGTTTGATACCTGCACTGCAGACAGAGAGAGTACTTTGAAGCTGTATTGCAGTAGTTTTTGATAAAACAATGTTTTTCGGTTTTCAAATGTTTATGGTGTAATCGTGTTTTTAATTCTTTATTCATACAGACGCGGCTGCGTTATAGAACAGCTACTGTCTGTGTTGCATCCGTTTTTGTATTTACGCGTCCGGGACTACATGGGACTTAAACATAAGTGGCGAAACGTGGGTGTACCTACTATAGAACACCTCTGCACAATCCTTCGGGGAAACATGGTGTGATGTTATGTTATGTTTCCACAAAACTGGATCGGAAAGTCAGTCTGCCTTTAAAAACTGAACTCTGATCAAATTCAAATTCAAATTCAAAATATTTTATTTCACATAAACCTACAAGGGTACCTATGAAACGTCAGAAGCTAGGTGCACGGTTCCAATTGGTCGTTTCCTATGGAGAAGAGCCGGCAAGAAACTCCACGGTTACTCTTTTAAAAGTAAATGGTATTTATAATATTTTCAAGTTACAGTGTTTATAGGTATGAGAGGACACTGTAGGCCTACCAACAAGTACCAGGTACTTAGCAAGATAGAAAATGATCGACAGATCTACAAGTCGGTTATGCCTACAACGTTCTCACATTCACAAAATATAAAAGAAGAGAATCTATATAAAAAAAACAAATTAAGAACCTATTTAAACCAAATGACATGACTGCCACTAAAGCTGTAACAAATCCAATTTAATAAAAACTGTGTGATCACTGCCAGTATCAGCTTTCCTTACTCTTATAACCCGTTAACCTCTAAAGAAAGTGAATTTTCTAGATACGCTCGTTCCATCGTAAACCTCATCCATTGCTTTCCATCAGGCGCGATCAAGGTCAAGAGCGGACCCATTAATTAAAATACACTCAATAAACCAAGGAATTTAGTTTCCGTATCCCGCAATAAACTTTCCGTTCGAAAGACCTTCAAATCTTAATTAAAGAAGCCGACTTAAGAACTAAGGACAATGTGTAGATTGGTGATTCGGCTCTCAGATAAGGACGCTTCACAAGTCGGTCAAACGAGATCGCAAGTTGGAAAATTCTCAGATAATCCTTTGCTGCTGACTTAGAGTAATCCAATCAAGATTTTCCGAATAGCTTTTTACGCTGCATTCTTACGTAAGGCATTTGCTGAGATTTCTACTTTGTTCTACTATATGTGTGTTGCTGAATTTTCTTTCATCAACGACGTCAGGTTGTATTTTTCTAACTGAAGATTTTCCATTTCGCGACCAGTTTTCATATTGACGGAGAACGACTTTAATAACATTTGAATACAAGACTACGTAATATTATTAAGTTTTAAAATACCACATTTTTATTAGCGTCATTTCTGTGAATTCACTTGTATTTAGTAGGATATTTTAACTGGGATGAAATCACTATGCGATGAGCCCACTATAATCTTGAGTGACACTTCAAATAATGACGTAATACGGTCCCGCCAAGACTCCGAGGAGGTGAGTGCTATTACAGCCAATTCTGTGAAAAAAGCTCCTTTTGTAGTAGTTTACCTACAACGTCGTGAATCAAACCGATAGATAATATTGGTTGGTTCTAGGGATTGAGACCTTTTTCAGATACCTACAAATTGATGTTTTTAGGGTTCCGTAGTCAACTAGGAACCCTTATAGTTTCGCCATGTCTGGCTGTCCGTCCGTCCGTCCGTCCTCGCTTAATCTCTGTGACCGTTAGCACTAGAAAGATGAAATTTGGTACCAATATGTATATCACTCACGCCGACAAAGTGGTAAAATAAAAATTGGAAAAAAATAGTTTATTAGGGTAGCTCCCCCATATGTAAAGTGGTAAGTGATTGTTTTTTTAATTTCATACCTAACGTGTGAAATATTGTTGGAAAGGTATTTAAAAATGAATAGCGGTTTACCAAATCATTTTTGATAATGTCAATAATTTCGGAAATAATCGCTCCAAAAGTAAAAAACAATGTGTCTCCCCCCCCCTCTAACTTTTGAACCATAAGTTTAGAAAATATTTAAAAAAATTTAAAAGTAGAACTTTATAAGGACTTTCTAGGAAAATCATTTTGAACAGATGGAAACAACAGTTTTTGTACAAAAAAGACAAAAAGTTGTACAAAATAATTTCTGGACTAAGTTTGTAGTATAATCGTATATGCAAGCATTTTTTTTAACTTCGTTTACATATTTTATTATCCTGAACGTATCTTTTTTCAAACAAAAAAAGAATTATTAAAATCGGTTCTCGCAATCCAAAATTACCACCGAAAACTTCTGGCACGTCTATGTATTAATTAGTAACCCAATTCCCCGAGAGATGGCGCTGTAGGTACTTATTACATTGGGTCGGGTATTATCGAATTGTTCGGTTGGTCTCTCTTTGGCATTGGTGGTATGTGTTCGCGCACGTACCCACTACCGGGGGCAGTTACAGGAGCGCGGAGCGCTGCTTGAGCGCGAACATAATGGATACCCACCTTTAAACTCATAAGTGGGAACACTTATTGTGACAGACGGGAAACTACGGAACCCTACACTGAGCGTGGCCCGACACGCTCTTGGCCGGTTTGTTTTTTTTGTTCTTTGAATCTTAGTGTAATTTTGTGCTCCAAAAAGAAAGTTAATTTAACACTTTCGACTCGACCCACTTTTCATAGAACTCATACGCCATCAGCATTACGTTTGCGCTAAAGTTAACCATCGCGGACCATCAACGGCATTAGGTTTAAAACTGTGTTATACAACACTGTAAAACGAAGTAAAATAGTGTTTTCAGGGGTCTTGTCGCTCTACGTAGTTTCCAACCTAATAAATTTTAGTAAATAGTTGTTAAAAAATAGTAATTAAATGCTTTGATTTTAAATCCAAAGCATATAAGTAAGTATTAATAAACATTGTTAAAATATACATCAGATTTTATGCTGTATTCGCTAAGAAAAACCTACATTGAAAAAGAGCCCTCCGCGAGGGCTTCCGGCACTGAATGTGTTAACAACTATTTTTTCTCAAAGAATTCGTAACAATTATTTACTATGCCAATCATTATTGGTTCTACCTTCAATCCTAGTAGTGAAACTAATGTTTATTTGTAACTAGCTGCCCCGACAGACATTTTCCTGTCCAAACCATAATTAATTGAATACAAAATTCCTTTATAAAATGCACTCGCAGTTTTCCCGAATTTTCCAGTTTTCCCGGTAACTTTTCATTTGATAGTTATATAACCTGATGCGGTTATATATATCCTGATCCGGACTATTACGAAAATTAAAAAAAATAATTGCCAAATCCATCCCCACCGTTCTGTAAAGATGCGGTTACCAACGAACAGCATTTAATTTTTAGGGTTCTGTAGTCAACAAGCAACCCTCATAGTTTCACCATGTCTGTTATTATATAGATACCTCATTATAACATTGTGAAGACGAAATAAAAGCTACTAGGCATGCAATTAAAGCACCTGAACATTCCATTTAAAACTAAAAACGGATAGTATTTTAACTACAAAGGAAAATTTTAATGGAAACATAATTCACGACTTCAAGGCACAACTGTAGACAAACAATAGAAGGTTGTTTAACTTCATGCTCCATGCTACAACCATTTTAAACTTTAACGAAACGAAATTTCACATTTTCTTTTCAGAATGCAACCGCTCATCATACGTAGCCCGTAGGTTATGTATGAACAAGATAATCTCGCTACAAAAGGATTAAAGCTTCCTGTACACGACGTCGGAGCCGCACCTCAAGATGAAAACATTTCAGAACATCTCAGAATGAAAATGTAAAATCTACGCGACGCCGCGCCGGGCGGCGCGATGGAGCCCCGGTGCGGCGAAGCGGCGGCGGCGCGGCTCTACTGCGGCGGCGGCAGTGCGGCAAATAATATGTAGTCGTATACACAAACATGCGCTCCAGCGTCGATGCGACTCCGGTGCGGTGTATGTGTAATGTATAGGAACCTGTAACCGACCACAAAAAAAATTGAACTCAACATAATAAATTCATAAGGAAAGTTAATGAACTCCGCTTCGTACTACAAGTCTTTCACTGAAAATTTCTAATTAAATCTTCGTTTTTCTGAAAATCGATGAGACATGCTCTTAAAAGAAATATGAAAGTATTTATTTTATTACTAGCTTTTGCCCGCGGGTTCGCTTTCGTGGATGTCGGAAAATGTCCCACGGGAAAGTATTACCGAGATTAAAAGTAGGTAAGTACCTTATGCGATAATCCAGTTTAATTATAAACTATTCGTGTGACAAATTTCATCCAAATCCGTTCAGCTGTTTTCGCGCCAATCCGGAACATACGTCCAAACAAACAGACAAACGGAGAAAACTTCTAAAAACTATATTGGCGACATCAGACTCGTGCAATTACTTTTTTTCAAAAATATTCAATGTACATTTTTGACTTCTTTGCTATTTTATTATATGTATAGATTTCCAAGTGAGTTGATATTAATAATGTTTTTAAAGTCTGGAAAAAGTCGTGAAAAGCTTTTAGTTAGCTGATACTTTTATTTTGTTAAGGCAGTACGTAGGTACTTATAATAAGGTATACCTCGTCGGTCTTCGTTTCTGAAAGGTTCTATTCAAAATTGTTTAATAATTAATACTTTTGGGGTTTTCTATTTTGTATTTTCCTGCGAATTAAGTGGGGCGACGCAAATAAGTGGCCCTGAATACCGAAGCTTTATTGGATTCTTGAAAAAAATAATTTAAGGAATTATTATTTCCCCGAAGTGTATAATTTTTAACTCTGACATCTTGGTTGCTCTCGTCAGAAAGTCAACTACTCGTCATGTATCATTTGTTTTTTTTTTTCTACATTCTTGCAACTTACCTACCTATTACATTGACGCTCATGTTTCCATTTCCTACCACAAATAGAATACCTGTGACTCGTTATATCCTTCCGTTATATCCATTATGTCCAAGTTTCTAGAATCAACAAGGGAAGTGGATTACTAATGGTATCCGTTTGTCGGAGCCGTTGAAGGGCTGCCAGCAATAATGTCACGACACGACATACATCCTTATGTCATAGCACGATCGAATAAAAAAGACACCATAGACAACAGAGTTTTGTCTGCCCACGTAGGCGGAACAGTAATTTTATCTTGGGTCGATTTTTTTTTCAGTATTACTTATTATGACTAATTTCTTGACAACGAGAAATGAAAAACTGATATGCTCTGCCCATAACAAAAATCTTCGTTCTACCAACAATCGTCTTCTACGATGTTCTTCTCACCGGTCTGGTTTTATTCACTCTTCTTTCTTTGTCGAGGCGGTATTTCTTTGGAATGCGCTTCCTCTGAACATGAGGTTGGTAACCAGTCGGTTATCTTTCAAGTTGAAGGCACGTGAACATATTCGTGAAAAGTGTGCAGAATCTTTGCAGCGCTGATTTGCTGGATTTGTTTTCTCCTCTACCTAACGATATTTCTCCTGGCAAAGTTTATTCGGTTTATATGTATGTATCTATGTATTAGTAGGTATTCATTTTCAAGTTATCTATCACTTATGTTGCACCTGCCATGTTTTGTCTCTGCACCACTCTATTTTGACTGGTAGAAAATGCCTCAGGCATTAAATCCGCCTTTGTAAAATATTTGCCTGTGCATAAAGATTGAATAAATAAATAATTAAATATGCGGGTGTTTGTGTGGGTCGGTGTGTGGGCGGCTGTGTGTGTATTAAAGTGGGTTTTTCTCTGTGTGTGTGTGTATGGGTGTATGTGTACATCATTCTCTGTGTATGTGTACATCATTGGGTAAGAATGTTCAGATATTTATTTAATTTGTTGTAGATAATTGGAGCAAATCTAGTGCTAAATTTTGTTTTAGAAGCGATGGGCTGTGGGCAAACCAAGTGTTTTGTGCGCCTATTTTGAGTGAGTGGGTTGTAAAAGATATTTTTATGTAGCATTAATATACCTAATATTGAGAAGGAAAATTTGTCTTACTGAAAGGACTCCACAAAATTCGTACAGCTGCGAGGTAGGAAACAATCTTGGTTTGAAAGTGCAAACCTTCAGGATGGCACGCTGGTAGACTTACTAAGTGTCAGTCAATCTGTTTCGTCGCTCGAAGCAATAAACGAAATAGGTAGGCCTATTTCATAAATTGCTTCGAGCGACGAAACAGATTGACTATTTTTTTTGTGAAAGGGGAATCATGATGGATAAACAGGTTGATACGTTCATGCATGAAAAGGATTTATTGTTAAGAAAAAAAGGTTTTGCAGCATTCATTTTATGTCTCCTTTGAACGTGATCGATGTACTTTAATTGACAGCTGACGTCTTTTACTGAAGGCATACTGATATAGAAAGATCAATTTTACACGTCGAATAAAAACTGATAAACAAAATAAATAAGTATAATATATATATAAAGGTACCTACGATTTATACCATATAAAGGGGAAGTGTGATTACTTTTTTTTTTTCTAACTGAACAGACAGCTGCTACTGGGGAATTTGTTGCGCCACTTCTTCTTCCCAGCGAAAGCACTAGGAAGTGGTGAAGGGTGGGCGTTTTGGGGGACTATCTTAAGTAATTTTGACGTTCAAAAAGTGCTGATTGCAGCCTAGTTTCAATAAATGACTTTTGGCATTTTCATTAATTAATATTCTTTGAGTGTTCCAAAATCTTTTAAGTAGTCCGCCTTATATCGCTGTTGTTTTAAATATATCTAACTTTAACAAACAGGCGCGACGCGACTCTAATAAAACAATTTCTAAGGAACCGGTGTCGCATCGCGAGACAATTCGGGCCAGTCTGCACGAGCCTTTGCCTAAGTGGGACTGGATATAAAGACATATTTTTATGAGGTTATCACCATATTACATCGAGTCTTTTTTTAGAGCCGGAGAACTTTAAATTTGAATAAATCATAGAAAAATGTTACTTAATTTACCGAACGACTAATTTCACGAAATGGACCTGTTAATTGGCCACCCCGTTCGTGCGATTTGACGCCATTGAATTATTTTCGCGTGTCTACGCCTATAAATCTCTTCGATGCCAACATTCCAGGAATTATTCCTGAAACACATATTCACTTCACAGCCTGATTTACTGCGAAGAGTGTGTGAAAATTTTACCTCCAGATTACACCAAGTGCGCGTCAGCCGCGGCGACCATATGTCCGAAATCATATTCAAACATATGCCATAAAATTATCTGAAAGGAAATGAAATGTTTCATTTCTGTAAGTAGATTTTAACACTTTTAGACGTCAATTAGTCAATTTGATGCATCTTCTTATGTTTCTGTCAAATAAAGCCAATTTCATGGATATTAAAAATATTTTTCTGAATTTTATTTCAATGAAGTTCTTCGCCTCTAAAAAAACACCCTTTATATTAGATATTCTACATCAGCCTGAGTTTTCCGAAGTATTTAAAAAAACACGACACAAAAGATTTTTTTATCCGATTCGAAGTGTCTTTCAAAAACAATTTCTTAAATTAATTACACAAGTTTCCCAGAAGTTAATCTCATTGATTAAAATATATTTTGTTAACGACAGTTTTCCTTGTTTTCATTATAGCTTAGAAAAGTTAAACTCTTGGGAAATCACGTCAGTAATCTTGGTTTGCTTTGTTTCATTTATCTATTAATTATTATTAAGATCTTGGTAGGAGGTAATCTGTGAACTATCTCACGTGTTCAGACAGGGGTTCCCAACCAAAATAACTACGCGTAGGTAGTTATTTTAGAAGAAATTTGGGGGAAGTGCATTTTGTAAGGGCGACGGATCTGGGGAAATCCGTCGCCCCCTACTCCTGAGGACTCGAGATGGGGGCGCGTAGTATTCCACGCGCGCCTCTCTATGATGTAAGGGGGGAGTTTAACACCTCACTCCCCCCTAACTCGAGGTGGCCCACAGAGGCAAGGCGGAGGACATCCATGAAGATTTTCCAACGTAAAAAAAAGGTGCATTTGGTAAAAGGTTGGGTACCCCTGTCCTGTTAGGATATCAAACCATAAGGAGCAGATGATGTGGGCCGCGTACGCTGACTATGACGTAAACAAAATGCTTCAAGTAACTTGATTTGGTTACATACAGGAGACAAGGCCATTGCTTCCGCAGGACTTTTGAGATCAAGATACTTTTTTTAATATCAAGAACATAAATTTAAATAAATGTCTATACTGTTTATTTTTGGAGCAGCCGCGCCCCCCTTGGGTCGTCGCGGTAATATTTACTTAAATGTTTGGAAACTAAATTGCGAAAGCATTAGCTGTCTGCCGAACAATCGGTGTCTGATGACTGATGAAAAGGTTCCAAATTACAAATACAGGAAGGGCTTGTTTAGGAAAGGAAGGAAGGGCATTTTATACGTAAGCCCACGGGGCTTACATAATTAAAAATATGGCCTTCCTGTAATTGTAATTTGGAACCTTTTCATCAGTCATCCATCAGACACCGATTGTTTGGCATGGATACAGAATGGATTTTAATTAAATTACATTTAAAGCCTTGATCCACTTGGAAACTCCGAAGTCCAAAGATAAGAAGATTTGTCCATTTTGAACAAAATATAGGTAAGTACTGTCAACCACAGTTTGGTGGTAACACTTGAACCACGAAAACAGCCCTCGGGGTGTTCTGCTTGAGCGACGAATACGACGCGACGCGACGCGACACGACTCGTTGAAATGCGAAGCGAAAAATGTCCTACGTGATTTGTTCATTACTTCTCTAATCACGGAGAAGTACAATACAATTTTGCTTGAAAGTAAAGTAGTTCGTGGTGTCGCGTCTGGTCGCCCTTAAAACAAGTACGCGTTACGTCGCGTCTCGCCGCAGACTGCCATATAGGCCGCAAGCAGGGTATGCCATTGAGTTGATCGCGTTCGTCGCACTCGCAGCGTCGCCTCGCGTCGTATTCGTCGCTCACGCAGGACACCCCGTAAGGTTTTCTAAAAGAGCGGTGGCCGCCACATCACGGCCGCAGTGGCGGCTGTCATGAAAATGATGGCACTGGGGTTTGACTTTACGGTATCAAAAAACGCTCTCTAGGAAAACACATCGGTCAGTGGATACGAAACGGAACACTATGAAAAAAAGACTTTCAAGAAGAAATTTCACCAAATTCCATCGCCTAATCAAGCCTTCCGGACAGCACCCCCTAATTGCGTAATACACTATTAATCACAATCTGGGCACCTGTTATTTTTTTTTTTAAACCAGGCAAGTTCCAGGCAATTCAATTCCCGGGCTGGTAAAATTTCGTAATAGGACATTCGTAATTCAGACCGACTTTACGCTGGGTAGTTTGTCTATGGCTAGCTTGTAATTCTCTGCCGTGACATTCAGAAACACAATTAAATATTTATCGGTAAGTTACGATTTTATTTAAATCACGTAAGTATTTTATGATAAAAATAATAAATTATTTGTAGGTGAAAATATAAACGCAATGCATATTGTGCTACATAATTAATTCTTATTTTATTTTTCTGTGTTTGTAAATTGTAACGTGAGATTCGTTTAACAGTGAAACAGTGGTGGACATCTCGTTCGCCAGCCCCGCTCTGTCGCCGCGTGTCATTGACTGGCGCGTCATGGAGGGGGTGGAGACGTATTCCGATCACCGGTAAATCTGTTTTGACGTCTCCGCCCAGACCTCGAGCGCGCCGGTCCGACAGGCCCCGAGTGGTTCGCGGTGGGCGCAGAAGCAGCTGGACCGGGAGCTCCTCCTGGTAGCCTCGATCGTGCAGGCCTGGGCATCATCACCGGACAGGCCTGCTGACATCAACGACGAGGTGGAGTGGTTCCGGGAGGCCATGTCCGAAATATGTGACATGGCAATGCCCCGGGTCCAGCCCGGACGTGTCTCGCGCGACGCCGGTACACCAGGCACCGCAGGCTCCGTATTCGACCTCCGGATACGGAAGCTATTCAGGCGGAGCTGTACGAGGGGTACAGAGCGGCGAAGACCGCCCTCCAAGCGGAGATCCTGCGGGCCAGGGGATTGGCCCGCGAGGAGTCGCTGGGGACTCTGAAATGAGACCCATGGGGACGCCCATACAAGATGGTGCGGGAGAAACTCCGCCCATGGGCTCCCCCGCTGACGCAGAGTCTCCAGCCACAGCTTGTGGGGGACGTGGTGAGCGCTCTGTTCCCTTCGAGAGGGGAACATGCCTCCCCACACATGGCTCCGCCTACTGTGGTGCCCGATGTGTCGACGACGACGACAATGCTCAGGAGGTGACCGAGGTGGAGATGAGGGTGACGGTACGTAGCTGAATGCCAGAAATACCGCCCCAGGACCCGACGGCTTACCTGGGAAAGCCTAGGTCCTGGCCTCAGAGGCTCTCGGGCCTCGACTAAGGGGGCTCCTAAGCGCATGTATGGAGAGGGGCCAGTTCCCGCTTCGTTGGGAGACGGGGAAAGTGGTCCTCATCAAGAAGCGGTGGCGCCGTGCGGACTCTCCGTCCGCTTTCCGGCCCATCGTGCTGCTCGACGAGGTGGGCAAGCTCTTTGATAGAGTCATTGCAGACCGCCTCGTCGGGCGGCTGGTGTGGGTGGGGCCGGATTTGGCGGAGAGCCAGTTTGGTTTCCGCAGGGGGCGCTCCACGTTGGACGCCATCATGCGCATGCGAGCCCTCACGACGGGGCATGCGGTGGCTCGGGGTGGGGTCGTCTTGGCGGTGTCTCTAGACATCGCCAACGCCTTCAATACCATGCCCTGGAGTTGCATTAGGGAGGCACTCCGGTATCACCGGATACCGACCTACCTCTGTCGTGTGGTCGAGGCCTATTTGACGGACAGGGCCGTCATCTACCCCGGTCACCAGGGAGAATGGAACCGGCGAGAGATGTCGTGCGGTGTCCCACAGGGATCGGTCCTGGGTCCAGCACCCAGTCGTATCATCGGATAAGACTGGGTGCTGCGCGCCGACCTCCCCAGTGGCGTCAGCGTCGTTTTTACGCTGACGATACGTTGGTCCTGGCACAGGGGAGGTCGCACCAGGCGGCGGCCGAACTAGCGATACACGGGGTACGACAATCGTGGCCAGAATCCGGCAGTTGGGACTCGAGGTGGCCTTGTCCAAGTCCGAGGCCATGTATTTTCATGAAGGGGTTCACATCGGCATTTGACAGTTCTTTTTATGCCGTAAACTGCCTGGAAAAAGAGTTTATAATAGGTCCCCTGAATGATTTTGAAGGATATTGCTAACCCGTTGATTCATATGTTCGAAAAAATTGTCTGCCTAACAACGTAAACAACACAATGAATGTTGTTTAACTGTCAAAATGAAAGCCATTGCTACGGTACTGTAAGTGTGTTACGGAATTACCCCGCAGCTTACTTTCATAAATAATGTTTCATTGACATTATTCGCCAGTAAATTTTGAACGTTATGTGACAGTGACCGCGCTTCTAGGAAACTGTAGCTTTACCGCTATAGGTAAATATGAAAGTGCTGTCAATGAAACGACCAATTGAAACCGTGCACCTAGCTTCTGACGTTTCGTATGTCATGTAGGTTTATGTAAAATAAAATATTTTGAATTTTGAATGTCAAATTGTTACTATTAGGCGTGCGGTTGAATGTACCTACGTAATGTTTTCAAAGTAGGGATTAATTTCACAGTTCAGAATTAAATTAAAATACGCTTGAAGGTTAATTTTGAATTATTTTTTACCAAGTAAACCCAATGAAGAAAAACCTAAACAAACAAAATCCCTATTTGGGGCTACGTTTTAATTTGTTTCTGCGGAACAGTAAACAAATAGAACCCAAGTATATTCCTGTTAAAAATGTCCATAAAGGCGCTGACAAGGGTCAAATGTAATAAGTAGGCAAAAAATTGCCAAATCTATAAATATAGTTTGTGGAAGCGGAAAAATTATGTTAATCTTGAACATATTAAAATTTCTTAGAACTGAAAACATCGACATCAAAAATGAAGGTCTAAATAAAAGCGCGCTGTTTGAATTTCAACTTTCGTCTGTGAGCCAAGGGTTGAAAATTCACCAGCATGCGGTGTAGGAGTATCCTAGTGTTAGTAAGAGCGGGCATTAGGCCTATTCGAAAGTCCCAGAAAACTGGCGTACTGGCGTACCCAGATGAAGCCTACCTCAACTGGGTACGCCAGAGGGTTTTTTATACCTATATACATCCAATTATCCACACGATAAAAAGGGTAATCGCCAATCAAGGCCAAATTCTCAACCACTCTTAAGGTGAATTCGCAGTTGTGACAGTTGGCTACGGAATAGTACCTTTAGAATTGCAGTCCCAAAGAAAACAAATTAACATCATCACCATCATCGTCATCTCCATTGATGCTCATTTCTCTAACAAGGTTTTATTCCTCCAGGGATTAAGACAAACACAAACGCTTTAGGAAACAAACTCCACGGTGACATGAAGCTATAAATGCGCTAAGTTTATAGACAAGATTACTTAAGTTTTGCGATTAAAGTATAAGAAACTAAAACTAATTTTCTTTGCAGTGTTTCAATTTGCGGTAATTTTGTTAAGACTCTTAAAGACATTCTCTGAGACAGTTTATTAAGTAGCGTAAAAGAAAAGAAAAGTATGATATAAAACGGTTCATCATTTTTGTACTATTATTGTTGGCGACTGGCTGTGATTCGACCTTTTTATACAATTTAATGTCATATTTTAAAAATATAGTTTTTTTGTTTTTTTTGTTACGTCTGAGCAGCCGGCTGGTTTTCTTTTTTGGTTTCATAATAATTGCCTTGTCGCCTTGTCAATATTTTAATAAATTTATAATATTGCTAATATACGTGTTTCTATCATTTCATTTATACAGTCCACTAATTCAATCCAATCCACTCGCTATCATTTTTGGTCCATTCTCGCCGTAAGTACTTATAACATTCATTATAATTACATCTGTCAAAATTTTTTCAACGTACTGATTTATAGTTTTTGCTTTCATTTCGTAAACACTTCACTCATTATTCACGTAAATTTCACACCATGGTGGAAACACGTAGCAAGACAAAGGCAGACCTGACGGCTACGGGATTCGGACGGGTGCAACATTCACCGCGCGGCACCCGGCCGGTTTCAGCCACAACAACCGAAGGCGCTTCGGCATTGCCTGATAGTGCGGGCATACAACAGGTGGGCACCGTTCTCCCTAGCGAGGCACAACCTGGTCCCGCTTCGGAACGCCCAGATGCTCGCGCTAGCACACATAACAAGGCGAATGTCAATGCGCCAACTAAAAGCACTTCTAGTGTCCACAGCGGAATATCGCGCAGTAAGGCCACTCGCCACTCTTCTTCGGCGACCGTCCGCGCACAGAAGCTGTCTCTTGAAGCAGTCGCGAAGCGGCGCCAAGTAGAGCGCGAACGTCAACAGGCTGAACGCGAGCGCGAGCGCGAACGTCAACAGGCTGAACGCGAGCTCGAGCTCGCTCGCCTCGAGGCCGAGGCAGAGCGGGCCGAACTGCAAGCGAACATCGCCGCCCTGGAAGCTTCAGATAAGTCAGACAAATCTCATAGATCTTGTTTTTCTAGCCGTGTCTCTGAAAAGCGCACTGAAAGTTGGGTTTTAGAACAAAACGTAAACATGACCACGGCAACACATAAAAACATGCCTGGTGAGGCTCCGACTGTCACCCTGGGTAACCCACAAGGACATCAGTCACAGCCGGTCACCCTCACCAACACGGCACCGTTTTTCGTGCCCGACGTCAACCATAGAACCCTTTCTAAGCCCACATACGAGTATGCACCTTACGAAAATAACTACAACAACATGGCACATCAATCGCTACAATCTGAACGCTCCTCAGACCCTATAACCAAACTCGCACAAGCGATTAACTCTCTTTCGAACAGACCAAAGAAACCCGAACTTGTCACATTCTCGGGTGATGTCGGTCAATGGATGGCTTTCAAGAGCAGTTACGAAAGAACTAAGTCAAATTTTTCCCCTTCAGAGAACTTAGAACGTCTGAACAACGCCGTACGCGGTCCAGCGTACCAGTCCATCGCGTCACTACTGTGGATGTCCGGCGACCCCGGCGATATCATGAAGGCTCTGGAGCAAACGTACGCACGACCGGAATTGCTGGTAGCCCGCGAGGTCACCGAGCTGCGTAACAGTCCCAAGCTAAGTTCCCCCGAACATTTAAATAGTTTAGCGAACAAACTACGTAATTTTGTTACGACGCTTAAGCTTCTGAAACAAAATGAGTATCTGTGTTCACCAGAGCTTTTTCAGTGCATTTTAATTAAACTGAGCGATCACACCAGAGCTCGGTTTACAGATTTTGCCTCTGCTTACGCACCTGAAGGACAATCACTCACAAAAATTGAATTATTGTCACGCTTTCTTTTGACCGAAGCTGACAAACAATTAAAATACAATTTTGTTTCTGATAGTACTGTTAAGGCAACGACTGCAGCACAGTCCTCTAAACAACCGCGAAAGGAAACCATACACGCTACGCTGTCAAGCGATAAAACTCCCGAGTATTGTATATATTGCAAAGAAAGGCCACACAACATTCAAACTTGTAAGAGTTTCTTAGTTTTGAAACTCGACGACAGGTGGCGATGGGTACGTGAAAACAAAGTGTGCTATCGCTGCCTTAAGTCGAATCCGCACACATGGAACAACTGCCGCGCGAAATACTGTGGAGTTGACGGATGTTCGAGACGTCATAACGCACTCCTTCACGGCACGGGAACCTCCAATGCTAAAATTAGCGCGGCACCCTGCGGACAGTGCAATAATACACAAGTATCTCCAGCTAAAACTACCGATCCTACCCACATGGACGGTACCGACAGCAAAACCGAGTCTACTGTTAAGATCACGAACACATCTGATTTTCTCATTAACGCAACAGGGTCTCTGCCGTCGACGTCACGTCCCCGCGGTCTGCTGAAAGTAGTGCCGATTGTACTCGAGGGTCCCGACGGCGAGTTCGAGACGACAGCACTACTTGACGAGGGCAGTACGGCAACATTGATTGACGGAGAGGTGATAGAACGCATCGGTGCGAAACCCACGTCTCAAGAGCGTCTTCACATTGAAGGTGTCAGTGGTATGACCAAGGAAGTGGAAGTAAGCTATGTAGACTTTCATATTCGTGGACGTAACCGAACCGATCGTTACCTAGTGAAACATGCGCGGGCGATTAAACCATTAGGGCTTCGCGTACAAAATCATAACTTGGTAAACTACTTGGATTATAGTCATCTGGCAGACTTATCTGACGAACTTTCTTACGCCGATACTCCCCCAACTGTCCTCATCGGCGCGCCAGATTGGCACCTATCCTTGAGCCGTGAAGTACGTTGCGGAAAGAAAAACGAGCCCGTTGCCTCTAAAACTTTATTAGGTTGGGTACTTCATGGCGCACTTTCCGTTTCGTCCAAGCCACTTGAGTTCGTACATCACATTTCGGAAGATTTAGATGCCCTCATTAAAACACAATACGACATTGACGCTTTGGGTATTGTGAAAAGTGCTCCTCGCCTAAACGACGACGATAAACGAGCCACAGATATAATAGAATCTTCGGCTCGTCAACTCGACAATGGCCATTTTGAGGTGGGTCTACCCTGGAAACAAGATTTACCGGAAGTTATACCTGATAGTTATCCACAGGCACTATCCCGCTTTAAGGCCCTCGAACGTCAAATGGCAAAGGACCCAACGTTTGCCGCTGCTTTTCACCAATTTATAGACGAAGTTATCAGCAAGGGATATGCCGAAGAGTGCGATCCACAGACGTACCATCAGCGGATTACACCAAATACATCGTGCATCAACCCAGACGGATCTATTCGCTGGTACCTTCCTATCTTCGGCGTCCTACACCCACAAAAAAAGAAGCTGAGAGCCGTCCATGACGCCGCTGCGGTCACGAAAGGTATAAGCCTCAACACTCTATTACTACAAGGCCCCGATTTATTGTCACCCCTTCTCGACATTTTATTCCGGTTTAGGGAAGGCGAAATCGCCTTAAACGGGGACATCAAAGAAATGTTCCCACAAGTTAAAATCACTCCACGAGATAGGGATGCCCAACGCTTTCTCTGGCGCGGGAAGGACGGCAACCTCAAAGAGTACAGAATGTCCTCTATGATATTTGGCGCAGTCTCATCACCATTTATCGCGCTCTATATCAAAAACAAAAATGCCAAAATAATGGAAGCAGAGTTCCCCAATGCCTGTAAGGCAATTATAGAAGACCATTATATGGACGATTATCTCGGAAGCCACTCCAACATTGACGATGCGGCTCAACTAGTTACTGAGATAGTCACTGTCCATAAGGCTGGCGGGTTCGAAATGCGTGCGTGGGTGTCAAATCGCCCAGAAGCTCTCTCACTTGTTCCTAAAGAACTTAGAAGCGACGCTATTTCTGACGTTATGCTGCCACCTAGCACTGAGGTTGGCGTCTTAGGTGTTAAATGGGACCCACGGCAAGACTCGTTAGGCTTTCGTACCTTACCCCAGATACCCACTGAAACTTTAACCAAACGCAGTCTATTATCAAACGTTATGAAGGTTTACGATCCTCTCGGTTTTTTGATGCCAGTCATTATCTGGGGCCGTATCTTAATTCAAAGACTGTGGCGCGCAGGTATTGGTTGGGATACGCCACTTCCCGAGGCGTATGTTAGTGAATGCGAGGACTGGTTTACACAATTACAGGTTGCGGCCAGCATAAAAATTCCTCGCTGGTACATGAATAGGTCAGATATCGTAGACGTTCAGCTGCACCTGGTAGCCGACGGCGGCGAGCAAGCTTTTGCCTGTGTTGCTTACTGGCGTTTTACTTACAGCGATAGCACCGTGTCTACGGCTCTTATCGGAAGCAAGGCACGCGTCTCGCCTCTCAAACCGGTTTCGATTCCTCGCTTAGAATTACAAGCCGCGCTAATCGCCTCGCGGTATGCACAAACGATTTTGCAAGCTCATCGTTTTCAGCCCTCCGAGACTATTTTTTGGACTGATTCAACCACAGTCCTTAAGTGGATTCGGAGCGATGCTCGCGCATTCAAAGCATTTGTGGCACACAGGTTGGGAGAGATACTGGAGACCTCTAACCCGTCCAATTGGAGGTGGATCCCTACCTCTCTCAACGTCGCTGATGACGCAACAAAACCAAAAAAAAATAATTTCACCGCATGTCATCGGTGGTTTACCGGGCCGTCGTTTCTTCTTGAACCACCATGCACGTGGCCTACCGAGCACGACACTGACGTGGAAGAGAGTTCACTAGATCCTGAATTAAAATCAGACCTAGTGGTTCTGCTCCTCGACAGCCCGTCATCGGACTTACTCCCTGACCCGTCGCGTTTTAGTTCTTGGCTGCGTCTCCTTCGCACAACCGCCCGCGTTCTCCAGGGCGCACGAACATTCCGGCTTAAACTGTCTCGGCCTATAACTCCAAATTCTAAATTGTATACAGACGGTACCACATCTCCCTATCAACTTCACGCTGCGGACATCGTAGAAGCCGAGAAGATGGTACTCCAACAAGCTCAGGCAGAGAGTTTTCCCGAGGAGCTAACAGCTTTAAAATCCTTAAAGCCAGTGCCCAGAAACAGCCGAATAGCGAAACTCGCACCAACACTCGATTTAGACGGCTTGTTGAGACTAGACACACGGATAAGTTCTGCACCGGGAGTTAGCGAAACCGCGAAGTCCCCGATTATCCTCGACGGCCGCAACCATGCTGTACGACTACTCATCCTTTATGAACACAACAGAGCGTCGCATCACTTCAACGAACTAGTGCTGAACGAACTCCGACAGAAATATTGGATACTTAGAGCACGAGACAGCATCCGTAGCGTAGCACACGCCTGCTTACAATGCCGAAGGTGGAAAACCCAACCAACTCAACCCCAGATCGGCAACCTACCCCTTGAAAGACTCGACCATCACAAAAGGCCCTTCACACACGTTGGCCTCGACTATTTTGGCCCTATTATGATAAAAATATATCGTCGCCAAGAGAAGAGGTATGTCGCATTATACACATGCTTAGTGACTAGAGCGCTTCACTTAGAATTGGTCACTTCACTATCATCAGACGCCGCCATAATGAGCCTGAGACGCTTTATTGCTCGCAGAGGAGCACCTACAACTATTTTCTCGGACAACGGCACAAACTTCGTTGGGGCCTCCCGCGAGCTACGCGGCCTACATGACGAATTGGTACAGGAATACGCCACCAATCACAAAATCGAATGGCGCTTCATTCCGCCCGCTTCTCCATTCATGGGCGGTGCGTGGGAAAGGCTCGTGCGAACCGTAAAAACAGCACTGAAATCCTGCCTCACCAAACAACCGCTCAAGGAAGACGTGCTGGCGACGCTCTTGATGGAAGCAGAAGCCATTGTAAACTCACGGCCGTTGACCTATGTTTCTACATCTCCCGACTCACCAGAAGCAATAACGCCATTTCATTTTATTCTTGGCACATCTTCTGTCGTGCCATGGACTTCAACACTCACGGAAGCAGACCTGCTGAGAAGGTGCGACTGGCGTAGAACTTTGCGACTCGCTGATAAATTCTGGGAACGATGGGTGCGCGAGTATCTGCCGACGCTCCGACCAAGAGGCCTCCCCACTAGCAACACAACAAATCTGAGTGAGGGGGATGTGGTGCTGATCGCAGACCCTACCCTTCCTCGTGGTTTATGGCCCCTAGGAAGGATAGAGAAGGTGTATATAGGATTCGACGGAGCGGTCCGCGTAGCAGACGTCCGTACCAAGGGCGGCCTCCTGCGCCGACCGGCCCGAAAACTTGTATTAATAGAAGCCGAACCCCAATCAGTCTCCACCGGCTGTTAGTGTTCCACTGGGGCTCCGGTATGTTGGCGACTGGCTGTGATTCGACCTTTTTATACAATTTAATGTCATATTTTAAAAATATAGTTTTTTTGTTTTTTTGTTACGTCTGAGCAGCCGGCTGGTTTTCTTTTTTGGTTTCATAATAATTGCCTTGTCGCCTTGTCAATATTTTAATAAATTTATAATATTGCTAATATACGTGTTTCTATCATTTCATTTATACAGTCCACTAATTCAATCCAATCCACTCGCTATCAATTATAAAGCAAACAGCCACGCGAGAGAGAAAATACAATTCTCTCGGTAGAAATATTAAAATCAAGTTACTGGCTAGGCAAATATATGATTTTCCGCCGAAGATACAAAGTTTCTTAAATTTTTCTTACCCTATCGTTTACCTAGCAACGTTCAGAACAAAATTGAAAACACAACAGCTTTGAAAACTGATATACATCATTTTAAGACTAATACCTAATAAATATAAAATAGATCATCCATTTTTCAGATTATCTAAAGTACATACATCTTTTTTGGGGTACTAAATGGGTGTTAAATGTTACAACAAAATACCTTGTGATATATTACAATTAAATTAAGGAAAATTTACATATTGTGGTATAGTAATCTTATTCTAGGTGCATCGTCTTCGCATATAATTATATAATTAATGTGTACAAGATATTGTGAAAACATTTTAAAATAGTAACGGTGGAGTTTCTGGCCCATTCTTCTCCATACCTACGAAAACTACCTTTTGGAAGGGGCGACTAACTCAATTCTGTTTTTTGTACATTTTTACGTTCTAAATTTCCTTTTATGTGCCTAATTGAAATAAATTATTTAACTTTGACTTTGATAAGGAAGTTATAAAACTTATAATGCGCCATCGTCGACTGATTTGCTGAGAAAGTTGTCAAGCCTACTGGAAAAACCATGAAAACTTTTTTTTTTGATTCAGACAATTCTACGTCCATAACCGAGCAGTATGACACCGTTCAGCTCTGGCAGAATATATAGGTATTGAGTTCTAAATGCCAAGGTTAAATATAAATAAAGTGCTTGTAAAATTACCTACTAAGTTAAGTTCGAAAGTTCAAAGGGACCGTGCCGTTTAGAGCGTTCTAAATATTAAGGTTGAAAACAATCCACCTAAAGTTATGTTAATTATAAATTAAATAAGTTTATATAAGTAGAAATAAACTCTAAGTACTTTAACAAACAAACGGTAGAGTACGTCTCTTCTTAAAAGAAAATTTAATTGTGATTGAGCGACTTGGCTTGGTACCTACTTAGTTTCATTTATATGCTGGCATTCAAACAGTACCCTAATTACGTAATACACGATCAATCGGAATTTTAATCGTTTTGAAACAAATTGTTGATCCATTGCTTCATAAATTCGAAAAAAAATCTGCTTAACAACGTAAATAACGCAATGAATGTTGTTAAACTATCAAAATGAAACAAATTTCTCGTAATCGTTTGCGAAAATGTGTTGCGTAATTAGATAGCAGGTTAATTTAGTAATTATTTATGAAGTTACTCGCAGGTATTTCATCCCTTACTTAATACCTGATTTCTGAGTAGAGAAACTACTTTAGTACGTTCAAGTGACAAGTTCTCAACTTAAAATTGTCAATTCAGACACCGGCCGGTCTTTTCTGTAATAATCTCACGGTGAAAACTTAGGTTAAGTGAACGTGAAGTGAGCTGTCATTTCACCTGCTGCTAGGGACTGACAGCTCACTCAGTGCTCACTTCACCTAAGTTTTCACGGTGAGATGGTTACAGAATAGCACTGCTGCTGCTAGGGACTGACAGCTCACTCCGAGCTCACTTCACCTAAGTTTTCACGGTGAGATGGTTACAGAATAGCAGGTGTAAATCTTGCCACTCTTTTTACCTAGAAGTTGGAATTTGGTAGTTGGGACCCACAATAGATACAGTTTAGGAGTCTTGGTAATACAAGGAAACAAGTGGAAACCTCTTAACGTTTTATTCTTCCTAAAAAGTTGGGAATTTTCCGGATTTATATGAAACAAAAAATTGTTTTAGGTAACCCGAAAATGTTCAACATTTCCCTAATGCTAATCACATTAACCGTACCATGCATGCATGCAGGTATATCGACTGTTGGCTGGCCAAAGTATTAAGGCAAAACATTTTTATTGCCAGGAAGGTACCTACCTACTGGCCTATATATAGTCACAGCGCCCTAGGGTAGAGAGTGGAGCGTCGATCTAGGCACCAGATGGCTAGGGGCGCCAAATGCGAAAAACTATTTCCAGAGCAAAAAAAAAAATGGCGTCTTTTGAGAGGCGCAGGTTGCAGTGCAGCAGTCTTGCCAGATCTTATTTTTCGAAATCCGTAGGGTGACGCTGAAAACACCGTAGATTGCCTCTAGATAAATCCGTAGATCTACATACTTCTTAAGAAACTAAATCTAACTGTTTGGAGCGGCTAGACTAGCCTTGAAACAGCGTTTCTTGTAAATGGGTGACAGCTCTTTTTGTGTGTTGACATTTGCAATAAAAGTTATTTTTTTGAAAATTTGGGAATTAAACCGAAGTAGAATGTACGTGAAGTGACGTCGATCAAAGGGCGCCAAAAATAAAATCCAAAATTCAAAAGTCTTTTATTCAAACTAGGCTGAGAATCAGCACTTTTCATACATAAGACAGTCCCCCAAAACGCCCACCCTTCACCACTTCCTAGTTCTTTGGGAAGAAGAAGTGGCGCAACAAACTCCCCAGCAGCTGTCTGTTCAGTTAGGAAAAAAAAAATGATTCTTTACAATAATTTACAAGATAACTTACATTACGCAAAACACAATTTAAATTATAAATTAATAGCCTTATGACAGCTAGCACACGCCAATATACCAACCAAAACATCGAGAACTATACTCAAGTAGAAATAAAAATAACTAAACGTAAACAATATCTAAAAAAAGAAAATAAAGCCTCCAGGCATAATGGGCGTGCCCGCTTACATATAACAAGAAGTTATAATTGATAAACTAGGACCATCGAGGTAAAATAAATAATTGTCGAGGTCGCTAGCTAACCACATATTGCAATACAACTCATAAAAAAAAAAACATTGTAATGAGTAGATTATGTCAACAATAAATCAAAATAACACAAATTTACAATCTCGCTCTACCCTGATCAAGGGCTGGGGCCGGCGCTGCATAGTCACATATGTAAACAAATCTAACAAATCCATTGCGCTTAACTACATTACGGTCCGTAGCAGCAATCCAGTTAGTCCTGTTAGATCCTTGTTTAATTGAAGTCGTCGTGATAAGCATGGCTTACACAATAAAGCAATCCTTACGACGGATTACTTGCCCAGGATTACGAATGCAAAGACGCTAGCTAGGCCAAAGGAATATTTAAATTGGGAATAAACTATGCAAATGTCAAATAAAATTAGTCAGCTAAACTCGACAGACGTGATGTTTTTCGATAACTAAACATGATGAAACAAAAATAAAATGATTTGATGTTTTTGGGGTCGTTGACCACTGATAGTGTAGTTACCTACTTGAAGTATGTATCATTTTTTGATATCGATATTTCTTGCAGGCTCTTCTCCATAGGAAACGACCAATGAACCACGGTAATACATATTATCAATTACTACTGTGAATGAACCGTGCACCTATTAGCTTCTGACGTTTCATATGTCCCAGGTTTTTTTTTTTTTTTTTTTAATGTTGACGTTCATAAGTGCCTTTTTTGTGCCTAATTGAAATAAATTATTTGACTTTGACTTTAAGTAGGGTTTTTTTTTCACATCTGGGGTATTTCGCTAATTTAATTTGACCCGGTGCAGTCTGTGTAGGTACTATCGAAAAACTTCATATCTAAACAGTTTGACAAAACACCGTGAACACACACCACACACCACACCACACCACATCTGTTACCGCTCCGGAACTATAGCGGCCGAGCGCTGCAAGCAAAAATAGTCCTTATGGTATAGATATGAACTTCTTCGACGTCGAGTTAAAGTTTTGGTAATTTATAAGTAACTACCAACCAAAAATTTTGTGAACGGTCTGTTTGTCTGCCTTAGAAGCGGGGAGGTATTTACGTAAATAAATATCTTGATCCTTTGTAAACCTAATATTATTTTTACTAAAAATACTAAAGGTAGCTACGGGTACCTACCTAATAGGTACAATCCCGGACTCCTAAATCGAGCCATCATGCATTATTATTTTTTATAGGCCTTGAACATCGAAATAATGATAAGTCAGAGAAAAAGTTTATACCTACGTAGTTTTGAAGCTGACATACTGGCCATCATTTCGGTATCACCATTGTTCCAAATTTGAATTCACGAATTTGAAAAAGAGAAGAAAATCGGAGTTTGGTCGCTTTAGAAGCAACAAGCTGTGATTAGACCATCTATTTATAGATCAATACTTATTTCGTTTTTTTTTTTTTTTTTTGCGTAAAAAGAGTATTGAAATTGTTTTTCCGTATTTTTTTTATTCATTCTGACGTTCAAATTATGGATACTGCACCTGAAGTAGCCGCACAAACTGTGGCACTTCTTCAGTTTGGGCGTACTCAGCGAAACGTAAGTGCACAACTTCATATAAGTTGTTCTGCCATTCAAAGAATTTACCATCGATACCTGGACTGGCGGCTTCGTCCGCCATCCAGGAGGGCTATGAAACCGGGTCACACAGCACGACAAGATTGGTTTATCTTTACTAACAGCCTACGTAGATAAACGTCACCTGACCTCAGTACAGCCGGTCGATTCTGTAAAAATCTCACCGTGAAAACTTAGGTGAAGTGAGTTTGGTTTTGCTTGGAATTGACACAATTGACAGCTCACTCCACGCTCACTTCACCGAAGTTTTCACGGTGAGATGGTTACAGAATAGCAAGAATAGCTTCGAGACTTTCATAGATTGACAGTTTGCGCTCGAACTGTAAGGAGACTGGAAGAACGAGGCCTGAAACCTCAAAAGCCAACCAATGGTCCCAAACTGACACGAGCTCACACAATGGCGCATCTATAGATTGCACGTGAACGTTGGACTCAACGTCAATGGAGCGAGGTTTTTTTTACGCATAAAACCAAGATTATGCTGTATGGCAATGATGGACGTACGAAAGTCTGCCGAAGACTGGGAACACGTTTTCAGCAATGTTGCCATGAAGAGAAGGGGTCATGAGCAGTCTGGAGCGGAATTTGCACCGAAGAAAAAACTGGCCTCGAGGTTGTGATGGGACGGGACCACAGTTGCCACCACTGAATAGCGAAATATCCATTAGTCAATGGCTCTTGTGATGCCAGATGCTGAGTTTGTAGAACCAGGATTTCATTTTTATGCATAATAATGCAAAGGCGCACACTGCAAGAATTGTTCGAGAAACTGCATGACGTTAGCATCGCAGTAATGGAATGGCCAGCAAGAAGCCCTGATATGAATCCAATACAGCACTTATGGGATGTTCAGTTCGGCCACCTAAGGAAAGTAAGACAGTACACTGACGTTGATACAGCTCGGTTAGGCTATTTTAGTTATTTTCATAGCGTTATGTCCTACGGTATGCTGCTGTGGGGCAAAGCTGCTGATATTTAAAATATATTTGTCTTTCAAAACGTTAAGTTCGAGCAATTTACCAGCTAGGTGCCAGTTTCTTTGAGAGATTGTTTCAAAGATATCGCCTCACAGTGGCATCACAATTCATCTTTGCCAACATCTTATATATTAGGCAAAATATACACTAAAACAATCACTGTTTTTTTTCACAATGTTAATACTTAGAAATAAGGACAAACTACGTGCTCCCTTTCACCGGCTTCATAAGGCTCATAACTCATTTGTTGGGCTTGGTATAACCTTTTACAACAAGCTACCATCTTCTTTGCTAGATTTGCCTTTTAATGCGTTTACAACTAAAGTACAACCCAGCCTTTGTTCAAAGGCTATTCGATAAATGACTACTTATATGATAAGAATAGTTGGTCGCTGTGATTAACTCAAAGCAATGTTTAAATGTTCTTTCTCCAGAACTAGCTTACCTACTTCTTCTTCTTCTTTTCGTGTGGTTAGTGACTAACCTGGTGTCAGAGTTCTAAAGCCGCCCATGGGCCTCTGACTTGGCTTCACATGCCGTCAAGAAATACTTCTCAGGCATGTTCCAGGCAGGTTCAGGCAGGTTTCCTCACGATGTTTTCCTTCACCGTTTTTAAGCAAGTGATAATTATACAATACGCACATGAATCCGAAAAGTCAGAGGTGCGTGCTTTGGGTTCGAACTCGAGACCTATGACTTGGCAGCCCGACGGTCACACCACTAGGCTATCACTGCTATCAGCTTACCTACTAACAGGTTATATGACTTTATATACTTAATTGTTTATATTTTTACTTTATAAATCGATTTATTTTAATTTATTGTTGACTTATTCTACTCATTACAATGTTTTTGTATTGCAATATGTGGTTAGCTAGCGACCTCGACAATTACCTATTTATTTTACCTCGATGGTCCTAGTTTACCAATTATAACTTCTAGTTACAGCTATATGTAAGCGGACACGCCCTTTGTGCCTGGAGGCTTTTATTTCGATATTGTTTACGTTTAGTTACTTTTATTTCTGCCTGATTATAGTTCTCGATGTTTTTGATTGGTATACTGGCGTGTGCTAGCTGTCATATGGCTATTAATTTATTATTGAAATCGGTCGTTCTCAGTAGTTTGGTTTATTTAGTCCGGTCACCGGACTGGTGAGACTTTTCGTCTCAACAATTCGTGGATGTAATACGACCGGACTATTGAGCCTGATAGTTCGGTGTCGATATCGGACCTGCATAGCTAATTAGCTATTCACAATAACTGTTCGAAACGCTTCCGTACCGAATCGAACATTAATAAATGTTACCAAAAGAACCCTCTAAAGGCTGTTAACAAACCCAAAAAACCCAAAAATTTTGTCAGTTTAAATCAAATAGATTACCACCATTCTTCCGACAGCTATCTGCTGTCGGTGGCAAGACAAATTAGTATTATGTTTTGTGTTGCGTAATGTAAATTATTTTGCATACTTACTATTACATAGAATATTTTTTTTCTAACTGAACAGACAGCTGTGCTGCTGGGAAGTTTGTTGCGCCACTTCTTTTTCCCAGATAAAGGACTAGAAAGTGGTGAAGGGTGGGCGTTTTGGTGGACTGTCTCATGTAATTTTGACATTCGAAAAGTGCTGATTCTCAGCCTAGTTTGAATAAATGACTTGAATTTTGAATTTTGATGAGCTAAAGAGGCGTGTCCGAACCGAACTAACCAACCAACTTCAGTAACTTTGCAAGAGCTGAAAAGCTGAAAACTGCCATCTTGGAAGCATGGGAGAACATTCCACAGCACGTTAAAATGACATTAATTAATTCCATGCCGAACCGCATGACGGCTGCCGTCGTAAATGCTCTTGGAGGTAGGTACCTAAAACAAGTTACTAAATAAACGTTTTCTCTATGAAAACAATATTTTCTTCAAAAATTCCACGCTAATTTTGAGAAACGCGAACGACATAATGCAGTTAAACAGGTTTTTTAGTATTCCAATTTCAAAGGAACAATAACAAACGGAAATGATAGTGAGTGACTGGCTTCATAACCACTGTTTTTTTCTTTTCTCTAGCATTATTTAAAAATATAAGAGACCTATAGACAAAAATATGCAGGGTGTAGGTATGTGTATACTAAGGTGAAAATCAAGGTTCCTTTGATTTATTCTATTTTTGAACAGTTGTATAGTTGTATCTGTTCTAAGAGTTTTCATAGGCTTTTTTTTTCGGGTTCCCACCCGAAAAAAAAAAGCTTAAAAAAGCCTAAAAAGCCTAAAAATTACCTATCAAATAATTTCTTCCGCTCTGGGTGGAGCGGGTGTCAGACTCTTACTGACTAAAACCCACCCGTGTTACTTCAGTTGCCTGTACGTTGCCAGGGGCCACGGTATCCCTTTCGGACTTTCCCGCAACCCCGGCAGGCCTCGGTCCTGTCGGACCCCTTCAGTTGCTGACAACTGTTTGAGGCGCGCGTGGAACACAACGTGCTGTCGACCCGGGCCTGGTCCTTATCGAACGGCGAGCTACCCATTGCACACAACTACGGTGGCCGGGAATCAGCTTGCGATTCCCGACGTCCAGGTAACAGGTAACGCCCAGGTCGTCTCCTGCGGCGGCTAGGGGCGTGAGGGTGCGAATTTTGCCACGTCACATTTATCGGAAATGGCCTCCCGGAACCACTCCGCCTCGTCGTTGAAGTCAGCAGGCCGTCCGGTGATGAAACCCAGCCCTGCACGATCGAGGCTTCCAGGAGGGGCTCCCAGTCCAGCCGCTTCAGCACCCACCGCGGACCACTCGGGGCTTGTCTGGGCCATCTATATTACTATACTCTTTGGTCTGGGCCGAGACGTCAAATCGGACGTACCGATGATCGGAATAGGTCTCCACCCCCTCCATGACGCGCCAGTCAATAACACAGAGTTTTCTTAGGCTTGCGGTTTGATTCGAAATAGGAACTCAGCGGTTGTTAAGGATCCACCAGAGCGAGCTTTACAGACCATTACTTTATTCAAAACGTGTATTGTAACGACATCTAGTTGCTGCAATAAAACGCTTACCAAATCTAATTTTATGTAATATCGACAGATGGCGTAATTGGCGCGAGTATGATATAGTTTCCAAAGCACGCAACAGATGTCGATATGATTGTTTTTTTTTTCATATTTCGTTTATCCGTAAATATCAGAGTAGAACAATATAATTAGACTTTGTATATTATTTTATTACCATGATGTGCATCACTCATAAGAATTATTTTAATTTTTAGTCTGATAAATATCTATTGTTAGCGTACGTTATCTGTGTTTATTTTTATAAATTGTTTATGGTGCATCAAAATGGCCGTCTGTGGTGATGTCCGATCGGAGTTTTATGTTCTTTGTTTACGATAAAAACATATTATTCGTTTCAAATTTCTGACTTTAATGTGACAAAATAAAATGTTTATAGGTATAGAAACTTTGGACAATAGTTTGGGTTCATACAAGTGTGTGATTTGACATAAAACGAGTGGTACCAGACTCACCTTGTAAAGAGAAAATGGGGAACTGTTTTAGTAGTACAGGAGAAAAGGATTCCAAAAGCAAAAATGAAGGACGGCCTAGCAACACGCATGAAGAGGACCCCAGACAGTTTCAGACTCCAGTGCCGACCCCTCCGCCTGATCCAATTAGATCCTCGGTAAATCAAGGTACAGATACGAGTGAGGTCCCTCCCACCCGAATATTCGTAGCCCTGTACGATTACGATGCCCGTACCGATGAGGACCTTAGTTTTAGAAAAGGGGAACATTTAGAAATCTTAAATGATACACAAGGTGACTGGTGGCTAGCTAGAAGCAAGAAGACCAAACAAGAAGGCTACATTCCATCGAATTATGTCGCTCGCCTGCAGTCTATAGAGGCCGAACCGTGAGTAATCATATCTGTTTTTTATGCAATCATTTCAATAGTGAGTGGTTCCTGCGCGATTTCTTTTCCTTTACGTGCATTAACCAGTCATACATGTTTATTGTTGTACAAGAACTAAGGCTGCAATTTCTGGGACAGCTTAACTTACAAATGAGTTTTAAAAGTAATCAATTGGTATTATCATTATTCTATTTAAATCACAACAATTAACAAAAAAATAAATGGTACATATCAGCAACAATTACTAAACAATATATAAGAATACAATTATGTATTTCAGTAAAGTTTTGTAATCCTCTTTATTTTTCCTCCTCACTTTATAGGATCTAAATATAAACAGTTGTAATATTAAATAATAAATAACAAATGTGCCTCTCTATCCTGTTTAGTAAGGCATTAACAGTATTTTATAGGGTTTGTATTCAAATGATAAAATAAAAATTAAATAAATTCTTTATTTCACCAAAAGCCATCACAGTCCAAGAACTAAAAATAGATAAACAGTAGATGATACCTAACGTGACCATACATCCTGTTTTGAATGAGACTGTCCGTTGTTTTTTGGTTCTTCGTCCCGTTTTCAGAAACCGTCGTCAGGTGGAACTGTGAACCATGAAAACTTTTTGTATTTTAATTGAATATATTTTATATCTGCCTGACCCAAATGCACCAATAGAAAGAGTCTTTAATGAATAAATTGTGGATGACTGGAAGAACCCAGATACAGGTTCCGTTCCTTATGGCGATGTTGATAACTAAGATATTAAAACAAATTTGTTCTCCTGACCAATATAAAAATGACTGAAAATTTTTCTGGCTTTTCGTTTCGTAAGAAATAATTTTGATAAATAAACAATGTTTTTTTTTCTTTTTCATTGAGTACCTAGGCAATGTAAAAGAAAACAATCATTATTGAAAATAAATAAATCATTATGTGGTATTCTCAAAATTGAGTTTCTTTATGAATCGGTGCTACTAACTGAGATAAATTTAATAAACCGATGACCCAATTTTAGTAAAAAAATAAATGGTCAAGTTAATGATACCAGTACCTATTTCAATCTGCCTAGCCTTTCCCAACTATGTTAGGGCTTTCAGTCTAACCTGATGCAGCTGCATACCAGTGTTTTACATAGATCAACTGCCTATCTGACCCCCACATCCCAGTTACTGGGTAACACGATACCCCTTGGTAAGACATACCTACAATACCAGTACCTACTTACTGCTTATAAAATATGACCTATTTTAACTTCACATAAGATTTCTGGACATTTGTAAAGCATATAAAATTATATGTGAAACATATTGTACCTAACTTGTTTTGGCATGAAGCATGTTTCATCAGAATCCAAAGTGAAAGCATTACTGGTATGCTCACATTATCATAGGCACTTACACTGCTAATAGGCTGTGAACATGACATAGAAAGGTTATTGTTTAAGCTAAAAACACACCTATTCTCTTTACCTACACACCGATTCAACTTTATGATCTTCATACATGCAAATGTACTAGGTATTCATAAAGTACTGGAGCAAAAAACTACACCTCCAAACATACACATGCTTAGTTTATGACTACTAAAACCAGACTAATTAATTATTAGGTGATATTAGAAATCTTGTTTTCTGTCATTACTGTGGAATTTCCAAAGCAATGTCTTGTTCAGCTTTTACTTTCACATGGTATTACCGTTGTCATGTAACATTTATTTTTCTGCATCAATGGTAAATACCTATGCTGCCTACTGCTGCAGAGTACATTACCATCCTTCTCGTTTTGAGCCTTTTTTTAAATGTTTTCAGTTAAGTTTAGTAAAAGTATAATGTAATGGTACTAAATGGTGCAACCAAAAGTGATTAAAAGTCAATTGTGGTGGCTAACTCTTGGCACTGGACATATCCTTGTTGTGACATGTAGGCTGTGATAGTAGATAGTAGAACAGTGACACCCGTAACTGCCCTCTTTTGAAGCTATTACTCATCTACTGCTTGTAACTAATTTAAATTAATTGTTTTGTTATACAGTTGGTGTGCATACTTTTGATTAGCAAAGTATATTTTTGTCATCACTTTTCTTGATAGGCACTAACCTGTAGGTTTTAAGATCTTCACCAATATGACTCATACCGCCGAGAGCTGTATCATTATTTTATGCAAAAAAAGTTATTATTAAAAATAAAAAAAGTACATGAGGAAGTCGGAAAGTGGCACCGGTGACTGAAAAGTTGTGCGGAAATCGGTTGTCATGGTATGGGCACGTCATGTGCAAGAATGAGGTAAATTGCGTGACAAACGTTAAGAGTACCTATAAATGGCTATAAGAATGGGGGAAGACAGAAACGATGGATGGACTGTGTGAAATATAATATTCCTAGAAAGGGGGTGACTACAGAGATGACGACTAATAGAGAAGTATGGAAAGATATAATAGAAAACAATAATAAATAAACAACACACTTTTTATGTAGACAGTAAGTAATTTGTGAAATAGATAAAACACTACCTTTATCAGTTCTAGGCAAAATAAAAACATTGTACGAGCATTCTATTAACACAATTTGTCACTAAAAGTAGGTCACATTTCAGTGTTTCACACATGCACAACACTTTCATAGTTGAGTATGCGAGGGCAATGACCTCTTGTTGAGCATTGGTGCACTATGATAATTATTTTACCCGTTTATTCATGTGGCCTATGTAATCTGAATGTTTTAACACACCCCTCCCTTATCCAGTCTGATGTATGTGTATCTGAATAAATGAAATTTTCTATAGCTTTACAATTAAATGATTACTTATGGGGGATTTTTCAATTGTCACAACTTTTATCTGAAGAATAAATATGGCGGTTAGACATATTTTATACCTATACTGTTTTTATTTTTTATTCCTCAGATAAATGTGATCTTATCTTAGGATTGAAAATTCGAAGTGTATGGAAAATGATTGTATCCCAACTATGATCTACAGTGGGAAAATTAGGTTAGATTATATCAGAATAGAAAAACATAAAAAACGGTGCTGTTTTATTTAGATTTTTATTTCAAGGATTTCCGTAACTATTTGTTATAGCTTTAATTAAGAATTTACTCATAATTCTCCAATGTCTAAAATCAACCGGATATATTTTCTGTAATATACCAATTTTGAACCAGTTTATTTTGACTTAATTTGATTAGAATAATGACTGAATTAATTAAACATTTGTCTGTTTACACTTTCTACTAATTTGAGTTGGCAGCGCCCCCTATTGATACAAGCGTTTTGACCTTACTTATGTGGTCAACTTGTTAGGCATGATAAATTGTGTTTGATGGTTAAGCATTATCCATAGCCATTCATAAATTCCTTAATGTTATACCTATGTATGTTATTAGGCAATTTATTCTGAATGAAACTAACATACTATTTCTGGTTTTTATTAGTTTTCACACAGCGAGTATTCTTCGAGAGAGTGCAGAGGTGTTGTAACGTGTATTACACGCCCATATTTCGCCAGTTACGTTTATAGTCCATGTAATAAAAGGCATTAAACTGGCACAAATTTGGACTAATCCGGAGCTTCGACTGAGAAATGACTGATTGGAAAATCCGAATACAATTTTTTCCGACCCCGAGATCAAATCTAGGATGCAGCAGAACACGCTTGCGGCCACTAAACAAACTAGGCAGTATGCCGCCGACAGTTTCGGCAAAAGTTGATAAACTAGGTAATGTGGCCGATATGCGGTGGACTGACATAGGGATAGTTGAGTGCAGTTCAGCGCGTGCTTGACAAATAAACTATTATTTACATTGGTTGACTTTTGGGTGAGGTTTCATTAGTAACCGAACATCTCACCCCTAAACAGTGTCGCATGTCGCACCTCTACTTTATTCCCACAAGCCCAACCCACTAGATGACTAATAAAAGGCAAAGATATGACGTGTCTGCTTTCTGGAAGACTTCGTTATGTTTTTTTTTTCACTCCCAGATTAGCGAACATAAATCAATGGAGAAGAAATCTCTCAAATTAGTTCTGCGTAGATGGCGTTAAGTGTTTGTTACTTTCATACAGGTGCCAATTGAGTTTCTTGTAAAAACTGCTGCGAGATGGCGCTAAGTGTTTTGTCTTGTCGCCGATTGGTCGCTCTTCATTCAAGATCACTTTGACAACTGACAAACACTCAGAGCTCTCTCGCAGCAAACCTTCCAGCAAATGACCCCAATGGTATCTTATTGAGGAACTAAAGGCCGAAGCCACGGAAGTCAAACGAAGTTACCCAAGTCCTTAATACGGAAATTCCAGGATCATTCACCATTCCCTCTTGCCCTTATCCCAATGAATTTGAGGTTAGCGCTACATGTCTTTTGCATCCATACTCACTCGATACTTTTAGAAATTAAACTTTATTTAGGTCATAATAAAGACGAGTCGCAATTGCTGATTTGAGTTCTGCCGTCATAGCTCCAAAACACAACTAACTAACTTAACTTTGGATCTCTTCAATCTTTTTTTATCAGAAGCCCTTCATTGGCACTAAAAACGTAACTGTTCTCACCATCCACTTTTTACAACCGGATGTCCCATCCTGGCGAAGGTTATTCCATTTCTTATACATCAAGGATCAGTCATGTAAAAACAAAACACTCATTTTCAGTGATAGTAGTATAAAATGTCACCCTGAAGAAGCTGGAAACTTAAATGTAAACAACGGTACTTACACGGTAAACTAAATTATACGCCCTTGCCTTGTAGTTGCAATAAAAGACATCTAAGGACTTATAGCAGAAGGCTGGGAACTAGGATTTTCCTAAACGCTATTAAAAACGTACAGTGGTGCCGATTCTCTTGTACACCGGACTAAACTAACTAAACTATCACTAAAATTCCTTACTTTTGGCTATGAGAATCTTAAACGCTATTCTGTAGTAAAAAGCCTCTAAATTAAAAAAAATATTTTGACACAACTAAATCGAATTTGACAATTGCGACTCCACGTGGTACATACTTTTTAGAGCCGGAGGCGCGCAGTGGGGGCAGCCTCGACGTGTTTTATATGGAATTTTTCACTTTTTGTATAGAAATTTAAAAAAAATATTACCTACGTGTTGAGTATTAGGGGTATAAGGGTTACATAAAGGGGGTCGAAATTTTCATTATTTTTGCGATAGGACACACCATTTTCGAGATATAAGCAAAAGAAAAGAAAAAAATCCAGTACAGTACTGTTTTTGCACCCGAAGTCGAGATGTTCGTGTGAATTTTAGTTCATGACAACTAATAATATTCCACACCATTTTCGGTGGCGATTAAAAATGGTCAGAATTAGTTAGAAAATTAAAATTTTTGGTGAAAAACGTCAAATTCAGAATAGCGAAATTGGCATTTTCACTAAATTAAAATCTCAGTACAATCTTAGTGCTGTCAAACTAAAATATAGTTAAGTTGTGCCACTTTAGTCTATTTCAGAATGGGAAATCATCGTTTGACAGGAGTAAACTAAATTTTGGTGATTTTTAGTCTAGTTTAGACGCATAAGAGAATCGGCACCATTGATTACTTAACTACTGTCCTTAAGCTATTGTTGATTCGGTTTTAATTGAGAAAATAGCAGGTCCATAATTAATTCAGATAATGTTACGGAAATTTTTTTCCGGCTCCTATTAGCTGATAGGCTACTGTTCCTTTTGGATATCCCTTAACTCTGATAATGATACGGATTTTTTTTTCCGGCTCCTATTAGCTGATAGGCTACTGTTCCTTTTGGATATCCCTTAACTCTAGGGTTATATGTTAAGTAAAAATAATGCGAAAAGTCCTAGAACACGTGTTCAAAAAATACATAGTTTCGAAGATAACATAACACTATACTCCTTACTCCATAGGTTTTGGTAGTTAAATAAATAAAAACAAAAAAAAAACCGAGACAAGACAGCTGTCAAGTAACCGACCAAACGTAATAACTGTCACTTTAATTGTCATGCTAGCAACGTTATAATTCGTTGACGTTTACAGTTTGGGCTCTTTACAATAGACAGATTACAAAATATTATAAATTATTATTATTAAAAAAAAAACAAATAAACTGTGCTCCAGTTACATCTACGAAGAGTTGTTAATTTTAAGAATAAATTATAAAGGTTTACATAAATCAATAAAAGAGGAAACTATATTGTAAAAATCTAAAATAAATTTAATTTGGTTTTATCATATTTTTAAAAAAGAAAGGATCATCTATAAAAAGCCTTTTAACGATTTATTTACCTTTATTTAACTGCCTAAACCTATGGAGTATAGACTCGAATGTCTTGGGTGTATTTTAACCTTTATTGATAAGTACGAGAATAGATAGTGCAATCCACGACGACGCGCCCCACTCCGCTCCGCTCCGTACTAAAGTACAGCTTAGAGTACAGTAAACGCGGAGTGGGGCGCGTCGTCGTGGATTTCACTATCTGTAAATCATTTTCATTAATACCAATCATTCATATTTAAAGCTAAAAAAATGAATTATAATTATGTTTTTATTACACATAAAACATAACATCACGCCTTGTTTCCCCGAAGCGTTAGGCAGAGGTGTACCTGTAGCACATTTCGCCAGTTATGTTTTAAGTACCATGTAACAGGGGGCGAGTCAGACTAATCCAGACTCTGGGCTGCTATTGAGAAATTCAAGATAGAAAAACCTAATAACACTTTGCTCGACCCGGGAATCGAACCCAGGACCTCATGTTCAGCAGTAATTTTTGTTAATTTATTTTTTATTTCACTTAAGGGTGTTTTTCATAGATAATAGTGACTTTGTCGAATAAAGCTTCGTGCAGACTAGCGCAACGCGACAGCGCGGTGCGACACCGGCTATTGTTATACCGTGAAGTTTTCTTAGAAATTGTATTGTTTGAATCGCGTTGCGCTAGTCTGCACGAGGCTTTATTTAGCATGAAAAACTAAAAAAATATACATTCCAGTTGTTTTTCAGTTATTTGTGTGGTTTCTTTGTCATGGTCTCATTAATGCTCTAGAGTTATGGGATATCAAAAGGAACACGTTTTACAATATCATATTAGCTGTGAATACCACAGGAACTCACTTCCTCCGGTTGTGGTTAGCCTCATTCGAAACCACACGGTGAGACATGAGGCAAGTCGTGAAGGTAGAACTACTAACCAAAAACCGGCCAAGTGCGTATCCGACCACGCACAATGAAGGGTTCCGTCCGTAGTTGGGATAAATTTATCCCAAGAACAAACTTAACATAGTAGTTGTTTTTTTTTTCTCTGATACATTCCAAATACAAATGTAGGTTTGTACGCTCAATATTGAGAGATTTGTCATGTTGTTTTAAGGCCATAGACTTCTTATAGGTTTTCCTGTAATCTAGGAGTAAAAAGAACCATTCTCTGTATTTTTTTTTTTGGCACAGTAATTTCAGAGATAAGGGGGGGGAATCTTCAATTTTCATCTATTTTCTTAAATATCTTTAAAAGCATTTATTTAAAAATTATTAATAAAAATTAGATCCTCGCAACAAAAAACCCTTTCATTTGATATGTCACACGGTACAGGTTGCAATTTTTTTTTCTTATTTACCTTCCAAAACTTACCCTATATTCAAAATTCATTTATTTACGTTACATGTCCGTGTTTGCGTCACAGAAATTCACAAATGTCATCTTAATCGGTCCATTAAATTTGGAGCAAATTGGCTGTGACAAATAGACAGACAGACACACGAGAGATCCTATAAGGACGTACGAAAATATATAATATCACCGTCATAGTTGATTCAAAATTGTTAACTTTTCAATTTTAAAGTTGCTAGTCCATTGCGTATTCTAATTTTATAAATGCAATGCAACAATGACCGGATAACCCCCTTCCTTTGCAGAAGCTGGTGATATATTCCGTTTCTTCTGCGACTCGTAAACTGTGTGAAAAATCTCCTTTAATTCTAATGTAACATCACATTAATACCTGGGTTTAACTATAGACAGCACACTCAAATTCCAAGAACATATCAACACCTTAAGTAACCGACTGAGAAAACTGATATATGTTTTTAAGACGCTAAGGCCCCTCGCCCAAGGCGACTTTTTGTAGCGATGCAGTCGCGCGTTTAGCACACGCGCGACAGCATCTCTTCTAACGCGTGTTAGTCGCATTTGCAACGCGCTACAATAGCGATGCCAACGCGCTACTAACGCGCTAGTGCATCGCGATTGTATCGATACAAACGCGCGACCGCGTTGGATGACATCGGTAGAGAGAACGGAGGGGGGAGGGAGTGTGGCGCAGTGCGTGAGTGGGAACCGGCATCAGTGCAACACAGACAGGTCCAGAGTGCGTGCTGTTGTCCGTCACAGGCGCAAAATGGAGTCATTTGACACTGAAACGTTTATTACGGCAATTCAGGAGTGTCCTGTAATATGGGACTCACGTCTTCCTGAGTATTCGAATAAGATTGCAAGGTATTTTTGTATCGTAACTGCATCGCGACCGAATCGCGTTTGAATCGCGACCGAATCGCGTTTGCATCGCGACCGAATCGCGTTTGCATCGCGACCGAATCGCGTTTGCATCGCGACTGAATCTGGTCCCGTGGGCGCGGGCACACAGCTAGCGACTGCTTCGCGTCTGTATCGATACTACGCGCGAGAGCATCGCGACTGCATCGCTACAAAAAGTCGCCCGTGGGCGAGGGCCCTAAGAAACGTGACTGATGATAAAATAAAATAAAATGTTATACTTTGCTCTTGCTCAGTCTTTATTAACATACTGCATCACCTCTTGGGGTGGTGCACCAAAAAGTACCCTCTTGAAACTGGAAAGAGCACAGAGAGCTATTCTGAAGGTTTCTTTGTCCTTACCTTATCGCTACCCTACAGCACTACTATACCAAAAAGCGAAAGTCTTGACGGTGCGTCAACTGTTTATACAACAAACTATCCTGAAACAACATAGACTACTAACCTACAATCCTTCACTGCCTCGAGCTAAGAGAAGATTTAATCCTGTTGTCAACTACCATACTTCGCCTTCAACATCTTTTTCAAAACGTTTCTTTTTTCACCTCGGTCGGTATCTCTATAATAAAGTAAATAGGGTCATACCTATTTATGAACTCAATAAGATAAAAGTGCAAAATGAAACTATATTGTAGTTGGCTCCAAGAACTCAATTACGATGACACTGAAAATTTATTAACAGTTTTAACATATACCTACATCATTATGCAATATGCTACGATCAAAACAAAAAATACTCATAGTCACACACACACACACACAACCACTGCACGCACTTCTCTGATTACACAAACTACACATACACGCAGTACACACTCAACCTCACTCCCATCCTGATACTAACCATACTACTTAACTAAAAAAAAAAAAATACAACTAAGCTTTATAAAATTAAAATAAATGTTAACATGTCCTAACTGCATACCGTTTGTACGAGTACATAACATAATTTGTCAAACTTAAATGGAGGAGTCCTGGTGACCTGAAATACATGCTCTGAGCCTAGTTTTGGCACCAGTCTCCCACAATATAATGCCCCTCCTGTAAGTCACCGTAGAAATAAGGTAATAATTAAGAGGAATATTGTGGAGAAAATAAACTATTTTTAATAGCCGACTGACCGGTACAATTTGGTAGTCAGAAAATATTGTAACCTCGCTAGGTGGTTTTTTTTTTTGGAGTAAGTAGTTACTTTCTTATTACCGTTACTGAGAAAACTGCGGCCTATCCCTTAAGAGGGAACAGGGGCTGCGAGGAATTTGTAATATAGGTATTTGGAGAAACTATTGCCGTCGTCTTACCTCAAAACTGCCTCCGTAGAGTCCTATAGGGACAGCTGCAGCTCAGACCGATTATATCACAAAAAAAAATTACGACATCGACGTTTCGTATTTCCCTTTTTTCTCCGCGAAAACAGCCGATTCAATTTTTTTTTTTTATACTAAACTTTTAAGAAAGAGTATGTCTAGGTTCCTATTATTTTATTTTATGTTAAAAACTTTTCGAATTTGTCTGGTAGTCCTCTAATCACGGCGGTAAAAATGGGGCATTTTTTGCAATTATTGGAGGGTCATATTTTCTTTACCAATAAGTTGCAGAAAAAAAGGATGTAACGGGGACGTGTCTACAGCAGAACTTGATTTTATGAAAAAAAATGATTGCTCTAGAGGCATTATTCAGGAAGAAAAAAGGGGAATACATTTGTATGGAGAATCGCAGGCCCTGTTCCCTCTTAACCATCTGATCTAAAATCACATTAGTTGCTTTTCACGCCACCAAATAAAATACAATGGCCTTCTATTCTTTTCCACGAGCATTGTCAAAGTACAAATTCAATTTGATATTTTTATATCTTACATCACCGTTTCCCACAATTCACAAAGATAAAAACTCCAGAATCCAGATGGATGACCTATTATTCGGTAAATGACTTATATTCCACAAACCTGTTTTATTTAGGCTAAGCAGCGTTTATTTATGGTTTTTGCTACTGTTCACCACAATAGACAATTATTACAAGATTTATGTTTCTTTGCCATTTGTTTCTAGGTATTGAGAAATGGGAACGAATAATTAATTCCACGGCCTTAGCGATTCGTTATCATTCGCGTGTTAAGTATTATGGGACTGTACGCAGAAGACATCGCAGAAGTTATTTTAGTGAAAATCATTAAATTTATTTATTTTTGGTTCAAGTTGACTGACGTTTAGTTAGTTACCAGCAAAGTTTTTTTTTCTGTGGGAAATTATCAAATAACTCATATAAATATATCAGCCCTCTCGCTCCGGGCGGAGCGGGAGGGCGTGTCAAAAATACTGACTAAAACCCACCCGTCTTCCTTCAGTTGCCTGCACGTTGCCAGGGGCCACGGTATTTCCCGCGACCCCGGCAGGCATCGGTCCTAGCGGACCCCGCCAGTTCTGCTGACATCTCCTTGAGGCGCGCGTGGAACACCACGCACAGTCGGCCCGGGCCTGGTCCTTATCGGACTGCAAACTACCCATTGCTCACCGTCCGCAAGCCCGCGCCTACGGTTAATTCCCGACGCCCAGGGCGTCTCCTGCAGCAGCTGGGGTCGTGAGGGCGCGAAATTTGCCTATCCCTCACGCGTTCCGCCTCCTCCTTCGCGAGCATTACTGCTTCACAGAAAGAGGTGACGGCTTTCCATGCCCTCTCGCTCCGTACCAGGGCCGGACGAGAGAGATCACCGCCACCGATCGCCTCCACGAGGACACGGCGATGCTCTGCCCAAGCCGAGCAGACCACCGTATGCTCTACCGTGTCCTCCGGGCGATTCACGCAGTGATGACACCCGGGCGTGTCCTCCCGCCTTATCCGGAACAGGAACCTCCCGAAACAACCGTGCCCGGTGAGGACCTGCGCCAGGCGGAAGGTGAAGACGCCGTGGCGCCTCTCTAGCCACTCCTCAAAGAGGGGACTTACGGTTGCGTGTTCCGAGGACCATGAAAACACATGGCCTCGGACTTGTGCAGGTCCACCTCGAGTCCCAATTGCCGGATCCTGTCGACGATTGTCGCAACCCCGCGTGAAGAATTTGCTACCTTACTGCGAAACATTGGAATTGGTGTAGGTATCCGGGATTTCCATCAAACTGTTTTAAGTGTCTAATCTATTTAAATATTTTTTATTGGCATATAAAAAATGTACAAACAAAGTGAAGCCCTAACTCCTGCCCTGGGTTACAGGGGCCAGTGTTTTCATCAGTAGGTTCTGAATTGTATGCTACCTATCACAGCAATTGAATTTACTAGACAAACAAAAAAATCTAAATTAAAAATAGTAGATACATTCATTATTAAAATAATTATTAAATTTATTATTAAAATGGTTATTAAATACCTACATTAATAATAAAAAAGAGAAGTAAAAATTATGATAAACATTGATGTGTTCTACATTTGTGTGAGTGGTATGTGTAAAGAGTGTGTGTGTGTGAGTGTTTAATGTGTTGATGTGTGGTGTGTGGATGAAGGTTAATGATAGGGTGTGTACTTACGTGGGTGATGTGGGATTTTGTTGAACTTAAACTATATACATTATTATTGTCAACACACAGCACCCAGTTTTGCTACAGAGATGGGTCGTTAGTCGTTACGGCGCTTTCTCGCCACGCCCAAGCCCCTTGCACCTCGTTTAGATTAGAACGCTATTACAATAATAATTACAAGTGTTTACCACGCTTCTGACTATTGCGCAACTAGCCAATGGACTCGACGTTGTACTAGAAAATTTGCAAGCGAAAGTGGGCACCTCATTGAAGTACAACACTGTGACAGATCATACTTATTTCACAGGCCCGTTATGATTAATTGTCACTCACAAATATTTGTTTTTATTTTTTACGTCACGGCTCACGACCATTATGTTATGTCCGTCGATATTTATTAGCCACATTTCTCATATAATGCACTTCTTAGTTAACTTGTTAATCACTCTTTGACTCTGCTGTCTCGTTATTAATTTGACTATCTGTTATTTATCATCTCTCACTTACATAAGCTATTTATCTGACAAAAGTACTAACTACGAATGGATTCAATAATCAATAGGATATGCTAACAAGACATCACAAAATTAATTATTGACAAGAAGAGAGGAATTTTAATGATATGCAAAATATTTTAAACTGACCATCTGTACAACTCGTTTAACAACATTCATTGGATAAAAATATCGAGACAACTTTATGTGTCAGACTAAAATGTCTTGACAATTTTCATTCAAGAAAATTTTAATTGTTTTCAGTGAATTTTGCGTTAATAATTTGATGTAACGCCCCAGACAGTTGATCTCACGTTTATCTCGATATTGCAAAACCACAGAGTAGATATTGACGTCACAAAACTTTGTGTCGCGTTGTCATTATTTGTTTGCTTGCTCCATCCGATAGCCCTTTAGCTGAGGTAGTGACTCGTGAAGGACAATCATCAATCACCGTGGAACACACTATAATATTGCTGCTGACGGATAGCTTTCATAAAGTTGCTAAGTAGGTACAAGATGCTGGACAACATAACAATTGCTGTATCATAAATGCTCAGATAATATCCTTACGTCACCAAACAAGAACTATTTCATATGTAATTTCCTAAAAACTGGCCGTTCAGCGAAACCAACGTCAATATGCGTCTTGGAAATTGTTGATTCGTCATGACTTGTAATTGCTAAGGTTATAAGAAACGGAACTCAAATTGTTAGACACTTAAATTTTATGGGGACGAAAAGTCACCTTCAGATGTACGACAATCAAAGTTGCGAGAAAGACGGACGGCCTCGATAATTAAAACTGCATCGCGTTCCGCACGAGCTGAACGCTGGCATCACAAACGAGGTCAGCTGCAACAAGCAGCACCAGGACTGCTAATTACTGCTGAATTTTAAACGATCCTTGAGTACCCTTGAGACAATACGAGATGCGTTATTTGACTTGCTTGTTTGCACTGAAGTCCGCTGAATCTTTGTTACATACACGAAAATAAACAATAGTTAATGCGGTCCGAGTAAACGCGGGGGGCTTACCGGAAAACGTTTCCTAGTCAAACATGCAAATTGTATGGCAAATATTAAAATGGCGAGGTTCCTACGCTTTGTATGTGGCTGTCGTACCGCTTACACACCGACGACCATCTAATAGCTATTCCCTAGCTGCAGCTTACTTAACGGTATGCTTGATGACTTGAATAAAACCATTGGAGCCAACAAAACAAACATTTTATCGCTCCTAAGTATTTGAGAACACCGAGACTTCCGACGTGCAGTAGACGTTTGCGATTATTGTTTTATGAGATTAAACTTGGAAAATATGACTTATCAAAGCATTCTCGCAATCAAAGAGTCAAACTTATATAAATATTGGTGATGGGCGTATTGGAAGATGTGTTTATTCATGGCACATGCCTGTCCTGCAGGAAGTTAGCCGGTTCGGTGAATCGAGTGCCTGTGCGACGGCAACCGACATACGACACTGCGCCCGCGCATTCTGATCGACCATTATCAATAAACATTTTACCTTTACGCGGACAATAACCACTATCGACACATATTTTTGTATAAATTATTATATTTATTGATCCTGCAATTCCTAGTTTTGCATATTATTGCGTATTTAGGTCCTTTTGAGATGGAAGATGATTGTAGATTGAGTGTCCTTGTAATACAGTACAAATGTCATGTGGGTATATGTAAGGTTTATTAGTTATTACCCGTATATTATGTTAATTTAATGAATGCTTATCGCCTATACTTAATGTAAACATTGCTGCAAAATTTTGAAATAGCTATGTAAAATATTATCCGCTCATACAGAATGAGGAGGTACTATGTAATTATTTTTAGAACAAGGCTCACTTTAGTTGACGTGTAGGTAATAGAGTAAAAATATGGAACTGTAGAAAGACACAAAGCAACCAATTAACCTACCAAGAAGATGTGTGAGCCGGGGTGTGCTACTAACACTGGCTTCTAAAAAGCCACATTTCCTAGTAAAGATAGTTAGTTGGCCGACATCACCGAGTTCGGATACAGGATGCATTTGAGTTCACCGCCCTGCTCCCGTCCCTCAAGCGACGCTTACAACGTTGTAAACCTACACAAGGTGAACATTAATGTGGTTTTAAATGGGTACTTGGGGCGCGTCTTTCTCTCTGGCACGCCTAAATACTTAAGTTTAATGGACGTTTTTCTCATTAAAGTTTATAAATATTATCTTTCGCACATCCTCTTTAATCAAATAATTTGAAGACGTTGAAATCTTACATCATACGACATACGCGTAGTCACAACATCTCTACGGGATCCTGCCGTTTTGCCGAAAAGATTTTGCCAAAAAATCACTACCCAAACAAATTTTTGCAACCTTTTTTTATACCAATGCAATGTTTGGAATTATTTTAGTACGCACATTTTCATTTGGTCAAATTTTTACTTGGCAGAATATTATCAAGGATAATGTCATTTAGGCATTTGGTCTTTAATATAATTATTTATTACAGCAAACAATCTTTAGACAATAAACGTTTCGTCATACGATTTGGTATGACAAAGATATAAAGGTTAGGTTAGGTTAGGTTAAAACTGTGACCTACGCACGAGCCGAGCGAGCGAAGCGAGCGGTGCCGCGGCAGCGGCCGGCGAGTGCCAAAAACGACTAGATTATATAGAAAGAAACTATGGAAAAAAACAGGCTACCCGAAACTGAACTAGTTACCTACACGAAATTAATTATTTAAAAAAAATCTACTAAATATTTGGCAATTTTTTTTTGCGTAAAATGAGTAATTCCAACTGAAATATTTGACTACATAAAAATTGGTAAAAGTTCTAGTTGCTAAACAAGTTATTGTATAAACGTTCACATGCTAAACATTAGGTTTGCGTTACAATTATTTGTAAAGAGATTTTTTGCTAAGTAATAATTTGGCAAATGAAATTATGCGAAAAATTGTTTGGGAAGTGATAATTTGGCAATTTCTTTTCGATGAAACAAGGGAGACCCCATCTCTACCTTTCAGGAAATATATACAATCACTAGTAAGTAGTAAAAGTACACGAAATTAGCGTGTCCCTCATCACGAAATGCTATCATTGAATGAAATACAATACAAACAAGTCGAAGAGGTCAGTGACTGGTTGCATTAGGTACACGAGTAACGTTCACGTGCAGGGCGGATCATCCTATGTTGATAAGTGGGGTTCTAGGGCTTTCAAGTTTGATTTAAGAGAGAGCAGTGGCCCAGATCATACGTGCAATTAAGGTCGGTACAGACGATGTGTCGCGTGTACCTTGCCCCTCATTCACACGTTGTACTAGACATACTGCACCTTAAATCATGAACTTGTGCACTTTACCTTAACATTCTCGAAGAAGAAAGCTCCGAAATAAATTTTAAAGCAAATGATAAGTATGTGATAAAGATTAATAACGTAATGAAATTAAAATGCAATTTACACGTAAGTATTAAAATGTCAAGTCGTAAGCCGGTTGTAACGGGTGATCAGTCCTGTCGCCGCGATAATGATAGCTTCCCTAATGGTACGAGTGCTGGGGAAAATTCGCATCGCACCGTCGCGCACGGTGGATCGAAAATGGGCTGTAGAAGACATAGGATCTCGATTTCTTAAATGTTATTTTTTTTGCTGGAAATGACTTCTGCTGATCATTACTGTTCTATAAAATGTCATATGAAGTAAATGTGTGCACAAATGGAAGAGTTATAATTTTTATAAGAAAAAAATGTATGGAGCTAGTATGAAAAATCGAATTATCTCCTAAACGGCATGTTTAACCGTACCATCCTTGGAGGTGGTCATAGTGCTAATTATTTATAATTTTTTGGTTGCGGATTTGACGAAAAATTTCATGCCGTTTTTTTTTAAAAAATCGTCAAAATATTTTTATTTGTTTTTTCATATAAAACTATTCATTTTAGTGTTTATGTTGAAGAACACGGACTTTTAACTACACGTAACATAAAATAGCATCACTCCTATATTTCCGAAGGAGTTGGCAGAGGTTTATAGTACACCCACACGTAGACAACTATGTTTGAGCTAGATATTTATCAACACATCATGAGTTTTAAAACCTTTCATACAACCAAATTACCAATTGTTTACTCTTCTAATGAGTCCGAAAAGAAGTGATTAAGTAACTACACTGATTAGGTCTTCTAATGAGTCTTTATAGGTGATTTAATGATTTTCAATATCTCACGACAATGCCAACTATGGATTACATTCAACTTTTCTTGATAAGTAAGCTAATTTGTTAATTAGCAGTGCTATGAGTTCTAAGAATAGTTAGTGACAATTATAAATTTTCATTAGCTAATGAGAAGATAACGAATGAGGGTAGTTACCTAATTATTGGCGTTTTGCAATAAAAGGGCTAAAGTTTTGTTTTATAATTTAGTTTGTTCACAACTGTGTAACTGCTAACACTAAATCTGCGACTATAAAATCTTAGAATGGAAAGTTTAATCACGAATTTAGACTTGTTTGTTCTTCTACGAAGTGAGAGTACTTCATTTGATCATGAAGTATTGTTCAGTGCAGTTGTATCCCGCATAGGCGATTGCCTGTCTGACGAAGATCGTGTTGTTCTCAAAGAATTTTGTCGGAGATTTACGCGAGCCGCTTTACAAAGGTGGCAGAAATCCAACCGATTCCTTGATAATTTCAGGAGAAAGTACGAGAATTGGTTGGGAGCAAATATTGATTGGCCGAGTTTTGTGCAAACTTTAGTTAATCAAGAACCAAGTGTTGATGAGATACCAAGAGCGCCCTCAGTCTCTCCAGAACCGTTGACATCAACGTCCATTGGAACAATGACGAAAAGATCCCGTAAACCATTCGAAGATCTGGGAAGTAAACAAAAAAAGAGAAGATCTGATGAACACACAGGCGAAGATTCCAGTGAATTGGCATATGCAGCTGCAGCACGTTTAAAAGAAGAAGGGCATGGAGATATCGCCTCTGTCATCGAATACATGATGAAAAATCCTGAAGCAGCCGCTAAATTAAATGAAACGCTTAAGAAACCAGCGAAAACAATCATATTTACGTCAGAAAAGGCGCTTGGATTGCTTCTTTCGCTAAAACTCTCAAAGTGGCAATATATTACGTTGCGAGAGGCTGCCATTCGGGAAGGTGCTAAGGATATTTATCCATCTTACTATAAAGTGCACCAAACTAAGCTTGATTGCTACCCTCCGAAGCAATCAGTGACAGTTACTGATTCATCGGCTAGGATTACACTTCAAGCTTTACTTGATATCACAGTTACAAGAATCCTTCAAAGCCTTTCTAAGGAAGAGCATAACAAGCAGTTGAAGCTGATATCCAAGTGGGGATTTGATGGTGCTTCTAACCAAAGCCGATACAAGCAGAAAATGGAGGGTGAGGAAGATGACTCGAGCATTTTTATGACCTCCTTGGTGCCACTTAAACTGACAGATGGAGACAACATCTTATGGACGAACCCAAAACCATGCTCAGTTTTGTATTGTCGTCCAGTTCAGTTTACTTTTGTAAAGGAGAGTGAAGCAGTTGTCCTTGAGCTGAAAAAACAAATGGATGAAGAAATTGAGGCCCTTATCCCCACAGAGTGCAATAATAATAATAGGGTGACTCATGAACTAATGATGACGATGATCGACGCTAAAGTTTGCACTTACCTTTCTGAAGCTAGATCAAATGCATCGTGCTACCTGTGCTTAGCAAAGCCTACAGAAATGAACCGCTTAGATGCTGTAACATCAAAAATTGTGTGTTCTGACCTTTATGAATTAGGCTTGTCATCCCTACACGCCCGTATAAATTGTATGGAATGTCTGTTACACATTGCATACAGGCTCGACTTCAAACGGTGGGCAGCGAGAAGTGATGAGCACAAAGAAATGCTACAGACAAGGAAGAAAATAATTCAAAATAAATTCAAAGATGAACTCAATCTGTTGATTGATATAGTAAAACAAGGCTCGGGAACCACCAATGACGGGAATACTGCAAGAAAATTCTTTGAGTTTCCTAATAAAACCGCAGCTATAACCGGTTTGGATGAAGACCTCATCAAAAGATTTGCTGTAATTTTACAAGCAATTACATCTGGAGAGCAGGTCGATATAATAAAATTTAGAGATTATGCCCGCAAAACAGCAGAAAAGTACGTATTATTATACGACTGGTACTACATGTCGTCAACCGTTCATAAATTATTAATCCATGGGGCTGACATAATCGAGAAAAATAATATTGTGCCGATTGGGACTCTCTCGGAAGAAGCCTCAGAGTCTCGAAACAAAGATTTTAGGAGGTTTCGAGAACATCATTCGCGGAAAAGAAGCAGGCAGGATTCCAATCAAGACATTTTAAATATGCTTGTTGTTTCTTCGGATCCTTTGCTAAGTGCACAAAGGCCTAAGTTAGATGCCAAGAAAAAGCAGAGCTTTTTTGCTGAAACTCTCGACTTAATTCAATTTCAGGAAACTGAGTTCGAGTTTTTGGACATATCCAATCTGGATGCTGACTCAGAATTGGAGTCTGACAACGAGAGTGATAAGGAAAATTTGTAAAAAAATTATACATTTGTAAATTTGTATTTGAGTCTGTTTGGGTTTTTTTTTGTAATATTTAATGATATTTTGTCTTTTTTTTTATTTTTTTACTTTATTTTACAAATGCTTAGTATTAATTCCTTCAATTAAATTATTTTGTGTATAATATAACTTTATATGTTACTTAAATAAGAGTTTGGTAATCTTTTTTTATTTAAATTAATAAAAATGTGTCAAAAAACAGCAATTTTTTTATTTAATTTTTCTTGTTTTGTGTGTTCTTAATATTTGGGTTAATAACATATCGAACTTTTTAACTTGGACACTAAAAGGGATCGTTTTACATGTAAAAATAAATAAAAATATTTTGACGATTTTTTTTAAAAAAACGGCATTAAATTTTTCGTCAAATCCGCAACCAAAAAATTATAAATAATTAGCACTATGACCACCTCCAAGGATGGTACGGTTAAACATGCCGTTTAGGAGATAATTCGATTTTTCATACTAGCTCCATACATTTTTTTCTTATAAAAATTATAACTCTTCCATTTGTGCACACATTTACTTCATATGACATTTTATAGAACAGTAATGATCAGCAGAAGTCATTTCCAGCAAAAAAAATAACATTTAAGAAATCGAGATCCTATGTCTTCTACAGCCCATTTTCGATCCACCGTGCGTCGCACGCGCAGACGAACGATTAACCGGCGCCACTGATGTATTAGTCCACGTCACGGATATACTTAACTACTGTAAAGTATTAGTGTCACCTCCCTACAAAATATTATATTTACAGTTGGCTCTTTGAAAAAAACCCAGCAATTATCATTAGTGTTGCATATTTCTAGTTAGATGTTTCAGTTTTTAACGTGCTTTTTTATTTTCTACTTATCAGCTTTGTGTAAAACATTAATGATCTCAAGTTTCAGTTTCTTTGTAACTCTTGGTAACTTACATCTGATTACCTACCTATATTGTCTCTGTATAGTTAATTAGGTAAGTACTTAATGGTTTTGAGCGGGTGTTAAACAGTTACTCGTGGATTGTGACGAGTAAACAAAACTATTCAAGAATTACAATTACTTATCAAGTTATCATATTCAACTTTGTTGTCTGTATGTTAAGAGAAATAATTGTCTTTAGTTTCTCGTACGATCCCAGTGGCGCCGATGTCTGCAAAGCCTACGATTATTTTTAGATTAGAAATGGCTCAACCGCTTTACGTAATTGCACTAGTCGCATGCGCAGCTAGTTCCAGAGCGTTTGCTGCTAAATATAGTCACAGAGGTGGTGTGCAATTACACCTTATTATCGCATGTTTCCACTGGAAGCTAGGCTGCGTCTTGTCTGCCACAGTTATTACTTACATGTTGCAGTTTCTTTAGAAAGTGTCCAGATATGACGAAATTGAAATGACCATGTTGGGCAGATTACAGAATGGTCGCAAAGTAGTTTCCCTTGCTTTCGAGTTCTGCGTAATGCTGCGTGCGTGCCTTAGGTACCTCCCCATAGTGCTCCAACACTCCACAACGTAAATTACCACAATTTAGGGCAAAACACCGTTTAAAATACATTTACCGTGTTAACAGTAAGTTCCTAGTACCTATTCTTGCATAGTGCTTTGCGTGTATATAGCTTTTTCTTCAAAACTTTTAATTTTAAAACCAGAGGCGAAAATTCACCCCATGCATGGGTGTTAACAATCAAATATCAAACACGTGTGGTCGTAATAATGACCATTTATTTTGAACGGATGTTGTTCGAAGACACCTACGCAAGCGCGACACGCGCCCATCCCAAGTCATGGTCAATTTTGTATAGAACATCGGCAAGACCGTGAAAACGACTTGACACAGATTCTATCTGGTACAGAGTGCCTGCAAGTGATGGCACTTTCAATTATCACTGCACTGATGTACACGCCCACACTTGATTATTGATCATTTCTGATGCAGTGTTTCACTATGTTATTTTACGAAGACTTTCTCTTGTTCCCAGATTTTTTTTCTCTTGCATACCTATCTAATGATCTCGATGTCGTCGTTGTTAATCTTAATTACTAATTTAAATCCAATATAATGTGACGTTGCATTACAATTTAATATTTAAATGATCTTGAATCGGTAATTTGATTTTAGTTAGCGAAACATGTCCAAAAAAACATCCCACCAATTAGCGCGCGTGCTGCGCCTCATGCAGATCGGATCCTGGTAGTACCAGGTGTCCGTCGTCGAGATGTGATGTAAAAGGCTTTCAGTGAATCGTTCGCGTCGTAAATTTCCGTTGACCCAGATATGATGTGATTAGAAACGTATGTACGTCAACGTACAGCGAAAATGATATTTTTTGCTAGTGCCAATTTATCGGTAATGGAGCGTCGTGCACACGAGATGCGATGCGACATCCGCAAGTGAGAGTTCTGCGACTTGTCACCGAAACTGGTATGTGTACCGTGGACCACTCTAACGCGAATGTAATTATTATTGCCTAGAGAGTATTGATATGTCCGGTACGGCATGTCAGCAAAAGTGTAAGTGAGGTCGTTCATTAAACTCTCAGATATAAACATTATACTGCTTACGCCATAAACTACAGCTTATTACGTAGACATCAGTATGTTTTTTGCTATTTTTTTATGCTCATAACATGCATAACAGTTCTTCGAAATACCTATTAATTTATTATGCGATGAAAAGTTGAAATAATGGTATAATCTTGACATCCACGAATCTGACGTAATAAGCTGACTCTTGCACTGCTAAATTCATCTTGGTTCACAATTTCAGCTGAATCGTTTTAAATTGCAAATTCCAGTTAGGTTTATTAATAGCAGCTAAACTTCAATCAAATCTTTTTGGCGTGAAAATGGCAATGAAGAAAAAATCTAGAGACTATGATGTATAAAATTTATAAGTGAATCACACTTATGTTCGCAGGTCTGCCCCGTACCTAGAGTATGAAAAAAAGTTGGCATTAGTTTAATATTTTAGTTTATTTGTAGTGTTTGTTTATTAGTTTATTGTGCTGTGGCAGACGGAACGGGGGCGAGACCGCTCTCCGCAGCCGAGGAAACAGCCTCACACTGAGCTAGGTCGTTCATCGACCCGCCGCGCAGCCGCGCCGCGCGCACCGACCGCAGATGCGATTGTTTATACACCACCATTATCTAAACACTGTTTTGCTGCTCACTTCGTGACATTCCTTTGTAATCATTTTGAAATGTAGGTTAAGGCTTCTCTTTCAAGAAATCGAGAGACTAACTTTTCACTTCACTATTGTTCTATGTCAAAGTTGCATTTTGCCTTTGTTGCATTTTCCGGTCAATCGAAAATTCGACTGTCGATCGATGTCATTACATAAATGTCAGATGTTTGACCAGAACGACTTCACAGTTATGAATTCATAAGGAAAAAAATTATACGTAATTCCCTTTACAAAGAAAGATTGGATCCTCGACAGGAGGATCGGAAGATTAATGACACAATATGAGTGTGCAGTTAGGTTTAAGTAAAATATGTTCCGATACGGTATCGAAATTCATTTTTAAAAAGAAATAACATCACGCCTGTAATCCTCGAAGGGTTAGGCAGATGTGTACATGTAGTACACCCACATTTCGCCAGTTAAATTTCAGTCCCATGTAATAGGGGGCGAGCCTATTGCCATCAACCGGGCACAAATCCATACTCCGGGCTGCTACTGAGAAATTCCTTACGGAAAAACCCATTATCACTTTGAACAAATTAACTTTTTAAAAACGATTTTTTATTCATTCAAAACTTTACCGAACGAAGTAGGTAGCTTTTTTGCTATCAGAACAATGTTTCAATCAATCAATGCCCACACAACGTGAAAACAAAGGTTTAAAGGGCTAAAAGCTACTTTAAAAATACAATGTGTGTCTTAAAATAATATATTTAGCTTGAGCCGTATCTAAACGCTGTAAGATTTTGCTCGTACGTACAAAATGTCCTCTGGCGTTGCGAAGTCGTCTTCTGAGACTTGTTTTATTTTATTCGAGGCACGGCCTTCTCTATTCCCTACTTAATCTTCTAAAGTCATTACTCCGCGATACACTGTATTTTACGATGTTGCTTTTATTTTTTTAGTTTTATTTTAAAGCTTGGTAGGGAGAATGCGGATCGCAGGACATGCGCGGGCGCCGCAGAGTCGCGCCGCGAGCAACTTTCTACAGCCGCGTCTAGAACGCTTTAAACCGTAATCTGCAGATTGACGTACCTTCAAGATGGTTACGACAGGCAAATTAAATTGCACATTAGTGCTAAAAATGTGCAATTATCTTTGAAAATCTTCCTCCCCATTGGTCGAGTTGACCGTGAATTTCTCTTCCTAATAAGAGAAGATTTAAACGAGTCGTAACTGAGTTGTAAATCTGCTGTTATTTATTGTCTAGTATAATCATATTGCACATAATCGGTTTAATTTTATGACTGCATACTTAAGCAGATGATTCAGTGGAGTTTAAAAAATATTTTCTGCAAACTGGACTTAACCTACCAGCAAGTTCGGTAGACACAAAGGAAAGATTCAAGTGTGTTCCACTTAAAACCCTTTCAGAGTAAACTGAAGTAAGTAAGCGAACTGCTGAATATAAATACTTATAATCAATTCTGACAAGATACTGCTGGTTTTCCGGAAATATTTCCATGTCCGCGAAAATTCAGTATTTTCCTTGTTTAATATTCATTATGTATGTCCGCTACTTTGTTCAACTTATCATCACTGACTTTAAAGTAAAGATGTCTGCTCACTAATTGTAATATTATTCTTTGACAATGTTGGAAAAACAGCGCACTCATAAATGTACCTATACTAATAAAGGTAGATGACAACAATAACATTCGTGTAAGTATACGAACAGAACGTTTGTGAAATCTTCACAAAAATTAGATACGGTCAATTCATTGTCGGTTTTTGTTGTTTGCATACACTTAACTACCTAAGGTGGCGTTACGTTTCATTAAACCCTGAATTGTTCAGCTACACTAATGTTACTTAGTAAATAATTACAACAGTAATAAACTACATTATAGTTGACATTTCAAAACAAAGAATAAAATAGGTAACCCGTTATTGTAAAACGGATACCAGGTAATAAAATTATCTATACTTGCCTTTTTTGCCTAGTAAATAGGTAGAGACTAAAGATACAATAGATTTTCCTAATGATAGTCTAGCTATTAAATGCACGTGTTGAGGCACACGTTAACTTGGCTACTGTTGAAAATATATTACCTATTAAACCTCCTTACAGGTTTAATAATCACAAGCATGTGTCCGAACACGAGTGTATGGCTCCTCGTGTGTAATTAAGCTGCGTTTCATTGGATAAAAAAACAATAGTCACAGTTCGAATTACCCACTGACTTGATGATTAGCTGCGTGCAAACGTCATTTCATAATTTGTGCTCCCATTTATCAATGCTATGTGTAATCCGACAGTAGCGTTATAAGTTAATACGGGGGTACGACTAATAATTTTATGATGTCGAGAAAAAATCGCGCGTCGCGAAATGCCCGGGCGGGCGCCATGTCATGGCGCCAACGCCGCGCCGGCGACGCCGCTGCCCGCTTGCTTCCTCGAACCGTGCTATCACTGGCCGACATTATACAATAAGTAACAAATTCGACAACCTTCACGTCATTAATACACACACCAACAGAGAAATCTTCATTTGTATGTCATCCTTGTTTATCGTCATCGTGAATATTTTATAAGATGATTTATCTAACACATACATTTTGTATATACCTGCAGATTAAAGCTTCATAATGAGCGATATTAAAGCGTTTTTAATTAAATAAAAAGTAATATTATCATGGATATTTAGCCAAATCACTATTTTATTAACAGACTTAAAAAAGGAATAGGTTCTCAATTCGATTGTTTCTTTCTTACGTTTGTTTCGCGACTACAAAAGAAAACAAAAAAGTGCAGTCGGTGGCAGACAACGAAAATATAGCACCAAAGGCCGACACCGGCACCGACTTCCGAAATTAAAGTTATTTTATATTTTTTGTGTTGTTTTTAAGTCGGTTATATTTTTTTAGTATTAATAAGTTTTTTTATTAAATTAACGTGTCATTTGGTTTCTATAAGGATTACTTATGCAAGTATTCACTTTCAAGGAATTCTCATTAACTTAGAATTTTGCTTAGCAACCAAGTTACTTAACAAGCTGGGGTGAATGAATTTTCATTTTGCATTAAAATACAAATAGTGTTTCGGATTCTGCACGGCGTGGTACGTGAGACCTAGATTTCAGATGTAATAAATACGCATCTGTATCTTCTACGTATATGAATGACCCAATGAGCCTGCATGCTCTAGTTGCAATTGCTTGCAAACTTTCCGCTAGCGTTTTCTTTCTTGGTTCCTTCTTAAATCTCTCGTGGTACATTCAAATAACACTTCACGCCTCAGTTTTGCATCGAAAATATGCGAATGAATTTAATACTCTTGCAAAACAAAAACCCAACTGAGACAGTAAATTAAATGTGACACACGCTTTCGTCCTTGCCCTCGATAAAGACGCAAGTTAATAACGAATTTTATTTATTTTCCTGGGGTAGGTATATAATAACAATATTTCCATTTAAATTTATACATTGTCAATGTCATGTGTGTTAATATGAATTTTCAATTTCGGTAAGACCACATTGTCCAACTAGGAAGTAGTGGTGTTTCCAAATCGGCTTGCCTCGAATTCCCAGGGGCAACACACATACAAACTGCATATAAATAATAGTAGAAATGTACAATTCTTAAACTAGGTGTAAGTAATTGCAATACTGAAAACCTAAAAAGAGCATTGTACTCATAATTTTGAACAACTTTTGCTGAGACCAAAACTGAAATCGTAAATAAAATCTGCTGCTATGCAACATTTATGTATATATGCTAATATACATAAATGTTACCATAAAGTTATAAAAATATCTGACAAACTGGAGCTTCTAAGCTTCGAGAAGTAAAGAGAAGCCTACCGGCAGTAACCTTTAGTCAGAAAATCTGCCGTCACGCACGTCTCATGTGATAAATCGAAAGAAAAAACCCTATCGAAATCAATTCGTGCGTCGTAAACAAGAAGACAAGTCGATACTTCCGTTTATATAACGCCTACTTATAAAACAGCTTCATTTAAAATGTTCTACGGTAGTAATAAATAAACTTCTTCCCTTTTAGTCAATTCTAATTCATAGAAGCGGGCAGTAACTGCAACATCGTACGCGGCACCAAGGTCTGCTGTTTGTCTATTGTTCGGTGCATCCGATCGATGTTCTTTATCTGAATAAATAATATTTTTTTCCTGTAGTCGACCGGTTGGACTTCCCCAAACCGAACGTTCCATTGAACGGAAAGCAATTCTTCGAAACTGATGCGAGAGGTTGTTTGCTACCAGCATCTGAGAGGTCGTTCATAATCATTCGTGCATACACCTACGCACAAAACGTTTCAATCTTAGAATACGGTTATGGTTACCAATAAAACACTAATCTTTCTAGCTGCATCTCGTCTGAGCCTAAAATATTGATATTAAAAACCTTGCAGGTTCATCTACAAACAAACGAATTAAATATCGATCATTTTAGTAATAGGATAGGTCTGTACACTGATATAGGTACTGTTGAGTACTAGGATTATTGCCCTTTTGGCATGAAAATTCAACATAACACTTACATATTGTTTGGCGTCCTAAAGTCCATTCATTTTAAAGGAATGTTTAATTGTCTTCCACGTTTAACTATAAGGGGTTAATTAAGCGTCGTATGGGTAATTAATACTTGATTTGCCCGTCCCAGATACGGGTGGCGCATCGCAAGCTGCGTTGGCGCCGAGCCTAACTGTCCACTGGCATTTGCGCATGACGGTGTTACATGTGTATACTCGTAGCCAATATCTATGCGCATTTACTTTATGTATCTAGTAACTATTAATTACCTTATTGCTTTCTTAATGCCATTAGGAGACAGCCTTAGCAAAGCCTTGGAAGGCATTTAAGCGTTTTAAAATAAAATTCCATTTGTTTTCAATAATGCACCAGAGTTGAAATTATTGAATATCGTGACTAAAATCTAGAAAAACAATTCTGAATGTAATTACCGAAGAAGGTCTGCTGGCTCTGAAAATATTACATACAAGAAGTTGGACTTGCATAAAGCTTGCGGTATTGCATCGGCTGGCGCGACGACTGAGTGATGGACCGTCCTGACACGAATAGGGCCAACACAAAGCGGCCTAACTGTACGCGACAGGATGACCCCACATCAGATGGGGTGACTTACGACTCTCTGCTCTCAATTGCCTACTTAACTTGCAACAATGAAAACCGATTCCATTTACAATATTGAAAACAGTTTATGTTATTAATCACCAAGAATCTAAATTGTTGATAATGACTATAAACGACGTCCGTGGTCGACGAATGTTTTACTAATTTTGGTACGTATTCGTTACGTCACCGTAGCAAACCTACTTGAATTCCAGTCCTTGCATATTTTATGCAAATGAAACGAAGATTGCAAGACAATTGGTATTGGTCTTGGTCTAGACTTGAAAAAAAAGAATATTTACTCGATACAAGTTTTAACAGCGTTCTGACTCCTGATCTAGTTGAACTGGGACGAATTTTGAACAATGACATCGAGTGTATTTGCTCCTGATCGTCTTTGAAAACGCCAAATATTATCAAGCGCCTAATCATGGTTTGCCTAGGTTGGTTAACGGTTAAAATGGGTTATCCATACCGTTACATAATTCCGCTGAGGAGTGCATCGGATGAAAATTGATGTATGATCGAAGGTGATGGTGCGGCGGCGTGGCGGGGCGTGCGGCGGGCGGCAGTGGTGCGCGTGCGACTCTCACCGCCTTATCTCTCGCGACCTCCGCCGGACGCGCACGCACGCCGCGCTCCGCCACCCGTTACCGCGCCGCGTTCGCGCTATGCCGTCTCTTCGACAACAAATCTATGTGCACACTTGTACTTTTTTCAATTTCGAAGTGTAGGACGTAGCCTGGATATGCGCCAGTGAAACAAAACATACTTTAACTTTGTGACAAATTGTTGGATTTTTGTTGTATTTATTCAAAACTATAGTAGGTTGTAGAGACAATATCGAAACGAACACTGGACCGTAACGACGATGGTGTCTGAAGGGGCTTTGCCCGTAGTATGGTGTATACGCGATAATCAACTTGTGCCTCACCAAGTATCCGGTGTTAAGTTACAAGGAGCTGTAACAGGAGCGCATATAGCCGCTGTTACAGATTTTTTGCGTATGGTAGCAGGGACCCCTATTGTCCTTCCGCATACAGCGGTTCCTGAAGATATCGACAATGACATTAATCAAGAAAAAGAAAACTCAACCAGAAGACGAAAAATGTCAATGCAAGTGGAAGTGCCTTGTGTATTCCTCACTGAAAGCGCCTTACAAAAAGCTAAGAGCCGCAGTAATTCTAGAGAAGAAAAGGTAACAATTGAAAGATGTAATATTACAACAACTCAATTGTTAGACAGTCAATCGTCTTTTCTAAGTTCTTCTGATATTTTAGAAATGAAAGAGTTTGAAGATAACTACAAAGAAATGATAAAAGATAATTTCAAATCAAATAATTCGGAATCATCAGTATCATTGACTGAAAATAATTATCCTCAAAGAATAACGAGAATTATAGAATTAGACGACATGAACCCAGCCTCAGTAAATATAGAATCGGAAAGAGAACACGCTCAAAAGATAACTCGAATAATAGAATTTCAAAAAGAAAAGGCTCCTTCACCGGTATGTACCGATGGAGAAAATGAGACATTACAAAGAATAACCAGAATAATAGAATTGAATGAGGACAATTCATTTTCTACCATTACGAATAGCACAGAATCATTGGACAAAGAATGTCCACAAAGATTAACTAGAATAATGGAAGTTGAAAAAGAGAACAACTTTCCGAGCATGACTAAAATAATTGAAATGGAAAACGACATATCAAATGAACGTAGAATTTCTTTAACGAATGAACGCGAAACTGGTGGCGGAAATATTGAAATTTGCAATGAGGAAGTGACTGTTAGGTCTAAGTTTGTGCATCGAAGTACCCCTAGGTTTAGTCTTGACTCTTCGTGCTCCGAAAACTCTTATGTTAATATTGAGTGTATAAAGAGTTTGCAGGATGTTAGAAAAGAGGAAAACACTGAGAGCGGTGTGAATCCTGAAATATCTCCCGCTGGTAGATCTGTCCGTTCTCGATTTCCGAGGAAAAAGACGTCGGTATGTTCGATTGGCTCTTCGGACTGCGACGATGAGGTAGATGTAATTTTCAAATCCAAGCCTAAATCTAGTCAATGGGTCAGTTTGGATTGGATACCACCGCCTCCCAAAGAAGAGCCAGTGATTATGCAAGTCTGTGATAAAAATGATTTCATAACAAAATGGATAGCAGAACAAAATTCGCAAGACTCTGTAATTATTGCTGACGAAAGGCGAAGGAGCCTTCCACCAAAATCGAACGAAGTATATCTTCAAAATATGAGAAGATTTAGTGACAGTTTACAAATATGCAAAGAAGATGCCGCCAGTGATTCTCCAGCTACTGTGAAATGGAAGTGGCATGATATAGTGAAACGCCACCTCCAATTATTAAAAAGCGAGAAAGGCTTTAGACGACAAAAAGGAAGCTGGATGCGCACGGCGAGACGGCTGTCTGGAACTAATGTAAACCACAAAGACTTGGAGTCTTTCCCGTTGGATACATATATGAAACTTCAGACTATGCCGTAAGTGTTAATTGCCATTTTTTATATTTTTTGCAGGGTTCGTTTAGTTATGTTTTATATTTTTACAGCCTAATTCACCCATACCATTATTATGAAGGGTTTTTTTTTACTAGCCCATATTTTCTCACTTCTGGGCAAAGATCCGTTGGAATTTCTGCAATATAATTCATAAATAGGTATTTATTTTACGAAAGCAGCATATCAGTCTGACATTTCGCGTTTAATTTTCCATGTGGTCAGACGATTTTCATTCAATCCACATCCCATTACGATACAAATCTATGCACCACATTCCAATATTGCTCAACTAATCAAATGTATTGGGAAATGTCAAAAACAATGTTGTATTGTTTTTATACACCGCTAGTTTGTATAATGTCGCAGTTTTATTGGAAACTAGAATGATTCTCATAATCACACCAGCTTATCAGAAACATTAAAAAAAAACCAGTCGGTTTAGGATGATTGGAACCTTGAATGCCGATTGGCTAATCTAAGGATCAATTTATAACATTTGTATTCTGGTTGGTCAGATCATGGCTCTAATGTAGCTGTTAACCAGTCAGCACATCCGTCAGTGCCTGTTCATATCAGCTAATTAGCTCTAATACCTAGTCATTGTCGTGTTTCGTGATTTCTCTAAGATAAGCTGGTTTTTAGCAATTATCTACATATAAGCTCGTATGCTTACAATTTTTTTCTTAGTTTCCCTTAATCCGGTCTTTAGCAATAAACCTAGAATTTTCGCGAAGCTTTGACTTTTCCAATAATTATCCAGCGACATGCACAAAACATTTACCTTTCAAGCATTTTCTCAAAAATGTGTTTTGTATCACATTAGCAAAAATTGTTCGATAAATGGATTTACAATCCATTCAATAAACAATTTTTCAAGAAAATATGTTTTGGTGGCCTAATCCACCTGGGACAGTCGACAGGTTTACAAAACACACACGTATTGATTGATAACCTATTCTTACAGTTGTAAATATTATTTAAGTACGTTTATAAAAGCTTGCGCCAGGACGTCATCTAGGATGACAACTCTGAAGTCGAAAGCAAGTGACGGTTACCATTTATATCGTCTCCTGAAGCATACATTCCTCCTTTGATTTGTTGTGTATACTCTATCTTATCTTCCTAAACACATTCCGTATGATCGTTCTCATATTTTTGGACGCGGCCATCCGTGCCAGCCACGTCGGTCTACTTACCAAAGTCGACCCGTTCAGCGGGTGGAACTGGTTACCACCTCACGAACGGCCCGCGGTCGTCCACAGCTTAGTGCTAATCATTTCAATGACTTATGTAGACTTACGCTGGTACCCTTTCTTTTGATCATACGAGCATAGGTACGTACTACGTACTTAGGGGGGTTAACGTGCGGCCGCTACCAGGAATCGCGGCAGTAAATTGACCGTTCTCGTAAAAATTAACTCGCGGTTTTCCTTTTGATTCCAACACGTTGTGATAGAGATAAGGCGATATCTGTCAATGTAGTGATTTGTCGAGTCTGTTGATAACGGGCCGTATTACGAGAGCGGGTTCGAGGCACGCGCTTCCGCAAGGCCGCTCGATTAGAATTCAGGGAGCTCGCGTCCAAGGCTACGGTTGCGCGGCCGGTCGCTGCACTGGTGGCCGCTGTCTTCCTCCCCGTAGTTCGGCAATTGGAAGCAGGCTCAGGAAATGAGCCGTGAAGGTGACGCTCACAAAAGTTAACTGCCTGTTGATCGGAAGCGACTGTGCTTTGAATTTTTGACGTACCTTTTGTTGTTCGGAAATTTATGCGCTTCCTCAATCATCTTGAATAATTAGGACACGAATAATTCATTCAATTCGTTTGAACTCGAAATAAATACATGTTTCGCCTGAATTTTAATCTTCCTTAAAGCTTAGTCATCTATTAGGAATGTTTCGATTTCGCAATAAATCAAGAAGGAGCTAAGAAACAAATTATAAAACAATCCTACGATTAGGGAAACAACAATATTGTGCTGAAGCGAGGTAAACGGATGCACCGACGTCAGTTTCACAGACGATCCTTGAGAATTACTCTACTTGCACAACAGCAAACCGCTTATCATAATAATTCGAATTGATTACACAAGTCGCTGTTTCAATGGGGTGAATTACTGTGAATATGATGCGCGAACATGTTCAAAACTCATAAGAACGCCCACGGTACCTAAACCTAAATATTATTTAGAATTAAAGCTATAAGTAAATCTCAACTCACCGTAATGCGTTAGGATTTTCGTTTTCAACGCTTCAACATCAGTAAACTTGTTTGTGTGTGTTGTGGCTACCTTCTGAAAACATGAATGTTGTGCTCAAAGAGCATCAACATAGCTATTGTACAAAATGGGCATACGCGTTCTTTGACGGAAACAAACGCATTCACATCGAAATATTTGCTTGTTTTTCAGTTTCTCACAGTTTCTTGTTACTTTTCAGGAAAACATGATAAATTCGATACGCGCACATACCTACTAACATTAATATTTAAAATTTTACTCGCACATGTTCGTTTTCAATTATTGACGGCGAATCGGTGACTTTTAAGTACTATACCTTGTAGGTGTATTTTATATCTCTTATCAATCTTCAGGAAATCATATTTATCTTATTATGTAGTAAATACTCTGATTGAAAAATTGATATGGAATTGTAAATGATTTCTTATCGTCATTAGTGTTTGTTTTGCAGACGCACATGACGTCGACTGTATTCTTTAAAATATTCATTCCTAAAATCTGTGCTAAATAGTGGTTTGTGATACTTATAGTTAGTGCAGTTGCATTGGTGCAGTTACAAATGAAACTAACTTTATTAAAACGTGTTATAATATCGTCTAGAACATCTCTCAGGTGTGGCTGTGACTCGTGATGCCGCCTCGTCAGCGATGCTTATTCGTGCAACAAATCATGCAAGCTGATTTGGCCTTCGAAAACGAAACAGAACACATTTGGAATCAAAAGTACCTAATTGCATCTTCATATAAGATAAACAACATTTCACCTACTCGGACTCGCTGCGCTAACAATACAATGTATTGCGTATTTGCAAACATCGCGTAACTTTATATTGATAAAAAATTAAAACAGACTAAGTATACGTTTTGTAACATGAATTGCTTCTTACTCACTTTCACTATGTCGAACATTTAGGTTCCGTTTCGTGACGTCTCACTTAGTAGTCTCTGTAGCGTCAAAAATTAACTTGCTTCTTTTTTTTTCGATATCTTACATCTCGCTTTCTATTCAAATTGTGAATCATGTCGTTTATTATATTTTGTCAATGACACTCTCATACTGAATGCCCCACAGTAATCGTTTAAGTCTGTCTGCGTCTGCGTACCTACAACAAACGCTCTGTTTATCGAACAATAACTTTGCATTGCAAATGTTTCTTTGTTATACAAACTAGACACGTGTTAGAAAATCGATGAAAATGACTCGTTTCTTATCAAAAGGCCTGAGGTCGTCTCTTGCGAAAGAACAATACAACTGGTTTTTATGATTTGTTTTTACTTTTTACGGCCGCCTGCGCCGGCGCACACCGACCTCCGCCGATAATTGTTACTCCTGCGGATGTTTTCGTGCTAACCATTTTCGAATGCGAGTAACTATAGCAGCAATACAATCGTATATAACATAATATTTTACTGCTACTTGTTAGATTGTTGTTCAATCCATGCGTTAATCGCAGTTACAGTGAACCTTATCGAACTGTGCCAGAACTCAGGAGTAACTTAGCTGTGTGTTCGGCAATACTTCCTAAGACTTAATTAATTAAACATTTAAAATACAATCGTTTGTAGAACCGTCTACCTTAAACAGAGTCGCGTCATCGCCTACTTAATGGCTGTCGATGGCTGTCCACAAAGACTTTATTTCTATTAGTAATTCGCAGTACTTATCATTACTTATTTTACGTTTCGCATCATGCCCTTACCTGATTAACAGAAGGCAGTAATATTTAACGACTCATTGTGAAGTTCTAATAGTTCTCGCTACGCCAACAGATTTCTAAATGTTTTATATCTTAAATAACAGTGCCATTTGATTGTTTTGACGTCGTCGTTCAAATTACCGGTTTGTTTACTAGATACTGTCCGTCATAACCGATATGACGATTTCTATCTTGCAGGGAAACTCGTGAGGTTATTGTGACTAGGTTTCGCGAAATAATACGGCTATTATCTGTGTCACAATTCTTAGCACCTAGCAAACAAGCAAAGTATCTGGGAAGTCTTATTGTGAATTCAATCGATGTCGCCATTTGTATGACTGATATATCTGTCAATTGCCTGAAAAAGTTACGGACAAACCCATATTGCTCGCGGAATACCTATATCGTTCAAAATACAATTATCTCAAAAGAGGTTTGTAGTCCATGCCATCTCAACCTTTCCCCCCGTTAATTTGGTTTTTCACAATTTTGACGTTTGTACTGTCATTCTTTCACTGTCACTGCGCTAAGAAATTATAAAACGAAGGAATCTGTTATTATAAAGACTCCTTGTTCCTGACCTGACTAAGTGATTAATCAACGCAAAATTCCACTAAAGCGTTATTTGAACAGTAGGTTCCTCTACTATCCACAGGAATAGGAATCCCCTTAGCAAAGACATTTGGAAATTATATCCCTAAATGGGTAAAACAGGGTATTTATTTATTGTGTATCCGTAATTATTTGAGTAAAACCTATGATAATTTCTATTAATGGTTTCGGTTAAAATATGAAATATGTTTCGGATTTTCCAAAATTTCCGAAGTAGGGGATGCAAGTTTCTATGAAAAAGTCTGAAATCTACATGAATGAAGTCCCTGTCAAAGTGCTTGTCAATAATAAAGAAGATCCTTCAGACACCTCGAACAAAGATAACTCCCACGGTATTAAAACCTTTCTTAGCAATGCAAGTTAATGCTGATTAAATCCAATTTACTCGGTTCTTCAGTGTTGGATGCACACGCACCAGCAATTATAAACCATTTCAACTAAACGTTCTGTCACACGTGTAGGTACTTATTTTTATAATCTCACCTGTATCTGTAATTTTCTAATCAACTTGTCAACATTACAACATTATTAACTTGTCTAATAACCCAGCATTGTAGTCATATTTTTTTCAAACGGCACTGAGCTTTTCCTGCCACTGACATTCTATAAAAAGATCTAGTAGAAACGGTATCGCTCTATCCCCTGAAAAAAGCGACTAGTATAGAAGTGTAAGGCAAACTTACTTGTCCATACCGAGAGGGATACCCTATAATTAGTTTACCCATCTAGCGAGCAACACGGAGCCAGGCGAGACAGGCTTAGCAAAAAAGTTGTGGCTACATCGGCACGCGAAGGTCGATGACCGGCGCCTCTGCTTAACTCGCTATATTATAAAACTGAGCGAAAGTCACGTAATTAATTCCCCGTGATTGCGACACCTTAAGTCTCGGTGTCAAAGGGTTTAGGCCAAATTTTCTTGACACGACCCAAATCTACTTACATAATACAATACGACGGTTTTTATAGATGATAAAAAACTTTTTTTTTTCATCATAATAATTTTGTTTAGCATCATAATAATTTTGTTGTGATTTCTTATCACAACCAAATTATTATGATGCTATGTTTATGTTATCGAATAATATACCAATTTTGGCACGTAGTTCTCTATAATAGTCGGTCATTCAACATGATGGCAATTATCGTAAATAAAATTTGCATTTCAAGTTTTAATAAATTATCTTCGAGTTATCAATACTATAGGATTATTCTAATTGAGATGTTTACAAACCGGAAACTCTGTTATGTAACAAACCCAATAATGATATTTATTAGGAATTTCCTTCCCCCACCTTGACTGTTAGCAACCTGCTTATACATTCTATTTCGTAGTATTCACTGCTTTGACAGATTCATTACATAAGATAATCGATTCTTATCAGATATTATCGTGACAAACAATAATTATAACCTGGAATATGTATATTTTTTCGACACATTGGACGTATGCAAAATTACACTTAATATTGAACAAACTGACACTTTTACAAAACTTTTTCCGAAGACAAAGAAGCTAGTCAAATTTGCACAATGCTATTTGCACTTTCGAAAATCTGCAATTGAAACGTATCTACTAGAATAAATATAGCGGCAAACTAGCTTGTTTAAATAAGCTTTATTCAAATCGGGAACATGCTTGTGTATGTCGATGTCGCCCGACATATTGTACAAATATTACTTGTTTGTTAAACTTTTAGAAATATCAATGGTAGCAAACAGTGCTAATCTTTTAATTTAAACCAAACTTCCTCGTCAAAAAGTTGCTTGTATATATTTTTATTAATATTCTCAGTAATAGTTACGCAAGTTACCTTGCCTTAAATCGATAAATGATATCATCCATACAAAATTCTCTGCAGAGAGAAGATATTGTGTGGGCATGATTCATGATACAGATGACGATTTCTCTTCGCCTGTAGGGGGTCAAGGTCGCTCTATCTGTCTGGCACATTGATATACTTGGGTTGTAGACAGGGTGACTAGTTCAAGCTTTATTTCGGAGCTCTCAAAAGGTACCCCAAATAAACCTGACGACAGTGGTAAAAAAAAATTCATGAAATTAATGATAGGACAAAGAACTCTTAACAAATATTCTGTTGGTGTAAGCTTGATCCTTAATAACAACTTGTTTAGACTTTTATGAATTGACTTTCTAGATCTTCTACGCTTAGATAATTTCTTCTCGTATGAGCGGAGTTCAGTTGTTACACCTCCACTCAATGGAGCTTACTTTCTGTCTAGTCATGATTACATCGTTTTGAACACTTTCTATTTCTTATTATTGAGGAAATTAATTAGCTTAATAAACATGTGTATTATTTATCTATTCTGCGTGCGTTTTCTACGTTAAGACCTTCGACGCTATCTGCTAGTTACCGATCTATGACCCTAAGAATGCCCTTAGTGCGTGCCGAGGTCTTACCGAAGGCATTCGCAGTTACAGCCCGTGGCGCCCTTTTCATGTCTCATTTTTATGGCGCATGCGACATTGTTCATAATAATTTTCCTCCATAATATCATCTGAAATTGTTATTGGCTTGATAGCCTGTTTGACGATTATAGAATTTTAACTAGATCCAGATGCAGCTGGGCTATTGAAATAGCTACGAGGCTGCAAGTTATTTGCCGGGTGCAAGGCTTTAGATAGCTCCTTCGCTTGCAGGATAAATATAAACAAACTCTTGTTAACATACAATTTGATCGTTTTGTAACGCTACGTGGTTTTAATGTGTTTTTTGTGAAAAGTAGGTCGCAGATCGACCTTTGTGATGTGCATTTCGGAATTGCAAAAATTCACATTATTCTGCGATTGCTTTTAGTTAGATATTTCCACGTAAGTTTATTCTTGTAAAACGGTTAGCGAGTTGTTGTGTAAAAGATTTACTTGAAAGTATCAAGTTTATTAATGGTATGTTCTTATACACAACAGTGAGATAAAACTAACAAAAAAATTAGTAAGTGTGATATAAATAGCATTTGGGTTTTTCAAATGACTAAAAAGAACCTGTGAATTTTGTTACGAAACTAGCTTTTGTTAATCCGGCAAGAATTTTATCTAGTATGCTAAATGTACCTACTACAGAGATGGTATCAGGCTTCTGATGACTATCGTGCTCTGAGTCCTCCATTTAATTACAGTGCAAGGGTCCATCCGTGATTCTCTCGCGGAACAATCTTTTGAACAATAGTAATCATCATAGATCAATCAGTTTTTCCAGTCACGAACGAGATGAAATTATTGTGCAGACGTAGACGATGTTATCAACTTTAAGCTTCTGACAAGCAAATCATCAGAAAATAATCTTGCCATTGAACAACTACCCAAGGTTTGTTCTAGGAAAACTAACATAGTATTGCTCAATTAATTGAATGATCGATACTTTATCAATCAGCTTTACGCTGCCAATTGTTTCCGGATAGCCATTGAGACAAAAATACAACGAAATAAAAATAACCCAAATCCAATTTCGTGTGTCGATTTCACGTAAATAGATTAGTAATTGACGTACATAGGTAATTGTTTCCAAACTTTTCGATTACAAACACAAGGTTGCTGTACTTAGTTGCAGCAATTCTTTAAATATGATCGTTGAGAGTAATCGTGACTCTTTTTACTGCTCACAGTTAACCGTTTTACAGCTGTACTACTTAGATACTATTTTTATATCAAGAGCCCGACGACCTCGGCCGTCTGTCGCGCGGGATTTGATGCAACACTATTGTCAGACCCCTACAGTTTTGTGCTGCAATCATTCAATGAGAAGTGAACCTGATTTATGTTCTTATTAGTATGACCATCATAATTTGTCTTTAGACTAGTTTGTTCAAAATTCGATACGGTGTTACTGTACAAGTTCTGTTATTTCTATAAGGTGACAAGTTATGATTCATTGTTAGCAGCGGGGCTGTTCATACTAAAAGCGCTACTACAATAGTTATCTCCGGCGCGGACGCAGTGAGCGTACGTCAATTGAATGCAGAATACTATTCATTCGTGCTAGTTGAGTCACCTTCAAGCCGCTTTCTGAACACCCTACGAGAGCAATACCGGTCGTTTATACACTCATATTGATATTACAATGATAATCCCAATGTACAACATAATGAAACACTCCTCAGGGCTCAGATGGATAATTCATTAGTTTATCAGCAAGTAGATTAATAACTTAGTAACAATTTGTATTTACTTTTGTGTTGCTACTTGTATTAGTTTTAATGGCGTCTTAATAGCCTTTTTAATTCGTTTAACTTTTACGTAGTTCTCTTTTTTTATTAATCATATTTACCTTCATTTTTGTTTAAACCGTATGTAAACACGTAATTTAACACTGCACGTATGCGGTTGTGATTAACAACCTTCAGTTATATTGATCGTTACTTCGATAACTCGCATGTTTCTAAGTTTTTCAATGTTGTTACAGATGGTACTTCCGCAAAATAAAACGAATCGAAGCGGAGAAGAAATTACTCCTTCCCGAGAACGAACATGGCGCTTTCCTCATCCGAGACTCCGAGAGCCGCCATAATGACTTCTCCCTATCAGGTAACAGTGACATCATAAAATAATTCATATTCTATTGATAATTTCTTAATAGGAAAACGTTTAGATAATATACCTACAGCAATTATAATCATCTTGTTAGCTTGGAAAATAGGAGAATATTTATGTTATGTGGTACTGGTCGGCGATGATTCATGCGTGCGTCCTGTGGCACGCAGCACAGTGCTAAGTGCTATCCTGTTACAAACGCATCCAGCGGTGCTGGGCGATTCGACCGCGGCGCCAAACCGGTTAAAAGTTTTTCTAAGGCCCCTAAGCGCAGGCGCCGTGGGAACAAAGACCAAACAACTGAATGACTGCCTCGATATCCGCTAATTAGTATTGTTTATAAATGCAAGACTTCAGCTACACTTTTAAACTATTTTTGAATTGCTCGATGCCATCTAATTGCATTCCAAACAAAATGGACAGACGTGACTGTGGTCATCTTTAAGAGCGTATTAACACAGACTCATGCAACCCAGATATTTAATTATATTTATATAGCATTTGCATAAAATACGGTTTACTGTTTGACTAGTTAATTTAATTTTAAATCATACCGTTGCGCATAAAACATGTTTATTTTTATTTTTATAAAACTAAACGTACGTCATTATGCAAATAAAAATATTCTATTAATGATAATAGTATGCAGGGACATAATATATTATTATATTGCTAGTCACTTACATCTTTCTTGTTAGTGCAGTACAGAAAATATTGTAAGTAGTAATAAAAACACGATTCTCATTTAAATTCAAGATTCACCTCGAAAAATAGAAGTCATTGATGTTTTCAGTAACAGATAGTTTCTTGAAGGAGGGTACAATTGTTACAAAATGTAAAGATTAGCCGTGAAGGTAACGAGCAGCAAACGTACCGAAACTCTTATGTCTTAATGCTCTTTGGTTTTTCCACAGTGATTATTATTATTGTTATTTCCATGAGAACTGATGGAAAATTGCGACAGAAATTGTTTAGTGAAAAATCCCATTCGTCGTATCTAAAAACGATTTAGTAAAATTTCAGGCATCACGCTAGGGAAAAAAATATTATATATCATTTTATTATATGTATATGATTTTTCTTGAATTAATTACGGTAGAATATTTTTTTGTAAATCAAAGAGCACTTAGACTGGGGTTAGTCTACTGTTTATAAATCCAGTAAATGCATGTAAAAAATTACATATGGTGACTTACAAGTTATTCTTGCAGGAAACAAAGACAGATCACGCTATCAGAAAAAAAACCTATTTCTTAATTGTTAATTACAGGAAAAAATAAAAGGAATAAATCAAAATATTCCTAAGGACTGCATCTGCGCTTAAGGAATTTATTAATTGTATTTTCTTATATCTAGGCATTATTGCGCGTTGATATAATCTAGAGCAGTAGGCACGTGACAATGTTACATCATTATTGTAACATCAAGGACGTTTATCTGCTTTTTATTCTAGCAGTTTCTTAGAACATAATTTATGTAATATTGTAATAACTATCAAATACCTTTGTTGGATGCCAACATTGCCAACTAATCGTTTTAAAGAACAATAAGTACCTACCTATTTCTAAAGAACATTATTCTCTGTACTTTTTTAGAACGCAGATTTTAACCACAGAATCGTTAACGTGTAGGTACTCCATAAATAAGAGCTCTCTTATTTCTACAGTCAGTCTTCATTAGGTCCGGTTTATGCCTGTTAAGCCCGTGTCATTAGTTGCATAAGTAATTCTAAAGCCAATGTGATACAGTTTAAGTACTAAATACGATCGACATTTTTACGATAAAGTTCGATAAAAATAATTATTATTTTTATAGTAGTACATGTACATGCGTAATCCGTTTAAAAAATGGTAAGCCTCATGTTGAGGGTTTTCCAAGAAAAATGTTTTATCTTTACCTAATGCGTCGTTCATTACAATTTCAAGGTGAAAGCTGTTTTAGATTTACATATTTGTTGAATTTAAATAATAATAATTTTCTTAACAAAATACTTATGAACGAAACTGCTGTATCAGAAGTGGACCATGTATTATCCTACATATAGTGTCGTTTTATCCATTGTTTTCCGAAGCAGACCCTTTCCACTTGGATGCCTGCTCATATTTGGGACACAAAACGGGTATGGCCCACATTCCGAGAATCTGTTCTATATTTAACTTCAATCGATACCCCACCTGGCAAACACGGGGAAGTGTGCTAATATTAAGTACATCAAATATATACAGCGGATAGCTATGAATATGCGAATATTAATTATGTACGAAGGAAAATAGAAAAAGGTCAACCTATGTAAATACGAAAATAGAAACAATTTTTATTTTTACAAGCTTTTATAAGTCTAACAAAGAATTCTGTGCGTGGTTTTGGAATCACTTTCCTACGAGTGTGCTGTCCGAATAAACTTTCATAACCGAACGTCGGCAGATGCATTTATCTATTAAAGTTTTAGAAAGAGTTATTGCCTATCATTAGGGTATATCACTGACCATTTATATCTGTATATTGAATTAGCTTCACGAGCCTCCTGAATTGCTCCCTCATAAAACCCCGTTGTCAGTACGCCTAACCTATAAAATTATATTTCTATGTGACAATGGGTGTCGTATAAATTTTCCGACTGCTTTCTCAATGAATGAAAGTGAAGTTTCGATTCTTTCACTTCAGCATATAAAATTTCACGTAGAACGAAGTTATACGTACTTGCTAACGTGCGAATTCGGATATTGTTGACAGTGCTTAGTTTGTCTACTAATCTTCGCAGAACTGTGCAGTTTAGTTTTCTATATCTCGCACTTTAAGTGCTAGGACTCGTTTATTTGAACATGACTCAGATTCACTGTTAGCACTTTACCGACGCTATTGGCAATACTAAAATAGAACTATTTAATGGCCCGTTTAGATCAACCGATATGAATCGTAGTGCAAAATGTGTAAAACGCCAGTCCTAAGGATACATTCGGAACGTTACGCCGGTCTTCAGCTTACTTCAACGCACTTATTTTGTGCCAGTTTTTAAATATTGACAAAACTCGCATTCGAAGCCTTTGCACATGACGTTTAAAACTTCATCAACTGTTCGTCTTACGTAGCCCGAATGAGATTATTCACGTTCTAAAGTAATTAAGAGAGTTATCGGTTAACGCAAATAAGCAATAATTTTCATCATTTAACAAATCCTAAAACAAATATTTTCTATGCAATATTAACAGAATATTTAAAGCGTATAACATTTGGTGTGCTTAACATAATACCACCAATTTTTATTCGAGTTTTTATCGATAAAATGTCATGTCATGTATTTATTAATAATCTTAAAGAATGTACTAATAGAACGGGTTATGATAATCTGATCTCATTTTCAAACTACCAACTTTTTCTCCTGGTTTCATTTTATAATCTTTAGAATAATGATTTGTTAGTGTTACCCAGTAGTATTCATACTTAATTATGGTATGCTATTTCGCGTTATCTATAACGTTAACGCCAATGAAGATATTATGAGTATAGAGCCTTACGGAGTGCCCTTAAGAGAATCAAGAAAAGCAACTTGAATTTGCACTTTAGTATACAGAATGAATTTTCCAAGTGTGCATATTTGGCCAAATCCGGTTTAGTTTTTATCAAAATCGGGCTCGAGACTCCTTTGGATATTTTTCGCTGTTTCTTATAGTTTTGATTTTTACTATTTCCCATGAAATTGTCGTGTGCGTTACCCCAGCCAGATAATGTCGAAAATCGTCATCTAAGTGTAATAGATAATTAGAAATACAGCTTCTGTAATTGATAAGCAAATTTTTAAATTTGGTAAGCTGATAGTTTTTTAATTATTTGATAAAAACACTTCCGGCTGGAGTAACGTTACCCCAGCCAGATCTTTTGACTTCTAATGGATATTTTGAAATAAATTTTATCTAAATAATTAGAAATGAATTCGAAATAAATGGTACAATTTAATTTGTATTTGTATTTGCTATGGTTGCGAAGATATTTAAAATCCTGCTGGAGTAACTTTTGCACAATTGCTGTATCTCGAAATTGACTATACGGATGATTGTAATATTTGTACATGAGATCTGGCTAATTAGTTATAATTTGTTACGTAATAAAGGAATCCACTATAATGCACCGTTTTAAAGTTATTTTAGTAAATATAAAATTGCTTTAATAGGTCCTAGCACTTCCATTATGAGCCCCAAAGACTAAACATAAACGTTATTATATAGATAATTACTGTCTTCAAATGGTACTGAAGTTTCATTAGTATCCTATACGTAAATAAAAAGATAAGATGATTTTTCGGCCACGGCGTGCAGCTGAGTTATTTGACCACCGATTAACCGAGTTTACTGTAGTAGTGGTAACTGAATTTTACATCAATAATTAGAAATACAGTTCAATTATATACATGTGAAATTTCAGACTTGTACACTAATTAATTAACGAGATAATCGAAAAAAAATATGTATGCGTGGTAACGTGGGTACATAATGCAAGTGCTAGGACATATTAAAGCAATTTTCTATTTACTAAAAATAACTTCAAAACGGTGCATTATAGAGATACAGCAATCGTGCAAACGTTACTCCAGCAGGATTTTAAATATCTTCGCAACCATAGCAAATACAAATACAAATTAAGTTGTACCATTTATTTCAAATTCATTTCTAATTATTTAGATAAAATTTATTTCAAAATATCCATTAGAAGTCAAAAGATCTGGCTGGGGTAACTTTACTCCAGCCGGAAGTGTTTTTATCAAATAATTAAAAAACTATCAGCTTACCAAATTTAAAAATCTGCTTACCAATTACAGAAGCTGTATTTCTAATTATCTATTGCACTTAGATGACGATTTTCGACATTATCTGGCTGGGGTAACGCACACAAAATTGTCGGCTCTAGCTCTAATACCAATTATTTCAAAACGGCTCTACTTAAAAAAAAAACAATATATATTATAAAAAAGTATCCCCATGAAATATAAAATAGCCAGTGTTCAAATTAAAGTAAACATTGTCATATTCAATGAATTTCATTCTTGATCTTACTTGGTCTTAATGTAAGCAAAGAAATATAATAACACCTAGAAGAGAGAGTGCAAGGTTCATTAAGCAAATTGATCTTGCACACACGCATTTACAAAAAGCTTGTAATAATATGTGATTAAAAGCCAATCAAATCACGTTAAGATGCGGACGTTACACGGCTTTCTAGTTCTGTTTTCTGATTCATCACGTACTTAGTAATCGCAACATTAGAATTACTTCAGCAAAATCGAAATCCGATAACACCTCGATTCGCGTTTATTTCTTATTATTTTTTGTTGAATACGTCATTTTTCTGCGATATAAACTTCTGTTTACATTTTATGTTTGCATAACAAACGTAAGCAACAAACAACTAACATAGTAGAGACATCGCAGCTAATTCTAAGCTTGCAGATTTGAATGAAAACGTGATTAAACGTCAGCTCAAGATTACCTTCATCAACTGAATCGAACTGTCAAAATTGACGCGATGATTCTGAGAACTACAGCCATTAATTATACGTCGTCTGTATTCTTGTGGTTTAGCAAGGTCGAGATGCAAGTTGCTCGACCTAAGATATGTATGACAGACCCAAAAACCTCAGATCTGTGTCCCGATAAAGAATAAGTTAGCTCTCTTTGCGAATTCTTAGAATTAAAACTTTCTTTTTGAGACATTTTGATGGATATACTGCTGTTATTTCTGTTGAACTCGTTGGCTCGCCACTGTGGCGCTTACGGCGCTACGTTGATGGCTGGCTATATAATTCATTTGTAAAATAACACAGCTTTTGCAGCGTTTTTAAAGGTATAATGACTGTATTTTATCTTCGAAGTAAGCTTTACGGAGTAAATTCGCTTATGATGCTTTTAAAAGAAATTTTGAGTAAACTGCGGCTGATTAATAACCAAAATATTGATCATGTAACTCTTAATTAATTCTACATATTATGACATTACATCAAACTTACAAAACATTTAATTCATTATAAACATTCACACTCCAGTTTTACGCAATTTGCATTGCAATAAAATGCAAATTAATGAATATTTGTTGTTCACAGTGCGAGACGGAGATACGGTGAAGCATTACCGCATCAGGCAGTTGGACGAGGGCGGTTTCTTCATCGCCAGGCGTACCACCTTCCGTACGCTGCAGGAACTTGTGGAGCACTACAGCAAGGACGCTGACGGCCTCTGTGTGTCACTGAACAAACCCTGCGTACAGGTACGTCACGGTATTCCAGCTTTACTCGATCATCTTCTGCATCATAAAGCATTGTAACTGTCTACGGTTTACATAAGCATAGGATGTTCAGGTATCCGGTAATGTAATTCCCATTTCGTCCGTTTCCATTCCCTGGTAATCGAAGATTGAATGCACATCGTAAATTCAAATCTAATTCAATTCCCGTTTCTTATCCATAGTCAACAGTTTATTACTAGAAGCCTTATTAAAATTGTAAAACAGTTATTCTACCAAGTGTGATCTGACATTCTTTCCGAATGCACAATGCCACATCACATAACAGTTGGCGCTTGACCCGACCTTCCGCTACGATGCTATAATAAATGATTGAACTCAACATTTGACAGTAACGCACCATCATGGAATCATAGTGTTGTCAAGTCAAGGTCTCGTGACCGAAATAAATAACAAATCATATGAAGAATATTTATTTATTATAACGGAGCCGCATAAATTGCAAAATTCAATATCGGGACGACTATAAAATTTATGGTTTTCGCCGGGTCAACCTTTGTGCGCCGCGTGAGAAATATTACAAGGCATTGAACGAGCTCGAGGATACTTTGAATTCATCGAAGGACTCTGCTTTTCTCGGACAAAGAGCATCGTCATATTTAAGTTATTTAAACCGAGTATGTACGGCCGTCGGCCCAGTAAGAGCCATTAACATTTTCAAACTTTTATTTATTATATTTTCCGGCATGTACTCGAGCATTTCACAATGAATTGAGGAAAGAACTTTTATACCTTTTGTGCTATTTTCTTAAGCTATCTACATTTATATTTTAATGCCATATTATGTCGAAGCGAATTATAATTTAGCTTTGCGTCAGACGCGTAATTCTAATTAACAATGCTCCGCTTATTGCAGCACGTGTAAATTCCATTTTGATTACCTATAATTGTGTAGATATAGCGCACCATCACGTTATTAATGCGAGCTTTATGGATTCTTTTTTAATGACTGTTTGCGAGACGTGATCATTTCTCACTGTTTCGTTGTTTGTTTATGCGTATAATTGGTGTTATGTTACAACATACTTGCAATTTATTAATGTGTTTATAATGATGGTGGAATATGATTACGCTATTAATTAGCATATAAAGCGTCAAAAATTCAAAATTTACTGTTCCAGTTTCGCGATCGACCAAGGCCGTGAAGGCACTTTCGTTACGGACGATGCGTACATAACACAACACATCCCACTTGACGACAACTCTTTGTTGTCAATGTTTTCCTCCGTTACAATTGAATCACGCAAACACAAAACTTTTTTTTTTCCCTGTTTTTTTATACCTTGGCGCGATATCTCTTAATCCAAAATCTAAATATAAATAAGTTAGTCACTAGGTCGTGCAAAAGGCCATAATGCTGTTGTCGCAAATAATTAAATACAGTTTTGGCGATCACGAGTTATCTCATCGGCAACTGTGTGGGAACATCACTAGGATATACAAATATTGGTCTCAAAATAGAATGAAACTTGACGTGATACGTAACAGTTTATTCGTTTTAAACACGTTTATTTAATGAAAAAAGCCTTCTTTAGTACCAGGTCATCCAGACAAGATAGCAGAATTATGTTGATACCTTTTCAATGGGAAATATTTTTAGCTGAAACTATAGATAAGTTGAATGTTGAGTAACCTGCTATTACTTGGCCTTTGTCCAGCAGTGGACGTCTTTCGGCTGAAATTATGACTTGTATTATTATAAAAGTTTTTAGACCGAGAAACGTGAAGTAACAATTAACCAATTATTTCAGAAAAAAATCAAATGGTCTTTTTATCATTATGTCACACAAAATTCAGCAGAAATCTATTTTAATGCACACTATCTACTATTATTTCTAACTCCGAAAACGAGTTTATAATCTCGACATTATCAAAGAGGGTTTAGTATAAAAAGATGGTAATTTCGACCTTGCGAGGTCGGTAAATCCTAAATTAGTATTATTTATACCATTCACACCCAAAACCGCGCTGGAAATGCATGCTTCACGCTTTATGAATGGTAATGCAATTAAGTATTTTTATCAAATAACCTACCAATAAAATAAAGCGAAGTGACGTCAACCAATTATAACGATCTATTGTTCATTTTGTGTCTCATTTCAACAATTTAACATAAATTTTCTAATAAGCCTTTTGTTCCATATCGATATTGAGTTGACATTGTGCTGATCGGAGTATCGACACAACACATTTACCGTACGAGCATCGATACTCGATTACACATGCACTTTTAATAAAATAGTCAAATCTATTAATTTACATAAATTGTTAGGTGTTACAAAATGCCATTAAAATAGAAAGTTATGTAGGTAAAGTGCAATAGCGTACACGGCTTCAAATTATTTTGTAATTTTATTGTTTTTGTACCAACGGTTGTATTGTACTAAAGTAATATGAAAATAAAGCTGCCTTGTGCATCGAGACAGTCGCTGCCGTAAGTTAAAGTTCAAGGTCGTATTCATGAACTTTAATTCTACAAAGAGAAACCAAATGACTAGATAATACAAGTAAAGCTGATACCTGTCACAGGTTTATTAAAAAACCTTCGACGATTAAATAAGCCTTAATATTAATTTCAAGTACGTTAACTAGCAATTTGTGTAATAATATGTAATGTTTGACCTACGCAAGTGACGTAATGAAAATCGCTCGTATGTAGCAGTGCCCCCTTCACTCTCTACCTTATCGGTGTACTGTTAGCATTTGCGGAATTTCATTGTTTCCATACGTTTATTTATACTCACCATTTCTCGGCGAGCATGCGGTTTAGTACCTCGTTTCAGACCCCAAGTACTTACATACGAGACCTCAATATTTTAATCACTCAATTCTAAGTTTATTGTACAGTTGATTGTATGCTAAAATAGTCATGATGCGCATACGCATGATGAAGTAATTTTATTTTTTTACCGAATTCTTACGATTTTCCTCCTAAATATTATGAGAAAATATCCATAATTAGCTCCAAGAACTAATAGCCTTCTCAGAAATCCATTCACCTATCAAATACTTAAGTGTCAAATGATCTAATGTTCATTTTATTATTTCTAACGTCACGATATTATCATGGACTTCAATAATACATTTTACTTCCCTGTGTTATCGAGATTCCGTGACGTGGACGTCCACGATGATATCTTCACGAAATTAGAAATTATAAAAGTGCACAATAGGTAATTTTTAATCATTCATACTTTTTGCATATAAATAATTAATGGTATTAAATTATTATAACTTGTTTTGACGTTTGCTCCTTATTACGAGATGAGATCCATCATTCAGTTGCGATTTCACTTCTAACTCTGTTCAATATGATTGATTGTGTAATAAACATCACTTTCTGCAATCTTATCTCAATATCTTCGTACCTATTACATCAACTTCAAATACATAATACCAACTTGTATTTCAATACAAAAATCTGACGTTTCAGAATTTTTTGCAGTAAGCTGTTTCCCTATGATGACAAAGCGGAAGAGTTATCAATTTAGCAGTTAGTATTTGCATTTATATTACAGGACGGATCATTTCAAATAAGGTAACACCCGTTTAATAGTATGCGTAATCGGGGTTTTGTTAACCGATAAAGACACTACAACATTGTTATAGTTCTGTGACGTGTTCAAGCGTATGTTAATGTGGTTGTAATGACGTTGGAGCGTTGATTAAGTATTTCACGCCGTTCTTCAGATTGTCAACAACTAGCACGTTGATTTGCTGTTGGTCTCTATTTTTATCTCAAATGCCAACATTATTTGAATATTTTTAAAGTAATCATCAAGCCACTTTCTATTCAAACAAAACAACACATTTTGATTTATTATGTAAAAACCAGTATCAGAGAGCAGGGTGTAAACGAAGCTAATCCTCAAATCGGTTTTGCTATTATTTATCTAATTATTTCGATTATATACAAAAATAATCATTAAGTACTATCATATTTTAATTTATTGGTTCTACACAGACGCCATCACTTGCCATCATTGGACGTCAAAATATCGTCATTATAATAGCAATTTATTATTTAAATGAACGTGACGATTTTAATTTGCAGAGGTCATAAACTTACGAGGCTGCATTAACGTCACCAAATAGTTACGAAACGTAAAAATACGTAGTGATTTCAATTTACGACATTATCTAACGTAGTTTTAGTAATTAAAACGGTTTCCTTTTATTGGTAGAAACTGCAGGACCTTTTTTGAGGCAACATGTACTTACGCTTGCTTAGGTATTTAGCACCGGTCTCCTCCGCAACATGGCTAAACAATGCATTGCCACATCAGCTATTCTTTTCGACATTGTCAATGAGGTTGCCACTCTGTGTAGCATGCGGTAATACCCTTAGCCTTGAAGTGGTGCTAACGCAACAACACTTTTAGCTCAGTCACCCCTTAAAAAAAACGGTGGTTTTAAAGTACATCTCGAGTATGTATTGTATAAGGGTTGTAAGTATTTACCGAGCGTGTATTGTATAAGCGATCGAGTGGAGCGTGACAGGCACACCAGACCGACGGTCGCGGTCGGTGGACAGCACCGAAGTCTCATGTTACAAACGCACAACGCGGTGTGAATTAAAAATCACAACACTACATAATAACGCACGGATTTAATGCCTTTTGGAATTGAGCGGCACATTGTCTTCATTGTAGAGTCGACAAAACAGGACAAGATTTAAAAGTAAAACTGAGTTGAACAAGTTTGGTTTCGAAAAAAGTTTTTTTCTTTGTCTCACTATAATAAGAAGTCGTTATCATTATCAATTCCTTTTCAGATGTTACCAGTCTTAGCTAGAAAAACCTAAGTATCTCTTACGCAAAGTAATAAGTATACTGCTACGTTCACCATCAGTAATTTACTGAAGACGTAGTTTTCAGCTAGCCAACCCGAAGGTAATTTTCCGATGGGTTTGTCACTGCCAATAATTGCATACTAATAACCCTGAAAAGCCCTGTAATCTTCTGTAACTCTATACGATTGTAAGCCGTTATTTATGTACTTATTGTGACGGGGACCCCGCAGTGGGCGCGTGTATTAAACTTTGACGCCTCGTGTCGCCTCACAGTCTGACACTCTTGTCACTCCATAGTCAATACTACATCTTTAGACAGACTCACTTACATAACGTTGCAGCATCTTTTACCCATAAACTCAGTCTACCAATAAAAAATATTATATATTGTTTGCATTATAGAAGAAAACAGTTACTAATTACACCTAGCCTCGTTTCCTGAAAATTTTATTAGTTTCCATTTCTACCTGACAATAACTAACGCTAGAAATGTAGTTATTCTATTGTTTTGTAGAAAATTAAAACTGTTACCACAATTTCGCCCCACACGTTTAGGATAGAGACTGTGCCTGTCAATGTTAAGTTAATAAAATCTGCAGATAATAACATTCTGTTTTCAGCTGCTTGTCGCATGATCAGCGTGAGAATGAGTCCCATAAGGAATATTCTTGACTTTAAATCTCAACATTATTCTTCATTTTAGCCAGTTTATAAAATTGCCAGCATATTATTTCTTCGAAGGCTCTTGTAAACTAGCGCTCAAGAGGTATCGACCGAAAACACAGGACAATGACTCTGGGATCCCTCAAGGGACAATTCTGTCTGTTGTCTAGACAGGAATCCGCGAAGAATAGTCGTTACAAATAGGGAGTAAAAACATTAATGATACGGCTTCAAATCCTACAGTTCACTTAAAAAACTCATTGAAAGAAGTTTTATGATTACATAACAAACCTTTTTTGCTGTCAGTACGGATTACTCATTCATGTCAATATTGTATTCAGCTCTTGATCGAACGCGAATAATCTATGTGTGACTTCTGTCTAATTTGCTTCGGGTATCCTGACAGTTTGTATTCTTGTTTGTTTTATTTGAATAAGACTTCTCTATATTGTTTCCTTTCCACGAATACCTTTAAATTATAATATTTCCAGTTAATAATCCAAGGTATTATCTCTGAAAATACAATAACACGCAGTCTGCCTTATAATCTTAAGAGGTTACGTAAAACGTAATAGGATCTAAACACTAGTGAGAAACGAACTAACAACTGAACCGACCGATCAGAATAATTACATGAAACTACTTTAATTGGATGACAATCGTCATTGTTACATTTACGATCCATTGTTTAAAGGCAAAAAACTTATTAATAGGCGATATAATCACATCATGCAGCTTCGTTGTAAGATTCCATTATTATAAATCAAGCAAAAATGAAGTCCTGAAAACTAAAAAACTTCAATTTTGTATGTAATTTTCTTAAAAATTAACTACAATATTATTGTAATCAGATTCGCTTGTTGACGTAGACACCGACACTGTTGTTCGTTGCCACAATGCAATACGAAGAAATAACATCATTATAGTTATGAATGCTTTGGAATCGGATGGGAGTCGATTCCCGTTCATACGTCATAATTACATTTAACTTAACTTAGCTATAAACAGATTTTACATTTCATAATTTTTTCACAGATCGAGAAGCCAGTTACGGAAGGTCTGTCTCACAGAACGCGCGATCAATGGGAAATCGACCGTTCATCGCTCAAGTTCGTTAGAAAACTAGGGCACGGTCAGTTCGGCGAAGTGTGGGAAGGTCTATGGAACAACACTACTCCAGTTGCCGTAAAGACACTCAAGTCCGGAACTATGGACCCCAAGGACTTCCTCGCTGAAGCTCAGATCATGAAGAAACTGAGACACAACAAACTCATCCAGTTGTACGCAGTGTGCACTCTAGAGGAACCAATCTACATCATCACTGAACTGATGAAGAACGGATCTCTATTGGATTACCTACAAGGTAAAACTAAAATAACATTAAATATAGTCATCAACAAAAATATAAACATAAATTGCGAAAACTAATTACTAACAATTGCTAGATAGATTTATAAAAACGTGTATGATATCAGATGTAATTTAAAATTACGATTTGACAACATCCGAGGTAGTAAAAATTAATAATGTTCATCGATTTATTTGTTTTTTTTTTTTATACAGGCAAGGGTCGTTGTCTGAAGCTGCAGCAGCTTATCGACATGGCTGCGCAGATCGCCGCCGGCATGGCGTATCTCGAATCACAGAATTACATACATCGCGATTTGGCCGCGAGAAATGTTCTTGTTGCAGATGCTAACATCGTGAAAATCGCCGACTTTGGCCTCGCTAGGCTTATCAAAGTAAGTTCTATCACTATTTAGATATTTTTTATTCTGGTACATACAATGACGAAATTCTACAGTTCAATTACCTGTTAGGTTTTCCTGCTTATCTGCTTATGGTAATATTTTTATTTTCATGTACTTAAACTAAGTTTTACCCTACCACAGGTTATGCAGTTGTGGTTTTCCATGAATCACATTCATTAATATATTTGATTAGAACAATGAGTAATAAATAATGATAAACTGTCTGCGGTTGACGAAACAATTTCACATCACTCAAGTCTCGAAATCACTTTTACCTGTTGGTTTTAACACGATTGTTGCTTTCTTTTTAAATTGTATTTTCATAAATTAATATAAACCAAAAAAAAATGTAGAAAAGTCAAAAATTCCATTGACATTCATTAGACTTAGGTATCCAGAAAAGAAGAAATATATATATGAGATACGACCATAGAAATATAAATAACAGGAGAAGTGGCATGGAGGGGGGGGGCGTGTCTGTGTTCCCGCGTCGTGATCACGATGCTCATGTCATAGGCAAATGGCGACTAGTGCGCTCTCGACCGCTATCGTGACTACATTTAAGAATGTCGTGTCGTTCAGTGGTTTCTTGTAAAAATCGAAGCCAAACTAGAAACTTTATAGATCTTAGAAACACATATCATAAGTATTTTACTACTATATTTGTGTTGAAAATCATGAAAAACAACCAATCATAAAATATTTATTTCCTTTATTACGTTATTTTTGTTTTCATATATCACAGCGACTGTACTATTTTTAGAGAAAATACATTGCTTCTTAACCACTCACTACCTAAGTATGTCGCTAAGTGACTGGACAAGCAATGTAAAAATCACAAAACGTTGCATCGCGTAGTACGGCTGTTGTATCTTACGACGAGCTAGTGATATGATTGTGCAGATCCAATAACGTAAGCTGTCGACTCATATGAATTTATGTTACTATTAAAGTTTATTCTTCAATTTGTCAACAGTTGGAAGACCTTGTCATTTAGATTTTCTCATAATGTTGGAATTTTTTTATTTACTTTTTTTTTGCCTACGTGTTTTTTATTTATTATTTTTTCAGGAACTCCCAAAATTTTTAATACCATAATAAATGGGAGAATCGATAACTTTCCGATTTAGTCAATCACTAGCGTATATGTAAAATAAATAGCTTTTGCACAGCACAACGATAGCGTTCGATGTATTCGTGTGAGTGCATGGTGTACGGTGCATGGTCAAATTTGTACGCTGTGTTTGATGGGATAAGATTAATAATTGATTGTGTAGTACGTTCTGATTTATAAATAGCAAGTGTGAGCGTGACCTCGTATCTATTGGGTTTTACTGATCTGCATGTGTAGTTGTGGCGAGGTTGTGGGGACAAAGTGGAGACATTGGGTTTCGATACATTTTCAACTACCGGGCATGTCTCCTTTCTTATATCTATTATACATAGACAGATAGACGACAGACAAACCTATATGATGGCCAACTGTCTACTTCACTACATTGTTGTTTCAAATACAAATGTTATTCCGGTAAAACTAAATGCCATGTGTTCCGTTAACAGGAAGACGAGTACGAGGCTCGCGTGGGCGCCCGATTCCCCATTAAATGGACAGCGCCCGAGGCGGCTAACTACAGTAAATTCTCCATAAAGTCGGATGTTTGGTCGTTCGGCATCCTCTTGACTGAACTCGTCACTTATGGCCGAATACCTTATCCAGGTGAGTGCTTCTACTTTCGAATAACCGTAGTTTGTGCAAGCTGTTATGAAGTTGCATTTTTCATCTGTTTTGATTTGTTTACGATTTTATTGCTGACTCTTTTTCGGGTGGAGGTTTTGAGTTGAAGTTTTTGGTAACTCTTTCTTCAAGTGATTTTTTTTATTGAAGGATGTGTTTGATTAAAATATTAAAGCTTTCATTATTGCATCATACTTCCCTTCCCGTCTTTAAAGTAGGACGACAAGAGATTCAGTTATATATAAACATCCTTTTCTCATCAGGAATGACGAACGCCGAAGTCCTGCATCAAGTAGAGCACGGCTACCGCATGCCGTGCCCACAGAACTGTCCCGCCGCACTATACGAGATCATGCTCGAGTGCTGGCACAAGGATCCGCTCAAGCGACCCACCTTCGAGACCCTGCAGTGGAAGCTCGAGGACTTCTTCACCATGGACAACTCCGAGTACAAGGAGGCTTCCGCCTACTGAGCCCGGCCTTCCCTGCCGCCCCACCGACACGCACACTCGCCTCATGTAAGTAACATCATTTTGTGAACTTAGAATCTTTGAAATTAAGACACTAGGTTTGTATTTTCATTTTTATACACTGTCCTTTTTTTGTCGGTTAGGTAAAAAAGAACAGGACGGTCTTATAGAAATGACGAATGACCTATTTTAACTTCTCTTGTCCTCAGACTCCAGGCCTGTATCACATGCCGCCAGAACGCCAGATGCTGCACAGCAGTCAGTCGATGCAGTATTTACAGAAGCACCCAATGGCGCAGACGAGCATTGGACAGATGCAGGCCGCCCACCAAGCGAGTATACAGCTGCAAGCCGCACAGCATCAGGCAAGCTTGCAAGCCGCACACCAGGCTAGCTTGCAGGCCGCGCATCAGGCGAGCTTGCAAGCTCACCAGGCGAGCCTGCAGGCTGCGCATCAGGCGAGCTTGCAGGCCGCGCATCAGGCTAGCTTGCAGGCCGCTCATCAGGCCAGTTTGCAGGCGCATCAAAACAGTCTGCAGCTGTCAGCGCGGCCGCTGTGCGCGCACCACGCGCGCCACGCGCCGCCCGCCGCCTACCGCGCGCCCTGAGCGTCCGGAGCGTCCGGAGCGCCCGGAGCGCGTCCGGAGCGCCCGGAGCGCCCGGCGCCGCACGCTGCACGCGCCAGAGCGAACCATCCACCACAGGACCCACAGTCGGTAGGACGCCCATTCTCAGTAGCAGGGATTCGTACATATCCATCTATATAGATTTGGAGTCGTGAGCGAGTGATGACGATTACGATTTTACGTTACATGATACGAGCAGCGATGTGCAGGACACGCGCCTTCCGTTACATTCCCTTTTATGATTGATTGTATCATAGATCCTTCCCCGAAAATCAGTTCTACTGGTGACTAATGTATGAAAACTTCATAGTGATCTTTGAAGTTTGAACCCTCACGAGAGAGGTCATAATTTTATTATTGCAAGACGAAGCGAGTACGAGATATATGCGAATTTGAAATGGCGACGTAGATGTAATTTTATTACTCCTTGATCGGTAATAAGTTTAGTTAGCCTACGATTTCTAAATGTATTAGCCTACGATTTCTAAGTGTATTTAGCCATAGGTTAACATTTACGATTCTTCAAGTATTAAATAAGCCTTTTTAGGGTGATCACGTACGATATTATTCGAAAATGACTAAATAAGCTATTAGGAGAGTGTACACTGAGTACAACGTCTTAATAATTTTCTCAAATACAGCAATAATATGAGTGACATATCAGCGGTTTATTCATTTTCACGACGCTTCAAAACATCGATATAACATTGAGCTGTTTATTGACGCCGCGTGGATCGCTTCTTACGTCATTTCTCTTGCAATCAAATAAAATGTGTTCTCTGCTTCGCTGCATTTGTTTTTTTCGATTTATAAATGTTAAAGAAATGTAAATGTTCAGGCTCTATGGAAAATCCAACTTAGTTAAATGTTCAAGTTCAAGGTAAGAGGCTATATCGTATAAAATTAACTACGAAAATTGGTTTCGTCTTCATAATCACATTGGAATGCTTGTGGCGCTATGGTGTAGCAGTCGTGTCGGTAGCTGGTACAGCGACGATAGGCGACACAGTGCAGGTGTGTGTCAAACAGGAGGAACTTTAGGCTCGGCAGGGAATTAAATTATCGAGCGTCTAGTACGCGTTTTGTAAGGATTTACGTTATGAAGAGACGCATTAACAGATTAGGTATTTTCACCTTCGTATACCATGTTTAGTAGAATAACGATGTTGGTGATAGATGCCAAATAATCCTAATAAAGAACTGAATTTTATATACATAATTAATTGTTCTGAGGGTATTTAGACGTTAGGATTTATTTAATTTAAGCTGTTCTAAAACATAATTAATGGAACGCTATTCTTAACTATTTATATAATTGTAACGATGACATTTATACACTTCTTATCTCGCGAAGTTTAGTTTTCTCGTAATCATTTTAATATTTATCATGCTCAAGAACTTAGTAATTGTATTTGATTGTATCAAAATATTCATCCAAAACTGATATTTTATTTGTGCCAAGACTTTTAGTTTTAGTTAAAAGTGGCCACATTGTAATCTAAATTGTATCGACACAAACTAATTACGTATTTAACCATTTACTTTAAAGCTAAGATATAATTGGCCTAAGTAAATAAGTATTTTTGAATGTGTAAGTTTTGTATCGTAACTTATTAGACTAACGTAGTATATATATATTAGATATTTTCTAATTATATTACTGAATGTCAGGCGTAAATATTCTCATTCGTTAAAACTGCACATTTTTATTGAAAATGTCACAGTTATGTGCAATATTTATTAACTTCAAACCCGGTGCTTTGTGTATTTGTATTCTACGAAAGATTATAAAATATTATAAACATACATCCTCAGAACATTTAAAGCAACTGTTGATGTAAGCTCGAAACGTTAATTGTATAATTTGATAATAAATTACTAATACCAATATCAGTACAACAATGAATTGTTGTCGTGTACATTGAACTTTCCACAATTTTTAACTTGTAAATAGTACCAAGATTAGTATTGGTTTATAATGGTAATAAGTGATATTAGAATGTTGGTATTACGGCGTAACAGTGTGCTGCTTACTCAGGTCCACTGACTCGATCATTCCAATTGGATCAGGCAATATACTAAAATCGACAAATAAACAGAGTTAGACATTACAAAGATGATATTCTTTATATCACAATAAAATATTAAATACAACTTTATCGCACAAATATACATTCGTAACCTATTTGTAAGGTGCGTGAAATAATTGCATTTGTACGTCACTAAATATTGTATGGTCTGTGACGAGTGACCGTGTCATGATTGTGAGGGACTGACGTCATTCATTGTTGGCATTTTTTGCTTGTCGTAATCATTTTCTAGGGGTCAGTTTTTCACCCTCGTCTAATTCGCGCGTCACTCGTTGCCAAACTGTTTTCTCACTGCACTGTGGATAGAGCACGATTATCTAGGATCGAAAATTATATTTCAATTTTGGACTTAAATGTTAAAACACAATCAGTGTTCACGATTTTGGCTACAGAAATGTGTCCACCAAGTATTAATATTAACAAATCGTACGATCTTATTTCACATAATTAATTAATTCCAACATTTTTTTTTATTCTCATGTATTATTTCTATAATTTATTTCTTCGTAATACGTTAAGTTTTAGCTGTATGATACGCTTTAGGCTTTATGCTTTATTGAATGGCTACGTCCGCTACGTCTATCCCATTATGTATGTACATGTACGGCAATATTATCAATGTATTCAATAATTTTAATTATTAGTTAGCCAATTTTAAGTATTTTCTTAAAAGTTTCGCCATCACAATTATGAAGAGATCAATAGAACGAATAGTTATAGGCTATGTGAATGATGTATGTTAGAATATAAATATTTAACTAGAATTTATTTAGTAACTGTTGCTGTGCTACACGACGGTTATACTTCGGTCTACGGTACTGTACAACTGTACGAAGTGTAAATGTATCGGCGATTTAGGGTGAAGTCATAAATTTCAAGTACGACTGATGATAGTTGATACTATTTGACATGTGAACTAAGGTCTTATTACCTCCGAGTATCAATTAAATCTATTTTAGTTTATTCTCGTGTACCAGTATTGTTACACTGCCATAACTATAAATTGCATGTCCGTTATACTCTCGGCCACTGTTAAAATGTTATCCCCTTTAGATGTTTGATATCCAAACCTTTATAGTGAAGATCTTATATGACAGTGTAATCATAATACTGGTTTTAAGTACGGTTATTATAATGATTACTATATTTCACTTATTTGTAAAGATTTTTTTTAACACAACAATAAATATAAATGTGAAATACTTTTTGTTTTATTTCTACACAATGAAACAAAAGCATGTGCTCAGTCAAGTATATTGTTCAACTTGTTGCGTACATTTTTAATTCTCTTCAAATATTCTGCAGTAAAAATGTTTTCTTTTATTTTACAAAGCGAAGATGCGTCAGTTTCCAGCCTGCTAATTATTTGTTCTACTTCATTGGTGTTGAGTTTCGCTTTTTTGCACGCTGGCTCTGCACCGCTCTCGGCGTCAAACAGCGAATCGATATCAACAAAATCGAAATTATTACTCAATGACTTCTGGACGTTCACGGAGGCTGAATCTATGAAGTTATCAACATCTTGTAGGCATTTGTGACAATATTTAAAGTCCGTTGTGTAAAGTAAATGTTCCTTGAAGTTAATGTCCTCTTTTTTCAATATTCCATGTCTTATAAAGCAACTCCAGGTGCCTCTCAAGGAGTCATCTTCATTGATTATCTTAGAAACTATTCGGTCTAAAGTATTAGTTCTATACTTCCTCAGCATATTGAATAACTTATTCTTAACAGTCAAATCCGTGTCTTGAAATAATTCTCTAAATGCTCGGATGAGTATCGTATCCACGAGATGTTTATTCATATCATATGTTTCAAAATTCGCTAATTTACATAGAATATTAATCAATAATAATTTCAATTCTTTACACCCTGACTGGACAATTTGCGAAATAATGTGTAGAACCTAAAATCGTAAAATGAATTAGGTGAACAGCTTACTTCATAAAGGGCCATAACTATTACGCCTTTACCGATATGAATCTAGTACAAGGTTTAGTTAAACAAAAACATGGGAAAGGCCTTCATTTTTAGATACTTCTGATGATCGCAGCGGTGAAAAGAAGACGAGTATCATCACCATTGAGCCATCTCACTCCACTTCATTTCACTTTAGAGGTGCACTGTTGGATTTTCAACGCTAGGCTTGGCGCTGAGAGTTGAAAATCCACGAGTACAGCTGTTTTATTTAGGGATTCATTTTAGGTGTCACTTAGTTGTCGGTGAAAACGGGCCTTCGACCGTTGTGCGTGCAGGTAATGCGTAAAATTGGTCCTTCGCGCCAACATTCGCAATATTTACGCACAATGAGTATTTTATTTAAATTTTCTATTTACTACTCGTAAAATGCACGACTATTAGTAATATTAATAGTCAATATACTATTGTGAGTATTCAAACGTGACTGGACTAAGGCTAAAATTAAATTACCTTCACTAAATTAGCGCTGCTCCCGTGGAATATATGTTCCGTTGAATTAGTTAATTCTACTAGTGCTTCAATGTATCTGTAATACCATACAGTGCCCTTATTTACTTCTTTGATTATGTGTTGGATGTTTTTTGGACAAGCCTTCGCCCAAGCTTGTATAAGCAAAGTCTCCATTTCGTCCTCTCTATTTATTATTGCACAAGTGCTTGCTAAGTTTATTAATTTAATCTGAAAACAAGAACATATTTTATTATTAAATAGATGTAACTTTAATATTAATGTATTATACACATAAACCTTCCGGAATAAATTGTTTATATGTATTATGGTGCAAACCGCATGAAAATCCGTTGTCTAGTTTAGAAGGATACAGGAACAATCCACGACGACGCGCCCCACTCCGCGATTACCGTACTGTAAGCTGTACTTTAGTACGGAGCGGAGCGGAGTGGGGCGCGTCGTCGTGGATTGCACTATCTATAAATGTAGTGTTAGAATCAGTTTTTTTTTTCTTTGCGTCGCCACATCGACCGGTCCCTGTGCTTCTCGGATGCAGCGGATTCCCGCGACCTTCACCAGGTCATCGAACTGAAATATTTATGATAGGTGGCTTCCAATGGACAACACATTACTAAATTATCTCTACATTTAAAAAACAACAATGATATAGTGTCTATTGTCGTTTTGACTACTTATAACAGTCAAATAAATTAACTTTAGTATAAAAATTTAAAAAAAGTACATAACTTCCAATTCATTACTTTTTATTGCGTTTTAAATAAAATGGATAATTATATCGTTTCTCACGATTTAAAGACAACGCGGGTAATAATTGGTATTTTAGAAACAAATATTGCATTTGCGTTTTGCGTCTTCTATAACATGGACATAAGGTTCAAATTGTGAACTACCGTAAAGACAGATTTTCAACAAGAAGTGCCCCCATACCCAACAAATACTTTAAATAATGCACTACCTATGTCTACAACAATGTTATATATAAGTAAAACGGAGTCTAGCAAAAGGGGTCGAGAGAAATACCCGCAGAACGCAAGGCCTGGAGATAAAAACTGTTTAGCTTACCAGTTCGTCGATATCTACAGCATTTTCAGTAGTCATAATGCCTCGCATTTCAAATTTTAACTTATCCATTACAACTACTTCGCCGTCCAGTTGTGTTTCATTGGGTAAGTTATACAGTTTCAGACAACTCCATAAACTAATATTTTTATCATCACTAATAGAGAACATGTTGAAGACTTTTATTTTGTCTTCGTCGTGCAAAACTTCAAATAACCCAGAAATAGTATGTGTCAAGTGTACTTTTTGCGGTGAATTAGCGAATAGGGGATTATTTTCCAGTTTTTGATACATTCTACACAATGATAAGACTTGCGTTAGTAGGAACTGTCGGCTCGATGTTCTGAAACAGTAAATGGTTATTCAAACAAAACGGAGCCATAGAAGAAATTGGACGTCAAAACGAAGTATATGTTTTCCTGAGCAATTTTTCCTCAGGTTGACTGACTTTACGTATTCATAGCTTCAAACAAACACAGAATCCTCGTTATTAATAATCAATCACAAAATAGTCGAATAGATCATAGAAATCTCTTTCCTCTGACTCAATTCCACAAAACATTTTTTTTTTAATATTTACCTGGCCAAAAGCATCCACAAATTAGCAGAAAACATAGCACTCCAACAATCAGTGCTAAGTACGGCCTCCACCATTCTCTTCTCCAAAAGATTAACTTCTTCGTTATTCATTGTAGCTACCAATGTGAGTGTTTTTGCTAGTAAGTGTTCATATAATCCGTATGTTTGGAACTGACGGCTTGAATTCTCACATTTGAACTTGAGGCCCATATTGAACCAGACGTGACCTGTAATGATTAAATGTTTTATGACAGGGTCAAATTCAGTACCAATATCGGTATTCAGTTACCAATATCAAAACATGATAAAACAAGTCTCTTTACAGCACAAATACATACGGAAGGCATATGAACAATGTAGAACTACAGAAATATAAGGTTTGACTCCCTCGATGGTCTGGTCTAGTGGTCGCAATCGCTACTGCCGAGTATGAGATCCTGGGTTCGATTCCCAGGTCGGGAAAAGTATAATTGGGTTTTTCCATCTGGAATGTCTCAATAGCAGCGCGGTGTCTGGATTTGTGCCCACTTGATGGCAATAGGCTCGCCCAATTTCGAAATGAGGTGCTCACCACACCTCTGTCTAACCCTTCGGGGAACACAGGTGTGATGTTATGTTAAAACTACAAGCTACGCCAAAAATGACGTACTTCCTACAAACTTTCATCCCCTATTCAAGCTCTTTAGGGGATGAACTTACAAAAATCTTTTCTTAGTTCACCTCAACTGCTTTGTGTGAGTGAATGAATTTCAGATTTTCTTAAGCCGATTCATCATCATCATCATTTCAGCCGAAAGACGTCCACTGGGACACAGGCCTCCTCCAAGCACCGCCACTTCGGCCGATTCTATGCTTCCCGCATCCAGCGGACTCCTGCGGCCTTCCCCAGGACATCGATCCATCTTGTGGGAGGCCTTCCAACGCTACGTCTTCCGGTACGCGGTCGCCAGTCGATTAAAAACAAATATTTACTTACAATGTGGCAATAAGTTGTAAATAACATTGGTCAAATTATGCTTTGATACTTTGAATGGCTGGTCACCACTTTTTTGTACTAATATTTTGATTACTGATATAACTAAAAGTATCATGCCAAGCAACTTGTCATCTTTACTTATTTCATTTACGTCGTAGTTACAGATATGCTGAAAATTAAATTATGAACAATTAAATTTTCTAAGCAATGTGCATTCTTACTTGTTAATTATTTAAGAAAGAATAAATTATATCTAAGTATTTACTTGTTTTTGCAGACATATTATTTCCAGAAAAACAATTATTGCCAAGAAAAACAAGTAATTTGAAATGCAAAGCGTAAAATAGGTGTTGTCGAGAATATGCAGTGTTGCCACAAAACAATAACAACGATTATATTATTACAATTATTATGTTCATAGGAGGAGACTAAATTCGTCCCGCCTTTTTAGTTACGCCCTCGTGATTAATAACAATAACTGACATTTCTAAAATTCTATTTAAAACTAAAAATATATGTATGTTATACAAAATGTATATCTAACAATATTGTAATGGTTAAGAAACTGCAAAGATTTTATCAAAACATGAGACAGCTAAATTGTTCTAAAAATAGGCGAAGAAAGCAGTTTTAAAAGAACCTGTAATAAATGTTTTGACTTGTCTTTTAAGTGACTTTGTATTCATTTAAAAATGTACATAGGCAGTAACCAAGTAGTCATTAGTCTGTCGGAATACCTATTATTAAATAATTTGCAGAAACCTAAAGGTAGGTCCTTGTGCACCAGTATATTTTCAGCGCCCGAGTGTTTATTTTTAAGTGAAGCTTTTTAGGCGGGGCGAATCGAGAATTGAGTGATTTCAAAGACGCGTTACGTTTAGGCACATTTTGTTACATGAGAGAGATGAAAGACTCGCTCTCTGTCTTTCACATTAAATATCTCTTATTCTTTTAAGGCGCTACCCCGAGCTAAGTGGCGCCCTCATTGAATAAAAAATCGTAGCATAGCATAGAAAATAAATTTAAAAAAATGGATTCTTGGAGTTTGTTACAAAGAGGATAAAGTATTTTTGCGTTGTTAAAACAGGACTCAAAGTGTTTCGTATCCAAAGTAGATAGCAAAAGTGTCAAAAACGGCCACTTTTGACTCTTGTGTTTTAACAACGCAAAAATACTTTATCGTCTTTGTAACAAACTCCAAGAATCCATAAAAAAAAAAAAAAAAAACTGCTATGCTACGATTTTTTATTCAATGACGGCGCCACTTAGCTCGGGGTAGCGCCTTAAGAAGTTTCACTTCTATCAGGTGTACGGTGACGCAAATGCAATTATTATAACAAATATGTACATAAAATACTTACGGCTAATAGTTTATCATCCGTCATCAATTCACTCAGCAGTAGGTTAACTGGACCAGTTACATTGTTATTGACAAGATTTAAAAACTGCGGCGATTTCCCACGCATTGTGTGTAGATAAGCTTCGTTATTTCTGAAACCAATTACATGATAATTATTAATAAATAAATAAACCTGTTTATGGTTGTTTTTTACGTTTTATTGACGTTCATGTTTCGGTTTTGCCCAACTGGTTATGTAACTTTCTTAAGCTAAGTATCAACTATAAGATGTTTAAGCTGAAGCGGCGCCTCAACCTAAGGCAACTTAAGTGGAAACGATACCTCAGCTAAAGGCGCGTCACTCCACGAAATAAAATGCATTTTTTGCCATTCTTATCGCGTTTAACGGTTCCTTATACAAAGTTAAAGTCGCTTTTCGTGACTGTCTGTGTGACCGCGTTGTTCTTCTAAACAACGCAATGGCTTTTGATGCGATTTATTCCGGAAGGTTATGTGTGTATTAAAAGGAGAATGCTCACTGAAAAACCCAGAGCTAACAAATACGGGATGTAGCTCAGAAGTTTAGTGATATCATTCTGTAAATATTTCACTTTTTGATTCGATGGCTAAATGTGTGATATTGGTATTTGTTTTTCATCAAGTGTTTTTTTTTTCTTTCAGGTGTCTATGATTTGGGTATATCCGACGATATAAATACACACATACATACATAAAGTCAAGCACATAATCCCATAGGAGTAGGCAGAGGCTGTAGATTGTCAAAATCAACTACCCACAACCCACTTTTCATCGATTTTCTGAACTCTATCGCCGCCTTTTGAATGTTAAGTCTCACCTAAGTATCTTAGTCGACTTTTACGACACGCCGAGAAGAAGGCGTTGGTGCTATTCGTAACCGACACCATACGACTTAATTAATAAAGGCCAACCCCAACATAGTTGGGAAAAGGCTATGCAGATACCACTTCCATGGCCATTAGGTAAAGATTACCTACAACAACAATACCGAAAAACAACGTACTCATTGCATGTAAAAACAGACAACAATACAAAGCTTAACTTTAACCGCCTCTGTGGTGTAGTGGCAAGACCACCTGTCCCAGACCCAGAGGTCCCGGGTTGGATTCCCAGTGGGCGCAACATTCTCTGCTTGGTTTGGTGGGTGGTAGGGCTTTTTCCCCCTGACTAGCTACCACCATTTTATCTAAGTCTGTCGCCATAACAACAATGTTAACAGCATTTTTGTGTTTTAGCAGTTAGGGGTAAGATAGCCAGTTCCTCTGTGATTGAGGATTCCGGGTGAAGCTCGTTTTCACCTTTGGCGTGATCATCACTTACCATCAGGTGAGATGCATGCCAAGAGCTTCCCGATTGTGATACAAAAAAAACTAAATACACCTTTTATGTATTTTAAAAATAAACATAATAATATTATAACATTTATTTATTTATCATAAGATTATTTTTTTCTTATGAAGACTATTGGCTTTTAAACATAATAGATACTACAGAAAAGCGGCGAAAAGTGGGCTGTGGATAGTTGATTTGGACAATCTGCAGTAAGCCTACTCCTATGTGATTATGGGCGTGAATATATGCATGTGTGTGTGTATAAAGATTATTCTATCTATCTATGTATTTATATCGTCGGGTATACCCAAATCGAAGTTAACTTAAAGAAACAAGAATCATCCCTGATGAAAAACAAATAGCAATATCACACACGATGATAAAGTGTCTGATATTGCTATTTGTCTTATAGTGAAATATTTACAGAATGATTTGATTAAATATCACTCAAATTCTGAGCTACATTCTGTATCAGTTTGCTATGGTTTTTTTTCATAGTTGATGAGCATTCTCCTTTGATATAATAAAGAAAACTCGATTTTTTGTCGAAAAACGAAAACCACGCAAAACAGGGGCGGGTTACTACACATTGCTACACATAAAACAGTTCCATGACTGACTTTACAGATGGAGCACTTCAAAACCATTGCAAGTTTCCATTTACTATTGATAAAAGATTCTAGTCATATGTTTTGGTTTAGATGTCATATTTTTTTCACGGATAATGGATGCTGCAGCACAGCTGCATTGTCTTGAGTTAGAAAAAATACTGCTTAAAAATAAAAACTTACAAATGCACATAAAGTAGAAGTTCCACAATAGATGCATGTTCTTTCAACACAGCATGCTTGAAAGTGGTACAGACTCTTAACAATATTTTCAGAGTGAAACTGCTTACTTTTAAAGACCTCAAAACTATTTTCTCTTCTTGATTCTCCTGTAAACAAAATATATTTAATTGAGAAGAAGATTAAAGATGGCAACTCCACTATTTGCTTTTCAGCACAGTGAAAGAGCGATACTAAGTTTGACTTCTTTTACTACATATTTAAGATTAGACATTTAACTAAACTTTTTTTACAGTTCGTTTAAACGGTTTTGACTTCTATTGCGTTGGCGGCATGACAAATGGCAGCTGCAGTAAACAGTTGGTATTGTAACCACTTTTTTTATTTTAATGCCATCCTTATACCTACGTACAGAAGTCAGAATCAGTTAAACGGCTGTAAAAAAAGGTTTGTTTAAATGTCTAATCTTATTTCAAATCAAAATATCAAATAATTTATTTCAATTAGGCACAAAAAAAGGCACTTTTGAACGTCAAATTCTTATAAATTCTTTTCTCACATGCCATTTTAAGTTCCATACAAAAGTCTACCTATGGCACTGAAACATGGTCGTTCACAATGGGCCTTATCAGAAAGCTAAAAGACAACTAAAGGGCAATCAAATGGAGAGGGCTATGCTTGGAGTTTCCCTACGTGATCGAATCAGAAATGAAGAGATCCGCAGGAGAACCAAAGTAACCGACGCGCGACGTAGTTCGAAAATTTGTCAAATTTCAATATCCGCTTTTTCAGTGTAAGAACGATGCATTACAACCTACTTTTAATTTTAACATTTTATTCGAATAGTCATCATCATCATTTCAGCCATAGGACGTCCACTGCTGAACATAGGCCTCCCCCAATGATTTCCAAATCGGCCGGTTAGAAGCGACCTGCATCCAGCGGCTTCCTGCGACCTTTATTAGGTCGTCTGTCCACCTTGTGGGCGGACGTCCTACGCTGCGCTTGCCGGTACGTGGCCTCCATTCCAGAACCTTTCTGCCCCATCGGCCGTCAGTTCTGCGCGCTATGTGCCCCGCCCACTGCCACTTCAGCTTGCTAATCCGTTGGGCTATGTCAGCGACTTTAGTTCGTTTGCGGATCTCCTCATTTCTGATTCGATCCCGCAAAGAAACACCGAGCATAGCCCTTTCAATAGCGCGCTGAGTGACCTTGAGCTTTCTTATGAGGCCCATGGTGAGAGGCCACGTTTCAGTTCCGTATGTTATCACTGGTAACACACGCTGGTTGTAGACTTTCGTCTTTAGACACTGAGGTATGTTGGACGAGAAGATGTTGTGTAGTTTCCCGAACGCTGCCCAGCCGAGTCGGATTCGACGATTGACCTCCATCTCGAAACTGGACCTACCGAACTGGATCACTTGTCCCTGGTAGACATATTTGTCAACAGTTTCGAGAGTTCACCCAACCGATATTGGGTAGGGCGCAACATGGACGTTCGACATGACTTTCGTTTTGTCCATGTTCATCCGGAGCCCTACTTGTTGGGAGACTCTATTGAGGCCTTCGAGCATTGTGCCAAGGTGTTCCAGCGATTCTGCCATGACCACAATATCGTCGGCAAACCGAAGGTGAGTGATGTACTCGCCGTTAATGTTGCTACCAGATCCTTCCCATTCCAGGAGCTTAAAAGCGTCTTCCAATGCAGCCGTGAACAGTTTCGGAGAGATAACATCTCCTTGTCTTATGCCTCGCTGCAGAGGAATCGCTCTCGTGCTGTACTCGGATCGACATAATGGCGTTTTTGTACAAACACTGCAGCACCTCGATGTACCGATGGTCAATATGGCACCACTGGAGACTGTAGCACTGCCCAGGTCTCGATCGAATAAAAGGCCTTCTCATAGTCCACGAACGCCAAGCATAGTGGCAAGTTATACTCCTCGGTCTTCTGTATAACTTGCCGCAGACTATGGATGTGGTCTATGGTACTAAACCCTTTTCGGAAACCGGCTTGTTCGGGAGGCTGGAAGTCATCGAACCTACGCGATTCGAATAGTATAATGACCATATTCTTTTCAGTGGAGTCGATTTTTTTGTATACTTATTTTTTTTTACTGTGTATAAAACTTGAATTTATTTCGTATTTAGTTTTAAATTAATATTTATATAGTAAAATATAGTTTTTAACCGATTTCCAAAAGGAGAAAACTCGAAGATTTTTTATAATGTTTGTTTATCAATTTAAAAAAAAAAAAAAAAACAATATAATATATTATTCTTAAAGTATAAAAACATACTCCACTTCATGCCTTGTCCTACCGGCAAACTTCGGTCATAAAATTTTATTGCTTTATAAACATTGCTTTGTAAAACCAATTTAAAAACATGCACATAGGGTTGAATTTTCAATAAAGTTTAAGTATGTTTATATCATGATTATAACTACTTATATATAGTTGGGGACAGTTTGAGTATTACTTTTGTTCGAGACTGTAAATCTTGGGTTTTTATATTATATCAATGCCTGCATGTCACCAAAGACCATTTCAATTATCAATAAAAGTGTAAAGCGACTTCCTAGTTGGTCTAGTGTTAACATGAGGTCCTGGATTCGATTCCCGGGTCGGGCAAAGTGTTATTGGGATTTTCCATCTGGAATTTCTCATTAGTAGTCTGGATATGTACCCTGTTGGTGTGCAATAGGTTCACTGGCGAAATGTGGGTGTACTATAGGCATAGGCGCACTTCTGCTAGTCTGAATCCAACAAGTGAGTTACCTCCAAAGCTGTTCTTATATCATTAGTGACCATGCAACACAGGATTCTACTACAATCACTGTAGATCTTCTTGTCCAATAAACAGTTGGAGTATTTTTCACATATCATTGTGTAAGCCTTCCACTGTTCTGCCATAGTTTTTACATCCAGGCTTTGAACTATTTCACCAATCTTCAAGTTGATGTCTAGAGCTGAAAAAGTAAAATTGTTATTATTTTAGAAGTCGAAAATGTCTTTGAATATGTACTGAGCTGGACTCCTGGTCCCTGGCAGTTCTAGACAGAGAGAGGTGGAATGAGAGTGGGAATGTTTGCCTTGCAGTTGAATTATGGAATTTTAAAAAATTGTATGATTTTTTAAGGAGTTATTAGGTTCTTCATTCATTGGGAGTGGCGCGAGGAGGCGAAACGCCGGGGCTTGACTCCGATGCCGCGAGAAATCGCGGCACAGCGGACAGAGCTCCGACGGGATCTCATGGCGTCATGGAGAGTGCGATTGTCGCAACCCAGTGCTGGGCACGCCACAATTGCGGCGATAAGTCCCCTCTTTGAGGAGTGGCTGGAGAGGCGCCACGGCGTCCTCACCTTCCGCCTGACGCAGGTCCTCACCGGACACGGCTGTTCCGGGAGGTACCTGTTTCGGATAAGGCGGGAGGAAACGCCCGGGTGTCATCACTGCGTGGATCGCCCGGAGGACACGGTGGAGCATACGGTGGAGGTATGCCCGGCTTGGGCAGAGCACCGCCGTGTCCTCGTGGACGCGATCGGTGGCCGGGATCTCTCGCGTCCGGCCCTGGTCCAGGCCATGGTACGGTGCGAGAGGGCATGGGAGGCCGTCACCTCCTTCTGCGAAGCAGTAATGCTCGCAAAGGAGGAGGCGGAACGCGTGAGGGAGAGGCAAATTTCGCGCCCTCACGCCAGTAGCCGCCGCAGGAGGAGACGCCCTGGGCGTCGGGAATCAATCGCTGATTCCCGGCCACCGTAGGCGCGGGCTTGCGGACGGTGAGAAATGGGCAGCTCGCCGTCCGGTAAGGACCAGGCCCGGGTCGACGGCGCGTTGTGTTCCACGCGCGCCTCAAAGAGTGTCAGCGAGTGAAGGGGTCCGATGAGACCATTGCCTACCGGGGTTGCGGGAAAGTCCGAAAGGGATCACAGGGACACAGGCAACAGAAGGAACACGGGTGGGTTTTAGTCAGTAAGAGTCTGACACGCCCTCCCGCTCCACCCAGAGCGGGAGACGTCATTTGATGATTTCCCACCCAAAAAAAAAAAAAAAAAAAAAAAGGTTCTTCATTCAGATTTTCTTGCTTGATTATTGGCAATAGGCTCACCTCTCATGAGCATTACAATGTAACTTTTAAAATGCACTTTGGTAAATACAGGTATGATGTTACCGGGGACCGTACAACCCCGGTTAAGAGTTAAGCTTTTCGAAGGGGTAAGCCGTTTATGAGGTTACCTTTAAATTATGTAACCCCTTGAATAGGTTCTATGCTTGAAACCCAGTAAAAGGGTTATCTCTTCAATATAGATAACCCATTGAATGGGTTCTATACTTGAAACCCAGTGAAAGGGTTACATGGTAACCCATTCAATGGGTTATATTCATGAAACCCAGTGAAAGGGTTACCCCTTCATTATGATAACCTATTTAATATAAGAGTTTTGTTAAAGTTATTCAATAAAATTTTGCTAAGTAGGTGATGGGTGGGGTGGAGCGAACACTACGCACCATCCACCATTGCTGGCGTACATTGCCTTTATTTAACTAGACATCGTAGGTTTGTAGATTTCGTTCACACGTGCTACCTACATTTCAGATTTATATGCCTACATAGAACATAGTAATGTGGTGTGTACTTCAAAACCTTTAAGCCTCGTGCAGACTAGCGCGACGCGACGGCGCGACGAGACTCGAACAATACAATTTTTAAGAAAACTTCACGGTATAACAATAACCGGTATCACGTCGCGCTGTCGCGTTGCGCTGTCGCGTTGCGCTAGTCTGCACGAAGCTTAACGCGTGCTATTTTATTTTGCAACCTATGCCCATCATCGAGAGATCATGATCATATTACATTGCTCCGAGTCGGAATGTTACGCTGTTATTTTTAAGTGAGTTGAAAGTATAACCTTACATTAAGCCATTCAAAAGGGTTACCCACATCGTATGGGTTTTAGATTAACTGCTTAGAAAAACCCTATTGAAAACCCTTTCAATGGGTAACCAAAATTTGAATGGCTTAAATTAAGCCATTCAAATGGGTTACCCACATCGTATGGGTTTTTAACTAACTGCTTAGAAAAACCCTATCGACAACCCTTTCAATGGGTAACTAAAATGGTCCCTGGATGTTACATTTATGTCATTTTAATCCAAGAATAGAAAAATCATTATTTGTTATTATTATGTGCAATGCTGTGCCTGTGTGGCCAGTCTCCATCAGTTTGAAATTCATGACTTACTAGAATTCTTTTTACAAATAAAAGAGATGTTACTTTCCAGCTCACCTTCAATAAGAATATCCTGCTCCTCTCTTTCAGTTAAATCAAAAATAAAATGTTTTTCTAAGACCATCAAGTATGTCAACTGAAGTTCATGGCAAGTTCTGAATAAGTCCTTCAATTGCTTCTCTACACAGTTCAGCCGGCTTCCATAAAGAGATTCACTAAAAACATAGATAAAAAGCAACACAATTACTTCTAAATTTACTTCTATTCATCTAAAACACAATAAATTTAAAAAATATATATTTGGTTGAAATTCAATTAGAAGTGGTTTCTAGAAGCCAGCCAAAGAAGTGCCAGTTCCAGATGTGTTGATAAGTCTCAGTCAGTCCCAAGTAAGTATAAGCCTGTGTAAGTACTAACTATTTTTGCAATTGAGTTGTGAGTATTAGCTAACGTTAGTTAGTTGACCATTCTGATTGAGGCCCTAAAAAGTATATTTATATGAATCTATGTGGATCTGATTCCAATACATTCCTACTACTTATGAGTTTTGATGTGTAACATCTTTTTTCTAGCGTTCCTACAATCATAATCAAAATCTAAAAAAAACATAATTTCAAATCTGCCGGAGTGATTTTGTGAAAAGGGACGGAAATGTGTCACAGGAAGCCGGGGATGCGTGCGCTATTTGATTTGACCAATGAGCGCACACGGTGCTATAGTTGATCATCAGAAACGACCTTGACGAGGCCCCGCCCCTTTAATATTGCTTATTACCAAGGTGAGATGTAAAATTTTCACTCCAAGAAAATAATATCTTGCTTCAGAAGGAAAATGATGTTGTTTATTAAATTATTTTGCACTTACCTATCTTTACAGTGTATAAACACTAACATAATAATGCGGCCTGTTATGGTTGGAAACTGTTTCATAGAACAACACGCCATTGACATTGTTTCTATGACTTGTTTGATTAAATCTGATAATAACTGTAAAAGGCACACTGCATCATTCATATATTCTTTTAACTTATTCTGTTTCAGACTTGTTTCACCCAGTAGTTCTGTGATGAGGTCCAAACTCTAGAAAGTAAGATATTTTGTTTTTTAAACAACTGTGTCAGTTACAATGAAGGCTTAGGCCTTTATTCTGCGATTTATATAAAATATTATAAAGATGTAATGTTTGTTTACCTGAGAAACACAAGTACCGCAGTCATTTAATAGAGTCGAGAAGTAAACAGAAAATGTAGACTTTTTTATTTCGTTTCTTAAACTTGTAAATGCTGTTTTTGTTTTCAATACCAAAGATTCGTATGTTTCAGTGTCCATCTACTAGCTTAGTCAAGAAAATAAATTGTTGTAGAAGAAAGTAACAGAACTGAAAGTGGTAAATAAAGTTTTAACTATAAAAGGATACAATCGCTGGATCAGTAGGACTATTGCAAAATATATCGGTGCTTTCGGACAAAAAATCAGAGCTCTGAGAATCGTCCATGTATAATCCAGTGAGACCATTTATATACAGATTTGATTAAAAATTAAATCACTGCTTAGTTCTGTCTGAGATGAAAACCCAAATCCATCGTCCCGCTCAAAATAAACGTCACTGTCAGTGTCAGGTGTCATGTCAATTGTCAACTCATTAACTTTTTACGTCATTGCTTCACGCACCGATTCTGGATTTCTGGAAGCTTTTGTCATTGACACAAATTATTTTTAAGGCTCAATGGCTTTTGTCGAAAAAAAAACTGCTCAACAACGTAAAAAACGCAATGAATTTTGTTGAACTGGCAAAATAAAACAAATTTGTCGTAATCGTCTGCGTAAATGTGTGAAAATACACATTCCCCTAAAATGTACTTGTTCTTTTTTTTTTTTACTATGGAATCTCGTAGCTCACCTCTGAGGTGATGACTACTTAACCGGACATTCCTGCGGCTACTAAACTCAAAGCCTCCAGCCAGGGGCAAAAACTAATCTAATTAAAACTAGGCGAGCGCTCGCTAAGGGATACGGACCTCCTGTGGGGTACGGACCTCGGCTTAGGGCGTCGCTGGGGGGAGGACAGCAAGTTGGGACAGGCTGGATCAAAGATAATTCATTATTATTAATCGGGGAATTTAAAGCTACTGGCTCAGCATCGACGCGGGCTGGCGCATCAACGGGCAAGGGTCGGGGGGGAGTATTGTTTACTCGGGCGGATCGCGATCGCGGAGGACCTCGGTGGCGAGGTCGGAATGCGGGTCGGTGTCTGTGTTTGTGCACTGTACTTGTGGCCCTATTGCTCTCCTGGAGGAGGGTTATGGGGTCGTCTGGGTCGGTAAGGATTTGCTTCGGGCGGTGGATCTGACTGATTCTACTAGGGACATAGCTGGCGGCCTCGGCAACCAGGGCAACCAGAGGGTTGCGATGTTTGGCGGCGGACTCTAAGAAACGCTTGGAATGGCGTTTGAGAAATTGGTGGATTGTGGGGATCTTTAGGTCGGGATGGAGGATCTCATTCCTAACGTACCAGGGGGCACTGATGATTTTACGGAGGAATCTATTTTGGAGCAATTGCATCCTATGGATATGGTGAGGTTTTGCTTGTGCAAATACGGCTCCCGCATAGGTCATAATGGGACGAACGCACGCCGTGTATGTACGCAATTTGCACCTTAGTGACATTTTGCTACGTGCATTCAGGACAGAGTGAAGTCTACCGAGAACGAAAGCAGCTCGCGAGCGGGCCTGCTTTTTGTGATCGCTAAAGGAGAGATGCTGGTCGAGGACAACACCTAGGTATTTGGCTCGCTTCTCCCAGGGGATAGGTTTGCCGAACATGGTGATTGGTCGGGGGGGTTTGAACCTTTTACGCGGTTTCGAAAAGAGAACCGCTTGGCTTTTATCCGGGTTGACTTCGATCCTCCACTTTCTAAACCAGGCGCCGAGCATGTCGACTGCGATCTGGAGTGTGGGCTATCAAGTCAGAGCTGGAACCCTTGTAGTAGATGGCCGTATCGTCTGCGAACAGAGCCAACTACGCCCTTCTACTCTTTGGGATATCACTGGTGAATAGCGTGAAGATTAGGGGGGAGAGCACAGAGCCTTGAGGGACTCCTGCGCGGATAGGACGGGGGGAGGATATCGCTCCTTCGATGAGCACGAGACGATCTGGCACACCGAGTTTGTAGAGCTTATATAATAAGCCGTTGTGCCAGACTTTGTCGAACACTTTCGCTATATCGAAGAATACTGCACCGGTTATCAAACCGCGTTGGAAGCCAACGCTTATGTGTTCAATAATCCGGTGGGCCTGATGCACGCTAGAGTGCTGGGTTCGGAACCCAAACTGTTCGTTGGGGATGAGGCCCTTGGTTTCGGCATAGTCTCTGAGACGCTTATAAATAAGCCTCTCATAGACTTTGCCGAGTACCTTGAGCTAACTGATGGGGCGGTAACTCGACTGCTCAGTCTTTGGCTTGCCGAGCTTCGGTATGCCGATGACCGTGGCTTCTTTCCATGCTTGGGGAAAGATGTTATACTACTATTATTTATATCTTGAGCGTTGCCACAGATCCAATAGTATAGTTACCTATACTTATACTTAGAGGTAAAGTACTCTGTGAGTAGGTATAGTAGTCTTTGCTAGGCATGGGTAATATCGGTTTTACTCTGTATCAAATCGTACCTATGTATCGGTTTTGAATATCGGATATCGCATCTATATATTTCAATATCTATATATTGGCTGAATCTGTGTGGAACTCTGAAACGAAACTGCTACGTAAGATACTGTGATTTTTAGGTTTCGGTTTTGTTCGATATATGTATATCATTATATTTTATTTGTAACTGCTGTAGTGTATACTCGAAATCAGTGAATGTATTTTTTGTGTAGTGTTGATAATAATGGCACTCAATATTGAAACTAGTACAGTCGTTTTGGTTTTTCAGACATATTTTTATCATTGTATAATATATCAGTGAAATGAACTTTCCTTCATACTTTTCTCAGGCTTAGGACTGACTGTATTACTAATGCGAATCTTATGAAAACTGTCAATAAATGAAGGTAAGGCAGGCGAAATAAAATCCTTTGACGTTTAATTATGGTTTCCTGTTTACAAGTGTTTAGAAAACAATGTATTCGGTATTAAACTCTATGCTCCTGTAAATAGTGTTTAAAATTTGTATTACACATTAGCGTATCTCTCTCTCTCTTTCACTCGTTCACCTATAGCTACATCACTCCCGCGCGCATCGAACAATCGTCGCGTACCCGAATACCCGAATCAAAATATCAGTTTGAACCGAATATCATAGTGCGATACCGATATTATACCAACATCAACGCATTAGGTATTGTATCTATATACGATTTGTATCGCCCACCCCTAGTCTTTGCACAGAACATATTTAGGTATAGGTACTCACTCGGTGTGCTGACTCCTGCCTCAGACTAATGAAATTTCCTTAGTCTGAACTCCTGCACAGAGCATGTAATGTAACTATAATACTTTAATATTGTACCTACTCTGCAGGTGACACTTGAATTGATGACTTGACACTTGACAGACTAACACAATAACAGTCATACACACAAAAAGTGTCGTTTGCGAGTCTGGTGTTGATTTTGTCCCTCAAAGAATTACAATGGGTTCCAAAGTCGCCGTAGTAACCGGAGCGAACAAGGGCATTGGTTTCGCAATAGTTCGCGGCCTTTGCAAGCGTTTTGATGGGGTAGTCTTCTTGACTTCTCGAGATATAGAGCGCGGCAAAAAAGCTGTAGCCGACCTCGAGAAAGAAGGTTTATATCCAAAATATCACCAATTGGACGTGACGGATAAGCAAAGCCTTGAAGTATTCAAGACTTTCATCCAGCGGCAATACGAATGTATCGATATCTTGGTGAACAACGCAGCGATTGCTTTTAAACATGACGCGACAGACCCGGTATCTGTGCAAGCGGAGCAGACGTTATTCGTGAACTACTTTTCTTTGGTATCTACATGTGAAACACTCTTCCCACTCCTGAACGATGGGGCGAGAGTGATCAATATGTCCAGTTCCTGTGGTCAATTGGGTCATATCCCCAGTCAAGATTTGAGGCAGCGTATTAAAGCTGTGTGTGCTTTATCTGTTCCGGAGCTTTCGAAGCTGATGCAGCAGTATGTGGATGCTGCTAAGCAAGGAACTCATGCTGACGAGTGGGGTAATTCCTCCTATATAGTTTCAAAAGTGGCTGTGACTGCTCTGAGTATGATTCAACAGAACATGCTGAGAAACAAAAGTAAGTTAAACAAATATGTTCACTACTATGAGATCAACTAAGTTTTTCACAGAAATTAGCATTAGCATTACAAAGCTTATTAAGTTCTTAAAGCATTTCATTACATTTTTTTCCAGATATATCAGTGAATGCTGTACACCCGGGCTACGTAGATACTGATATGACTTCTCACAAAGGACCGCTAACAATTGACGAGGGGGCTGCTGCACCACTGTACTTAGCACTAGATGCTCCAGACACTATTAAAGGCAAATTTGTATGGTTTAATACAAATATTGTTGAATGGGATGCCAAAAATCCCTTGTGATTAACCACAGGTGTATGTGTGCTTTAATATTGATGTTGTTTATCTTATTTAAGCTGATGTAAGTAATACTTTGTAAATATTAATATATTAAAGCCTATTCCATTTTAATTAAAACCTTGCCAGTTTGTAAGTTTTAATATTGATATTTGTTAACTATGTACTTATAATAAATATATAATAGCGACCCGCTCCTGCTTCACACGGTTTTTAAGACTTGGCATCGAGACTTCTTAGGTAAAAGTAACTTCAATATTAATGTATTACACACTTAAATTTTCCGGAATACATTCTCTAGACGATAGTGAAAACCTCCACCTACCATCAAAATCTGTTGCGTGGTTTAGAAGAACAACGCGGGCATACTACAAACGCGAAGAGCGACTTTGTTTTATAATATGTATAGATACTAGCTGCTGCGTGCGGCTTCGCCCGCGTGGACCCTAATTATTATTTTTTAAATAAATTAAAAGTAGGGTATGGTACCTGGGTTACCATAGAATCGTGAAAGTCCCGTCAAACTCGGCTCCAACTAAAACAAGGTTGAACTTTATGCTTTAGTGGTAAAGTTGAAAAACCTTTTGAACGCCAGAGCGTAAACGCTTCGGCGCCCCTTCCACGCCAAGCCACAATATAACATGCTCTGTGGCCACAAATACCTACAAAAAAAATAGGGATTCCAATATCTTATAGATAAGTTATCGATAACCAATTAATCACTGCTTTTCGTTCCATATTTTTTAACCTTTTCACCGCCACGGACATCAATAGAAGTTCCAGATTTTCGTGCCACCAGCGCCACGACTTCATTAGAAGCTCTTCATTTTAACTATGTTATAAAATTAAATAATTAATTAATATTTTGTATCAATTTTATATTTTATTTAAAAGAGTGTCCGTGGAGTTTCTTGCCCGTTCTTCTCCATAGGTACCTACTACGCTTTGGAATGGGCAACTAGCTTCATATTTTTGACTGACCGACCCCTTGACAATTCAAAAGTGCCTGTAAATGGTTTAATTGAAATAAATGCTTTGAGTTTGAGTTTGAATTAAATTTACTGTATTTTAACAGGTTTATTTTCATTTTATTATTTTAAAGCACTGTCTAATACCCTGTTTTTTTTATTTTTCCACAAAAGAAACCCTTAATTGTCTTAAAATTGGCAAAAACAAAAACTCCGAACATTTTTAATATCCCAAAACGCAAAGGACTTTATATATAGTCGGCCAGTGATGTGACGCGAAAGGTAACGCTGTTTGATTTCACCCGTTGAAATATTTAGAAATATTATTATCGAAAACAATTTGAGGTCAGTAAAATATGAACTTGGATAACTACTTTATAACAAAGGCAAAATAGACGAATTTCGACCGTCGGATAGGTGCCGAACCGGAATTAAATAGTTGTTGGCAATCCTTATCGATAACTATATTCCCATCTCTACAAAACAATTGGTTGTCAGCTATAAGTCTATGGTTGTCAGTGCCCCGGGCGCCACGGACTCCTATAGAAGACGTTCTGTGACGTCATAACCATAAACGTATGGCTGTCAAGGTCACTTTGGTATAGTGCAGTCTGCAGTACTATTTGTTGCACTTTTTATTGCTTCATTATTAATAAGTAAGTTATTGACATGAACGAAGAACTGGATACGGATGAGCTTTGAAGCATTCTACAAGGTGTGGAATGTGAGAAAACGGGTCGTGGGACCGTAGCATTAGAATGCCCGGCCTGAGGGGTAGGTAAACGCTACCGTTACATGAGTAAAGAAAAGAATAGAGACAAAGCTTAAACAGTGCTGTGATAAGTACACTGCTACAAGTATTTTATAACTTAAATCCATACCTACTTACTTTCTATTTCGAAAAACGGCGAAATACAAAATAAATAGATACAGTGAAAAGTTCTGCCGCATATATAACTAACGGTAAAAAATGTTGACTGAAGTAGTTACGGGAGTAGACAAATATAGAAAAAAGATCATAGACCACATCCCTAATCAGAATTGAATTTAACGTGCTCTGAGTAATTACTAATGAGAGGATTAATTAAATTGACTTCTGTCCACCTAGCTTGTTCTAGACAAATCACTGTGCGTCGCTATCGGCTTTAGCGTCCTCGAAAACTATGAAAACGCCACCAATGACGAAAAATTCGAAAATTATCGCAGCCGCCATCTTGGATTTTCATTTCGACCAAATTGACACTTTCTCTCTCTAGCCACTTAGCCACTAGCCAGCCTGTTACTTGTTCAAAGAGTATAGTAATAAAGATGGAACTTGTTCTTACAATGTTCGTGATTGATATTTACGGTGATTGGAACTTTTATTATCAATATCCACATTCTAAATTCAAATCAATCTTAGTCCTTGGGGATTAAAAAGCTATTTTAATCCCTGTTTAAATTAGGTCTTTTTGAATAGATATAGAAAAAGGTACTTTTGATGCCACAAAAAAGTGTTCAAAGACTTGAAAAGCTAAATAAAATCAATGATTTACTGATGACTAGGCAGCATGGTCTCTGACCCTAGCCTGTTCCAGAAGGAACAAAAGAAAAAAAAAACAATGAAAATAATGTCACTGTCATCGTGACAGCAACATGGAGTGGACATTTCAGTTTCACGTGTTGCTGTGTACTTAGTAAATGCACAACACGCGGCCGGCTATCGGTTTTATTTCTATTTACGTAAATATTTGTCATAAACCTTTTACTTTTTATTTGACGGAATGATAAAATGTCGGTGTGCAATATGTTGATGGCACTCAAAGCAGTAGGCATCGAAACTAAAACCTCTGAATTAACAAAAACATGTGAAGAACTTCAGGTTAGTATTAATTGAATGGTTTTTACTGTAAATAAAATAAATAAGCCTAACAGAAATTACATAGTTTGAATATATCGCGTGAGATTATCTTATATTACTTAGAATTAACATAAAGTTCTTCTCGGTTAATAAAATAATATTGGGATGTCTCCCGGTGAGTATTTAAAAAAGGTCAGATATATATGGTAGAATGGTATCTGGAATATGAGTCCTTGAGCAATAGGGTGTGGCCTTTCTCTTCCTATCAATAAACATTAATATAATGCAATTTCTAAGGCTTGTGGTGTCCATAAGCTTTGGAAATTGCATTTTATTAATGTTTACACTACAGCTACTATTACTATGTAGTAGCTGTTTATGGGCAAACATTGTATTTCTTTTTTATTACCTATTGTTCTGTATGATCTATTTCATTTACATAACATCATTCTGTGAGACCTTTTACCTGATAGTTATGATTATAGCGCCATTTATATGTTGCCATGAATTCAATTGATTTTATAAATTTTGTTCTGCGGCCTCTCTGTTACTGCTGCAATGTGTAGACACATTATAAATGAAAGCCATAAAAAATTAAGTTAAGTTTTTCATATCACTCAACATCTAGTTAACATAAACTATATGCATGCATGTATCAGTAATGTTTTTAAAAGTGATGACATAATAAAATAGTTTTGGTATCATACACGTGTGAATTCAATGTTTGAACAATGTGTTTGCAGTCTTCAATGCAAGTTCCGTAATATTTTCATGTTAGCTGTGATGTACATATTTTACTATTCATTTTATAAATGGTTATTTTGAGGGTTCTGTACATAAATTGTAAAAACTAAAGCCTTCCTTGGTGCAACTTTGTCAGTCCCTCTATCACAGCTGCTTTTGTTTTTCTTTCACAGGGTTCAATAAATTCCAACACTTTTGACATTCAAAATGCTGTTAAGCAATTATCAGAATTTTTACTCAAAATCGAAGATGCAAATCTATTCAAGAAATATCTATCAAATATTCTTCTTGCTTTGGTGTCGGCAAAAATCCCCTTGAAACCAGTATTTTGTAATGCAAATTATGATGCATGCAGTGATGCTGAAAAGACAAGTCACTTGGAGTATTCAATAATACTGGCTGCTTTGAGCGACCATCCAGATGTGATACAGTAAGTGTTTTGGTGTATACTCAATTCCAAGCTCGACACCAACAAGGTTTGGAAAAGGCTAAGCAGATGATAAGTCAATTCCAAGCTTAAAAAATTGGAAGCATTGTAAAAGTTTAGTAGAAATAATTATTATAATTCAAAGCTAGGTAGCTGTTCTTATCTAGCTGAAATGATGTTTTTATTTTATTGTATGGGTTTTGAAGTCAAGAAATGAAGTTGCAAGAATTATTTATTTATTTATATAAGTACACCAGATTATTATTTAAAAAAGAAAAGAAGAATTTTGATTTATATGTATAAAATAAAAAGTTATCAGGCTAATACAAATTCTTACATATCCTTCCATTACAGATATGCATTAAAATATTTCGAAGTAAATCCTGTGGCGCCATTTGAAGTATTCAACCATCATGAGGACTCATACAATGTTGCTCCAAAGAAGCGGAGACTGCTTGATTGTGGGCAGAAAATTCCCGAAAAACAGGTGGTATCTTGTTGCCATACATTGCTCAGCAAGTTACCTAATGAAATGTCTGCTAAATGGGATTGGACCAAATTTATCGGAACTTATGGGAACCATGGAATGGCAGACGTGAGATGGTATGTTATTCTTAAGTTATTAGAAAAAAAATGGTTTTATTTTGTGACTTTAGTAGAAGTTCAGACAGTAATGTTACAAATTGTAATCATCATCCATCATCATCATTTCATGCCTTGTTTCCACTCACTGCTGAGTATACGGCTCCTCCCTTTTGTGCCATGCTTGCCTGGTCTGTGCCATTTTCATCCAGGTCTTCCCCGTGATCTTCTATAGATTGTCCACCCACTTGGCCATTTGGTCTGCCAATGCTCTTAAATTGATATACCAATTATTATTTGTATTGTGCTATTGCTGAAAGTAGTTGACCTCTTAATAAAATTAAAATACATGCTAGATTTTGTATACAAATATGTTTTTTATTTATGTACTTTATGAAATCAACAGGATGATAAAAGAATGCATGGTCCTTCTAGCAAATATGACAGATACACAGTCTATGATACTATCAATCAGAATGCTCTTACAAGAACAGGAGACTCACGAACTTTTGGAGCGAAGTAAAACCAAACCCGTTCACACTATGAGTGACGTAATAAAAGATGATTTAAGCCCTAATGTTGTCAATATTGATGGTATACTGCTGCCAATATATGAAAAGGATAATGTGCAGAGTGGTAACTTAGTTCCAGTGAAATCTACCATTAATAATCTGAGGAGTTTAGCTTTGTCTGTTGCTTCAGGTAAGAAGAAAGTTTGCTTTATTGTTATTGTCAATATTTAAGACAGTTTTTTTTTTTTTTAGATTATTTACAGTTTTAAAGAAAGAAAGAAATTTTTTAATTTATGAAATGTAAATTCTTTAAATGAAGCTACACTACTTACCCCTTTCTATTGTTTAATGGGTTGACACATATGAACTATAATAGTTATCCCTTGAAAAGGGCAAGTGGTACCTACACAACAGTAATCACTCTATTATCCCATATCCCACTTCTTTATGCTTCTAAATTCTTTGTATTTGCATCTATTCGCTTCTCCCAATATATTATGATTTTCCTTATTACCGACACATCTGAAAAAACTGTTCTTTCGCAGGACAAGCCCTCAGTCTTATGGGCCCAGTAGGTTCAGGAAAAACTTCCCTAGTGGAACATTTGGCTGCTATCACTGGTCGCAAAGGAGTGGCCTTCAAAAAAGTGCAGCTAGGAGACCAAACGGATTCCCGAATGTTACTGGGATCTCATCAATGTACAGACATCCCTGGAGAATTTGTGTGGAGGCCTGGCGTTTTAACTGAGGTATGTCTGTAATTTCTGAACTATCCACTACAACCTATAGAGTCCGAATTTGGCGCAACGGAGCGCAAGCTGGCTGTCACAGGACATTGTTAGAACTGTAACTGTCCCTCGGTTTCTATGAGTAAACGGTGACGTTCACTGACACGCTTGGTTTGTATGAAAAGTATTGGCAGTTCTCACAGATTACCAGAAAAATCACTCAATTCAATACCTACTGCTATAATAGCCTACACCTTCGAGTCGCTAGACGCTGTGAACGAAAATGTGCCTAACTTCACAAGAGTAAAGTAAGTTTGGCTTTATAGCTGCGCGCCGCCGCGTGGTTATTTTGAATTGCCAGGGCTGCCTCTTACGATAGATGTCAGTAGGTATTTGTAGTACATTTTATGAAATAAAATAAAATGCTTTTTTTTTTTGCATGTTTAATAAAATTATTTAAAATACGAATGAAATACGAAATGGAGGAAACAGAAATCACGATTAATTGATTTGTTCGTTCATTTACACAATTAGCGTAATAGGTAACTCTACGCGCCTCGCGGCTGTCGCCAACCCACTGAGAAATGGTTCGCGTGCGAACCGGCGGCCGGTCGGTAGTTAGCGCGCGTAAGTACATGGAGTGATTTATCTGGTAATCTGTGGTTCTGTCTGTAACAGCGGCCCCCGAGGCGTCTCCGTGCTCTGTGGACTGTCCAGTCATTGTGCCCCTGTCAGTTCATTTGTGCCCCTTTCTGTTAAAGGGGTAAGGTGTATGCTTTAAGCCTTGAGCTGATTGCCATCAATTAGCTTGCCTCTTAGAGACCCAAGAGACTTAAACATTACAGGTGATTTTTGAGAGTATGTCTGGGTTTCAATAAATAAACAATTTGGGTCATGGCATGTATGGTTTTATATTGTTATGACATAGTAATAGAAACATAATATTTCGGTTATTCACTATATAAATTTCTCAAATAATTTGTTTAAACAGATGTCAGTTTGCTTATCTTTTGCAAGTGCAAATACTCGTATATTGTATATTTGCATTTACAATGAGCTCAAAAGGTTTTAATGTGGCATTGAAAAAATACTAAGTAAGTAATGTAGACGTAACTTGTTTCCTGCATGGAGTCTACAACTGAATTAGATTTGAAAGTGTGATTGAGAATAATAACAACTTATTATTCTTGCCTCTAAAAATTTAAGATAGGTTGATGTCTATTCTATGCCATTCTACTTTTTTCTCACCTAACAAGATTTTCATCTAATAAAATGACTTTAAGGCTGTACAAAATGGACACTGGCTGCTATTAGAGGACATAGACTGCGCAGCGCTAGATGTGGCTTCGACCCTCAGTTCTCTGCTAGAAAGAAACTCACTATGCGTACCTGGCTATCGAGATTCTTTGCCAGTCACACCTGGATTCCAACTCTTCGTCACACAGCGGTAAGAGACGTTACCATATTGAAACTTTTTCGTCATAGAAATAAAGATGATTTGCATTTGATAATATAGATCCTATGAATTTTGGTTTTAGAACTTTGACGACAAATTACGGGTTTCAAAAGAAAATGTCCAGCAGCAGTACATTGCTTCAGAAGCATTTAACACAAATAAATGTTGAACCTCTATCGAGGTCTGAACTCGCAGAGATCATACAAACTCTCTATCCGGCCCTTTCAACTATCTGCTCTAGAATGATTGAAGTATTCATGATGTTCTCAGTAGGCAGTCATGACACATCCCTACAAGCTACTGAAACAGTAGATAGCGATAAAGAAAAGAATCTAATTCTCATACGAGGATCTAGACTAATTTCAACCAGAGATTTGTTGAAATGGTGCTCTCGATCATTAGTTGGCTTTGACGTTACAAGTCCTGAATCCGCACTAAAAATCCTACAGGACGCTTTGGATATATTCACTTGTTCAGTCTCCTCCCCTGAACACAGATTAGAACTGGCCAAAAAAGTAGGTTTATGCCTTGGTATAGTAGAAGCTAAATCGGAATTCTATTGCAAACATTATAAACCAAATGTATCTCTAAATGCCACCTTCCTAGAAGTTGGCAGGTCTAAGGTTCCGAGGGTAGAAAAGAGTTTGGAAACGATAGATTTTGATAACAAACAGGCAGTGTTTTCGTTTACGAAACAGTCTGCCTGTTTACTTGAGAGGATTGCTTGCTGCGTCACGTCCAATGAGCCTGTGCTACTCGTTGGTGAAACTGGTACTGGCAAAACATCGTCAGTGCAGTACATAGCAAGGCAGACGGGTCACAAACTGGTCGTCATTAACATGAACCAGCAATCAGACTCGGCTGATCTACTCGGTGGGTACAAACCCGTCGACCTAAAATACGTAATCCGACCCATAAGACTTCAGTTTGAGGAACTCTTCCGGCAATTCTATAACACAGAAAAAAATCAGAAGTTCTTGGGCCACATCGAGACTTGTTATGATACGGAAAATTGGACTGCTTTGCTAGCGTTGATGAAGCAAAGTCATAAAGCAGCTATCACTAGGCTGACTGCAGAAAAGTCTACCATTAAACTGAAGAAATGGGTAGCGTTTGGGTTTAAACTTGCGAAGTTGGAACAGCAAGTTAAGGCAGCTTCGAAGTTGACCTTCGCGTTTATTGAGGGGTCTCTAGTCAAAGCGATGCAGGAAGGCCATTGGGTGTTGCTAGACGAAATAAATTTGGCGTCCGCTGAAATATTGGAATGCCTAGCTGGGTTGCTAGAGGACAAAAATGAGACTATAGACTTACTGGAAAAAGGCGATAAAGTCCCTATAAAAAGACATCCAGATTTCACACTATTCGCTTGCATGAATCCAGCTACAGATGTGGGTAAAAAAGACCTGCCTGCAGGTCTTAGGAACCGTTTCACAGAGTTCTTCATCGATGAGTTGACCGAACGGAATGATTTGATATTGCTTATTGGTGACTATTTGTACCACATGAATCTTGGTGGTGCCGTTTTGGAGGCCATCTATAGTTTCTATGCCAATATTAAGAAAGAAGCTAAACTGAATCTGGTGGATGGATCAGGTAATACAAGAAATTCTGAATGAGACCTTTAAATTAAATATAATATTTATCATATTTTTATCTAATGTTTTTGTATTATTTTAGGGAACACACCTCATTATTCTCTGAGAACGCTATGCAGAGCTTTAACAGCTGCTGCCAAAGCTAGATGTGGAACAGTATCAAGATCTTTGTACGAAGCATTTTGCTTATCCTTCCTTACTCAGTTAGATAGTTCATCGCATCCAAAAGTAGAAGCTATGATTGCCAAGTAAGTATACATTTTAATAAGCTAATATTAGTATATTAAATTACTTAGTTGCTAATACTTTTCCATCTATTTCTTAGGGCAGTCATCGGCAAGAAAAACCTCAAATCGGTGACAAACCAACTCATTCCTGAGCCTCAAGTTTTAGGCCAAACATACTTACTCTTCGAAGGCCACTGGATCCCTCAAGGCAAATTAGAAATAGCAATCCCGGAAGGCTACATCCTAACTGCTACAGTCAAAAAGAATCTTCGTGACATCGCACGAATTATATCCCTCGGTCGATTACCGATATTGTTACAAGGAGACACGTCTGTAGGCAAAACATCCCTTATAACATACATAGCTAAAGCTTCTGGAAATTATTGTGTCAGGATAAATAATCACGAACACACAGACCTCCAAGAATACATAGGGTCTTACGCAACTGACTCAAATGGCAAACTAGTGTTCAAAGAAGGTGTCCTAGTCGAAGCCATGAGAAAAGGGTACTGGATCATACTCGATGAGCTTAATTTAGCTCCGAGTGATGTATTAGAAGCTCTGAATCGTGTGTTAGACGACAACCGAGAATTGTTCATACCAGAAACTCAACAAGTTGTCAAAGCGGATCCTAATTTCATGTTATTCGCTACTCAAAACCCGCCAGGATTGTATGGCGGCCGGAAAATGCTGTCCAGAGCATTTAGAAACAGATTCGTCGAGTTACACTTTGATGAGATACCAAAGAAAGAACTGGAAACTATTTTGCACCAAAGATGTCATGTTCCGCCAGCCTACTCCAAGAAAATGATAGCGGTCATGGCTGATCTACAAATACGGCGGCGTGGTTCCGCAGCCGTTCAGGGCAAAGACGGATTTATCACCCTACGAGACTTGTTCAGATGGGGTCAGAGATATAAATGCACTTCAAAAGATTCTTTGACTGATGATAAGTTTTACGATTGGGATCAGCATATAGCTGATGAGGGATACCTAATCTTAGCTGGAAAAGTACGACAAACTGACGAGAGATCTATAATCGAAGAGGTTATAGAAAAACATATAAAAAGGAAGGTCAATCCTGACAACCTCTTTAGTCTTCATGCGGCTACGTCTCCTGTTACCAAGTCTGTATTAGAGACAATATTGAACAACCAACTTGAAGAGTTCAATCACGTTGTGTGGACATATAACATGAGAAGACTCGCAGTGTTGATAGCCAAGTCTTTCGCTTTTGATGAACCAGTCTTATTGGTTGGAGAAACTGGTTGCGGAAAGACAACCATCTGTCAAGTACTGGCCGCCTTAAAGAAACGTCAGCTACTGTCAGTCAACTGTCATATGCATACAGAAAGTTCAGATTTCCTAGGAGGTCTTCGCCCTGTGCGTCAATACAAAAACGATGGAAGACTCTTTGAATGGGTCGATGGACCTTTGATAAAAGCTATGGAGACAGGAAACATGTTCCTGGCTGATGAAATATCTCTGGCTGACGACAGTGTTTTGGAACGAATGAACTCTTTACTCGAACCTGAAAGACAGTTAGTGTTAGCCGAAAGAGGAAGCGACGATAATTCTGATGTTGTTGTCATTACAGCAAATGAGAACTTCCACTTTATCGGAACCATGAACCCTGGTGGAGATTTCGGCAAGAAAGAACTTTCGCCCGCTCTGCGTAATAGATTTACAGAAATATGGTGTGACAGTGTCACATCTAAAGAAGACTTACTGAAAGTACTAGAAAAAAGTGTCAACAAAGGAGTGTCGCTAGGCAACCAAGAGGATGGTAGTTCGGGAATTGGTACGTCCATATTAACATTCACTGATTGGTTGAAAAATTCAGAAGTGACGAACAAATTCCCGTTCAGTATACGTGATCTGTTGTCGTGGGTCCATTTCATAAATATCACAGTTGCAAAAGGTCTTTTGGACACCCCTGAAGCATACGTGCACGGTGCTTGTATGACGTTCTTAGATTGTTTTGGTACAGCACTTACAGGCCATATAGATACCGAGACATTGGTTCTATTACGAAAAAATTCCATTAACTTCTTGTTGGATCAGATAAAGTCAATTGGCGGTGAATATGTGGAAAGTTTACAGGAAATGTTGAGCGATAAAAAGACTCAATTCGTGGCCGAAAGTGGTTCCGAAAAGTTTGGTATAAAACCTTTTTATATCGAAGTTGGACAGAAAAATGGCAACACTGCGGCAGAAGAGCAAAAGTTCACGTTCACAGCCCCAACAACCGGTGCTAACACTTTGAGACTGTTGCGAGGTTTGCAGCTGAATAAAGCCATCCTTTTAGAAGGAAACCCAGGAGTCGGTAAGACGAGCTTAGTAACTGCACTCGCTAAATCATCTGGTCATAAAGTGGTGCGGATCAATTTGAGCGACCAAACGGTAAGTCTTCCAATTTTTTTTTTGCTGGCCTGTCCTTTGCCACTCCTGAGCAAAGACCTCCCTCCACTCCTTCCATCTTTCACGACTGCGCATCCTCCTTCCAATTTGACGGAACCTATCCAGATCGTTCCGCCAGTCTTCCTATACTATGAAAAAAAGAAAGTTTATAACGTAAAAAAGTTAATAATAGTTATTAGTTAGTTGATTAAAGTTTGAGCATTTTCGGCTGTCGGATTCTAATTTGTACTTTTTTTACAGGATATAACAGACTTATTCGGAACTGACCTACCAACGGAAGATGGGTCTTTCACATTCAAAGAAGGCGCGTTTTTGAGCGCTCTTCAAAATGGCGACTGGATTCTATTAGACGAATTGAATTTGGCACCTCAGCCCGTCCTCGAAGGTCTTAACGCATGTTTGGATCACAGGGGAGAAGTATTTATTCCTGAATTGGGGAGAAGTTTTAAGGTTAAAGAGCAGACTAGATTATTTGCCTGTCAGAATCCTTTAAAACAAGGGGGTGCCCGAAGAGGACTGCCAATATCTTTCCTGAACAGATTTACTCAGGTTTACATCGACACACTTACCAAAGAAGACTTGATATATATTGTCGAGGCCCAGTTCTCATCCGTACCTAAAGAAATTTTACACAAGATAGTCGAATTCAACTGCAAAGTTGCCCATGAAGTAACAGAAATACAATCATGGGGTCACAAAGGTTCTCCGTGGGAAATGAATCTCAGAGACATTCAGAGATGGTGCGAGGCTCTCATCTTAGACCAGAATGAAGAAGATAATCCACTTTCCCCAGGAAAATACGTTGATATGCTTTACGTGAACCGTATGAGGACCGAAGAAGATAAACAGAAAATGATCGAAACGTACGATAAAATATTCCTTCCTGATTATCCAAGAAGTGATAGTAGTCCCCAGTTTCACATGACTCACACCCAAGTTATAATAGGAGACGTTCAATTAGGCCGTAATGAACAAAAAGAATACAAAAATAGAAGAGCTGCTGAAACGAATTTGCTTGTACTGAGAAATCAACTTCCAACTTTGAAAGCGGTGGCCCAAAGTATCAAGATGAATTGGTTGACGATATTAGTTGGTCCTTCAGCTACTGGCAAGAGTAGTGTAGTGCAAGTACTTGCCGACTTGATCGGCAATGAACTGCAAGTCATACCTGTGACGTCAGCTATGGACGTCTCCGATTTACTCGGTGGTTTCGAACAAGTTGATTTTAACAGAAATCTTGAGAGTTTGTATGATAAAATCGAGACTTTAACCATACAAACTGTTAGGAACATGTGGCTTTTCACAAGACCCTTCGAATGGAAGGAGAACCTGCTACTAAGTGAGCTTTACGAGTACAAATCTATGCAGAAAGCGTCAAGCACTGACATATCAAATGGTAACATGGATAAGTTCAAACAAAAAATTGAGTTCCTAAATATTCATTGCGAAAAATTGATTAAAAACAACGAGTATCAACCAGCTATCTTGCCAAAAGTACAAGAAGTTGTAAAACTATTAAACAAGTTGCAGAACAAAGTGTCACAAGTATCTTCCGTCAACGCCGGAGGCAAATTTGAATTTGTGGACTCTTTGCTTGTGAAAACTATGATTGAAGGGTCGTGGTTACTCCTAGACAACGTCAACCTCACCTCCGCAGCCGTACTTGACAGACTGAATGGTTTGTTGGAACCGAACGGCGTTTTAAGCATTCCTGAAAGGGGTGACGTCAGTGAAATAAAACCTCATCCGAACTTTAGAGTGTTCTTCACTATGGACCCAAAATATGGAGAGATTTCAAGGGCTATGAGGAATAGAGGAGTTGAGATATCTTTACTAAGACCAGATGATTGGCAGATCTCGTATGTGTCAGAAACGGAGAATTTGCATGATTTGACGGCCTTACTGTCGTCCTGTGGCTTGCCCAGCAAATATCATGACTTGTGTATCAAATGTCATGAGTTGATGCAGTCCTTTGTTGAAGGTATGTATTTACATTGATTTGGTACTTAATATTCACACACTAAACAAAAATATAAGAATACTAACCGAACCGACAGACGTTGTTTTATCCCATAGAAAAAAAGCACTTTCAGTTTTTTCCCTATTTTATGGACAACTCTTCCAATTTTTCTTGTCCTATAAACCTTATTAGAACCACCATATTAGTAACAAAATAAAAACGGTCCAGCCGTTCTCAAGTGATGCGCTTACCAACGAACAGCATTACATGTTTGTTTATATAGATTTGCATTTCTTTTGATACAAAAACAGGTCTGAATCAAATGACACGGTGAACTTAAACATTGTTTCTTTTCCAGGACTCGATCGTCCAACAATTTCACATCTACTGCAAGCGGCTCACTTGACCTGGCAGCAGCTACTCCGCGGTATCTCCACCACCACTGCTTTCGTCAGCAGCTTCTCTGACGTATACATAAAGCCGAGATGTGGCGCAGACTTCGCTTCAAGTGTAAATTCGTCACTCGCTGAAATGAAGAACTCCATGTTAAAGGCTCTTGATGAGTTAATAGAAGACGAGGAACTAGATGAAAAGGCCCCGCTTCCCGCATCTACGAATCACACGCCCACAGTAAAAGGTTTGTGCTCTAATTCCACAATGGAAATCGCCAAGCAACTCGCGTATACAGCCGTACAAGAAACTAAAGATGGTACGATAGAATCATACCTACACGTTATCTTTAGTTTGTTCACCGTTTACCAAAGATCTCATCCAACCGTGTTAACAACCGTTTACTCTATTATACAAAACATTATGAAGAAGCAATGCCGAGCTGTCAACATACAGTATGCTGATATTCTCAATGACACTGCTTACGAAGCCTACAAGCATCACAGCGGCGATATGCAGTCATACAAAAAGTACTATCCAGAATTATACAAATTAGAAGAAAGACAAGTACGTTTGGGCAACAAAGAGGGACTCATAATGTTCAATAACCTAATGAAGTACTATTTGACCAACCTCGCCCCTGAAACTACGTTTACAGTATCAAATTATTCAAGAGCTGTCTTGTCGGGCAAGCTGACAGATGATTTTGCCGAATATCCGATACTGAAACATTGTCTAAGATATCTGGCCGTTATTGAAGAATTTATTCAAAAGAGTATTGAACGATCTGCAAACAATTTAGATACTGAAACAGCCTGTAATATGTTCCAACTTCTGAGCTGGCGGGACAGATTCTTGAAGCTGGCAAACGAACCAATATTCGTTGCTAATGAAGCCAGTAGGCGCAGAATTTTAAGGGAAGACATCGTTCCTCTTCTATACACACACAGTAAATGGTTACAGAAGCATTTGATGATACCAATCATGAGACTTACTAGGGACAGCGACACTATGATAAATAATTTCAATAAAGCCGCGGAAAATATAGTGATGCCAGCTGATAACGATAACTCAACAGTTACTAAGCTAAGCAAAAAGATCCGTAAGATGTATGGCCAACCGAAGCTATTAGTCAACAAAGAAGAATACGAGAAATGTAGCGAGAAGTCCAAAGTTTACAACAAAATGACTTTGGACCTGAACAAACCTATATCTAAGCAACTCAACAGACTATCTGTAGACAACTATGCTGTTACTGACATGCAATTAGCATTGGATGTGCCAAATAACAATAAATTGGAACTGGTACAACAAAATATCATCAAGTTGGTTGACAGTCAAGTCGTTGAAAAACCAGGACCTGACGTCAAACTTCTTCCAATAATCTCTTATGTATTACAGAGAATATTGACAATCTTACAGAGAGATTTATTTGATGTAGTGTCTCAGTTATCAAGGAACGAAGACAAAGTTATTGTTAGGTTCGAATCTTCAGAAGTGTTGGCCAGTCTGGTACACTTGGGTAAAGTGACCAAAGGGTTTCCTCCAGCATTATTGAATCTCTTAGAAGTAATACTCATACTGCAAGACAATAATGACATGATTAGTGAAAGGTAAGATTTTATTTTTTTATTTATTAAACCAGTATCTCACACATTGCCAAAAAAGTACAGCAAGTTTTTATTTTTCCAGAATATCGTCTCTTCCTGTCAAATTCTGGGATGAATTTTATAAAGCGGTGGTATATTCACCAGCCTTTTATCCTTCGCCATTTTTGAATCCACATAATAGTGAAAGCTCGGAAGACATAGTTGAAGAAATACCAATTAACAGCAAGAGATTGTCTAAGAATGTGCCCTTGCTGCCTTATTATCTGCAGAAGTTTACCGTGTCGGCTAACAATCCAGGTATTTTCTAGTTGATATCTGATAGTTAATTGATTCAGGCTTGACCTTGCAGAAATCCATTATAAAATACTAGATATATTTAGTAACCTAAAAGTAAGGTTGTCGGGCGTTATGGCTCACTCTGCGTCCGGCGCTTGTCGCGGCAACATGTCGTGTTCGGGTTCGCGACAAGTCAATCGTCATCCTGAGGATGCCTCGTTGGGAGGTGAAACACGTGTCGATTTCTTACAGGCTTTTTTATGACTCTTTAGGAATAGTAAAACGGAATAGGTTACTAAATATATATACGTCTATTGTATATTAGTAATCATTTACTTTAGTCGACAATGTTGGAGTTTTAAGTCTGCCTGTCACTGCTTAACATAGAAAAGCGAAATTATGACGAATGGTGATTGATGCATACTAATTATTTATATTTCAGAGTCGTGTCATTTACTAGCCTATGAAGGTGTTTCAATAGAAGGCAGAACTGATTATTCTGTGCAGCTAGGAACAATCTTGAATATTTTGTGGAAGAATATTGCTACATTGGATTGTTCAGTTTCGTTGAAGATGTAAGTATTATTTTTAAATAGCAACTTAGATTTAAAGTCTCATAGTATACTTCGTGGCTTCCGAACGTAAAGCCCTATAATAGTTTAGAATTTCTGGTTGGTTGAATTATTTACCGACTTGAAAATCGAACCTGGGGCCCGCTCAATTAACCATTTGGGTTTGACACTGTGACTGCTGAATGTTGATGCTATCTTCGTAATGAAAACTTAACTGATTTATTTTATTTCAGAATATCAGATGCCAAATTTGAAATGAAGAAATACGAGCAGCTAGTACACTATTTACACTCCGCTCTTGAACTTAAAAACGACAAAACGTTTGACGATATTTGCACACGCACGATCGAAATGTTCCGCATCTGTTACAAAGGCACTTCGTTCGACGACATACTAGGCGAAGCGAATGATGCTTATCAAAGACTCCGCAATTCACTAGAAACTAAAACAGATGATATGAAAACAAAGATTTTTACCGCACAGCTATCATTACAAACAAGTGTTTTAATCACTAAAGTACTGTCTGAAATTAATCCCATGGACCATGTCGCGAAATATCGTCTGAAAGTTCAGTACATCGAAGAAGATGTGAAGATGTTTGATGCACTACTCGGCGTTTACTACTTCCATGGTCTTGTGTATGGAAATATTCCCCATTACGGCGCTATTGAGAAGCCTTCACAAGTAGCATTTAGTAAGATGGATAAGGACTGTGGTTTGATGAAGGTACATCCCTATTGTAGTGTGCTTATGGGGCTGAGACAAAGTACTGCTGAAAGAGTTAGCAAATACAAGCTGGGAAATACTTTTAGACCTGAAGAACCGAGTTATAACAGTTTTGCTAATGTAAGTATAACATAATGAAGTTTTATGCCGAACAAATTATTTACATAATATTTTTGCATTCGTTAGTTAATCTTTAGGTGATAAAAATAACTTAAATTCCTTATTTTTTCTTTGCAGGACTGCAAACACTTTACAAAATCAGTACTGTCAGCAAAAACAATCCACGACATTACAACCAACTTAATAACAGCTTGTAAGAATTTGCACAAAAACCTGCTTACCAACACCACGAACAAAACAGCCATCCTAACCGGACATACTGTGGTTAAAGAAACATCGTCCTGGCTGTATTCAGTCAACGCCTTTTACAAAAAAATAGAGGTATATTCCGACGCATTACCCGACTTAGCAAAACCTCTTCAGAGTTCTATATCCCAACTCGTTTATAGCGTTACCTCCTTGAATGATTTGACCAAAGAGATCATAGTCAAGATAGAGCAAGGCCCGGTCCTAAAGGAGGTTGTAACCGATTTGATGGTGTTCCCCAATGGTATACCTAATAGGAAGAGCAAAGAGGAATATTTGAATAGATTTGTTTCGACAAAGTTTGTGCAGTTGTTGAATAGAAATGTGGTGTCTGGAAATGACGAGATGTTTGCTGCTGAGTTGGAGGGTGTTCAGTGAGTATTTTTTTTATCGTACTGTTTTTATAAGCTCATATAGTACTACTTTTTTGGATTGACTGGTTTTTCTACCAGAAATTAAGTAGTATTCTTGTTGTCATGGTTTTTAATCCTTCGGCGTGAGTTATACGCAAATTGCTTAGGCCATGGTTTTTTAAATCAAGATACCAAGGTGATACCGGTGCCGACTACGTAAGGTGTACCCTGTGTATGTTCTTAAGAGCCTATACTACCTCAAATGGCTAAGCATGATCCTCCGTTTTGCCGAAAATACTGTAGCATTAATTTTGAAATAGATATATGGTAAAGTTTAATGTTAAGTACTATGTTTACCGAAAACACGATTCCATAAAATTTTCTCTATAGAAAAAAAATCCAAAGTTACCTCCAAACCGAACAATAAACCGCTCGTATTAAAAAATACTTTAAATTTGGTCATGAAACTTTGCATGATAACTGGGGCCCAAGTCTGCTATTTTTATAAATTTGTCATACCAACACGATCCCATTGTCATTTTGCTAAAAGTTCGTAATCTGCTAAATTCATTATGGTCGATCATTGGTTGATCATTGTATTTCAAAAACACGATACTCGTAACGAATTAAAAGAAATGACTGCACAATGACGTTCTCATGGTAAATCACTGATCAAAGGAACTGTCAAAATTTTAGCAGATTACCGCCTAAGTCAGTCATTCATTTTTCATTATGTACGAGATTACCAATAAATGCCATTTCTTTCAATGGCAATGGAGTGTCAGTGGCTGATCATTGGAAAGTCATAATGACGCCAATATGTTAGTAGATAACCAAACTTGTCAAAATCAACAATTATGAAATCAATGATAGACCATTCTGACACTATTGTAATAGCAGACTTGAGGCCCTGAACTAACTATAAGGCAGCGACTTTGTTTTTTATTTTCTTTAAATTACCATTATTTTAGCCGTAAAAACAATTACCTAAACTTTTGCTGCCTTGGAGCGGCCAGCACCCCACTCTGTCTCGCTCTCACTCAGTCCGCGAGCAGTATGGTGCGAGCGAGATAATAAGTGAATTTGAGATGTGGTTGTGTGGGCTCTTAACTAACATCAATATCCACGAGCGCTTTTATATTGCCTTTATTATAAAGTACTTTCTTTACTTATTCGCGAGTTCCGATCCCGGCTAACTATTAAGTTCACCAAGTTTACAAAATATTGTAAAAACATTTTTTTTAAACCGGCCATGTGCGAGTCGGACTTGCGCACGAACGGTTCCGTACCATTATCTATAAAAACGGCAAAAAAATCATGTCTGTTGTATGGGAGCTCCCCTTAAATATTTATTTTATTCGGTTTTTAGTATTTTTTATTATAGCGGCAACAGAAATACATCATCTGTGAAAATTTCTTTCATCAACTGTCTAACTATCACGGTTCATGAGATACAGCCTGTTGACAGACAGACAGACAGACTGACAGCAGAGTCTTAGTAATAGGGTCCCGTTTCATTCTTTGGGTACGGAACTCTAAAAAGTAACTATGGAGTTTCTTGCCCATTCTACATACGAAAATACCTTTTGGAAGGGGCAACGAGAATCAATTAAATTTTCTTTCGTTCAAAAGTATCTTTTAATTGAAATAAATAATTTTTACTAGTTATAGGCATGACTATAAAATAAATTGCATTTTTTCCAGGGTTCTAAAAATGAATCTATCAGAGCTGCGCATGTACAGCACAGCGTTGGATAAACTGGACAAGTGTACGATGAACTCCGTGCTGGCGACGCTGAACTCTCTCGTGAAGGCGTGGGAGCAACAGCAGAGAGATATCGAGAAGAAGAAACAGGATGATGAGGCGTTATATGTTACTAAGTAAGTAAAGTTTATTTTCTAAACTAAAGAATGTTTTTTGTTTTTTTTCTGTGTATGAATGTCCTTAACCCACTAAAATGTACGTTTACGTGAAATTCTTATCGAACTTTAGACTTCGTTAGTCGTCCCCTTGCGTAGAGGGTTTTCAGACCCTCAGTTTGAAAAAGCCTGATCAGTAAATCTACTAACAAATCTCATGTGAGTTAAAGTTGACAACAAATCAAATTGAATGGTCGTTCAAAAACTGTATGCGAGCCTTTATCGGGTTCTTAACATGTAAAGGTAATTGTTGTTTCCTCGTTCCTTCAGATCTAAATGTGAAGATGAAGATGAAGACGCCATAGCACGCGAAGAAATGCAAGAAATGTTCCCATCTTACTCCGACCAAGACTTCGCTGAGTTCAAACCACCAACACTAGAACAAGTTCCAGTTAAAACACAGAACAACTCTGAAAAGCCTAAACTTATACACCTAATATCTCCTGAAGACGTTTCTCTAGTCTACAAATGGCATTCAAACATAGTTCGAAATATGACGTCAGCGGAATGGCTACCCGCCCGAAAGAAGTTGGTCGGCAATGACGTGACTAGTGCGTTCTTGCAGAGGTATCCCACATTTAGTCGGGTTATAAACAATGCTTGGGAGGCTTTGGACGCGGAGTTTGAAGGAAGTATTTCACCGAGTTTGATGGTCCTTATTTCGCAGATTAAGGCTAAAGTTGATGGACAAGGTGATTTGTTGTTCTTTTTACTACTAGAAATTTAAAAGATGTTATTTTATCAGATGGCCGTTAATATGGCACATCTAGTTATCGATGTAGCATAAGATGAGAGGGCTCAAAGAGAGGAGGTCTGTGGCCTAGTAGTTGGGACATCATAGGCTGCTTAATAGTAGGTATACTTACACCATGCAGCCTATATTGATATGCTCATTCGTTTTTATTTTAGAGTCTTCAAGCAAAGTGGACTTCTACAGATCCTCTTGGGTCGCGGAAACGAAACAGTGCGTACCCTTACTTCATAGAGTAAAGGAGAACACTAACGAATTACTTGACCAATGGCCAGACTTCCCTACTTTGAAAGAGGTAAGCAACTCATTACCACTTTTACATTAATTATTTTCGACCGAAAACCGAAACTGTAGTTGCTAAATATTTTCGTGTGTAATACATAAACAATGAAATTTTATCGACCACCGACGATTTTATCATATCGAGCTAATCTAAACTGCTGATTTCGATGCGGTTTTCACGATTATTTAGAGACTTTATGACGGAAGGTATAATAAATTAATATTTAACTTAGATGCAGCACAGAAATGTTGATGTTTTGACAGCCACATAAGTAGATCGCACCCGTGCTAAGCAGTACTATTGTATTAAGCGCAGGCCACACTGGGATTACAATATTTTATTTCCTACTAATAATTACTTATACTACTTAAGCGCAGGCCACACTGGGAACGAAGCTAAGTTCGTTTAGCTTCGCTCATGTAGCTGCCGCGGCTTTTCATACTTCGGATCATAGTTTGCGGTGCGAAGTAATGCTGGAAATTTGGAAATTGCAAGAAATAAAATTATGCCGCACGGGTCGATTTATCAGGTTAAGCTATACTTGCCGGGGTTGGTCCGTGGTTGGCGTGACCATTACATACTGAGACTACTCCGTGCCTCGGCAAGCACGTTAAGCTGTTGGTCCCGGCTGTCATTCGTGAATCTTTGATAGTCGTTACGGGTCGTCAAACGAAGCCCGAAAGTCGGACAAACGGTCTCACCAAGGGGTATCGTAATTGTATTACCCAATTACTAGGTTGTTGAGGTCAGAGGCCCTAGTGTGAGTTTCTTTTAAACATCTCGACCTTACGCATCGACTGCGTTCGGCGCTCCGATTGGCCCTTCACTGGTGAAGGCCGGCCGGCTGCCAATCGGAGCGCCGAACGCGGTCGATGCGTAATATCGAAATGGTTAAAAGAAACTCACACTATTAGGGCCTCTGATAGGCAGTCGCCTCATGTAAAATACTGGTATTCAGCATCTGATTAGACTGGAAGCCGACCCCAAAGCTGGGAAAAGGCTAGGCAGATTGATAGTAGAAAAAAAAATTAAAGAAGAAAAAAAAAATGTGCTAATTGAAAGTTTGATGACACAAAAAGTCCATAATATATACGAGTATGTCCAAATACCATCAAGTCCGAAGTAACACAATTTCTCCTTTTCAAATTCCAGATAATAGTAATAGTGAACAGAATCCTTAGCTTCCCAGTAACGAGCCCAGTGAGTCGATTCCTCACTGGACTTGAGTTACTTCGGGATAAGATCGAGGAGTGGAACAAGAACGCGCATAAAGGCAACAATATGATCGACGTGTCGCTTGCCGTGGGTCAGCAGATTATCAACTGGAGGAAGCTGGAGATGGCGCACTGGAAGGAGTGTCTTAATAATTTGTATCATAGGTAAGTTGACATGTTTTGTCATACCGTTGTTTTTGGAAACAATGTGCGGTTTGATAAACATATGAGTTTTTTGCATTAGTCAGTCAAATAGTCCAAATTGTTGGACTCAACCCAGCCTAATGCATCAAAAATAAGATTTACTGCTCAGCTCAGCTGTCGCCAACTCATAATCGCATCATCTGCCTAGGCTTTTGCCCTTACGACGACCCGGACTGTCGAAGATCTACAAATGGCAGCCGGGACCAACGGCTTATCGTGCTTTCCGAGGCAAGGAGGGGTCTCAACACCCCCCTTGAGACCTTTCGACTTGTTGGATCGTTAAGTTCCCTTCAAAATGGTTGAGCTAAACGGTGCTGATCCATGCGTGATGTTCGTGAACGGGCGCCGTCAGTAGGGACTGGTCATCTCTTGCCTGCCACGACTTATTTTAATTTTAGAATTGTTTTTATCTTTTTATTACGGACGCTTTTTACGTGCACATCTTTCTACATTGTTATCACATGTATAATTTCAACATGAATGATGTAACCAAAATTGTTTAGTAAAATATTATGATTTAAAAGAGTGTCCGTGGAGTTTCTTGCCCGTTCTTCTCCATTGGAACCTACGCTTTGGAATAGGCAACTAGCTTCATATTTCTGACTGACTGACCCTTTGACAATTCAAAAGTGCCTGTAAATGGTTTAATTGAAATAAATGCTTTGAGTTTGAGTTCTCGATATGTAATTGATGGTCTCCCATCCACTGACCGACCTCAGCAAGCGTAGCTTAACCTTCGATCGACCCGTGTGGCTGTTATTATTTAAGTACGAAACCCTTCCCCCTCTCCCCACCGCCCTCCTAACTGCCGCTGACTATTGAAGGAAAATAGTGCAAATTATTTATGACTACTAGATTTAGACCTTCAAATTATAGATTTAGACATTCAAATTATAGATTTAGACATTCAAATTATTTGTATTGTTGATTGGTTATAAATTTCCTTTTTTCAAATTCATAGCCATTAAATTGACCATCATAAATACTGAATCCATTTTAGTACAGTACAAAAATTTTCATAATGTCCTTCGGCAAACAGTTTCTATCAGTTGCCCTTTGCACTTACAAATCCGAGACTGACGAAGCACGAAGTTTGTCGAAGGACATTAAGAAAATAGTTGTACTGTACTTACTGTACGCAGTTGTATAATAATTATTATCATGCTCACATTTACAGAAAGCAATCGGAAGCCCACAAGTACTGGTTCTACCTATACTCCGTTATGAATTCATACTTGGACACCGCATCGGATCCCGTTCAAGCCGACAGGGTCGTATCTGTGCTCAAAGAGTTCATGGAAAAGTCGAACTTAGCAGAGTATGAAATAAGGTTGGAAATCATATTCGTGTACCATTGTCATTTGGTGCATTTGGAACCTTCTGAAAAGAGAGGTAAGTGTGATTTTTTGGGCTAAATATTTGACTAGATAAATTTCACTGGCGATTTTTCAACGAACTTACTAAAACCGCGATTAAATCTTAATTCTGGGAGTAAAATGTCGCTATTTGTGATGCAATAAATTGCAAAACAGCTGACTTTGTGTGATCCCTTCTACTTTTAAGCCTAAAAAAAGTTGAAAAATATAAAAAAAAAAAACAATTAATAATTGGCGGAGTAATCGCGTAATAAACATACAAAAAAAAAACAACCGATTTGAGAACCTCCTCCTTTTTTAAGTCTGTTGAAAATAAGAGTACAATTTTTATCAACGACTTGTTTGCCTAATAGGTAAGTTTGTACGTAAAACTTATTAAAATTTTATTTGGATTTGCTGGGGAGATGCTCTACAGCAACCCAAATTTAATTGCCTGTACCTTTTAATCTGTTAAGGTACAATTTTTTTTAAGTACGTACTATTTCCGTACATATTGCGTTTGTACAAAAAACATTTTTTTACTCATTATCCCTATTGTTAGGGATGGTGACAAAAAAAATATTTTTTGTCCTTAATGTAGATTATGAAAAAATAACGTACACGTATTTTTTCTTTTTTTATGGTATCTAAAGATTACCGCGATACATTGAGTTATAATGTGCTATGACGTCACTTGTATGTAGATTTTATACATACTTGTGACGTATCAACCCCCACTCCCCAACTTTAATGCGTTGTATCTCAGTATTTTTTTATTAATATGATAAAGCAAAAAATACGTGTCTAATATTTTTTTATTATCTGACTGACGGACTAAATATAATTTCTTTTTTTTGACCCTGGCATCATCCCTATTGGCACATTTATAAATTTATAGCAAAATATATGATGGGGTTGCTGGGGAGCATTACGTGAATATTTAGCAAATTCTAGTGAACAGTTGAAAGCTGGTCGTCATCGGTAGACTTGCGCCTAAATAAAAATACTAAACCATTTCAACATTCCTTTTAGACGAACTCCTCTCAATTCTATGGAACACATACAACTACTACGCGCAGTTCAGCGCACAAGTCGCATCCCACATCAAAGAGAAGCGCGCTCCCATAGAGAAGAAACTGCGCGATTTCGTCAAGATATGCACGTGGGATAGGGACCTTAGTTACTGGAGTGTTAAGGATACTGTGGAAAAGGCGCATAAGGCTCTGCATAAACATACCAAGGAGTTTGAGGTAGGTAGCTTTGTGAAACTTTACTATGTCATTCTTATAAGAGGGTTCTCTACAAGGTTCATTTATTTGGCCCTGGCCAAAATCAAAACGAACGCCGCCATCTTGATTTTTCAATACAGATAGTGCAATCCACGACGACGCGCCCCGCTCCACGATTACTGTACTGTAAGCTGTACTTTAGTACGGAGCGGAGCGGAGTGGGGCGCGTCGTCGTGGATTACACTATCTATACTATTTTCTTGTAATTAGACATATTCTCAATTAATCCAACACGTCTCTTGGCATGTCATTAAACAGCCCAAAGATCCTTTTAACACTTTAGGTGGCTTTACTTGACAAAGAGTACGCCAAAACTTGTGTGTGGTCCCGTCATAAAAGACAACTAAAGCTCAGCGCAAATCAAAGAGAAGCGCAGACCAGAGGTTTTTTTTTTGACATTGAATTATAAACCTTATTGTTAGTGACATAAACCGCACAGAAAAAACTTGTGAGCGCGTTCGAGTACACCCGAAAACTCCCGAGGAGCTCTTTGATGTCTGCTTCGATGTTTGTACAACTTTGCACTGTATAAGACTTAGAATAAAGTGTATTATTTAATGTCATCGTCGGCTAAGCGTAATGATACTGGCCCTCAGCACTGTAGCAATCAAGTTTGTTAAGTTTTATTTGTTTATTTACATTGTAGAACGTCCTAAAAGACAGTGTAACAAGCTGCCTAGTGGACAACTCAACCGAGGTGGTAGGGGATCACGTCGGCCTGTGGGACCGGCCTAAACGTACCACCACCGCTAACGCACCTACCGGCGGCGCCTATATGATTGATGTGCAGAACCATATCGTTCTCGCTAGGAATATTAAGGTATGTACAATTTAATATTGATTTTGTTCATGGAAGTTTGTTGTGGTTTACAAAAATAAACTTTATTGATGTTAACCTTTTCTTTTCGCGAGTGTATGACTACATACACTAGGGTTTCTTGTAGTTGTAAGGGGTTTATTTATAAACGATAAAGTTAATTGACGTTCAAACGTCAAAAATGTATGGTTAAACAGTCGCTAATTATTATTTAACTTTAAGCAACGTTTTTAATTGAACTCCGTAATGATTACTCCGTTAAGAAGTCCGACGATGCTTTGACCGAAGTAAATATTAGAAAATTAATCTGAATTAATGGGAAGTTACTTGTAGTTAGAAAGTGTAACCAACTTGTATTGCCTCACTTTTAGTATTTCTAGTTTTTTTAACTAACATAAAACATAACATAACATCACGCCTGTATTCCCCGAAGGGTTAGGCAGAGGTGTACCTATAGATATAAATCCCAAGTGATAGGGGCGAGCCTATTGCCATCTACCGGGCACAAATCCAGACTCCGGGCTGCTACTGAGAAATTCCATATAGTTTAAACCCAATAACAATTTGCCCGACCCTGGATTTGAACCCCCATGCTCACAATAGTACTTGCGACCACTAGACCAACGAGGCAGTCGATTGCATTATTTGAAATCAAAATGGTAAACAATAAAAAAATGCGTTTTTCTTTGCTTCGAGAACACCCGTGTGTTGGATCATTTAGCTCCCTTCAAAATGGTTGAGCTGAATGGTGCTGATGATCCATGCGTCATGTTCGTGAACGGGCGCCGTCAGTTGGGATTGGTCATCTCTTAGGTGCCATGGCTTATTTAATTTATTTTAAGTTTTTGACTGATTCTTTATTTTTTTTCTTTTTATTACGGACGCTTTGAAAGACGTGCAACGTGCACGTCTTTCTACATTGTTCTCTCATGCATAATTTCAAAATGAATGATGTAACCAATATTTTGTATCAAATTTTTGATTTAAAAGAGTGTCCGTGGAGTTTCTTGCCTGTTCTTCTCCATAGGTACCTACTACGCTTTGGAATGGGCAACTAGCTTCATATTCTTGACTGACCGACCCCTTGACAATTCAAAAGTGCCTGTGAATGGCTTAATTGTAATAAATGCTTTGAGTTTGAGTTTGACTTATCAATAACGATCACGAGGGCCAATTCACGAAGGCTGCGTCTTGCGACGAAAACGGTTCGGCGCGTGGCGCGTCTACAGTCCCTTCACAGTTATTTGACCGCTGATTTTGCAACACAGTAATATTTATTAATGTTGGAAAAATTATTGCAAAAATCATCCTTCATCAATTTCATACGTTTTCTCTGAATCAATAAATGCCGAACGCACATTACAGCCGCAACGGGCTGCACCGCATTTGTTGTATGAAAATGCGTTGCGCTGCGGGCCGTTCCAGCTCTAATGTGCGCTTGGCTTTAAGGTTCATAATAAGTTTCTTTCAGAGGTAAAATAACCTTGAAAGGGCTGTAAAACAATGTTCGCACAGTGCCGCTCTTTCCCAGCCCGCTGCCACACCGATATACTGTTTCTTAGGATAAATTACTTGATTGCTTGCCCTTACTATGAAATTAATGAAACAAAAGTTCAATTCAGAATCCCAGACAATTAACGATGCTTAAGTTTTGAAAAAACAAACTCAATGTCGTACATGACAAAGTTTAAATCCCATTGCCACCAAAATTTACTAAGGACCTTTTTATTACCAACAAATGTTCACTCAACAATTAACTTACTTTACATAAATAACTAATGATGATTAGATTACTTTTTACTCAACTATTTAAGTTGAGTAACGGAAATTTAAATATCAATTGAAATATATGCATGCACTTCGTACAATTCACACTTGCGCTCGCACTTTATTTTCTTGTTCTGTTCCACAATGACACTGTATTATAATTATACTAATTTCCCTTTTCTGTTTTTAATTCGCAGCTAATGCAGGTAGTACTGATTGATTACTAAATTATTACTGTTATAAAACTTTGAGGCTTATGTACACAATACATACCTACACCTTTTTTTTTTTGTAAACTTGTTACTTAGTAGTTAGCAAAGAAAAGACGCCACGTTAGAGTCAAACGCAGTTATTTTTATTAAGCATATATATAACTGAGAAAGATGAAAAAATGTGTGGCCTGTTATTTGGAATCAATAAATAATAAATTCAATCATGTCATCTATCTTGTTACACTGTTCTTACGGCCTAGTAATTTTATCTTTTCCTGATCCATGCATTTCGATGAACGGTACATAATTATACAGCGTAAATAAGAACAGTATTAATACTGTTCCTATTTACTTAAGGAACCTTTGGTTCCAGTGTTTTGTTATTGTGTACAGAAGTAATTAGATTCAATGGTGTTTGTTCAGAAGTTATTACTAAGCGGTTGCGGGGTAGATTCTCTATATACATAACCGTAGATTTGTTTGTTTTCACATAGCTAACACTACAATATACCCAACTTCTTCATACATTAACCCACAATTATTCTTTTCTCCTATAGAAATATCTGGATGAACTGGAACAGCCGTGCAAGAAGATAACAGACGGCACTCTCTTGTCTAAAGTGTCCAGTTTGCTGAACAAAGCTAAGACGTTATGTAAGGATACTATTACAAACACTGGGTACCCGTCGTTAGTGCAAGCGTTGGATGATTTCGTCACTGTTGTCATTGAGACCAGCACGCATTTGGGATCTTTGGAGGTAAGACAACATTTTGTCTACACTACTTTAATAGTCCGTATATTCAAATCACAATTGTAATTCTTCGATAGTTGTATGAAATGGCTAAAACACGGGATTTGACATAGGGTGTCAATTTGCATAAAAAATAATTTCCCTGACTGTACATCGATTGTGACATAATATAACAGAAATAGCCAGTCATTGGGTAAAAGGGTTTGAAAAATGTATAAGAGGTATATTTAGAATTGTAAGTTTATTGTTCGAAATATGGCAATACCATCTTTTTCTGTACATTTTCTGGCGTCTGGCGTAATCGTTCTTTAACTAAAAGGTAATAAAATCAACAATTTTTGTTTATTTAAATCGGTACAATGAATAATATCAAATATTAAATATTAAGGAAGCTGAATGGCTTAACTGTGCCACCTGTAATGTTTGACAACTCAGTCATCCCGTTTAGCTCCGATGTTAAAGATCTTGGTCTGCATGTTGACACATGTCTTGACTGGCGAAAGCAGGTCACGACTGTAAGTAAAAAAGTCACCGGAACGCTGCGGTCACTCTATCGGTTGAAAAACCTTCTTCCATCACACATAAAGGCAATGCTTGTACAGTCCCTAATCTTTCCCATAATAGACTATGGTGATGTGTGTTATTATGACCTGAATGCGGATCTCCTCAATAAACTTGACCGCCTTCTAAATAACTGCATTCGATTCGTTTTCAATCTTCGTAAGTATGACCATGTGTCTGCGCATCGATTGCTTTTAAAATGGTTACCCATACGTCAGCGCAGAGAGTTGAGGGCTCGGTCAATGTTGTATTCCATACTTGACAAACCCACTTCTCCTTCTTACCTGACTTCCCATGTTCAATACCTATGCTCTGCCCATAGCAAAAATCTTCGTTCTACAAACAATCGTCTTCTACGATGTCCTTCTCACCGCTCTGGTTTTATTCACTCTTCTTTCTTTGTCCAGGCGGTATTTCTTTGGAATGCGCTTCCTCTGAACATCAGGATGGCAACCAGTCGGTTATCCTTCAAGTTGAAGGCACGTGAACATATTCGTGAAAAGTTGGCAGAATCTTTGCAGCGCTGATTTGCTGGATTTGTTTTCTCCTCTACCAATCGTTATTTCTCCTGACAAAGTTTATTCGGTTTATATGTATGTATCTATGTATCTATGTAATAATAGGCATTAATTTTCAAATTTGCTAGCACTTATTTTGCACCTGCCATGTTTTGTCTCTGCACCACCCTAAGGTTGACTGGTAGAAAATGCCTCAGGCATTAAGTCCGCCTTTGTACAGTATTTTTTTACCTGTGCATAAAGTTTTAATAAAATAAATAAATATCAAAGATTTTCAAATTCTTAGCATTATTTCTATTCACATTTATCTCCTACAGGTCGACAGCTCCCTACCAAAAGAGAAACAGACATCTCAAGCAAAGAACTTCGTGCAACAAAAGCGCAAAGCCTTAGCGGATCTGTTCAAGTACTTGGCTAAGCTTGGTCTGAACTACCGCACCGGTTTGGTCATACTGAGCGCAACTGACAAGGAACTGTATGACTTTACTATACCGCCCGTTGATTTGGAAGCGGCTGTCAGCTATTTGAAGAGCCGGTTGGTACTTTATTTACTGCGTGGGAATTCGTCCGCTGTAGTAGTATGTTTTAGAAAATCCTAGCTAATATTTTGAATGCGAAAGTGAGTTTGTTTGTTTGTTACACTTTCACACTAAAACGGCTGAACAGATTTGAGTAAATTTTAGCACATGGGTAGACCATGACCTGGATTAGGACATAGGATACTTTTATCCCGATATTCTCACGGGATCGAGACTTATGCGGGTGAATCCGCGGGGTGCAGCTAGTATAATATAATTGTCAAATTACATGACAGATTTCCAATATATTCTTCAAAAACTTTTTAAGTTCCCAAAGATTTAAAATTTAAAGTGATAGTTAATATTCTACTCGTTTGATAAAATCTGGCATAGGTTAACTATCCAAAATACTTTTAGACGTTGCGACGCCTCTCTGTCGCTCCTGTGGTCTGGTTGCGAGAAATACTTCCAGAAGAACATAGCTCGCCATAGAATCCTTACTTTGGCGTTACAAACACCACACCAGGACCTTGGTATGCAGAACATTGAACGATGCAAGGGATTCGCTGCACAATTATTGGTAAGATTATATAATACATAACTATATTATGGTTATCTTATTTTTTATTATCTAGTAACTTTCGGTCTTGATTTAGCCATATTATGCTACCCATAAATAATAAAATAAAGCAACCATGCAGCCCTTCTTCTTTTGTTGCACGTGTCCATGGCAATCTAAATTGTGGCAGCCTATAACCATTCCTAAATAGTTTCTTTTAATGGTCAATAAATTCGATCTCAATCTTTTTTCCAGAAAATAACAAACACCCAAAAGAAATCCATATCAAAATATTCGCGATACCTCTGCGACCTTCGTACTCTCACCGCAAACTTGATGAACGCTCTCGATGTTGATAACACAGACACAAACATATCCACATTAAAGACAAAGATCGAACTACTCACAGAATGCTACGCAAACACTAGCATTGTTCTAGAACAATTCTATGTAGTAATAAGGTCTTGCCCAGAAAAAGGCCTAAACGCAGAAGCCGAACCAGATTTCGATAACGTTCTGTCAGACTCGAAAATCGTTCGTTGTTACAAAAACAGCGACGAATGGCGCGATCTTAGTAAGAGAGTAAACGCTCTTTTAACCCAAGTAAATAAACAAAAGAATGCATTGCACAAAGTGTCCAATAACATGCCCAAAGAAATCGGTCAAGATGATACGAAAGTATATGTGGTATCTCAAGCTCATATTGATATTGCAAATGATTGTAGAACTCATTTGAACAATATGCTCAATGACATTGACAGTTTGCTGCAAGACTACCAATTTAAATTCAAGTTGACCACCTTTGACCATGTACCAAACCATCCACTACTAAAGAGCATAGTCAACCTATCCAATTACTTGAAAGAAACAGTCAATGAACTCATCAAATTAGATGAAAATGTTGACGTGTCCATGGATGGAGTAACAAGTGATAAACTTATAAATGAAACTGAAGATTTAATAGCTACAATGCTACTTATAATTCAGTCTGTATACAAGAAACATTTACCACAAGATAACACAGAAAACGCCGAAGTTATAAACGCTATTGACGAAATCATAAAAAGCGATAAAGAAGAATCCAACGATATTATTGAAGACAAACATTTGAAAGAACATTTACAAGATAAACTGACAAACGATTCCAGACTGCTCCAACTAGAAATTCTGATTAATAAAACGCAAATATTGTTTGGCAACTATGTCGAATATATCGAGAATGGTAATGATGTAAATGAAGTTAAGAGTGTGGTGATGAGAGTGGTGCCAATATTGGAGCAAACGGTGTTGTTTGTCCAATACTTTATAACGCAGAAAGTGTCAGTGCACAGAGTTTCGTGCAAGATGCTGTCTGTGCTGCTCAAGATATTCTCTGATCTGGCTTCTAAGGGGTAAGTGCAGTGTGGATATTGCATCACTATTTGGTCAATCCGAATTTTGAGTCAATCATCGTATCACTAGTTACTTGACAGTTTTGTTTTTCGATTCAACAGGAGAAAAAATGCACATGAGTATTTGTTTAGGTATTCCCAATATCTTTATCAACACCATGCTCAGTTCTGTCTATATGGTATTCAATGTTGTTTCCTCTACAGCTTCTGCAAGCCATCAGACCTTGATATGGAAGAGGGCGAAGGCGAGGGAGGTCCTGGCAAGTTAACGGGAGGAACCGGACTCGGTGAAGGCGAGGGACAGAAAGATGTGTCAGATAGAATTGAGAATCAGGTAAGGAAGATCAATTTTGATTTGAATGAAAATAGATTCCGTCTCGTTATAAAACGAGTTGAAAGTTTACTTTCGCAACTAAACTAAGCGTCTCATACGAATATGAACTTTATTCGTAAAAGATTAATGTTGATATTCGTACGGAACGCTTGCTCGCATTTTCTTATACGAATATGAACATTACTCATACGAATATGATTCATATTTATATAAAACGCTTGGCAAGGTAAATTCAAAGTGCGATCTGTAAATTTAGCCTTATGGTTATCAATATTGTGTGTAAGGTTGTCAATATTGAGTTTTGCCTTCAGTTTTGCAACTATATCCAGTCAGGACTCTTTAAAACTTGAAGTTCTACATAAAATAAACGTATTTTACACTTGGTTGTACGAACTGCTGTAATTATAGTCTATTTCAACAGGATCAACTAGACGATGCGCGTCGTCCTGGTGATGAAAAGAAGGAAGAAGAAAGAGATTGCAAAGAAGAAGAGAAGGGAGTCAACATGACAGATGACTTCGATTCACATTTGCAAGATGTCGAGAAAAAAGGTAATGCTTCAGTTCATATGTGATACCAATGTGTAGTCAATTAATTAAACTGCATTCGATAAGACCTAAATTCAGGGTAATATTTGGTAAAAAGTTTGGGAGATATTAACTGGTAATATTGCAACATTTCACTTACGGGATTTCTAATTTTTAGCGATATGAATGGCTTTTCTTATTAAAGTAACAAAGGTTCATAAAATTGTTATAGAAGGTGAACAATCAGAACAAGAGGACGATGAAGATGACGCTGATAAGCAAATGGGAGATACCGACAATGCTGCTGAAAAGTAAGTATACAAAGACAGTATTAATCTCTCGACAAAAACAGAGCTTGAAAAAGAACAACTTGCTATCTTAAAAAAGCGCTTTTAGAGAAAAACAAACACTTTTTTAAATTTAATGTAAATCTCCTACGCAGACTAGACCAACAAATCTGGGGTTCAGAAGACGAAGAAGAGTTGGACGAAGAACAAGGCCAGAAGAAAGACAAAGAAGAGAAAGGTAAAGGAGAGAGTACAGGGGAGAAAGAAATGGCTGCAAAAGATAAAGAACAGGAACAAGGTGCTGATGATGGAGCTGATGGCAAAGATAAGAAGCAGAAGAAAGATATCAACGAAATGGAGGAGCCGGAGGTTGATGATGATCATGTGAGTGCTTAGTTTGAAAAAAAAAAAAATTTAGAAAAATAAACATTAATAACTGTTTCTTTTACGTTAAATCATGTTTTATGCTACTTCGGGCTGAATTTCACCAGTCATATAACACTAAAGAATAAATGCCGTATTTATTCTTTAGTTAGGTTTGAAGTATTTTCTATACAAAAATGGTCAAACCACCGCATTTAATCCTCAGATTATAGTAACCAGAACGAATTCAAGTTCGGCTCTGCCCCTTCAATGCGCTTACGCATTCAATGTTCATATTATTTTTAATAACATTCTTGATGAACTCGGAATGTCTTGCTAAAGTTGAAGTTGTGTCTAAAGAATAGGTTTTTTTCTCATAGACGGATCCTTACCACGGAAACCAGCAAACTCTCCCCGAGCCTGAAGACTTCGAACTGCCTGATAATATGGATGTGGACGGTGAAGAACCTGGTGATGAAAAGGTAAGTCGTCTTTTCACATTGATGATGGATACACAGTACAGTTACAGTTAGAGCTTGGATTTCCTAACTCGGCGTTTATAAGTTGTGATTTAAAATGATCGTGTATACACCGTGGCAGTTTAATAGTCTTACGAAAGCAGCCCACTTCATAAAAAAAAAGATAAGATATGAACATTTAAATAATTTAGAAAATGAAAATATTATTCATTATTATGTATGACTGAGGAGCTCGTAGCTAAGTAATAACTGCCGCACGGGTCGATCCATCAGGTTAAGCTACGCTTGCCGGGGTTGGTCTGTGGATGGGTGACCATCTTTACATAACGAGACTCCTCCGTGCCTCGGAAAGCACGTTAAGCCGTTGGTCCCGGTTGTCATTCGTGGATCTTTGACCGTCGTTACGGGTCGTCAGAAGCCCGAAAATCTGACAACCAGTCTTACCAAGGGGTATCGTATTACCCAGTTACTGGGTTGTGGAGGTCAGATAGGCAGTCGCTCCATGTAAAATACTGGTATTCAGCTGCATCCGGTTAGACTGGAAGCCGACCCCAATATAGTTGGGAAAAGGCTAGGCAGATTGATTGATTATGTATGACTCATGACGTGGTTTGAAAAACCCTGTTGCAAGCGCGGTCCGATCCTTGCGTTCAAGGGCTACGCGGACTCGAGGAATAATGGAGCGGCGACATCTTTAACAGAGTTCATTCACCCGGGGCGGGGCTTGGTTTACGCCGCACTACTCAAAGGATAGCGTTAGGGTATCTAATTGGATGAAAGTCCACGTGGACTAGGTATGCTAAAAAGGCTTACGATATTTTGTCTCATAAAAAATGGAAATGGAATGATCTACTCGACGACGTGCGCTGGGTAGGTACTCGTATGTTCTACCGTTTGATACGTAAACATTATTAGCAGGATGTTTCATAATTCATGCATTATTTATTTATCTTTGTACCTATTTTCTTAATTAATGGTAACAATTTTTTAATAGCACCTAGATATATTTTATGTCGGGTACGTTGAGTGGACCCTCTTTGTAAGACGACTAAAATGTCACGGTGTATATCATGTATTGACGTTTGTTCAGACATGTATTGTTAACTATATTATTTACATTTTGTATAAGTTTCAGGTAACTTGTTCAAGGTATAAACGATAAACAAGAACAGTAGACAGCGTGTAAAAAATGTACATGTTTTGTATCTTGGTGTAAACGCGTGGCTGCGACATGACGGCAGGCGTCATGAAAGTGACAGCTCAGTTGGCTTCGTTGATCACTGATATTTTCAAGACCACCGCTTTTTGTGTTTACCACCTTTTTAACCGTTAGTGGCTGTAATGCTTATGTTAGAAACCAAGCTTTAGTGGCATGATTCCTTTTTTTCGAACAGTGTTACAGATAGTGCAATCCACGACGACGCGCCCCAATCCGCGATTACTGTACTGTAAGCTTTACTTTAGTACGGAGCGGAGCGGAGTGGGGCGCGTCGTCGTGGATTATACTATCTGTATGCGTTAGTAACGAAACAGCGTAAATAAAAATCATGTCTAAAACAAAATCCACGTTGATCTAACAGGAAGGCGAAACCGAAACAGAGAATCCATTCGACATCGACGTTATGAAAGAGAACATACCAGACGAGCCCGAAAATGAGGGTGATGACAAAGGTGAAGAAGGCAAAGATACCAATAACGGACTCGAAGTGTCCAGTGATGAGGAAGATGCAGACAAGGATGGAGAGGATAAGGAGGGAGGTGATGAGGATAAGGTATGTATTTCAGTTGGGGAAGATTTGACTATAGTCACCGCATTAAGAAACAAGTCGTCGGGCCTTAAATCATTGTTATTAGTCTGTCTCGCTCGAACTTACGGAGCTTATGGAGCAGGTAGCAAACTATCAATAACACTGAAGTCGTTGCACATTCTTATTGCTACTGACATTTATGGCCCGACAACGTTCATAACGCGAATACTATAGTTAATTGATAGAAGTGTATACTGTGTTTGAAGATTATAAAATAGCAACTTCTGTTATAGATGCTATATTTACAAAATTTCAATTGCAATTTCAGTCCACATTAATAACGTACCTAATCTAGATCAAGTCTTGCTGTGATAAAAGTCTATCTTTTAGGAAACAAAATTTCTTTTAATACACTATAACATTATTTAAAAGTGAATTAATTATACCAGCGCGTTCTTAAATCTATAAGCAAAATTACAATTAGTGTCACTATTCTGCAGCAGGACAAAGAAGATGATCCTGATAAACCAGGCCCAGAAGAAACACCACAAGAAGAAGAAGAAAAAGAAGGCGGCCAAGAAATAGACACTGAACAACCAACTCCCGATCAACCAGACGAATCAGAATCCCCCGAAATCCCCGAAAAAGAAGATAAAGAAGAACTACCAAAGAACCCAGAGGATATTGACGAAGAAGATGAAGTAGAACAGAAGAATCAAGAAGCTAACCCTCAAGCGAATCCTTCGAACAATGATCCTACTGCAGAGGATAAGGTGGAGAATGCAGAAATGGAGAGGGGTACGGATGATAATGTGGAAACTAATGCTGAACAACAGAAGGATGAGGAATCTGCTCCTTTTGTAAGTATATTTTGTTTTTAAAGCAATTTGCAAGTTGTGTCCAAGAGCATTGGTGGCCCAGTGATCATTGATGATTGTAGGTCATGGGTTCGAACCCGGGCGTGGGTTCGAATACTTTGTGTAAATAATTTTCACCACTGCTCTCAAAAACGCAAAAGAAAACCGGCATGTCCTAAAACCAAAAATTCGAAGACATGTGACATTGATCAATCCGCGCTGGGCCCGCGTGGCAGATCACTGTCTCTCGAAGACAGGAGGCTCGTGTCCTAGCAGTCGTTGTAGAATTCGCAAGGAATTTTATTGTGTTTTAATATTTGTAAGAAAAATCTGTCTAGAGAACATTTTATTTTTATACACTCTTACTATAGTTTGACCGGGACCGCTAATCCGCACCTGGGTAAGTGCGCGGCGAGACGGGGGGTTGTGCAGGCCACTCATTCGTTAATGCTCTTGGCGCGCGGCGTCCCGCCCGCACATAACCGCAATAATAACTTACTAATATTTCCATACATTAAACAGGAACAAGCCCAAGAGCAAGTCGGCGAAGAGAAACAATCAACAGGTCGTTCAGAATTGGATAAAAGTGATAAAGGACATCGCGGTGAAAAGCAAGCCGCGAGTCGCGCTGACCGGTCGCAGGAACAACGCAAGAAACACGAGAACAAACCGGGCAAGACTGATCAGGAACGTACACTTGGTAAGTACCAAATGTTCAAGTCGACTATACTACGAAGAGATAACGTCAAACTAAACTATATTATTTGAAAATACGAACTCGTCGTTTGTTCCAATATCAAGATTCGGATAAAATTAAATATCAAAATAGTCGTTAAAAATCACGAGTGCACGAATCTTTTGCGACTTTTGTGATATTGACAAAATGTTTAAAACGCTATGATTGACGCGCACTTGTGAATGCAAAAACAAGAGCCACGTTTAGCAGTAATACCCAGGCATACTGATAATTTCACTGCGCCAAAAGTAAAATATGTTTGTTTTCTAGGTGACGTTAACGAGAAGAAACACAAGCAGTCTAAAACTCTGAACGTAGAGCGTGAAGACGAAGCTGAAGATGGCGGCGACAACGATGACGACGCTGAAAAAGAAGCTGATGCCTACCAGCATGTCAAGCAGGCTAAGAAAGATGACTTGCAGGTAACATGGCTTTAAAATATTAGGTCCCCACCCGTGCAATTGGCGTTTTTTTCGGACAAATAGAGAACCTCGTCACTTCTATGATTTAAAATATTCATCAATTGCTTGATATTATATCGAATAATGACCATCATAGACAACTACCAATAGTAAAAAAAACCTTATTACTTATAGTTTTCTAAACATAAAAAATACCTTAAAAATGACTCCTCTTTTTGTTAGCAGAAATGACCACTATTTGTTTTAAAACTTAGCCAAAACTTATTTTTGTCGCTTAATCTAAGTGGCATACGTTATCTTAGTTTTTAAACATTAGTGCATAAAAGTTTTAAAACATTAGTGTTCATGGTTGTTAAATAAATTAAGAAAATGTTAGTATGAAAAATGCTACTTCTTCTAAATTCTCCATACAAAACGCTAATTTCATAGGTGGGGACCTAATACATGTTTACAGGTAGTTTTGCAAGTAAAATCAGTGGATAATGTTTAACTACTTACTGAACTTTTAATAAAAATATATCATGGACAGCTTATTAGAGCGAGCAATGGTAGCCCAGTGGTATCGGAGCAGTGGTGGTAACTAACGAGTTGCAGGTCGTAAATTCGAACCCAGGCAGGCGCATTACTTTGTGTAGATAATTTCATCACCACTGCTCTCAAAACGGTGAAGGAAAACATCGTGAGGAAATGAAAAAAGAAGACATGTCCTGGAACCAACATTTCGAAGACATGTGACATCTACCAACCCGAACTGGGCCCACGTGGTAGATTACAGCCCACTCCCTCTCCAAGGAAGGAGGCCGTGTCCCAGCAGTGAGATTATTATAGGCTGATTATGCGTATTAGAAAGTAAAATAATACTCAATGCACATCTTTTTTTAAACTCGTTAGTTTATTAATGTTAACACGTTAGGACGTGAATATTAATACTTATAAGTTAATAAGTATTAATAGCTAAGCTAGGCTGGCTCTGTTAGCCAGTATCCCCACGCACAACGGACCAAATGAGAGTCTAATGCCCGTTTTCACCTTCACTAAGTGACACTTAAATGAATCCCTAAATAAAATTGCACTGTTGGATTTTCAACGCTAAGCTCAGCGCTGAGAGTTGAAAATCCAACAGTGTACTTTTATTTAGGGATTCATTTAAGTGTCACTTAGTTGTCCGTGAAAACGGGCATAAGTGCGGAAAAGGGAGTCCCATCATCATCATCATAATACTTATAAAATTTCAAAATAAATAAGGAAGAAAAGTACTGTTGTTTATTCATTCATTAAAGAAGTATAAACTTTGGGAGTAAGTCGAAGTTTGTCGTAAATATGCGAAGTTTTATTGACCTGTCTCGTATTTCAAGACAATACCAAACCATGATCTCAAAAATGATCGACTCATAGACAAGTCTGTCTAAACGAGAGGCTTTAATAAATCCCTACAATAACTCAAACCAGTCTTCTAAAATTGCAGGCAGTAGACGCCGCCACAAAAGAACAAGCCGAAGAGCAGCCAACGTTACAGAAAGAAGAAGACGAAGACGCTGAGAAGCTCAAGGAAGATGAAGAAGTACCCATGGATGTTGATGAGGATGAATTACAAGTTAGTTTAATCATTGGTAGAACATTTTTAGAAGAATAGTATGTAATATTGGAATTGTACGATTTGGTACGAGATGTCTTGTTTATATCCTATTTATATCAATCTATTAATTCTGCCTTCTACCGCTCAAGAAGGAGATCTTCTTTATTCTAAGGAATCTATGCATGAGGATCTCCTTTTGATCTTAAAGTTGAAATTATTTCTACCAAATTGACAAACAGGCAACAAGAAAATTCTATCTATCTATCTATTTCTGAATTAGATTGACGTGCTAGCATTCAAGAATGAGGGTTCTCTGAAATGACGCTCACTAGACCTAGCAACACACTGTGTCGCAGCACTGATACGTCAGTGTCACAGTAACTAAGTGTCAAAGCGCCTATTTTTTTTTTTAGTTGTGACGTCGTGATGAGCGAATGAATGAAACGAATGATGAACGTCATCATATATTTTATATTCATTGTCGAAATGGAAGACCTCTTGTCAAAGTGGCGCCAATGGGGGCGTGAATTTTCATCAAAAATTCTCATTGCTATCCCTAATTTATCCGAAAATAAACTAACTTCTCCAAACAGAGGAATTCCGAGTGTACTTTAAACTTCCATGATTATAAATATTACAGGTGGAAAAATCTGAAGAATTAAAACCGGAGAAAATGAAAGAAGGCAAAGAGAAGGAGAATGAGAAGTCTGGCAACAAGAAGGAGGGAGGGGAGGAACCTACAGGGGAGACGGGCATCGAAGTGGAGGGGGAGGCGGTAGTTACTGCGCATGTGCCTAGAGGGGCGGACACTACGTATCATACTCGGTAAGAAAAATGAACTTTTAAACTTGACCATAGTTTAGGAGTTCGGGTAGTGCTCATTTTTGGCGAAATGATTTAGATACTGTATTCTTTCAAACTAAAGTTTTGGAACGTTGGACTAGTGGTCGCAAGCGCTACTGCTGAGCATGAGGTCTTGGGTTCGATTCCCGGGTCTGGCATAGTGTTATTGGGTTTTTCTATCTGTTTATCTATTAATTTCTCAGTAGCAGCCCGGAGTCTGGATTTGTGCCCGGTTGATGGCAATAGGCTCGCCCCCTATTACATGGTACTTAAACATAACTGGCGAAATGTGGGTGTACCTACTACAGGTACACCTCTGCCCAACCTTTCGGGGAAACAAAGCGTGACGTTATGTTATGTTAAAGTTTTTTGTAGTGAAAACTTCTTTAGGCGCGTTTAGCAATGTTTTGGGTGAACAAAAATCATGGAACTCGCGTCATCGTCTCCGAACGCTTTCCATGAGCTATATGTATAATGTGTATACGAGTATAATATGTACTTTTTGGGTGAACAAAAAGCGTGAAACTCGCGTAATCGTCACCGCACGCTGTTTTCACATCTATCGGCAGTCCCCAAAGACTGCCCCGCATGTTTTTTTTTTGTTTATACAATAACAGCTAAACAAATAAAATAAGGATAGTAAGTGTGACTGTCAGCCAATTAAAAGTCTTCAATTATAAAAAACAGAATAGTGAGAAAGAGAAAAAAAAATCTTAAGAAATAAGCAGTACCTTTGTACTCAATACTTATAAATGTCGTATCTGTATCTATTCTATTGTGTGTACATAAATAATAAAATAAATAAAGATTCTGTCAACAAAAGACGAATAAAAAAAACCAACAGACAAACCAACACAACCATCATTAACATTATATCCTGAAAAAAATTATTCAGGTATTATTTGAAATAATTTTCGTAACGAAGAATAATTATTTTTATTGAATATTTTATTAACACAATTAAATTTATTTCACTCTTAAAGTACAGACGCCAGCACGTCAACCTACCCGAAACTGTAAGTTAAAATCAACTTTGAACCTTATACTTTAGTGATAAAGTTGAAAATCTATTAAAGAAATTTGTCAGATTGTGATAGGTTGATGTGCTGGGTGTTTGATGGTTGTACAGCAGCACATAATTAATGATATATACCAACTCCCAAACTAAGTCAAGCTTGGTATTTAAGGAGTTAGTGGGAAAGAGTAATTACAAAAGTAATGCAATTTTTTTTATTGAAGACAGTTATTTTTATTCAATTTTGGGGGAAGTCAGCAGACTTATGATAACTAAATTATGAGACATAAAATATATAAAACCGGTGAAAAAAAATTATGAAAATAACAAAACTTGGTTTTGTGTAAACATGCTCGTTTTATTGTAAACCTTATAGGAACCAATAGGAAATATTACACAGATTATGAAACAGTAACAGTTATCAGTTTTATATGGAGTTCATAGTAAAATACAGATAATGCAATCCACGACGACGCGCCCCACTCCGCTATTAGTGTACTGTAAGCTGTTCTTTAGTACGGAGCGGAGCGGGTCGCGTCGTCGTGGATTGCACTATCTATAGCGAGATATCAGGGTTTAATTAAAAGAGGTTTTTTTTAGGACATTTTTTTGGTTAAGTACCTGGTACTTGTTGAAAGACCTACACTGTCCTCGCATACCTAATAACACTGATATTTGAAAATATTGCAAAAGCCAATTATTTTTAAAAGAGTAACCGTGGAGTTTCTTGCCGGCTCTTCTCCATAGGAAACGACCAATTGGAACCATGCACCTAGCTTCTGACGTTTCATAAGTGCCCATGTTGGTTTATGTGAAATAAAATATTTTGAATTTGTCAAGCTAAGCGTGCAGGAATAAGGTTGTCCGTCTCAACAAAGTAACTGATAAAATCTTAATGTAAAATTTTAATTTTCTATATCTTACACAGGCTCAACGATTCCCAATCCCACTCGGAAGACTTATCAGTAGACCAGTACATGGGTATCCGTCAGTGGTTGAACAGCGGTCCTACACAGAGCCAAGGTGGAATAACTGTCTCCGTGTGGAGGACTCTGTGGAGAGACTCGTCCGCGGCCGCGAGGGCGCTGTGCGAGAGACTCAGGCTCGTGTTGGAACCGACCGGCCGCTCCAGGAGAGCTGGTGAGTTTGAATGAAATTGAGGACCTCTATTTAACCTATGGTCAAGAGGCCCAAGATCCGGCAGGCAGGCCACTCCCTCGCTGCCTGATTTATTTTCTTGAAACAAGGCGCTCTTTATCTTCTACCATGCCAACCCGAATTTTCTTGATACAAACACTATACTCTTCTAGCCTGCCGCCCCGTAACTTCTATATACGTATGAATGGTCAAAAATAACTTTAATATTTTTTTGTATGAATGGTTAAAAGACAAACCTAACAAAACTGGCTGGGGTACAAAAATTTTCGAGCTTCGCTTGCTCGTATACTAAATTCTGTTAATTTTCAAACTTTTATGCATAATCCGCCAAAGAAATTTTTCTATCAGGGGCTAACCACCACCTCTTTTAGCAGTATTATTTTAGTATTACTTGAGCGTGGGAAAGAGATGGAGCTAGACGTCCTGTATAGCGCCACTTCTTTCTCGCACTGAAGTAACATTAAAATAATACTGCTTAAAGAGGTGGTGGTTGGCCCCCTGAACGTAACGTATGGTCAAAAGAAAATTTAATCTATTCGAAGTGCTAATATTTACAATCTCGGTCTCGCATTATTATTGGTACAATAGCGAAGATTTTTCCTTTTTTTAATTACGGGATGGCATTCCTTGTTGGCCCGGTGCGCTAAATCTTAAAATACGCCACTGCTTAAAGCGTCTATAACCCAGGGACAAATGACAAACTTGACGCTAATGGCAAATATATTAGTTAAAAAGTTGTGATACAACTTGTAAAAATACACAGAGATACTAATGGACTTACTCAAATTTCGATGTTGTCCAAGACTTTTCTGCTGATACCTTACTTTGTGAAGAACATTACGGAAAAATTTCTCGTCATCTTTGCACGGTATTTATCCTTTCTCTTGATATTATAACGTAAGCTTGTCAGGTTGGCAGGGCTGCTTGTCGACAGTGCGCTGGACAAAGTTAAGAATTTATTTTTATTATACCCTCATAATTTTTCCTCCATCACAGGTGACTTCAGAACAGGCCGCGCTATCAACATGCGCCGCGTGATCCCGTACATCGCCTCCCACTTCAGAAAGGACCGCATCTGGCTGCGACGCACCAAGCCGGCCAAACGCGAGTACAAGATCGCTATAGCGGTCGATGATTCGAGTTCCATGTCCGATAATAGGAGCAAGGAACTGGCATTTGAGAGTCTGGCGTTAGTGTCGCAGGTATGTGTAATCAAAATTGTAAAGAAGTCTTACAATTTAGAGATTAGAGCAAAATCTAGTGACTAAATTCTGTTGCCTGACGTATAAAATTATTTGCCAGAGAAACCGATTTTGCGGTCAAGTTGGTATTTCAATTGAACTAACATAACATCAAAAGGAGGTAATAAATATCATCGTATTTGCATGCCTGACGTTTATCTTATTCTTCTTTATATTTCAGGCGTTGAACCTCCTCGAATCCGGTGACCTAGCCGTGCTCAGCTTCGGCGAGAAACCCAACTTACTGCACCCTTTCACCGAACAATTCTCCGAACATTCCGGATCGAAGATTCTAGAACAACTACGCTTTGAACAAACGAAGACTAAAATAGCACAACTCCTTGATTTCTGTACCGTTTTGTTTGAAGAACAGACGATGAGAAGTGATGCTGTCAATGCTAAGCTATTGGTTGTTGTAAGTGATGGAAGGGGAATATTCTCTGAGGGAGAGACGAAGGTTTTGCAAGCAGTGAGGAGAGCGAGGCAGCAAGGAATATTCTTGGTTTACGTTATCATCGATAATCCTGATAACAAGGTAAGAGTCTTACTTATCACGATAAGTAATATCGGACACTATTGTTGGTCATTTCCTGACTGATCAGAGTTGTTTGATTGTTGAGGTTAAAACACCACATTTCCAAAACATTACATTCTCTTGTGCCTAAACTGACCCTGGCACTCGCCGGCCGCTGCCGCGGCACCGCTCGCTCGGCTCGTGCGTAGTGTGGTCACAGTTCTAACCTAACCTACCTTTCAGCCATTTTAATTTTCTACTTCATTTTTCGTTAATTCAGTCAATGTAGTGACTTCTGACACATATATATATATATATAGGATCAATCAATACAAAGGGCGGCGAGCTAACCTCAACAATCAAACAAAATAACAAGTGATAATGACAATACAATGCTTACGGCACTTTATCCGGGCCGAGGCAGTGCCACTAGTATGCCGCAAATTACGGCACTCTATACACTTCCTTTTTTTATTGACAGTTTGAGACTACCCCTTTTCCTTTTTAGTAGCGATCGTCGCGCGGATACACGATCGTTCGAAGTTTTGGTTCGGTGAACCCGAACGCGTGGTCGCGCCGATAGAGGGCGCTTTCCGGTTTTCCGAACAAACCGTGACTTATGCATGCGATCGATGGCGTATTCGCGCAACGATCGCTTTTAAATAGAACGCGGCCTGAGATTAGAATGCGATCGTTCTTAAATATACGGAAATTGCTCCACTGGTGCCATGAGATTTAAGGCGAAAGCGTCAGGGTAGTCCGCGAAATTAAAATTTTCTTACGTTTTTTTTGCAGATCAGTATCAGGTTGTAGTTGATCTAAATATGATTAGCGGCCATATCAAATATTTATTTATAGAACTCTAAACATAAAAATCATCAATACACCTCTCTAAGTTCATATAATTCATGAAATCATGACATTTTACGATTATTCTAACGAAGGCGTTGTATTGCTGATTCTAATGATTATAATTCTGTCAAGCCTTATTTGTTACGGTCTGCAAATTGCAGAAAATTCGAATTTTGCGGGCTAACTTAGCTCATCCCCCTTTAATATAATAAGATTTCCACTTTCGGATCAAGTATTGCATTATTGACCTGTCGATGTAATTCCAGGATTCCATCATGGACATCAGGCGCCCCCTACTGGATCCGACGACGAACGCTCTCACAGGCTTCGTATCATACTTGGACACATTCCCGTTTCCCTTCTACCTGATACTACGCGATATGTCGGCCCTACCTACTGTGCTGGGCGATGCGCTACGGCAATGGTTTGAACTGGCTGCTAATACTGCTAACTAAGGAAAAAAAAAAAAAAAAAAACGTTCGCCTGCGTTTTCGGCAAACGTGTAATAGTCATATAGATGTAAGAATATACGAATACAATTAACGCCTATATTCCTTTGGATGGGCGGTTTAAGAAATACATGTCTATTTAACCAAAATGGCAGAAATTGCTCAATGTTAGTGTTGAATAATCTCTCCATATCATGTTTTTATGTGTCAAATCAGTGTAGTATTCAAGTATCAATATATATATTATTTTTTTCTCTAAAATATGTAGTTCCAATATTGTGTCTATACATAATCAAAGTAGTGTTTGCAATAGAAATATGTATCAAAAAACGATGCATTTTTGTCATTTCACTATTAAAATCAGTCAATGTCGTAATTATAATGTAGGATATAAGTTTAAATGATATAAGTCAAAGAAGACTTGAAAAAATCAAAATTGAGTGCTAGTTCGTATTGAGCTGTGATTGAGAAACGACTGCTGTAAGCTAAAATACTTTACATACGTATTGTATGTCTTTTTTTGAAGATTAATTAAAGGTTTGTCTGACAAAGATATGTTTTTTTATTTCACTCCCTTGGATAACGTCCCTTGCAACTTGTTGATGCACCTGATGATAACGCCATAGCAGCAACTTACGTTTTGTCACACAAGCTATTAATTAGCGCTAGTATATTTGTACCTATGTATTTTGTATGAATCGACATCTTTATGTTCACTTGCTTTACTTAACTCGTTCAGTTAACATCGTTTTTTAAATTAGATTTATTTGTACTGAGCATCTCTGCAGTCATTATTCCATCAAACCCTAATTCCGCACATAACTAGATAACATGTTTTAGGGACAAAGGTGGAAGGTATTCCACCTGTCTCCTTTTACGATGTTGGAGGTGAAGCGTAGTTATAGAGCAGAAGAGAAACTTCAACTTGTAGTAAATAATAATATAATCATCAGTCGTAGTCTAATGTTAGGTACACTATTAGTACTTATAACTAATTAAACTAGAATGGACAAAATAAACTAATGACATAATATCTAGTCTGTCTGTCCCACGGCCGCGAGGGTTTACGAGCCAACTGGCGAGGGACGCTACGTTACATATCGGTAACGCCCCGCATCGTGGCTTTGTGTTGCCACTTACAAGGGTGCGTTCCTGACTACTTATAATTAACTAAACATAATACAGGCGACGCCACGTATACTAATGTGCGTTCACAAATTTCACAATACGTGACGCCACAATGTTTTGTTTTGCAGCAGTCAAACTGCGTCCCCACTTTACGCCAAACAAACTTCCAACATAATATGATTTACGAGTAGCAAAATGTGAGTTCATACAGCTATGCATTCCGAACTCTCATAGTCATACCTAACAGTTGCTGCAAACTGTCCTTATCCAGAAGATTCCATGATATTGAAACGTATCTCTTCTTTCTTTATTCGGTACTGTTTTTTCAAGATAATATTTACATCTATTCTACTAATACTAATGCTACTAATGTTAATTCGAAGTACCTATTACAATAAAAGCGAAGTCTTAGTAATGGGGTCCCGTTTTTACCCTTTGTGTATGGAACCCTAAAAAGGAGGGGAAATAATCATAGGACATCAAAAATTCGTCCGTATCGCAGGACAGGAAAAGTGCCCAAAAGGCTGGCAGCATTGCCACGTTATATGACAAAGCTGTCTTTGGTAAAAAAAATAGGCCAGCCCTCTGGTCACGTGAAGAGTCGACCAACCGCTTGGCGATGTCTCGAAAAACTAAGTGGGCACCCCATGGCCCTACTGTTGCTACCCCCAAACGGCTCGAACAAGTTACAATAAGGTTGGAGTATTAGCGCCGTTGAAGTTTTCCGCACCTGCTGGAGATAGATAGATAGAATACTCTTTATTGTACACCATAAAAATCACAGACATAATTTAGAAATTTTACATAGGGTGACACAATGGGCGGTCTTATCGCCCTAACACAGCCCGCCATGCTAGGAAGACGGGATGGCGCAAGGGTGTCGACACACGTTGCATCCCACATCAAAGGCCTACCTAATACCAAGGCATTATGGTCATTCCGTCTGGTCTCTTCCCATCATCGCAAGCCATTGGGTTCTAAAACAGCTGGCACCCCGGCGCGCGGCGGTGACAACAGCACGACGGATGATATCATTGATGCTGGCGTGCCGTGCTATCCGGCCTGCGCTCCTCCTTACTTATTTTATAATTTCACGAAAATCTGTTTTTCTGAACTATTACGATATGACTCAACTTCTATGGATTTTGAGCGAATTCTGTTTCGAATTTTGAATCTTGACTGTGATCTTAGTCAAAATATTGTTGGGCTTACTGAGTAGCTTACGAAAATCCCGGGGGGTGTGTGACACAAGGAGTGAATGAAAAATTCATTATTTTTGACCTAATATAGGACGTTTAGTTTTTGAGACGTAATTTGCGATTTTACTCAAATTTTCGTTTATTGATATTTCAATAAATAGACAATCTTATAAGATTTTATGAGTAAGATTATGCTATCTAGTGGATAGCCAAATCGGTTTGAAGATCTTTCTGCATAATCACATCAAGTTGAAATTCTAATCTAGATCATAGAAGAAGTCTTAGTAATAGGTACCTACATATACAGGGTGTCGGGTAAAGAATGGATAACCTTGAATTAGCATGTAATAGACCTTATGACCGTTCTAAAAAAAAAAAACTGCCAAGTGCGAGTCGGACTCGCGCACGTACCACGTAGGGTTCCGTACCATTATCTATAAAAACGGCAAAAAGATCATGTCTGTTGTATGGGAATATTAATTAAATATTTATTTTATTCTGTTATTAGTATTTCTTGCTATAGCGGCAACAGAAATACATCATCTGTGAAAATTTCAACTGTCTAACTATCACGGTTAATGAGATACGGATTGGTGACAGACGGACGGACGGACAGCGAAGTCTTAGTAATAGGGTGCCGTTTTTACCCTTTGGGTACGGAACCCTAAAAAATAAATCCCAAGTAGTAACGTTAGGACAAAAAAAAAACGAAAAAAAGTTCTGCTCAACAACTTAAATAACGCAATGAATATTATTGAACTGTCAAAATAAAACGGATTGTGATTGATCGTGGGTGCAGGTTCTGACGTATATGATCCGAGTCTCAAACCGCGTCGCTACTATGTTTGGACTAGTTCGGAGGTTAGTTGGGTGAAATGGTCAAATTCCAGTACTTATTATGCGTAAAATGTTGGTCCCTTCCCCCATGGGAAGAAGGCGATTATGTATGTTTGTATGTATGCTGATCCCTTTGTTGGGACAGATGTTGGCTTATTGCCAAAAGTGGGGACGCAACTTAAGTGTTGCTATAAAGGATTTTTTTTCTTAATCCCCATCAGAAATTCACCTAAATAAAAGACGATCTTTTTAAAAAATATTATATTTGTCAACTGAAAATTAAACAATATCTTATTAACATATTTTTTCTCTTACCAGTATTACGGGAATTAACACAACTTGTGTAAATCTTTAACATTTAGGCCTATGTTAAATTAATAAATAATTTCTTTACGAACTTTCTACATTACAGATGATGTTGCAAGTTTCGTATTAAATACCTAAACTTAAAAACCGTTTCAAACTGAAACAAACTTAATGGACCTCCTATTATCTAAAACTCTAATATACATACAAATCTAAATTTAGTTTGGATTGTATACAATTTATTAATGAAATGTGATGCTACTTCGAAATGTATTAATGCAGCAAATAATGTAGTTGAACATTTTTGCTTTCATCACACGACACTGTAGTTGATTTCGAGTATAATTGTATGTCTTTCTAATTGTACGCTTTCGTACAAACTTTGCATACAGCAGAACAAGCTTATGTTAAAAATAGTTTCAATAAACAACAAAAACATATGAAATAAGATTTCCTTCCCAATTTCCCTTTAGTTAAATAATTTTAGGCCTTTTTAGTTTTGTCTCTTATAAACCGTAACACCATGGAATGTGGACCGCGTACACTTGCGAGCACATTCTAAACTAGTTTGTGTACCAAAGGAAATGCAGATGTTACTAAATGGCGTTATGGAGACAACAGGTGAATATTTTTGTACCATATTACATTTCCAAGGTGCGGCTAAATATTACAACAATTGATTTATCTTATACATTCAACTTTTTGCCGTCAAAGTCAAAAGAAGCAAGTCTATTGAAAATTCAGCGATTATTTAATAGTTTCAGGCTTCTTAAAATATTTATTTCGTAACATCATGGTTTTCTAAATTGCGTTGGGTCTATACAGGTGGCGATCTAGTCAGCTGCATCCGTCAAGGGGATGATTTTACTTGTCAAATTAAATAACTTTCGCTATGAAACTCATATAATTACGAGTCGTAAAAAAAACTTTTCATACATGCATCGAAATTGTCTGTCGATAGTTAAATAGTTTTTTTTTGTTTTTACGAATCGGATTGTGTCAAAGCGAAACTTGTTTAGTATGGCGGGTAGAATCACCCCCTTGACGGGTGTAGGTGACTAAATAACCACCCTGTATTTAACTCATACCTAAAGTTTGCGCCCGCTCTGAAGTTAGGTTGCGCATGCGCGCTACTGTTTTCTAGTTAAGATACTGCGCAGTCATTTGTTGCCTACTTCAGAGCGGCAGAGATGTTTGACGCAAACTGTACTAGCTTTGCTAACCAACTGGGGTTTATTATCGTGAAAAGATAGATGTGTCAGTTACGTTAATATGTACTAAAAATATCCAATATTGCCTATCATAGACAAACAACGCTCCCAACCGAAAACCATCGCTCTAAAGAGACTTAAAATGCAAGCACCAGTTCTTATGTAAACAAATTAAAATTTAATGAACTATTTAATTTAACATGACTTGCTTCCCTTACATCAGCGCCGGCGACATTTGAAAAAGCAAAATATAGACCTTAATAAAGTTTACAATAAAATAAGCTTAACATAACATATATGTAAAATATTAATGTTGACATAACATGACTTAGCCTAAAATATAGTTAAAACGTCTTATAACCATGATGTCTTACTATCAAATAATAAATATGATTTAATTCTAAACAAAGAAACTCCACCTCAGTTCACTTTTGAGCGGTTTAAAGCTGTTAAAAGTCCAGCGAAACATCTAGCAATTTTTATTCGTTATCAAAATCATATCCCACTGACCATAAGTCAGTTGTATAAAAGTTTTCAATTTTCTAAAGTAATCCACTATAAAGGATTTTAATCTAGCAAATTCTTCCTAGTGTAAAAAAATTTCGAAGGCCATTGTGGTTAACTCGGAGTCCGTCTATATTTTAAACAAATATTAGGTTTGTATCACGTGAAGTGTCTGAACTATGACAACTTCCACAGTGGGGTTATCAGTATTACTGCCTACGTCATACAGTGGTCCATTGCATTTAAAATTGACTGGTTTTTATTTTTAATATATTTACAAGATTGACGGAGATTGTTTTCAAGTCAGGCGTCAACCTGAATGGTATCTCCCGAGTTGCAGTAAGGCAACTTGGGACATACGTCTTTCCCCCTCCCTTTGACCAACTGTATAGAATTAAATAGACAGAGTTATAAGACACGGGCTGAGTTGTAAAAGGCAGAAGAAATTGTAAAAAAGATCACAGTATTCACAAGTCTAATAAAAATTGATCCCGTTAACAAAGTGACAAATAGAATAGAAATAGATACATTAGGACGTTTATATGAAACTGAATGCACGCAGTCCAGTCTTTGAATTCGGCGTAATGGGATATCCACACATATCTGGGTAGGGGCTCTCCGTCCTCTGCCGCGTCGGGAAAAAGATTGATTACATACATTTAATATGACCGGATCCTCTGACGTATTTACTTACACAAATGCTGATCCCGGAAGGCCCTGACCCAAAACTGTGTGGAGAGCTTAAAATTATTTACGCTTCTATTATTAAAATATTGTATAATAAAGTTTATTGTTAAACCTGTGATGGACAGTGGTCTCTTGAATAAGATTTTCACTTAGCGGAATCCTTGGACGAATGATTGTTGGTCTCTTCAGTCTTATCACTGTCACCATAGAACTTTGGCTGGAAAATTTAAGGAAATATTAAATTACAACATCTAATGCAAATATATAGTTATATGGTATGTTGAATAACGAATGTGAATAATACAGAGTGACATTGAAATCATGATCACCTTGAACGATATGGATATTGGTGCTGACAAGTAAAAATATGGGGATGATATTGAGTTATTAATTGTTTTAAAAATATTCATCGGAGTAGTATTGTGTGCCAGTGCTGTTAAAATCTCATAATTATCACATCCCACTTAACATAATATTATTATGGAATTTAAATATTCTTTTAGCTGGTAAAAAATAAAAACTATGATGACAAACACTATGGATGAGTAGAAAAAAAAAACAACACGACAAACGAATTAGTTGAAATCTATTGACAAATACAAAAAACCAAACAAACTCAAACAAAGTGAAGAAACACACCGACAACATGAAGAAGTAAATATTTGAAAATAATATTTTAGTGCGCTTATAAAATAAAGCAGATAATAAGCTTATTAATTTAGTATTCAGATTTCTGTTAAACAAGCTTTTTTTAAAATAGTTTTCGTGTGTTTCTTAACAAATATCAATACATTTCCTTGATCAATTTTAAACTGCCAAGTCATTTGGGAAAACGTAATTGACCAAGCAAACATTTTCATTTTTATCTCACAAACAATATCACAGGACTAATATTCTGCTGCAATAACTTAATACACTATTATTTTAAGGTTACTAGCAAATCTCTAAACTAACTTCAAATGAATGACGAGTACAAAAGTGAATGTGGGAAGGAACAAACACATCAGAAATCAACCAGTACGGATTTGTAAAAGCATGATTTACTGCCTATAACACTTGTACTAGACTTACACAATTTCATTTTGTACTAAACTGTGGTGACTTTATTTCCATATCCGTTTTTGACACCGTTATAACTTGTAAAACCCTAGAAATAAACAATATCTGTAGGTACTGTGTTTCTAATACTGTCATAGAATAAACGACTGAGATCAAAAGTAGTCTTCAAATGCTAAAATTATTTTTATACAATAAAACTTTATTGCCAAACTGGTGAAATCCCCTTTTCTCAGGTCGCATACACTTTATGTAAATGGCGGACTTATTATCGCAGCCGAGGAATAACAAATAACTCAATATAAACAGTAGAACAGAGCCACAGTTCAAGCCGCACGGGGTTACTAAGGATAGCTCAAGGGCTGTGAAATACCGCTCCCCGCATACCGAATATAGCAGATTTTTCAGCATACCCTACCCAGAAGCTATGGTCTGTTCTAAAAATATCTGACGAAAATGTAAACAAATGGATCAGAAAACGTACCTCGGGATGCCAATATGTAGTGTCACTTACAAATTGTCTATTTTGATTTGTTTAATTGAATACTAAAACCCAAAATTTTAATTTTAAATCACCACATTAAAAATATTTTTCATTTGTGAATTTAGGTTAAACTTCTAACCTCTATTTTCGTCGTTGATTTTTCAATTACAATTTAAAAATGTTGCAAAAGTGGTGAGATTATAAGTTGAAATCTTCTAAATACAGATGTATGTGTTATGAATTCCCTATAGTGAGTGATTGCGTAAGAATTTAACCTGAACAGGGGTTGTTTACACTTTCTTCAAATAATTTTGGAACAGGCTATATATCTAATATTGAACATGTAATAACGACATACCTCATCGTGTTTCTCTTCAGCCGTGACGCGATCATCATCGTCGTCGCTGTCTTCATCAGCAGACGAGTCCCCGCCTGAACCAGCCGTGTCTTTCACTGGAAAAGGAAACTCATTTGTTAGATAGATGCCTTTTAACTATAGAGATTGCGGTTTCAAATCGGTTTCAAATCTAAAGTTAAACAGATGGAATGGTCTTAAGCAAACATGGTGATGAAGGGAATTAAAAGCGAAAACTCTTTTTATCCGACTGCCCCAGAAGGAGGGTAATGTTTTTCGAGAGTATGTATGTATGTCTATTTCCTTGACACGCTCTGTAGCCTAAACGGCTTGATATAAGGTGTCGTTAGATTCGTCTTAATTTTCGGAGTGACTTAGCCCAGGGGGTCTACTCCCTAAGCGAAATCCATAGTTTTGGCCGAAGTTACGGATGCTTCCATCTCCGTCTCACTCACGGTATGTCCGTAAGTAAGACGTAGAACGAAGCACCCGTAACTTCGGCCGAAGTTACCGATATCGCTTAGGGAGTAGACCCCCAGACTCGCCATGACCGGTTTTTATATATTCCAATGCTTAAAACCACACGATTCCGCCGAACAATTATAAAATGAGAATAATAAGAGTTGTGCATAACATACTAACAATATTAATATACAATAAATCATGACGTCATTGAATTGATAACAAATTGGCGCAACTTTATATCTCAGTGGTTTTTGACGTACTTGAAGTGTCGATAACGTGCGTTCAAATAACTGTTTGCTTCATTTATTTATGTACAGACGCCAGCAAGAACGTACTACAATCTGTCAAATTTCTTTAACACATTTTCAACTTTATCACTAAAGCATAAGGTTCAAAGTTGATTGGGAAAATTTTACAGTATCGGGTAGGTTGATGTGCTGGCGTCTGTACTTTATGATCGAGACGTGTGCCTGATGAGATATTTCTTTCATCCCCTATTTAACCCCTTTACTCACTTTCGCTTTATAAAGAACTCGATAAATAAGGAACTCATGTGCAAAATATCAGGCTTCTAAGCCCAACGGTTTAGGTTGTATTTCTATGGTGAATGAGTGAACTTTACACCCTGTTCCTCATGCTAAAAGGTTGTGTGTTGCTTGTCACTCCTGTCAGTGTATTTAAGATTTATATTATGGTCACTTTTGACATCGATCTCTGCGTCAGTAGAGCAGAGAACTTTCCATCAGGAATGCTATGGATAAGACACGGCAAGGTAGACCTGCCTTCATTGACGAAACTACCGTGTGGAAACGGAAAATGGTCTGATGTAAGTCGGTGATTTACATTCTCGTGTTACTTGCACCGTGAACAAACGCCTTAGTACCCACAACCGTATGAGTATGTATTTAAGGTGTATTTTAAAACAGTATTCATCCAAATATCTGTATTCAGCTGCATCACTGCTATCTAGTTACGTAACATATTTTCGTAAACGGTTACGACTAATCCGTTTCATTTTAACAGTTCAACTACATTCAACTTATGAAGCAATGATTGATCGTGTATTACACTATTTGGGTACCGGTTAGCAACATAGTTGGGAAGGGGCTAGGGCAGATGATAATTCATCCAAAATATTCGCCATGGTTTCGATTAACACCTAAAGGTGTACAGATAAGTTATCAATAAGTTTATCTAATCGACAGTTATATAAGAGTAAATAAAGCTTTAAATTGAATACAGATAAAATTTTTGGTCGATTACGTTATGAGTTTGAGTGGAGTTACTAATTTTATAGGCGAGTTCAGGGAATGGGGCGATGTTACTGCCGTCTTTACACCCTAATGTGCGTGGGCTTCAAGAAATTGTCACATAACACGATTCCATCCAGCTATCTCGTATATTTTCGTACTACACGGCCGGTGACCGCAAAGACCAGCACCCTAATATAATAATAAAATCACAATCCGAGCGTTTTGAAGGATAACTAATCCATTGCTTCCTAGTTTTGAAAAACTCGTCTGCTCAACAATGTAAATTACACAATGAACGTGGGTCAACTGTCAAAAAAAAAATTAAACCAATAGCGATCAATCGTAACTTTATGTGTGTTACACAATAGGGGTACAGGATAAACTGACTCCGAATGTGCATCGCACACTTGGCTGCAATGACCATCTGGTCGCAGGAGCGGCCATCACTTTGTGTACAGTTACGAGCATATATATTTACTATGTAGAGCTCGGCAAAATACCTGATTTCATTATTCATCCATATAATTATATCGTCAAAATAAAATCGCATCGCGTCGCTTGACTCGTCAGATAGTTTTGCTGTTCCTTCCATGTCACATACTTGTATATGCCACAAATTATCACATATATTTGCCGTCATTTTGACGACAGATATTAATGGATGAATCATGAATTCAGGTGTAATAACACCTGAATAGCAGAGCATATCTTTCTTTGTGACTGAACTTTAGTTGAGCTTCCGCATCTTGGTCGGAGGTTCTACGACCAAAGGTTACGAGCACGACCACAGCCAGTCGTGGCAGTAACTATTTTAGCTTTTGCTTGTCGCCGATTATGTCTCCTTTTTGCACAGTATACTTATACATTTCGCTAATGATCTTACGATAGTTTGACCGGCACCGCTGTTCCGTGTCTTAGGAATGCGCGGTGAGGCGGGGGGAGCGTTGACGAATGAGCGGCGGGCGGGACGCCGCGCGCCGTGAACATTGACGTATCAGCGGTCTGCACTACTCTGTCTCGCTGCGCACATACCTAGAGCGCGGAACAGCGGTCAAACTATACAATATAAGTACTACTAACCTGGCGTTGTATTATCGGTTTGTCGCTTTTTCCGTATATATCGCTTGTGCTACATTATTCAACGTCTTCCAATACAGAAACTCAACAAGTTGACAATATAACATAGCTCAACTCACCGGGCGTCAAATTTGCGGCTTGCGCCTGAGTGGGCGGGCGCGCACGCTCCCGGTTGAGTTCGTCGAAGCACTGCAGACATACGCGGAGCGGCTTGTCACTCTGGCCCCGGAGTAGGTACCGTTTGGAAGAGCATGGACCGCAAACTACTGAACCACACTTGCGGCAATGATGCTGGAAAGAAATGAAAATTTAAGTTGAGTCCATAATACCTCAGCTCAAATTCACTACTTATCGCGCTCGCACGATACTGCTCGCGGACGGAGCGGCGGGAAGAAGGCTTCAACGCGTCAATAGTTTAGATAAATTCTTTTAACGGCGAAAATATTGGGAACTATGAAAAAAAAACATAGTATCTGCTTTATAGTTAATTCTGTTAATATGCAGTTTCATTATATAATTTGAAGTATGTTTTGAAGCGGTTTATTGTTTGGTTTAGAGGTAACTTTGGAATTTATTTGCGTCGAGAAAATTCTATGGAATCGTGTTTTCGTCAAACATAGTACATAACATTAATCATCAACTTTACCACATATTTATATAGAAAATAATGTTGCAGTATTTTCGATATAACGGAGGATCATGCTAAGCAATGTGAGGTAATTATAGGTCTTAAGATAATGAGAAAACATTTTCACGACCAGGGTTCCACATTTTTGTATTGCAAGCACTGGACATGGGTGGGTTTTAGTCAGTAAGAGTCTGACACGCCCTCCCGCTCCACCCAGAGCGGAGAGAAGAGAAGAGAGAGATAAATCAATTGATGATATCCCACACAAAAAGAAAAAAAAGGGTGTTACATTAGTAAATAAACCCAAACATTAGTATTATGAAGTGCAGACAAAGCCCGTGCCAGCTCTGTCGGGAATCCCCAATAAAAGTATTTTTGGCGCAGAAGTAAGGACCTACCTAGTAAAACAAAACAGGACAATGAAATTGTATCATTTATGGACAATTCACTCCAAATACAATGAATTTTCCTATTCTCTTTGTGTGGCGTTTTACAAGTGTGCTGCGGCTTTAATTCTCGCTCATTTTTATCTATTGCTATCTCAATTATGGCAATGCTGTTGACTGTGCAAATCTATTCATAAAATAACAGACCATGATGTCTGTATGGCCCGCTGGGTTGGCCACAGGTGTTATTGTTTAGGTACCATGTAATAGAGGGTGAGCCTGAGCCTATTGTAACCCAGTCTCCGGGCTGCTACTAGGAAAATTTCTTATGCTGTGATTGAGTCCTGGGTTCGATTCCTAGGTCGGGCAAAGTGCAAGTATATTCAATACAATGTCATACCCTCCTATTGAGAACAGTGAACTGTGTCTTTTTGCAGTGCATGCAGATCGACGCCTCGTTGTCTGGCACCCATACAGCGGCATGCTCCGACGGCGGTTGTTTGCCACCTGGAAAATAATATTAAGATTAAATATGAGAGCTATATTTTAAAACAAAAATACTGGTTACATTTTAGCCACAACTTCCAGAAGAAGTAAATGATCTATGGCTATGACTAGAACTATGCTTTAAAATACATCAACCGTGAATACATTACACTCCTTTTTGGGCAGTCGTGTAATTAACCTAAAATGCAGAAAAACGAAGAAAGGAACAATGGGCAAACATAAAATTAAAGTGACTACAACTACTTTAAAACATGCTCAGAACATGAAATAGTGGCCACTTCAAGCAATTAATTCAATTATGGTTACTTTTTCTTTAAAATTGACCTCATGGTTCCTTTCAGTATATTTCTCTATGATCTGTAGTTTAGAACTAACCCATAATGGCTAGAAAAAAAACACCCTTAATTAAATTATAGTAACTCGAGGAGCTCGTGGCTAAGTAATAACTGTCGCACGGGTCGATCCGTCTGGTTAAGCTACGCTTGCCGGGGTTGGTCTGTGGATGGGTGACCATCTTTACGTACCGAGACTCCTCCGTGCCTCGGAAAGCACGTTAAGCCGTTGGTCCCGGCTGTCATTCGTGGATCTTTGACAGTCGTTACGGGTCGTCAGAAGCCCGAAAGTCTGACAACCAGTCTTACCAAGGGGTATCGTATCACCCAATTACTGGGTTCTGGAGGTCAGATAGGCAGTCGCTCCATATAAAATACTGGTATTCAGCTGCATCCGGTTAGACTGGAAGCTGACCCCAACGTAGTTGGGAAAAGGCTAGGCAGATGATGATGAATTAAATTATAGTAACTTACTTTTCCTTAGCAAATCTTCTATACATTTTTCTATGTGCGCCATCCATTCTTCTTTCTCGGTGGCTGTCGCGGCGTAAACGGCGAAGGATTTGGAGGCAGTGCGAATTAGCCAGCCGTTGCGGTATTCTGTAACAAGGAAATTATATTGTGGAGTTCCTCAGAAGCAGCCCAGTCTGGAAATGTGCCTGGTTGATGGATATAGGCTCGCCACTATTACATGGGACTTAAACATAACTGGCGAAATGTGTGTGTACTATACCAGCTACACCTCTACCTAACCCTTCAGGGAGAACAGGCGTGATGTTATATGATATGAAATTATAACATGATATTGTTTTATTTTAGGCACTTAAATCTGCTAAACCTGAAAATTTAATTACGGTCAGAGTTGAATCACGTCGGGGTCACCAATGTTGGGACCTTATGGGTATCTTGGTTGGAGAAGGAGATAAATGGAATTCGTGTGTACAAGATAAAGTCTATTCAAATGACCATGAATGTTAAGCACAATAACGCTTCATAAGTTAGTGACGCGGCTCACAAGTTATCGACACGGCGGCAGCGCCTAAATTAACCCAAATTATGGGATAAAAAGTATCGTATGTCCTAACCCAGGTCCTGGTCTACCTGTGTGCCAAATTTAATCGAACTCCATTCAGCCATTGAGACAAAGTGGAAAGGTAACAGACAGACAGCGACACTTTCGCATTTATAATTTTACTAGCTGCCCGCCCCGGCTTCACACGGATAGCACTAGGTACTTATCTACGGCGCACCTACCTACCATACCTTCCTACCTAGCTTACTCTAGGTAGGGTAAGTACCCTACCTAAATACCTACCCGACCGGGATAAAAAGTGTGTCCGTTTCCTGGTTCTAAGCAACCTCCCCACCAATTTTCAGCCAAATCGGTTCAGCCGTTCTTGAATTATAAATAGCGTAACTAACACGACTTTCTTTTATATATAATAGATTAGTAAGAATGTATTAAGTATGGATGCGGTGATAAGCGTAATTTTCAGTGGTTTTGCTGTTTTGTTTTTGGTAAGAAATATAAAAATATAGCATGGTTTCATTTAAATCAGCGACGTAAATGTTACGACGTCTTATGGTGCATTCATCAGTGTTCCATATTTTAATGCACTTTTTATTAAGGTCGCAAGCAACGATTGACTAACGAAACGTTCATTTATTAATGTGGACGTACAGACACCAGCAGATACCCGTTTGTTCAGTAAATTGGTTATAGATCACACTTTTACATTGTTTAACTAATTAAGGACAGCTACCAAGGTAGAAAACATGTATTCTACATGTTTGTGAAAACGCGGAATGAGAAGAGACACCAAAATATATGCAGATAGATAGAATACTCTTTATTGTACACCATAAAAATTACAGACATAAATTTAGAAATTTTACATAGGGGACACAATGGGCGGTCTTATCGCTTAAAGCGATCGTTTACAGACAACCTTTGGATGGATTAAAGGTAACAGGAGAGAGACAATACTGCAGGTAGTCAGTGGTGTACCATTTACATATACAATAAATACATACATACATAAAGCATAAACTTATTCATATAAATATATAATATATATACATAGATATACTTATATAAAATTATAAACGTGAAACAAGAACAAGGAACTATACACGGCGATATTTGAATCACAGTTTTGCTAGAACAAACATTGTTCAGACCATGGTCTACCTACCATTCTATAGCATCAAATATAAATTAAAATAAACTAGGCGTTCTCAATTAAGTCTTATTTTGCTCAAACGTGTTCAAATATCATCATCGTACTCATCGCGGTAGCAATATGGCATTCAAAAGAGTTATGAGAAGTCCACGTGGACTACAAGGATGTCCGGCGAATGCGGGCCGAAATGCAAATAAATCATTAGCCAATGACATGCAAACGCGCGAAGTATAGTTTCGCCCATTTCTTTTGATGACTGCCGCAGGCCGCCCTCGCCGCCCGGACGGCTAGCCAGTCTACCGAAATCTCTCGAGTGGGTGACGCATACATGTGCATTACCCACTCGAGACGCCGACGTACTTACGTCACAGGCACGCATCGCACATTTTTAGTGAAAATGAGTTCTAACTATTGGAATGTGGAAAATAGGAATTAATGTTGTCTTGGTGCACGCGGAGCTAGCTCGTTTTGCGGTATAAGTTTTGTTTTTGTCTTGTTCCTATAATATCCCAATAAATAAATAATACCTATTAATACCACGTTAGATACAATAGGTACATTAGGTACGTGTACCTAGTACCTACAGGAACGAATGAAAACCATGTCTGATAGTACCTACCGTAAGTTTTCACATATAACGAAATGATAAAATTATTATTATTATTGAATTTGTATAATGTATATATATAATATAGGTATATATTTTATTAAATATGTATGTATGTGTGTGTAATATAATTATTTATAATGATATATTTTAATAAAAAATGATTTTTCTTTGTTCCTCTCAAACAGAGCACCTGCCATCTAATCTCTTCACTACCCTTGGTTGACTGGTAGAGAATGCCTAAGGCATTAAGTCCGCCTTTGTACTTTTATAAGTGTGAAAAGTTTAAATAAATAAATAAATTAGAGGTCAACCACCGTGCCACCGTCGTGCAATCGTGCATAGCCCGAAAATACCGAACAAAGTTTACCATAACCAAAGCCATACCAAGGCATAAAAATCTGTTTTAAAGTAGCCACTTATCGGTGATAAAATACCTACCGAAGTTAATTTTTAAGTTTTGTATTTTCTAGTAAGACATACAAAAATAAGTGCTTACTAAATTCGTTTATCGAGGTACATTTCCCTGGACAATGCTGTGTCCCGTACGTGAGACTCGCCGCAACTCCTTTGAGATGCGAGCGCCGCCGCGCCGCAGTGTCAGTGTTGTAGCGAGTAACGATAATCCCGACTTTTTTAGCTCGATCTTTTTTGTGTTTTTTCAAAAACCACTTACGTTTTTAATGTTCCGTAGTCAACAAGGAACCCTTAAAGTTTCGCCATGTCCGTCTGTCTGTCTGTCTGTCCGCGGTTTAGCTCAAAAACTATTGGTACTAGAAAATTTTAATTTAGTATGAGTATACACGTTAATGACGCCAAAAAAGTAGTAAAATAAATTTTTGAAAAAGACAATTATTTAGGGTACCTCCCCGACATGTAAAGTGGGGATGATATTTTTTTTTTCGTCCTTCCCATAGTGTGGGATATCGTTGGATAGGTCTTTCAAAAATATTATGGGTTTGCGAAGACCGTTTTTTGATTAAGTAAACCGTTCAAGCTTTAAAGTACCAATTTTCGTTAGAGTCAAGTGTCCCCCCCCCCTCCACCAACTAAACAGTTGTAGTTAGAAATTCAAATGTTACGGGAGTAGTACCTATACATATATAACGAAGTTTGAAGGAAAACTATCACACTTAAGTGGGCTTTACAAGTTTAAGAGTATTAATCGACCAACTTAAATATGCGGTTACAAAAACATGTTCTCACATATATTCCGTATGGGAGAACATGTTTGTTAAGGAAGCACACTAAATACCTACCTAATAAACTGATTATTGTTAGTAAGTACATCTGCACATGTTAAAATAGTATCAAGTCGAATCATGTGTGGATATTAATCAAGTCGGGACATGAAGTCCAGTAGGTAGCATCAAATCTGGAAAGTTTTGGCCCAGTTCTAACATGTCAACTAATATAGAATGTTTCGAATAAATGATCCGACAAGTTAGAACAAGAAAGTCTAGTAAAATCAAAGATTCCTGACACAAAATCAGGTCTCTAGCAATAACCAATGTACCTATAGACACCGACTTAACTAAAAGATGTGTTAGGCATTTGTCCGTGTCTACAGGTAACTAAAAATACCTTATTTTCTCGCGTTTACCTGTCCTTATGTAATAAAAGGTATATAACTCCGTTGTCAGTCATAATACAATGTTTTGATTATGACTACAACACCGACTAGACTATTTCCCACCTGAATACCTATTTAAAACAATGAGAATACCTATCTGTGTTTATAATTACGTAATCCATTGTTCTAGAAGTAATTATCATGTCATAACTTGCACCTGCGCAACCCTGCCTCCCTCATTCGTGTAAACACCCTCGTCATAGCAAAATGGGAAATACCCAGCTATACCCCGACCCTCTGTCGCGTCCCTGAATAGCGAACTGCCCTGATGTATAGGAGCAAATTATTGTGTTTGCACAAATGGTACCCGCTACTTGCCCTATAGTAAAAATCTACTTAAGGTATCGGGTCTGATTTTACAATTGTAGTTGCCTAGTACTCTCTTAGAAAGTCTCAGATTCTTAGTCAGTTGAGCTTTAACTTCGTTCCTACAAACATCTCGCTACTTGAGGTATAAATTCGTGCTGAATAAATTCGGATTACAATCTAGCTCTAACCTTTGTCTGTATTACTGTTGTGTATTTTAAATATATTGTGTGTGTGTGTTTTATGTGCAATATACGTGGATTTGTTACATTAGCTGCTTGTGGTTTTTCTACTGTGCCAAACCTTACAACAAACCGCCCCCTTCAAACGATATAAGCTGGTCGTTTACATTTTGGTCATTCGACAGCCGGATATCGTTTACAATGTTTTTCAATTACAAAGTTAAGTTTGTTCTTACGATTCATTCATTCCAACTACGGAACCCTTCATTGTGCGTGGGCCGACACGCACTTGGCCGGTTTTTTTTAAATTTATTGGATGCTATAGAATGGTAGTAGACCATGGTCTGAACAACGTTTGTTCTAGCAAAACTGTGATTCAAATTTCACAGTGTATAATGATGATATTTAAGGAGAGAGGAAGTGTTTTTTTACTAGAATTTTAAAAGTAGACAAAGATTGAGCACGCCTTATGGGCAAGGCATTCCATAACCGTATTGCTTGATCTGTAAAAGATTTGTCATAAAAGCTGGTGGAATGCGGCATCTCTAGTCTCAAGTAGCAGATTGTATGTGTGGGCTTCCGTTCTTTTGAACATTAATCTTCATTAAAAAAGTTAAAATCATTGTTTATTATTCTTTCTGCCCTAATGAGAATTGCAAGGTGTAATCATTATTTCAATAATCTATTTATTATACAGTACAATGTGTGAGTCACACAAACTTTCAAAGATCAATGTCAATATAGGTATATCAAGTAGCGATACATAATATTAAAGATGATTCACCATTCACATTAATGAGTCAGTCAATAGACAAGTCAGAAAAGTAGGTAAGTATCAAAAAACATTTATTTTTATTTTTTTTATCTCAATATTATGCATTACATTTTTAGGTAGATGGTAATATGTTGTTTAATAGCAACCACTTATTAACATTGCCAAACAGTTTTTTCAAAATTAGTTAAAGTTTAAAAGTTGTTACCAAATATTTGAGACTCGCAACTGATTTATAATTTTAGAACTTGGTTGACATTATTATCTTGAGCTTTTCAGACACAAATGAGTAAAAAGAATTATATAATAACAGATCCAAGAATAAAATAAGTTATAACTAAATCATCATTCTCCTTTATGCCAATTTATTTGGGGTTGACGCAACAAGTCTTTTTCTTTCATACTTCTCTATTAGTCTATGCCTTTTTCACTGCATAAAGAAAAAGGTCAAAAACACAAAAATATTAAATGAGACTTACGTCCTTCATCCTTCAGGGACTCCAACTTGACCTCTTCAAGTGGTATAACATGTTGTTTGTTATATTTTTTCTTGTTTATAACAATATTTCCATAGACAAGGATATCGTTGAACAGGAAGAACTGTCTAGCTTTCGGTTTCTTGCGGCACATTTTTGTCAGGACACCCTCCCCCACAAGGACCCTGCCTTGCTCCGCCAGAGGCTAAAAAAAAGTAAGTTTACTTTTTAATATGCATAGGATGTTTGTGTAGGCTATCTGTCTGATAACAAAATAGTTTTTATATTAATGTCAATACCATTTTTGTGTTTACACAGCTTTGAGGCTGACAGATAAAGTAAAGCTGAGATATCAGTTCAAGTATAACATTCTTAAACTAATATGAAAATATTCTAATATTAAAATCTTGAACGCCCCGAAGATGACCTACTGACCAACTGGTTCTTATTCATAAGACTAAGTTTGAAATTAGAAACCTTTCAATAATGCTAATGAGCTAATAAAATATTAGTTTCTCTAATTATGATTTGTAATAAGTATTATGTTTATGTATGTTGGGAATGGCAGTACAAAATCAAATTTGAAAATCAAAGTAATGTATATTATGAATTGATCCTTCTTCTTTGAATGCAATTGGAGTACAAATGAAATAATACCATCGTCCATCATTGATAAGAATATCATGCCTTCAATGAATCACTTATTTAAAAAGATTAAATAAGTTTCAAGCTAAAAACTGGAACCACCTTAGATTTGGTAGTAATTGAATAGTTATGGCATATCAATACTTTAATCATAGAATGGCAACATACAATTTAACTGATAATGAACAGGCTAATCAATCTCTAATTTATGTAATTCAATTATACCTCATAATATACTATAATAATTACAAAGTTGCATTAAAGTTTTTACAAGAGAGTTTATAACATTGTTCATGAATATTATAATAATGAAAAACAGCGCTGATAAATGCTTGATATCTTCAGTCAGAACAATCCCACCCGAGCGATGTACCGAAGATTTTATCTTGCCGAGTTTGTCGGTTGATAATACGACGGCATTCGACAACTTCTAAACTTAGAAAAAACTTATATTTTGTAACGACAGACGCTCACCTGTCCAGAACTGCCAAAGCAGCTCTCAACCATAGCAATCCTTCTAGCATTGGCTTCACTGTTCACTGAAAAAAAGAAAATTACCTACTTAAAAATTGCAGTACTTTATAAAAGTTTGACGTCAAAGGAAAGTGAGCGACAAGCAAACAATGACAGTGATCTCCCACGTAACTATTTTACATGATTGCACACAAATAACACCACTGTATTATTACCAGTTTGTCTTTCTTACACGGATTTATATAAATATTTGCCTACCTAAACGGTCCACCATTATCGAAATTTATTTTCTCGTAGATACGATCGAGAAAAATGTGTCATTAATAGAATATATAGCCAGCTACAGAAAAGCAATTTCTGCTATTTCATCAATGTATGATTTCTCAATTCTGTTCAAAAATAGTACAAAAAAAAAATACTAAAGATTTTCAGCAAGTTGTAGTATGATACATTATGTTTTGTAGATGAATTGAACTTGACTTTGAAAATAACAAATGTAGATTGTTGGAAAATCAATTTCTAAATCTACTAAAAGGTAAGTTTTATCAGATAATGGCAATACTAAAATAACGTTCCAATTTACGTAAATCAGAATAGGGTATCAAAAACCATCTTTTTAAACACAAATTTTAAGCAATCAGACTCTTGCGAATAAACTTTTGAGTATTCAAAATGATAAGTCTTTCTAACTTGATCCAAAAATCATATTGAGAATTATTAAAAAAAAGGTTTAAAACTTTTCAAAAATAAAGTTACACAACATCCATAGACAATCACAAAGCAGAGATCATGTGAGTATCCATTTTTTGACACCAGCTGACAGCGAAGTGGTCGATACCATTTATTTTAGTGTTCGTAATTCTGATAAATAAACCAGCAAAATGGCCTGCAAATTCTGTGGCCCTAAGCTGTCGCTGTGCGGGCTCGTACTGAGCGTCTGGGGAATCATACAATTGGTAAGTAGTTACTTTGTAACTTGCATTTTATGCCATGGTACTTCAATGCCGAGCTAACACTCGTGAATCTTTCAGACTTTGATGGGCGTCTTCTACTATATCAGGGCTGTAGCTTTGTTGGAAGATCTTCCTCTAGAAACAGAATCTGGTCACCATACTATGGAGGGTTTTATCGCTACCGTCGAAGCTGGATACACTCAGGTGAGTCACAATCTATCGTACAAATTGATATAATGGATATCTAAGGACAGTTAACTACTAGTAGGTTGTTATTTTCCTTGTTGACCATTCCTTTTTTATGGTTTTCCTTCGAGCAAGCAAGTAACTTCCGCAATTTCTTGCAGAAGTCAATTGACGACTTTTTCCACTGACTACAATTTTTATATTTGCAAATCGCTTTTAGATGAGTGAAGGAATTAACTTCAAGTACAAGATCTTGTAGAACCGTTTTGACAGAAATTGCAAACAAATTGCTTGAGTAAGAGTGGTCAAATTAGCTGCAGAAAAAAACCAGCTGCGTCTTTTGTGTTGTTGTTAAAAAATAAATATCGTGAGATGTAGGAATTCGATTGGATATTGAGACCTCAAAGCCAATTATTAAAAGAACTCCAAAAGAAAGATCCCATGCAATTCGAAAACTTCCTACAAATGTCTTAAGCCTCCTTCAATATTTTGCTCAATTTGAAATGATTAAAGTACACACAATCAATATTCATGAAGTGAATCCAGCATTACTTGAATAATTTCCAGCTTAAAAAAATTGAACTTGCACTATAAACTACCAACTTTTTTGTGTGAACAAATTTGGAGCAAGTTTGACAAGTCACCCCCTGCAATAAAACTTGCAGAAGTCTACTTGCAAGAGCGTTTACATGTTGGAAGTTGCTTGTGCAAGTCAACTTCAGCAAATTTTATTGCCAGTGGACACTTCACATAATAACTTGTGTAATGGAAATACCATGTAGAACTGCAACTAACTTATACATAGGTGCATACTTGATTTCCAAAGTCTACTGTCAATTCAACTAACATTTCAAATAAAATCATGTGCATGCTTTATCAGGACTACTAGCTGTCCACCCCGGCTTCGCACGGGTAGCACTAAGTACTTATCTACGGCGCACCTACCTACCCTACCTACACTACCCACCCTACCTACCCTACCTATCTACCCTACCTACCTACCTACTTACCTTCCTACTTACCTACCTACCCACCTATCCTACCTACCTATCCTCCCTACCTACCCTACCTACCTACCTACCCTACCTATCTATCTACCCTACCTATCTATCTACCCTACCTACCTACCCCACCTACCTACCCTACCTACCTACCCCACCTACCTACCTACCCTACCTATCTATCTACCCTACCTATCTATCTACCCTACCTACCTACCCCACCTACCTACCTACCAAAAGCGTTGATAATTTTCTCGAAGATTTTCGAGATGGTTGTAAGGACGGGTATAGGACTATCTGTCTGCCTCATCCAAATCCCATGAGTAGCATAACATAATGATTGAATACTATCGTGAATTCATGAAAGCCTAGTACTTTTTGTTTGGTTACTGTTCAGAAATTGTGCACATCTAATTAATCATTGTAATACTATTATCGTAAATTCATGCAAGCCTAGTAATTTTTGTTAGGATTTATGGCATTTATACCGGGATATCATAAGTGCAAAATTTTTAAAAACATGATTTTTCTTAATTTTTTTTTTCGTGAAATTTTTCAATATTTTAATAGTTATTCTCTATAATTATTCTCTTAATTTTCTTCCCGTTAATATCACACTGATTTACAAAGATTACATTCAAGAAGATTTTTATCTTATGTGACATGTTAGAAATATGCAACTAAAATCAACAACCAATTAACTTGACAGTTGATAACTATTTGATGACTTTCTTCAAAGATCAATCCATAAAAAAACCTTTACAAATTGTCAAACTCTTATTTTTCCTTAAATTATATTTTGATATAATTATGTCTAATTCCAGAATGCCTACAACTGCTGGATCGCTGCACTACTATACGTCATTACTCTGGTTGTATCTGGACACCAGTTCTGGATGAACAACCGTTCTTCAGTTAGTATGTAAGGTGGTATTATCAACGTAATGATGGGTACTGACGCTGGGGTACAAGTTGTTATGTTACTGTTGAATAACTCCATTCCATTAATAATTTATTTATATATTAACTCTTGAGTCAGAGTTCTAAAACATACTTTTGATGTTGTTCCTCTAGTTCTAACACCCTTCATTATACCATCACAAAAGTTTAAATACATACCTATATGGTATTGTTTTGTACATTCTCAACTTTTAACCTTGGTTTCTAAAAATGTGATCAAGTCCGCAAACCATGTTAGCTCTTAACTCTTCCTCTACATGACGCCGGAGCCGGACCGGGGCCGCACTGGTGCCGTGTAGATTTTACACTCATTCTGATATATTCTGAAATTGTTTCATCTTGCGCTCGGACGCTGTTGCGGCTGCGGTAGACCATACAAGTGCCGGACCGCATGTCCGGCACTGGTGCGACTCTGGCGACATGTACAGGAAGCCTAACTAGTGATTTGATTACTGAGGTTGCAGCAGCCAATCAAATCACTCGACACAATGCTTGACCACACATATAATTACATAGTAAAATTTAATTTTAGAAACCACGAGTTAAAGTTATAACTGAAGTAGACATAAGTTAATGGCACGTGAAGGTTGTTATAAATTAGCATTTAATTTACCAACAAAAAAGTTACATTTGAAGGTGATTTATCAATTTTCATAAATTATGCGACTCATATATCATTATTATAAATATAAAGCTGTTTTAAGTATTTAAAAAACCACCCTCTGTATGTTTTTCAATGTTCTATACCTACTTTATCCTCTAAAATTGATAAGATTTAACCTATTGTAATAAAGCCCTACATTGCTTGTAAATGTGAATGATTTATAATTTAAGTTTCAAGTGATTCACAAATAAAAATCAATGTATCAAATTGAGTTACAGAAATTATTGTGCATAAGTATTACTTACATAATTATGAATGAATGCTATAAAATTGTACATAATATATCTATTATTGTAGGTACTACATTGTAAAATGCTTAGTTTTTCTTGAAGTAAAAGGTATTGATGTTAATTACTGTTTTATTATCGCATAAGTATTATGAGTAGCTACACTTGTCCACAGAACATATTATATCACTTGTCGAACACGAGTATTGCACCTCGGTCACAGTCGGCCTGATTAGGTACGGACGGCGGCAAAATCGAATGTATATTTTCCCACCCGGTTGTGCCAAATCACCTCGACCCGAACAATTAGTGTGTAGCTTCGCCTTACCGATACATTTAGAAAACGGAGAAGAAAACCATTGGTAGCCGGTTCAGGATTTTACATGCAACAATGCTTCAAAATTGTTTGTGGAACGCACAAAGAAAGGTCTACAATGCCCTGCAAAAGTTTGATTTATGTGCTCTTAGTAATTAATGAGCAATGGCATAATTTACTACCTACGACTGGACCACTATTGTATGACATTCGATTGAAAGACTAATTGAAAAGCAAAATAAAACATATTTCGATATTTAATTAATGCAATTATTCAAGATATTAAATATAATAATATAATATAATTAAAGATATATAATAGAAATACCAGAACAACCGCAATGCATGGATAAATCGACCAAGTTTGAATGGCTACAAAAAAGCAGCCGTGCAGTATTGAGCTAAAGTTCTAAAATTTCCATTATAGTATCGTTTGTTAGGCTAGAGTAACTAACAATGACAATTATGGAATTGTATGCAGTTCTAGGTTTATTATGAAGTTTGCCAAATATGTCATTGTATGCAGAAATAGCTGGCGAGCTGCTGAAATAGCTGGAGAAAGTATAACGGTTATAGCAAGAATGCTGGCATAGGCTGGTGATAGATTGCATACGCGTAGGGAGAGATATTATGGATTTAATGAAAAACGTTCATATTTATTTTATTTCTTTAGAATATAAGATACTTTGGGTTTTTATTAGTAATTATTAGGAACCTTTTTTGAACCTTTACTTAAGTCTAGTCTAATCTAGTGTTGATTAGTTACATGATATTCCTTAGGTGAGGGTACCCAAATTTTTACGGTCCGACGCGGACCTCCCACAGTCGAAGGGGTAAGCAGTTTATTGTTTTGGTAAAACATAAATGGGCTTTGCATTTCAAGCACCATATAATATGTATGATTTTCCTTTGCATCCAGGGTTTTTGCAGACTTGGCGCTCTCCTGTCCATTCTGAGAAGTGATGCATGCCATCTTCCGCTACTTCGCCTGATGGCATTTCTAAGCGTTTTCTGCTTTTCTTTGGTCTTGGAACAACGGCAAAAAATGGTCTTCCTCTAGTGGTTTTTGTAGGTATAAATACGGGACCGTCTGTTAGTAGAGCGTGGTTAGTAGGGCTACATATGTCCTACTAGCGTGCAGTGTGCTTGTACCTATGTTGAATGCAGAAGATGATAAAACTGGTTGATAAAAATAAAAGTTGAGATAAACTTATATTTTTAGTTTTATTCACTTTGACAACACATTGAAAAGGTAAAGGAATCGAACAGAAGACAGGACATGTCAAAAAGTAAGGTAGAAAAATAAATTTAGTCAGAATAAAATAGGTCGTTATAAAAAACATACTCTTTTATTCTAACACTCCTCCTTAAATTCATTTCTCTACTTTCATCCATCACACAATCATACAACACCCATACTCAGCGTACACCAGTTGAACTTCCCTTTCAACAGAGGTTTCGTTAAAACATCCGCAACCATACGACTTGTCTCTACATACTCTAGTTCAATATGGCCATGCTCAACTGCCTCTCTTACAAATTGGTGTCGCACATCTATGTGCTTTGTGCGTTGATGGTGTACAGGGTTCTGCGCAATAGCAACAGCAGATTGACTGTCACTGAAGATTTTCATTGGCATCTCAATTTGACCAGAGACCTCCGAAGTCAATCTCTTTATGAAAATTGCCTCTCTAGCAGCTTCTGACATAGCTACATACTCAGCCTCCGCTGTGGAAAGAGCAATCGTCCTTTGTTTTCTGCTTTCCCAACATATTGCAGCTCCCATATGCAGAAATACCATACCCGAGTATGATCTCCTATCATGACAAGTGGCATGACTAGCATCTGCATAGCCCTGTACCTTATGTATTCCTGTCCTCTTATACTGTAGCCCAAGGCATTTAGTACCCTTTAAATATCTGAGCACTCTTTTTGCGGCTATTCAATGCTCTTCAGCATAGCAAGAGTTGAACTGGCTCAGATAATTAACTGCATGTGCAATATCTGGCCTCGTGCAAACAGATACGTACATCAGCGAACCAATTAGATTTTGATATGGAATCCTCGAATCAGGTTTATGTTCTAGTCCAGGTTTCACAAGTTTTTGCCCAGGAACTGATGGGGTTGAAGCTACTTTGCAATCAGCCATCCCAAAAACCTTCAAAACTTTTTCGACATATTTCTCTTGGTCGACTTTGATTCCAATATCGTTCTGCGTTAAGTGCATTCCCAAAAAGTACTCTGCCTTCCCAAGATCCTTCATATCAAATTTTGACATAAGGTCTCGCTTAACTTTACGCAGCTCCTCCGCGTCGTTCCAAAAAATTAGCACATCATCCACGTACACTGCTAAAATGATGACTTTCTTACCCTGGGATCTCATGTAAATGCATGGCTCATTTTTGGATCGTTTGAACGACAACTGCAATAACTCATTATTCAGTTTATTGTTCCAAGCTCTGGGGGATTGCTTTAAGCCGTAAAGCGAACGTTTAAGGAGACACACGTAATCTTCCTTTCCTTTTTCTTCGTAACCAACCGGCTGTTTCATGTAGACCGCCTCAGACAAGTCTCCATTCAGGAACGCTGTTTTTACGTCCATTTGGTCAACGTTCAGGCCACTCTTAGCTGCCATCGCCAGGAGGAGTCTTAGAGAGCTATGCCTCACCACTGGAGAAAACGTCTCGTCATAATCGATGCCCCATCTTTGGCTAAAACCTCTGGCAACAAGCCGAGCTTTGTATCTTCGCTTATTTCCCGCCTCTTCTTTAATTCGAAAAATCCATTTCGAATCTACAACGTTGCTCGCTTGTCCAGGTTTTACTAAAGTCCAAGTTCCATTTTTCTTTAAAGCATCAAGCTCCTCCTGAATCGCAGCTTTCCATTCTCTACTGTCAGGCCTTGACAGTGCATCTTGAACCGTAGTAGGGTCAAGTTCTTTTTCCACTGCATGGTATAGAACATGATCCAGGAACTCTTTGGGTTTCCTGACTCTTAGTGGGTACCTCCGTTCCACCTCTTGTGGTCGATCCTCAGCTATGTCTGACTCACAATCTTGAAACTCCACATCCTCTGGTTCATGAATAACCACTTCATGTTGATCAGGATTTTCAGCAAAACTCTCTTTTTCTTGTTCCACTCTAGGAACATTGCTAACATCATCATCATACTCTTGTTGAGGTTGCAAAACATCTGGTTCTACTATATTGCTGACAATTGCTTCATCTTGTAGAAGTATTATTTCTGGTTCCTCTTGCAATTGTTCTTGTACATTTTTGTATTTTTGATTCTCCAAAAACACAACATTTTTGGCCTTAAATATTTTTCCTGTAGTAGGATGCACAAGACGATACGCTTTCGCGTTGTCATCGAAGCCTGTGTGGATAAGCTCTCTGCTTTTTACATCCCACTTAGTCCTTTTTTGATCAGGAATGTGCATATATGCTTTGCACCCAAAAGTTTTTAGCATGCTTAGGTCACACTTCTTCCCTGACCATTTCTCATCCGGAGTCATATTCTTCACCGCAATCGTGGGTGACTTGTTCTTTAGGAATACGGCGTGATGGACAGCTTCAGCCCAAAAACGTTTTTCTAATCCGGACTCATGTAGCATGGTTCTTGCTTTATCGCAAATGGTGCGATTGGCCCGTTCAGCTACGCCATTCTGCTCTGGCGTATACTCCACCGTCAGTTGATGCTGGATTCCGCAATTCTTCAGCAAGTCATCCATTCGCCTATTGACGTACTCGGTCCCGTTATCAGTGCGCAGGATCTTAATTTTCTTGCCACATTGATTTTCAGCAAACGCCTTAAAATCTATAAATTTTTCGCAAACTTCACTTTTCTGTTTCAAAAAATATATAAAAGATTTTCGAGTGAAATCGTCAATAAACGTCAAAAAATATTGGAACCCACTAATAGAAGGTATACTCATAGGTCCACACACGTCTGAGTGCACTAAACCTAATGCTTCCGTAGCTCTCGTTGCATCAGTTTTACGGAACGGCTGTTTCGTTTGTTTTCCCATAATGCAAGATATACATTCCAGTTTAGAAGAAAAATCAGGAAAACTTACTCCTGTTGCCATCTTATCTCTCAGTAGTTTGAGGTTGTGCATACCAAGATGTCCCATCCTCCGATGCCATAACATCTGCTGGTCTTGCTTTGTTGTTGCTAGCGCGGAACCCTGTGAACAGCACTTAATTTTATAAATGCCTCGTTCTTCCACACCTTTCACAACTGGCTTACCTCGCACCTCACACTCATTTCTCTTGTAGATGTTACAACATTTATCTGTAAATACTACCACGTTACCCTTTTTCGCAATTGCATTCACACTCAATAAGTTAGAAGCTAACTTAGGTACATACGTAACGTTGCTGACTGTTAATCCTGACTCACATACTACCGTACCCTCACCTGCACCGAACACTTCATTACCATCTGCACAAGTCACTCTCAAAGATTTAGGGGTATCCTTAAAATTTTTGAACCAAGATTTGCGATTCGTCATGTGTGTCGACGCTCCAGAATCAATGATCCAGTCTTCTACCGGTGAAATCGACGGCGACATGCCAAACGCAAAAGCTTGAAGAGCTTCCCTCTTCCGTTTCGGATTATCAGGACACTCATGTGCCTTGTGTGGTCCATCACAAATAAAGCACTTGATCTTTTTTCTGATCTTCTTTGGTGTACTCTTACCCTTATGCTCATTTGACAATAGTGCTGAAGTCGGTTGGCTTGCACTCGTGCTTGCCGAATAAGTATCCTCCATTTGAAGAAGCTTCATCTTTACATAGTCGGTAGTAAGAACAACGTTACTATTTTCTATGGCTAGTCTCATTGGTTGGAACTCTATGGTAAGGCCTTGAAGAAGTAAAGCAGCCAACAGTTCATCGTCAACCTCCTTTCCTAGGTCTTGTAGTTCCTGAGATACCATCATCACAGATGTGACATATTCCCTAACCGATGGGAATTGCTCCAGCTTCATGCTCACCAGCTTTGCAAGTAGCCGGCAGCGGTTATTCAGACCTTTGTCCTCGAACGCACTCATTAATGCTTCCCAAGCATCTTTCGTTGTTTTCGCTTTTCGTACATGCACCAAGCAATGAGGTCTAATCATCAAGCAAATCTTTGCTCTAGCTTTCTGGTCTTTTCTCATACCTGTCACATCGGTCGTATCAGGTGTAACTCTTGTATACTCCCACAAGTCATCGTGAACAAGATATAACTCCATCAAAAACTTCCATGTGGCGTAATTGCTGTTACCATCTAATTTCTCTATAGAGGGCAACCCACTACTACCTGAAGAGTCCGTATTTTGTGCCATTGTTTAGTTCTGCTCTCTATGAGAACTCTTGTTACCATTAGACCACTACCAAGGCCAACGTTCTTTTGTTTCCTGGGCACATAACCTGTTAGTAGAGCGTGGTTAGTAGGGCTACATATGTCCTACTAGCGTGCAGTGTGCTTGTACCTATGTTGAATGCAGAAGATGATAAAACTGGTTGATAAAAATAAAAGTTGAGATAAACTTATATTTTTAGTTTTATTCACTTTGACAACACATTGAAAAGGTAAAGGAATCGAACAGAAGACAGGACATGTCAAAAAGTAAGGTAGAAAAATAAATTTAGTCAGAATAAAATAGGTCGTTATAAAAAACATACTCTTTTATTCTAACACCGTCTCATGGTCAGCACTTCTGCCACCAATAATTTAAAATCCAAGAGCGGCATGTAGGTAAGTTCTTGGTTCAAACGTCTCCAAATCAACCAAAAATTAGACATCAATCATGTGAAAAAAACTGGCATGTACCTCTTTTTGGACCTTACTTTGATCCTGTATCTGTAAAACTGTTTATTTTACAGATAGTGCAATCCACGACGACGCGCCCCACTAAGAGTCCTATTACATTTTTGTACGGAAATTCATGATTTTTGACCATGTAATTTTCAGCAGCAGTAAGATATTTTAATTATTTGATTATAATAACTATAGTGCCATTCTCTTTCTTGTAAGTTGGAGTTACACATTATTTTCGTGTAATTTGCTGAATTGACGCGGAATATATAGTACTTTAATTTAATTTATTGTAATTTTGTCTTATTATATTGAGAAACAAAAACTAATGAAACGTATTCACTGTAGATCGAAGTTTTATATCATATTAGTATATTTGATTTAATTGTGTTTATTTGGAATATAATGGACATGAAAATCAAGACATTTATTGGTTTTCTTTACGACTTTTCCCTAAAAACTCAAGAAATTTAAAGAAATTCTAGAACTCCAATAAACAAATAAAACATTCAAGTTATCGTTTAGTAACTTTCGCTTTTATCAGAACTGAATGAAACAATGTGAATTTGAGCGTCAAAGTTCCATTGCCGACGTTTTTCCTTGTAAACTGAGTTCGTAAAATATTCATAGTAAATTACACGATAAGAAAAGTTAAAATGTGCAACTCCAACTTACAATAAAGAGAATGGCACTATCGTTATTCATAATTAAATAATTCTAATATCTTACTGCTGCTGAAAATTACAACGTCAAAAATCATGAATTTGCGTCAAAAATGTAATAGGACTCCTAAGGCATAAGGTTCAAAGTTGATTGGGAAAATTTTATAGTTTCGGGTAGGTTGACCTTTACGTCCATAGGAAAAAAAAGTGCCGCTAAGATGACGTAGTTCCAGCGGAAACAGTTTTTGTTGAATAGCTCCCCAATGGATGGTTGGATGCACAAATTTTTACTTACCATACACTTTACACGACGTCATACAATAAATATCTGCTAAACTGAAATTTAATAAATTCGGAATTTTTCCGCTACGATTACGGATATGGACACTCTTACTAGCACGTCAACATGCTCCTGTCCAGTTGTGGACTGAGCCTGTTAGCGGCCGGGGGCGATAAAACAAAATGAGGCCTCCCAGATCTTCTCAGTTCAGTGTAGTGTAGGTAGGTATTTCTAGTAACATTTTGCAAAAACATACCTATATACAGATAGTGCAATCCACGACGACGCGCCCGACTCCGCGATTACTGTACTGTAAGCTGTAGGTACTTTAGTACGGAGCGGAGTGGGGCGCGTCGTCGTGGATTGCACTGTCTATATGTCTATATTGATTAAAAAATCAAGCATAACGTGCTCAATTATACCTACTCCGGCTACTCAATCGAGATTCGAAGCGAGCTCTAAGATTATTGCACTCCGTGACGCCGTCTTGGAAAGGTTAGGTTTTTTTTTGTGACTGTCTTTTTGGTCTAGTGGTCGCAAGATTTACTGCTGAGCATATTGTCCTGGGTTCGATACCCAGGTTGCGCAAAGTTATATGGGGTTTTTCTATATGGAATTTCTCGGTAGCAGCCCGGAGTTTGGATTTGTGCCCGGTTGATGGCAATAGGCTCGTCCCCTTTTACCTGGGATTTAAACATAACTGGCGAAATGAAAAAATAAATATAGTAGGTACATCCACTATAGGTACACCTCTGCGCTACCCGCGGGAATAAAAGCGTGATGTTATGTTATTAATTCAAAGTCGCTCAGCGCGCTATGCTCGGAGTTTTTTTGAAGGATAAAATCAGAAATTAAACTTTCGGGAAAAGAAGCAGAGTTAAGGCTCGTGCAAACTGGCGTGACTTGTCGCGCGACGCGGCTGGCATTTTTCTTAGAAATTGTTTTATTAGAGTCGCGTTGGGCTTGTTTGCGGGAGCCTTTACTGACATAGATTGCATAGTAAGCACGCTGAAGTGGCAGCCATAGGTGAGTACCTATATGTTCCTTGAGTGGCAATGGGCCGGCCATGACTGACGAAGGACCGATGGGCGGTGGTCGGTGGAGTTGACGAGTACAGCAGTGGATACTGCGTATCGGCAAGCGCGTGGTCGTGAGGGACTGCTAGATAGACCGACGACCTTAACAAGTTACTGGGACAGACTGGATGAGGAGGTGTACCTATAGTACCTTCATACACCCACATTTTGCCAGTAATGTTTTAAGTCCCATGTAATAGGGGGCGAGCCTATTGCCATCGCAATTCTATCGCATTGCAACCGGGCACAAATCCAGACTCCGGGCTGCTACTGAGAAATTCCAGATAGAAAACCCCAATAACACTTTGCCCGACCTGGGAATCGAACCCAGGACCTCGTGTTCAGCAGTAGCATTAAACAACTAGTATTAAACTAAATACCTAATAACTGGCGAAAAGTGTGTAGTCTATACACCTCTGCTCACCCCCTGGGAATATAGTCGTAATGTTATGTGAATGTTTTACCTGCAGTGTTTCAGGCCTGCGACAGGAGAGAATACGCGATCGGTTGAACGGTTGCGTGCATGTCACTTTTTCTGTACCGAACATAAAGTTCAAACTATAGTGTAATAGCGCGACGATCGCTTTTAGATAGGACGCGTGGTCAGGGTCCTTCTATCTCCTTTACGGTCAGTTTATAGGTTTTTGTGGTGGTATCTACATCACTACATGCAAACTACGCATCAAAATCCTGCATCGCGCAATTAGAGATTACCGCGCGATCGACATATATATAATAACTTTCCAACATCAATCGTTGGGCCGTTGTCCACCAGACACGACACCCGTCTGGTCGGAGGATCCTTCCTTTTCTATGGAGGATGAGTGAACTATACATCCTGTTCCTCATGCCACTAAACTCTCACGAGTTCATGACATCTAGCGCCTTTTTGGTGCGGGCTACGAAGATTTATGGTATTTTCCCTCCCGATTCCCTCAGCCTGCATTATGGCATGTCCAAACTAAATCAAACGGAACTTTTGGAACTTCTTTGCAGCGTCGCTTTGGATGTGCAGTATGGGAGGAGGGAGTTATTGTGGAACAGGGAGCATGTAACTAGTTAGGACCTATATACCCACCAGTAGACAGTTTCAGCGGATAAGTACTGGTTTCGAGATGCATGATGAAACTCATTTGCGAATTTAATCTGACCACAGCCAACCTCCTTATAAAACTTGTTATCATAAATAGTGCTCCTGAAACGATGAAACGTCACTTCAGAATTCTCGATTATTCTTCTGCGCAGATAATCTGAAACTTGTGACATTTGCAATTTTATGTTATTGTAGTAAACAAATAAGGCAGGAAATTGTTTTTTTTTTCGCTATGAGCGGATTAATGAACTGTGGGATTTGTTGTATGATTATCAGCATATGGGGTACTTTACAATTGGTAAGATTTCGTTTTTTTTTACTCCCTCACAGAGAAAACGCATGTCACAGCAGTAGGAACATAATATACTACTAATGAACAGCGGTGTGCCACTGCCGTGGTGTGACTACTAAGTTACAAAGTGGTGCATCATAGTGTCCGTGTTGTTTGGGCGCCCCCACAGTGTCCGATCCGGGAGGTCTGCTACTAAGTCACACCGGCCTAGGGCCTCAGTCAGGGAGAGGGTTTTAGAATTACGTAAAGAAAGTACACCATAATGCAAGAAGGTATGACCCCCCTCAATTCATACTATGAATGCTCATAATGATTTTGATGCTCCTCTGCAAAAGTGTAAAAATGAGTTACCTACCTATCTCTAATCAAATATGAAAATTGATCCATATATACCACTTCTGGTCAATCTCTTTTACGAGCTCAGTTCGCCTGCTCCTGCAGTCTAGGTTAATTCTGAAACTAAATCAAAAATAAATGGACAAAGCCTATTTCTGTATGAATGCTTCATATAAAATTAAACCTACCCGAGGCACTGTAAATTTAATTTCTGTTAGGGTTGCAATCCCGCCTCGAGTGCAATGACAAATTTTGCCCACTTGCGTTAAAATGTACGATTGTTGACAAAAATAAATAATTTGATCAAATTGAATGTTTATTTACCTATCAGATTTTCCTTATTTACTCAGTTTATATATTCGCAACATTTTTAGACATACAAATCCATGAAGGCTCTTCGCTAAGATAAAAAAGCGCACACCTCTGAAGTTTATCTGTGGCGCACATTCCCGAACTCGTCGAGTGCAAAGTAAATACACTGCATTTTTTAAATCTAAAACCGATGCAATAAGAGCCACTTTACGAGCAAGCGTGTTGAAAAATATAATTTTCTGCTTGCGTGTAATTTTGATGTATAAAACCTTGACAATAATTTCAGTTCATCATGGGCATATGTTACACATGTGAAGTAGTAACTCTTTTAGAAGATGTTGAAGAAGAGGAATATGAAAATTATAATGAATTTATTGCAAAGACTCAAAGTAATTATGCCGCAGTAAGTAATAAAACACTTGGTTGATATCATTGGGTACCTATTTACGTTCAGTAAAATATGCCTACGTCGACACATTGGTAGGTAGGTCGGTAGGGTAGATGCTCCCAGGTGAGAGAGATGCTCTACATCGTTTGCATCATTTAAATAATCGCGGCATCGGGTTCGCTGGCAGGTGACAGTTCTCTCATTGTATGTCTCATATGGCCATTTATTATTATACGGCTGTCATTAGGCCGGTTTGAGAGTGAGCAGATTAAAGTATATTTGATGGTTGAAGGTGGAAAAAAAAACTTTGATGTTTTTACCACCGTGAACGGGATGTCAACGTGAAACGAGGTTACGCGGCCATAGTAAATGTACTGTCGCTTCTTGGCCGTCAATTTGTTCTCGTTGACGTCCTGTTCACGGTGCGGTGGACAAACGGCCTTACTAGTTACTATCCAAACTAAGGCATCATTGAGCCAGCGGATAGTACAGACGCCAGCACATCACCTACTACAATCTGTCAAATTTCTTTAATAAGTTTTCAACTTTATTACTTAAAGCATAAGGTTCCAAGTTGATTGGGAAAATTTGACAGTTTCGGGTAGGTTGACCTGCTGGCGCCTGTACTTACCTACAAAATTTTATGTTAATAGGTACCTATTTATGTAGTCGGTGGGTACATAGGTTCAACTGACAGGACCTAATCAATTTTTTTTTTAAGACTGGGCGTAACTGCTTCATTGCCGCAGCCATTTATGCGCTCTTGATCCTATTATCTTATGGATGTATTACAAAAGCACGCAAGCAAATGAAGGAAGATGAAAGAAAAGCAAAAGATGACGAACTCTTCTGTATGCCAAAGCCGCCTCCGAGGAAAGATCCGAAAAAAGTATTATAAACTGCTTGTATGTAAAGATCTTTCAAAAATGCGCGCTCTCCACACGATTATCTATTAGTTAAAAGTCAAACAGTACTCCAGTATATGACACACGGCGACATATCAAGCTGCAAGCACCTTCACTTACGAGACGCCCGCCTTCGCACTCGGTAGGCTCCACTTTATATAGACCGCATGCTGCAAGTTCTCACTCAAGCCCAAATTGCGCATCAACACCGCGGCAATACGCCTCATCATGAGTTCATGACCTATCTATGCCTGCGACGTGTTCGCACACGCAAAGCCCAATCCTTGGATGCAGACCCTCCAGAATCCATTCTTACGAAAAATCATGCCCCCTTTTATGTTGGCAATGAGAATCTTCATCTAGATCTCGGAATGTCCACTATTCATCAGATCACGAAACGTCTCTCCGAGCGTTTCTTCGATTCTGCTGAAAAGCACCCCAACCCCTGGTTATGTCGGCCGCCAGAAACACCCCTCCCGCAACAGTAAGATTGCTGGCCGAGGTATACTCCTACCATTCCGGATGCCACTACCTTTAGCGTGTATTCGCTTAGTTTATAAGTTGCATTTCCGAGCTGGAGGCCATAATTATATTAAGACATAGCTCGGTTACGCAGCCTCACACACCTGTAAATTCATGGCATTCGGTTAAAATAGGTTCTTTTACATAGGTTATTTTCTCTTTTGTGAATGTTAGAACGTTGTAGGCCCAGTATACTGTAGATTTGTTGACCATTTTCTATTTTGTTAAGTACCTGGTACTTGTTGAAAGGCTTGAAACTGTCCTGCAAAACCTATTAACATTGTTATATATACTACTACTACTGTTAAATATTGCATGAGCCAATTATTTTTAAAAGAATAACCGTGGAGTTTCTTGCCGGCTCTTCTCCATAGGAAACGACCAATTGGAACCGTGCACCTAGTTTCTGACGTTTCATAAGTGCCCATGTAGGTTTATGTGAAATAAAATGTTTTGATTTTGATTTTAAAGGAGGTTTGGTTGACCTGCGAGATGTCCTACCATAATAAAAATAAACCAGTATCAGGTCGCCTCGCGTTGTACGGAAAGCAAAGCCTAGAGATAAATAACAATATACCATGCATACTTAATGGGAATGCATACAGCTTGATATGTCGCCCTGTATTATATACAAAATGAATTTGAAGTGTAAGCTACGTTACAAGCAGTGTAAAATTAGGAGATAAGTACCTTACCTACGAAGTGTGTAGGTATTTTAAGAATTTGGTTAATATTTAATTAAATATTATAAGCTATAATTTTAATGTATCATTTTCTCTTTATGCTTTTAACTATAATTCAAATTGTGCAGACATTCTGAACTGCAGTAACAAGCTGCAATTAGACAAACCCTCTCGAGCCGTGGGCCCCGGCGAATCGAATTTGTATGCTAAGCATGACTGCTTATAAGTGTGTATATAAATGGCTTTTATGTCAATTTTTGTAGCTGTTCACGGCGCCTTCATGACTGTCAAGTGAAATGCTGTGGCATTGTTGTAATCGCCTGGCCATGACAGTCGAAGGGCCAATGCTGCAATGGCTCGTTGGAATCGATATATTCTTGAGTGGAAATTTGACAAATGTAGCGTGGGATGGGGCCTCAGTAAGATGGACTAGCGAACTGAGAAAGGCGTCGTACACAGCTTGCATGCAGACGATGGAGTACCGGCTGTTGTTGATTAGGGGCCCAAGTCTGCTATTTTTATAAATTCGTCATTCAAACACGATCCCATTGTCATTTTGCTAAAAGTTCGTAATCTGCTAAATTCATAATGGTCGATCATTGGTTGATCATTGTATTCCATAAAAACGATACTCGTAACGAATTAAAAGCAATGACTGCACAATGACGTTCTAATGGTAGGTCACTGATTAAAGGAACTGTCAAAATTTTAGCAGATTACCGCCTAAGTCAGTCATCCATTTGTTATTAAGTATTCTTATTATGTACGAGATTACCAATAGATCCCATTTCTTTCAATGGAGTGTCAGTGGCTGACCATTGAAAAGTAAATTACCAAACTTGTCAAAATCAACAATTATGAAATCAATGATAGACCAATCTGACACTACTGCTTGTAATAGCAGACTTGAGGACCTGGATACGTCCATTCTACATAAGAGACTGCGGTGTGCCGAATTTATAATATAGGTACTAAGGCCGCCATTACACTTTAAGTTTTGATCACGTAAGTCACTTATGTAATTAATTTACGATAAATTTTCAATTATTGTAAACTCTCTTGTCGCTAACTTTCCGTAGCTTATCGTAATTCCTTCTTACATGTCGCAGTCGTAATTCACTTACATAAATTTTACGGAAGCAACTTACAACTGTATTTTTAAACCTTGCTCAATAAAATAAAATAAAATAACAACGACATATTTACAAGAATAAACAATGGGTTATCACAAGTATTCAATGCTGTGTAAATACATCACATAAAGGCATGCACAACATTCTTATATAGGATGAACAATTATTAAATAAAAAATAAGGGCAGCCTTATAATAAAACTTAGGAACGACACGCCCTCCCGCTCTGGGTGGAGCGGGAGGGCGTGTCAGACTCTTACTGACTAAAACCCACCCGTGTTCCTTCTGTTGCCTGTGCAATGCCAGGGGGCCACGGTATCCCTTTCGGACTTTCCCGCAACCCCGACAGGCAATGGTCTCATCGGACCCCTTCACTCGCTGACACTCTTTGAGGCGCGCGTGGAACACAACGCGCCGTCGACCGGGCTTGGTCCTTACCGGACGGCGAGCTACCCATTGCTCACCGTCCGCAAGCCCGCGCCTACGGTGGCCGGGAATCGGCAATAGATTCCCGACGCCCAGGGCGTCTCTTCCTGCGGCGGCTAGGGGCGTGAGGGCGCGAAATTTGCCTCTCCCTCACGCGCTCCGCCTCCTCCTTTGCGAGCATTACTGCTTCGCAGAAGGAGGTGACGGCCTCCCATGCCCTCTCGCTCCGTACCATGGCCTGGACCAGGGCCGGACGCGAGAGATCCCCGCCACCGATCGCCTCCACGAGGACACGGCAGTGCTCTGCCCAAGCCGGGCATACCTCCACCGTATGATCCATCGTGTCCTCCGGGCGATCCACGCAGTGATGACACCCGGTCGTTTCCTCCCGCCTTATCCGAACCAGGTACCTCCCGAAACAGCCGTGTCCGGTGAGGACAAGTGTATAGTGCCCCTAGCGGCACTTGATCACTATCGCATAAAGTGCCGCTATTTGCGGCATAATTGTGACGCTGTCTCGGCCCGGCAAAGTGCCGGAAGCATTGCATTGTCACTTGTAATTTTCTTTGATTGTTGAGGTTAGTTCGCCGCCCTTTGTATTGATTGATCGTATTTGTTTTAGATAATTTTAAAAGTTACTACAATGACTGAATTTACGAAAAATGAAGTAGAAAATGGCTCACAGTTAGTTAACTGTGACCCATACAACGCACGAGCCCAGCGAGCGTAGCGAGCGGTACCGCGGCAGCGGCCGGCGAGTGCCAGGGTCCGTTTAGGAACAAGAGATGTAATATTTTTAAATGTTTTGGGAATGTGGTGTTTTACAGCGAACTAACGTCAACAATCAAACAAAATAACAAGAAACAACAAAGTGACTCAGTGACAGTGACTATGCAATGCTTACGGCACTTTAGCCGGGCTGAGGCAGCGCAATTATTATGCCGCTAGCGGCACTCTTTACACTGCCTAAAACTTACATAAATGTTATATGTTATATCATCATCGTGATGGCCCAGTGGTTAAGGCCTCGCCTCTCACGCACGACGTTGTAGGTTCAAATCGGGGCAAGTACCAATGTGACTTGTCAATTCAAATGTACTTTCTGTACTGTTTTTATCTTGGACATTTCTGACTTCGGTGAAGGAAAGCATCGTGAGGAAATCTGGACTTTTAGTTAAGTTTGAAATCGCCAACCCGACTTGAGCAAGCATGATCAATGCTCGTGCCTTCTCTTTATGAGAAGAGACGTTTTGCCCCGCACTGGGAAATAATAGGGTGGTATTATTATTATTTTATGTAGGTATACCATTGCCATGACCGTTGGATTCTGGTAGCAGCTTATTTCAGCTGCAGCTGCTTTTTATACAGTGCAAGTTGCGGTAAAACCGAACTGACGCAAAGTTTTCCACCTTTATTTAGTTCGTCCGAGACGGTTCTAGGGATCCCGTGTACGACGCGGCCACGACCATGACTTGTCTCACGACCGACCGCAATCTTGGCCGCAGAAGTTCCGACCTAAATGGAAGTTTGGTCGCGCACGACCGGTCGCCCGAACAGTTTTGTTTTCAAGTTTTCATGTCCGCTTAGTGCCCGAGGTCCCATAAATGAGGCGATTGTTATGAGTAGGAATGTGAAGCGATTGAGTTTAGAATTAGGCAGTGACTATACTGCCTATAATAATCGCGCTGCTGGGAAACGGGCCTCCAATCTTCGAGAAGGAGTGGGCTGTAATCTAACACGCGGGCCCAGTGCGGGTTAGTAGATGTCACACGTTTTCGGGTTCTGGGTTCCCCCACGATCTTTTCCTTTAACTTTATGAGAGCAGTGGTGATGAAATTATTTACACACTGTAATGTGCCTGTCTGGGTTTGAACCGATGAACTCCTGGGCTACAAATGCTTCAAATTAGGCAGTAAATAAAAATATATAAAGCATAATTTGTTTATTTAAATTATTCAGTTTCTTCTTTTTTGTTTCTTTATTTAACTTCCTCTAATTTTCTGTCGAAAGTTACAGTGCCAATGTTCACGCTTTTAATTTCTTCTTTGCTGACTTGCGCGTTTTCCTGAAAAATTATGTCTTTTTAATGTAATCAGCGTGATTGCTATTCGTGTAGCTCTTATTAATGGAACTTGGACAAAAATCCGTTCTGGTGGAGGAGGGAAAAGTACGTACGAGGGAAAAGCAATAAAGGACAAAAAGCGTTATTTAAGAGGCCATGCACGAAATAGACTCAATTTTGTTCACTGTTTGTGAGAAAGGGGAAAGGAATTTTACCAAAATTGTTTTTGATAAGAAAACTCTTCAGTTCTTATTCTTCTAGGTCGCTTTAGGGCGAAAGTAACTATAGATAGTGCAATCCAAGACGACGCGCCCCACTCCGCGATTACTGTACTTTATTAGCGGAGCGGAGTAGGGCGCGTCATCGTAGGTTTCACTATCTATATATTTTTGAGACCGAAAAGTGATAAAACTTTTAAAACAGGTTCTGTGACTGTCACAGGCGCTACTAAAACCTTTTTTTTTAGCTTTCTCACATTAAGCTTAGAAATTGACAAAGGGTTTTGTTTTCGTGCACGGACCCTTAATATGCTCGATCATTAATTAGTTACATTATCACAGGGTGGGTATGCTACTTTTTAGGGGTCCCATTCTGTGTCCTGTTGAAAAAGTAATGGTTATGGCTAGTCATGGTCAAGCGATCTAGAGAAGCGATCTGGTCACGATGAGGAGAGCTATGGCGGTTCATATGCGGTCCCCCCATTCGTCCGAAGTAGGATCCACTGGATCCATGTATATTTTGTAATTATTAAGTCCCTCATTTTGAACGGACTAATCTAGGAAAAAGACGAAGACGTAAAGAAGAAAAAATAAGTCGTTTCTCGTAATTCGGATACACAAAAAGCAAAATTAGAGAGCTAGGAAATGAGTTCAGGAACTTCACAATTTAGACATTAAGGGCGAATGTTGCCAATGAAACTAAACGCGTTCAGCACTTCTCGACCTCGTTCAAGAGCTGTCTGCAGTTTCAATATTCCACAACAATTTTGAGACTGACAGCTCTTGAACGTGGTTCAGATGTGCTGAACGCGTTCAGTTTCATTGGTTGAAATCCACACTAAGGCCCCTATTACAGAACCTCGCTCAAAACTCAAGCATTACTTAAAACTTGTTTAAAGCCTTATGATTGGTTGAAACTATAATGCTTGAGTCTTAGTGAGGTTCTGTAATACGGGCCTATCCCCCGAATACTGAAACGTCACTCAAAATTTAAGTAGCACTTATATTTAACAGATACTCAAAAGTGACGTTTGACAATACGAAATCTATAAAGTTTAGGAGCTGCTCAAATGTTAAGCAGCACTTAAATTTTGAGTGACGTTTCAGTATTCGGGGGTAAGAAGTGAAAATCAAGGGGGCGTATATTAGAATATACAACCCTTTGCTTTTAATTTCATGGCGCCTTTTTATTTTGGACTCATTGCGACCAGAGTCTGAAGATGGAGGAGGAGGGACTGGAACTCTTCAATGGCTACAACCAGTAGAGATTATTTATGTCTTACTTTGTGCCGGATCGACCAGCACTCTTAAAATAAAAAACAATAAAATTCACTGGTACCCTACAATTTGAAACTACTTAATATATTTAAATTGAAAGCTAAATGTAGCAAACAGTAAATATATTGAATCGCAGTGCCTGCTAACCCTAACAGGCGGAAGAAAAATCCATGGAACCCTATCTTTTCACGTGTAGATCCAAAGTCCAAAGAGGAAAAAAAAACAATACATCCACTTGTGGATCAAGGAGATCATTAGTATCTATGAGTCCACGCTAAAAACTATTTGGAATTTACGTCGTATTCTTTCAGTGTTGTGTGTCGTAGGATGATTTGATAATGTTTTCACCACTGTCTAATTATCCGTGTTTTCGCAATATCCCTAGGGTTTTCGTGAAAATTTTAATTATCAAATCATCCTACGACGTTTATAAAAAAGGCGATAGATGTAGGTCTATGTGGTCACCTGTGTTGTATCCACCTCTTCGTCCTTGGGTGGTTGGTTTGGATTGATCCACGTGTCTGCCAAGATCTGGGGTATTTTGACGCGCAATTTGAGTGGTGCTAGTATTTTTGTGATCAGCTTGCGACAGTCGGTTGATACTTTCGGCTCACGAGGAAACGACACTTTATTTTGCACTTGCTGTAGAGAAAATGTGGAGTTTAAACATTTTATAGGCACTGGTTGGTATACAAGTAAAAATATTGATAACGAGGTAAGGGCAGATTAGCGATACTTAGATAAGCTTTAGCATTCGAGATATACAATCAAAGCGACAGCGGGCCGAGCTAGAACTGGTACCCAAGAACAAGCCCAGCAGTTGGATCATGTAAGGCTTGTAGCAACAGAAAAAGACTATACTGGTCAAGAAGATAATCATGGCTATGCAAAACCTTGATGACCCAATCTTAAGTCCAAGTCTTGTTGTGCTCACCATATTGCTTTAGTAATTCCACCACTGTTTGAGAGTATATATAAATAATCCTGGAACTTACATCAAGGAATAGTATCGAAAAATGTATTCGAGTCTTCATTCAAATCTATATACATATTATTATCTCTTTCTTTTCGTGTGGTTAGTAAACTAACCTGGTGTCAGAGTTTTAAAGCCTCCCACGGGCCTCTGACTTGGCTTCACATGCCGTCGAGAAATATCTCTCAGGCATGCCGGTTTTCTCACGATGTTTTCCTTCACCGTTTTTTGAGCAAGTGATAATTATATAATACGCACATGAATCCGAAAAGTCAGAGGTGCGTGCATTGGGTTCGAACTCAGGACCTACGACTTCTCAGTCTGACGGTCACACCACTAGGCTATCACTGCTTTTTATAATAATTATAATAAAAAAGTAACGAAGTCAAAACTGTACAGAGAATATTAAAAAAAAAGTAATAGATTCGAAGTGTGGCAACGAGTCAAAAATATAGTTTTAGAATTTTTGTCCGTTTGTCTGTTTATCTGGATGTATGTTAAAACGGCTGAAAAGATTCGGATAAAATATGGCAAACAGATAGTTTATAACACATGAGGTACTTTTAATCCCGGTAGTACGTTCCCGTGGGATATTTTCCGAAATCTCCGGGCGAAGCCGCGGGCAAATGAAAAATAAACAATTTAATTTAATTTAATTTCAATGCTAGTAAAAGTAATAAATTGGAACACCTACAACGTGCGTGAGCATTCTACGACAAGGTATAGGCCACCAACCTTTAGCAACTGAGTGTAATTCGTATCATCGAAAGGCAGCCTTCCATACACAATTGCGTAGAGCACCACTCCCATGCTCCATATGTCTGAGTCTTGTGGCCTATAAGGAACTCCCTTCAGGATTTCAGGTGAAGCATATGCGTAACTTCCGCAGAAAGTCTCACTAAGCGCAAAAACACCATTCTTCGGCTTCATGTGACCTCGTGCAAATCCAAAATCAGACAGTTTAATATTTAAGGCATGGTCCATAAGCAAGTTCTCGCATTTTATGTCCCTGAAATGTTACGTGGGTCATTTTTTGAATTTATATCTATAGGTACACCGAAATATTGGCATCGATATCATCTTGATTCATGACTATCGATTAACACGACCCTCATCACATTGTTCATGTTGCGGTGCGTAGCCGTTAATTTTATCTCGCCGAGCCGCTGCCGCGCTCAGCGTGCGGAACGGTAACTGCACAGTGTAAAGAGTAACAGTGGACCGACGCCTTTGATGTTTGCGTAAATGCCGACACCGCACAAGGACATAGTACTTATCTAGGGTTGTCACAGACTTTAAACAACTGCTCAGAAAAGGAGGGTAATGTTTTTAGGGTTTCATGTATGTACGCATGTATGTATGAATGTATGTACGTTTCTTTGTTCCACCATAACGTCTAAATGCCTCAACAGTTTGGACATATGGAGTATCGTTACAATTTTTACATCGCCCCGAGTGACGCTGTTTTTTTTTGCATGGCTGTCTTGTATTTTATTTGGGAATAAGAGCTTGTTAACAATATAAATAAAATACTATTTTATTATTCAGTGTTTAATACTTTACCTATTGAATCAGTTTCCATTTTCTCATTAATCATTCAGTAATTCATAATCATCTACAGATTGGCTACTAATATACAATACACATATGCATTCTCGCACAGCACATGTCATATGCACCATTTTGATTGTGTACAAATCAAAACAACTAAAACGAGACACCCGATAGCCCTGAAAGTCATGTCCCGAGCTACTAACAATGGCAACGTATGCAGCTCGGGCTCGCCCTACCCGCCCCTCGCCCCTCACACCCCGCAAGATTGCGCTGTCTAGACGGCTTCGTCGAATGACTGTATTGGTTTATAGACTGTGGTAACTGTTTGTAGGAGGAGCCTATAAGGCTTCTACACACAGTTACTGCCTTGCAGCCGGGCGCCCGGCTTGCCGCACAAAGGAGCTGCCATACAAAGGAGTGCCGCTCGGCACTGTATGTAGTAACCTTAACAGCGGCAGCGTCTAGTGAGTCGCCAGGCGAGACTTATAAAAGACGCGAAACGCTGTTTTGATTTCAATTATTGTTGCTCGTTTGTTAAGGCTATACCAATATTGTGTAACCGTGATTCTGGACTGGAGAAATCAATATACTTTATATAAAGTATATTGAGTAGGTCGAATATAAAAAAAAATGTACTTATATACAATATATATATGTAATAATATATTATTTATTATTATTGACCGCCTCTTTGGTCTAGTGGTTGCAAGCGCCACTGCTGAGTATGAGGTTCTGGGTTCGATTCCCCAAGTCGGGCAAAGTATTATTGGGTTTTTTTAACAGGAATTTCTCAGTAGTAGCCCGGAGTCTAGAATTGTGCGCCGTTGATGGCAATAGGCTCGTCCCCTATTAAATGGGACTTAAAAACAAAACTGGTGAAATGTGGGTGTACTACAGCAGTGCTATTCTGTAACCATCTCACCGTGAGAACTTAGGTCAAGTGAGCTCTGAGTGAGCTGTCAGTCCGTAGCAGCAGGTGGAATGACAGCTCAGTCCGAGCTCACTTCACCTAAGTTTTCACGGTGAGATGGTTACAGAATAGCACTGCTGGTACACCTTTGCCCAGCCCCTTGGGGAAACAAGGCGTGATGTTATGTTATGTTATTTATTATTCATCAAGCTTTCTTACACACATTCATCTATCCGACCAGACCTGCATTATTGATTAGGCTTCTACACCTTTCATATTGAATATCTACATTACTTGATTGCATTTCTACAACAGAACCAAATGAAGATGACTAAGTTTACCTATGAACAACTCCTCGCTCATGGCAGTAATCAACGGCTTCTACAAGTTGGCGGAACCAGCAACGACCTCTGATCTCATCGATATGTTGATCCTTGCGTATTATGTCCAGGAGACTGCCGTTTTCGGCATATTCCATCACAATATAGACCCTGGAAAACGTGTTGGAAACGTAAAAAAAAGTCATTATTCTTTAGTAACGTTTTCATTTGCAGATCTGTTTCTTAAAACAGTCTAATTAGATTTAAGTGTAGATTAATATGTAATCTCACAGCTTTGAATCAGCATTCATGCTTGAAAGAGCATCGTTCAGTACTTTGGACCTTTAAGTCTACCTATTTAAGTACGACAAAACAAATAACCAGAGGTCCACATTAGCCCAATCAAAAGAGCTGCAAGTTATGGTGTTTGCCCAGCAGTGGGATGATGCAGGCTAACAGTAACAATAATTCGCTAGCAAACCTGGGTCAACGTTGTCTTTAGTAGAACTATCACAATGTTGACGCGCACACTCGCTACAAAAGAATACGACAAAAACAATCGACTTAAAAAAAAAGCACTAAAAAGTGAAAAATTACTTTCAAGTTCAGAAGTCGGTGTCTGTTGTCTGTTCCTTATTTTCGTTTTTTACCACCGACTTTTTACTTGTGGTACCTACCCCACACAAATTCGAATACCACTACCTGCTCTATGTAGGTAAATAGAAGTGACAGAAACTATAACATCATCTACATATATAGACTAAGTGGGAAAAATACATATCATGGAAGCTAACTCAAAAACGTATATGAGAAGATCACCTTTGAAGTATGACCTACCATATAAAAAAAAGAATCATCAAAATCAATTCATAATTGGCGGAGTAATCGCGTAACAAACATACAAAAAACATACAGTTGAATCGAGAACCTCCTCCTCTTTGAAGTCCGCTAAAAATACAACCTCGCAAAGGACGACTCTAGTACCTACGGTTACAATAATTTTATATACCATACTAATTGTATTTGCTATAACTTCATTAGATATAACGTTTCAGTTGCCATAATCGTGAAATCACATAAAATCATTTTCACTAATTTCATTGGTCATAATCGAACAAGTGTCATAAAAATTTCATTTAAATCCATACATTTATTTGCCATATTTTTAATTTTCAATAATTTCGTTTTCCAAAACATTTATTTACCATAATATTAATTTGCCCATAGCACAACAATGCTAGTTCAGTACAAGTGCCTGCAATTTTGATGTTATGATAATATGTTAAAATGCATAATTTTGCTATGAACATATTCGCAGTTAATACTGTAATAAGCGGGCAAAACAAAATAAGTTTAATATTAAATTTAAAATAATATTATTTTTCATGAAAATAATATTGTTATATTACTTGAATAGGGTATTACACCCATTTTTGAAAAGTGTCTCAATTAGATTCTATAGTGCTAATGAACCACTAATAAAATCACAAAATTTTTATTCAATCGTTGAGTGCCATAAAAATGCATTTAATTTTTGCATTTTCAAATTTCGCGCGACTCAGTGGACGCCATATTGCTCTGTGGTCATGACGTCAGTTGACTGTGTAAACAAATTTATAGATTAAAGGTACGCTGATAGTTGACAGTTAACACTTCTAAGTTTACATTGCCGTATGACGTAATAACATGGCGACTACTATCTAATGGTGGTATGAAACAGATTAAAAAAGCTGAAACCTTTAAATTGAATTTTAAAATTTAGTTTGCTATGTTATGAACTAAAACTAACATTTTCCGACGGCTTTTTGCCTAAGCTATCTCAATAATATATTTTTAGATTTTTTCTCATATACTTAGAGTAAAACACCCTAATATTGATTAATATATGATTATACCAAGTTGCATTACACAAAGTTGGTATGGAGCCAAATGTAATTTTTAAAATTCTCCATACGCTTGGTATTAGTCAAATGTTTGTGGCCATCCACGTAGTGTTCGTACGAAAAAGGTGGTCAAAGCAGTAAGGGAAAAAATTCGAAGAAATCCTGTTCGAAAGCAAAAGATTTTATCCCGGATGATGAAGATCGCACCCAGAACCATGTCGCGTATTTTAAAAGATGACTTAGGATTGCAGCCTATAAGAGACGCACTGGTAATTTTTTAACTGATAATTTAAAAAAGAATAGGGTCGTAAAATCGAAACAACTACTGAAGCGGTACGCAAAGGGAGTCACAGATTTTTTTTGTTTACGGATGAGAAAATCTGTACAATTGAGCAACATTTTAACAAACAAAATGACCGTACTTATGCTCAAAGCTCTAAGGAAGCTTCCCAATTAGTCGACAGAGTGCAACGTGGGCATTAACCGACTTCAGTGATGGTTTGGTGGGGTTTTAGCTATGAAGGAGTGACAAAAATATGGCTCTATGGCTCTGCATTATTTTTGTGAAAAAGGTATCAAAACATCGGCACAAGTGTATCAAGATACCATTCTTGAGAAGGTAGTTAATCCCCTTAACAACACCATATTCAATAACCAAGTATGGTCCTTCCAACAAGACTCGGCGCCGGGTCATAAAGCTCGGTCCACGCAGTCTTGGTTGGAAGTGAACGTTTCGGACTTCATCAGAGCTGAAGACTGGCTGTCGTCTAGTCCCGATCTTAATCCGCTGGATTATGATTTATGGTCAGTTTTAGAGAGTACGGCTTGCTCTAAACGCCATGATAATTTGGACAAAACAATCCATAGTCCCTACGATTCCATACGATTGGCAGTGAAGAATTTTCCCATGGAAAGAGTGCTTGCTTCTATTGATAACTCAACGTTTAAAGGACTGTATTGCAGCCAAAGGAGACGACTTCGAATAAGCTTTTTATATTTTAAATTGTTTTCTATTTATGTATTAAATTAACACACTGTTAAAGTAATAAATCTTATTTGCAATTTAAAAAAAAAGATAATCTGAAAAATGGTTGATCTATTTTATCTTTATTTCTAGTATTAAAATGATGTCTATCACTTATTTTATTAAAAAGATGTAGATTTTTTCTCACATACACATACATAGATAATATTTTCATAAATGAATTGGCAAGGTACCGTCATAATATTAATCTTTTTAAATAGTTCCCTGAGTGATTCGCGACGAAGTCTTCTCGTTTGTAAAATATAGATGGATTCAATGTCAGCAGCCCGACCTCACAGTAAAATGCCATACGACATACTGTGGAAGTAGTTAAAATAGACCAAACGCGCGGTTTCTACATCTGTTAACTGTCTTATCATTCTAACAGCATATGCGGCCGAGCTTAGCCGCGCCGCGAGAAATGTTGTATATGGGGTCCCCATTGTAATTTCTCGTCTAGCGTGATTCCTAGGAAAACCGTTTGATAATTAATTTCCAGTTTTTCTCAATTCAATATGATGTCACATTCGCTACTTCTAACATTAGGTAAGCTATTTAAATCTAATGCATTTGGTCATTTAAATCTAATGCACCTAAAAATAAACCTAATCTACTATGCATGATTGCTTTTCAAAAAAGGAAATCTAGCGCTTGGCGGCCGCTGCGGCGGCACGCTCGCTTCTTCGCACGTTGTGTGGTCACAGTTCTAACCTAACCTAAACCTAGCCGTTACGAATTTGAATTTCGCTGTAATAAATCATTTGATTACAGACCAAATGCCTTACTGACATTATTTTTTGTGCAAAAAAATTAACGTTTCTAAATTATATTAAATGTTGCTTAGTCCAGGATCGATTATGTAATGTGTTACATATAGTAACTAATTATTACAACACATGTCATTATGGAAACTTATTTTGGTGGCAAATAAAAGTTATGACTAATAAATTGATATGACAAGCGTTCTTAGTTTAAATGATAATAGTGCAAGTAAGTATTATGAGGGGGGACGATTATGGAAAACAATAATAGTACCTACAAATTATTTTATGGAAAACAAGACAATACGCTCTAGTACGGTAAGCTACAGCCGGCCACACGTCAGTGGGAACAAAACCAGTATAAATATGCTGGCCTATTATTCTTGATTGAAATTCTGTAATATGCTGGGCCAGCTCCAGATCAAAGTGTCATTCTGTCGTGTGGCCCACTCACTGTACTTTTTAGACCTGGTTACCTGTGAGTAGTTTCTATTGCTTGTAGAAACCGTATCAAGTTCTCATGTTTGAGACCTTTCACGACCTCTATTTCTCTAGGCAGAAACTTTTTCAAATAATCGCCTGGTGCTTGAAACTTGCTTATTATTTTGATTGCCACTTGACAGTTATGTCTGTCACTGGTTGCAACCTACAATGTAATTCCAAAGTATTGTAATGCATCCCTGTTGTTTTGTTTTCAGCCTTATAAGGGCCGGTTTCCATCAAAGCGCATCACTTGTGACAAGATACATTACTACTAAGTAACAAAATGCTAATACGTGAATGCTTTGCTGGAAACCTGTTAAATTGGTTAAAATTACTTGATTCAACCTTCTTAAAGTTGAAGGCTTTAATCATGAACACAATGATACTGTCTCTTCCGTGGCAGATGCAATGATTGATGTGGTGGACGTAACTACAATGGAATTGTGACAATATTATCTCTCCTACGGACTGCGGAATTAGTGAAATTTTTCTTTTATAAATAATACACTGCACTAGTTGTCGGAAATTGTCAGGTTTTTCATATATTTTAACTCTGCATTCGATGAATATTTCACAACTAAATAATGTTTTACAAACAATCTGATACCTTGACTGTGGCATAAGAACCAGATCCTATTGTACGTCCAAGTACGTAGCCATGTGACTCGAGGACAGTTAGTTTTCTTTCAGCTTTAGCTTCTACTCCACTGTGCACAGTCGCTGTGGGCTCTGTCGACATCTCGCCAAGCACATTTTCATTGGCTCTAACATCAGGTCCAGGCATATCACAGTAATGAACGTATAAATAAAGTTGAAGTTTAGTAAAAGTCACATTATATTGAATTTTGCCTCATTTTATTTTTCACATGATGTTTTTTATTATATTGTACATGCTGTCATTTTTGTCAAAACCGATGATTTTTTGGTGACACGAGAACGTTGTTTCAAACCAAACTCTACGCATAGATTATTTTTACATCGCCAGTACGATATGTTGTTAAAGAGTTATATATAGTACTTACTAACTTCATGTTATAGAGTTATTACTTATTAGCCCAGTGATGTGTGCCTGTGCATCTAGATTTCATTCAATAGGTGATGTTATGAAAAAAAATAATAAATAAGAATGATAATTATGTAATTTGATTTTTTTCGGAGTGGCCTCACCAACACGCTCAATCTTACCAGCGCAAATTGTAATTTTGTAATTTGCACGCGCAATCTAGGTGCGAACGGTTTGTTGTTTGCGCAAACTTTTGTACGAACTGTTTGCGCATGCAATAGTCTCACGTACCTAATATCCCTATTAGGTACATGAGACTATTGCATTAGGGGGTTGTTTGTACCCTGTTGTACTCAAAGAGATTGAAGATAATTTATTTTATTTTTATATCATAATTATATTTCATCGTATGCTGTATCGGTCGACGTCATAACGTCAACGCCGGCTGTAGCTGAAAACCAGCGCTGGGGCTATGTCTTGCATAGGGTCGCAGCATTATGCTGAGCGATGGCCGTTTTGCGTGGATGTGACGCATATTTTCTCTAAACTTGTTTCCTTTTTTATTTCGTGTTCTTTTTTTGCGTCATGTTTACCGAAAATAAACTTTTTTCTTCTTTTTTTGTAACTTTATTGAAATCCAATTGGAAAAGCGAAGGAAGGAAGCAGAGTAAAGGAACGCAGGGATTTTAGTAAGCGAGAGTTTAGTTTTTTTTGAAGTTCATAAATAATTATTGCTTGGGAAGTTTCTCATGTAAATTATACATGTTATTAAAGCAACTCAACATTAAAAAGAATATTGCTCTGAGAATCGGTGATATTAACATGAAAATTCTGCGACACGAATACCAACAGTAACAGCATTTCATGGTTAAAACATTGTCGGTCCATCAACGTCCAGTACAAAGAAAATAATTTGCGCAATTGGAACGTTGGCACGGGTTCGTCGAGCGGATCGTGTCGTGTGCGTTCCATTCTTCCTACCCTTTCACCAGTACCAACCACCTTGGAACCTCATACTCCATTCAAAACCCCTCTTACAAGCCAAATTCACTGAAATCTCAGATGTCTCGCTACACTGGTCGGTTGAAATATTTCATTCGATGACCCATTTTCGTACATCCACCTTTTTTGTTTACTTTCATTCATAAAGCTTTTTTCAGTAGATATTCTCCTGTCCTCCGTCTTTTGTTATCTTAATTGCGTATTCTGTTTGCTTGCGTATTGTTGTCTGAATAAACCATTGTTACTTATTGACCTAAGGAGGACGAAAATAGCTACTTTTAGTGGTTTTCCGTTATAATATTGCAGTTCACTGAACTTTATGGAAGAATTCTTAAGTCTTGTAGCAAGTTGAGAAGTTAGTGCTAAAAGAAATACTAAAATTGCATGAAAATATCTGTCTATTATATTCTTAAAGCTAGTAGCAAATTCTTTAAAAAGTTGAAATTTGTTCGCAAACAGGATAAAAGGTACAGGAGACTTCCCCACATCTCCACGTGGCGTCACATCAAACAATTAAGAGTTATCTCGGGAGTTAGGAACGCGACGCGATATATCGCAGACTTGATTACTTTTTATACTCGGAGAACTAATAAAAGTTGACCAGCAGACCGGGAACTGACAAGTCTCGTTTTTAATTGAAACACTCCAGTTTAATGGAGAATTGATCAATGGTTTTATCTGAGAATTTTGTTTTTGAAAGCAGCTAAAACAATTAGAGATATCGTTATATGTCAATTTGCTACCAAGTAAATACTAAGGAGCTTATTGTGAAAACCCAATAAAAGAGGCTGTGAATAAGAAAAAGGCTTGAGAATCGGTCTAAACTTCCTTGGTCAGTAATTAAAAACCCATTAAATTAGCTGGAAAAGGCGAAAATATCCGCAGAATGAAAGGTTAAAAATATTGTTGAGCGTTCGCTCCGTTCGATGTTAGACGTCAATAATGGCCTCGGAAGCAAAAAGTTTAGCTCCGGGCAAGTTATCAATTGTATCAACCAAGTTGGAGCAGAGTTTTTCATTCATTTATTGCAAGCAGAGCGCAAGGAAATGCTTAATGGTTATTCTCTTGGTCGCATTTGATATAAAAGCTGAACTTTGTCGCTATCAGAGAATCTTTGTGGCTTTTTATTTGTTCTATAAAGTGCAATTTTTGCTAAGTTTGAAGTCTGGGACGATGTAAATGGATTTGTGGAGTAATTCAAATGGAAATATCTTTTGTCTGTTACAAAATGGATCAACATTCTGTTTATTGCAGACTTACTTATTTTGTTCGTAATTGCGCAAAGATAAGTGCTTTTTTGCGTTATTGGACATCTGTTGTATTATTCTAATTAATTGTCTTCACTAGACGCACAGACGCGATAGAATTAATAAAGCACCGTTGTGCTTTATTAATTCTATCGCGTCTTCATTCAAGTAAGAGCATTCTATTAATATTAACGTACACTTATAATTTCAACGCTAGATTTATCTTAATTATGTCAGTTAGCGCTGACGTTGCAAAATGAACAATTAAATCCCCTGTTATTAAAGTTGAGCTGCATTCGTGTTGGGTGCAGGCGGGGACAGGGCCGTCCCGGAACTCAGTGGCGCCATTGTTTCTCTAAACGGTCCTCCACAAGCGTCCGTCGCAACTCTCCCAGTTAGTTTTACGAGTTTTCACCTGTTGGGGGTCGGTCAATGAAACTGTTGTTTGGTTTCGACTGTTATTATGGTTTTCATAGAGTTATAGTTTGGGGGAAAACCAGAAACTTATACAATAAAGGCTTACCTTTGTATAATTTAAATGCAGCAAACAGCATTCAAAATGCTTTTGATTTGGAGAGTTTCTGTATAATATTCTCCGTTTTTTACCAGTTGTAAGTATCAAAGTTATTAAATAAATAAAGTAAAATCGTTTGTGAATAGAATGCCCAAATACTTCACCACCACGTACGTTCTGTCTACGTGAAAAAAATACTTTGAGATTTCGCACCGTGCGACATAAACTCGAAACGGTGATGTAAATGTGAATAATGAAAATAACTGGGGTTGTATTACATTCCTTTTTAAACACGGGGCAGGTAAACAGACAGGGGCCAGTAACACCTTTCGTCCCTTTTGTTATTTGTAGAATTTTAATAGAAAGATCTGCGTCATGAACCTGCGCCCAGAGAGCGTTCGTTCATTTGTTTTGTCGAAAGTAGATGGTTTCGACAAAACAAATGAACGAACGCTCTCTGGGCGCAGGTTCATAACATAGAATCACAATAATGACGGTTAAAACCGACAAAATCCGGGTTCATTTGACACGTTTTGTCAGAATTACCGTGAAAATGTGCGTTATTACAAAATTGACGGCTTATCCGGATTACCCAGTTCATAAATTCAAGTTATTGCGTTTCTGTTGAAGTTATGGCGGATAGTTTGGGGACGTCCAATTTATTTTGTGACCGAAAATGAGTGTATGGTATTTGGTGCTTGACCTTAATTCAGCAAATCAGTTAGATTACCTTCCAGGCTTTGACCTCTTCATAGAATACGGTTACAAGGTTATTATCGTTTCAATCACCACGCCTTGACAAAGAAATCGGTGATGGTGGCCGCTTATAAATCACATTATCGAAAAGATCTTGCCATCCATTCCTATAGTTTTGTTGCCGTCTAAAACTTCAGGCAGAGACGGGACGGGATTATTTTTTTAAAGAAAATGTCTTTATTTGAAATTCCTACATTGGAAATCGTGATAGTAGAATATAATACTCTTTATAATGTAAGATTGTGCATAAGCTACATTTTTAATTATTTTTTAAAGTAAGTTATTAGGTTTAAAATATAGCATGTTATTAGGAAATAAAAGGCTTTTTTATTTTTTTATAATGTGAGCCATGATTATGTTCTTCTTTATAGTGTGTTTATTGGTAAACTGTTAATAGGCCACAAGGTTAACAAGCTTCAGAGTTAATTAAACGTTGATTGTAATCGACACTGATTTTTAACAGAAGGGTGTAATTTTAAGAATTATAAACAGTTTAGTAATACATTAGGAATTTTTTCAACCGAATTCTTGGAAATAGGTGAAAAATCAATAAAAAATATTGAAGTTTTAGTTGGTTTAAAACTATATCAAATCAACTTAACTGAATGGAATCTATCACAAACTAAAGTAGACTGCCTTATTTAATTGTAAGTACACTTGGACTATATTTTCATGCTTAGCTTTTAGCCCGCTTGTGAAAGTACCAAATACGCCTCAGGTTTCTTTAGTATCCAGCAAATTTACAAAAAGTATTCGTCGCTACGTATTTCAGACGTTCGTAGCGCGGTTACGTTGGTTTCGTAGCGGCTACGTCAAGTGCTACGCTGTGCTACGCTTGTAGTATGCTACGAACTTTTTTTGGCGACAGCAAAATATAATTTAATGTTGTATACGTCGACCTTTCCAAGTCATACAGAGTGATAAGCAGAATATTAAAATAGTAACATAATTAGTAGTTTTGTTAAAAATGACTGAATTATATTTACATAAATATAAAAAAAAAAAAAAAAAATCGACTGACTCGTGGATCTAGTGGTCGCAAGCGCTACTGCTGAGCATGAGGTCCTGGGTTCGATTCCCAAGTCGGGCAAAGTGTTATTGGGTTTTTCAACAGGTATTTCTCAGTAGTAGCCTGGAGTCCGGAATTGTGCCCGGTTGATGGCAATAGGCTCGCCCCCTATTACATGGGATTTAAGAAACATAAATGGCAAAATGTGGAAGTACTACAGGTACACCTCTGCTCAACCCTTCGGGGAAACAAGGAGTGATGTTATATTATATAATATAAATAATTTTGATTATCCAATTGGCCATTCTAGTGTCTATCACTGAACTGTCTAGTACAGCAAACATCCATTTGCGCTTAGCGTGGTCAGACTAAAATCAACACAATGTATACAGGTTGATGTTTCTAAGACTAGTTAAACGAGTTTGAATACAGATTTATCATAGTACCTACACTTTTTATCTGAGTCTGTAACTAAACGAATCATATGTTAAAAGAATAACTTGGTCTGGCTTGGTTTAGAATGGCCTAATGCGAATACGATTCTTTATCGAAGAAATATCAACGACGCCCATAGAATATTCTCCGCATTCTGCTAAGCTTGCTGATAATGTAATACTCGAAAGAATAGGGATGATGACTAAAAAAATGTTTTTTGTCCGTCATGTAGATTATGAAAAAATAACGTACACGTATTTTTTCTTTTTTTACTTTATCAAAAGATTACGGCGATACATTGAGTTAAAATGTGCCATGACGTCACGAGTATGTAGATTTTATACATTACTTGTGACGTAGCAACCCCCACTCCCCAACTTTAAAGCGTTTTAACTAAGTAATATTTTATTAATATGACAAAGCAAAAAATACGTGTCTAATATTTTTTTATTATCTGACTGACGGACTAATTAGAATTTCTTTTTTTTGACCTAGGCATCATCCCTATTAAATATATTTTCTCTCAGTATTTATGCGTTTAGAAACAGTTACAGGAACACCGACTATATTGATTAACAGTTGTCAAAATAAACAAAGCTGGCAACACTAAAGGTAGCAATCTATCTCCATTTATTATTGGAACGTAATATTTCTGTGTACATTAGTGGCTCGCTTCCGCCAATATTGCAACGTAGCTAATTGTCTGTGACCATTTTAATTAGTTTTTGTCGGACATATAAATGGTAATGACCGAATGTATGAAGCGTTGGCTTACCTGCTAATGTTCGGGTGTTTGTTAACGTTACGTTATTTGATGGAGAATGTTTATTTGTGAAATGTGCTATTCTATTTCATTTTTGTATGGACAAAGCTACGGATTGCTAGAAGAATGGTAGCTGTCACATAGCGTCCGCAATTTACCGGCGAATGACGTCACTTAAACGTTGTTTATAATAATAATAATTTCTTTCTTGACACAAAATACAGGTGTAACATACTTATTTGAAACCCTGGCTCCTGAGCTAGGTAGCAACCTGTGTTACAGAAGCCAGTGCCTTCCCCCGTTTGTGGTACATTTTAAATTATATAAGCTGTGCAATAAATTAATTTAAAAACATGGTAAAATAAAATATGTAAATTAAAGATGTACGCAAGCTCTTTTGGTATGCAATAACTGTGCATAAATGTGTGAGTGTGTGAGGGTGTGTGCGCGTGTGTGTGATGGTGTATGTTTAAGTGCGTGGTGTGTGGGTTTGTGTCTTATGAGTACTGTGGAGACCACGTGGAGATTTTCTTTTTACTTGCTCTAGTTTTATGAAAGTAAGTAGGTGTGTTTTCCTAGAGAACGTTTTTTGACACCTTAAAGGCAAACCCAGCTGCCATTATTTTCTTGACAGCCGTCACTGCGGTCGTTATGTGGCGGCCACCGCTGTTATAGTGTCCGTAGCCTTAGAGACCAAGTATTACTTTTAAGAATAATTCAAAATAAAATTCAGCCTGTATTTTTTATTTTATTCGCGTGAATCTACGTAGCGACTGATAAAAATACAAATTCTTTTCTTTCGTATTTTTTAATATACAATGTTAATAATAATCTTATTAAAACACCGATTTCGTATAGAATATATAGGTATTTTTTAAATTTTATTTTTAAACTTTGCCCCACACTTGGATTTTTTCCTGTATTGTGCGTATACAAACATTTAAACTCACAAACACCAACAGCCAAACCCGGAACAACTACTTGTAGGTCATACAAATATTTGTTCCGTGCGGGAATCGAACCCGCACATGCAGTGCAGCAGTCAATCGCTTAACCACTGCACCAACATAAGTAAACATTTGGTATATCTATTCTTTGATAATTTTTTACTTTATTAATTATCTTTTATCCTACTAATGTTTACATTTAAAACAAAACAACCCTATGTAGCAAGAATTTTATTGCAATTAAAGATTACATCAATATTTCGCCGAGAGTGCTTTCAAGAGGGGCTCTGTCCACCCCGCTGTAACGGAGTTAAGTAGCATGAAGTTTGTGTGTTGATCTCTTCATATCAATTTAAATCGCTTTCTCAAGTACTGTGTAAATTTTCACTTTGATATCCTTTATTAATGTTTCTGCTTTTAGTAAAGATTTTGTAGTATCATCATCTATCAATGGTAGGGCTCAAAACTTGACTATGTTTTACATATTAGCTACGCCCCACGGTTTCACCCGCATAAGTCTCGATACCGTGGGAATATCGGGATGAAAAGTACAGAAAAAAGAAAGAAAGACAATACATTTCTTTAGCACAGACCAGACCATGACCCAGATCATGGTCTACCCATGTGCCATATAAACGAATACACAAACAAACTCACTTTCGCATTTATAATATTATATTTTATAGATAGTTAGGATAGAAAATGTATACCATTTATAAATCTCCGTCTTTCTAGCTTCGTCTTTGCGTAGCGCCACATAGAGTAAAAATTACGCGACAGAAATTCAGCGTGCTTTTTAATTGTTTTGTAAGTAATTACGTTCTGGTATGTCGCGGGTGATTATCAAATCCATCTTTGTAATATTCGATCCCAATGCCGCAAAGGGGCGAACTTCATACAAAGTTTGTATGAGGTTCGTACGTATTGTTCACACTCGACAGTGCATTCGTCGGAAATGGTCGAAAAGACTCAAAAATGGCGACACTCAAAATATTTATTATTAGTACGAGTAACTACTAATGTCATCAACATCGTCATCATCAGTCAACAGCAGTCCACTGCTTCCCAATTGCACTAGCTCGATGATTCTCGGCAACTCTCATCTAGCTGCTACCAGCCAGCCTGTGAAGATCGATTGGAGTTTCTTGCCCGTTCTTCTCCATTGAGATCTACGTTTTGGAATGGGCAACTGGCTTCAACTTTCTGACTAAATGACTGACTCTTTGACAATTCAAAAGTGCCTGTAAATGGTTTAATTGAAATAAATGCTTTGAGTTTGAGTTTGATCGTCGCTCGACCTAGACTGAGGGCGTCCTACCTGACGTTTGCCGATTCGCGATCTCCACTCAAGAACTCGTCTACCCCAACGGTTACCGATTCTACGGATAATATGGACCATTGCCACTTCAGCTTGTTTATTTTGTACCTATGTGCCTTTGTATAATTTCACAATAATCATTATATTACACGTTTAATAATGCATTTGATTATCGGCAATACTACTAGTACTATCAGTTAGCTACATTAGCTATCGAGTATTGTTTACAGCGACCTGTTCCCAGAATCAAAACGTTTTGCGTAATTTAATTAATTACCTCATTAATAACGTTGTTAGGTAACATTGCAAACGCGTCGCTGCATCAAACTAAGTATTGATTTATAAACGGTTACATTTTGTAGTTATGGTCTGATTTTATGACTTATGACGTCATCTGTCATGGTTTAGGGATGTGATGGACAGTCTTTTATTGTTGTACCTCAAAAATTGAGAAAAAATAATAATTAATACAACTTAATTAGGACAAGGCTCAGAGACGGTCATCATCATGGTTAATGATAATTATGATGTTACAATTATGTTTATTTATAAGTTTTCTGCCCAGCTAAAGCACTAGGAAGTGGTGAAGGGCGGGCGTTTTGGGGGACTGTCTTATGTGATTTTGACGTTCAAAAAGTGAGTACTAATTTGAACAAATGACTTTTTTTTGGCTTTAAAATGTTTTGATAAATCCATATTTGGTCTACTTGTGTACCTCACAAAATATTCTCGCTACGCGCATGCTACGTACCATGCTACGGCGTAGCAGATACTAAGTTTGGTAGATTTTGAAAGTTGAAAGAAGCCTCCATCTGTCAAAACATAAAATAGTTTTTTCATTATATGACCCCACAGACAATGGCCCACCTTTCATCTTGTGCCGCACGGGTTGCTATCTGTGCACTAGATGACCTTATGACTGCCTCAGTGAGTGCAGTTCGCGTAGCTAAATTTTGGGCTAAACATATTATAGAACTTTTGAACTCTGAAGGATCATTATATCTTGACTTAAAGAAGCAAATTCTTCTTTTCGTGTGATTACTGACTAACCTGGTATCAGAGTTTTAAAGCCGCCCATGGGCCTCAGACTTGGCTTCACATGCCCTCGAGAAATATCTCTCAGTTTTTGAAGCAAGTAATAATTATACAATACGCACATGCATTCGGAAAGTACGACGCACTATTACATATTATTATAATTATTATAGTATTCGGAGACGCACTTGGCAGTCCACTTGGCTATCACTGCTCTAATAAATCAGTTATAAACTAGTAGTAAGAAAAATGCCTAGAACCTAATGAACTCTTATCTCAAAGTACAATTGTCGTAACTCCTGAGTTAGGATCAAACGCGCGATTACGAAGTGATCAGTTATTAAGACAATGGTCCGACTTCAGAAGTTGAAGTCGATCGGCACTTAGAATTAGTTGAATTGATGTGATGAATCCACTCCTAGTGTAAGCACATTTAGCTTAGCACTGAGTTAGGATAGTTTATCGTTCTTGTAGATTACTGACTTGTTCAACTTACTACATTAGTGGGAATATTAGGTGTCTTACAGGTACTTTAGGCAGGAATACTTGTACCTGTATACAGGTAGGTATTAACGTACGCAAGACCGCAAAAATTATGTACTTATTCTGGTTTGTCGTAAGAGTTATAACATGATCAACATTTTAAAAGTTTTTTTTTTGTGAAAATTGATTGTCAATTTAAGGTGCGGCGGAGCATGCGTAGTTCATACAAACATAATACCAAAATAATTTTTAAATCAAACATATTCTTAATGTAGTGTGTATTTATTCCGATTGGATTACAGAATATCTAGGCTCCCAAATATATGTTTAGAATGGACACTGATATAAAGAATAAGAAAGATAATAAGACGAGATATACGGAATTTCCAATTTCTATAGAAAACTTCCTTTTTTCATAACTCGTGTCTAAATCAGTGTATCTTTTTTCATAAATCAGTGTCTAATCAAAATATATATTTGGTAGCCTAGATATTCTATAACAAAGTATTCCTTGCAATAGAAATTTATCAGTCAAACATTTCACACCAAAGCTCGGCTCTAGCGACACTTCTACTAATTAACCGTAATACTTTAAAAGAAACAATTAATCAAATGAAAAGCTAATCTAGAACTATTAAAGTGTGCTCAGCGGCACACCTGTATATACAAATTTGTGTTTCACATTAGCAACGTATGGTGGCCATTAGTGAGCGAATATTAAATGGCTTTTACCGTTTTTTATAACTTTTTACTTTTTTTCTTGGTGTTTTATTTAATCTGTGTGATCTTAGATAGAAATAGAAGTACTAAATGGTTCCGAAAGTTTGAGTAGGTAGGTACGTACTGGAATTTACGTGACTGAGTCGGATGTCGTGATGGTTAAGACCTTGCCTCTCATGCTTGAGGTTGTGGTGTGACAGGCTGTGCCTTTTTTGGGACCAACGCTGTCTTATCTCCATATTGTAACTTTATGTTGAAATAAACGATTTTTACTTTACTTTACACGTCATGTGATCACCTTATATAGGTATATGTATGAGAAGAAGCTTCTTATTTATAGACATTTACAGGCTGATATTACTATAAAGCTAAATTACACATAAAAAGTTTAGATACGACGTTGATCTTTTACTTTCCGATACTAAAGCCAAATAGAGCCATAATGTATTAAGTTGGAAAGTTTCTCCTCTACTTAAGTTAGTGACAAGGTGTTAATCCGGTTCTTACGAGTATTATTTTGACCTACTTCCTTCACTTAACTGTTCAAAGTTGCTCGGGTATAACTCCGATACGCCGTGTTTTTCTTTCAGTCCGTTACATACTACTTACCGACATTAGTTTAGCTTGCTGGTGTAAGCCTTGCAGTCTTCGAATAATACACCACAAAAACAGTAATATGTATTTCAAAAAGAGTGTTATGTTGATTCGAACTTAACCATTTTCCACTATTTCGCGTTGATCCACCATGGGCTTGCTTACATCATCACAATCACATACGTCTATTCAATCAATCTGGCTAGCCTTTTCCCAACTACATTGGGGTCGACTTCCAGTCTAACCGGATGCAGCTGAATACCAATATTTTACATGGAACAACTGCCTATCTGACCTCCACAAGCCAGTAACTGGGTAATACGATACCCATAGACAGACTTCCGGGATTCTGACGACCCGTAACAGAGATCCACGAATGACAGCCAGGAACAATGACTTAACGTGCTTTCCGAGGCACGGAGGAGTCTCGGGATGTTTTAGTTTAAAGTTTTATTGACCATAAGTTTAGGTTACAGTACACCGGAAATACATATTTACATAGTACTTAGTATAGGGCACACTCACTTACGTTCAACTACACTAAGTTAGAACTTATCTATTAAGTAGCAAGGGGAGTAGAAGAACAGTTAAATTATAATAATGCTATCACAAATAAAGCAATGGTTCACATAGGTACTTGATAAAATAATAAATGCCCAATGACGGTATATAGAGAATAGTTATTTATCCAACATGTGAGGAAAGTTCGTTTTTCCTATGAGTTTTGATTTTGAGTCTTGAGCGAACGAAGGATTGAAAAATAGAATCACGAGCGCAGCGAGTGATTATAAATTTCAATCCTGAGTAAGCGAAAGACTCAACAAAACGAATAGCAAATGAACTTGCTCACAAGTTGCATACAAAACTTTTCACCACTCCCAGCAAGAAAGTATTCAGTCATTATAGGTAAATAAATTAAATAGACACAAAGCAAATCAAAATAATTCTTTATATTTTAAAATATCTTTAAAACTTAACTTAAAAAAATCAGGCAAGGTTAGTTCCTGAACGGGAGCATTACTTTCCTCACTGTTCAAACAGTGAGGAAAAACCAACTTTCCTCACTGTTCAAGCAGTGAGGAAAAACCAACTTTCCTCACTGTTTTCGTAGAGGAAAGACACTTCTTTCGTGCGGGAGTGGTGAAAAAGTTCTTTACCTCCCGTGCTAGTCAAGGACTATGTTACGGCAAGGTAAGATTCTCGCTCATGGAATAGTAGTCATAACGTAAACACGTTAAGACACTTTTTACCAAATACATTTGTTTTGCTGTGAATCATAGATGACGATAACGAGTTACAAGCTTAACGTGATGTAAAGATGTAAGGATAGTCACCTCTCCACGGACCAACCCCGTCAAACGTAGCTTAAACTGATGGATCGACCCGTGCGGCAGTTATTACTTAGCCACGAGCTCCTCATAATCACATACGTCTATTAAAGATTATTTTGAAAGTTGAATTCATCATTATCTTGCCCTTATTTCAGGAAATTATAAATATCGTATTTCAACAAGACTCTTTATTTAAAACAATAATCTTTAATTGAAGAAGTACCTACAAACAAAAAGCAACGCAAAAAATATTTCAGTAAAGTGTTCATACATAATTACGAACACTTTTAAAACATTAGAAAAACAACAAAAGTGCTCACTCATTCTGTAAACAGAAAAGAGCGTGAATTATAAGCGACAGCGAAAAATATTGCGTTAGCAGAAACACTATTAGCTATTAAAAGTCGCCTAGCTTTTAAAAATATAAAACACGCCCGTTAGGACACCGTACCGAAACTAATTTTTAAACACGTAGGAGCTCGGTCCCTTACTATCATTAGGTACCTACCTAGAAAACTCATTTTATGGTGCGTGAGCAAAAAATCTTTTAATGAAATTGCTTTCGAAGGGATATAACTGAATTTATAATCAGATTTTGCCTCACACTAGGGGGGTATAGGTGGGTAGTGTTACATACAGCATTATTTCTGGGATTTTGCGAGATACTCGAGATGTGTGTAGAATTCAGCTCTATTTCAGCATCTATATCTATACATAGGATAAAACAAAGTCGCTTTTCATGTCTGTATGTATGACCACTTAGGTCTTCTAAACTACACAATGAAGTTTGGTGCGATTTTCACCATCATATAGAGCATTTATTCTGGAATATACGTATATATATACGTTAATATTTAACTTAGATATAGCACAATAATCTCGTCGTTTTGACATGTCACCATTGCACCCGTGCGAAACCGGTCCGGGTCGCTAGTAATCTTATAACAATAAAACCTTTATTCAACAAAGTTTAAGCCTTTGACAAACTTTTATACAAATAAATATTCAACGTAAATTGCCTGCTTAAAAGAAATTGCAGCGTATTCATAATACACGTATGAGCAGTGCCAAGAATAGCTAGCACTTTACAAGAGAAAATAAAAGTCTTATTCGAAAAATAATTCCTAGATCCAGACAGCATCTCCCAATTTATTTACAATACTGTGTAAGATTGTGTTGTGTAACTTGTGTAAGCGAACGTTAATTTTTAAGCGGCATTGTGTCACGACGTCCATCGCCCAGTCGGGTTATGATGATTGTAGTGGTTTTTTATGAGTCCTACTTTATTAGGGAAAGTGGTGGGGGTATAACGTCTCCGCCATTTTGTCGTGATGCGAGCTGTATCTTTTATAAGAACGCGGACATTTGAGGACAGGTTTATTACTTGTCCTTTTGTAAAACGAGGGTTATGTCCGAGCTGGGGTTAAACAAAAAATATTTTACAGTAATTCTGTTAGGAAATGGTTTTTCTTGCTGTCTAGACATGTTTCATATAGTGAAGGGTATGGCGTTTTTTTTAATGGCCCGAGTCGTAAAAGCTTTTGACATCAATAGAGTGTTCTGATACTTCCATGAGTGCTCGTATCTCGACAGAATCTTAAACCCACGGGAAATATTGACCAAGATCACAAATACAGAGTAAAAGCTTGTTCAAACACCGCCTCAAAGAAAGTACTGAGACGAGCAAAATATCAACAAGGATCCTATTAGTGTAAGGTTTGTCAAACACAGATAATAGTGTCAATCCGTTACGGACCACCGATCGAATGTAAAGGGGATGTTTGAACAGTATAATAATAGTGAGAGTTCAAGGACGGGTGGCGGGCGCCAATTTCAATATAGATATTATTGCAGTAGCTGGCTAAACGCAGGATAATATTTGCATATTTATAAGAGAGCAGCCCTCAACAAACATGGAGAGAATTGGTTACGAGGTAGGGTTTGTTTTTGACATAATGGGCCCTTTGTCGATGTAGGCTGTTCCTTACAGCCATTACTCAGGGCCGTATGAGTTAGCATATTGAGGGTATGTTCGCTACATAAGGCATAGTAAATTGAAATTAATTGAATTCGAATGTAGCGGTGGATCGTTCGCGATTGTGTTGAGCTTGTATAGAATTTCAATAGAGAATTCTAATAAAGGGTCAAATTTTTGTAGACTTTGTATTTGCATATCCATTTTGAATTAAAGGGTTTGTTAAAGTAAAATTCTTAAGCTTAACAGCTTAAGAAATTTAAGCCATTGGTCCCGGCTGTCATTTGTGGATCTTTGACAGTCGTTACGGGTCGTCAGAAGCTCGACAATCTGACAACCAGTCTTACCAAGGGGTATCGTATTACCCGCAGTTACTGGGTTGTGGGGGTAAGGTACGCAGTCGGTCCATGTAAAATACGGTATTCAGCTGCATTCGGTTAGACTGGAAGCTGACCCCAACATAGTTGGGAAAAGCTAGGCAGATTTTTAAAGTCAAAGTATCTAACAATTATACTTTATGGCATTTTCTATTAAAGTATTCTGAAACAATGAATATTACAAACCGCTCAAAGAAATATCATTTCGAAATAGTATTTACATTACGAGACCGCAGAAACTTTACTACGAGTAAAACTCATATTTTATTTTATTTAGAATCACAAACTAGTTTTACTTCGAGAGTTTGGGGTCATCGCTACATTGACCATCCTTGTAAAAGGCACTTTCATATGGAATTGGACTTATTTGCAAATGATTAAGTAATTTATAATTTTAGGGATTCACGCACATAAATTAGATTTGCTTGAAATTGACCAAGAGATCCAGTCAATTAAACTTTTCACTTAATCAAAGTTTTTGTTAACCTGTCTATAAAATAAAATTAGTTTAACCAATGTTTTTTGCGAGTCCTAATTTGGGCTCGCCAAATGGTTTTTTTTACATACGCGTTTTATATTTATAACGTGTATGTAATTCCAAAGCTATCTTATGTACGCTTTTGTCATTTGACGTGACGATATTAAGGTGGACGTACACGAAATACGTGCACGTTATAACGTTATAGTGGACGGTTTAAAAGTGTCTTCATAAATATTTCCATACATTTTACTTCCCTGCGTTATCGTGATGCCGTGACGTGGACGCCCTCGATAATATCGTCACGATAGAAATGATAAAAAGTTTTGTTTAATAATACAATGACATGTCCAGCAGTGGACTGCCATAGGATAAATTGAAAGTAAACTAAATATTTGACAAAAAATAAACATATTGACACAATTTTTGGGGAGTTATAAAGGAGTTCTACGAGACTGCGACCTCTGAGTTTATTTCTTTTCAGAGTAGTCGGTTAGGAAACACAAAACGACCTTAAAAATATCCATATTTCTTTTTGACAAGTAAAAGTGTTTTTATGAAACCAATTTACAGAAATTCAATATTATTTCTCATAGTTTCTAAAGATTCTAAGCTACTTATGGATCTCGCGCGCGCATATAGACTACGATACGAATCGCGCACTCGGTAGACTAGTTGGCCGTATCGTTTTCTATAGTTTACCTGGTCGCTGCGACCACTGGTCGTCGTCATGGCCGTCGCGTCTAGTGCCTGAGATCCCTTACACACACGCAGCCAGTCTTGCCACCAACTTTCAGATTGGCTAATCTTTTCACCACAGCAGAACAACACTACTGAAGAAGAACGCACAAGCACAGCCAATCAATGTTCTAAATTGATCATCTTTTGGCTACACGAACTAATAGTTCGAATTTCCCTGACTGTTAATCAGGGAAATCAATTGTTAAGCAAATTGACTAGCAACTTGAATTGTTCTAAATATTATTGTTATGTGTTTAGTTCTTTATCTTAACTTCCTTCAAAGCAAGAGTGAACAGGCATCTTCTGGGCTTGCTTCGTCCATCAAAGACCTCATCCATCGCTTTCTATCAGGCGTGAACAGGGTCGAGAGCAGGCCCATAGAGTGACAAAAAATAAAAAATCACAACTGTCATTCTTTGACAGTAGCATGAACGCCCTCATGACGACCCACCGACCGAAATGTCTGTAACACGTCAAATTGACGTAAGGTGTCAGGTTGTGTCTAATCGGTTTATGAGTGTGAAAATTATGACTACATTGTTAATTGGGTTCCGACCTGTAAAAAAAAGTAAGTGGTAATAGTAAATAAATAATCATTTAATTTCTCTGACAGTACAAATTAGAACACAGACATGCATAATCTGTCTACATAAGCACATACCTACATGTACTCGTATATATATATATACTCGTATGTACGTGATACATCGCGACGCTGCGTCAGTCAGGTCATTTATCTTAACGTTTTTATTAAATGAATTATTCAAGCTGTTTCTACGTATACGAATTTATTATTCCATATTTTTGTTCGCACACAATTAGAGAGTAATGTGAAAGTCTTGTTAGGATCGTCGGATTCTATTTTTATACTGTACTTAGCTTTTAAAGCGTGTTCGTGTGAAGTGGATTTTGTTAGGGACTTCCTCCAACTTAGATTTAAAATAAGTAGTTTTTTCATGGGAATTTTCTTGAAGTTTTTGTCAGTGGAAAATGTGGCAATAAATAAACGCTATAAAACTTGCTGTGACTAGTTTTATTTCCTTTTGGGTTTTGTAAAGTTTGATTTATTTCTCAATAGAGTATACAGGGTGTAAGGGACAGCAGGGAATTCCGTATATCATACTAAGATGACCGGTACATGAAATTATTTTAGGAACGTTATGGGAATCCGACAAACTTGATTTGTCTTATTACCTTACACGCAATGTATCGCTACCGTGGCAAAACGCACGTAGCGAACGGCAGCGCAGCAAGCTTTCGGACGCCCTCCCCGTCACCCGCGGTGGTTGAACAGCTGATTTCACGAGTAGTTCGTTAGAGAATTTCAACATCCATTGCTGTTTTTTTTATTTTAGCTGTTTTATTTACAAGAATAGAGTACTGCGTACAGAGAATGTAATTTTAAATTGAAATAAAGGAATAAATTAACTGAAAACCCGACAAAAAAAATGAAAATATTCCTGAGAAAATGTTCAGTGGAATATGATTCAAAATAAGGAGCTGAATGCACCCTCTTAGTTTGCGGAGGGCGGTCCCTTACACCCTGTATGTCCTTTATATAGTCCTCCAAACCGAATTTCGGCTATGGCGGCCAATTTCATCGGAGACTAGCCATCGACGCGGGAGATATTATAGTGCACAAGTGTGTGCGCAGACACAGGTGCACTCCAACAGGGCACTTATCTAATATGTGTCAGAATCTTTTATAAAATGTGTAAGTAATTTAACCAATTATAATACATTCAATCTCGAGAAAAAATTGTAAATGCATCCTTCACGAATACATTATAATTAATGTATGATAATGACGATTTAATACGAAAGCATCGTACGAAACTGACTGCACTGTCATCATTCATCCTTTATTAAAACAAATGGCCACAATTTATCATAATTTATGTTAAAAAGCGTGAATTTAAAACAACAGTACGATACGTACTTTAAAATACATCGCGACCAATTTGAAAAAGAACGAACCATGACATTTGTTGAGTGTAAAATTCATGTTTTGCATTCTTGAAATAAATTCCGTCGCTCCCGCCAAATGTTAGAGTGTCACAAGTGGAATTATTCGTGAAATTCAACACTACATTTACACCTGGCATGGCTGTTTATGCTTGGTCTCCTCCCCCTCCCTGGGGCACATATCACTCGGTGCTAAAGTAGGGTATTGGTATGTGATGTGAGGGATCAGAGTGCGCTGGTCGTGTTGTTCAGTTAACGCTGGTGGCTAAGGACGTGGCATCCGACGACGTCACCCAGAGGTGGCTCAGCTCGAATTCTAGAGACGTTTGTTGCGTACTCAACGTCTATTACGTGATTACTGTGATATAGCTATTAGAGAACCCTTTGATAACATTCTGTTCCGTTGTAGATCTATAAAAATTTGAACTTCTGGTTCGGAGATGAAGTGATATCTTTAATTTAATATTATCGAAGGAAAACTTGTGACGAACTCTAAGACTTTTGTTCTGAATTCTGAATTTATAAGTGTTCTTTATTTTGATGTAGGTACTTGTGCTTACTTACATACTTTTTTTAGGACTAGAACCGTAGTTCTAGTCCATTTTTTTATTTTTGTGTGGGAAATCAAAAAACCCACCCGTGTTCCTTCTGTTGCCTGTAGTCCTGCACTTACACTAAACACATTTTCAAGCAGTTTCTTTTTGTTAATTATTTTATTGTTGATAACCACAACGGGGAAACTCTTTGCCTTCATCTCACCTGATGGTAAGTAATGATCAAGCAGAAGGTGGAAACAAGCTGCACCTGGAATCCTTAAACACAGAGGAACTGGCTATATCTTACCTCTAACTGCCGAAAGACAACAATGCTGTTAACATTGTTGTCATGGCGACAGACTTAGATAAGATGGTGGTTGCTAGCCAGGCGGATTTAGAACAAGCCCTACCACCAACCAAACTGAGCAAAAAATGTTGCCACCGCTGGGAATCGAAACCGGGATCTCTGGGTCTGAGACAGGTGGTCTTTCCACTAGACTACAGAGGCGGTCAAATTCATATTAAACTTGTCATATTTTATTAAGTTCAAGCAGCTATTCAGGACCGGGTAGTTCATCATAAATTCAGCACGTCAGGTTATACCAGGCTGTCAGATTTCTCCAAATGATTTTAAACCTTAAAATGTTAATGGTTAAGTTCAGAATCTAAGGTGAAAATTTGATGGTTTGTAGTAGATTGAATTGCTCATTTGTGTACGTAACGTTGTTTTGTAAAAGAGCGACTTTCATCCAACGTAAAAGTTTGGCGAGTATAGATATAATTTCATAAAAAAAAAAAAAAAAAAAATGAACAGCATCATACATTTTAACTTTAAATATATTACTAGTTATAGTTACCATCAGCGTCGCCTTAATCCCGTTAATAAAAAGCAACAGCATGCCGGAACAAATCGTCAAATCCCCAGCGATTTAGGGCGTGCAAAATTTTACATAGTAATTTATTTTTATGCCTCTGTCGGACGATCCCTTAGCTGCACCTCGTCTCGGGAATTGGGGATTAAATAATCACATTACTGGCAGCACTGTTTATCTCTGTTGGTACAGATAATGTTAAAATCGTGGTTTAAAATGTGCACCTTTTGTTTTTATGTTTATTTTGAGTTTACTGAGGAAAGTTACACAGCAGTTTAGTTTTTTTAGAGTTGAGTGTTACTTAGTTTGTGTTTAGAGGTGTTGTTAAAAAAAGATGATTAAAAATTTAATATTTAGCCTAAAGTAAAAACGCTTGGATTTTGTCTAGGCCCCCGGGCTATTATTATAATTATATACTTTAGACAAGCTTATTACGGTAAATCTGAGTGGATAGCATTTGTATGAAAGTGGCTAAAAAGTCATAGTGGGTTGTGGTAAAGTACTACGTCTAGCTGCAGACATTTTCCAGCCCATAATGATATATAATCGCCCATACTTTACGATAATCTTTAACATTTATCGCTATCTACAAGAGGCCCGAAAAAGTACTCTCCTACGCATAATAATTCATCTCCAGATAGCCTTATTTGTTACCGTAATAATTCCTTTCTTTTCAGCAAGGTTTAAAAAGTTATCACAAAAAAGGTCTATTGAATATCGCTTAGAGGTCAGCATTATACAGGACTAAAGCGATAACTTTTCTGACTTTCACAAAAGGAGAGGGAGACTTAAGAAAATATTTTATACTTTCAAAGGTGTCACTATTACAGTGCCTTATCGAAGATAAGAGATTAAAACTATTTAAGAGGAGGGAAGCGGATCCAGAGTTCTCGATATTACGGTATCAATTTCTTCAGTAATTTATGATAATATTTGAAGGAGAGGAACCCTTCAGAAAACCACTAGACGAACGAAGGTTCATTTGATAATAAAGTTTTGACACCTGTAACCTCGCGGGAAATTAATGCGGGTTAAAATATTTTTGTTGATTTGGAAAGGATAACCCGTTTAGTGAACACTATATTGTGGATTTTTATGATTATAGGATTTTTTGAAATAGTAAAGAAAGAAAAATTGTTTATTCTGCACAAACAAAACGCACATTTAAAAAGAAAAAAAAAAGACAAAACACACATACGAAAGAAGCCAAAAACCTCGTATTCGAAAAATAAATGAAAGTTTGACAATGTTATTCATTGGTTGATTTCAAGGCCACGGACCAAAGACAATATTGGGTACCAATTACTGTTGCAAAATTGGCAAATGTCAACAAAAACAAAATGCCGATTGCAGAGTAAATTACAAGTACTAGTACGTCAATGTTTTGAGTCTGCTCTTATTTGATAATGCTCGTTCCCAAATACATTTTATGCCATTTATTATTAGCATGTATATATGGAGTCTTATAAATTAAATGGCATAAAAAACGTAATCAACCAGACTGCGCCAGTATAAGCTCAGCGGGTAAAAAACTAAAGTAAGGCCATTTTATTAGGTAACATTTGAAAATTCATCAAAATTCAACAACGTAACCTTGTAACGCCGGGCATAAAATAATATATTTTTTCGTTTTGTTAGAACTGCACAATTGCTTAACTTTTTTCAATTACGATTACATATTTATTGTAATAATGACCGTTAAGAGTAATTTTACGATTTGCTTTCACTAAACTGACAGACGTCAAATGTTACCTATTAAAATGGCCTTACTTTAGTAAACAATATTTGTTATTCCCGTGATTTACTGCATTAAAACAAAACAATCCGACTGCAATCCGTGCCCATTTTTACTTCATGACGTTACATTTTTGAGCATTCCTTCATGTTTGCCGAATATAAATTAACCCGTATAATATTTCGATAAAACGTTAACTGCCAACATTTATTATTTACGGTTGAATTTTATCATCAATCCAGCCCATGGTATCAAGGCTGCCATGTCCAGATATTTTATACCTTTAGAGCTCATATTTTAAATATGGCTGGTATTTGATTTACAGTTCACGCGGATATGAATGTTCGGATATAATTTCTGGTGTAAAATGGCAGCGATCGGTTTTTTATCTCTTTCGGTTACATATCAATGACTAGTCAATATCTAGGTCTATTTAATCTCTATTTGGCCATCTGTAAAGTGTGGATTCCTAAGAAAGCGGTGGGTGGTTTTTTTTCATCTTGATGTCAAATTACTAGTGAAAATTACAGATTTTCACGATGCGCTACGGCTTTTATAATATGACGGAACCGCTCAGCTAGGTAACCGTACCTTAACTTAATTATTCTAAAGAAAACCCTTCAGGTATGAGTTTGTTAAGGTTTAGAGGATCGTGGTGCTGAAAACAAAATCGCATTTTATTTTTAATAAAGTGTTTTGAAAGCTAGATGATGTCAGATAGAATGAAACGCACCGATCCCAGCGTGGTTTAACCAGACTTGATAAATCGAATGAACCTCAAGATTTGCACTAGCCCATGAAGCCTCATGTTTCGTGGGACTACAAAGGCCATTGCATATCAAGGAGTAGACCAGGGGGCGCGGTAATGGTAAGCAAGACGTGCCCTTAGGATAAGGAAGGATTTACGAGCCGTACCGGATATGCATCCTTTGAAAGCTAGATGATGTCAAGTAGGATAGTTATAGCTATTTACTTTCTTGATATGCTAGATAGCTTCCTTTACCTCTCTGAAGGCATATATCTAACCTAACTGAGATATGCTTACTTGGAATGTATCCTATCCTCATCCGATAGTTATTAAAAAGTTGATCCTGTATTTTTCATAGCTGAACGTTGTCTCAGTACTAAATAATAACGATTAACGAAAATTAAACTATATGTACTGAAGAAATCGTAACTTGTATGGTTCTAACATGCAAACTTTTCGAGAAATTATAAGATAATAGCATAAGTTTATGAGACAAGCACTATCAAACTCAAACTCAAAGCATTTATTTCAATTAAACCATTTACAGGCCCTTTTGAATTGTCAAGGGGTCGGTCAGTCAAAAATATGAAGCTAGTTGCCCATTCCAAAGCGTAGTAGGTACCTATGGAGAAGAACGGGCAAGAAACTCCACGGACACTCTTTTAAATAAAATAAAAAATTGATACAAAATATTGGTTACATCATTCATCTTGAAATTATGCATGTGAGAACAATGTAATAAGACGTGCACGTTCGTAAAAGCGTCCGTAATAAAAAGATATTCTATTTCATTTAAAGAAGATTAGAAAAACAATTAGGAGTCAGCTAGAAGAGCTGACATTGAATATCTAGATATAAAAAACGTAAAACGATTCCATGAATAATAATTATTATAATTCCAAGATATATTTAATTTAAGTACCTCTCCCACAGTACCTGCGAACTAAGAAAAACAGACTTTGTGTAGCTAAGTTTAATGAATATTCAGTTACTGTGTTAAACAAAACAACAGATCGAATTCCCAGCCCTATTCGATACGAACACATTTTAAAATCAATGTGTTCAAGCCTTCTGTGCGAGTGAGTGCTCCTGAATGTGTATTCTATTAACGACCAAGTGAACAATAAAGCCTATTACATTTTATTTACTCACGTCTAACTCAATTTATTTGTTTTCAAATCAACTCACATAGCCTCTATATTTAGTTATGGTTAACCAATCCACTATAATTGTGTCGAACATTTAGTTAAAATGGAAGCTTTGGACTCGAAATAAAATTGAATTTGGACAGTGGACGTAGAATAATTTAGGTTTAGTTTATTCGTGTAAATATTTAGTGCTGCGTCTTAAGTTTCATGACCGATTTTGAATGACTGAAATAGTAGGTTTATTTGTAGATATTCGAATTGTCATTTTGGGTCGAAAGGTTCTGGAGTGGCGACCGCGTATCGGGTAGGTCGCGTTTGGAGGTCTCCCACAAGGTGGGAACCACCGATCACCTTGTGAAGGCCGCAGGAATCTGCTGGATGTGGGCAGCACAGAACCGGTCTAAGTGGCAGTGCTTGGGGGAGGCCTATGTCCAGCAGTGGACGTCTTTCGGCTGAAATGATGATGATGATTCGAATTGTATCTTGCTGTGCGTTTAATAAGGTGTTCAGCACTCGTAATACATAAGTATGTAGGTACATATTTTATATTCGCACATAATATTATAGGCAACTGTTAAGGGATTATCATTCTCATTCCCTCAATAGATCTTTTTGGAGTTGGCGCAACATGTCGTTTTCTTCCATGTTTCTTCTATTAGTCTATTAAAACTGTAGATTATCTATCTATAGTCTACGCTATACATATTATAAATAAAGTCGCTTTTAGTAGCTGTCTGTGAGACCGCGTTGTTTTTGAAGCGGTTTTCACGGTTTTTAAAGATTTTATCCCGAAAGGTTTATAAAGAAATCTAAATGTATTGTAAAGTCGTAAAAACCGTTTGGAGCAGGGACGGGTCGCTAGTATAACTTTATAGGTAATTTTGAGAAGGTCATCTCTGATAATACCAACATCTTTTTCACGAATCTGTGTACCAAGGACGGTACCTTGGTACCATTACCTACACCCTTAGGTGGTGAGTAGACGATGGACAATTTGTCCGTGGAAAATTTGGAATCGTATGGAAATCCCGGCGTATCGTATTTTGTCCACATGCGCGTTAGATTTCCATACGATTCCAAATGAAAAATTGTCGATCGTTTGCTCAGCGCCTTAATCCCCAAGATTTGCAGACTTATCCATATCATTTTAATATTACAATAATAAAATTAATGTACCATTAAAGTGTAAATAAATACAGTAATTATTTTTGTAGTTTCAGCGCTTAATGTTAAGATGTATAATAATTGGGGTTAATAAACTAATTTTGCTCATTTGGACTACAATTGGCTATAACGTTGGAATAACACTTTAGCTTAAAATATACTTTTTCATAATTACCAATTTGTTTCGTGAATGTTTGAGTTAATTTTATCGTAGCTTTACAGAAACTTGACTAATGTTTTGAGGTCGGCGGTTATTTAAAGATTAGTACTAAAACCGGGGAAAAGCTTTAATATATATTTTTTATTAAAATGCTTCGGAGGCATTTCAGTTTTAATCTGGTTCAGTTTTATAGTTGGTACGGGTACCAATAGCATATTAAAATTCAAAATTCAAAAGTCATTTTTTCGAACTAGGCTGAGAATCAGCACTTTTCGAACGTCAAAATTACAAGTCCCCCAAAACGCCCACCCTTCACCACTTCCTAGTGCTTTTGCTGGGAAGAAGAAGTGGCGCAACAAACTTCCCAGCAGCTGTCTGTTCAGTTAGAAAAAAAAAAACTAAACAATAGTATACAAGATAATTTACATCACGCAAAACACAATTTAAATTATAAATTAATAGCCATATGACAGCTAGCACACGCCAATATACCAACCAAAACATCGAGAACTATACTCAAGCAGAAATAAAAATAACTAAACGTAAACAATATCTAAAAAAGAAAATAAAGCCTCCAGGCATAAAGGGTGTGCCCGCTTACATATAGCTGTAACTATTATTATTCCACATGATTATCGTATCACTGAAACCGCCTGAAAACTTTCAGTAAGTGGTCGAATTACATTTAAACTAGGTTTTGCCAGCTAGTCCATTTTATACTTCATGTATTTGCGAATGATAGTTTCATATTGAACTATGAAAAGTCTGACTTCGAACTTTATGGTTTTCACTGTTCAACAGAAGAAAATCTTCTCAAGAGTCATGGAGTGCAGACCTACAGAAATTGACTGTATCTACGAGTATCTACATTATATCATTACAATATTATAAATTAAAGTCGCATTTCATGTCTGCCTGTGTGTGCGTTGTTCTTTTAAACTAGAAATTTAAATTAAAATGCGTAAATGCTAGAAATTTAAATTGAATTACTACAAATTTAAATGCGTTTTTCACCATCATTTACAGAACTCATTTCGAAAGGTTTATTTGAATAATACCTAAACGAATAGAAACTTACTTATCCACACCACAGTATTTCTGTTTGTAATGAATATACTCAAATACTTAGGTGAAATAGTTTTTACATTCGCCCGCAGCCTATGCTGCTTTTCATATAATATTGTTATATTAACCATGCTCGCCGCAGAACAGATGGCCGATGGGGCCGAAAGGTTCTGGAGTAGCGACCACGTACCGGAAAACGTAGCATTGGAAGGCCACGAGGTGGACCAATGACCTTGTGAAGGCCGCAATGTAATAGAAACGGGTTTTCTCGATGGAAGAATAGACAAAATGTCAGAAAAACAATCAAAATCTGTAATTTTGTCTATTCTTTCGTCGACAAAACCCGTAGAAAACCCGTTTCTATGGTTGTTATGCCGCGCGTGCTGCTCGTCTTTTGGGTTCGTCACTAATTGATAGCAATGCAGAGGAATATTTTTAAGCTCCCTTTTTATTTTTATGTGGAATTCATCTTGTTTAATTTATTTACCTCTTCAGTCTAAATACTTTTCCAAGATTGGTATTGCATACCATTGGGTGCAATGGTTGCCCACTCTCCACTCTCCCATGCTATGAACTATAATTAGTATTGTAAACCAGTAAGTCTGAGAGATTAGTTTATGATGGCGTAAGTAGAATCGGTCGAAGTGGCGGTGCTTGGGGGAGGCCTATGTCCAGCAGTGGACGTCTTTCGGCTGAAATGATGATGATGATGAACATAGGCTATAATTTATAAAGATATCGCAAAACAGTGCGAAGCAGGGGTGGGTTGCTAGTTATGAGATAATTGCACCTTTACAACATAGAAAAAAACGAACTGACGGGTTTTCACCCTGAAAAAACATGGCCTCTTTTTTCGTGACTCCCAGTGTACAGCTCCAGTAATCCGAGCCAGCTCGCCTTTCAGCCATGCCTCGTTTAATTGAAGCACGCTAATGAGTAACCATTATGGCTGCCAGTCCTTAGATACTGTTTACCGCTTAATAAGTCACTTTGAAGTCACACTTGAGGACGCTACGTCGCTCTCTCTTGGAATCCGTGTTCACTGACCTGTTGTTGTGAATGATTATCTTGGTCAAGGCCAGTTTTAGTAAGATTTTAAAATTATCTTGCTTGTGTAACCATTATGTATCCGTCACACATGTATGTGACAGAGAAGACGTTCTCGTCGAAACAAAGCTGAAGTGATAGAATGTACAGAATGTGAATTGTATAGAATTCAGGTTTTCTAACTGAAGAGACAGCTGTGCTGCTGGGGAGTTTGTTGCGCTACTTCTTCTTCCCAGCTAAAGCACTAGGAAGTGATAAAAGTGGGCATTTTGGGGGACTGTCTTATGTAATTTTGACGTTCGAAAAGTGCTGATTCTCGGCCTAGCTTGAGTAAATGACTTTTTAATGAGCATATATGTATGATGTATATGCCGTCAGGGTGTTCAATTTGAAACATGAACAATTGCCACCGCTACTAAGTAGTTAAAGAATCACAAGAATGTTACTAAAACCAAATCTTACTATCCTACTTCCTACTATAATAGTACTAGCTGGACTAAAAGCTAAACTAAAAGTATTGTATGTCCTAACTAAGGCCATGGTCTATCCATGTGCCAAATTTCATCAAAATCCGTTCTGAAGTTTTAGTGTGAAAGCGTAACAAACGTGTGAATATTCTGTGCTTTGACCTGAGTCAAATCAATTATTTTTCTGTCTTTCTTTTTTCTTTCTTTTTAACCTGGATTAACACATATGATACTTTTTATCCAACATACTCGCGAGCGAAGCCGCGGTAAAAGCTAGTATTTTATAACTTTAAGAAGTAATCCTCACAGTATTGAATATCAAAGCATGACTCTAAAAAGATAATAAAACCCCAACCTACATATGAACAAAGATATAGGAGAATAAAATCGGAATTCTAGGGAAAAGCTAACTAAAAAGCAACAAGATAATACAACGAAATATCGAAAATACGATCTCACTTTGTTTAGGTTTTTGCTGTTAATTAAGTTAAGTAGTTGGCTCCAGTTCACGGAGGAGTAAGCAAATGGAGTGATAATGGCCGCGCGAGAGACATTTGCACTGACACTGCATTTTACACGCTGATTTCAAGACAAAGTTAATCGTTAAATGGCTGTCTCATCTTCCCTCTTGTGTATTTTATTTATATTTTCAAGCCTACTTAAAGAAAATTCCTATAGAAGTGACACCGTGCGTTGTGCTGAGCAAGATGTCAGATCTAGGCATATTTTTAATATAGTGCGCGCGGAACTAGTTGGCCTCGCCTGAGGTATGTGAGCGGTGAGACGGGGGAGGGCGCCATTGACAAAATTGTCAGACTGAGTTAGCTTGGCATTTGTCTACCTCCCCCGTCTCACCGCTCACATACCTTATAAGGTGCGGCCAACTAGTTCTGCGCGCACTATAACCACAGCTTTTCTGCTAAAAATCAAAGTGTACTTACAAAATAGTAAGTATTCTACTATATAGTCATTAGTTCAGTACACTCTTTTCCTTATACTCAATTATAGCTTTTATAAGAACCACCGAGTAAACGGAAGACGACAGTGACATCGCGACAGGCCAAGGCGAATATGGCGGGGCGAGCTTGAATCCTACCGAAAAGACTGGCTGGAACTAGCAAAAGGCAGAATTACAGTGGGAAAATACAGACTATATATTAGAAAGCCTATCTTGGTTACCAGTCTTCTTAAATAAATAAACATAGTCTCCATTCACTTACTCCTCTGTGGTTCTGTTTAACGTAGGTTAATTCCGTGAGGTTTCTGTAATTCAACGCGGTATTGCAGGGAAGCTTTTGTAAGAGCTTATTACGACCCGCCGTTAACCCTTCCGTACTTTGAACTACGTTTGCGTAATCGTTTCGAAGGTTTAATGATTTTGTGATTTTATTGACATTGGAGACTTGTTTTGTTTTATAAAAGAAACTATTATCGTTTAGCCGTGAAGTAATCGGTGAAAAGGGCAAAGAGCATCATCAGGCGGGATTTCGAACTAACGTTCAACAACGAAGACAGATATTTAGTATATACAACCAGGGAAATTAATTTTTAACCAAACTGACACCTTACATCAATGTGCCGTTATAGGTTTTTCAAACAACTGTCAAAGAATAGCAGTTGTGATTTGAATATACGGACTGTTTAAATAATATATATATAATAACTCTTTATTTCAGATTACAGGATCCATAATGTGTTAGTATTGCCTTAACCTATTTATTAGTTAGTGAAAAAAAAAAAAAAAAAAAAAACAAGTAGACATAACATTTAAAAACAAAACAACAATTAATTTCGCACATGTACGTCTGTACGCACATGTCTCCCAGCCCAGTGCCTAATAAACGGCCAATCTATTTTGTCCGCCAGAGTACCCAAAATATTGTTCGGACTACCTCTGGATCGCCGCAGCATAGATGCACTTCTCTTGCGTATGATGGCATACAAGTCGTCCAGTCTCACTTCAGCAAACATGCCTGATGCGCTGCAAAACCGAGGCAGTCCCAAAAACATCCTGAGCCCGTTATTATATTGGACACGCAGGGCGCTGTAAGCCTTCTGCGTATACCTAACCCACAGGCTGCACGAGTAAAACGTTTGGCAATAAGCTTTGAAAAGAGTTAGCTTTACCTCCTTCGTGCACCGCGCAAACCTGCGAGCAAGCATATTGCATCGAGCTGCCAACGCCCTACGTTCCCTATCAATATCCTGATCATCCGTAAGAGACCACGTGACCGAGATACTTAAACTGAGTGACCACCTGCAACGGAATTCCACGCAACGTTACAGGTGGAATATTTGCAGGTGTATTTTTAGGTAGGTAGTAGTTTGAAGACCATAACCTCACTCTTAGTGGCATTATACCTCAATCCATGAGATCCATGAATGATTATACCTCAATAACTCTCACAGACGGCCAGCAGTTTTCTTAGACCGCAGATTGAAGGGCTGAGCAGCACCATGTCATCAGCATAACTTATGTTATTGATCATCCTACCATTAACAGAACATCCGACCATGTTGCCACTCAGCTCACGCACCAACCGGTCTATATACATGTTAAACAAACTGGGTGAAGTCAACCCCCCCCTGCCTCACTCCGCAATCCAGTCCGTATGAAACTGAATGCGCGTCTGCCCACCTAACACAATTCTTCTGACTCTCATACCAATACTTAAAAATATGAATGCTTTCATTGGGAAGGTCAGTATCATCCGACAATTTTTGCCACAGAATGTCATAATTTACCAGGTCAAAGGCTTTGGTCAGGTCAAGAAAACAACCATATACTGGTGTATTTCTGTCGGTGTAGTACCTCACAGTCTGCTTGAGACACAGAATTGCACTTTCAGTAGACAGACCGGGTCTAAAACCAAACTGCGTGTCGTGTAAATTGATGCGCGCATTCAACTGCCTCTCAAGCAGACTGTCCAACACCTTGCCAATGACCGTAGCCAGCGATATAGGTCTATAATTAGTTTTGTCGGATGAGTCACCTCTCTTATTCTTCGTTATGGGAACTACGACAGTTTTGACAAGATCTTCAGGTAAATAAGAGTGACCCACACAAAGATTAAATAACATGGTGAGTGACCTGGGCAGATGTACACCAGCGGACCTTAAATGCTCAACACTGAGACCGTCATGCCCAGGCGACCTACCCCGTTTCATATTATTTAACGTAGCATTAATTTGCTTGACTGTAAAACGTTCGTATACGTCGCCCTCACACAGGGTTCGAATGCCTCGCATATTTGTCTTTACAGTAAGCGGATTGACCTTAAAGTGTTTCATAAACATGTTCGCTATATCAGTATTGTCCGATAGGCCATCAACACTCGCTGGCAGGCTCGGCTGAGGATTCAGAGAGTTAGTTTGTTTCCAAAATGAACTATTTTTTTTTACTCATGAAGTGAAGTTAGTAGACGACTTGCTAAGCAATTAATTTCTAGACTTTAAAAAAAATGAATGAAAAATATTTCTGCACAAACAAAACGCACATTCATCAAAATGACTTAAAATACACACATACAAAGTAGCCAAAAGCCTCGTATTCAAGCAGTAGAAGTTTGAAAATTTCATCTATGGCTTATAGTCAAACATTGCGAAATCTGTGTTACAACCTCGTAGAGTATAAATGTTCAGTGGTTACGACACTGGCTGGGATTTCACCAACAACATACATTGTCATACAATCAAATATCTAAACTAATATTATAAAAAGAAAAGATTGGATTTTTTGTATGTTTTTTGTTACGCTTTCACGCTAAAACGGCTGAACGGATTTGGATAAAATTTGGCACATGGATAGACCATGACCTGGATTAGAATATATGATACTTTTCATCCCGATATTCCACGTGATACCGCGTTGCGCAGCTAGTGTGTTAAATAGCTTGCAATATTAATCCAAGAGATCCGGTTTACCTGCCTCTCCTATATCCACGACAACGTTGGGGTCAGGTCCTAGTCTTGCCGAACGCGACTCAATGATCACTCCCCGGTGGTTAATTCTAAAATCTTCAGCTTCCTAAAATGGTAAACTTTAGTATCAACCAGTGGATTACATAAGCAAAGTAGGACACCTTCTTCAAGATTTTAGTTATTTAAAACTCAGGTTCGTCACAAAATAAATAGGTACAGAAGGTTGGTTTCTTAGAGGAGCTTGTGGCTAAATAATAACAGCCGAAGGTTAAGCTACGCTTGCCGAGGTCACTCCGTGATTGTGTGACCATCCTTTACCTATTGAGACGTGCGTTAACGTGCTTTAACCCGTTGGTCCCGGCTGTCATTCGTAGATCTTTGACAGTCGTAGGCAGAAGCCCAAAAGTCTAAGTACTAGTCTTACCAAGGGGTATCATGTTCTCGCTTCATGGAAAGCCCTGGTATTCAGCTGCATCTGGTTAGATGGGTAGTCGACCCGGTCGACTTTGTTGAAGTTGGGAATAGGCTAGGCAGATTGATTGCTGTACGTACGCCTATATGTGTGCGTGCGCCTGTATTCGGTCGTTGTATGGTGGAACCGACCTTCTTTCACTCCACAAAATTATTTAAATAAAAAACGACTCTTGCTACGACACAATAAAGTGCAATTCAGGTCGCACAGCGCTAATTACCAATATTCACCCAGGACTTGAATCTCTTTCTATCGCGTAACTCTTGTCCTACGTTACGCTCAATGAATTGGCCCGAAAGAGCTACAAATACGCGGCGGGCTCGACTTGAGCCCGCCGCGTATTTGTAGCTACCTAAAATGCGGAGTGCGTTTTCTGTACTATTCTGTGCTTCTGTATCTTTTGCAGCTTCGTGTATCTTCGGGCTCATTCGATAAAGGTCGGTCAAAGGTGCGTTGATTGTTAGTTTTTGTCTCCGAGAAAGTGGCACTTGCGATAAAGTTATCTTTAGTATTCTCTGAGGTTGACATATTGTTTATAATTAGATGAGCTATTTACGTTGCGTCATAATGTAAATATTTATAACCAGATTATAAAATTATCTATTACTTGTTGACCGTCCTTCTCCCGGCTGCTGATCTGTCAAACAAAACGATTGGTTCAGAGTTTTGGGCGTAAAAAGTTAACAAACACACAGACAGTTATTTTCGGATTTGTAATAAGTATGGATTTTCTCAAAATAATTAAACTCTTTGATAAACTGAACAGTATCGATTGGTTTTCGTTCTTATAATAAATTATCTTAGCAGACATTAGTAGGGCTATATAGGTACTTATAGTAAGGCCATTTAAATAGGTAACATTTGACGTCTGTCAGTTTAGTGAAAGCAAATCGTAAAAGTACTCGTATCGGTCATTATTACAATAAATATGTAATTGTAATTGAAAGAAGTTAAGCAATTGTGCAGTTCTAACAAAACGAAAAAATATATTATTTTATGCCCGGCGTTACAAGGTTACGTTGTTGAATTTTGATAAATTGTCAAATGTTACCTATTAAAATGGCCTTACTATAGTTACAGGTCCCGTCACGTAAAAAGAACGCTGACCGTTTACGCCGGTAAACGGTCAGCGTATATATAGTATTAAGTAGCTAATAAAGTACCTATCATGATTGTACAATAATACAATTACACTTAAATTATTAAACAATAGCCTAGTACTTTAGGATGCGACTGTACCTGTGCGCAGACACATCCCCTGCCACGTATGTCCCCTGCACTGTCACTCAGCGTTATTTTTACGTGACCACAACGATAACCTGGGGATTGATAAAAGAATATAAAATAAATATTATTAAGAATGAACATTATAAGATCGGGGTGTATCGAGAATTACACTTGAGTTATTTGCGTCCCAGTTCATTTGCTGACACTCGTATTGAGACAAAACTGAGGTCAGACAAAGTTTGCTGAATCATAAACATAGATAACATCACGCCTGTATTCCCCGAAGGGTTAGTCAGAGGTGTACCTATAGTACACCCACATTTCGCCAGTTATGTTTAAGTCTTATGTAATAGGGGGCGAGCCTATTGCCATCAACAGGGTACAAATCCAGACTCCGGGCTGCTACTGAAAAAATACAGATGGAAAAAACCATACCTACTTGACTAACGAGGCCGTCTGTCAGAGGTCAAACGGCTGCTGTTTGTGTAGCGATTATAAGTTTAGAAAATATATTTTATAGTTTTGTCATCATTATGATAACCGTCTGAGAAGTTTCGCCAATTAATTTAGTTTGATCTTGGGTCTCAATTATTATAAACTAGCTTTGCCCGCGGCATCGCCCACGTGGATGTCGGTAAATATCCCACGATAACGTAATACCGGGATAAAAATTACTCTATGTATTAATCCAGGTTATAAACTATCTGTGTGCCAAATTGCATCCAAATACATTTAGCCGTTTTTGCTCAAATCCGGAACATACATCGGGAAAGAGACAAAGACAAAAATTCTAAAATAGTTTATTGTTTGCCTAGGGAGCAAAGAACTATTTTAAAGGCGAGTGTTTATTTGAATTCAGAGTAACGTCATTCGAGCTTACCCGAGGTGGACACTACTTTTTATCACCTATGAGGAAATAAGTGAAACTTATGAATTCCCACACCTCGTAGCAATTACTTTTTTTTTCAAAAATATTGAATGTACAGATTTGACTTATTATATGTATACTATTTTATTATATGTATAGATAATGATGTTTTATTGTCACCTGCCCTTTCCCAACTGAGCACAGACGAGCAAGTCCTCTAAATAGCAAAAAAAAATGGAAAATTTAATTAACAAAGTTATCTTGGAGCTAAAACACAAGTTTGTAAAGAAAAACGAGCGAAATAACACGTTAATTTGATTCTCAGCATTACGGATGGTAGTGTGAAGATCGTGGGGGGAATCTTAAGACGCAATTGGGATACTATTAAATAATACGGGGAGAAAAATCGCCGCAAATGTTGGTGTTGGCACAGTTGGTACTTCGTTCATGTATTCATCGCGGATTACAGTGTAAACACATACTTTAATTAGTGTGTTTACACTGCAATTAGGGGATTGTTTACAAAACTGGTATTTATTAAAGAGAATAAAACAATATAATACATGTCGGGACAGGAGCATTATTGGCACCGTCTTCAGGCATTATGTGGGCGGATATTAGGGTGATCGAGCAAAGAAATACACTCAATGCACAATAATCACATTTAATAATAACAAACACAATTGTCACAATAATAATGTAAGCCAAACGAAAACGTATGACAGTTCCTTGACTAGAGGTTCTCTTCTCTGTCACGGTCGGAAAGCAAGAAGGCTCCCCGTGGCGTCCCTCCATTCTAGGCTCCGTCGTAGCACGAAGTTACCCGAGTGTTAGTGCTGCCACCACTCGGGTCACGTGCCGCGCTTCGATTAGCAACCCTACTAATGACCGTCTCCGACATATATATACACTGGATGAACAAACTATAAAAATAAAAATATAATAAACTAACCTAACTAAAACTAGGTAAGTACTTATAAACAAACTGAAATATGGCGTCGAAAAATTCCTCCGCCTCGCTGTTCACTGGTAGGTAATGTACCCAATGGTTGGCTTTTACCTTAGCCAGAGGTAATAAGAATTACCATACAACGTGGCAATGCCGCCAGTTTCATGGGCACAGACGCCAGTACATAAACCTACTACAATCTGTCAAACTTTGATAGATTTGTAACTTTATCACTAAAGCATAATATTCAAAGTTGATTGGTAGAATTTTACAGTTTCGGGTAGGTTGACCTGCTGGCGTCTGTACATTACCAGTCGACAGCAATGCGGAATAATTTATCGACACCATATTTTAGTCTAAACTTGTATTTTTATTTGGAATCAGTATACCGAAAATTTTGCTCAAAAAATGCGACAAAAGACTTATTCAGATATACGGTGATACCTTTTCGCTGCTGGTCTCGGCAGCAAGAACGCTAGCCGTAAAAATTCGGGCGAAATACAGCTTGTATTTTTCCGCCACAGCGCCAGTAAATATCGCCTATCAGAATAGGTCTTTCACCATCATCTAAGGCTTTTTAGCTGCGAGTAGGCCTTAGCCTGGTCGAGTATATTTCTCCATTGTGAATCATTTCCATGTTTTTTGTCTCCAATTTCTCAGAATACGCCTTTATTTGACATTTAATGTGTCCCCAAAGTCTAAGCAATGTATACTACTTACATCGTGTTAAATTCTGTACGATACGTCTCGATTTCTTGGCATGGGCTGTCACCGAAGCTTGCCTAGTCAATTGATTAACGAGCAACTAGCTAGACTCGACTCAGTATAAGGTCTGCATCGTGCCTTTGGTTCAATATGGAGCCGTCTATAGACTGAGTTAAATCTTTTTAGAGTACCTAAAACATAAACTTCGTTTAATAGGCGCGGTTTTTCAGAGGTCAAAGGTAAATTAACAGCCATTATTCAATGTAAATTGGCGATCGTTTCGAGACTAATTTCTAGTGGTTTGTGAAAACGAGTGTATTTTTCATAATTTCCAAGCATACTTTAAATGCAATGACGGTTCGTCGTCAGAACATAGTGCTCATCTGTGGGCTATAACTAATTGTGGTTTTGAATAGTATTTTAAGAGGCTTGACAACAGCTAGAGCGCGGTCACTGTCGGACTGCAGAGAAAGGAAAGAGAAGCGCGATGACACAACGCTGCTAATTTATTGCAAAATTTGAAGCAATTATCTATTTACAAAAAATTTATTGATTGGACCAAAAAATGAAAACACTATTACGTTAATATGCTGCTTCTAGAATAATTTGACAAAAAATCTGAATAATTGCATGTATATTAATATAGTTAATAATCATTTTTTCTATCGTATCAATACACTGTCTATATCTAACTAGCTTCTAAACCGAAGAATATCATATATTTTTCTGATTTTGTTTACTGCGGTGGATCCTCCAGTGGATCATATACTTTTAGGCATTACAAAACTTGCGTTTAGGCCCTGTACTCCCCTTAATTCGTAACACTAAAAGACCGATACCAGCAAAGGTATTTTAATACGGACATTCGATTCAGTAATTAAACACTGCAATGATACAGAGATTACGACAGGTGGTTCTAAACTTTACGATCATATTACGACGGCCATTCATAACGAGAGTAAAATAATAAATATCTACTTCATCATCATCAATTCAGCCGAAAGACTCACTGCTGGACATAGGCCTCCCCAAGCACCGCCACTTCAACCGATTCTACTTACGCCATCATAAACTAATCTCTCAGACTTACTGGTTTACAATACTAATTATAGTTCATAGCATGGGAGAGTGGAGAGTGGCACCCAATGGTATGCAATACCAAACTTGGAAAGTATTTAGACTGTCTGTCTGAAGAGGTAAATAAATTAAACAAGATGAAATCCACATAAACATAAAAAGGGAGCTTAAAAATATTCCTCTGCATTGCTATCAATTAGTGACGAGCCCAAAAGACGAGCAGCACGCGTGGCATAACAACCATAGAAACGGGTTTTCTACGGGTTTTGTCGACGGAAGAATAGACCAAAATTACAGATCTTGATTGTTTGACATTTTGTCTATTCTTCCCTCGAGAAAACCCGTTTCTATTGTGGTCATGCTAACTATGCAGACTACGTACCTATACTATGTTAGATGGCAATGCTGATAATTATTTTTTTTACCAAAAGAAAACCCAAACATATTCTCCAAGTAAAATACACTTGAGATGATACACTTGGCATTAGAATTTTAAAGCAGGGCTTCAACTATGAAGTGGTGCGACCTTTTATTGGTTTTTAATTTTATGGGGATTAGGTACGTAGTTTAGGGCCTAGACTTTGAATTTACAAACCAGTAGTATGTGTAGGAATCTGGAATTCTGCAATTATAATTGCATATGAAATACAGAATTCTCAGAAGTAAAAAAAAATGCGGAGTTACAAGTTGGGGAGTGGGGACTCGCTACGTCAGATGTCAGTATAAAATCTACCGGGAAGTGACGTCATGCCACATTTTAACTCAATGTATTTCCGTAATCTTTTGATTACGTAAAAACGAGTCCAATATTTTTAAATAATCTACCTCACGAACAAAAAAATAATTTTAAGTTCACTCCCTATTGCCAAACGGAACATTTTTACAAACTTATTCATTTATTTGTACAAGGACCTTAACAAGGCCCTTGTCAATCAGCACAAACAACAAATTCAAACACACTTCTCCTAAAAACATCTAAACTAGCTAAAGCTAAAGATATAATAATAGCAAACCGTTAAAAAAAATCAACCACCCACAATCCACACGCGTCACCTACGACCCGCTGCACCAAGTATATTTTCTTTATGAAGTGGGTCAATCGATCTCGGCTAGGTTACTAAGGATCGTTGGCACTTAATCTGCGATGTTGCACTTGATAATTTCACGCCAGCCGACGGCAGCGACGGAGGCTTCCTTCCCATCAATTCAATTTCATACCTATAAATTTTATCGGAAACTATCTTGGTCCTAAGATGAGTTGGTGCTAAGTTAGTTGGTTCTAAGTTATTACTGATTCTTATGGAGAATGGTCATGAGTTAGATTGATTTGAGCGCTAGAAAATGTTTCAATGTGTCTTCACTGAAGCTTTATATTATCAGTTATCCGCAGTGGTGTTGTCACAAGCAGAATTCTTGAACGCCTACCGCTAACATTCGATGCTCTGGTGATCGTCAGCGGCACTTGCCATCAATAACCACACAATTGTGAGTAAGAATTGGTTCAGTGGTTACCAACCTATTGTCCAACATTTGAAAGCCTATTAAGCAAATTTGTGACAATTTCAACAAATGAATCCGATTTCAGACACAACAGACAAACGAAGGAACCACAAAATGTTACCACGAATATCTAAAAATAGCTTTAAAAGCTTATAAGGTTTATTATGAAATTCTATATAAAGGTTTTTTAAGGACCTTGAAACGTTACTTTTCTGAGGACCCATCGGACCTTTTTTCTTTTTTTTGGCCATTCAAGTATCGCAATGAGTAAATTGAGCAAAATTATGACTAATAAAGAGAGTTTCTTGCTGTAAAATTATTTACAAACAAAACAATTTTCTTACTAACTACTGGGTCTTGCAAAGATCACCAGACAGTCTCAATTCCCAGTAAGTACTACTTTCTGAATTTGTGTTCTAAGTATGCATGAATAAATAGGTACAAATTTACGAAATCTACTAATAGATTTATTAAGTAGAGAATCACGTTGGCTCCCTCCACGAGGCTTTGGAGTTTCCACAGAAACATTGATTTCGTGAAAGTTTATATATACCTTTGTAGGTGCCTATGAGAAAAGCTGAATATGTTTTTCTGTGAAGGGTTACCGTTTTCTGCCGCCTTAATCATAGCTGTGTTTACTGTGTTATGATAGTCGTCGGACGGATATTTTCACCACAAATGTTTTTTTTTTTCAAACTATCGATTATGGATAGTTATCTACCTATAGTATGTTATGGTATGCTCAGTGTACGTGAGGGCTAATCCTATACTATTAAACGAGCAATATTTGTATATCCTTACATACATATTATTATAAAACAAAGTCTCCCGCCGCGTCTGTCTGTCTGAACGCGATAAACTCATAAACTACAGATCGGATTTTCAAATGATTATCACTAATGAACGGAGTGATTCATGAGGAATGTTTTGGTGTTTAATTCATTAAGATTTTGTGTAAATTAGCGGAAATATGACGATTATTGTTGAAATCATGTCGACTGGGAGCTTTACTGGCGTGCGCCGCGTAAGCCGTAAAATATACATAAAATTTATGTTCTACAGGATTATTCATCTTAAAAAGTTAAACAAAAAGTCTGCAATGGCATATGTCTATCTTCTAAGGATGACCCACAGTAACCGTTATTATCTTTCAGAATTTAATAAAAATGTTATTGTTGTTTCCGAAGCTATTTTAACCGGTATTATAATAATCCTTATTCATTAAAATATGTTATTTAAACTGGGCATTTAATTTTGATTAAAATATCCAGTAAGATCATATCATTTAAATGAATAGTTAAGAAGATATCACAGTAATATATACGCGTATCAAAATAATTATGGTTTACGGCAACACGGGCGCAGCGGTAGGAGTCTATGACCTTTTCCTATTAGGTATTAACCTTTTGCTATTAGGTATGTAATCCTGGTAGTACGTTCCCGTGAGATATTTTACGAAATCCACGCGGGCGAAGCCGCGGGCAAAAACTAGAATATACATATTTGTAATCACGTTCTCGAAAACGGCTCTAACGCTTTTGATGAAAGTTGTAATATTAGGTTGGGGAAAAAGACTTTTCGCATTATAGTATGTATGAACTTGTAATAAAATCTCTTTGGCTATACTATTTGTATCTGGCTGGTTTTGGTATCATTGAAAGTTTAAATTTTAAAGAACATAATTCCAAATTCAAATTAGGAAAATATGTGATTTTCATTTGTTTTTCGTACCGTCAAGATGAGTGAATCTAATGAAAAAATTCGATACATTTTAAAATTTTACTACAAAAAAGGTAAAATGCAACGCAAGCCGCGAAAAAAATTTGCGATGTTTATGGACCTAGTGCAGTGTCTGTGAGAGTAGCACAAATTTTGTTTAAGCGTTTTGTATGCACGTCGCTCTGGTCGGTCTGACAGATAAAATGGACGCCATTTTTGAAAAAGTGGAGCAATATCAGTAGTTACGACGTAGCTGAAGAACTGGGAATTGACCGCAAAACAGTTTTGTCGCTATTGAAAAAAACTGGGTACACAAAAAAGCTCGATATTTGGGTACCTCACGAGCTCACTGAAAGAAACCTAATGAATCGTGTACTCATTTGTGATTCTTTATTACGACGTAATGAAACCGAACCATTTTTGAATTACTGATAACTTGTGATAATAAGTGGATCACGTACGATAAGAACGTGCGAAAAAGGTCGTGGTCAAAGGCCGGTCAGGTTTCACAGACTGTGGCGAAACCCAGGTTAACTCGCAACAAGGTGATGCTGTGTGTGTGGTGGGATTGGAAGGGCATAATTCAATATGAGCTGTTACCACCAGGCAGGACCATCGATTCTGAACTCTACTGCGAACAACTGATGAAACTAAAGCAAGAAGTTGAGAGAAAGCGGCCGGAATTAATCAACAGAAGGGGTGTGGTTTTTCATCACGATAACGCTAGACCTCACACATCTTTAGCCACTCAGCAAAAATTAAGAAAGTTTGGCTGGGAGGTGTTAATGCATCCGCCGTATAGTCCTGACCTTGCACCTTCAGATTTCCACCTGTTTCGGTCTCTTCAGAATTCCTTAGGCAGTGTCAGGTTAACATCACGAGAGGACTGCCAAAACCACTTGTCGCGGTATTTTGATCAAAAGTCCCAAAATTTCTATAGCAATGGGATCATGTCCCCACCTACAAGATGGCAAAAAGTTATCGAACAAAATGGTGCCTACATACTTTAGTTAAATGTAAATAAACTATAAGTATTAAAAAATGTTTTGAATTTTCTTAAAAAATGCGAAGCAACTTTTTCCCCAACCTATTTATAAGGGGTTTACGGTGGCGAAAAATCGATCTAGTTAGGTCTCATATCAGGGAAGATTTGTTTTCTCCGTATTTTCACCCAAGCAGAGCTCGGTCGCCCAAAGTTTAGAACCTTAGTATAATGACGTGGCAGCATGGAATTAGTATTAACTGTACATGGAATTAGTATGTACTATACATGGAATTAGTAACTATCCCATAATATTAAATGAGCATTCTCTATTTTCACCCGAGCAGAGCTCGGTCGACCAGGCACTATTTATTAATACAAAGTATGATGAGAAATATCGAACTAGATATCTTATCTTTTATGAGTACATACATATTAAGCAAAAAACGTAAAATAGAAACTTTTCACTTTAAAAAATATTTATTGCTACTATCCATTTTATAGTGCCTTCTGTGGTACATTTAAAATCGAATCAAATCACTTTTACATCGAGGATTTATTGAATTACATTATTTAGAAAATAACTAGATACAAATATCAATAAATTTATTTATATCAATAGAGGGGTGGCTCGCGACGAATTCGTTTTCGTTCTATCCGATATTGGAGTTACCCTCTGCATACATCAAATGAAGTCTTTTCTAAACTATTCGTCAGAGCAACGATTCGATTGACGAGCGTTATACGTTGACTAAGGCATCTCGATCCTTGAAAGTTCTCTATTAATTGCTAGGTGAAAAATCTATGAAGTTTTATTACTAATTATTTTAAATTAATTAAGGTAAAAGTTGTTTGTTATTGGTTGTTTTCTCTGAACTAACTTCAACAATCAAACAAAATAACAAGTGACAGTGACAATGACAATACGATGCTTACGGCACTTTAGCCGGGCTGAGGCAGCGCCACTATCATGCCGCAAATAGCGGCACTCTATACATTTCCTAAATTATAATAGCCACCTTCAGTGAATTTATTATACCTACAAATAAATAATAATCTGAATATCTTTTAAGTTCATTTGAAATCATTGATTATTTGAAAAATCTCATTATTGACGAACACGGAATGTCTCACATTATCTCAGCCGAAATACGTACTTCCACTGTTGGTGAGAGCCCCTAAGCATCGCAATTTTGCCGCTACGTAGCATCAAATACCAAGACCTCTCGGCAGCCCTATATTCCGATCGATACTCATATGATTGTAAATGTAGATTGATTGGCTGCATCTTTCGTTTCTTTTTACGCCGAGTCCCTGGCCGGTCCATTACGACACTATTCTACGCGATTTAGTGACGGAACCAACGGAGCTTTTCAACCCGGACCCGGCTTGATTGTTCAACTAGTGATGTAATAGTGTATGTTGATACTGTTTGTGGATTCATATTGAGTTCATATTTTCGATGCTGTGAATGTTGCAAGTGTACAACACACCTGCACGTATGTGGATTTAACGAATGCTCTGACGTTGCTATTAAATCGGCCACTACTAGAAACTAATTTAAATAAATAGGTATGTTTACAATAAACTTGTTTTTTTTTTAAATCCTATCAATCTAGCCTAGCTTTTTCCCAATTATATTCTGGTTGGCTTCCAGTCTAACCGGATCCAGCTGAATATAGCAGTATATCACATGGAGCGACTGCCTATCTGACCTCCACAACCCAGTAACTGGGTAATACGATACCCCTTGGTAAGACTGGTTGTCAGACATTCGGGCTTCTGACGACCCGTAACGACTGTCAATGATCCACGAATGACAGCCGGGACCAACGGCTTAACGTGCTTTCCGAGGCACGAAGGAGTCTCGGTAAGTAAAGATGGTCGACCATCCACAGACCAACTGATGTAAGCGTAGCTTAACCTGACGGATCGACCCTTGTGGCAGTTATTACTTTGACACGAGCTACTTCTTATTTTTTTGAAATCCTGTATTGCTTTATATTGATTTGCCTTGATGTTATTAATTTAATTCTAAATAATCTAAATAAACTATAATATTATAAATGCGAAAGTGAGTTTGTTTCTTACGCTTTCATGCTAAAACAGCTGAACGGATTTGGTTGAAATTTGTCACGTGAGTAGACCATGACCTGGGTTAGGATATAGAATACTTTATATCCAGATATTCCTAAGGGATCGAGACTTATGCGAGTGAAACCGCGGGTCACAGCTAGTATGAAATAAATTTGTGATTTATGAAGCATGTTGTAGCTATTGTAACTCTTTGTTATATTTTTAGAGTTAGCTTCTTAAAGTTTTCCATAACATTCAGCATGTAAATACGTCAAAAGTTTTTTGACGACATGGTTGGCGCAGTGGCGATTATCTGCTGCGCTGCGTGTCGCGGGATCGATTCCCGCACGGAACGAATATTTGTATGACCTACAATTAGTTGTTCCGGGTCTGGCTGTTTGTGTATGTGAGATTAAATATTTGTAATCGCACCCACAATACAGGAGAAAAACCATGTGAAGAGCAACGTTTAAAAAAAAATGCAAATGTAAGTAGATTCTATATTTTCAAGTTTTTCTGTAAGTGTAAACGAAGCGAGTTGTATTTAATTTGCGACTTGCAAGACTTACATAGGACTGCCAAGAAGTTTTTAATACACTTTTTGTAACAGTCAAAAAGAAAATTTAATTTAATTTTCAGATTGTAAATCTAAATCTGTGACATCATTTTTCATTTTTGTAAATCTTCATTTTGTTTGCTTTTGTTTTTTATGTCAGCTAGTTACCTACCAAAAAGATGTTTAAATGAAACCTAAGATTTATTCACAGTACTGAATATTAAATTACTACATTTATGTACTTGCAAGCATATGTGGTTATCTATTATACATTGTAACAGCGACTCAATTTTCACGCCTCCCCCTTAAGACCTATATAGGCCAAATATTTTTGATATTCGGATAGCACATGACAAAAAGAGGGGCCATAAAATAAAAAGTATAAATCCGCGAATTTTCCTTGTTTGCTCACTAGTTCTTTTATTGAAGGAAATTACATATTATTATGTACCATTGAAGAAGTTCATATCTATATACCGTAAGGACTATTTCCGCATGCAGCGCTCGGCCGCTATAGAACAGGGGCGGTAACAGATGTGGCCATCGTGTTCACGGGATTTTGTTTTCAAACTGCTTAGATATGCAGTTCTTCGATAGTTCTTGTACATAAATTGACCTGTAATTGGCTTTCAGACTTTTGTACTGTCCTTGATCTGTTTGTTTTAGCTGTAAGTCTCCCATGTTATCTAAATAAATAAATATGTAATATAAACCCCAAATAAAATAAAATAAACAAAAATCTTCCAAATTATTATAGCCTAATGTCTAAGGCTATATTAATTTGTGACGAAAATAATACTTACTTAACTAGCTTTTGCGTAGACGCCTTCGCTTGTATCGTAGGATAGCCTGAGTCTACGCCCTTCTTTGTCACAAACCATCCATGTGTTAATTTCACGGCTATCTGCCGAGGCGTGAACGCAGAACTAACTCACATACTCACTCAAATGGATAATAATAATTAAGACTAAGGCGAGAAGAAGGTGATTTGTTGCTTAATAAACCTGAAAGTTGCCTTAAAGTTAAAGTTACACGCCTGTATTCCCCGAAGGGTTAGGCAGAGGCCCTACACCCATGTCGCCAGTTATGTTTAGGTCCCATGTAAAAGGAGGCGAGCCTATCGCCATCAAACGGGCACAAATCCAGACTCCGGGCTGCTACTTGGAAATTGCAGATGGAAAAACCCAATAACATTTTGCCCGACCCGGGAATCGAACCTCATGCTCAGCAGTAGCGCTTGCGACCACAAGGTCAATGAGGCAGTTAAAGAACTTTTTTTTTTAAATACGTTGGCCTACGTAGCTAAAACTCAAAAAAAGAATGGTGTAACTGATAAAGCCACCACCAACACATTTAACGAAACACGCCTGCAAAACGCACACTCATCAAGGTTTAAAAAAGGAACGCATGAAACTTCAATACGAGTGTCGAACGGAATTAAGCCGAGATCAAAAGTTCCCCGTCCACTATACGAGTTGAACGCATATTTGCGTTTAGGTCTGCTGGACTAATAGATGCTTCTTTTTGTGGTCGCGGCGAACTTCCATCGTAGGGTTTTTGTAAACAGCTATGTGAAATAATATTTGGTTGTTGTCATTCTCTGGAATTACATTTGTGTGGAGCTGTGTTTTGCGTATTTCTTCATGGGATTTCGGAAATAGGACGCTTTAGCGTGTTCGTGGAAAGAAGCCTAAGCAAAAAGCAATTTTGGATATAATAGATGATAACACTCAAGTGCGTGCTCTAGTTAGGGGATCCAAAGTTAAACAAGCAAATAGTAAAACTTTAGAAAGATTCGCTAACGATAACATTTGCCAAAATGGGCAAACACAAATCCTGAAAACTGAAGCATAACTAGATTACGACCGAACTATCTGCCTATAAACTTTCAAGGAAAGTCTGCTCTTACAATAAGACTTCGCCTTTTGGTATTTTCACAAAAATGACGGATGAGCCTTGAAATCCACATTACTCCGGCGAGTAAAAATGACCCTTTTAAGCTTATCAGCGCAACTTGAACGGTTTTATCGATCAGCCATTCGTCACAACAAACAGTTGACCGTAACCTGTAAGAAAATCCGAAAATGTTTTCGTGGACCCAAAATGAACAAAGGGACTCCAATCTGCAATCAGAATTGGTGGTTCTGTTAAAAAAGAATATTGTCACCCGGGACTGGAGGCGGTATAGATATTCATCAACAATTCATCCGGAGCCAGCAAAAATATGTCAAGGGTCCTCGTATTTTTGCGCGACGAATGAGCTCTAGATGTTTGCTTTGCCACAAATCAAGAGGACTGACGTAACGCGATGGTACATAAACGGCCGAGCCTTTGTCCTGTCACACTAACTCTTTGTATTTTTCCTGTTGAAAAGGATTTTTGTGTCACTACACCGGGATTTATTCTAGATCTTAAAACAAACATTTTTGAGAATGGCCGGCGACTTGCGTATCCTTTTGTTCGGCTTAGCACTTGCTATTTAATATCTTGTGTGGTTGAAGGCCTTGGAGATCATTATACTTAACTGTACCATATCTTGACATGAATTGTTAAATTAGTTATATCTCGAGCTTTTGTGTCGCCATCTGATAGGCATGTTTAGGTAAGCACGTTTTGTGCTTCGTCGCCCGTACTAAGTATTGTGACCTATTTCTTAGTTTATAATTACGGAGTTTGTAACGGAAGCAGTCCTTTTACGTTGCTCAGAATTTGAAACATTATTATATTATTACAGCTAGTTTTAGCTTCATCTATTTTTTACGTGACAATAACAAACCATTGGCTGCTTAAATTTATTTAAGTTATCCTCATCATATTCACCAACATCCTCGAATTATTCTAGTTCTGTACAATATTGTAACATTCCAAAAACACACATATCTATAAAATCGACACCCTACTCACATTGCTAGTTTAGCATACACACACAGAAACAAAATAGAGATACAAAATAGCCTTGTTTTCGAAACCAACAGCACAATATCCCAATAAACCCGATGAATACATACAAATACATACTCAGATATGACAGTTCCAGAAAAACATAAACTGTATCAGCTGGTTATCGTTCCGAGCGAGTTGTGGAGTCAATTGGGGGAATTGGGTCAGAATGGCTCAGTCCGCAGTGGCACAGTGGTGGTCAGTGGACGTAGTGGTCGATGTGGGTGAGGGATGAGCATTCGTTTTGTAGCTTTTAAGAGCTTTGCTTTGTTTTGTAACGGATAGTATGCTGCGTATACGAGATAGATGGGTTTATTGTAGATAATGTGGGTACTTGTTTTAAAGTTGGAAATAGAAGGAATAAATGAGGTCAAAGTAGGATAAAGTAGATACCCACTTAGTGGTGGGGATACGATCAGCAAGACACAAAGAACAATGCTTGTTTCTTCTGTGTGCACTCTCATGATGATGTCTGCAGTATTATTTACTGTAAATGAACTTAGGTGTTCTAATATCGTTTCTTGAGATGAAAAAAGGAATAGAAGTTACCCAAGCACGTTTGTTGCGTTTCCCTAGATAATTCAACTTGATAAACAAATTGTAATCAAAATTAACCAATTTTTCATGTTTTTTTTCAGTAAAAAAACCACAAAAGTTAAAACTGTAGAAGGAAAAAAAAAAAAAACATGAAAACCTGACAACTTACAGTCCTCAATCGGACGCAAAAACGTTTACAATCCAAAACCGACCAAACTTTAATTCCTGTCTTCCTCATTTTTAAATGAAGCAGATATATTTAAACGCCCATTCAATGCTTTCTAAAACGTAATTAAGAAATAATACGTCAACCGACCTATAAAATTCTTAATTAAAGTGATGTCGTACCATCTCTTTTGACTCTGAAAGACGAAAAAAGACGGCAGAAGTTAATTGCTTGGCATCAATAAAAAAATGAATTATGTGCAAGTTCAGGAATTGTTGGCTGGAGTAGGGGAGGACCCTTCGGCCTAAGGTTTGGGTCCGAGTCGCGTGCGATTGTCGAGGGAGACTGCGACAGTAGCCATGCACGCACTAAACTGATTAGAGAGACGTTTTTAATCGCAAAACGATGTTTTTAAAAGCTCGTTAAGTTCAGAAATTGAAAATTACTTAAATGTCTGTTAAATATGTAAATTATTCTCTTATTTAGAATAATTATAATAACATTTAAAACTGTCTTTATTTTACTGCAATTTGTATTATTTAAAATTCACATAGATCACAGTTCTTATATTAAAGTAGATATTCAAGATGGCGGAGCCATAACCACAGACACGATAAACAAAACCAGCTTTCTAATTACGCAACATATTTTCGTAAACGATAAAGACAAATCTGTTTCATTTTGACAGTTCAACAACATTCATTGCGTTATTTACGTTGCTCTGCAAATTTTTTTTTGAACTTACTGAGCAATGGATTAGCAATCTGTTTCAATACGATTCAGATTCGGATTGATTTTGCATTACGTAATTAGGGTACAGAACATCTTGACTTCGTAGAAACAGTTAATACTGTAATAAAACGTCGCGTCATACCGACGGAGTGCGTCCGAAACAAGCACATCTCAATGAGGGGAAAACGACTCGTTATTTATAATGTATTTCCTTAATTAATATAAAGATCTCGTTTCTATATTTTTCGTATAAACTACAGTAAAAGTTTAAAGGAACAGATGGTAAGATTCGTTAGATCGCTGATTCCTTTTTGATTTCCGGACTATCCGTGCGAACGTAGAATTCGAATGATTCCGTTGTTTGAAAGCTTTTGTAGCACTTGCTTTAGTAAAAACTCTATTGAATTAGTTTGTACGGCTTTGGGGGCGATTATCAGGGAAATAAACGGTGGGAAATTTGTGTTGTTATCTGGCTGGTTATATTATAAGGTGATGAGTTGATGACCATAATCTTTGAATTTTAAAACAAACTGTCAGTGTCACAAATAAAAATAAGTAATCCGTATCGACAGTAGGGCTTTTCACACATTCACTAACATTAGAATATATTAAAATAAGATTGTATGAATTCTTTATTCAAACGTCACGCTGTCAATTTCGCTTCTTGAATAAACAAATTAATAGTTCTATTTTCAAAGTACTTTTGTTTTTTGGTCATAATTTAAATTTTGTTTACCACTCGCGCAGCAAAAATCGACAGTGGCAAGAATTAGCGAGATACCGCGAGATTCGCCATAACCTTATCGAGACTACAAACCTTTGGTTATCACATTACCTCCCAACGCCTTCGAGGAAGCTTTAAATTTCATACTAATTGGATTATTATACAGAAACGATGGCCGCCGTGTGTCTATCCGGTGCAAGCTGTATCGAATAGTCTTCCAGAACTCGGGAATTGCTAACTTTCCTTATTTTAAAAGTCTTACTTTAATGCAGTTTAAGGTTGGAGTTAGGAAGTTAGTGTCTTAACAATTTTATTAAATTTCTATGCTTCTGCTGCGGTGCCGGGGAGGTAATGAGAATTCTCAGTTTAATTCTTATAAGGTTGTTCTACACTGCCGATAGTAGGTACAGATACCGTTGTGAACATTCATTGAGTGAAAGGTGCTGTTGACTGTGCATTAGAATAAACTTCAAAACGCACGCGACTTTTTAATGAAGATCATGCACATGAATAAACATCAGTTGATTGATGAATTTGAATATTTTTCATTATTTCGGTACAAGTACTAAAATAACCGGCCTTGAAGATCTAAGCACGTAAAAGTAAACAACAACGTTCCACGTTCGTATGAATGCACACAGACCGGCGCAGGAGTCCCGCACAATAAATGTTTATTTTATTGATTTTCACACGGGCCCACTACAATGCATCCCGCTGCCTGGTACTAACGCCATACTTGTATTACTTCGACAAAGTTCTAAACTGTTCGAATAAAATTACTGGGGAACAACTTTGTCCAATTAATAATAATGAATGCGCCAGGGAGCCCTACTGTTGTACAAAAAGTTTTTATTTCGATAAAGTTGCACCGCTCTCATGTGATACGGATATTAGGACCTTGTGTAACTAAGTTCGTTTTTGTTGCGTCGGTTTTACTTGTTATTTGAGTTGGTTTAGTAACAATTCATTAATTTTACGATGCGTGTAATTAAAATATATGATTTGATAGTTCTATCAAAGTTTATTTACTTTTATGAAAAGATTCAACAGTATTATTATTGGAGCTTTAACGGAGCTTATGTTTGTTGACGAAAAGACCCTGAACAGTTTAACAAGACAAATAATGGATTTAAGTACAGGTTGTCAACTCCATCATTAGGAATGTTCCTACGTACCTCAATTAGTGGAGAAAGCACGATTTGAGATTTTTTCCCGGAAGGGGAAAGTAATAGGAGCTTTCGCTACGCATTGGACCCTACTTCCCCGTTGTTAACCATCAAAGTTGTAATTGCGACCTTACGATTCGCTGAACTGTCACGCCCTCGACATACCCCTAACGAATTTTTAATACAGCTAAAAACGCTTATAAACAAAAGCTCAGAGCCTCTGGCGGCGCCCTGTCGGGTTTAATTGCAGGTTTAGTGCCGGCGTTCATTAGGATATGCAGGCGCTTTTTTTAACGCGATTATGACGTCGCAGGGTCGGCGATAGCCGTCGAGGGTGCGCTGGGGGCGAGGAGGGCTGCGTCACGTGCGAGGTCCGCACTCCGCAGCCCCACGCATGCGAGACCGCGGGGCGCCGGCCGCGCAGGCGCGCCCCCCGCCCCCGGTTCCCGGCCGCCAGTCGTCCGCCGGCCGCCGCGCGCCCCGCCTGCCTGTGCCGCGAACAGCCGCGCGTCGCGAGTGTTCCCAAGTGATGTCGACTTGTGACTAGTGCCATGCTTGAGCTGCGCTGTGTCCTGCTGGCGGCAATCGTCGCCGCCGCCGCCGCCGCCTGGCAGGAGAACGTCAGGCCCAAGGTCTTCGCGCAATTAGGTGAGTCCACCGACAATCGGCATAGAAACATGTCGGTGTTAGTGAACTCCTACAACAATAGACTTAATAGCCCTCGAAGCCGATCACGACAGGGACCCCACAAAGTTCGGCACCGCGACACGCCGAGCATCCAATGTTTATGTTGTTTTGTTTGACGACAACGCGCGAACAAACACTCCATTCAAAAGTTCTCGTGTTTGTGTCAAAAGTGTCACTAGTGACTGCCGCGAGGATCATAATACCTGTTAGATGAGGATCATTAGAATATGAAGGAACTGTTGAAATAACTAGAAAAGTCGAATTTAACGGAAGACACATAAACTTGAAAGTATTCATCTAATTGGAGTTAGTTAACGGAAATATAAAACTAAATCAAGTCCCGGTCCATAATTTTGAATTTAAATAAGTAAACGATGAAGTAATGGAAATGGCTGAATCAAATACAGACAGTAATGTTTTGAACATAACCAATCCAGCCAAATGCACTGAAGTAAACGTCATGTCAATGAATGAATCTTTGAATGAATCAGCTTTCTGTTTAGCTTCAGCAGATAAGAGTGGTAAAAAGAATACATAATGAATTGGAGGGAAAAGCTTTCGTAATTCTAGTCAGTTTCTGTTAACATTCAAATGTACAAAATTCAGAAACGGACAATTGTGCTACAAAACTGCAACAAAAAGTGATATCACCAACAATGTTGGTAACATTCGCCGGCACACACATTCTAAATAGAATAAACAGAAATGCCTGTAGGAGCGCGCCTTGCGGTACCCCATAACGAGTCGCAGTCACGCGACAGTTAGTCCTGCAGGAATAAAGCCAGAATGCACAACTGTAGCGGCATTGTTTTATTGTGCAGTCTGCATTGCGGGGGACGGCCACGTGGCTCTCATTAGTGCAACACAAAGCGAAGCAGTTTGTTCTGCGTTTTGCAATGTTACGCTCGGATTAGCGATCCACGCGATGTTTAACGTAGCGGACGGAACTTTGTCTGCGCTATTGTATACGCTTCGTAATGTAGTTCCCTTTTTGAATCCAAATGCTCCTCTATGAATAGTATGATCGACTAACGATGAAACTTGGATTAGAATAGCCGACGTCAAGTTGAGACGCGAATGTGTCGGGAACGTATCCTGTCACCATCGCATATCCGGCTATTGTTTTAGTCGCATCAGGTTTAATGCATCGCAATGTTAATGAACTTGACTGAACGGTAATGCAAAGGGAAGTGAAATCATTCTGAAGTGAATCAGGTCAAGTGTGTGAGCACTGCAACATGAGATATTGATAGGTTGTAATAGAGTAAACAACACTCAGATAGTTGAGAAGACGGGTTAATTAGAATGCTATAGTTACCGTGTTTGATGTGGGGACACTCATAGTGAGCGTGTCAACACCTCTCTGGTAATATGATCCACCAATCGAAATTAGGAGGGTCAAACTGACCGCAGTGTGCGGTTTAATATACGATCTTCGGTCAATATGCTTTGGGTGTACGGAATGACGCTCTCTGTTATAAGGTTTTTATGGGATTCCCTCGCGTTATATTTCGGTCGTTATTAGTGTCACATTTGAGATCATCCCAGAAATATGATATTTTATAGATATTGAGTTTCATATGTAGCTATTATTTCTTTCATAAATTCGGTTGGGAGTATTTTGACTTTCACAATAATTTGAGGTTGTGATATTACAAACTTACATAGACTTAAGTAATCATAAGTATCAACATGCATAAACAAAGTATATTATGTATTTATGGCATTTAGTGTACTTTATAACATATATAGATGATGTTCAGATAAAATCCACTTTCGGGAAGCAACCCAACTTCACAATCTAAATTCTCGAAATGCATCTAATGAAACAGATTCATCTGATGGGACCGCAGTGTTATTAACGTTTATCCTCCACGATCTAGTGACTTAGTAAAGCAAGTAATCAACGCAATCATCCAGTTGGAGTACAGTAAACCATGCCTTGGGAGATAAGTAGTGGCAATCTAACTAACCTAATTTGTGGGTAATGTTACTGCACTCACGTCCGCTAGAAACCGATATCGTTATTATTTCCAAAGTATGCCAGCGGAATACTAGGTAGGTGCACTTTAAATTGTAACGGGTGCTCCATACATTTATTTCTAATGTAAAATTCTGCTTCTAAGCGGATGTTTGCAAACTAAATAGAGGGATTGGGCCGAGTCTGGTGAGTCAATGTTTCATTATTGTAAATATTATGGATGAGGAATCGTTGAAGGATGTTATACACATGATACAATGTCAATACATATATGGTATGCCTTTCTGAATGGTCAGTACCGCTGAACAATACATTGAAGAATTGTATTGTGACCTAAACGATGAATTAAGTTCTCTTATGGATGTACCATATCCAAATTCAAACTTGGTTACGTCATTGGCCCAGAAAAGTAGTTAAACCTGCCATGAGAGAAAATACACAAATTTTAATCAGGCAAGCGTTGTCGTGAAATATTTGATGATAAAGTACCGTTACAAACAGGAATGTCCGCGGTGAACAATAAAATCAGGAATAGAAATCTGTACATAAAAGAGAGTTTCCAGTTTAAGTTCATCTAGACCGGTTCCTAAAGAGTGGGCAGTCGGTATAGTATGCGAGGAACTGGCTGGGATGAAATCTCTGACTCACAAAACGGTGACTCAGTAAGTACTAAGATTAACACAGGTCAGGTTTGAAAGCTTTCCTCCTTTTAATAAACCGATCATAAAACCGAAGGAAATTAAATTTTATAATATGATGGCTTCCTTTACAAATTACAAGAAAAAGTACCAAAAGAAATAGAATAATGGAGATAATAAATTCTTAATTAAATATTAAAACGCGATACTCTACATTAAAGACTCCAAAAAGAGAGAAAAGTTAATAAAACAAGTTTATTTACTTACGATATTAAACCAGTGTACAATATGGATCCGTAAAATCCATAAATGTACTTTGCATAGGTCCCCTTAAAAATGTAGGAAATTTATGGTCCAAGGTTGGAACAGGTGACGTAAGTCTGTAGTTCAATTCTTTACCGTTTATGGTGTTATGGGTTCCGACACCCTCCTTTACGCTTTAACTGCTAGGATTATAGAACGTTTAAGTGGTCCCATAAAATAACCGTTCAGTTACAACCTGAGGAAGAAATAAATTACTTAACAGGATAATGCTTTTATGTCTCAAGAATATTTTGTACGTGTCGCGTGGTGCCTTATGGGTATTTATTGGGTTATTCGTCAGGAACCAATACTTTGGGGAGCTGTTATGTGGTTGGGGTGCATAATACTGCTATGACGTAGTGTTGTTTATGATTCCAGTGTATGGCTTACAATTTATTAAGTCCCTGTGAGGTCTTCAGAGTCGGGAGTGGAGCTATTAATTTTTTCTCAATGGGTTTTGGTTATAGAGCTTTGGAGGGTCCTTATTGTGTTGACGAACTTTTTATCTGCACCTCTTCTAATTTTTCAATGTTAATGCGTAATTAGGGGATGGGTGTAAGCAGCTGCTTTAATTGTTGCAATCTTTTCATACCTCTGAGATTTAACTCCCATGAAGAGCGATTTTGCTAAAATTGGTCATGTTCTGAAATTCTCCTGCCCTATCAGCGTAGCGAGAATTCCAATTAAACGACAGTCAATATACACTAACTAGAACATGTACACGTATCTGTAGTAAATGAGTTAAGATGACTTTAGATAAGAGTTCCGGCAGAGAACCAATCAATTTCCGTTGCTCCCGTTACGTGCGTTCAAATAATTTAAAATGTCAATATTCATAAAAACCGTACCGCCACCGATAAAAGTCAATCAAAAAAGGACAAAAGTTCAAACATGCTGCAGGACAATTGATTTTAGAACAGAGGAATGTGGCTGTGTAGGAAAACAAAAATGTGTTTAATGGTAACGTGATACGGTGACTAATAGACTGCAGCGTCTTCTGCGGTTCGATAATATGCGTGAAGGAAAATGTGATTTAGAGTAAGGTATTAGGGTTTTGTTTTGGGTGCGTGGGGTTGTGAATGGTGGAGACAAGTAGCACGCACGTGCGTACGGCGTCTCGGTGGAGGGGGGGAGAGCCGCCATGGCGCCGCCTGGCGGGAGAGACACAACTTTATGACGACGCGATGTATTGTCTTCCCAGTGTAGGATTTACCGTTCCTTTTGTTTTTATTTTTTCGGACACGCCGATTAATTTCTTTTAGTGGGCTGTTTGGGGTCGCCGGTTCTGCTTGTACAATCAAATTTTCCTCGTTTGTTTTTGAGGCTTTACTTAAGTGCTTTCGCGTTTGTGACTCCTCACTGCGCTATTCAGTATACAACTTCGAATACTTGGCTATATGTACATTGTGCTATAAATAAGGCTAACCGTATGTGCATAGCATTTGTTTCAGTGTGCGTTTCCTTTGCGGGAGTTTGAAAGTGCTTTTCTAACTTTGTGAATGCGTTTTGAAGATCGTTTTCAAGTTGAATTGGCGATTAGAAAACACTCGCACGTTTGCTATCAGACTATAGATATTCAGTGTTCGCTTTGAGAGATCGAGTTTAAGTGATATAAAATAAAGTTTCAACATCAAAATCTAAATTCAATTCATTCTTCATATTGTTGAACTTTGTTTTCATCATTTTCTTTTGTAACTATCAGATATTGTATTAAAAGTCATCATTTATGATTATATAAATTACTTTTTTCAATATTTGTCACAATTCCAACTTTATTAAAGCTATCTTAGAGGCTAATATTAGAAATTCATACCAAACAGGGTAAGAAAAGTGCCAGCAATCGATCGTACCAGCTGTTCTATTCATATTCGCATGAAAAATGGGTTAGAAACGGAATCAAAGAAAGATGGCGGATTGAATGGTGTTTTTATCCCAACCCTTGCTGACGAGGGCTGCGCAAACATTGGTTTAGTAATAAAAATATTTGTCGAAATCCTCAACGGGGAAAGGAAACTGTATGAACGGTAGACGATTCTTTGCAAAATAGAGAGAGTGCGCCTACTCTATTGTCATGCAGTTTTTAAACCGGGATTAAAATGAGCTAATCATGAGCACGGAAGGGGTCGACAATCAACTCCGGTTTTGTATCTACTATACAAACTTTTTCTACTTTTTTTCGCCAAACATAATTAAAAACATTAATTTTTATTCAAAAGACCCTTATTTTATATTCCGGGTAAAAGGGGTCAATTAAACAAAGTGTTTTCTTGTGTCATGCATTGAATATTGTACCGTTTAGTTTACTCAAACGTTTACAGCTTCCTATTAACTTTATACTATCATCTGTAATTCCAATATCTCTTTAATTACTCGCTGTATTAAACAGGTGACTAATCTAACCAGATAAATCTTGTTTCTATGTAAATCAACTTATTTGTAGCAATTAGTATTCTATACGAGATTGGTACTTAGGAGTTCTGGCATATTTTCACGTTTGTTTTGTAATTCGTGCTCAACTCAACTTGTTGATAATTCTCCTTCCGAAATATCGAAGAAATTACATCATGAATTTTATTAAGTTTTTCGTTTCGTGGAAGATCTTGGTCTGATTATTATTAAGGTTAGTGTTCGGCGACATATTCATTACGTAAACTATCCATCACCCCCTAACAATATGTACATGTGCGATAAATCTTCATATACGTTCTCATTTGCAGTGAGTCGCATTTAAAACCCTTCTCATTTGAAAAGGCACCGATGAATGGCTCGGAGTCAATGGATCGTAAGAAATGGGCCAGTGACGTGGAGTAAGGCAAGTGAAACGTGTTCCGCGACCATTTTATGAGGGTCCCTCAGAGCTTAGTGGATTCCTCTTGATGTGTGTACGCGTGCGATAAGTCGTGGCAATGTGCGATTTTTTTTCTGATAATATGATATAGTAGTAGTGTTGTGATGAGATATTATTGTGCTTGTTATTGGGTTATGGTAAGGGTTTTTTACTGGTTTTGTTCAATCGAAGGATTTATGTTCCTTTATGCGTTTGTTCAGCAAAACTTTCATTTTTCTCGAAGCTCTCTTATGGCTTACCCTCTTCTTGTCCTGAATATTATTATGTATCTTCCAAGTCTACTACTAGATCAACATAACTGATAACGGTTGGGGGCAGAACTTGTTTTGCCTAGATAGCTGATTCCTCTGTGGTTGAGGATTCCGCGTGAAGGTTGCACCTTCGTCCTGATCATCAATTAAAATCAGGTGAGACGTAGGCCAAGATTCCCCGTAGAGGTAGAAAAAAAAAATACTGCACTTGCATTTTCTTAGGCTTTATGATTCAAAATGATTAAACTTAAAAATATATAAAATATTTTATGCAAAATATCTCAGGTGCTATCGCGTCTGCGTAGACCTAAGGGGTCTCTTAAAGCTGGTGGTAATTCCAGCCCTGTTAATGAGCCAGGTGGTTCCTGCACAATGTGGACCGTAACAATAGGAATGTAGCCGCTAAGGGTGGCTCGCACCCCCTATGTACACTGTATGAATTTAAAACGGCGATATTATTCCGATTTTAGTTTTATTAACCAAAATGGATAAGCTTTTGTTGATGGATAACGATTAATTTATTATTGATGGAAATAATACAACGGTTCTGATTACGAAAAACACTTTAACAGTTAAAGTATGTAGAATCGATAAAAATTTAACTTGACGTAAAAGTAAGGATTTTGAATCTTTTCAAACTGGGTCTTCAAACTGTGCTCCTTTCTAAAAGTTTTCTACAGACTCTTTTAGCACGTGCTAAGGTTTAAAATGATTCTACCTTGTAAAAGAAAACGGAATTGAATCGTATTTGCTATGAATGATGATAAAAATAAAGTTTTTTTTTGCTTTCCTGGGGCGGCAGTCTCGACATATCGATCGCTATACGACCGAATTCGGTAGCAAAGTCGTTATGGCGTCACTAGACACACGCGACGTGCTTCACAAGCACGGATTTTTTTCGTGCTTGTCAAGTAATTTTGACGGTCTACAAATTTGTTTCATTTTGACAGTTCAACAATATTCATTGCCTTTTTTACGTTGTTGAGGATTATTAATTTATTTGTCGAACTTATGAAGCAATGGATTACCAATTGGTTTCAAAATGATTCAAATTACGACTGATCGTGTATTACGTAATTACAGGTCCTACAACTAGGTTAAATCAGTAGAAATTGTTCACAAACATATCAACTGTTAAATAGGAATTTCAAACTTATCATGATGGAAACAAACCCATGGAACGAAACGAAATTTTGTTTATGTAGGAAGTCGATATCTTTTACCTTCTTTAATAGTCTGAAGCCGAATTACGCCTTATAATATGGTGTAGAATTTTGGTTACACACCTACATAGGTAATATCACAAAAATATCGTTTATGGAATCGTAAAAATATTATATCACAGTCTAAAGTGGATTTCTCTCATAAACCCGATAAAATTAATTAATGCTTGCCTTTGTCTTTCTATATAGTCCCTTATGCTAGATTGGAAGTGGGTGTATATGTTGATTATTTATTGGATCTTAAAGTGGATGACATCAATTTTAACTACACGACCTCAAATCATAAGTGCTTCTCTCATTTCGAGATCCATTTCAGTTACTTGACATGACACAAATAAGTTTAAATTAGAATTTAAAGTTTCTTCTCGCCACAAGTAATGGTCATCTACATTGAATTGCTTAATTTGGTAGTTGTGTAAAATGGCCTTTAATATAATTTATTGTGGAGTCAAAAGATATAATTATCTTCTTCTTATTGAGTAGACGGAACAGTTTCAAAACTTCGATCGATCACTTTCAAAGCAATATTTTATGAGAAATTAATGTTGTTCCTTTAAACTATAGCACTAATGGCCTAACTTAAGCCCATAAGCTACTTAAGCACCATAATTCAAACTTACGACAGCGTCACTTTATCTTTGATCTTAGCGTACATTTTCGCAAGTGTTTCGTAGACGTTAGCCAATCAACGGGCGCAGGAAACATAACTTGAAACAGTGAACGGGTTCAGTATATTTAGAGCCCTAAAAATAAACGAATCGTGCGGCCCTTCTACACTTGAACTTGAGTCGAGTTCATTGACCGAGCTGAATGATAACTGTGGACTACTGTCTACTGTTCCGCTTCTTTTAATTTTTGAAGCATTTGAGAGATCATTCATCATGTTATATGAAACACTTTGATTTATTTACGCTTACTTATTTTTGAATGGAAGCTTTAACTAACAATGGTAGCTGCAATATTGCACGAAGCTACAAAAGGGAAAGTTTTTTAGTTCAAATATTAATATTCGATTTTGTATTGTGCTTAAGTGATGGCAGCTTCCTACAAGGGACCGTCCTTCTCTTGAAGAAGTTATACAATTAATTCTACGCAGTACAAAATAGGGTTCAGAATGCAATAGACAGTATATCACAATTGGTGTCGAGAGTGTAAATCCCAGTGCTGTCTATTCAAATTATCGAAGATCGGGACGGAAGTCAGAGTCTAGAGATTGTCGAGTTTCATCATAGCAGACTTCAACGATACATGTAATAGGAATAGAAATAATTGGAAACAAGCACACCCTCTTTAGAGTAATATCTTTTTACTCGCATTTTTTTGCTCTTCCTAAAAACTAAAAAGACGATGTGACCGAAAAAACTTTGAAATTGTCCATTTGTAATTCCATAAACACGCTATATTTCTGTGAAGCATATATGGTGTTTGCTGTATGCCCTAACTTTGCTATAGAAAACCTTCTCAATTGTGCTAGTGTTGTGCATAATACAGTTTCACAGAGTATCGTGTTGACTATCGATTACTCTATATTCGGAAGCATGTCTGCGATGGCTCGTTGCCGACCGGAATAATGTCTTCCGCGGCATTCATTTATGTTTTATTCCACTCCTTTGATATTCTCCTTTATGAAGCTAAATTGTTAGTTGGTGTTATAATGTTTGGATTAAATTGTTTCTCGTTTATTGTGTGTAGTAAAGTTGTGTTGGTATTCCTTGTTGTGTTATTTTTAATATTGTGTGTGCTATTGTCATGTTAAAGCTGTGTGTCTTTTATGTTCTTATTATGCACACTTTATGTTTTGTTACTTTACGCGCCTTTAACTTTGTTAACATTTTTATCTTGTTGTACTTAACTTCTTTATTTTGTTTTCTTGATTAACAGTAACCTTTTGTATATGAAAAATTCCTTATGGTGTTATCATGGTTTCATGTATTATACCTTTTTTTTAAAGGCTTGTCATCATCGTGCATTAAGACGATAATCCTAGTGTTCTTGTATAAACTTTTCAAAAAACCAGAGTTCTACTAAGGCTTGTGTTACAAAATGTGTTAATAGAACATTCAAATCTGATGTCGAAATCGGCCTGCCCTACAGTTAACTCGATCAATACACAGCGGAATAATTAAAGCAATTTGATCTGTTTCGAAATGCCGTGTTTTAAGAAAGTGCATCAGTCGTTTATTTTCATAGAAACGTGAGAGCTTTCGTAGCCAGAATTCGTAGAGCGATTGATTATAACGTTAAAAGTTTCAACGTACCTAAATAGATTCTTTAAATGCTGATCTTACGAAATTCATGTATGACTGTGTTAGACGTTCTACATTTTTAAAGATTTTAAGGGAGTTTAATCTCCTACATAGGTCTCATTCTTCTTTCCTACAATCCATAATACACTGGATCGCAAAAATTCGGGGCGCTAATAAATGGCGTGATAGTTTCTTAAATACAAAAATACACTACAGTAAATATTAAAAAATAAAATATTTTTTGTCAATTTAATATTTTGTGTTTCCTCCACGAGCCCGAATCACTTCATTAAGACGATGTGGTATGCTGTAAACCAAATGTTTAATACGATTTTGGTCTATGTTTGCCTATTCTTCCACTAGCGCATTCATTAACTCGTGTAAGGTAACGGGAGCAGGAGAGCATTGTCTCACGCATCTCCCGAGCTCGTCCCATGCATGTTCTATGGGATTTAAGTCTGGACTGCGAGCTGGCCACTCCATGCAGGTAATACCGACGTCTTGAATTTGCATTATCATGCATAAAAATGGAATTTGCACCCATATTCACTAAGAAAGGACCAGCATGCTCATTTAAAACCTCTTCTACGTATCTGACAGCAGTCAGAGAATCATTTTCTATGATCACTAACTCCGTGTGATCCTCTGAAGATATGGCACCTTTTCTTCAAAACACGCTTGATGATACCGTTCTCCTTGTCGACTAAATACTCTTCGTCTCCCGTCGTGTATAAATAAACAAAATCTGGACTCATCAGAAAACATAACCTTGGACCAATCTTCATCTGTCCATCGAATGTGTTCTCGAGCAAACTGCAACCTGGCAACTCGATGTTCTCTGAGCAGTTTGGGGCCGTTTGCTGGTCTATAAGGTCTCTGGTCTTTATATCAGCTTCACGAAGACGTAGCAGAATCGTATCAGAGCTCACATTGTTGTGGTGAATTTCTTGAAGACTGTTTCGGACTTGAACAGCAGTGAGATGTCGATTTCTTAACATAGTGCTCACGATGAATCGGTCTTCTCGTGTAGTTGTGCACCTTGGCCTGCCATTTCCTGGTGTCCTGATGTTCATCTCGTCGTTCATGTTCGTCTCTTGAAATCGCTCGAGTACTCTTTGGACCGTTGATAAAGATACTCCTACTGTCCTAGCAGTGCTACGCTGACTTCTTCCTTCTTGTACCATGGTAATAATCCGTTTACTTTCTTCAGGTGTTGACGACATGGATTCCTTGGATTGATCAGAGATTGCACTGCATACTCTGATCAATCCAAGGAATCATTTATAATGACAGCTCGCTTTGAAACAAAAGTAGAAAAAATATTATTTAAATTTAAAAAAAAACAAAGAGCAGTTTTTTTTAAAATCTGTTACTTGTACAAATGAAACCTCTTTAGAGATTTAGAACAAGATCTAGTAACCTGCTTACTACATAGTATTTATTATAGCGATCTAGGTATGTAATTTATGGAGATATCACGGTTTTTATTAGCGACCCGGAATTTTTGCGATCGAGTGTATCATATTATAAATCCGAAAGTTATCCTGTCAATCTGTCTGTCTGTTACCTTTTCACGCCTAAACCAGTGATCCGGTCGTTATGAAGTTTGACAGATAGGTAGCCTGGAACCTGAAGAAGGAAATAGACTGCTTTTCAACCTATGATTAAATGGAGCCTGTGTCCTTGTCTAGGTTATGCCAGAGTAACTTTTGCATTTGTTGTAATATAAAAATGGATTGCAGGTGATATTTCGACCCTTGGTGATAGAATTAATGATTATACTCGTACAATCGTTATTTCACTACTAAATACTGATAATAATCGAATTGATTTTACCCTTGCCACAGCCAAGCAACGTAACAATTTACCCAGTTCACCTCATAATTTATTTCGAAACGAAGACTGCTTCCATAATGGCACAGCCTAGCCTTCAATGCAAAAGTCAATAGGCGTAAAACTAGGCAAGCGTGCTTCATGGAAATAAATCCATTTTTGCAGACTATTACGCGGTTAAACTCTTACCTCGAACATTGAAAAGTGCTCGAGACGTCTGGAACTGTTAAAAGTTAAATAAACTGCGAATTTATTTGTTAAAGGGTTTAATACTAGGTTTTGCGTTTGCGTTGTTGGCTGTGACTTTTGTTTTTCGCTCTTTTTGAGGCGATGTTTTTGCAAAATCACTTTTATTTCTTGGGTAGTAGAACGCATATTATGAGTGGCCTATTTATAGTCATGGTGTATCTAGGATATGCTGATATTTAAAAACCCTGTATGTAATTTTTAAGCCTTTTTAAATATTCTATTGAGTTGTTCCATACATCAGATGGTATATTTGGTGGTTTGAATACTTTCTGAAGTTTGTATAGCATGTCAAAATAATAAATCTACTTTTGCTATTCAATGATCTCTGCCGTTAACCACTGGCCACATTGGGATTTCACTCAGTCTTTGAGTCAATTCTCTTTCATTTAACAAACATAATCGTACTAAGAACCATAGAGACCCAACAACCGTTAGAGTATAATTCATTCCTTTATTCATTGAGGTGGAAAGAACTAGTAGGGGCTAGTAAGGTGGCATGAAGCGTGAATGAAAGAGGGCCGTGTAAAGGATGTAAAGGATCTGTCGGGAACTAGGGATTACGTACGATGTCGGTTGTTTCCCTTCTTCTGCTACATGTGTGGGTAACTAGGTAGGTTATGACGTAATGGATCGGTGGAGATGTGTGTAGTCATTGAATGTTCTAATTCTACTACTTAGTTACACATCTTTTCGTTTTTCTCTCTAAGTTATTACAAATAAAGTTATATTAAAATTGTAACAAAACATACGTACACATAATATAACGTCTGTAACTCAAATGCTGGCTTTCGTGCTCCTCTGCGTCAACTTGTGGATTCCTACAACACTAGATTCGAAAGCATAGATATTTTTAATCTAACATCACATCAATTTAGAAAAACTGTAGTTGATTCTATATTAACTTTATAATTATTGTTAAGTGGTGTATTTATTTATTATTTATTTTTATATAGGTTTTTTTTTTTTCTCTTCTTCTTTCTATCCCATAAACATCGTTATTAATTAGCATTCATTCAGTAATTTATCTTGCACTCATGTACTCTGTTTGTATTTTTTTTTCTCACGTAGCATCAACATATTAGTAATAGGTGGATAATGTTGTTGGTAGTATGATAAGTACTTTGTTTAATCAGTAGTTAATTGTATAATATTTAATTGTACTCCTGTTTTTTATCCCGAAACAAATAAATAAATAACGCCAGTATTCCCCTGAAGGGCAGAAGTGTATAATAACACCCTCATTCCTTCAAGTATGCATATAGGTGGTAGTAGACCATGGTGTAGCACTAGGCACATTAAATACATACCTACGTCACTTACCTGCATCAACGAGACAGTTACCGACTCATTAATAAAAACGTACAATGTGATGCTTCGTTAAAACTTTCGTTCTGGCAAAACTAATATTGTGACTGAATAAATTCTACCAATAATCAATCAGGCATCAGGAAAATATTTTGTTTTGTTTTTTCTCTCGATGATGCATATCCGGTACGGCTCGCAAATCCTTCTTTATCCTAATGGCACGTCTTCCTTAAAATTACCACGCCCCCAGGTCTATTCCTTGATATGCAATGGCCTCTGTAGCCCCATGAAGTATGAGGCTCCAGGGTTTAGTGCCAATCTTGGGGTTCATTCGATTTTTCGAGTCTGGTTAAACCACGCTGGGGTCGGTGCATTTAATTCATTCATAGATTTTATTTCCAGTATTCAATTCAACATGTTTCATAAGAACATTATCAATATTTATAAGACAGGCCGCCATTACAAGCTGAAGTTACATATTGTTCTCTATCATACAGTCTATAATTTAACTGCCATTAAATATCATACATTACATTCCCTTTTACTTCATATTTCTACCTTACATTCAAAGGGATATCAAATTGCATATCTCGCAGTGTCTCAATGACTAATAAATTCGTATCGCCCGTGGCGCCCCCGCGTGTGATATTTATGCGTGATAATAATTAATGAACTTATGCACAGAACTTGGTTCAACTTCCCTCCGTACTTACTGGTGACGTTGTTGTAAGGTTCCTATATGAGAAGTATTGGATACGTTTTTTATTAGGATGTTAGACTTGGTGGCTGGTTCCGAGGTAAATGCAGACAGCTGTGCTGCTGGGGAGTTTGTTGCTCCACTTCTTCTTCCCAGCTTAAGCACTAGGAAGTGGTGAAGGGTGGGCGTTTTTGGGGACTGGCTTATGTAATTTTGACGTTCGAAAAGTGCTACTTCTCAGCCTAGTTTGAATAAAAGACATTAGGATTTTGAATTGATTTGAAAAAATATGAAAATATGACAAATAATTCGGAATTCGAATATCAAACGATTTGTTTTTGTTTTCGATACTATTTTGGCATGCAGGCAGTATTAAGGCAGTCGCTCCATGTAAAATAAGTGGTATTCAACTGCATCCTGTTAGACTGGAAGCCGACCCCAACATAGTTGGGAAAAGACTAGGCAGATTGACCATTTTGGCATGCAATATTTTGATTTTATAATGGTGCCAGGCAGTAACAGTGATTTTAAATCCCTGGGTTATACGAGTATATTTATACCGTACCTTTTATATACAAATTGACACAAAGTCTAGGTCGCAATTCTGGTGTTCTTAATTGGCCAATTCGTACATTTTATCGATAAGACTTATCCTTTTAGCCCACGCTCGCATGGACGTAACAATATCGCGGCGGTATTTTATAGCGCACTCTTCTTATCCTCTCCCAGCGCGTTGAAAAAACACACTGTTGGATTTTCAACTTTCAGCGCCAAGCAGATCGATGTTATTACGTCCATGTGTGAACGTAGGCTTAAAGATTACTTATTATCTGCATAAGAAGAAATTTTCTTATTTTCGTGTGAATGTAAGCAATGGAACTACTCGATAATAATGATATAAAAAGCTAAGTTTATAAATGATAATTTTTAACATACACAGTATGTTTTATGTTAAAGATGCTTATCTGTATCTTCTCCCATAAATTGTGGCCTGTGGGATACTTGTACACACGGCTACACATCAAGCTTTACATTTCCAGTATAAGCTGAGCTCGCATTGTTCGGAAATCCTTTACAATGCGAGATCAGCATAAACTGGAAATGTATAGCTTTAGCCGAGAGTACCAAATTAATCCTATTCTCGGGCTACCGATTAACTATTTGTCGTGTTTATTTACTATTGATATTAATAAGAAGTCTTACTACACCATCAGTCTTCTTTTTATTCCTGGAAGGGTTCGGCAGAGGTGGTTTCATATTATAATAAAGTCTATAGTTCTTGGTTATAAACACATCTGTTGGACTTGAGCAGATGTTTTGCTTTAAGGTACGAGTTATAAATAGGAAAGGCGTAATTTTAAAGCCATGTCTACAAGTAGGTATATTATTTATGTCTGATGTAAAATCACAAAAACAATATCTCGGAAAATTCCGGAATCTAATACCAAAACGCTGTTACGATTTCGCATTATGTTTTCCAGTACAAAATACCACAGCAAAAACCGCCTATATTGCCTTTATTAAAGTTATTGTGTGCCCCCGCTGTCATATCGCTACTTATACGACTTTTACGACACATGTCATACGTAATTGCTCAGGCACTGCTGAATCCCCCCGGGCTCCTTACGAAAAACTCCGCCAAGCGATTATAACCTCTGTACCCTGGTACAAACATCCCTATAGGTTTAATTTAATATTGTTTATAAGTGCCTATAGCCAGCTGTAAACCTGACATTATATAAGATCCTGTTTTGAGCATACATGTTCTGAAGACGAAACGAGTTCTGAATTTAAAAAAACTTACTGAGTTTGTGGTTGTGTGATTATTCTTTTGTTTATAAGCATACAAAGATAATTGGAGGGTTATGTTTATAGTTGTCAAGCTAGAGTAAAGCGTGAAAAATATAGGTCGTTATTAACATTTGTGCGAGAACTGGGTTCATTTTGTCATTCATATCACGCAAAATGTGTCTTTGGTATTGTTTGGATTTTCTTGATATTACTATTGTGGTAATGGTTTAGAAGATTTATGTTAGTACGTTTATTGCGGGGAGGGGTGACTTGATATAATTCTTACTATCAATTATATTAAGTGAAGAGGGGGCATGTATCAGACAAAGAGGCTTATTAACAGGCGAATTCTACCAGAGAAAAAAATAGCAGGCAATTTTCGACCAGAGAGAAAAGCGGAATCTTGAACCAGCTAGCTTGCAAATTACTAAAACTTTATGTTAAATTAAAGTGTGGGTCAAATTCTAGATGTTTATAATCTGCATATTTGGCGCCATTAAGACGACAAACATCATCTGTCAAATAGTTTCAGTTAGTTTCAGTTAGTGTTCGTGTTTAAACACGAACACTCACATTCAATTGAATTCAATTAAGAATAACTTCCTTACTAATCGACACTTGAGTCTAATAAAGTTACGCTCATACTTACTTGTGTGCAAAAATTCCATACATTTCTTGTCTCCGATTGCCGGATTAAAATTATGGGAAATGGCAGCAGCGTCTTTGCGGCTGGTAATGGCATTATGCTATTACTGTTCTTCTTCTTAGTTTGTGGATGGCAATTGGAGAGTCGAGGTTGGCACTTTCAGTAGCGTCCATCGGCTCCTGCATCATGCAGGCAACAGGACACGATATTAAGTGGCCCATTGTTGGTGGGACAGCACCACATTTACACAACAGGGCGGAGTCATCTGTGAATCTCCACCTGAGCAGGTTTTCCTTGTTTCGACCTACCTGGGTCCAAAGTCTATTTAAAGACTTCCAGCACGCGTAGCATTACCGCCATAGAAACGGGTTTTGTCGACGGAAGAATAGACAAAATGACAGATTGTGACAAAACCCGTTTCTACGGTGGTCATGCTACGTGTGCAGGTAAGCCAAGGTAACTCATGTCTAGGTGGGAGAATTTCAGCAGGTGTATTGAATGGGTTGGGTAGAGGAGCACTATCTCGGAACAGCCTTCCATTACTATTCTGTCAGTTACTCGTAAGATATAGTACCGTAATGAAAAAAATATTCAGCCAGCAGGGCTAACTCCTCTGGGCGATGCTAAACGTTCTCAGTATCTCATGAGGGCTTTACAGTAGGACATTGTTAATGTTCAAGTAAAATATGATGACGCTGTGACGTCAAACAAGCGTGTACGATCGTCGAAACACATTTGCCAAAAAGGCCAAAACAAAGATTTTTTCAATACTTGAATGTAAAAGCAGCTTCTGAAAGAAAGTTATGAAAGTTTCACAGAACCCTTCGCATATTACACTTCAGTTGTCGGCGTCATATCAGTTATATCCTACGATTGATGTGTGTCATTTGGCGCGACACTTGTTTGCTTATACCCTGCCCTATGACGTCATCCCTTACTGAATGTACGAAGATGATTCATGCTTTCATGCTGTGAGATTTTTTCTTCGCGCTGTTAAGTTTTGTGGGGGATTGATGATTATAATTCAGGGGGAGTACGAATTTAGGGGAATGTTTAGGTTAGTGACTGCAATTTAAATACCACTTCCGACTAGATTGCAACCCTATTGAGAAGTTATGGAGGTTCTCATTCAAGCATCGTTTTATTGGGGTGGGTCAATAGAACTACTCATTTTTGCCTTTGTTAAATTACTCCTTGTTTCAGTCCTAATTTTTATTCAATAAATATACAGTTTTTTTTGTAAAAAAGATAACTAATACAGAACCCTCATCTATCTACCAATGATTGCCATCAAACTGTTCGCACTGACCTACTGAGCGCATCAGGAAAAGTATCGGGCAGAAAGAAATGAGACTGCCGACTTTTTCCTTTTATTAAACGCTATTCCATAGCGGTGCCAGTCGCCATGTGCCAAACATCTGCGACAACCGATTTTTTACCAACTTCAACTTTTGACCCCACTTCGCTACGATCATTCATGTGGGAATAGGATTTTTCACGAAGCAATTTGTGACTCAATCGTTCTCCCTTATGGTTTATTTTTGCTTGTACATGTTTCAAGTGGGTGTTATTCTTGTTACAGTACTAATTGCTTTGAATTATTAACGAAATTAAATTGTACATTCCGAAAATAAAATTTTGAGTTGAGTTCATAAACTCGGCTTATGACTTGAGTCGTAAAGAATGTTTTATTTGTTGCATTTGTCAACTAAGATGGATTAGATCGCTACATAAGCTTAACGACTTAGAAACAGTACTAAAACGTGAATAAGTATCAGCTTATAATATCTAAGATGTTTTTCTTGCGTGTCTTTGGATCCTAAGCAGTGACATTCAATAAAGTTATGGCATTGAATATTTTTCCTTCGTGATTAAAATTATTTAAGGACCTAAGATAATGCCCTAGAAATTATAAGGCCTTCGGAAAAAATCCGTAATTGAACAAAAATATTTAAATACTTTCGTATTTTATCTCTTGGCTTTATTGCGGAATCTATTATCAGGACAATTTGGCGACATATTTTCTTTTATTACGTGATACGGAGCGCTAATGTTTCGTGTTCACAAAGATGGCGGCAGATGTTAACACGTTACTGTCATTTCCGATTTTTTCCCACGAACGAAGAACCTACTGTCTGGTTTATGTAGTTTGACATAAAACATTCTATTCCTCTGCCTGTTGTTTTTTTGCTAACTTAGATAAACAATCATCTTTTTATGTTTTTATTATTAATCAAGTACCGTGTGGATCCCTCGGGTGTTATAATAAAGATTCATTAATTCATTTTGCACAAATCGCAAGATTGACAAATTAAGGTCGCCTTGAGGTGGGAACCGTCGAAAAACTTCGGGAATTGTTCTAAAACAGTCCCTTTTATAATTTGGATATCGTGTTTCGGCGCTCTCACGGTTTAGCCTAAATTGTGAAAATATGGCCTAGATAATTTTAGAAGTTCACGAAAAAGTTTTGTATAAACAAGTTTTGTAACTCGCAGAAAGGTTTCCGAACGGAATCGGTAATTAGGTACACAAGTTCAGTTAAACTTTTGTTTGCCCTCACGGGGAAAATTTTACAACTTTTATCGAGTAGTTTACCAATTACTCCGGCTCTTACTTTTTTCCAATATTTTCAGAATATTCTGTTCGAAGTTTTCGTCGTATTTATTGGTGTAGTACAGAATTTTCGATCATTAATATTGTTAAGTCAAGAATTCGCTTTAAACGCCTATGAATTTTGATCATACCCTTTAAACTGATTACCGAATAACGTTGTCCTCCGAACCGACCGGGGCACACAAATTGATTCACAATTGAACAAGATCCACAAACAGAATCAATCTCGTTGACTCGTCACCAGGCTGTGGGACAATATAATAGACGTTTGCACGTTTGCTTGCACTATTTGTCTCACTCTAATTACTTGAGAGCAGATCTTAATTACGGCCATCCGGGCCGTTTGATTGGGGCCCCGCAATGCCCCGCATTGTTTGTGTTCTCGGCTAACAGGACAATTGCAACTGCACTTAGTGACCGAAGTCGCGGGGTTAATAATACCTACCCCGGCAGCGGGACGGTTAGGCCGTTGAACTGAACACGTGGCTTCTGAACTAACAACGGCGTTGTTTTGTGAGGGTTAGAAAAAGTGATTTAGATTTTTGTTTTAATTTTATTGGGGTAGTATGTGGAGTTGAAGAATTTTAATAACTAGAGACTCATTAAGTTACGCAATATAAGTAAACATAATTATTTTACGTTTTTTGTATAAAATGTACAATATTTTTCAATCAGCGTCGAAATTGGTACTTGAAATTTCAGAAACCCAATAGCCAATAACATGGCTTGGCTATCTTTCGTTTTAACCTTTTTTACCCTAGGTATAAGGATTTTTAACAGCATTCCATAAATCCCAATTGGATTACAGTTACGCCTACATGCATCGTATTCCAGCATACACATAATGCACACTTATACCTAAGTGGTTGAGGTTACGGCACTGCATAAAACGGTTCCACAGAGAAAGTGCGGGTTAGTTTCCAATTTCACTCGTTATACGCTATCGACCAACATCGACTTGATGCACTCGTGAATCGAACGGTGAGCCTAATAACCACCCCCCCTATTACACTTCTATTACGACTAACCAACCTATCATTGAGTAATTCATTCGTACTACTCGTATTTATAATAGAATTATAATCCCAGTTCAGAATTATAAATCGATTGCTGCATTTGAATCGATTTAAGAATATCGATAAGTTAAATGCAGTTTGCATTGATTAAAGTTTGTTAGGTTGGGGATCTTTCGTTTTCGTTTTATTATTGGAATAAAAGCTGAATAGAGTATGTTTCTATTTTTATTTTAAAACCGAGTACTGTTTGTTTCAGTATAGTTGATTGTTTAGTGTTTTTGATTTTTTGCTTTATTTTCTGATTGAAAATATGAATAGGGAAGTGCACTATATTTTTAATGTAAATACTGCCAAAGGAGTCATATTTTTGACCAAGGGCTTTTATAAATTTTCCTATGATAACGTCTGCATCATTTTGGAAATCACAGAGTATCCTTGTATGTAATGTTAGAGAATTTTTGCCTAAACTATCTCCAGATATTTTCCATAGCAAAACAAGATCCAGACTTAAGATAAACGTCTGTTTCTGAAGTCTAGGCCACAGGTCAGCTGAACAACTTTCAAAACTCAACCAGAGAGAATTCTAAGAAAATAGAACAGATATTTGAATTGGAAAACTAAAGCTTTAGAATATCTTTACTTTATTTTGCTGAGTATTTTACATTCTTTTCTTTTATTTTAAACGCGATTTTCTACGATACTTTGAATTTGATGCTCGTGTTCAAGGTTGGAACGGGTATTTTATTCAAAAGGGATTAATAACTAGATGTTTATGAGTGTATAAAAAATATAAGGTATTTTTTTTCTTTTCGGTTACTACCAGTCTTATCAAGGGGTATGTTACCCAGTAATTAGGTTGTGGAACTAACTTGTGGAGGATAGGCAATCGTTTCATGTAAAATACTGGTATCTAGCTGCATTTGGTTAGACTGGAAGCCGACCCTAGCATTATTAATTTTTAATTTCAATCGGAATAAATACACACTACCTTAAGAATATGTTTGATTTACAAATTATTTTGGTATTACGTTTGTATGAACAACGCATGCTTCGCAGGCCCCTTAAGGATATTTTATTAAGAATGTTTAAGAACCTTGTTACAGTGTGAGAATTTATGAAAGAAACATCAAATTCATACATGTAAAGTCGAAGAAATTAATTGTTTACTAAATTGACTACTAATATTATAAAGAGAAAATATTTGTGTTTATTTTTGTAATGAATAAACGAAAAGATTTTAAAAATTATTTCACTAGTATAATGCCATATTATCATTGAGTAACATAGACTATAATTCATAAAAATATCACGCGGGGGAAACCCTGCTAGTTAATTATTATATTTATTTATTTGTACTTTATTGTAAAAAAACAACATAATAAAAAATAAAAAACACTACAAAATTGGCAATTATGAATTACAACACAACATAACACCACGCCTGAATTCTCTGAATGGTTAGGTAGAGGCGTTTAGTGCACCCACTTATATATTACTCGTAGCACGGCAAATTGACGTACCAGTGTGACAATTTTAAAGAAAGAAATACCTAAAGAAAAAGTATTTATTGAGACTCGCACAGGTAATCACAAATTAAACTAAAAACACACTTAACATAAATAAAAAATAATATAAACAAACAATGAAAACAAAAAAATGTTTTTTTTAAAATGAAATTTGATTTTCAATTAATGTCCCTGACTGTACCTACCTTTTTTTTTTTTTTTTTTTTTTGGGTGGGAATTCATCAAATGACCTCTCCCGCTCTGGGTGGAGCGGGAGGGCGTGTCGGACTCTTACTGACTAAAACCCACCCGTGTTCCTTCTCTTGCCTGTGCAATGCCAGGAGGGGGCCACGGTATCCCTTTCGGACTTTCCCGCAACCCCGGCAGGCAATGGTCTCATCGGACCCCTTCACTCGCTGACACTCTTTGAGGCGCGCGTGGAACACAACGCGCCGTCGACCCGGGCTTGGTCCTTACCGGACGGCGAGCTACCCATTGCTCACCGTCCGCAAGCCCGCGTCTACGGTGGCCGGGAATCGGCAATAGATTCCCGACGCCCAGGGCGTCTCCTCCTGCGGCGGCTAGGGGCGTGAGGGCGCGAAATTTGCCTCTCCCTCACGCGCTCCGCCTCCTCCTTCGCGAGCATTACTGCTTCGCAGAAGGAGGCGACGGCCTCCCATGCCCTCTCGCTCCGTACCATGGCCTGGACCAGGGCCGGACGCGAGAGATCCCCGCCACCGATCGCCTCCACGAGGACACGGCGGTGCTCTGCCCAAGCCGGGTATACCTCCACGCCTCTCCAGCCACTCCTCAAAGAGGGGACTTATCGCCGCAATAGTGGCGTGCCCTGACTGTACCTACCTAAGCTAAGATTTTTTGATGTGTAACATCTTTCCTCTACCTTTCCTGCAATCTGTGGGAGTGATTTCTTGAAAGGGACGGAAGTTTGTAACAGGAAGCCGGGGAAGCGCGCGCTATTTGATTTGACCAATGAGCGCGCGTGGTGCTAAAATGGACAGTCAGATGGTACCAACCTATTTTCCTTGAGGTTGGTACTGCCAGCCAATATGTCAGATGTTACACATCATATGCGACTCCTGTAAGGCTCGCTCGTTTTTTTTTACTCTTTCAAACAAATTCTGCTTTCAGTTCCGCGTTAGAAATCTGGGCTTGTCTATAGCTTATAAATAACATGATAGAAGCACATGAAATGTCTCACTATCTCATATAAAATGCATGATTACCGATACTATCTTATACGTTTTCCGTCGCCTCACGTTCGTTCAATACGTGAGACATGTGGCTCTAAATATATTTATATATTTTTTTGTTTTTATGATATGATTAATACTTTTGTGTCTACTGTCTTCTATAGACACCTATTAGCAGAGTTAGATGGGATTTCAATACCCTTGTTATGAAGATTGCCGTTACCTTTAAAAACATCTCAAGACAAAACACTAAAAGCATTTGTTTCAATTAAACGATTTACAGTCACTTTTGAACTGTCAACGAGTCTGTCAGTTAGTCAAAAATTTAAGCTAGTTACCCGTTCCAAAATGTAGATCTCCATGGAGAAGAACGGGCATCAAACTCCAAGGACCCTCTTTTAAATCATGATATTACAAAATCCTAAATTATAACCAGTGACAGATAGCCTAGTGGTGTGACCGTGGACTTCTAAGTCATAGGTCTCGAGTTCGAACCCAAGGCACGCACCTCTGAATTTTCGGATTCATGTGCGTATTGTATAATTATCACTTGCTTCAAAAACAGTGAAGGACAACATCGTGAGGAAACCGGCATGCCTGACAGATATTTCTCGGCGGCACGGCATGTGAAGCCAAGTTAGAGGCCCATGGACAGCATAAAAACTCTGACACCAGGTTATTCAATAAACACACGAAAAAGAAAGAAAGTAGACATAATCCTGGATAAATTATTCTTGTTCCTTCTATATGTGAGAAAAAGACAATATGAAACAATTCCAAATCATCATCATCAGCCTATAACGTTCCCACTGCAGGGACACGGCCTCCTCTCAATGAGAGGGACTGGGCTATAATCCACCACGCGTGCCCAGTGCGGATTGGTAGATGTCACATGTCTTCGAATTTTTGGTTCTAGGACATGCCGGTTTCCTCACGATGTTTTCCTTCACCGTTTTGAGAGCAGTGGTGATGAAATAAATTACACAAAGTAATGCGCCTGTCTGGGTTCGGACCGACGACTTACTGTTCGTAAGTCGGGGCCGCCACCACTGGGCCACCGCTGCTCTCAACAATTCCAAATATTATAGATTAGACATAAACTAACACTAACTGTGAGGATCTTAAAACGTAACGTAAACCCACGAAAAATATCTGACAATCTACTTTCCTTACTATCCCACTTTCTCAATATACAAACAGAGTATAAGAAGTAAGAGTATAAGAAGTACTGGCTAACAAAGGGTATTAAATTATCTTGCAAAAACAAAAGACTACTTAAAATACTTATCAATAAAACAAACAATCCCATATTATCAAAATATTATAAAAAATACGAAAAAACCCTAAAGCAATCTGTAATGACAGCAAAAAAACTACAATATATAAATAAAATTAAAAAATCAACTAATAAAGTAAAAACTATGTGGAATATAATAAACGAAAGAACAAACAAATCCATAAAAAACGAAAAAATTAACATAAAATTACATAAAAATGATAACTTGATAACTGAACCTAAGCAAATAGCTAATATTTTCAATAACTTCTTTGCTTCTATTGGGGAAAAAACCTCACCAGCAAAAGGAGCCCCTGTAATGTGCCCCACAGAGAACACTATGTTTCTCAGCCCTGTCGATCCCTATGAAATTAATAAAATAATAAAAAATCTAAAAAATAAAAAAAGCTATGGAGTAGACGAACTTCCCCCCTTTCTACTTAAGCAATGTGCAGACGAACTAACCCTACCATTTTATAAATTAATTAATCAATCGTTTGAAGAGGGAACCTTTCCCAACCAACTTAAAAACGCTCTGATAAAACCCATACATAAGAAAAATTCTAAAACCGACCCTAATAACTATCGCCCTATCGCACTGCTACCAACTGCGTCAAAAATCTTTGAGAAGGCTATGTATGACCGCGTATACTCTTTTTGTGAAAAATATAAAATACTTGACGACTGCCAAAACGGTTTCCGTAAAAACAGGTCTACAACGTTAGCAGTCTACAAATACGTACAAGAGGCTCTAACTATTATAAATAATAAAAACTACGCCATTGGTATGCTACTCGATATGACCAAAGCATATGATAAGGTGCAATTTAAAATACTATTGGACAAATTACATGGGATAGGAATACGAGGAAAAGCTCATGAATGGTTTGCATCATACCTAAAGGATAGGATACAGGTAGTAGAAATTGAATATTTTGATAACAACACAAATGAAATAATTAAAATGAGATCCGACAGTAAAGCAGTTAACGCGTCAATTCCCCAAGGAAGTGTAATAGGCTGCCTATTGTTTCTTATATACATAAATGACCTTCCTAAAATTATAAACGGCCCATGTGTTCTATTTGCGGACGATATCTCTTTGCTCATCTCATGCCAGAGCGATGACAATATAAGCGCCAAATTAAATTCTCTTCTTTCTACAGCTGTAACCTGGATGGATAATCATAATCTAGAAATAAACGTCACCAAAACAAAACTAATTACTTTTCATCCCCATCAAAAATCCCCATTAAAACTAAATTTCATTTTTAATCATGCAAAATTGGAACAAGTAAATGAATTTACTCTCCTCGGTTTGTCTATAGATACCCACATAAATTGGAAATCCCATATACAGAAAATAAGAGCAAAATTATCAACATTCTCATATGCACTACGTGAAATTAAAAAAACTACTAACCTACAGACTGCACTTGTTACTTACTATGCATATGCCCAGGCATGGCTCAGCTATGGGGTCATGCTGTGGGGTAACAGTACAGATTCACTAACTATATTTATTTTGCAAAAGAAGTTAATTCGAATAATAACCAACATAGAACAAACAGATAGCTGCAAGCCACACTTCCGAAAGCACAAAATAATGACACTTCCCTGTCTATATATCTTAGAATTATGTAAATTTGTCAGAAACCACCCAGATTTTTACACCACTTGCGAAGAAACACAAACAAGATACACCTTTCGACACAATAAAAACAAAATAAACATACCTCAATCCCGACTCAAAATGCACTCAACCAGCCCTTTAGTTATGTCCATAAAAATATATAATAAATTGCCAAATGAAATTAGAGAAGTAAGTAAAACAAATACATTTATTCATAAATTGAAACAATTTCTGGAATCCAAGTCATACTACTCAGTAAAGGAGTTTTTAGAAGACAAAACGATTGCAAAATAAAATTATTCTCTCTCTTATACAGAAAACATTATGAAATAAATATAATCTAATATGGAATATAGAAAATCAAATATAAATATGATAATATGAATACATAATTAATAATATAATATAATAATAATCAAAATACTTCTGAGAAATTCACTACATTATCCATATAAATACATAATATCAAAATTACACCTATTTACACAAACGTAGTAATATATAATAATAATGTATAATTATATATATATATATATAAATAATTATACACTCAATTAAACACATCTAATAATTAATTTATAAAAATATTAATTGCTTTAATTGCAACTTATCCCTCTTCCTCTCTCCTAATTGTGCTGTGCCCGACAGGGTCCATATTGATCTTTTACTTTTTATACCATCTATGTAATACATATGGAATGCAATAAAGAATTGAGTATTGAGTATTGAGTATTGAGAGTAGCTATATCCACAATAATATTTCCACAAACAAAAGTATGTTCACGACAGCCAACAAATTAAAAAGCAACAATACGAACAGCGTACATATTTAATATACACGCGTATACATTTCATTCGATCCCAATATCCCTCAGGATGCGCGACTACAAAGGCCTTAGAAACGTTTTTCGTGGAAAAGTGCTGAGTCACCATGAAAAAACACAATGGCCGCGGGCCCACAATACATCCCTCCAGTAGGAGACTGATCATTGCGGTCCCGAAATAACAAATGAATAGAGAAAATCCAGCAATACACTAATATACCAGAGTAATGTGATCTCCCTTGTAGCTAGCTGCGAGTGTCCTGTCAATGTTGTGATGCATTATGATCGAAATTGTCGTGTGCAGTCACTGGAACTTGCCTGTTTGTGTAGGTACCGTGTTCTATAAGGCTGCTTTTGTTTTGTGTGTTTAGCCTTGAATTGGAATCGAGTTTTTCATCTGGCTCTATTGCAACGGTGGAGATTATTATGTTGATACCTATACGATTTCCGTTCTAGAAGAATTTACCTTGATCCTATACTATTAAATGAACAATATTTGTACATATACAAATGTAAGTATGTAAATGTAAGTGTGTGTGTGTGTGTGTATTTTGTAATCACGTTCTTGAAAACGGCTCTAACGATTTCGATGAAAGTTGTAATATAGGGGTTTACGGGGGAGAAAAATCTAGCCAGGTCTCATATCTGGGAAAATTCGTGTTCCCGATTTTCACAGCCTCGGGAATGTGATACAACGTTGGTACCTATACCTGGATGATACGTTTATCTATTTTCACCCGAGCAGAGCTCGTTCAACCAGCTACTTACTTGTTAATTAACTTACTGTTCAAATTCATTCGAATCTATCACCAATTCGACACCCAGTCAAAGACTTCAATTAAAACCACCTAAAAATTGATTCGCACATAAAATCTAATTTAAAGTAGATGTATTTGCAAAACTATTTTCTTTTAACGAAACGTCAACCGAGATTGCTCAGCTAGGCGTGAGGGGTCCAATCCAACTGGCCGCACTTTTGCTTTCTCTATCGCCTCACGAAGGGGTATTCAGAAAATTTAATTTCCGTAGACAGATCGAACAATTTCGCTCCAATGTGGTGTTCACGGATTGTAATTGGGTCAGCCCAATGGACAATAGACTGACAATGTTATTATTAGTAAGTAGATTTCTTATTCACTCACTACATTAGTAAGGGACGTTTCAGCCGGTGACAAAACGATAATTTTCTTCAACTTACCGAAAGTCGAAGAAAATTATCGTTTTGTGATCGCGGAAAATGAGTTTTCAAATTGAATTGGCAATTCAACAAATCAGATTTCCCCTTTTTATTAATATCGGGGTTTCTCTTGAGCCACAGACAGCGGTGATGTTCATTTAATTGCTGGTAAGCATATATAGGAACCGAATGTCTGCCAAGTTAATAATAATAGTTGGAATGATGATAGACATGTCTAGAGAATTTGTGTAACCAAAACAATGCAACAACAGCTCGATTCTATACAAAACATAAATGACATAATGGTACACATGTTATTTTCAATGATTTTGAAGTTATAAGCTCTATTTCTAAACATTTTCTAAAGGATTTTCAAATCGTCGAAAACTTAGCCGATTGCGATACAACTCTAAATAGATCCTCGATCGTAGTAAGACAAAACAAGACAATTAATCACGAATACATCTTACTTTTAGCGAGTAATGAATCGAAAAGATTAAGACGCCGAGGAGCTTCGAGGGAGGAATCTAATCAACACTCCAATTTACACAAATCGTTCCAACCACTCAAATGTGTGAAGTAAGAATGTCTTCGTTAATCTAACCAATCGATTATTCTGGCGGGTTAATAAAGACTGGCAGACCTTCGACCAATAGACACAGAGGCACACGGTATCCTCACAGTGAAACGAATTATTTACCCTCAATATAAATCTTTGCGCTGTGTTTGTAGTTGGAAAACGAGTCCTTTGAGATTTGTTAGAGCCGTACTAAATTCGATTACAGAGGTGACATGGACGTCAATTTTGGATGGAATGTTGGTCAACCGCAAGACAGGTTTGAAACCTCGTTTCGAATTTCAATTAGGTCAAACCCAAACTGAGGGTATTTTCATAGTGTATCTTTATAGTGTATTAACGGGTTATGTACCTAGGATTATTCTGTCTGTATGAATAAATTGACATTGGTAACCACATGATATGAAAAGGGCTCGTAACTTTTGATTTTAGGAACGAACTAGCTTCGCCAGCGGTTTCGCTCGCTTGTTATCTTTAAGTATAAATTATAGCCTGTTACTCAATGATAATATAGCATTCGATTTCTAATTTAAAAAATCGGTCCAGTACTTTTTGAATTTATTGATTACAAACAAAAATACCAATCTTTTCTCTTTATAATATTCGTGTGGATGTAGATATGAAAGTTGGCTAACTGATAGCTGTATAATATATTTCCATTATCCGTTCACAAACAATATTACACAAGCCTATCACGATCAATTCACAGTTTTATAAAGTTTAATGTTGTTAAAGCTGAGTTAAGAGCCAATAAATCGACGGAGATTAAAGGATTGAATCCTTTACAAGGTTTGAAGCAGATTACGGACAGACCTAAGGTGAACTATCATACGTTATGTTGTAGTAGTAAGCTTGTGTATGCCATGTATGGCTTCACTAATGAATCGTATGGGTTCTAGACTTGATTATGTAGCGAATTACAATGCGATGTGTTTCGTTTTGAATTGTACGTTGGGCTTATTTTGAATGAGCTGTTTCGTGAATAAATAGGTAGATTTAGGCCAGTGGGCGTAGCTTTTGAATTTAATTAATTGGATTAGGGCTGTGGATTAGGACCTATTTAGATTCTGAGGAAACTTGGCAGGGATTTGGAATTTTATTTAATAGTGTATATTGTGTGGTAGGAATTAGAAAGAAAATTATTTCTCTAGTGAGACAGGTAACTTGGAAAGCTTTACTACGGAAAAGCCGACATATATTTTTGCAAAACAATTTTCACTCATAAACAATAAAGCTCAAATACTCGACGTTATATCTGTTTCCTAGCAATAACCCCTTACAATGTGAAAAGTTAGTCATACAATAGAGTTATTGTGGATCTGGTAAACACAGGGCCGTCGGGCCGGCCGGTAGACGGGCGCTGTACGGTTGGCGGGTTCGCCTCCGGTACCCCCCTCGACTTGAATGGCAACACACGGCCCGAGGAATGGCACGAGACCGCAAATCTTTTTGTTGATTTTCATCATATTATTAGTTTTTTTTGCGGATTGTCTGGGGCTTCGTTTTGATTGGTTGGGTTGAGATTTGATCAGTGTGGAACTGTGGACTTAACGACACGAGATTGCTGGAAAATGTGATGGACTGAAGTAAAATGTACCTACACGTTGAAATATCTATAGGTAATCCACTTAAGTACCGCAAAATATGCCAATATACAGAAAAAATATCGATGCAAATATCGATTGATGTCGATATTTTTTCTGCGAAGTTTTCTAGGCAAACTTAGCATCATTTGTTTTACATATTTGTGAAATTATGTCAATCCAATTTCAAGATTGTATTTCTTTTATCTTAATAACGTTTGTTAAAAACTTTTTTATCTCCTTATTATTTTAGAAAGTTACCAAGAAAACATTCAAAAAAATAATTTCGCTTCTCATCAGCGCCGGCGGCGTATGTAGCAATATTACGTTGTGTATCTTCAAACTCTTGTTTGGTATAAACGCCGCTTTGGCAAATATCCACAAGAGCAGAAGGCGGTTTTGCTTTTAAAAAAATTGTGCCATACTTGCGGGTAGACATAATCGGATCATGAGATTGTATGTAGGGAAATGAAGGCTTGATCTCCTTATGCTCTCTTATCTTCTTCCGAGCTTAATTCAAAACAGATAAACAGATCTAAATAAAATAGAAACGATTACTTTAAGAGTCAAGACTTAAGCGGTGTTTGGCAAAATGGCGGTTGTGATACAGGATATCTTTGGCAAATTGATCGCAGATACAAAGGAGTTCCTTCACGAAACCTTTTTCTGTCGGCTGACCTGTCAACGAATGCTACACAATGCTACCGTCGAGACGCCTGTGAGCCCCTTTGAATTTTTCCTCTACTGACGCATTTGAAGCCCAGTAACAAATGGTAGCGATCACTGATACGCTCCCAAAAAGTAAAGAAATAAAGAGTTTAGGCAAAGTTTAATTTCCGCTACGTTGCCGTTGCCGACAGTACGAAGAAATAAAATCGGGTTTTTTTTTCGTACAAAGATGGAACTTTTTAATTGAGTCTCAAGAAATGAAGACTTACAGATCCGTTATTGAAAAGCCTGCTACAATTTTGGGGTATCTCGTTTTGATTCAGTGTCTTTGTACTCTTTCTATTTCCGCCGTGGTGTGGGTGAGGTTCAGACAAAGAAGTGTAAATATGTTGGGAGTGTGGGGGCAGGTCGGGAGGTCACGTCCGGCGACTGAGGACTGGCTTCATGCCTCGATGCCTCCGCCGCTGACGTTGGCAGCCTTCTCCACTGAAGAATATTCAGACGCGCTAATCCTGTTTACTTATTCTTAGAAGAACCAACTTCGAATATATTACTTACACACATGTCTGTAGCTAGTACATATTCATTCACAGAATCAATTCTTCTCTGTCGACACTCTTTATAAATCGCGTAAGAATTTAAGGTCGGTTGGACACGATAACCTTTGAACATTCTAGAACGTTCTTTGATCTAAAATTAATCAAAAAGGAATCCCTTATTCTAAAGTGTTGAGTACTCAGACTTGTGAACTGTATATAGAGGTACATTTTGAGACGAACTGTATACATTAATAATAATGAGCTTATTTTTGAGTGACGTTAATTTGATTTTTTTAATTTAAAAAGTCGAATATTAATAATAACATAAAAGAAAAAGAACTCAGATATGGTAAATAAACGGTGAATATAAAACAATCAAACTGCTTGTATTTGTATAGTGAAACGTGAAATTACTTTTTATACCGTGACCCGTATATCACGAAGGGAATTCACAAAGTTTCAAGGTTTGCGGTTTTCAGTGTTCACGAACTTATTTTTTTTTTGCACGGTACTTTACTTATTTATTATCCTTTTGGATTTCAAGTATTGAATTGGATTTTCGCTACTGACAACAATTTATCTACCTGTTTTGATAATATTCATTCAGTTTTAGAATGTTTGATAGAACAGTTATGTATCCATCAGCCTTTGTTTGTAATTTAAAATCGATTAGATGTTAATAATAAAGTTATTACGACCTTTGAGTTTTAGACTACGATCACATTTATATATTTTTATTCAAGCTTCGAGGTTTTTCCAAACTTACCAGACTTTTTTCAAATGAAGCCAAATTATAAGTTAAGTTTATGTCCCGCAAAATGGATGTGGTAGATTAAATTATTATTAATTAGCATTACAAATTGGTAAATTCCCTAAGGGTCTAGGACATTGGGACTTACGACAAGCTCTGTTGCTTACATTGTGGTACTGACAGGTTGTTGTCCTGTTTACGAGTACGTGAGTTATACTCGACGTATTAGCTGAGTCCTGCAAATTGGACAAGATGGAAAACAGCTGTGCTTTCCACACATTGCTTGCAAAACTGTATAAAATGTTTGAAATAAATTAGAACATCTGAACATCGCGTCGCTGTAGTCAATTAGGTAATGCGTAAATTAGAAAAATCCTGTGTTTTTTAAATATTTGTTCATCATAAACGGATAGTCAGCGTTTAATAATAGTTTTTTACTGTATTATTGCTTGTTGTCAAGCAATAAGACAATAAAAAATCTACCGACAGTAACTTGTATGTATTTTTTTGTATATGGTCTAATTCATCGGTTATTAACCTCCTAACAGGATTAGTAACCGGATGTAATCGGAGTTCTTAATTAGTCTAAAGTTTTTCGGAGAATCTTTCTTTCGTTTTATCCCAAAGATACCATAGTATAAAGTGAGATATTAAGTTTGTATTGTGTTTTAACTTTGAAATAACGCGATGCGGTTTCTTGAAAGCGAAAGATAAAATTTAAATAATATCTATTCGTTGTAAGGGCCGGAAACCGCTAGTCATATCCGGAATATCTCTGGCTGTTATAGTATGAATACTGATTAAGCCATGGTTAGAGATGCCTTTGTTTTTTGTGGCGAGTTCAAACATGCGTGATTTGGAATATTATGCTTTGAATCGCATGATACTAATAGTATTGTTATTACTGTCGTGTGATGAGAATATTCAATTGTGTTAAAAACGGTTTTGAATATTAATAAGGTATACGTATCTACGATAAAGTTTTTGTATCCACAATTCTTTGCTCATCTCGTGTGCTCCAATATTTATGTCTAACTTTTTAACAAGACGAATGGCAATTCGTATTTCTTTATAACAGTGAAATATGGCAATAATAACATCGTCTACCATCGAAACCAAATATTTTAAACACGTTTCATATTGCATTTGTTTTGTAGACGTTTATCAAACATTTTTAGGGACTGAAAAGTTATCCATTATTTATAAATCCATACGTCAAAAACGTATCAAATCCCTCTATCTATTTTAAAATAAAGTGAGAGGATACGGAACCGGCATATTTATTCAAAGTCCATTTGGTGTTGGATGCAAATCCTTTGGGTTCGCAGCTGCTAAGCAAAAAAGTCACGCTCCGGTAGTAAAAACTATGGGAGACGGGGTTGTCACCAGTTGTGAGTTGCATTGCATCTGAACGCCTTTTTGTGTGACCAGCTTTATTTTCTGTTTGCCTGGTACTTTGAGAATATTATTGTGAGTATTTGTTTATTTAATAACTGAGTGGTTTAAATGCGGATGGATTTGGAGGAAAGATGTTATAGTACTTTATTTTGCGTCTTTAACTATTGCCAATTTATGGAATGTTTATTTGACTGATAGAATTTCTATGCAAGAAGTCACATGTGCTTCAATAACTTGATGCAAATCTTTTATTTTATGGGTATCATTTAATGTATTTAGGTACCTACTTTGAACAATCCCAGTAATTTACTAGACGGACAGTATTCCATAGTGCTTCACTCATTTCATCTTCTTAGTAGATATAAAAAGAAATTGAAGAAAGACACATTTTCTGTAAAAGAACGAATCCGATTGTCCGACTTCATAGCTTGTCGTCGCCATCGATTTAATTTTTTCGCATCGTCCAAGTTATCTAGAGAACGGCTCGATAGCAACTGGGACGAGAATTACGTGACTCTTTGTAAGGGAATGTCTTATAAATCTCGCTTCGCAGCATTCGGAGCAATTGAAAAAATCAGTGAAGTAATAAATCCACGATAGTCCTTTCTATGTTACATAGGAAACGATCCAATTGATAAGGATGCAGTGACGTTTTCTTTACGCCTCTCAATAGAATTGTGAGCGAATAAGTTTTATAAGAGTGTTTCAAGTTTACGTCTCCAACTAAATGTATTTACAGTTTTTGATGTTCTTCCAGACGTCAGTGTTTGAAGTTCTCACTCCACAGGTTAGTGACTTGCGGACCTGCATGTTAGTCGATAAAGTTTGTGCGGTTTTCGGAAATAATTAGTGGAGGATATAGAGAAGTTGGCTTACCAAGAAAGTTCGTTCGTAATAAGGAAGGAAATGAGCTTCCTATATAGACATTTACGAGTTTATTTATGCATATCTTGAAAGTTAAGATGGGTGCGTTTGCTACAAAGAAATATTTCTAAAAAAAACAAATAATTTCCTTGAGTGAATAATGTAAAAGCATGTTGTTCCATTTTCCGGATCGGGACAGCGAGCCTATCAAAAAAAGGAAAGTTTCGATTAAAAATACGAATTGATATCGTTAACGATAAAATTCTGCGCGATACGAAGACGTCTTTCGCTATCGGCAACTTGACAGTGACTGATCGCCGGCTGGCCTCGACACCCCCCATCACCCACTGCTACCCCCCCATTTCCCCACACTCTTGATCCACCGTTACTTCGATATTCACTTTGTTAAAAGAACATACGTATTCTTCGGGAATATTTTATATTCTAGCTTGAATATTTTGACGTCTATAAACGTTCTTGTTAGGTTTACACTTAATCTAGGTATGAATTTGCCTTTTACATACAACTATATAACGTAAAATTAAATGTATGTCAATAATATAATAATAATATGTAAATATTTCAATATCTTTTTCTGCAAAAAAACACGACAGTACAGATTTGACTTTGTGTCTGAGTCTTTTAAATTTTGCGAATTTTAATATTCATACTTCATGGCTTTTGTTTCGAATATTTTCCTCTTCAATTTCTTCTCGACTGGTCACGTGTAATCAACTCGTGATAAAGGGTGCTATAAAATACGAATAAACCCTTTCAGATTCTATTTCACATTTTTTGTTCCTTCGCTTCGTTTCGTCTTTGGATTTCTCTTAGTCGATTAAAAGGATTAGAGCAGCTGAGGATCTAGACAGCTAGACTGGAAAGGCTGATTTCGCAGACAGTTATGTCCAAGTTTAAGTCCTCTAGATAGATAGTTAGCGATGATTCTAGTGCATTTTCGTTTTTACTATTGTTTATGATAATATCTGAGTGTTATCCTATAGTGCATTAGGTACCTATACAAAAGATACTGTTGTATTTAAATATTTTCTTTTGTATATTAAATATAATTATTGCTACAATATAGCATATGAAAAAGTATCTTCATATAGGGAAACTGTTAAATCACAAATAACTTCATAACACGCCAAGATTTGATCTGGCTGGAACTTTCTCAAACCCCTAACTACGAAACTATCATATCGTTAGAAGCATCGTTATTGACGCAGGCAAGTACTTAGCGTTGCACACCAATCGCTACAAGTTTACGTTTAGTTCTCATGTTGGTACTTCGGGCTTTACTTTAATTCTTAGTGAGTTTAAGCTTAAGTTATTGCGTCATAACAGTGTTTGCTTCAAGCCATGTGGAGGGTGGAATATGTTGTGTGTTGTTTTTTTTATTTAGTTCTGTTTTTAGGTAAATAGAAGAGAATGAGTTACTTTGTCCCGTTAAGCTGTCTGAGTACTGTAAATATTGCGATTGTTTTGTTTTAGTATGTCATCCAGATGGATGAATTCCAAATATTATGCCAATGAATATATTCTTGCCGGAGTTTATCGATAGGATTGATAACTTTATACGCGGTACTTAAGTTTAGATGTTGCGTTTCTGCCTTTAATTATTGAGTTTCGAGTTAAAATAACCATGGTGGAGTATTACCATAATATTGAAGTTTGATTGAATCCGGTAGGGAAATCAACTAAAATAATTTCTACACTGAAAAATAACACACGGTTGGTATAAAATATGCATTTTCAACGTACTACTTCATTTAGTTGGATAATTTGCTTTCCGTGTAAACCCATCGAACATTCTCACAATATCAAACATTTTGAACTTTAAAAGCATTGCATTAAAATTCTTGTGGTCTGTAATTAATGAAAGAACCATTGTTTCAGGTAACATGCAAATAATTAAGCCCAGTACCGGCCTTCATTAAGAAGTAAGCGTTTGTTGATTTTATTATTCAACGACTTTAATTGGATAAGTTGATGGGATGAAAATAAAATTAACAGTTGAACCTGGAGTTTTGTGCGTTTGTAAGTATCTTAAATAATTATGAGCCATTAAGGATTAAGGATGGATTTTTGATTGTGAGATTTAAGGATTTAAATTGTTGAAAGTTTAGTCTGTCGAATTGAGGTGGATATTTTGTTTAATGAGTTTTATCTTTTGTTCGAGTACTTCTCGTTTTAGTTTTGACGTAAGTAAGTAAATCTACTTCTAGCAGCATATTTAGCTGAGTTTGAAAGGTTTACTAGTAATGTATTGTTCAACATTAATTAGTTATATTTCACATAATATAAATATCATGAAAAACGTCAATCTATCACCTAAACATGATAATGTAAAGGTCTTTCTGTCTTTCCAGTCCTTAATGTAGCATTCTTAAACTTACACAATATTATTTAGCTTTAAAGAGTGTCAATCAGTTCTATTCATACAAGAGATCCATTAAAGTACTCAGTAATTTAATACTACATAATTATGTATCAAACATCGACTTTTCTTACAAAAACAGATGCTCCTTAAATTCTACAGCCAGTTTAAAAAATCGAAACAAACAGAAATAAAGCGTAGATACCTACTATAAGTAAATATACTATAGGTATTATTTCTAGCACAGGCCACTAAACCGCAGCGAATGTCTGTCACACAAAGGCCTCTCGCGGGCTTAGACCGAAAGCTTACCGACTCCTTGCATAATGTCAATAGTCTGGGCCCTCAGGACGAAGCTTTCGGTGTAGGAATGCCACAAGTTGGGCTTTTGTAGGACATGTATGGATGGATTTAGGACGAGGTATGTGTCACGGGTCACAAACGCGTGGGTAGAAAAATGGGGTTTGTTAGAAGTAAATTTGAGAAGATTTAGGTGATGTGGTTTAGAAGCATGAGAAACAGGGTGTAAAGTTCACTCATCTTCTATAGAAAAGGGAGAATCCTCTGACCAGACGGATGTCGTATCTGGTGGGCAACTGCCTAACGATTGATGTCAGGGACGTTATATATATGCTCATCGCGCCGTAAACTCTATTTTTGTGATATATAATAGATGCCACACGGTCAAAGCTAAAGTAGATTTTTCGTTGAAATCTATTTTGTGTAAAACCTAAGTTTATATCAATTGAGTAGTTAAATATTATCTTAATACCTACTGTCTTTAGTTTATCGCGAAACTAAAGAAAAAATTACGCAAAGATCGAGATGAAATGTTTTGGACAATGAGGCTGGAAAACACTTACGAGTATTGTTCTCTGGGCGCCACTATTTTTGACTTAAACGTATCTATTACAATTGTCAATATGAAACATGGTGCTATTTAATAACACAGTTCAAATTTGTATAGCAACAAAATCCGTACTATCACGTGTATTTACGATTTATTTTCTGCCTTATCCTGCTTTTACAGCATCCAACATGGCGGGCCGAGGTTGAAGCCCTCTGAGGCGCGACGTCTTTCTCTGGTAGCGTCTAATTTGACGCCTAATGTTCGCTTAGTTAATTATTTAGGTGTTTGTGAGTGAACGGGATTTAGGTCTCTTCGTCGTGTGAACCTGCAGAAATTAGGACCGTGTTAAGTAATTTTCTCAGTGTTTATAAGTGATGAGAGTGTTTTAGTGAAAATTGTTTTAAGATTCAGTTGATTAGGGATGTTGTTTCTTTGAGTTGTGTTAATAAATCATCTGGTTTTATAAACAGGCTAAAGGACACTTTAATGGCAATACGATGTTAATCCCCATCTTATAGGCGAAACAATAATTGTTCTAATAAAAAAGTTACAAGCTTCAAACAAAGACTCAGGCAGTTCCATGAAAACGAAACTAATATAAAAGTAATATAGGCTCTTCAAGTTTTTTTCATTGTTTAATTAAATACAGTCACTGAAAATATACAGACTTTGTGTAGATAATCTCGGGTTTGTCAGAGTGGAATACCATTTAATATTCTTATGAAAATAATAGTAGCTTGAGCTTTATCTCCTCCTTGCCCATTGAACGTTTTTTTAATATTGGCGCCCAAATGGGACTAATCCTACACCCACAGCCAAATGAATAATGTTTTTTTTTGTTTAACCATTTAGTTTAAGTGCAATAAATTTTAGTCCAACAAAACTAAAAACATAAATTCTCCTGTCTGAAACAATTATTTAAATTAAAAACGTAGTTTAATCTCGCAGTTAGAAATATTCTGCAATCATGATTAAAGTACCCTCTACTTGTAATGAAAAAGTCGTAAATTATTCAGTTTTATGAATAAAATAGTCGTTGTAAAGTGAGCACCTACTAGAGTAGAGGGAGCGTCTTCACCAGACAAAAAATGTTGGATTAAGAGCTTAATGCAATATCTTCTAGGTTTCGCATGAGTACACAGTACACTACTTACGAACTGTCAGTTAGTCCACGTTCGCACGGATGTAAAAATATCGCGGCAGGATTTTTTCGCGCACTGGATTTCAACTCTCGCGTTGAGCCGAGCGTTGAGAATCCAACGCGTTGGGGTGCACTCTTGTCCCAGCGCGTTGAAAAAACAAACTGTTGGATTTTCAACTGTCGGCGCTAAGCCGAGCGTTGAAAATCCAATGCACGAAAAAAAAATCGCGGCGATTTTTTTACGTCCGTGCGAACGTGGGCTTAGAGGCTTCAATGATGTTTCTCTCATGTGGTCAAAGTATATACTCGTATGTATAGTGTATAACTATGTACATTCACACGTTAAGCATGAATTTTCAAATTAAAATCAAGGTTTACAAATAAAAGCTGGAGAGATTATTTTATCACCACTGACCTTACCTGTCGAATCACATCTACCATAATACCTAGTATACTTGAGTTATATATGTTTCAACCCCAATGTATAATTGGCTTAACGCCACACTTGGCGACCGCGATCACATCTGTACCTACATTACTAAAATCCTGTTCTACACATCCAAACTAATTAATATTATTAGTGTGGCAACACTTTAGTATAGTGTTGTACCCTAGTCACGCTATAGCGTGCCAAGCTAAAACTTTACCGTATTTTTAGCGAAAATAATCGCAAACATGGAACGCGTGTAAATTTTAGTTGGAAAAGGGTTTTTTTTTCAGTTCATTCGTCGACCTGAATTAGCTATTCTACTTTAAGTAAAACGGGATAGGGAAATTAGCTGGTAAAGTTTGTTTGCACTTACGTGTAAAGTATATAAAATGTGATTATATATAAAATATAGTAAAATTTAAAAAATGCGGGTTTATTAACTAGTAGCGGCCCGCGGATTCACCCGCTTAAGTCTCGATCCCGTGAAAATATCGGGATAAAAGGTATCCTATGTATTAATCCAGATTATAAACTATCTGTGTGCCAAATTTCATCCAAATCCGTTCAGTAGTTTTGCGTGAAAGAGTAACAAACATCCATCCATCCATAGTAGTTCTTAACGTATCTACTCAACGTTAAGAACAGTCCTACTATAGTATTATAAACGCGAAAGCGAGTAACCACCATGCATCTATCACATAATTAATTTATCTGTCATTCCTTCATTTTTTTTTACCTATTGTGGTATATTAATCTTATTCTAGGTGCATCGTCTTCACATATTATTATATAATTAATGTATGTACAAGATACCTATTGTGAAAACATTTTAAAAGAGTAACGGTGGAGTTTCTTTCCCATTCTTCTCCATACTAAAACTACCTTTTGAAAGGGGTGACTACAATCAATTGTTATTTTTTTTGGTAAATTTTGACGTTCAAAAGTGCCTTTTTTGTGCCTAATTGAAATAAATTATTTGACTTTGACAAGTTTGTAAAGTTTTATTCAGTGACGGTTCTAAATCTGAAAACATACAGTGACACTTACGACTATTTCTCTGTCTATACCTAATCTAATACAAACTATCATGAAATACATACGATATCCTAGGGATAGAAGATACAACGAATAAAATAACTATTATTGTTTTATCACAAGACCAGAGAAACAATTATAATCAATATATACAGACAGAAAATAGCAGTAATACTAATGCTGCACTGTGACGTCACACGTTATCGTGACGGATACTGCTCATTAAATAACGGAACCACTTGCTACAATAACGCCCTCTATTTCCACTGGCACATATTGTTTTGTATGGAAAATTTCTCATAAAGCTGCGTTCGTGTGTTCCTACCCTCTTTTAAAAAGGACAGGAAAATATTGTGTTTTTGTAGCTACCTACCCTCATTTCCCATGAAAAAAATGTTGTGTGTAATGAGAATAATAGGAAGTTTATAAAACTCGTGAAACATCATATTTGCCTTGAAAAGTCAGCTGCAGAAAGGTTATGAAATTAAAAAGTTAAAACAAGGTAAAGTCTGTTGTAAATGGTTTAATATTCGTTTGTTTTAGAAAACTTCTTTGATATTTAAAATAATGTGCGATGTATTTTTGCATTATGATTGTCTTTAATTTTTATTATTTTAATGTCAATCAATCAATCTGCCTAGCCTTTTCCCAACTATATTGGGGTCGGCTTCCAGTCTAACCGGATGCAGCTGAATACCAGTATTTTACATGGAGCGACTGCCTATCTGACCTCCACAACCCAGTAACTGGGTAATACGATACCACTTGATAAGACTGGTTGTCAGATTTTCGGGCTTCTGACGACCCGTAACGACTGTCAAAGATCCACGAATGACAGCCGGGACCAACGGCTTAACGTGCTTTCCGAGGCACGGAGGAGTCTCGTTATGTAAAGATGGTCACCATGCATGTGCGTGATGAGCACCATGCATCTATCACATAATTAATTTATGTCATTCCTTCATTTTTCATTCTTTTACCTATCGTGGTATAGTAATCTTATTCTAGGTGCTTCGTCTTCACATATAATTATCTAATTAATGTATACAAGATATTGTGAAAATATTTTAAAAGAGTAACGGTGGAGTTTCTTGCCCATTCTTCTCCATACGAAAAGGACCTTTTGGAATGGGCGACTAGAATCAATTATTATATATGTTTTTTTGTAAATGTTGACGTTCATAAGTGCCTTTTTTGTGCCTAATTGAAATAAATTATTTGACTTTGACTTTGGTCACCCATCCACAGACCAACCCCGGCAAGCGTAGCTTAACCTGATGGATCGACCCGTGCGGCTGTTGTTACTTAGCAACGAGCTCCTCTATTATTATTTTAATGTATTGTATTTTATTTAAAGCTATACGATACTTATTTACGAGTATATTGAAAGTGATAATGGGTACGTGTATTATCTGTTGCTGCCTTAATGTCAATCAATTCATTTATCTTAGAATGTCATCCTGAACACCCACTCTCCTTATTAAATCAAGAATGGCAAATACAATGTGATAGTGGTGTAATCAAATAATATGTCAATCAATTCTTGCGCAGTGTTACCGAGAATTGAAATATACATACAGCGTGTAGCTATTTATTTAGAATCTCCAACAAAAGATGTACACAATACATGACACATAATTAAAGGGCAACATCGGGTATTAAGTAGGTGTACTCCTTCACTTACAGGAGGCCCACAGCATGCACAATAAAGTTAAAAAACTAAGCTAACAAAGTTAAAACATTAAGAATAGGTAAAATTTGGAAAATAAATTAATTTTTAAAAACATTTAGATACTTATATTTAAATCAAATCAAATCTAATATACACTTATTATATTTGAACAGAGATTTGCAGATATCTAAGTTCGTAGTTTTAGCTAGCATGTTGTACTGCCTACAAAGTATCAGGAATGAGTGGAATGTGTGTAAATTGAAGGGTCAGGTCACCATCAAACGTTCCGGATAAGGCGGGAGGAAACGCCCGGGTGTCATCACTGCGTGGATCGCCCGGAGGACACGGTGGAGCATACGGTGGAGGTCTGCCCGGCTTGGGCAGAGCATCGCCATGTCCTCGTAGAGGCGATCGGTGACGGTGATCTCTCGCTTCCGGCCTTGGACCAGGCCATGGTACGGAGCGAGAGGGCATGGGAGGCCGTCACCTCCTTCTTCGAAGCAGTAATGCTCGCGAAGGAGGAGGCGAAACGCGTGAGGGAGAGACAAACTTCGCGCCCTCACACCTCTAGCCGCCGCAGAAGACGCCCTGGGCGTCGGGAATCGCAGGCCGATTCCCGGCCACCGTAGGCGCGGGCTTGCGGACGGTGAGCAATGGGTAGCTCGCCGTCCGATAAGGCCCACGCTCGGGTCGACGGCGCGTTGTGTTCCACGCGTGCCTCAAAAAGATGTCAGCAGAACTGACGGGACCCTGTCAGTTCTGCTAGGACCGATGCCTGCCGGGGTCGCGGGAAAGTCAGAAAGGGATACCGTGGTCCCTGGCAAGTACAGGCAAGTGAAGGACCACGGGTGGGTTTTAGTCAGTAAGTGTCTGACACGCCTCCCGCTCCGCCCAGAGTGAAAGAAAGAAGTTCAGTTCGATGGTCTGTACCCAACCCTTAAATATGACCACACCTTTCTGATAAATACTGTACATTTATATGTTATCATCAATAATAAATCCAATGCAATAAACGGGAAACATTACCATGTTACTAGCTGTGCCCCGCGGTTTTACCCGCATAAGTCTCGATCTCGTAGGAATATCAGGATGAAAGGTATCCTATGTCCTTTTTCATGTCATGGTCTACCCATGTGCCAAATTTCATCCGAATCCGTTCAGCCGTTTTAGCGTGAAACCGTAACAAACAAACAAACCAACAAACAAACTCACATTCGAATTTATAAAACTAGCTGCGCCCCGCAGTTTCACCCGCGTATATTTCGATCCCGTGGAAATATCGGGATAAAAAAGGGTATCCTATATCCTAATCCAGGTCATGGTCTACCCATGTGCCAAATTTCATCTAAATCCGTTCAGTCGTTTTTATTATATTAGTTAGATTAGAGATAGCCTTGTGCTTGTTGCAGTTATTAAGATATAATTATATATTCTTGGTATTATTGAAATGTTATCGTTTAGTACCTAATCACTTAATTTTTCTCAATGAAATTGAGATGATTATATTTTAAAACTTTGCGGGACACTAAACGGCCCCAGACGTAATAACAATAATAGTTAAATTGTGTCTCGTTCAGTTTATACTTATAATAATTGACGAGTGTTACTATTGACTATATTGATTGGAATGGACATATTTTTTGTGATTAAGGATAAAATCAAAAGCTCTTCCAAACTGTTTTTACTGAATTATTTCATAAAAAGACTTTAATTAATTTACAAATCATTTCTCGATTAAATTCAAAAATCCTTATCACGTCGGTCGTTCCAATCTTGTATTACAAACATTAATCATTAACACTGCCTGTCCCTAAAACAGGCACGCAAATAAAGTGTACACACGGCTACACATCAAACTATAAATTCCAGTATAAGTTGGCCTCGCATTGTACGGAAATCCTATGCAATGCGAGATCAGCAAGATACTGGAAATTATAGTTTGATATGTAGCCCTGTGTACCAGTATTGTGTGGAAAACACACGTTTGGCTCAGTAAACCCATACAATATTCACTTGCCGCGCCATTTCCCAGTATCAATTAACATGATCATTTGCAGGTATCAGCCCGGATATCGATGAACAGTGTTTATTACTCTGTACATTAATAAAGGCGGACCAGCACACAAATAAAGACAGGTTTAGGATGTACCTACTCGTATTTCAAATATGAATAGGTATCATCTAAAAGTCTCTACGTCACAAGTGAATACTAAGAATGAATAAGTTAAGTGTGTACCAGCCGATTTATTCTGTAAAACGCCCACAGCCGTGAAAACTTAGGTGAATTTAATAGTTCAGCTGGTATTGTCAATAGCATCATTGGTCAATCAGTTGAGAAATGCGTCAAACGTGAGCCTATAAATCCCATGAATAAATTACCTAACCAAGTATTTGTTTTCTCTTGCGTCAAGATGACAAGAGTTCAGTTATTCTTGTATAAAGAATTGCTGCAAAGATTAGTCAGTCAGTCAGCAAATTTGGTATCGTGACTGACTGCCAAATGTGCGATAAACGAAGAATGCACCCTTAATATTTAAAGTAAGGTTCATTAAGAATTTTTTCATCAAGAATTTCCATCAAATATTATTTTCACGAATACAATTTTAATTTATTACTTACATAACTATTTTCACTGTAAAATGAGTCGGTAAGAAGATATTGTCAAAAAAACTGTTTTGGGGCGCCATTTTTCCAATATGGCGGCGCGAGCGGCTCAGATATGAGGTGGCAAACTCAAAAGAGCACGGATTAATAAAATTACCGATTTTTAAAACTCCCGGAACACTTTATTTATTTATTTATTAAAACTTTATGCACAAGTAAAAAAAAATACTGTACAAAGGCGGACTTAATGCCTGAGGCATTTTCTACCAGTCAACCTTAGGGTGGTGCAGAGACAAAACATGGCAGGTGCAACATAAGTGATAGATAACGTGATAATGAATACCTACTAATACATAAAACATACATAGATACATACATATAAACCGAATCAACTTTGTCAGGAGAAATAACGATAAGTAGAGGAGAAAACAAATCCAGCAAATCAGCGCTGCAAAGATTCTGCCAACTTTTCACGAATATGTTTACGTGCCATCAACTTGAAAGATAACCGACTGGTTGCCATCCTGATATTCAGAGGAAGCGCATTCCAAAGAAATACCGCCTGGACAAAGAAAGAAGAGTGAATAAAACCAGAGCGGTGAGAAGGACATCGTAGAAGACGATTGTTGGTAGAACGAAGATTTTTGCTATGGGCAGAGCAAAGGTATTGAACATGGGAAGTCAGGTAAGAAGGAGCAGTGGGTTTGTCGAGTATAGAATACAACATTAACAGAGCCCTCAACTCTCTGCGCTGACGAATGGGTAACCATTTTAAAAGCAATCGATGCGCAGACACATGATCATACTTACGGAGATTGAACACGAATCGAATGCAGTTATTTAGAAGGCGGTCAAGTTTATTGAGGAGATCTGCATTCAGGTCATAGTAACACACATCACCATAGTCTATTATGGGAAAGATTAGGGACTGTACAAGCATTGCCTTTATGTGTGATGGGAGAAGGTTTTTCAACCGATAGAGCGACCGCAGCGTTCCGGTGACTTTTTTACTTACAGTCGTGACCTGCTTTCGCCAGTCAAGACATGTGTCAACATGCAGACCAAGATCCTTAACATCGGAGCCAAACGGGATGACTGAGTTGTCGAACATTACAGGTGGCACAATTAAGCCATTCAGCTTCCTCGTACTGTAGGTGCTCCCTACAATGATAGCCTGACACTTGGTAGGATTAACCGCCAACCCAAAACGATCAGACCAGCTTTTAACCACACCTAAATCCCGGTTTAGCTCCTCAATCGCATCGGATATGCTGTCCACACTTGCCTGGCAGTAAAGCTGCAAATCGTCAGCATAAAGATGATACGCAGTCTGAAGTTCAGTGGTAATGAGATTAATAAAAATGGAGAACAAAAGAGGAGATAATATACCGCCCTGAGGGACGCCAGCTGCAAGATCACACCAACCCGACGAAGAGTCTCCAGCACGAACAGACTGCTGACGCCCCTGAAGATAAGAGGAAAACCATTCCAATGCCTCCCGAGAGACCATAAGATAGGAAAGGATGGATAAGAGGACTTCGTGACTGACGGTGTTAAAAGCATTGGAGAAGTCAATTAATACTAAGACTGTAACTTTAGTGTCTTCCATTCCCCGCCTTATATCATCAGTCACTTTAAGGAGAGCTGAAACGGTACTGTGCCCAGGCCTGAAACCGGATTGAAAAGGACTGATGAGGGAGTTGCGGTGAATAAAGTGGGAGAATTGCCTATGAACACTGGCCTCGAGCACTTTAGATAGAAAGGGAAGGATGGATATTGGGCGAAAGTGACTAGGAAGAGAGGGATTGGGTATCTTAGGTAAAGGCCGAACAAGGGCTTTACGCCAGAGGGAAGGGAAAACACCGGTGTAAAGGGAAAAGTTTATGATGTGGGAGATTGCAGGAAGTAGTTGATCAAGAGCCGCTACGATCATATGGCGGCTGATATTATCGCAGCCCACCGCTTTGGATTTAATGGAAAGGATTATCTTTTTTATCTCTCCCGGGTCGACAGGGGTGAAGACGAAGGGGTTAATATTAGGACGCGTCAGACCAGCAAGGTAGTCGAGGGTTTGACATTTGGTTGGACTATCTAGAGTGGGAACAGTGGAGAAATGGCGATTTAAATCGTCCAAACCAATTGTGTTAGGAAGGTCTGAATGTCGCGATTTACCAATGCCCAAAGTTCCAAGGAACTTCCAAATATCGGCAGGAGAAGAAGAAGTGATATTATTTAGGATGTGGCGGCGTTTAGCGTTGCGTATCATCTGATTACACCGATTCCTAGCAGCCTTAAACAAGGCCCAATTGTCATCCGAGCGATCCTTTTTAAACTTCCGAAACGCGCGGTCCCTCCGTCGCATTGCCATCCGAACTCCCCTGTTCATCCAAGGCGCTGGCGAACGCTTCAACTTGATTTTCTTGATAGGGGCATGGGCGTCAAATAACGTGACCACAACATCGTTGAATAATTTGACTTTTTCCTCAACTGAAGCAGCTGCTTCCAGAGGTGACCAGTCAATATTGGACGCATCTTGTTGAAGCCTCTCGCCATTCACACGCGCAAAGGCACGCCTGTACTGGAACGTTGGTTTAGGTTTAGGGGGTTTAAGGACATAGGATAAGAAAATAATGTCGTGATGGGAAAAGCCAGGAGCATCGAGCTGACCATGTGAGGAAACTAGGGAAGGATTAGAGGTGAGGATCAGGTCAAGCCAAGTATCATCACCGACTATATTATGATGAGTGGGTTGAAGAGGCAAAACATGCAGACTTGCTGACTCGACTAAATGCAGAAGTTTACGGGACCGAGGGGAGTTGTGGGCAAGGAGGTTGGTATTAAAATCCCCCATAATAATGTGATGTGCATATTTCGAACCCAAAGATTCAAGTACCGATTCGAATTCAGTGAAGTAATCAATGGAAGGAGGGCAATAAGCTACGCCAAGGACGGCTTTAACTCCCTTGACACAAACCTCGAGGAAAAGAAACTCTGCGGATTCATTGGAAGAAGAAGAAGCTAGAATTTTAAATGGGAAATCATCACGAAGGTAGATGGCTACACCACCCCCCCTCCTACCGATCCGGTCATTCCGAAGAAGAACAAAACCGGGGAGCGGGTAAGTGGTTGAAAGCAGTTCTGGTTTGAGCCAAGTCTCGGAAATCAGGACGGCGTGAACGTTGTTGTCGGAAAACGTGTCGTATAGTTCGTTGTAGTGACTGGGAATACTCTGGGCATTGAGGTGGCATACGTTAAATAGCCGGCAAGAATTTTGGCTGAAATTTTGGCGTAAAAGAACACCTAGGGTGTCTGTAAGAGAAGTGAAAGTTTCATCGCTGGAAGCGGCACTAGATTCTTGGGCAGAATAAAATGATTCGTTATCAGATGTCATAAATATGTAAAATAAAATTAATATCTATAAATATAATATTATATACAATGCTAGAAACACCACACGAATGACTGGTACGATGTTCGCAACTCTGCACCACCCGCCAGCTCACAACATCATCTAACTAAACATTTTAAAAACTTCAACGTTATAAGATAAAAGCACACAGTGAAACATTTAAAAGAGTTTATGTGTCACTTTCCAGGTAACAAGTACCTGGCACTTGATGAATTATCTACACTGTCCTCCCATACCTATTAACACTGTTATTTGAAAATATAGTAAAAGCCAATTATTTTTGAAGGAGTAACCGTGGAGTTTCTGGCCGGCTCTGATGTTTCATAATGCCCATGTAGGTTTATGAGAAATAAAATATATTGAATTTCGAATTTCTTAATTATTTAACCTATTTTCTGAGCACCAAATGGCAGTACTATAAAATCCTACGCTCCTTTGTAAGTTTATTAGAAACATGGTAACCTAAGAAAATTATTGTTATCAAGCATCTTGCAATAAATATTTTTTCCACAAATGAAAAATCGATGTTCAAAGGTCAGACGTTAGACATTACCGAATGGTTTCAGTTATCAATACTTTAATGTTCTGAGGAAAAAAACAGTCTAGACCTCTAACGAAGCCGAGTTAGTATTAATCAAAGGCTGAGTTATTGGTAATAAGGGTTCTTTTAATGATTGGTGTACGTTACATTTTGATTGGCGAAAAAATATTCGAGACTGGCTGGGCTACAGCTTAGGTTTCATTTTTTGATTGCCAGTTGAGGGAGAAATTATTATATTATTAATTCCCACTTCAGGGCAAAGGTTTCCCTACTTACTGTCTTTCCACTTCTCTCTGATTAAAGTTGCTAAGGACCAGTTTTGGTTGAAGGATTCCAGCTCATGCTGTCATCTTCGTCTGGGCCTGCCGCGATGTCGCTTGCCATTAAGAGGGATCCAATGGGTCTTAAGATTGGCCCGCTGGTTGTCTGACATACGGCAGATATGTAAAGCCCAATTCCATTTTAGCGCGCCAGCTTTCCAAGTGACATCAGTTATCTTTGTGATGGATCGGATGGTCGTATTCCTAGCCCGGTCTGTTGGAAACAGCTTTTTGAAATATGTTTAGTTGTAGTTTCACATACTTTTTTGATGGTTAATATGTTTATCAAAATTATGTGTGTCTTGAAAGACGTGGCCTTCTGAGACAAAAAGGTTCTCTCAAGCTTTATATTTATTTAGATTTTAAAAAGATCAAAAGGTGCTGGGCTTAGTTTAGACTTAAAATACCAGGCAACGTTTTGAAGATCTTAGTTCTTGATTTTAAAGTCTGTAAATTTAAGACTTATTAATGAACTAGGTAGGGACGACATCCCTCGCTCTTCTTAGCATGCAGGTAGTTCTACCAATGTTTGTGTGCTAATTATTTTGTACGCTGTTCGGTAAGGAACCGATTAAAACTGTTTCCTTTATAATAGTTTTGACATAGAACAATGCTATGCTAAAAAGATTATGAAATACGGGTAACTATTGAAAATACACTAAACAGATCTTGTAATAAAAACAAGTACCTATTTAGTTCATACCTATTTGTCATTTCATTGTTGTTTGTGTGGTGTGGGGGTGTTCATTTGATTTTTGGGTGACGTCTCTGAGTGTGGACATTGCGACTACAATGTTGTATGGGGTTCTTACCTGTACAAACAAATGTAAGTGGTAATAGTAAATCAATACTTAGGTACTTACTACATTTGATCATTTTAAAATGTTTCTGAAGATTTTGGAAACGAGATTATTCTTATGCTTACAATGATTTCCAATTAATGCTGTACTGATTATAACAACTACCTTTGTCTTGAGCCCCCAGGCCTTCACTCGAATAATAATGTTGTGCTAAGTAGGTAATATCTTGTACTGAGAGCAGTCACGGTGGCCCAGTAGTAACGACCCCCCGACTTACGAGTTGTAGTACGTGGGACAGGCGCTTTACTTTTTGTTTATACATCATTTCATCACCACTGCTCTCAAAACGGTGACGAAAAACATTGTGAGGAAACCAGCATGTCCTGGAAGCAAAAATTCGACATATACCGATTCGCACTGGGCCCTCTCGAGGAGAGAAGGGTTGTGTTCTAGCAGTGGTAGCATTATAGGCTGATTATGCTACGCTATTTTGTACGAAAGTTCAAATCTATTTATCTCAGTAGATACAGTCGCACCAAAGTGTAATATCAATAATATTACTCACTATTAAAGTTTTGGTAGTTCAGCATACGCTGATGGGGTTCGTTGACCGGGCAGCGTCGCGCCCATGGCATGGCCGCCCCTATCTCGCACCATACAATAATATTAAAGTTGCATGCTTTGTGCACTTCAGAACGCACCTTTGTTTGAGTTACTATGTATCTTTTGACGAAGGTCGTTGTTTGGACGGCCGTGCTGATAATAGTCGTTATGAAATGTCGATTGTTTGTTTATTGGTGTTTTTGTCATGTAAGATACCTATTAGGTTTGTAAAAGGAGTTTTTTACGATGTTTAATTTTTGTCAAAAATGTTGTGTATTTTTTTTGTTTCGTGCTTCACAAAAAAGCACAATAAATCACATTATTTTTTTAAATATTGCTCAATAATATTTAAGTTACTAAATCCTTTTAATGTAATTAAAATATAATCGTGTTGGAGTTTGGAGTGCGTGTTATTAAAGGCAAGTTATAAAATAAAACATCATGCGTCATGGTTGACAGCTTAACTGTTGACCATGTGTGAAATTAAAATATGGTAATGTGAGCAAAAAAAGCGTGTGAATAATAAAAAATTGATAATACATGTTTATAAATCCTTTAATCTAGTTTTGTTTAAACAGTATTTTTATTATTCCGTAATATGTTTCTTCATAAATCTTTATAAAATCTTAATATTTAAAATATCCGTTAAGGTTAGTGTTGTAAGGAACCCGAGTCCTAAGTCTTACAATAATAAGAGAGAGAGTTCTCTTTGAAGACTCGAGTCTTATAAAAATATGCAGAGCTCAAGTCCTTTAAAATTCGAATTCTTTTATAGGAAGACTCGAGTCTTGTCTAAAAGAATTCGAGACTGAGTCTTCAAAAGAACTCGGGGCTAAGTTATCGCAGTCCTTATCTTGAGTTATAATTGAATGAAGTAGATAATATTTTATTTTTTTCAGTAAAGATATTGTATTCTATATATTATAATCAATTAATTATTTATGATTTTATCATTTTATTCCTTTAATATTTATAACGTAATACACCAACTTTAAAGCTCGTGACTCAGTTTAGCTCAAAGAACTCATAGGACTCAAACGGATTCAAAGACTTCAAATAACTCGTGACTATTTGGTACCACTTCTTAAAAAAATACATTAATTTAAGTAGGTATATACGTAAAATCGTAATTCAACTAATAAGACCCCCTTCCTATAAAACTAGAGAGTGAAGTTGGTTTCTCTAAAACCATATAAATTCCACTTAGCATGCTCTCTGGGAGTACCTAATTAGGTAATTAAGTACTTAGCTGTAGGTACCTTTGTGTCTCCTTTATAGAAACTCATAATGAAATAACTTGCCCGTTACTAATATTGGAGCACGCGACTGTACTGCAGAATTAATAAAACTTTAAAAATAATAAGTATGAAAACTTGCTCTGGGTATAATGTTTTTAGTATTTTTAGTGGTTAATTGGTACCTTGGTTAGTAAATATCGTGTAACGCGCTTATTATCCTAAAATTACTTAGGTCCTTGGTATACCTACCTGCTAATTCAATTCTACTTCAGTCCTGGTAAAAAAACAAATGCCAGGCAGATAGATACGATTGAATGCCAAATATGCCCAGTACTCTAATTGCGTAATGCACGATTAATCGGAATTTGAATCGTTTTGAAACAAATTGCTAATCCATTGATCCATAAGTTCGAAAAAATAATCTGTTCAACAACGTAAATAACGTAATTAATGTTGTTGAATTGTCAAAATGAAAAAAATTGTCTGTATGATAGATAGGACGGGACCAGCCAGCTATGAATTAAAAATAAATGATAACCGTCCCATTAAAAAAAACTAAAATTATTTCCACGAAATGCCCAATTACTTACCCGTGTGGTACTATCCTTTATGCATGCAAATAAATGTTATTCTATTCTGTTCATAATTAAGTATATATACTTCATCAGAATGAGGATAAAAAAACCCTTTTCATTCACAGTTCAGCCGAAAGACATCCACTGCTGGAACCAGGCTTTCCCAAGCGTGGCCACTCTGTGCTTCTCGCATCTAGCGGATTCCCACGTCCTTAAAAATCTCCCTAGAATCTGAAAAAAGCAACCCCATCCAGTTTTCTCCAATCGAAATAAAGCCTCGTCATAATTGATTATCGTCCTATCTCATCCAGAATGCTAATTTCGTATCTTTTCTTTTCTGAACAACAAATTATCAGTTAAGAAAAATCGCGTGCAATTTCGTCAGACTAATAACTCTTGGGAGACGGTATCTTGTACTAGATGGCAGTAAAATAAGCCAAATTGGACCATTCCTTCAACGAAGGCTCGTTTTTATGGTGTCTTATATCTTCTAGGCTTTTAACTTGGCCACTGATAACGTCGATTCGTGATTATGCAGGTTTGGAGGTGAATTGTTTTACGTTTTATTAGGGCCCACATGGAAAGGTCCAGCAGTTGGGCATTACGTGCTAAATAGACAGATACCACCTATATTTTTATCATATATTTGGGGGTTAAGTGGTGTATGGTATTAAGAGGGAACAGGGCCCGCGATTCTCCATACAAACGTATTCCCCGTTTTTCTTCCAGAATAATGCCTCTAGAGCTGTCATTTTTTTTTATAAAATCAGGGTCTCTATAGGCATGTCCCTGTCATTTCCTTTTTTTCAGCAATTAATAAGTAAGGTATCTCCAAAAATTGACCCTCCAAAAATTACAAAAATGCCCCATTTTTACCGCCGTGATTAGAGGACTACCAGACTAATTCGGAAAAGTTTTTAGCATAAAAGAAAATAATAGGAACCTAGACATACTCTTTCTTAAAATTTCATTGTAAAAAAATATTAAATCGGCTAAGTTTTCGAGGAGAAAAAAGGAGAATGCCAAACGTCGTTTTCGTCAAAAATTTTGTGATATAATCGGTCTGAGCTGCAGTTGTCCCTATCGCACTTTACGGGGTTTAACTCGGTTTTTTGGGCGCAGCGCGATGGCAATAGTTTCTTCAAATACCTATTTTTCAAATTCCTCGCAGCCCCTGTTCCCTCTTAACAATACTTTATAAATTATCTAGTGTGAAGTCTGTCAGACGGGTCGGATAGCAACAACATACAATTCGTCGCACACCATCGCAGTTTTGCCTTCGCACATTTCGTGGAATCGTGTCTCAAAATTAAAAAAAAATATTGGTAATCGCCTGGTAGTCCCGAGTTTATTCTTTCAGTACAAATAAACATTGTTGTGTCTTCTCTTAAGGTTGCCAACTATGAACCTAGTTCCAAGAACCAGAACTTGATTAAAGCTAAAATCGAGAAATGTTCATTTGTCTATCTCTGAACGAAGTTTTAACCCATTTTTGAAGTCCTTGTGGGAGTTAGTATCGCTGGTATTCCATAAGAGTATGTCTGCTACAGTTAAGAGGCAGTATATTCTGTAAAACGTGTCCCTACCAGTTTGTTACTTGATACTGGTTTAGCATTGTCATAAGAATGTCTCCTTAACCAAATAAAATACGTACTAAGTTCTCAATCACGTTTTTCTCCATATATGGTTCTGTACTGATTGCATTGTAGTTCCATTTTATACGAGTGGGCGGCAGATTGTGACGATTGGTCGCTGTGTAAACACAACTTGAAGCTCATAAAGATGTAAATGAACTGTTGTAACGTCATAACTTTCAGTTCAGTTCTGATTACAAACAGAAATATAGGCTTATAGGCTCATCCCCATTTACGTCGGACTTAAATATTATCATAATCAGCATATATTGTCCCCACTGCCAGGACACAGGCCTCCTCACTGTGAAAGGGAGCGGGCCGTAATCCACCACGCGGGCCCAGTATCACATGTCTTCGAAGTTTATGGTTCCCGGACATGCCGGTTTCCTCACGATGTTTTGCTTCACCGTTTTGAGAGCAGTGGGGATGAAATAACTTACATAAAGTGCTTGTCAGGGTTCGTTACCGCTGGGCCACCACCTTACTGGACTTGAACATAAATATGGCGAAATGTGAGTGTACTACAGGTACACCTCTGCCTAACCCTTTGGGGAATACAGGCGTGATGTTATGCTATTTTATACAAGGTGGAAGGGACATCGACGCGAAAACTGATACCATGGATACAGTACATGATCATCAAATGACTCCTCCCGCTCTGGGTAGAGCGGGAGGGCGTGTCAGACTCTTACTGACTAAAACCCACCCGTGTTCCTTCTCTTGCCTGTGCAATGCCAGGGGGCCACGGTATCCCTTTCGGACTTTCCCGCAACCCCGGCAGATTCTAATTTGACCATTATGACCGCGTAGGTATTTTTTCTATGAAACAGCTGTTTTTTTTTTAATAACTGACGAAAAATCTCTACCCCCCCTCGGGTTCAGAATCATGTACTGAATCCATAGTATCAGTTTTCGCGTAGATGTCCCTTCCACCCAGTATAGCCAATAGTCAAAGTATTATAGTGATTTGGTCACATGTAAGAGTGATGAACTTAAAATAAATAAATAAACCTAAACAAGCACCAATTCAGGCTTACTCTCCAGTAAATCTAAGCAGCTTATTTCCATGTGGGCGTTCGGGTTTAAATTCCTCGGATGGAATTAAAATAAAGGTAACCTAACCCTTTATTTTAATTCTATGCGAAAAATTTCAGTCTTCTTTGTAAGCTATATAAAGATTTTTAGTAAAATTTTTACTTTGTCCTTCACTGGATCTTATTAGGCTCTTAAGTAACAGTTATTTAAACTAGATTTCATTAAATTAGCATTTATTTTCAAGAGAACCATAACTTTTAATTAGTGATATAGACAGAGACCGGTCTACAAGGTTAGTGTTAATTGAAAATTAGTGCCAATTTGTTAATTTGTACTCGAAGTACCTACTCATACATGTGTTCAGTTATTATTGAGAGAACCTACTTACAAGAGGAAAATAACAATAGGGTGAAAATTGTGGCAAATCTTTGCCTTTTTAGAGAAAATTTTCATACGTTACATCCTAATCTCAACCAATATTATAAATGCGAAAGTGAGTTTCTTTGTTACGCTTTCACGTCTTAACGGCTGAACAGATATCTATGAAATTTGGCACACAGGTAGACCATGACCTGGGTCCAGGACATAGGATACTTTTTATTCCAGTAGTACGTTCCCGTGGGATCATATACGACTTCCACGCGAGCAAAGCAGCGGTCATAAGATAGTACTTTTTAAATTGGGATCTGGATCACATCCATTTTCGAGATCTCCGTCTTTTTTAAATCAGCTGGACAGAGAGAAACTTGAAAATAAGAAACTTTTTAGGGTAAATGGTCTTTTAATATATAACTAAGATACATAATCTAATACGGGCTTTGAATTTACACGTGCCGTCTGTAGAAATAGATATATTATGTACTTCGTATTAAGGCTGTTTAGATATTCACCTACCAGCTACCACAGAGTAGGTCCTACAATTGCGGTAGCTCGATAGTGCCGCGGTCGGCAGTATACACCGCTAGTTATACACGTACTTACTTATCTATGAGGCTAACATTCCTAGCTATGTACAGCGTAGGCCACAATTGAGTCGCTTTCAAACGAAATTCGGCCTCGAGCTCCGTAAGGGCCAAAACGAGACGGAATGTTTACTCAAGCCTGTGTTAACTTGTAATAATTTTATTTCATTACTTGAAATGTAATTTGTTTCTTCATGTTTAGGTAAATATTGGGCTTTTCATATTTATTACCTAGTAACTTACTCCAATTTGATTGCCTCGTTGTTTTAGTTGTTACAAACGTGACTACTGAGCAGAGGGTCCTGGGTTCTAACCCCAGGTTCTAGGAATACAGGCGTCATGACGTACTAACGAGACAATACAACAGACAAGCTAATTAGAAACTTCTGTTCCAATTTAGTAGTTAAACAAATTACAATGCGGTTTTATTTAAACGAGGTCCCAAAGCTCATTCTATCAGTGAAGTAATGAAGTCGCGTAAAATCGTTCCCGAAGTTAACAAGCCCCCTATCGGCCGCAGGCGGATCGCGAATGAAGATATTGTGCGTTTTCGTCACCTTACCCCACCACTCCCCCCACTCCTTGCCACCATCGTTTGCTCGCAATGACGTAATCTTTAAAGGCGATAACTAATCTTCTTAATTGATCTTTTCCTTGATGAGTCAAACAAATGAGAGAGTACGCGATAATGGGTATGAATTTCTCGTGTTCCTAGTTTATTTTTGGATATTAATTTCTTTGGAGTATTTTATTAGGTTTTATGAAGTTTGGATAATAGTTATTTAGGGTAAACAACTGTTAATATCGATGTAACTCTGTCAAAAGATATTCTTTCCAAGCCACTTACAAGGGTATATTTCTCCACTCTTTCAATTCTATATCTTTGTAGTAGTACCTACTCAGTATCGAACCGCAACCAACTTAAGTTTACCACCTTGCAACATGAACCTAATCGGCAGCCATAACAGTTAATCGGAACTGCCGAGTTCAAAGCTGCAGCTACGTCAATATTTAAGCTGACTATTGTTAAACAAACATATCCAAACTACTATTGGATTATAGGCAAGAACGGCCAAGTGCAGGCCGGCCAGAGATGCCTTCAGAAGCTATGGAACTTCGGACTTAGAACTTCGTCGTCTCCGAAACAACGAACCAACTCCGAAATGGGAAGTAACTGTAAACTTTCACTACGTAAATTTCGTGAAGCTGGGCTCACTGAATAGATTCATTCTAGATTTTATAGCCTACGACGTGCCACCAGGAGACTATGCATGAAATAAACATATCTTTGATCAAATGTAGTGCTCCGTTCTGAATATTATGTGGGGGAACGGTGCTGTTACGGAAGAAATGTCGGATTTTATTGTTCCCTTTTTATTACTATACTTTTTCAGCTGAGTCGTAGTAAAGCGGGAGCTAAATAACAAATTTTGGTGTTGTCTTTGAGATTAGACGGTTGATAAATAAAGTGCTAGAGGAATCTGTTTTAATTAATGCGTTCGCCAAAAATAACCTCTAAAATAAAGAAGGTATTTGTAGAGTTAACGTTCCTACCCGCAATCCTATTAGTTTGCCAGCCAAAATGCTTTGAGCACATAACGAAGAACAGCTATGAACAAAAACAAAAAGTTCCGAATCAGTTCACTGCTTACGAAATAAATCGCGCCCAAACGTGCCAATAGGAAAGCCGCAGTTTTATAAAGCATCAGTTTGTTCGATTGTGTAGTTTTCCGACAAATTTCAGCGTTTCGGATAGAGAAATAACTGACCCGCATAATTGGTTATCGTGTTCTATAATTTAAACATTTTCGCTGGAGTAATAATTTGGTGGAAGTCAAGCGGTGTTTCATATCGCATGGTTTCTCTTCATTTATAATGGGTAGCTTTTTGCTTTTTCGTGCAACGTCTTTCCGTTCAATTTATGAATAAACTACCATAGCTTGTGCCCTGACTTTGTTTGCATGGTTTACGTGATTTACAAAGGTTTTCCGTGATGAAAAGTGCGCTGATCTTTTCCAGTAAAGTTTATCTTGAGAATATATTCTGTAAGTGCATTTTTGTGTATATTTTATGGTATTGTAGATGTTTTTAGGCGTATTAGGCCATCGTTTACCATACGATCTGCATGCCGTAAAGAAAAAACCTTCACAATAATGTATTTGTACTACCACAATGTTACTACCACAATTAGAAGCAACTTCAATTATTATCTTTGAATTTAAATTACCGAAATACACATACAAATCCGTGGACCATTATAACTCTTATAACATTTAATCTAACTAAATCTAACCGCTAGAATACCACGGTCTGCTAACTCGTCGATAATATGATCGAATCGAAATAATTTTGGCGTGTTTTAATTAAGCTTGTTTAATAAATCGTCGATGTAAGCTCATTATGTGGCCGCTGAAATAAATCGTCATTATTGGCATTGTCGGTATTTTAATTGACTATTGAGGTGTATCTTGTGACTGATTGATGTAGGAAAGAGGTAATTTTGTGTGCCCTTTTTTGTTTTTTTTTTGGTTGGGAAATCATCAAATGACTCCTCCCGCTCTGGGTGGAGCGGGAGGGCGTGTCAGACTCTTACTGACTAAAACCCACCCGTGTTCCTTCTCTTGCCTGTGCAATGCCAGGGGGCCACGGTATCCCTTTCGGACTTTCCCGCAACCCCGGCAGGCAATGGTCTCATCGGACCCCTTCATTAGCTAATAATAATAATAAATAATAATAAAAAACGTTTATTCATCTCCACAAATTACATCGTTTTATATGTATAGGTTGACAGGTAGTTTGGCAGAAACTTGTAATTTGTGGGAGATCTGGAGTCTAAACTAAGCCTAGGCCTGTATTTCAGAACTCCAAGCCCCCCATCACATCATAAATAGTGGTTGTCAACGTGGAAATAGTGCGAACCTGATGATGGTGTGTATGTGTATGTGTGTGTGTGTGTGTTTGTGTGTGAATAAAATATAAGTATGTATACATTTATTGCATAATAAGTATTTTATGAATATATAATCTTACATAAATAGTATAAGTACGCAAGTGAGTACTACCTAGCCTGCCTACTTGGCTACCTCAAGTAATTTTTCCGTTTCCGTATAGTTTAACTTTAACAACCAATTGATAATTTTAGATTTACACTCAACCTTACTACAATTTGCTATATTTATAATTTTATTTAGTTGCTGTGTGCTATATTTATAATTTTATTTTATTTAGCTGACATCTCTTTGAGGCGCGCGTGGAACACAACGCGCCGTCGACCCGGGCTTGGTCCTTACCGGACGGCGAGCTACCCATTGCTCACCGTCCGCAAGCCCGCGCCTACGGTGGCCGGGAATCGGCAATCGATTCCCGACGCCCAGGGCGTCTCCTTCTGCGGCGGCTAGGGGCGTGAGGGCGCGAAATTTGCCTCTCCCTCACGCGTTCCGCCTCCTCCTTTGCGAGCATTACTGCTTCGCAGAAGGAGGTGACGGCCTCCCATGCCCTCTCGCTCCGTACCATGGCCTGGACCAGGGCCGGACGCGAGAGATCCCCGCCACCGATCGCCTCCACGAGGACACAGCGGTGCTCTGCCCAAGCCGGGCATACCTCCAACGTATGCTCCACCGTGTCCTCCGGGCGATCCACGCAGTGATGACACCCGGGCGTTTCCTCCCGCCTTATCCGAAACAGGTACCTCCCGAAACAGCCGTGTCCGGTGAGGACCTGCGTCAGGCGGAAGGTGAAGACGCCGTGGCGCCTCTCCAGCCACTCCTCAAAGAGGGGACTTATTGCCGCAATAGTGGCGTGCCCAGCACTGGGTTGCGACAATCGCACTCTCCATGACGCCATGAGATCCCGTCGGAGCTCTGTCCGCTGTGCCGCGATTTCTCGCGGCATCGGAGTCAAGCCCCGGCGTTTCGCCTCCTCGCGCCACTCCCAGATATGCGCGAGGACTTTTGCCTCCAGATCCCATGGCGGCAATCCGGCAAGGAGGCTCGCTGCCTCACCGGAGACCGTGCGGTATCCCCGGACCAGCCGGGTGGCCATGACCCTCTGGGATGCGTTCAACCGGCGGGCAGGCCGCCGCCTCAACGAACGCGCCCACACCAGTGCCCCGTACAGGGCCATGGACCGCACGATCCCCGCGTATAGCCTCCGGCAGGAGGCGTTTGGACCCCCTAGATTGGGCAGGAGCCGCTTCAAGGCAGCCCCGGCACGCTCCAGTCTGGGAGCCAAACGTCGGAAATGCTCCACGAAGTTCCACCGACTGTCGAGGACGAGTCCCAGGTACTTCATCGTCGACTCGACGCCGATGTGAACACCTCCTACCGTTATTTGGGAACCCGACGGTGGCGCGTTCCGAGGACCATGAAAACACATGGCCTCAGACTTGTGCAAGGCCACCTCGAGTCCCAACTGCCGGATTCTGGCCACGATTGTCGCAACCCCGTGTGTCGCTAGTTCGGCCGCCGCCTGGTGCGACCTCCCCTGCGCCAGGACCAACGTGTCGTCAGCGTAACAAACGACGCTGACGCCACTGGGGAGGTCGGCAATTTTGTGTGCCCTACCCCTGCAATCAGAAATTTACGTTGATAATATATTTTTAACACGTTTTGTTACTCGTTTTTTTGTACAGATGGCGTAATAGGAATTTCCGAAATTATGTTGGAGGAGGCCTTCTCCCTATCTAGGGTTCTTGCATAAATTAGATATTAGATAGAACTTAATAAAACTAACAATTAATATAAGTTAACTAACCACACAATTTATCTGCTAGAAATTAGAAAATCCTGTAAGATGCAAGAAAGAAAAGGCTTTTCATTTTATTTTATTTTTTATATAATTTGTACAAATATCGTGATTTACGAGAACGAATCAATAACAAAGCTTAGCAACAATGTTTGCTTTGTCGTTTGTATGCTATAAGAATCTGCTAATGCTTAGCATAATAGGTTAATTTTATATTCCTTAAGCCAAGTCTCTTTGAGTTTTTTAAACAACTAACGTTTCCAAAAATACTTATGATATAAAATAAAATCCTTTACATTCCAATGTAATTACTTAATTAATGAATTTAACAGTAAACAACACCAATCTTGCGAGTAACAAAAAAATAAAATTAAACTATATTAAAAAAAAAAAGTAACTGGCAACATTAACGCCATTGTTCAGCAAAATTGCCATATAAAATTGGCATCTCAATTTCAACTGTCAGGTTATCACTGCAGTCAAGAGCTGTTTTCATGAGCGAAATAATTATCAGGAACAAGTGTACATGAGATCGCAAAAATAATTAATTTGGCGTGAAACAATAAGTGGGTGTGTTAATGCAGTGTGTTGCGGGCTTTATTTTTTATTTTTTCAATTAAAATGTGTTTAAAGGCTGTTTTCAGATTTGTATGGGAAGATATTGTTTGTTGTCAAAAATAATGGAATTTTGTATTTTTTTTGTTTGAAATCGCCGTTTTGACAAGCTGGGCAAGTAGGTAAGTAAGTAATTATTTATTTACCAAAACTTAGCCTGGGTAAACATCAGAATTGTTTAATTATGTGGTGGGTATGGCTGTTACAAAAAACCAAGACCCCTGCCCTTCAAAATAGGAAAATTCTGTATCTTGAAGGACAGTGTTCTCTAGTGGGATTGACACATTTTACAATTGCGTAATAATTCTGATGTTAACATTTTACTGGGTGGGTTTAATGGTTAATTTATTGTGGGTGAATGTGTTGCTGTGGGGTTAAACTGGTCTGTTGGTGGGTGTGTGTGAGTGAGGTAGGTAGTAAGTTTTGCTTATATGAGAAAATAACTTTGTCTAAGGTACACTATATTATGCAATAAACTAATCATTAAAGTACCTATATCCCGTAATAAAATTCACAATGTGTTTTATTTCGCCACGGCCTCAACGGATAATTTCCAAGCCGCCGCTGGCAATAAGCCCGGTTAAAATATAGCTGTAAAATCTAATATCATTGCCGCAGTTTAACCACAAACACAGTACTTACTCTAATACACTAATCGCTACATAATCAACTGTTAACTAAGTCAGTAAACCCCAACTAAACCAGTAAACTTAACTGTTCTGACCATTTGCGAGTATTTGCGAAGCATTTATTCCCATTGTTATAACCAAGGGCTCATTATAGCTCTTACAAATTCGTAAACTGTGTTCATTAAGGGAGTGGTCTTTAGTCCAGGTCACACGATCGTGACAAGTCTTACGAATTTTGTCGTACCTTGAATTTTGTCTAATTTGCCTTTTTATTGGGTCGTAAATAAATATCCGCTGCAGAATTTAGCGCCTTGCGATGACCGCTGAAAGTTATTTCTACTGAATAAACTCTTATTCCTTTTCATCGTCACCATTATCACCTTCTTCTCACGTATCAGTATTCAAAATAACAGAATAACTCGTGCCATGTCCATGCAGGTTAAAATAAAAAGGTGGCGCTGACTGTCCAATGTGAACCGGTTTTTATGATCATGATTGATAGATAGGTGGTGATTGATAAGGAAAATGTCGTGAGGAAAGTTTTGAGTATGCATCTGGATATAAGGGTAGGGAAACACCAAAGAAAACGATGGATGGACTGTGTAAAGGTCATGTGGCTACAAAGGGGCTGGCTGGCTACTGAGATGACGTTGAGTAAAGGAGAAGCATGGAAGAAAACATGTGCGGACCCCAAATACATCATGATAAGGGCACGATGATGATGGACAGATTGGTTCGTGATCCTAGTCTATTGTTACCATGTTGATCCCAACAAAAAAAAAACGTTACTCCTACGCCTCAATGCCGTAATCTCTGAATATTCAAAATTCTACAAAAGCTGACACATGTCTTGTCAGATAGTGCGCAGTAGGCTCTAGTCTGACAACGACTGACAAGACCACAATAGGCCGACATGCCGATAGTCTGTGAGCCGCGATAACGCGTTTAAACAATGAGCCTTACATACCACGGAGTAGTAAGTAAATGAAGTAACAGCAACGAATAGCTGCAAATACTTATTACTTTGTGATTGAAGAAAGAATGAATTGATCGTCTTTGATTGATTGGATTTATCTCTATCTGTTTATTTGTGTGGTAAAACGTGACTTATGAAAAGTGTCAACGGGAACATCGTCCTCGTATATAGTGTGTATCGTGACGATAAATACATGAGATACAATACGTATATAATTATTAATTCCATGTCTGCGAGGTATTACGAATTAGAAAGCTTGTGTTAAGCAGTGGAAGTTTGCGATGCCTGCTAATTTAGAAAAATAAATTGTATGACTGTTACTATCAATTAGTCATGAACTGAAAAGAGTTGTAGGGGTAGAAAACATATTGTGTCATTGGACAATCCCAAACTGAAACTCACATGTGACAGCTGTGTTAATGATACCATAGAAGTAGATGATAGCGATACACAGAGGTAGCTGATATTCGCGGTAAGCCAAGCCCTCTCCCGCAATTACCACTCCATCTACTTATGTATCCGCAACGTAAACAAACACTTGTTTATATTTATGTGCACCTCGCAGTTAAGCTTGAACTCATCCTGTGGGACTGGAATGACTTTTTGTGTTTATTTTGTTGCTGTTTTGAGGTAAAATTTGTTTTAACGTGTAATAATGGTAACTGAAGTTGTGTTGTTTTTGGTATATACTAGTGTGGTGTTACTTACACCAGGCAAACATAGAGCCTTACACACACTTACACCGTGTAAGTGTGTGTTTACAGGGATCTGTGTTTTATAGTGTAGTGCCGCCACTTAGGACGGAACTATGATAAATAATGAGAATCGACAAAAGTACCTACTTGAAAGTTAGTTAAGTGGCATGTGAAGTGGTTAGAAGTTATGGATACTTATTCCTGAGTATGTTATGACATCTTATGATTGTTGATTGTCTTCTGGCAAATAAAAATTTGAATAAAACTGTGGTTTTCTATCATAGGAAAAGGAACTGCCTCTACCTCGTTGGTCTAGTGGTAGCAAACGCTACTGCTGAGCATGAGGTCTTGGTTTCGATTCCCGGGTCGGGCAGTATTATTGGGTTTTTCCATCTTAAAATTGCTCAGTAGCAGCCCGGAGTCTGGATTTGTGCCCGGTTGATGGCAATAGGCTCGACATAACTGGCGAAATGTGGGTGTAACTACTACAGGTACACCTCTGCCCAACCCTTCGGGGAAACAAGGCGTGGTGTTATGTTATGAAAAGGAACAATTGGGTTCACTATTAGAAATATTAAAAAACACCCACAAACTTTTACTCTGTATTAACATATCACAGAAGAACGTGTATCATCTCATTGTGTGATTAACAAGAGTATTTACGAGTTTTTACAATGAACTTAGAAGCAATTGGTTACATTGACGGGTGTAGAAATAATGGCGACAGTATTATCACAAATACAGTATGCAAAACAGTTCTATTTTGACAAAAAAAAAATGTTTTTGGTGCTCAACGTATTTTTAAAACTAGCTGTGTTTAAGACATTCCTAAATAAAACATAACATCGACTAGAGAAAGACTAAAATCATCCAAAAACAGTTTATAATGTATCTAGATCGATGAAAATCTTAAAATGGATTTTCCGTTCAGCGATCTACCTACGCTTGATTAAAGATCATCATGCAAAAGATTTAAAAACAAGGACGTGCGTGCAGAGCATTTACAAATGTATTCATAAACACAATCAAAAATATAATTCAGAACAAATAATTAGAATAATCGAACGCACGATCGAATAATCGCTAATGCTTACATTACATTATTTACGTTGGTAATAATTGTGATAGTTCACTCGTTCATTCGTTCAATTAAAATGGCGGTTCGCAGTTGCAAGTTACGCGGCCAGTTAATTAAACTCATTTGTTATCCGACATTTTAAATGTTGTTACACACTAGTGCTCTTCGTTAACAATCCTTATTTAAATTCATTATATCATGACTTCATGAGTTACATTTTGGCGGGATTAATTTTCAAATAATAGTTTAGCATTATTGATGACATTAATAAAAGTGATAGTCTATAGTTACAATATCTTTTGGCTTTAATTAAACGTGTAAACACTACTCGACTTTAGATTATTTTTCGATTTTTACATGGTTCAAGTCGAGTGTTTCACTAAACAATTAATGCTTTCTTACATAACTAAAGCTAGCTTATTTGTGTAGGGTAATTAGAACATGACTATACGGTTTTAAACCTGAAAATATGCTCTAGAGCTTACTGACATTCAAGTTAAATATCAAACAAACTTTGGTGAGCACTAATGAGGGTTTTTATGAAAATTCGCGGCATCAGTTGTCGCCACTTTGACAAGAGGCCTTATTTTCTTTAGTTTATTCATCATTCAGTCACAACTATAGAAATTAAAGACTTTGACACTTTTGACAGGTGCCCGGATCTGACGTCTCAGTACTGCCAAAAACCCTCAATATGACCGATATTTTGATAATTATTTTGAGAGTTAGTTTACGCTAGCAGTAATAACAAGAGACATACACATTGCTAATAATTATATTAGTTTTAATCTCCCTATTTACAAGTTTTTATCAACTTTCATTACCCAAAAAACGGTGTTAAATTTTAACAGCCAAGAATTTCATAATTTCTGTTTTTTTGCCATTATTTCTACAACCAAAGAAAGTAAATTACTTCAGTATCAATCAATGCCAAGAAGAGAAGGAGATATGTTCCTTTACAGGCACAAACACAGGCTTCTCAACATGTACAGTATGGTGCACAGGTACATGAACAGTCTGTATCACCGGGAACGTTTTGATGATCGGAACCTCTTTGATGATGGGTACCGTCTTGATGATAGGAACCTCCTTGATCACAGGAACTGTTTGCACATGGTGGTGGTTGATTGTGTGTACTTCATACGGCACGTGAATTCTCACGCTGGAAACAAACAAAATAGGAAATATAATTATTGATTGTCAAATGCAAAACGATACATTTTTAAATGCGAAACAAAAGATCTTCTTCAGTATGAAAAGTTTGGTAAATTGACACCGTATATTTAAATCACAACTGTCATTGAAATGGCTTTAAATTTACTAAGCAATTAATTTGCACGACTGTAATTTTCAAAACGTCGCCTACACTAGGTTTTTTACGTTTCATGGGTGGAGTTACAGACAAAAATCTCATATACCTACACAGTTGAAGTTGTGAACCCCGTAAGGATGGACGAAGACATAACACAAAACAACACGTTATATATGTCAATCGGCGCAAGCAACACTGAAGATACGAGAGTGTACAGTGATGCAACTCCCGCGAGATCCTTTGACTCGGCCACAAAAAACGCGACGGAGAGCAATCGAGGAACGCCGAAACACACCGAAGCGGGCCGAGCGCTCTAATCTACATTCTCATACTCGTCCTGTCTCCGTGTGCTTCGGCGAGAGTGTACAGCCGCCCGTTACAAATATTTGTTACGCCGCGCCGTTAGTGAACTCGCGACACGTAACACAACAACGTATTGCTCAGTCACTGCGCCAATTGTGTGTAATTACTTGCCAATTATTGGCAATAACATTATGTGAGTTCAACTGCTACTAATGAGACACAATAGAATTTTAATTGTTATCGATCTCCTGGAGTCTTTGTAACGGACGGGAGGTTATGCCTGTTAATTGTTTTCAAGCAGTGTTTAACACACTCAAATCAACTCAGCCTATCGCAGGCCACTACTGGGCATAGGTCGTTTTTTCACACACAGCCCAGTAAAAGTGGTTAATGTGATCATGAAATTACGTGAAAATGGAGAACAAATTATCAAGTTGAATGTTTTAAGTTTTGTCTTGAAACTTTTTTATTGTTCTTTTATCGTTAATTAAAACATTTGCTACAAGAATATCCTGTGTGGACACAACAAAAGACACAAATAACAAAATTTCCGACTAAATTTAGAACTAAAATCTACAATGTGACGTTTAATTTCACGCTGTTTTTCATAACCTCTAATCGTTGACCCACTGCATTGATAAATGCAAAACGTTTATGCAATTCTGCCTGTTAAAGTTCAGTAATTATGGAAAATTGCTAAACGTCGTTCAGCTGTTTCATATAACGGAGCCGTTTTGTAAAACAGCTAGCGGTTATGTAAAACAGGGGATTCGACAAACCATCTGCGACATATACATAATTATCTTTTTGAGGCTGACTTTACCTACTTACCTACTAAGCATGTTTCTGAGATTTAACGATTGTAATTTAGAAGATTTTTACCTACCACCATATTTCTTCTTTCACTCAAAATTATATACTTTATCATGCCGAAACCATCAAGGCCTACTATATTAGCTATACATAGTTACGTTAGCACAACCGACAGTACATAACTCATGTCACAGCTGCCATTAACAGTTATGTTAGCAATAAATCTGATAGATAGACAGCGTTAGATATTATCTGTGTTATCAAGAAGATCCTAAATCTATGCGGAGAGAATAATGACTGGGAAATGAGAAAATGTATGGGAAATGAGGTAAATTTGGGCGTTAGTTTAGGACTTTTTCTAGGAGAATTTACCAACAAACATACAAGAAGCAATATCAAAACGAAATTAAATTATTCACCGGGTCGTAATATACCAACTAGGTAGTTTTAAAAGTGTATATTGAAATGCAGCCTTATTTATTTTCCATCACAAGCAAAAAGAAGGGTCATGATTTTGATCGGTGTGTACCTATGTATTTATGTGGGTATGTTCATCTGTTCCCTCATAACTTCTAAACTACTTATCACAACTTGACAAATGAGGTATCGTTGGAAGCGTCTTATTAAATAAATGAAAATGTTTCTTTGGCTTAACGATTTCCAAATAAATAGGTCATCAACTGCCTAGTCTTTCCCCAACTATGTTGGGGTCAGCTTCCAGTCTAACCGGATGCAGCTGAATATCAATATTTTACATGGAGCGACTGCCTATCTGACCTCCACAATATTCAGTTACTGGGTAATACGATAACCATAGTAACACTGGTTGTCCGACTTTCGGGCCTCCGACTACCCGTAAAGACTGCCAATGATCTTCAAGTGACAGCCGGGACCAACGATTTAAGGTGCGTAGTTTAACCTTTGATCGACCCGTGTGGCTGTTATTTAGGTTTCCGATTTCTAAATAGGTATTAGGTGTGTAATTAAGTCACTAGGGACTACTCGCTCTTTATAAAAGGTTTTGACCCCCGAATTAGTGATTAGTTCTCGTAAGGCTAAGCCGGTGATCATTGACGCTCACTAAAAGGATTCCTACTTTTGCTTAATTATAACATTCTTATATTACATAGGTAAGTGAATTACCAGTAACGAGGCAGTTTAGTATTTACTAAACTGCCTCGTTGGTCTAGTGGTCGCAAGCGCTACTGCTGAACATGAGGTCCTGGGTTCAATTCCCAGGTCGGGCAAAGTGTTATTGGGTTTTTCTTTCAGGGATTTCTCAGTAGCAGCCCTGAGTCTGGGTTTGTGCCCGGTTGATTGCAATAGGCTCACCCCCTATTACATGGGACTTAAACATAACTGGCGAAATGTGGGTGTACTATAAGTACACCTCTGCCCAACCCTTCGGGGAAACAAGGCGTGATGTTATGTTATGTAAGTAAATTAGTACTTACTGTGTTCTGTGAACAGGGTCTGGTTCTGGTACTGGGTTCGCTAAGCACATATGGCTTGCAACCACGACGGCCAGGGTCAACTGAAAAGAGAGAAACATTATTATTTAATAAAATAAATATAAAAATTAGAAATTGGTACCTTTCAGTTCATTTATTTCGTAAGGTAACATAGCTTCACGCCTTAAAGGGATACGGAAAAGTGCATAGTTAGTTCATTAATTAGGTAATTCAGGTTTCGGACCTCCACATAGAATTTCCTAATGGGGAAACCGATAACAGTGGGGTAATTGCGTAACACATTACGACTTTAAAAAAAATACTATATTAAAGTTATATTCGTTCTCAGCATTACATTATTCACAAGAATTTTTACAAATACCTATAAAAAGAATTTTGCTTTGGCTTTATTTTATTCCACTATCAAAAATAAACAAAAGGTTTTCCGAGCACGAATATCATAACAATGACGTTTTTAGAAAAAACCAAAAACCTTTTTCCTGATCCAATTTATATGTAGTGTTGTTTCACAAAATAATAATAATAAATATAAAATAACAACTGTATACTCACAGCAATGTTGCGAATCATGTTGGAGTGGCGTGTGGCGTGTCACTGTGTTGGATGCGCGCGCGCAGCCGTTAATATGCACCGCGGTTGTGCAAGCTCCTGCCACCGTTACGGTTCCTGATCCTGATTCACTGGTGTATGTAACGTGTATGATTTGACAAGATTGCATCCAAAATTTATGAGATGGAGTGATTTCAGGTACCTATTTGGTAAAATTTTATGTTTGTGTAGTGCAAATAAAAAAACCGTTTTAATAATTAAAACAAAATATTTAAAAAATTGTCGGTTACATTTGGGCGCGTCTTACACGTTAGGTATGCATCGAATTCATAAACAGTAGTTTTTACGTTTAGAGTAAATGAAAAACTAAAGAGTTTCTTCATGCGAGAAAAAATTTATTAACTAACAAATAATTAAGACGTTGTTATTACACTTTCGTACTTATCTAACACAAAACCCTAGAAAAATTATGCATCGCGTGTGAACTCACACGCACGTTTTTCATTCACAGGCTTTATGAATCATTTATCATTCAACTTCAATAGGTCAACCCGGTAATGTCTTATTTGTCGTGATTTTATTTGAATTTGAATATCGAATGCAATCAATCCTACTATAGGTATAATATTATTTGAGTGAAAGTTTGGATGTTTGTTACTCAATCACGCAAAAACGGCTGAACGGATTAGGATAAAATTTGGCACACAGATAAAGCATGACCTGGGTAAGGACATAGAATACTTTTCATCCTCGATCACAAACGAACTCGCAGGCAACAGCTAGTTAGTACCAAACTATTGTAAACTCGTTATGAAATCCTCTGGCGTATTGATGTAGGTACCCTGGTATTTACGCTCGACCGGCCATACATTAGTAATCCTTAGTTATTATTTATGAGTTTCACTATGTGTAAATGTTTAAAATGTCAAGGACTCGTCTGCAATTAGCATGAAAGTTTTTCATTATCTGTAACGATTGTTTTGAACGCAACGTCTTGGTTGATCGACGAGCGCGAGTGTTGAAAAGTGTGTGGTCAGGACAATTATAATTGTGTTTGTTGTGTTGTGTAAATAATAATTATATAAATGTGTTACGTCTGTTATTTAATATTTATCAAGTGGGTATACAAGTAATCTATACATTAATAATATTATAAATTAAAGCCGCTTTTCGTGTCTGGTTGTGAGACCGCGTTGTTCTTCTAAATTGCGCAACGATTTTTGATGCGGTTTTCACCATCATTTAGAGAATTTATTCAGTACCCTAATTACGTAATACACCATCAATCGGAATTTGAATCGTTTTGAAACAAATTGCTAATCCATTGTTTCATAAGTTCGAAAAAAAACATCTGCTTAACAACGTAAATACCGCAATGAATATTGTTGAACTGTCAAAATGAAACAAATTTGTCGTAATCGTTTACGAAAATGTGTTGCGTAATTAGATAGCCGTAAGATTTGTGTATATTACAATAATATTAAACTATTAAAAAAAAAAACAATAATACTCTCGATGTTTTGGCAAGTCGTAATAACTGTGCGAAGCAGGGGCGAAAATTTAAACTAATTTTTGCGTATTTGGGAATTAATCATTTATCTTTCGGCTCTCCAATGATGACTTCAACCCTTAAGTAAGTACTATCACAATGGCATCTCCATTGTGTATCTTTTAATGGCCATCCTTATTTTCCAATTCAAATGAACAACACTACTTACAACAACAAAAAAACAACTCTTACTGTAATGCGTACCTACAAATAAGAAGTGGGTTGAAATCAAAATGCATCGTGTGTGGAATGCGAACGGGTGCAATCAAGTGTATTTCCCCTGGCACCTTCCTGCCAGTGTACGGGAAACTACGCTCCACAATTTTGACTCTGTTGTTTTTCAAAGAGCCTCGCTTTGTGCCACGATAGATTTTGAAACGTCAGTAAGGGGTGCAACAAACCTGGTCTGCTAAGCACATTCGATTCGGAAGTATTTGTTGAACAACACAGCCGACCCGAAGCAATAACTACATATAATCGGGTTTCATTTTCGTGCCGATCAGTAAACTCCGTTTGGCAATAACACAACCCTTAATCCTCCACATTAGTCAGTTTCCCCTTTAAATAATGCCATACTAATTATATGGACTATCTGTGGAGCTCCTAAAACCTCCACAGAGGTCCGTAAGTCCCGCTTTGAAGCCACGATACTTGAGAGGCTTACAGGTGTAATCCCCTCACAGGTCACTCACGACGTCACCTCTCGGATTTTCTTTTTTTATACAATGTCATATGGTGTGTTTGTAAGGCCAGGGGAAAACAATTTTATCGGTTGAAGAGGAAAATGTCTGATCTTTTTGCCGTCAGCTTTTGTGGATAGGGGTTAAACTATATCGCTTCCTTGTTTTGAATGCTGGCAATATTCTTTTTAGTTTTAATAATGTAGAATCAAAACATGTGTAGTTTTATGTTATCTGAATTTAAATCCTAACTATACCATAATATTATAAATGCGATAGTGATTTTGTTACTTTTTCGATCATCATGCAATTTTTCATACCGTTTTTCAGGGGTGTACCCACATAAAAGAAAATAGGGTATATTTCATCCAGAAAATTAGTAAGTACTGTTCCCTTGGGAAAGAAAAAACGCAAGCAAAGCCGCTGGCACAAACTAGTTAAGTCCTTGAACTTTAGACGGCCTGATAATTATTTGAATTTGTTAACAAGTTCAGTCATACTGAATAAGCATTTCCATCCAGGCATAATTTGAGCAGGCAGCTTTAATTTGCTGAAATGACGGTTAAACTCTAGAGACATACCTTGGCTTGTCTTAAATAATTAAAAGTTAATATAACGTTTACAAAATATGTAGTTACTTAGGTATTTATCCAAGCTATAGGCCTACCGCTTAACTGAGACGGTTCATGAGGCAGCTGCGCGGTGCGAGAGAGGTGACAGTTGTCACTTAGTGACAACTACTCTAGTTGACGTATCACTGAGCTCTGGCATCAAGACACCCTCCCGCACCGCGCTGCTACCTCAGGAACCGTCTTAGGTTAAGCAGGAGGCCTGTAATACAACTAACGAAAACATTAAAAAAACTCAATGTTTTTCTCTATTTGCGACATCAGCCATGACATGAGTGACGTTCAGTAGTGGATTTTATTTTAAATATGAAAATGCTGAATAGGCTGAAAATAAATCAATACTTTTAGCAAGGCCGCGTTCATATTTAGCGAGTACGCCACAAATCATTCCCGGCACATGCCATGTATCGGTTGGCATTCATCTCGCGCGCTTTTTGACAGTTCACTGCAGCTGCCATATTGTTGTGACAGGGGAGCGAATTTCAAAATTTTGTGTTGCAATATAAAAATTGGAATTGCTTTTATTCGTTACGGGATATAATTGTAAATATACAATGTTGACTATTGCGTTAATTACACTGTATAGTTATATAAATATCGGAATAACTCTTTCTGTTATCTAAATGACAAAATCGGCAATAAACTCTTCATTTATTCATTGTTTCTTCTTTTTTTTCCCATAAATCAAATTGTTTTTTCATCGTATACTTTACCGAAGCTTTCAAGGAAAAATATTTGTGAAAATACATTATTTACTCAAGTTAGTTCCCTGTATTATACTACCGTCAATCAACTTGATGAACGCTTGACATTCTGAATACATATTTTTACTATGTTTATCCTCGAACCTCGAAATAAAGGTTTTCCACAGGAAATGTTACGTTTTACAATTCAGACAGTGGAATTGTATGGTTAAATTTTAGACTGGCGTGTTATTTAGAATATAATTTCCGATCCGCTGTCTAACTTTAATAACCTCTCGCTTATTATAATAGTTTTAGCATTTATTCCGAAAAATAAAAAGTTTGTAATAATGTTCTGGACATAAAGGAATCACTTTTATAATTTATAGCTGTGTTAATTACTTACCTATAACAAATTATTTTGTTCAAAACACCATGCAATCGTTAGTAAACCATAGACACACCTGTCAACAAAAAAACTGTTCTAATTATTGTCCATTACCCTACCCCTCCCTCTTTGTTTGTAAATTCGTTATAATTATGGGAAACACTGTATTTGCTTGTAAACCAACATCTGACGGATTCTCAAAGCCTATAATGGGTGGTTCACAGATAATAACTTTGGCCTAGGTTTAGTTTTTAACACTGTTATTAGCCAAAACACTCGCTGTTGTTAGGCGGGAATTCGCAATATCAAATTATAGGAATTGAGTAGAATCTACTTAATTAGTAGGCACGTACGGGGTCGGATTTCGAGATGGATTAGTATTTATTAATATACAATAATATATTTAAGGGTACAGACCATTAAACTGAGCATCAACTTTCTCCATGGGCCCAACATTGAGTGGGTATTGAAGTTTTGTATGGGACAGCTGATTATTTTGCCGCGATTACGATACTGGATCATCATGGAGAAAATTGTTCTGTTTGATGGTCCGTATCACCTTAATAATGACCACATATTTCTGAAACACGCTGTATATTTTATTTTTATTATGTGCCTGTGTCGAGTTGGATTGACAAATAAATCCGAATGTTACTGACAGGTTGACGTTATTAAATTTTGCAAGAAACATTGAATCTACTTAGACTAGCATTTTTCTCCGAGAATCTAAAAAGGCTTTTTTTCTGAAACCCATGTCACTTTGACGAATTTTGTTTGTATATTTCAGCAGTTTCATTTAAAAAAAAAACATAATTTTAAGCGAAGTGTTTTTATAAAACTTCATATTATTACCGTAGTGTTATTTGTATTTCAAAGAATTTTATGTTCTGATTCGACGCAAATTATGAGTAACATTCCGAAATATGCTCTCAAAATGTTTGATATACCTACGTTGATAACTGGAGCTACTGGAAACAGCAATCATTCGCTTTTACGTGGTTACTGGTATCAATATAATTGCTGTGCTGCAATTTTCAGAAGGCGAAAGGTTTTCGAGAAAGAATGGAAATTCAATTAACTGATAATTTCTTTTCGTGAGTCTTTTATAAGACAGTTTTAATTATACTTTGGTATTTAAATGCGAACAAAACAAATAAAAAAAATTAACAGCTAAATGTTCAGGCAGGGAAATTAATTGGTAAGCTTTACACACTACGCTAAAGTGACGTTTTATATAATATATAACACGTCGTTGTTAGTTGTGTGTGCGTAATGGCTATAATATAGCCATTTCACACTAACAAAGAATGACAGTTGTGATTTGAATATACCTTCGGACAATTTAAATTGGTAGTCAAGTTGCTTAATAATTGAGTTCCCTACCTACAGCTAGAAATCGTCAAAACAAAATTAGGCAAAAGACGTCAACTGCTGGAAATAGGTCCCGAAGAATCGCTACATTGAAAGGTCCTGCATAGCCCGCATCCAGCAGATTTCTGTGACCTGCCTAGATCATCCTTTCCCCTTTTGGGAAGTGTAACCACGTTACGCCTTTCAGTATGTGGTCACCACTCGCGATATTTTTGGCTCTATCGGCTATCCGTTCTGCAGTGCCTCGCACACTGCCACTTGAGCTTGGTCATTTTCGGGCTATGTCGTTACCTATAAGATTCACCAAAATATCATGATCCTTAAAAAATACTACCATTGTGCTATAAGGAACTAAGATCTTGATGTATAAAATATCAATAGCGATTAGCAAATGTTCATCAGGCTATAAATGTTCCCACGTTCTGCTGGGACAGATCTCCTCTCTGTAAGTGGGCCGTGATCCACCACGCGTGCCCAGTTTGATTTTTTGGATGACACATGTCCCCAAATTTTTCGTTCTTGGACAAGCTGGTTTCTTCATGAGGTTTTCCTTTACCGTTTTGAGAGCAGCGATTGTCAAAGCTAGATTGTTAGTTAGTTACATTCTTAACTATGCCTTTTATTCTACAACTATGTGTTAACTTGAACCTAGTTACAAATGGTATCTTGTACACAATATTACTAACTACTGCAATTAATTCACAGTATCGGCATAGTTTCCGAGTACCTATTGCTAAACGTGACATCCACGGACTCAATATAGAGTTATTGCTTCCAAGCATGTGTTGATTCGCATTGTAATAGAAATCTAAACTATAGTGCGGTGTTACAAGGTTTAAATTACAATGGGTTGAAGTTTGCAAATCACTCAATTGCTTGGCGACGTTCTTGAGTCAATGAACGAATGATATGGTTGAGAGTTTAATAGCAATTTTATCATTAAACTAGTTCAGATTGGTTAATTTGGTTTTTATGAGGATTCATTCATTAATTGCCGTACGATGTCCTGAGAAAAAAACAGTCATGGGGACTGCCGACAGAAGTGGAAACTTAAAACTTGTATTAGCGCCACCTAGCTTCTATAGTCTGAACTACAGCGCGAGCATGTCGGTGACGCGAATCCATAAGTTCATCCCCTACTCAAAATCGCTCAACACGCCTAAAAAAGTTTTCACTTCAAAAAGAGGGTGTGTTTATGACCACACGATGGAAGTCAAAACTTGCGACTGGAGCCGAGTATACGCGATTCAGCATCACCGGCCCGAGCGTGACAGTTCACTGATCAGAAATATCACAAAGTGCGCTTAAGAAGTTTTCATTTAAAAAATGTATAGGATTCATGGGAATATCGTCAAATTCTGAATATGATTGCCACAATTATAATAAATGATAAATTACAGTATCATTCATAGTTTGTTTTGAAAAAACTAGACAGTATTATAAAATGTATTTATGTGGTGCTATCGCAAACACCAGATATACAGCCAATAGTTAAGTTGGATTACCGATGGTGATATATGGGAACGCACGTTTGTCGATGCCAAATGTCACACAGTAGATAGTACAAACAAGGCTTTACGGCTTTGGATTGTACGATCGACCAACCAATAGGTAAATTAATATATAGCAAACTTATAGAAGACTAGCTTCTGCTCTCGACTTCGTTCGCGTGGAAGTCGTAAGATATATCTACTGTAATATTATAAAATATAAGTACTAAAATTACAGACATATTTAGAAACTCCCTCGGCCCGACACACCGCATCGCATCGCCCGCCCGCGTTGACTTTTTGTCTTTTACAAACGCATGGCTCCTGAAGGTCGTAGCGTAATGTTAAATAGCCTCCTCCTCATGAATCACTCCATCCATTGGTGAAAACCGTATGAAAATCCGTTTGGTAGTTTTTGAGTTTATCGCGTTCAGACAAACAGACGCTTTGTTTTATAATATGTAGTCATTTACAAAACAGCTCTACAAAAACCCGTATGTTTAGCTCTTTTACTAAAAAAGTAAAGGGAAAACTTAAAAAGGCTAGTCTGACGCATTTACAAAAGCCTAATTTACAGTGAAAAAGCTAAATCGACATGAAATCCCGTTTTCTATACAACTTTATTGCACAAAGCACCACTGCAAGGGTGCACCCGACGAAATAGGAGAGTGACCTCTTCACTCGATCACTCTACATAATAGTGACGTTCTTCACACGATAGGGTTACCATCGCATTCGGGATGGTTCTTAAAGTATCGAATAACGGTCGGTAAATGGAATTTTCCCTGTAACTCGGTCCGAGTGTTAGTATTCGATTACTTTCATCACCTTGTTTGTTAGTCGAGTGAAATGTGACAATTCCTCTATTTGGTAATATGTACATGTCTTTTACCAGCCATCTGTCTTTCCTCTCCATCTAACATTGGCCTTTATCTCTTTGAAATACGTTTGATAGTTCTGTGTCTGTAATGATTAAGGTTGGTTCAACTGTGTTCTAGGGATTGTGTAACCAACTGGTGCCTTTAAAAGATACGCATTAACAACTGTTTTTTGTAGTTAGTACAACTGTTACAGCATAGTTACATAATTAATGTACCAGGGCAACAAGGGTGTGGAGGTATGCCAACTAATTGAATCGCAAATTTTCTTGTTTTCACTTTTAATAGCCATTTGTGGACTATGTGGAGATTGTTGCTCTGTTTGTTCGATTATTGTAAAGTACATGGGCCACCGAGCTCTGCTCTTGTAAAAATAGAGAATGCTCATTTAATAGTATAGGAAAGTTCATACAAATTCCATGCTGTCATGATAGTAGGTACTTACTAATTCCATGCTACCATGATAGTAGGTACTTACTTATGCCATGCTGCCATGTCATTATTCTAAGGTAGGTAGCCATCTTGTTCTAAACTTTGGGCGACCCAACTCTGGTCGGTTGAAAATACGGAGAAAACGAATTTTCCCAGATATGAGACCTAGCTAGATCATTTTTCGCCCCCGTAAACTCCTATATTACAACTATCTAGTAATGTCAATTATTGCGATTTCGCAATAATTTCATTAGCATGTGAATTCTTGAGTCTTAGCATGCTAATTGCTATAGCTATGCTATTTGCTATTATGACGATAATTGATATTAATGAAGTATACGAATTTTATTAATACTTCTACTATTACCTCCTATTATTTATAGGTAGATATTAAGTTCACACTATTATCTATTTAAGTACAATAATAAGCACAAGACGAAAGAATTTAATTACTGTTTATCGAAATTAACGAATACGTAAACTAAACTCTCACTATCACTTGCCAAAACGTACTGAACTTTGGCACAAAACGACGCGCGCCAAGCGCGTGTCACACCAAATATTATTAAATAATCACGAATTCATTCAATCAATACACGACCTTAAGTACGAACAAATCAAAGACAATAAGGTAATAATTGCTAAACAGCAATATTCGCACCACTCTGCTAAATCTGCTAATGCTAATAATTTAAATATAATAATACAATCTATCAAAAAATACGAAGAAGCGATTAATTCATTTAGCATTTCACAGAATTTCGCAACTACATTTCATTTGCTAAATGCTAAATGAGCAACCGCATGCTAACAATGAATGCGAATGCTAATTAATCCATCACTACAACTATCATCGAAATTGTTAAAACCGTTTTCGAGAACGCAATTACAAATATTTAGGGGCATGATGAACAGGGTGTAAAGTTCACTCATCCACCATAGAAAAGGGAGTATTTTCCGACCAGCCGGGTGTTGTGTCTGGCGGGCAACTGCCCAGGTGTTGATGTCGGATAGTCTTATCGTTCGCACAGTAAACTCTAATTGCGCGATGCAGGATTTGTGTGCCGGCATGTCTTTGATGCGTAGTTCGTATGTGGTGGTGTAACCGCTACATCACTCCCCTCCGGAGACCGGAGGTCGATAGTGGGCTGAGTCTTGTATCTTGCGATGCTTCACAGTGCCAGTGGAGGTTCCAGTGAGTTGGAACCGACCGCGGTAAGCGTAGTTTAACCTGATCGATCGACCCTTTCGGCTTTTATTACTTAGCGAGCCTCTTATAAGCCAATTCGATATGAAATATTGACTCTCCAATATGTGTGGCTATAACCTGTCAGCCTTAGTTACGAACCTTACTATCTCAAAGTGGGTTTCCGAGAAGATCCGAAGTTAGTTCAATGAGCAATAGTAGTCTTACATCTGCGTAGAACATTTGCATTGTCTTTGATCAAGAAAGTTTAGCTTTTGGGAATGCGAATGTCTATTTTCCATATGAGCAGCAAATTGTTGGAGCAACATTGTGGATTTATCCTGTATTTTGAATACGTCCAGACTCTAAATTCCTCTAGCATGAATGGTGATGTCTATATTATGCCACATCCTGAAAAGAAAGAATCATTTTGTCAAAGATAACACTGTAAGATATGAATGATACCCAGTAACTGGGTCGTGAAGGTCAGATAGCCAGTCGCTTCACATAAATACTAGCACTTTGCCCGCGGCTTCGCTCCCATGGTCTTTCCCGCGGGATCCGTTATTAGCCTATGTTACTCCCTGAAAACCAAGCTTTCTAATGGTAAAAGAATTTTTCAAATCGGTCCAGTAGTTTCAGAGCCTATTCAATACAAACAAACAATCAAATCTTTCCTCTTTAAAACATATACCTATACAGTATGGAAACCACATATATGCAATAATTGGAACCACAAGTAATACTAGTCCACAGAAGTTTATCAAAATTAAATAAATAACCGTAAATTAAAAAAAAGAAATTTTCAAACAAAATAAATATCAAAATAAATTCTATAAAAGTAAACACTCTGTATAGATAAGTACCTTGACCCCAGGAAGAACGGCAACTATGCACGCGCGCGGCATTTTTGTCGGTGCTGGCGCATTGATACCCTAGTTTGACAATTTTCGATGAAATCAAAATTTCGAAGTCGTTTTTCAATGTTCAAGGATTCAAGCTCATTGAATCATTGATCCAATTCTACAGTGTTCAAATATGATCAAAATTAGAACTCTACTTTTTGACCTAATTACTGGACCGATTTCGTCCATTTTTTGTGTATCGTCAGAAAAGGCGGTAACAAGTATGTGGTTTCATTTATTGCATGTATGTGGTTTCCATACTGTATATTAGTATAGACTATTTTTTCAGATGGGCTTCATGTAAAATACTAATATTCAGGTGCATCCTGTTAGACTGTAAGCCAGCCAAAACATAGTTGGGAAATGGCTGGGCAGACGAGGACCATAAAACGATGATGATTATGATCATAACATAAGTACTGTATTCACACATATAAGTACTTATATGTGTGAATACAGCGACCAGAAGCATTACAAAAACAATTGCTCAGCCATTATGCCACTTTCTGGCAAATATTACACTATAATTAAAAGTATTCAAGCATCGCTGTACCAAGTTAAATTAACAAGCTGTAATTAACAATTATTGTGACAAAAATTCGGTTCCATTTCGGGCTTTTGGCTTTTGTCCAAATTCGCTTCTTAGTGTAAATGCAGGATAACTACTGTTTTATTACCATAATTACAACTACCTATATATGTGTAAAATTTCTATAGTACAATAATTTTTTGCTGGGGCGTTAGTTTCGCCAGTGCGCAGCTAAAACACTGGAAGTGGTGAAGGGTGTTTTGCAGAACTGTCTTATGTAATTTCTTACGTTCAAAAAGTACTGATTCTCAGCCTAGTTGAATAAATTATTGTTGGTTTTGATGTCTGTATCTTTGTTTATACAATAAAAAGCAGTAATAAGGCTTTTTGTGGATCAAATCTCCTTCTGGAAAGGATATATGTAACACCTAAAAGAGTATGTCTGCATTTAGTATTTTGATAAATTTCCCGAGCCTGATTCTGAGCTCTTCAACGTCCCAAAATCATTTTACCAATACCGATCAAAAGTTTTTCCAACTATTTCTATTATTCAGTTATCGTTTTTCACAAGTCTATGTTGGCAAACAAGCCAGGTTTATTTTCTAAGTAGGCTTCGTGACTTGTCTTAGTATCTAAATTGTTTTCCTTTAGTTTCTTACAAATTCTAGTATCGTCTAACTCTAGAGTATTCTCCTCTTTGGTCTAGTGATCGATAACGCTACTTCTGAGCATGAGGTCCTGGATTTTTCTATCTGAAATTTCTCAGTAGCATCCCATAGTCTGGATTTGTGCTCGGTTGACGGCAATAGTCTCGTCCCCTATTACATTAATTGGCGAACTGTGGGTGTACCGTACATACTACAGCTACACCTCTGCCCAACCCTTCGGGGAAACAAGGCGTGATGTTTTGTTTTATGTTAGTTTCTTACTATTTCTAGTACTTAATTATATCTGATACCATACATTATGGTTTTGAAGATTTCTACTAAATCGCTCCAGAAGTGAGATGCAATAAACAACAGTCTTTTTTTTTCCCTAATACGTACCTACTTGGTGAAAAATATTAAATTTCAATTCCTTCAGGTTTTCGTTTTTCATTCAGCAACACCACTTTTATAACACAACCTCCTTTTGTCTCTAGACACGAAACCGTTCTTTCTCAAACCATTTTTGCTCAAACTTTTGCACTCCCACACCAGCAGTCCACCAACCTAACCCATTAACCAGAGCTTTATCCAAAAGTTAAGCCAGTTACGGCATGCAGTATACCGAAGTACCGATCTCGGTATCTCGCCATTATCATATTATAATTTGGTGGGAGCTAGCAGGCGCGGGTAATATGATATTAAACACGCTCCTGACATGACGTGACTGCATTGCACGTTCATTACGGTTATTAAGGCTGAACAACTTACTGTTGTCACTTGCTCTTCATCAATCACAGGTAGGAATTTTAGAAGTAGCGGTAGTGTGCTCAGCTTTATGATCTAAACTCGAAACTATTCTTTATTTAGGTCCAACAGTGTCTACTGGTTAATAAGTTATAGCTAATTCGATATAAAGATATAATGAAGAAGATGCGTTTAGTTTATTAGTGCTTGAAGTTAATAATATTAAACACGCTCCTGACATGACGTGACTGCATTGTACGTCCATTACGTTTATTAAGGCTGACGAAATTACTCTTTATAAATCCCGTCATTTGACAAGAGCGATACAAGATATTCGATATTTGAGCTTGGTACTATTCCTTATGATTGTCCATCAGTATAGCTCAATTCAGCTCCTTAAGTTCTGAGTTGAGCTCCACGATACCTGACAAATGCTTGCACTGACAGGACAGGTCCAGTCAAATCTGTGTAGTTCTTTTCTCAAAAGACCATTTCAGACTAATGATCCTCATATGGCCTGACGAAGATTATGTCTGGACTTTAAAAGAGACTGTGACCTCTGAGTTTGTTTCGGCCTTTCTTCTCAGAGTAGTCAGATAGGAAACGCCGAACTCATCTAGCTAACGTTTTATAAAAAAAAATAAGATGACGTGTAAAAGTGATTCCAATATCCTATTAACAGAATAAACAATTTCATTTCATTTCCTTTCATTATAGAACTTACGGCTAATTTGATGAATATAATAAAGGAATTTCAAGTAAATAATATTAAACACGCTCCTGACATGACGTGACTGTATTACACGTTTTGAAGTTTATAATGGTTATTAAGACTGAACAACTTACTGATGTACCTATTGAAGATAAGATTACGAATCATTGTATTGGTCCACTGTTACAAAATAATTTTCAAAAATAATAATATCGTATGCTTACTGTAACTAGAATATTTAACGTAGTTATTAAAACAGTGGTCTCCAAACTAGGCAGCGCCTGTATCTTGGGGGCCTTAGTTGGTGTGACGTCATTTGACGTTATTGATTCAGTTTTACTCGTTCAGATACCAAATAGTTATGGTGCCAAGAGAATGAACAATGCTATAATAGATAGACAATACCGTGTTTTAGTAAATACGTTGTTACGATCGCCAATCGGTTTGCCAGAGCTGGTGATCAGTATTTCATTAGAAAGCTCAATTTTATACTTCAAGAATGGCGATTATAGTAATAATTACTCGTATTAAGAAAATATCTATAAATGTAGGTGACGTGATCTAGGTGCATTTGTAGTAAAAAACACCTACCAACAACAAAATCTTTTTATTTTCTTTACTAAAAGAGATTAATATTTTAATACCCAGGATAATAAACGTGTTTACAGAAAAAGTCATGATAGATGAAAATATAAAATTCCTGTTCTTTATAGCTTTACCTTGAGCTCATCCCAACTGCAGTTTTTCTTCACAGAATTTTTGAAGAAAGAAGGAATAGCAAGAAACACAATTCGCTGGTTCTTTTCCTAATTACGTATTCTCCTTGGTTTCTTTGTTAATGAAATGCATTGGATCGTCAACTTTTGTTCTAAGATAATAAAACTTTTAGGATCAAACATCGTTATAATGGTTTATCCTGTTTTAATGAGTTTTTGTTAGGTGACAGTATTTTTTTGTGCGGAGTGTCACATTCGTGGTCGATCGAATCGTGTTCCTACAAATTGAATTTAATACTGTATTTTGCTCATGGAACTGATTTATTTTGTTAGTAACGGTATTGAAAAGGTTTGATGAAAGCTATTTTTATACTATATTGGTTGTTTTTTTTTCACATTTTCCTGTATTTCACCAAAATCTTCGATTGGGCTAAAAATAAAATGGCATATTGGTGCCAAAAATAAAATGGCATTTATGTCGCCAAACAATAATTGCTTTATTCTAACGTAAACAAATTAATTGATTAAACACATAAAAAATAAACTTTATAAGGTAAATTATTGACTCACTAAAAACTAAAACCCACAAAAACTTTACCAACAAACAAAATATAAACGCCGCGCCGTAATTTTGCTGAATTATCTAGTACATTATTTAGGCTTTAGACAGAGTCAGGCGTCGGGTAATTCGATATTAAACACGCGGTCGACAGTGACGTGACTGAAGGCTTTGTCACGCGACTAGTGTGGATCGAGCCTTAGGGCTGGCATTGTCTAGTGTGGACAAAGAATGGAACCGATGTTCCTAATGATAATGGTTTTGCGTCAGGAATGGCACGGCTTTGTGGTGGAATTGGTTCTGATATTTCAGATAGATGGATCAAATAGATTATGGTTATGAAAAGACTTAGGGTTTGCAACTGCCAACAGCGATGCGCTGGCGTAGCGTTTTTGGTGACCAAAAAATACTTTTGTTAAATTTGTTTAGAAAACCATTTCAGCATTTTATGAAATAACGTAGTTTAACTTAAATATACTTATGGTTTACTTCTGTATTTCTACAAGCCTCATCAGCATTCTACGTAGTAGGTATGATTAAAAAAAAGACAAAGAAGGAGAGATAGGGAAAGAGAGAGGAAGATAAAAAGCATTAATATTATACAAATACAACAGTTTATATTGACAGGCTTGTGTAGGCGGTTGTGAGATCATCTCAGGAACGCATTTCCCTAAGGCGACCCTTAAAACCTGTTCTGAATGCTAAGTAGCCGAAACAATTCCTATTTTTAATACCAATATCAAATAAAAATGGAAATAATCGACTCTATGGATTTTTTCTTCCGTTTTTTGCGTAGATTTACGTGTTACATTCAAATAACTTTTTTGCTATAAATAATTTTAATGTTGGCATAAATATATAAACAGAAAAACGCGATTCCTGAACACACCGGGCTGCAGATTTGTGGTTATTGCATAGAATATTTCCTTTGCTGTGGTATTTAAAACTTTTAAGGCTTGGTAAAAGATTTTAAAATAAAACACAAAGTACACATCGTTCTTTTTTTGTTTTTATGTACGATATGCATATTTCAGGGTTGCCGGTCTAGTTATGAAATCCACCAGAGCTTTTAATCATTTTTTTTTAAACTCAACACTTAAACTGCTTTATTGGTCTAGTGTTCACTAATGCTACTGCTGACCATGAGGTCCTGGGATCGACCCGGGTCGGACTAAGTGATATTATAAGGGTTTTTGCATCTGGAATTTCTCAGTACCCCGGCCTGGACTCTGGATTTGTGCCCGGTTGATGGACATAAGACTCAAATATAACTGGTGAAATGAGCCAACCCTTCGGGGAATACACGCGTGATGTTATATTAAATACTTTTCCTAAGAGAGGCAGCCCTAAATTAAAAGCACGCGAGTAACCGTATACACCTACGTATACTCAAACGAATTGGTGATAGCAGTAAGTATCGTGTTTTATGCACAGGTCGGTACAGTGAGAATTTACTCGTTTTTTAGACAAAATCCAAAGTAGTACACGTATATAAAAAGAAGTTGAATACACCTTTTATATCTATAGGTACATATTATAAAATAAAGTCGCTTGTCGTGTTTGTCTATGTGATCGCGTTGTTCTTCCAAACTACGTAACGGTTTTTGATGCGGTTTTCAATATCATTTAAAAGAAAGAAAGAAAGAAAATACATTTATTTGGCACAGACTAACAGGCACACAAGTAGAAAGAAGAAATAAAATAAAAGGAAAGAATACAAAATAAAAAATTTAAAAGTGCGTTGCATGATACTAGCAGGAATGTTCAGCATAAGTGCCAGACGACTAGTGCCTGACGCTGGTTTTCAAATGGACCTGAAGTGTGAGGTGATTTAGATAATTTATTCCGAAAGTTTTATGTTACGTTTATTAACAATTAATTTAGTTATAATAAAGAAATCTTCATGATTTGTAAAGTCGTAAGAACCGTACGAAGCAAGGGTGGGTCTGTAGTTATTCATAAAAATACACGATTTAAAGTCAAATGGTCTACTCTAATCCATTTATATTCTATGCCAGTGCTTGTCAGAATATCAATGACAGTTCTTACCTAGCACCAATTTAACTGACTTCAACCCAGCAGTCTAAATTGTCTGAATTTATATGAATATTTACTATTATTCCTTTATTAAGTCAAGTTACAATGACTCATAGACAATATTAAAAAAAAACGATGAACTCTTTAAATGAGTTTTTCACCGCCTCGTTGGATTTGTAATTTTTCCCCTATAAAAGTTATCAAAAGTCCGAAAGACGAACGTTTTCGATTGTCATACAGGATCCACTTTTTACCATAGGAGACAATCCGATTCAAAATCCCCTCATTTGTGTGCCTTCCAACAAGTAAAAACAATCTTTGTCGCGATTTTGTTGTTTTAGTTCAGTGAATTCATACAATAGCCACTCTTCGAGCTTTTAATGTTTCCAATTTGACGTAAATGAATCAGTATCGATTTATCACGTATGTTGAAGGCTGCTGCAAGTTCCGACGTGGTTTGAGATGGATCTGCTTCCACTATGTCTTTCAATTCGTCGTTATAGACTTTCGTCACCGGACGGCCACGGGGAAGAAATTTCCAGAACGGACGCGATCAAACAAAAAAAACGCACCGTGCGTTGACTTGCGGTACCTTGCCCATACACGTCGTTATTATTGCGCGCTGTCTGTGCAGCGTTGGTGCCACGACGGAACACGAATTTGAAAATAGCGCGCTATTTAGATTTTTACATGGTTAGAGAAGCTGCGATATCAAGGAAAAATCGAGCGTTAGGTAAGCAAATTAACAACGGATAAAAAAAGGCATGCTTTTTTATAAACTTAAGATGAATTTGGAATTCTAAATAAAATTAAATATATCGATCTTCACACTAGCTAGAATAAAAAATCGGCCAGATAGGAAACGCCGAACTCAACTAGCAATTTTTTTTTTTTTTATGATGTGTAAAAGTTATTCCAATATCCTATTTACAGAATAAACAATTTCATTTCATTTCGGCAATTTCATAGGTAAGGGCCAAATATATATACATTTTTAACAAGTGGTATTTTTATTTAAACTAAAGTACATAATATTTTTTTTGTAAACTTAGAAGTGAAACCTACATGTTTAATTAAAGATTTTTAGATTTTTATCTAGTTTATTTCGGTTGACGTACCCAGTGAACTAGATCTGGGTTATCTAGATAGTGATGACCCTATGCATCGCGTGCATCAAACGATGTATTGTGCAGATTTACTACCCGCGAGCTGGTATCTACTGTTTAATGCTTGAAAAACCTAAGTTATGTGTTAAGGCTTTAAAGTAAAGAGGATTATTTTATGCAATGTAATAAACTTGCATAAATAAAAACGTGATCTTTTCTTTTGTATTCATTTAGTATTATATTTCGTTGATGTTTAGGCTGTGAAGTTTAAATGTTGTATCTATTTTATACGGTATCGTTTGCAGTAATCGTATTAAAAAAAAAAATGACAATAAGATGCTTGTGAAATCGTTTCACACTAAATGTCACACTGTCCATCCCCAGTTTCAGGAAACTACTCCTAAGCTGATACGATGTTTTTTGCATCTATCACATAATTAATGTATCTATCATTCCTTCATTTTGCATTATTTTTACCTAACGTGGTAGGTATAGTAATTTTATTCTAGGTGCATCGTTTTCACATATAATTAATGTATACAAGATATTGCGAAAACATTTTAAAAGAGTAACGGTGGAGTTTCTTGCCCATACGAAAACTACCTTTTGGAAGGGGTGACTAGATTTTTTAAAATTCTTTTGTAAATTTTGACGTTCACAAGCACCTTTTTTGTGCTTAGTTGAAATAAATTATTTGACTATGACTTTGTACTTTAAGGTACTTAACTATAATCGTTTCTTTGGGTTTGAAAAAGACGTTGGATTATTGGATGCTTATGCAGTAGAACCTACATTTTACACAAGACTTTGAAACAGTTGTCATTTCAATAACGTGCAATGTATCAAACTGTAGCAACAAATAAATACGAGTAGTTCACACGCAACTCTAGCCATACCAGGGTATAATAAAGTGTCGGGTTATCACATCGTTGGGTTATTAAGTCATTGTAGTCTGACACCTGAAGTGGCGAGCATACCGTGGAAATTACACCTACTGCTAGTATTGTAGTAACTCTTTGAGCTTGTGTGGCCCTGGTAGTTTCGAAGAGACCTGAAGTTTGATTAATACCTTACATGAAGGTAATTGTCATCCCCATTACTGGAAGCTGTAAAACCCGTTCAAATTGTCTGTGTTAAATTTTATTTCAAGTGTTTTATTGGCAACAAATCATAGTTGAAGTCATGAGTTTTGACAATAATTTGCTGATCAACTAAGCTTTCAGATGCTAGACAATGATTTTCATGGTATGTGCAGGCAGAAGTCCAAACGTGTCCCAAAATCAGATAAATGCCTTTTATTATATGTCTGTATTTCCTAATAATTGAATTGTTTGTGGCAAGTCTGTCTGTATACTCGTAAAGCCACATTCTTATTGGACGCTAATCCTAACATGTTTGACAAAGGTTGGGTTGATGCAATGCATAAGATTGCCTTTACTGTGAACATAAATGGTGGGCAAACAGCCCATGGCAAGCAATAGGTTGTAAGTTCGATGCCCACCTCTTGTATACTACTTAGGAGTATCATAACAAGCATATTAACTTTAGTAGGAGGGGTTAACATGAGTAGGTAAAGTGTAGAACATATTGCTGAGATATCTTGAAAAAAAAAAACTTTTTTAATGCTGCTATCTAAACGAAGGTATAATCTAATCAAGTCAACGACTCTACTTGACAATCCCATGAACCCTTCCACTTATAATATAATATTCAAATAACAAACCAGCACGGTCTAGTGCATCCTCGTTCCATAATGACCTCAATTAACGTTCTCGTTCGTTCACTGGCTCATTCACTAGTTCATTCACTTGAATTTTTCCTCGCCATCTTAATTTGTACGTGACGCCGGCAGTTAATTAGTGCAATTAAAAGATCCTGGCGTTTTTGTTTTAGTACACACCCTGCAAAGCCATTGTTGAAAATTAAATTAGTCCTGAAATTGTTTTACGTCATTAGGATAACATGTGATGTTTGTGTGCCGAGTAATGGGCGAATGAGAATGAAGCTAGAATGACGTGGAATGTATGAGACACGTTCATGTGCTTTTGAATTTAGAAGGCATGTTTGCATGTCTAGCCTAGGTTCGAACCTACGACTTATATCTCGACTATATTATATTATTATCTAGACTCTCTAGTGATCTCTCTCTAGATGTGGCAGCAGTGGTAGCCTAGTACGACCCCGATATACGATATATAAGTCGTAAGTTCGAACCCAGGCGGCACTTAACTTTTTGTAAATTATATTATCTCCATTGCTCTCAAAACGGTTAAGGAAAACATCATGAGGAAACCGGCATATCTTAAAACCAAAATTAGAAGACATGTGACATCCACCAACCCGCACTGGGCCTGCGTGGTGGATTACGACCTCCCTCTCACAGAGAGGAGGCCTGTGTCCCAGGAGTGGGGACATTAAAGGCTAATTATGCAGTGAATGTGATTAATGCTATTTTAGATAAGGAAGAAAGATACATTTGATTGGTTAGGCAAATCTAGTTAAACTATTCTAGTGTATAGGATTTATTTTTCAAAAACAGTCATAGTTATTTCAGGTACATTATATACTAGTGAAATTGAAAAGAGCCGAGACAGAAGCGTAAACTCGCCAAAAGATTCACCGGTGTAGATCGACCTGAACCATCTGGGGGCCACGTCGTAAAAAGATGCCCATCCTTAGATAAATATCACCAGTCTCCCCACTATTCCATTTCCTATTCTAGGATGCATATACGGTACGGCTCGCAAATCCTTCCATATCCTAAGGGCACGTCTTCTTTACCATTACCGCGTCCCCAGGCGTACGCCTTGGTATGCAAGGCGTTTGTAGTCCCATGAAGCATGAGGCTCCATGGGCTAGTGCAAATCTTGGGGTTCATTCAATTTATCGAGTTTGCTTAAACCATGTTGGGGTCAGTGCATTACATTCATTCATTCTTTCAACAGTCGTAGGTATTTCAGGAAGACAGCAACTAGGTTAAAAATGGAAGATAACCTGCATTTATTGTACATCAAAATTAATAAGATAAGAAATTGTTAAAAGATATGTTATTTTTAAGTTTAGAGTCAGTTTAACACGTTTAAATATAGGTTTAGCTGGTAGATTCTGCAATGTAATCAAAATCGGAAGAGTTTTGACTCATACCATACGAAATCCATTAATATAATTTTCCAATATTAATGAATGCATGCAGCTATTGGGTATGTTTATACAAAATGACCTAATGATTGAGATTGATTAGGCAATTTATCACAATTAGTCTAATAGATTAATGGTGAAAATATTACCGATCACATGACATGTACAGGATGAGTTAGTAATGCAAACCGCAAATGTATCATATCAGAGGGACAAATCCCGTAATTTATAAAAACGTTCGCATTCGCAATCTGTCAAAAATACAATCAATTTACCAACATTTTTGAAAATTTTGACAGATTCGACTAGAATTTGAACAAAGAAAAGAAAGAAAATACGTTTATTTGCGGTACATATGACGCAAGCAAAGGTGGGGGAAAATATGCGTCACATCCACGTAAAACGGCCACGTGAACGTTTTTTAAGTGCGAGAATTGGCCTTCAGGTAGGAACATATCTAGTAAGCGTCATGTGCACATGGCTCTTCAAATAGAATAAACGAGAGAGAATATTGTCATAATTACCTTTATTTGTAAATATATTACTAATTTTAGCATGTTCGTAACGACGAGGAAGATGACTCAAAATTTATAAGTACTGGCTTCAAAAGAGCTACACAATTTGACCTGTTTTGACTACTGTTATATGTATAGCTTTACACTGTTTATATTTATACACCCTGTATAGTTAAGTAATGACAGAAAATGAGTTCATACCATTATGTGATTAGAATTAACATTAATGATAGCTTATTCGGTTGACATGTTTGTGAGGTCTTCATAAGTTAATGAAAAAATTATTGATAGTCTTGGAATCAGGTTTTAATTTGAATAATTATGATTGATGGTGAAGTTATTTTTACTTTCATTTTAGGTCATTTATCATTATTTTTTCTATAAGCAACCTTACCATCGAATTATTCAAAAACTAAACTCTATGTTCTGACGCTGTTTCGCAAAAACTGCAAATTTTGTAAAAAATTCAAAATTCAAAAGTCAATTATTCAAATTAGGCTGAGAATCAGCACTTTTCGAACGTCAAAGTAAAAGTTTGAAACTTCGGCATTAATTTAACCAGGTAATCTATTAACTATTTGTGCTCCATAATGTGTAAAGTATATGGAGCTATGGCTATGGAGCGGGCTTTGAAGGATAAAATGAGAAATGAAATTATCCGGAAAAAAACCGGAGTTACCGACTTAGTTTCCAGAGTAAGCAAGCTGAAGTGGCAGTGGGTTAGCCATGTTCGGTGGAGCAGACGAGTCCTGGAGTGAAGACCGCGTATCGGCAAGCGTAGCGTAGGACGCCGCCCAGCTAGATGGACCGACGACCTTAAAGTTTGTGCACGAAAAAAACTAACTTTTTCGTTAATAACTTATCTAATTGTAAGCAAACTTGAAATACACTGGATCGCTAAAAATCCGGGTCGCTAATAAATGGCGTGATAGTTTCTTAAATACATAAGACTAATTTGAGAAACTATAGTATATAGTTGATGAGTGACTAATATATTATAACAAAATGTGTAACACGTTTTGTACACTATATAACTTTAATTAAATACAAAATAATAAGAAAATTTCGCTTCTAACTTATGTCAACAAAAATACACTTTGCAGTAAATCTTAAAAAATAAAAGAGTTTTTGTCAATTTAATATTTTGTATTTCCTCCACGAGCCTGTATCACTTCATCGATGTGGCGTGCTGTAAACCAAATTTTTAATACGATGTTGGTCTATGTTTGCCCATTCTTCCACTAGCGCATTCCTTAACTCGTGTAAGGTAACGGGAGCAGGAGAGCGTTGTCTCACGCATCTCCCGAGCTCGTCCCATGCATGTTCTATGAGATTTAAGTCTGGGCTGCAAACTCAAACTCAAACTCAAAGCATTTATTTCAATTAAACCATTTACAGGCACTTTTGAATTGTCAAAGAGTCAGTCAGTTAGTCAGAAAGTTGAAGCTAGTTGCCCATTCCAAAACGTAGATCTCTATGGAGAAGAACGGGCAAAAAACTCCGAGGACACTCTTTTAAATATAGAAATTATTAAATCCTGGGTACATTACTCTTGTTGATTCTATATGTGAGAACAATGTAAAAAAAATATAAAAATCAAAAACGATTACAAATATACGATTATAAATAAGCCCTGGCTATAAGAGATGACCAGTCTTAATTGACGGCGCCCGTTCACGATCATGACGCGTGGATCAGCACAATCCAGCTCAACCATTTTTTAGGGAACCGAATGATCCAACACACTCGCCACCATTAGCGAGACATTAAGTGAGCATGAGCATGAGCTGCGAGCTGGCCACTCCATGCAGGTAATACCAACGTCCTGAATATACATATTGTCCAAACGAGCAGTATGTGGTCGAGCATTATCATGTATAAAAATGGAATTTGCACCCATATCACTAAGAAAGGACCAGCATGCTCACTTAAAACCTCTTCTACGTATCTGACAGCAGTCAGAAAACCGTTTTCTATGATCACTAACTCCGTGCAATCCTCTGAAGATATCCCAGCACAAACCATTATTAATCCTCCACCGAATGGCACCTTTCCTTCAAAACACGCTTGATGATACCGTTCTCCTGGTCGTCTAAATACTCTTCGTCTCCCGTCGTGCGTAAATAAACAAAATCTGGACTCATCGGAAAACATAACCTTGGACCAATCTTCATCTGTCCATGGAATGTGTTCTCGAGCAAACCGTAACCTGGCAACTCAATGTTCTCCGAGCAGCTTGGGGTCGTTTGCTGGTCTATAAGGCTTAATATCAGCTTCACGAAGACGTCGTAGAATCGTATCAGAGAGAGCTGTAAAAAAAAAAAATTGTCTATCTATGTTATCGTTTTGTTCAAGAAATTCACCACAACAATGTGAGCATTGTACATTCTTCATGTGTTAACGACATGATATTGCACTGAATACTCTGATCAATTTAAGGAATCATTTATAATGACAGCTCGCTTTGAAACAAAAGAAGAAAAACAAAATTATCTGCTAATTTTAAATTTAAAAAATATTCAAAGAGCAGTTTTTTTTTTTATCTGTTACTTGTACAAATGAAACCTCTTTAGAGATTTAGAACAAGCATTACTAACCTGCTTACTACATATTATTTATTCTAGCGATCTAGGTATGTAATTTATGGAGATATCACTGTTTTTATTAGCGACCCGGAATTTTTGCGATCCAGTGTAATTGAAACATTAAGTCTGTGTAACTTTAAAAGTACAGTTTTCTTGATGCTAAACCATTCGTGTCAGTCACAGCACCTGTTAATAGTTGCATCACTTTTGCGCTCTCAAAAATATGGTATATCGCCTTTGATTTACTCAATGAAAATATTGTATACCTAATCATTAAATACAATTTTGATGGTATTTCAAGGATATCTGAAAACGAATGTGTGATTTTTAAATTTTTTGATATGGTTTGCTAAATAATAGGAAAATAGTTATTATGCCATTAGTGAATAAAGGACGGATTTTAAGCAAGGGCCATAGATTAATCACGACAGGATTCTAACGACTCTTGAGTGACGCGTTCGACGTTAGAATCCTGAGTGACGCGAGTGATTCATGGCCCTCGATATAAATCCGTTTTGTTCAAGAGTTGCATACTATACTTTATACCATGACTACGAAAAATAGAAAGATTTAAGCGTAAATATACATTTAATGAAGACAAAAGGAAGGTTAAATTAATTTAAATGCACATTAAAATTGGAACAATTTGTGTTCGTACAACTTACAGTATTCAAACTAGCGCCAATTAACTAATGACAGCAAAGAACTCAAAACAATTTTTTATTTATTTTCATTATCATTCATTTAATGCTAAACTCCTTGTCGAAAATGTCGACAAATCAATTTTCGAGAAGTTATTTGAACAAGAAGTTTGTATGTCGAATATTCTTTGCACAAGGAGTTTGTATGGAGTATTTTTTCGCAAGCAGGTTGTATAGCATTGAGATGGAGGTTGAATATATTGGTGTGTTCTCAATTCAAACACCAAAACAGTGATGCTTTTTATTAACTGTTTTCAATGAATAAAAAGTATCACTGCTTTGGTGATTGCTGAGTTGATTGAATATGTAACGTTTGCAGAGAGCAGCGGTGGCCCAGTGGTGGCTGCCCCGACTTACGAACAGTAAGTCGTGGGTTCGAACTCAGACAGGCGCATTAGTTTGTGTAATTTATTTCATCACCACTGCTCTCAAAATGGTGAAGGAAAACATCGTGAGGAAACCGGCATGTCCTAGAACCAAAAATTCGAAGACATGTGACATCTACCAATCCGCGCTGGGCACGCGTGGTGGATTTTAGCCCACTCCCTCTCATTGAGAGGAGGCCGTGTCCCTGCAGTGGGAACGTTATAGGCTGATGATGATGATGATGAACAGGGAGCAAAAATAAAACTATATAATATGTTAATTTTGTAAATCGCATTTTCACTTTGTTTTCCTATTAGTTACGTTTATAACTAAAATACAACTTGAAAGTTTTTACACATATTATTTAACTACTTTCATGTTAGGTTTCTCATATTCCCGATAGAAATAGAAGTTTCCTCGCGTGCACGTAAGTAATTATAATGCAACGCTCGACCACTTGAAGTTATTTAGGTTAATTTCCAGCCTTTTGAACTTAACGCTTTTCTGCTACGTCAAGGAGTCTTTATTGAATTTTCTCGAGAATACGTTACCTGCATGGAAGTGTCACCTAAATGCTTAAGTGTATTGTGTCAGTATATGAAGGGTTAGGTGGTTACCTTGAATTAGATTTTTTTATAGTCTTGTGTGTTTGCGGGGTATAAAGCTTTATAAGATTTTATGATGTAAACTTTTTTTATGTGTTCAATTAGGAAAATCTTGAGATATTTGCTCGGTTTCAAGACGCCTGAATTAGTGGTTGATTTTATTTAATGTGTGGCGGTTTTGAAAATTACGATCTTCATTAAGCAATCTAGATGATATTATTTACCTGAAAATACATTGAAAAGTGTGTCCTGAAGGAAGTTATTAGAATCTCCAAAAAAATAAAACCATAAGTTACTTCAAAGGACTGCCGGGGGTCGCGGGAAAGTCCGAAAGGCATACCGTGGCCCCTGGCAAGTATTCATTTGATAATTTCCCACCCAAAAAAAAAGAATTTACTTCAAAGGAGTCTTTATTGAGTTTTCTTTTAGAGAATACGTTACCTGTATTGAAGTGTCAACTAAATGCTTAAGTGTAGTGTGTCGGTATAAGATGGGTTAGGTGTTGTTGTGTTCAATTAGTTTTCATAAACAGTCTCGTCTTCGCGGGGCGTGCAGGCTTAAACAGTTTTATAATGTGAACCTTTCTTATGTGTTTTTTGAGGAAATTCTTGAGATATTTGCTCAGGTCTTCTGAGGAGGGTTAATTTTAATGTGAGGCCTTTTTGGAGAGTACGATGTCCATTATAAGCAATCTGAATGACTTCATCAATCTCAAAATGCTTTGAACAGTGTGTCCTGAAAGAAAATTTACAAGAATCCTACATTCAATCTTCTTAAAAAATATCCCAAAATAAATAGGTAGGTGTCATTGAGTTTTTGAGTCTTTAATAACCCAATTACGTAACGGAAGAGAATTTTTGAAACTCCTGAAATATTAGTTACTACATTATCTATAGAAACACGAATAAAGGAGTTCCAATTCTAATCTTATCTAGAAAACGAGTTACACGACTTTAATTCACTGCCCTCATTTCCACCAAGATTACTCACCAGAGTACAATCTAATGTTTCTTTTCTCTGTTTCAGGTACACACAGTTTCTAACTTCACATGTGGATCTCTCGCGAGACAAAGGAGAAGCGAGTCTCGCTTTTGTGGCAATTCTTCCGCGCCCCTGTTTCTCACATACTGTGTAAGTCGAGAGTTTTAGGAAAACTTGCAACGTGCCTTATAATCTTACTTTTTTGCTTATTTTGCCTTTGAGGAAAGTATTGTAGCTATTGATGTGGAGAATGTTGTCTTATTGAATACGAAAATTAGTAGGTATTCATTTAAAGGTGCAGAAATGGTAGATAACTTTTTGTCACAAAATTTTCTCGAAAATAAATAAATATTGAGATTGAAAAATAAAACGCTAAAAAATAAAACGAAAAAAATACTGTCCTTTTTACCTAACAGTACCGTACCGTGGGGTACTTAAGTTAGGTATGTAAAACCCAATTACTAGGCTGCGCGCAAGATAAGTCTGCGCGCGGCTGACATCGGAACTAATCATATCTACCGTCTTTTCGGTTATGTAAGGTCAAATTAAGTATATAATTATTTGATTAATATTAATATTATTAAGATTAAATTATTTAATATTCAAAATATTACAATATATAATTAAAGAAAGAGCTATGACGACATTGAAATATCTGAATCTTTTACAAAGCGTCATGCGATAATTTGGCAATAAGTGACACTCACCTACGCACACACATACACACATACAAGCACGCACACCCTTCGTAGATATAAGTTGATTTTCTTTTTATGAACACTTCTACATTTGTTTCTGCGTTAAAGGAGGCCTTTAGATTAAATATTGAAGAAGTTTGAAAAAACAAAAGAATTAAGTACCCCATCGCCACCAGTCTCTACTCATTCTTTTCTTAGTGAGCAACAAAAATGTCAAAATTATGAACCCACCTTATAAGTGGCTTTTAGTGACCATTGTTATAGAACTCTCTGGCCTTATTACGTTAGGAGTTAGTTACGGTTTAAGACATGTGTTACACCCAGCTGCACAAAGGCAAACATTAATGCCCCATTACGTGATCATTAACGCTAATGATTTCATTTATTTCAACAAAGAACCATTAAAATCGAGACTAATGTTGCTTCTGCAACAAGTTAATGGAAGATTAGTATTTAATGACAGCTTTAAAAGGTAAAGTTCGTTTCTGCAATTTTATTTTCGTTTGTTTAATCCTTTAGAAGTTTATATTAGATTACAGCCCACTCCTTCTCGAAGAGGTAACATTATAGGCGGATTATGTGTACCAGTTACTAAGGGCGAAGTTCACCGATGAAGCCGAACGCGATCAGTGTCAATATTCCTAACAATTAATACATTTACAGCTCTTGAACGCAGTTTAGATGTACTGATCGCATTCAGTGTCATTGGTGAAATTCACTATTAGGCATCTTACAAACCTTTTAACTATCAAAGAAAGAAAAGAAATAATAATATTTATTTGGACACAGTTAATAGTGAAAATAAGCAATAATAGTGTGTGCCTCACGGCTGCGCCAAAAAGGTTCATTTCAGCATGAATGCCAGTCAAATGCTGTCTGACATCAGTCTCATCTGCTGTACACGTTAAAAAACAGAACATCTTTTAACTGCTGACCCTATATTAAAGTTATCCAAGTTAATTCTGTAAACTAAGAATACATCATAAGCCCTATAATAAATCGAATGGCATCGCATACGAACACGCGTTGCGATACACAGCACGCCGTTTGAGATAAGTCTATAAAATTTATTGGCTTTATTACGCCTAAGGTTTCGCACAAAAACCCGGGCTAACCCCTTCTAAAGCAACGCTCACAAAACGACACATGTTCCCCTACACGTACCAAATAAATTTGTATCATATTTGTATGAAATTAAAGCTCAAATTTGTGTGATAGATGTTAACCCTGCAGCTTTGTGACGACATCTTTGATGTGCACCCTCTCGCCTCGAGCATTCAAAGTCTTTCATAGATAAAGTGCATTTCGATATTAGAAGTTTCAAACATAGTTTTAAAGTGAAATTTACGGTATGAAATTGTTTTCTTCGTTCAAAGAAAGACGTGTCGTAACGCGCGGAATGGGTGCAGGGTTTATAATAATACTACTGGTTTTCGTTCGATATTACAATGGAATTTCTTTGTGTAGTGTTTGGTTATGAATGGCTTTTGATTTGAATGCAGTATTTCGTGCCTGTTTGAAGTTGGTTTGTAATTGGGGGAACAAAATTAATCATTTCTTTTGTTAAGCTTAGGGATTCTACGCATAGTTCGAAAGCAGTTTTTTCTAACAGGGTAGGTAGCTACCCTAATTTTTAAGGACATTTTCAATTACTCCACAAGGCGGTTAAATCTGCCTAGCCTTTGCCCAGTATTTTACATGTAGCTGCCAGGCCGGAACTGCCTATCTGACCTCCACAAACCAGAATAATGTAAAACATATTACATAGTACCTATTAATATTCAAATACATATTATAACCTCAATATTATCAAACCGATACATTCCAACAATGACAATTTACATTACTGAATTAGTTTAACTTTACACAATGACGTATAAACTTTCCAAGATGGAGGCCAAATTATACAACACTTGGAGAACTGATTCGTACAATAGGATACCCACTTAGAGATTACTATAGGAATGTTTTAACAAGAAGATTGACCTGTAAACTATGTTGTGGGCTTTGTAAGGGTTTGGACACAAACTACGCAACTAGTTTACCACATTGTGATTACCCCTGGGACTGAGTTTGGCCGTACGAATGTTAAAATGGATTCCAGTATAACATCGGAAAGTTATTGATTTGTTGGTGTGGAGATTGTGCGTTATTGCCCTATTTCCATCCTCCCGTTTGAATTCTTTGTTTCATTGAGAATTAAGGGAAACTAACAAAGGGTGGAAACCTGAAATTGGCTAACTGAAAAAGGACAAAAGTAGATAGGACAAAAATACTTTCGGCTGCGAAACTTGTCAACAATAGGACAGGAAAGAAAAAGATCTATTAAGTGCTTAACTAACTTTACCTTCTTATTTAGCCTGTCTATCAGTAATCAGAAGTTTCTTACTGGATAAAGTTACGTTGATCTTTCTATTTTTATGTTTTGGTAGTCTTTGTTTGTTTTTCCTACTATTGGCAGATTGTGATTTTGTGGGTTTGCAAGCTACTGTAGGTATTTTTAAAGACTTTCGCACATTCATAATTTAGAATCTGGACCGGAGACTATATTTGGGCCGGTTGATGGCAATAGGTTCGCCCCCTATTACATGGGACTTAAACATAACTGGCGAAATGTAGGTGTACTATAAGAACATATCTGCCTCAGCCTTCGGGAAATATAGGCATGATTTATTTATTAAAATCTCCCTTAGAACTATCATTACTGGTGTATTTACCCAATGCGACAGTGCGGTCATTTACAAATCTATACTTACAAAATTATTTACAATTTAAATAAAGAACTAAAACAGTTAGTGACATAATAGGAACTTTAGCACAATACGAGTGCAACATTACACAATACACTATGATGCTATGTTATAACTATGTTAAACCCAAAGCATCACCTGAATTCTTTCCCGGGTCTAAAGTCATTTCCAAGCAATGGACTCCATATTGGTCGTAATGACACTGGCAGTTAATATTTTTTAATTCGGAATTAACAAGACAAGTTCACCTAGTTTTGGCTCGTATAATATTACAATTCAGGTCAATATACCTTTCTAAAATTGCTTTAACTAGATAATGAAGTTAACCAATCTTCTTTATGTTCATTTAAACGGTTCAATTAATTGGATTTGTTATTGGAAGTGTAGCCAGTAGCTTCTATATGTACACACGGCTACACATCAAGCTATACATTTCCAGTATAAGCTGACCTCACATTGTACTTAAATCCTATACAATGCGAGATCAGCATAAACCGGAAATGTATAGCTTGTTGTATAGTATTGTTGTGTACGTACGAAGTGTAATTGAATCATAATTTTTGTGATAGTAATCTTTAGTAATAACGTCTGAGTGTCATTATAACCAATCAATCTGAAGACGTATTTAAGTACTTTCATAGTTAAATTACTTAGTAACACTTAGACCTAATATTAATTAATATTGTCTAAATAGTTTACGGTGCTCTAGTTTTGCCAAATCTTTGTCAAATCGCAGCCGCCTCCTCCAAAAACGTAGTGGAAATCGGCAACCGTTGAGAGCAACACCATGTGTGTATTTATCACATTAAGAAGTTCCATTTGATCCTATCACAGTCGTTTCTACGTTAGCAATGCACAATATACTCTCATTCCATTGTGTTTATTAAATGTACCGAGGATCGAGAACTCGATTCCTTACGGGAATCGGATTATCCGATTATTTGTAAACGCGGATTTGAGAATGAATCCGATCCGTTGAGCTCACTCGTTACCTTCATACATATTTTATATTTACATAATAAAGGATTTGATAAGTAAATATTTGGAATAAGGACGTACGTTTTGTGTCTCATATTGTTCAGATATTTTTTGCTTGATCGATGTTGTATTGCTAGTTGTTTGTGTAATGTGATGGCGATGCGAAAGGCAGGATATTTTTATGAATTACTAAGAATTATTTTGCTTTGGATGGCCGATGGGGCCGAAAGGATCTGGAGTAGCGACCGCGTACCAGAATATAGTGCTGTTAGGCCTCCCACAAGGTGGACCAGGAATCCACTGGATGCGAGAAGCACAGAATCGGTCGAAGTGGCGGTGCTTGGGGGAGGCCTATGTCCAGCAGTGGACGTCTTTCGGCTGAAATGATGATGAAATTTTTAATTTTTTCCAAGGGCCGTCTGTTCTTTAACAACTAAAAAGTTATTAACCAGACAAGTCCTATTAGATAATGTTGTTGAACAAAACTATCACATCATTAAAAACAAAGGCCATAATTATTAACTACTCAAGAAACAATTTTCACGCTACTAAGCAAGTCATGCGCATATTTTATTCCAAAACGCGGAAAATAAATATCTCTCGTCTGTTGTCGTTAAAATTTAATAATACCAACTTTGGTAACGCTTTGGCGAACTGAAATCGTATTCACCCAGTTTTCGTGAAAAACCTTCCCTTTACAAAGTACATAAATATACGTGAATATATAAGCATATAAAAACAATTTTTATTTTCGAGCTATTCCCGTTGAAACTCTAACTCGCCTAATGTAGGGAGTTGTAACGAGTTGTGGGTTTACTCGCTTGAAATCGAAATTGGTTCCGTATTCGATTGAATCGATTTGCGAACAGCTCCTATCGTGCTTTATTTTTATGACTTTTTATTATATTACTGTATTTTTATGTTGATTTGATTTTAAAGAAGAATTTTGTGTTAAAATGTGGGAGATAAAATTGTACTTTAGCTATGAAACTTTTTTATTTATACATTTTTCAACACGCATGCTCGTAAAGTTCTCTTAGTGTAATAGCTCTTATTGAACTGCTTTTAGTTATTAAACACGCGTGCTTTTTACTTTATAATAATGCACTAGTGTGGTAATGAACGCAACAGAAAACTAGTCGGAGTAATGACATGACAGTATGGAATAAGTACTATACATGGAATTACTATGAACTATACTATTAAATGAGCGTTCTTTGTTTCCACCCGAGCAGAGATTTGTCTTTTTTTTAAATCTTGTCAAAGAGACTTCATGCCTGTTTATGCCTACTGTGTAAATAAATAAAATATGATAAATTAACTTCATCAAAATTTTATATTTTCACTAAATATTAACCTTAACTTGCGTATTAAAAACATTATTTTGTGTTTATTATATTTTTTATATTGGCGGGTTTGTCTTTATTTACATCTGCGCGCATATCGCTAGCAGAAAAAACAAAACCAGCGCGCTAATTTCCAATAATATCCGTTATCGTTGTCATTGTGTGGTAAATATTATGAAAAATACTAAATCTAAAGTATTGTCACCAACCGACGTAGAAAAGTTTGTAAGAAGCACTGGATAGTCAGTACCTGGCAACAAAGGTCAGTTGAACTGTATAAACCTAAATGTATCATCTCTATAATTACGTTATTGTAGCATACATTCCTATAACAAGTCTGTTTTTTTCCTCTCAAGTGTGTCGAAAAACGTCGTATGAAACGTATGTGCATTGATCATTACACACTAGTATAATAATGTACTATTATAACACAGTTTAAACGGTTCGCTTGCTAGTAGAGTTGAAGTAATAAGTCATTGATATTTAGAGTTGAAACTTCATTAATTGTAAATCTGCCTTGAATTCTGTTTTCCTTAATAAATAAGTAATATATATATATATATATCATTTACGAGATTCATATCTGCGCCACCACCCTAAGCTGCTTATCTTTTAATTTACCCAAGCTTTTAGTAACAAATAACACATATACATACACAACTATCTATTTATCTCGTTTTATGCAAACGTATAAACAGATTACACAGTTTTCTTCTGATGGGCTTACTTTAATGGATTCGCCTGTTTGCCGAAAAACTTTCGTACTTCGTAGGAATCACTTAATCTGCCACTCTAGGATATATTTTTATGTGATTTATGAACGAGTGACGCCAACATGGCTAGACGAAAACATTTATTTTGGATTTTCTCAAGTATTTTATTGGAAGTGGGGCTGGCAGTTGTACGTTATCGTCCGTAACACGAGTTTTCCTCAGTCCTGATCTCGTATCTCCATATTTACATGTACTGATGGTGGTACTTGTGTGTCATATCATATTGTTCCCCGGGTTTGTTGTGTACCTTTGTTATTTGTTGTTCCTTCCTCTAGTCGAGATTGTTATGGAGGTCAATGAACCTCTCGGGGGCTTATGTTCGAGAAAAACATATTCGGTTCTGTTACAAATCATATGATATTAAAACCTGACCTAGCTTGGTTCGTACATCAAGTTTTACATTTGAAATATCCACTGCGTGCAGTGCATAAATGTTTATGTGTTTTTAAATAATTCCCCATTTAAAAACACATAAACATTTATGCAAAAGGCACTCATCAAACGTCTTTAACACAACATTAAACAAACAATTTAAAATAATGTGACTAAGCAAATAAATTACTTGTACACAATTATTCTCCTATAAATATAAACACATTTAAGGCCAGGACAGACAGATTCGGTACAGCCGAAGAAGCTGAATCCTATTCTAATGCAGCTGTCGTGTGATTCTGCCGTATTGGCTTAACGCTTCTTCGATTTGACAGGCTAGAAATTAGGGAGCTGAGCAGTTTGGGACAGCTGAATTGCATTAACGTCTGAAATTGTATTTTGTTATATAGATACCTGTTTATACGAGGTTTAATAGTGTCTCGGGTAGGCAATATGTTTTGATTATGATTTGATTTGTTCATTTCTCATTTGTGTTCGGACCATGGATTTGATGAAGATTTCTTTAGAAGAAAGATTTTTTTTTAAACGCTGTCCCACACTAGGTATTTTTCCTGTATTGTGGGTGCGTTTACAAACATTTAAACTCACATACATAAACAGCCTGACCTGGAACAACGAATTGTAGGTCATAGAAATATTTGTTCCGTGTGGGAATCGAACCCGCGACACGCAGCGCAGCAGTCAATCGGTTAACCACTGCACCAACCATGTCGTCAAGTTAATACTATTATTTTGGTCTAACTATATCTTTAGGAGCTTTCCCAATTTTTGAAATGTGGCCGTTTTGGGCTTTAGGTGTACGTTCTTATATTCAAGTACAGCGGGAAAAACAGGTAGTTATGCACATGGTTATCTCCGCATTTTAGGTGTGAAGCTACAAGTACGCGGTGGGCCCGTCTTGTCGGGCCAATTCAGTGAGTGTAAAGTAGTCTGAAGATATAAGAGTTACGCGATAGAGAGGCAACTTCTAGGTGAATATAACTGTAGGGAAATAGCGCTGTGCGACCTGAATTGCACTTTATTGTGTCGTAGCAAGAGTCGCTTTTTATTTAAATGATTTTGCGGAGTGAACCATCTGTATTCATTTGTGACAGTGCTAACTACAGTTAACTTTAAGAAACCTATATGTACTATCGAAGAACTTCATATCTAAGCAGTTTGAAAACAAAATACCGTGAACACGATGACCACATCTGTTACCGCCCCGGTTCTATAGCAGCCAAGCGCTGTAAGCAGAAATAGTCCTTACGGTGTATAGATATGAACTTCTTCGATGGTACCTACATGTCAATAGTGGTCTAATATTTGCATGCATAACTGCATACCTAAATATTTTGCCGAGTGTAGGTACCATCGAAGAAGTTCATATCTATACACCGTTAGGACCATTTCTGCTTGCAGCACTCCGCCGCTATAGAACCGGGGCAGTAACAGATGTGGTCATCGTGTTCACGAGATTTTGTTTTCAAATTGCTTAGATATGAAGTTCTTCGATAGTACCTATATAAAATGAGCTGTTTCCTTTGAAAGCTTTATATGTATATATACCTACATACCTACATATATTCTGACGGCTAGCGATAGATACAAGACACGCTGAACTCTTGTTAACTCAACACACTTCTAGTACAAGCATGTTTATGTTAGTTGTTGGAGTTAACAGGAACCATATTGATGTAATGCACTCGTGCTTACGTGGTGCATACATGTACCTGTTTTACTAACGTTCTTAATGTTTTGGTAGAGTTTTGCCTTGTTCGGTCCACATCTTCTGTCTTAGGTAGATAGGTATTTCTTATACCCTGAAATTCATTTTTCGCACAGGTTTTTTCTAATTGCTTTATAGACAGTTGTTTCAAAAGCCTCCGCAGTCCGTCCGTCTGTCTGTCTGTCTGTCAGCCAGCTGTATATCTAGACAGTTGAAAATTTCATAGATTTTCTATTACCGCTAACAAATAATAAAAAATAAATAACATTATAAATAAAAGGGGCTCTCCACAGAATTAACTTTTGATTTTGAAAAAAATAAAATCTTACCCTGGCATGTGGGGTGTCATTGCTCATCGAGTAGAGAACAAATATATATTGTTTTTTTTTTTCTTCAAAAATAATGAAATAGGGTGCCGTAAATATTGTCAGTTTTAGACCATTTTTGTATGAGCTTTATCTCAACAACTAAATAAGTAAGCAATTTGAAACTTTTGTATATTATGTACCATATATTATATATAATAAACAAATACTAAAAACACTAATTCATAAGGTATTCATTGAAATATGGGTGATTTTCTGCAACTGCAAAAATAACTATAACTATAAAATAAAATAACATCATCATTATGAAATACTAATTTATCTTTGCGATTTTCATTAAGATGAAAAATAATAATATTCTTCGTTTAGTATTTTCATTTATTTGCTAAATAATGTACGGTGGTATGGAACCCTTCGTGTGTGAGTCCGATTCACACTTGGTAGGATTTTTCTTATTACAAAAAAAATACTAAGATGCATTAACGTTGGGGAGTGGGGGGCTCGTTACGTCGTAACTCAGTATAAAATCTACCAAGGTGTCATGCCACATTTTAACTCAATTTATGGCCGTAATCTTTTGATAATATAAAAAAAAAACATTTCCAACGGTTTTTAATAATCCAGGTATATTATTAAAAAAATGTCGGAAATGTTTTAACGGACAAACAAATAATTGTCATCCCTATTCTTTAATGGTGCGTCCAGGCCTTTATTCTTGTTTAAGAGCTCAAATATTAATCTTCTTTTTTTAAATTACCAGCGGCCCACCTCAGTATTCAATTACAATTTTGTTGAGTAGAAGATTCCTATTCTGAATCCGCTTTTTTGACAACATAGGCGATAGCCTTTTTTCAACTATGTTGGGATCGGCTTCCAGTTTAACCAGATACACTATTTTATATAGAGCGACTGCCTGTCTGACGGCCACAACCCACTCACGGGGCTATACGATACCCCTTGGTTGTATAGACAATTCTGGGTAATTCTTCCAAATAAATGAGTGTACTAACAAAACTATTAGTGAGGGTAATACAGCAATAACTCCAGATAGAAACGCGTCCATCTAAGCAGGCATGGCTAATTTGGCCTAATGCCTACCCTCGTCTGCATTAACCATTAAACATTAACTTGTGACATGCTTAATTCGCTAAGTGCCGTGGTCAGTCCTTTGGCTGTGGTCACACTGTGCGCGGAAAATAATTACTTTAGAATGTGTTGTAAATTACGCTGTTTTAGGGGCTTTTAGTACTTTTATAGGTGGTGTAAACTTAAACAAAGTACTTAAAGTAATGTTTTTAATTTTATGTTTTAAGGTAGATAGTTAATTATGTATAGAATTTTCAAAGAATTGGTGTTGTAACTTGCTTGTGTCATATAACTGCCTCGTTGGTCTAGTGGTTGCAAGCGCTACTGCTGCGCATGAGGTCCTGGGTTCGATTCCCGGGTCGGGCAAAGTGTTATTGGGTTGTTCTATCTGGAATTTCTCAGTAGTAGCCCGGAGTCTAGATTTGTGCCCGGTTGATGGCAATAGGCTCGCCACCTATTACATGGGACTTAAAACCAAACTGGCGAAATGTGGGTGTACCTACTACAGGTACACCTCTGCCCAACCCTTCGGGGAAACAAGGCGTGATGTTATGTTATTATTTTTTTTAATGTTGTGTTTAAAATCCAATTTGAAGTTAACTGATGACGCATGATAATATACAATTTTGCCTTTAATCCGGGCTTTGTTGACAAAAGACGAGGACTTACTACTCTACCCACGTTAGAATTTTTATTTTGCAGTCCATACCAAGCATCCTTTTCGTATTGCAACTACATATAGTGTCCATATACATAGTACCAACGTTAACCTCAAGAAAGTTCCAACATTAATTTAAACACACTCAATTAGTCTCCCCCGCTTCCAAAGCAACCTCGCCCTCTAACGGATCGTAGAAATGACCAAAATGTATTACCCTATTAACTGGACCACCTTTGTTTAACTAAATCTGGGGTTTGAGTCGAGTTTAAATTATTTATTCAGCCGTGAAGGTCAGCAACAAATGTCTTTGGAAGTCTGGGACACGCTCCGTGAGCCTTTGTGGTTACCAGTGACAATGTCGGAATTTTAAATGTGATGAGAGGCCAGTGGGGCTCCTGATTGAATTTAGTGATTTGTGGAGTTGTATATTGTTTTAAATGAATGGAATTAATGCAAGGATAGTTCGTTAATGAAATACTAACAGGTATCTATTATATTTCAGTTAAGTGTTCATTATTCTTTGTTGAATACGTGGTAACATTTAGCATACGGTTGATCACTACGTCCTCCGAGGTTTGTCAATTTCGCTGAGGGGTTAATCTCAGGAGGCGCGATTGCAGCTTCCGCTTATGCACTTTGTGATGAGAAATTATTCAGTATTACCTACAGTAACGCACCAAGATTTGGTGGTCTCCTCTTATCTTATTCACGAAACATGGAATAATAATTCATAAAATTTCAAAAGGTATAGTTAGATAACTATACCTTTTGAAATTTTATGAATTCAAAAAGAGGAGATCCTCTTTTTGGTATTAATATCTTATTAAATGAATATATGTATTAGCATATTCAACTAGTAATTGCAAACTGTGATCAGCAAACCATCCACCAAGCATGGTGATTAATCTCTTCATTGATCCACCATCCCACCGGCCATATTCGCCAGTGTCCGTCAATGATGTTGTGGTCTACATCGACTATGCATCAAAGACCTGACGTCACACAAAATCTTGATATCACACAAATCCTGCATCGCGCAATTAGAGTGTACCGCGCGAACACCATATACAGGGTGTCCGGCAAATAATGGATAACCTTGAAATAGCATATAATAGACATGACGGCCATTCTACAAAAGTACCAAGAAATATATATCCCAAGTAGTAGGTACATAAGATAAGACTTTTTTGAAAAAAATACTTTCAATTTCTAGTCACATTATCATCTCTGTCGGCATAGCCTACGTACAATATTACAACACAAAATAACCGATGAAATTCATTCATTTGTGGTCGTGGCGAAGAAGAATGTAAAATAAGGTAAAAAAAGTTAGTTACAAATCTTAGGTACCTACTACTAGGGTTTTTTTTTTTTTAGAACGGTCATAAGATCTATTATATGCAATTTCAAGGTTATCCATTATTTACCGGACACCCTGTATATAAATTCCCCAACATGAATCGTTGGGCAATTGCTCGCCAGACACGACACCCGCCTGGTCGGAGGATCCTCCTTTTTCTAAAAGAGGATGACTGAACTTTACACCCTGTTCCTCATACCTCTTAAATGTGAAGTCGTATAACGTACTAACGTTACATTCTTTTAACCACAAAATATCATACCTAGTCTAAGTACCAGTCATTAAGGGGTGGCCTACACTCATGGGCTACATGATAGCCTTTGTTCCGAAGCATGCACGTCACTATTTTTGGCAGAAGTACCTTTAAGGGCCGTCGATACCTCTCGGGGATTATCTGTGAGGGGAATGCCGTGCGACAGTATACGTATAAGCACGTAAGTGAATGAAGGGAGACAATTGCTGGTAGATGCTATTAAAGGGAAAAGATTTCTCGTTTTACGGCGACGCTAAGCTACTTTCAATGATTTAATACTGAAGATCACGTCCAAACGAGTAGTGATAATGATTTGGAAAAAATAAATGTTAAACAAGAGCATTTTCTTAATAACTTAATCTGTCAATATTTTAGATTATGTTTATATGTCATACTGTAATTAATTTGTAAAGTTATGTCTAACGCCGATAAAAAGTTGAGAATAACGCAAAAACGATAGAGCGTATTTTTCTGAAACCTTCACCATTTTAAAGATAATATAATTATTTATCTTTTAGTATACGTGTTTTTATTAAAATACCTTTATTTTATGTATAATAAATAAAAATGCGTCTAATTCGGGACAGCGCTCCTTGATGGGCGAGTCCTATTATTGGCTGGACGTACGACGCGTTGCGTGAGCTCAGTACAGAACGCTCAGTAATGAAAGAGCTACTTTTTGTTGCGCAGTTTTTTTAAAGTAAAAATGAGCCCGTCAGGGTCGTTTTGGACTTATATATTAAAGTTGAAAAAAGGCAGTAACTGCAAAAATGTTTTATTCTTTTGTACACAATTTTTATTTTAAAATGCTTAGATATCCAGTAAAGTCTGGTATAGTCTGTGTCGTGTTCTAGTTTATGATACTTTTAATTAATTACCCCAGTCTGAAAACGTCATTAACAATTTTTGTATTAAAGTTAGCGTGCCCTAATTGAAAAAGTTTACAAGGTCAAAAAACAATATTAATTAACGTTGTTAAAAAGTAACATTCAAGTTATTTTCTGAATCGTGATGTTGTTACTAAATAAGCATAATAGTAGTTAGTAGTCCAGAGGTAGGTTTATGTAACCAGCCCGGTACAGAGGCCCTTCACTGGTGAAGGGCCAATCGGACCGCCTAACGCGATCGATGCGTAAAGTCGAGATGGTTAAAAGACACTCACACTAGAAGTTTCACCAATCAGAAGCCCTAAGTGAGAGTTTATTTTAACCATCTTGACGCATCTTTACGCTTCGATAGCGTTCGGTGCTCCGATTGGCCCTTCACCAGTGAAGGCCAGTGAAGGGCCAATCGGAGCACCAAACGCGGTTGTTGCGTAAAGTTGAGATGGTTATAAGACACTCACACTGGGGCCTCTGATTGGTGAAACGTCACATTCAACGTATCACAATCATCATCTGCCTAGCCTTTTCCCAACTACGTTGGGGTCAGCTTCCAGTCTAACCGGATGCAGCCGAATACCAGTATTTTATATGGAGCGACTGCCTATCTGACCTCCACAACCCAGTAATTGGGTGATACGATACCCCTTGGTAAGACTGGTTGTCAGACTTTCGGGCTTCTGACGACCCGTAACGACTGTCAAAGATCCACGAATGACAGCCGGGACCAACGGCTTAACGTGCTTTCAGACGCACGGAGGAGTCTCGGTACGTAAAGATGGTCACCCATCCACAGACCAACCCCGGCAAGCGTAGCTTAACCTGACCGATTGACCCGTGCGGAAGTTATTACTTAGCCACGAGCTTCCTACAACCTCCTATTCAACGTATCACAATAACTATGCGAATTTGTTTCAATATGTGTTAGGTACATATAATGTTACATTTCACTTATCTGTACTGGATATTAGGGTTACAATTAAAATTGACTAGCTGTATAGCCCGCGACTTCGTTTGCGATCCAGTATGACATGTAGCCTATGTCCTTACCCAGGTCATGTTCTACCTATGTGCCAAATCCGTTCAGCCGTCTTAGCGTGAAACCGTAAAAAGCAAAAAAAACTCACTCGCATTTATAATAAATTATTTACGATGTTAGTGTCGATATTTTTAAATTTAGAATAGTTACAGGCACGCTTCGTCGGCCCTAGGCCTTGATCAGGGTAGAGCGAGATTGTCTTTCGGCGCCCTTTGATTGACGCTCTCACTTCACGTAAATTCTACTTCGGTTTCATGATAAATAAATAATAACTCCTAAATTTTCAAAAATCAACAAATATCAACTCAAATATTAATATAAATTAAATTAATTAGCTCTAATTATTACACTCCTGCTTCTTTAACATTAAGAAAGCTCTTACTGCTATATAATTAAATTAGTATTTGGTGTTAGTTAAAAAATATGATCTGGCAACATTGCTCTCGCGGCTCTCAAAAGGCGCCTTCAAAATTTTATTTTGTGCTGGAAATTGTTTTTAGAGCTTTTTGGCGCCCCTTGCCATCTGGCGCTTAGAGCGACCCGCTCCTCTGTCTCTAACCTAGGGCCGGCGGGGGAGCTTGGAATAGGCGCTTCTTTTTAAAAATGACAGTAAAATAAATATTTAAAACGTTCTATACGATTTCCAAAGTGCGAAAATAGTACAGTACTGTCGCGGCCTGCAACAGGGGCATTGATGGACAAACATGAAAATAGCCCGAAGCGAAGCCGAGGCACACATATACGTGAGTTCATCAATGTCGCGGCCAAGGCTTATAAAGTACTTATCACAAATAATACGCGAAAATTCAAACTAAGTAAATTAATTATAAGTTCCAGAGTCAATGACGAACAACGATCATTTTTCATGCGCCAATAAGTTCATTTATTTCTTCTTTACTTTAAACAGCTCTACTTGCAAGCCATATCGAAATTTTAATAAAATCTTTGATACGTAAGTTACCTCCTTGGTTGCAATGTGTCGAAATAAAAAGTTCGTTCCATTTTTAAATTACACGACAGATATGAGTTTTCATAGTAATTTATTCGGCCGCTAAACACGACAGATATGGATTTTCATAGTAACATTGCCAGCTCGCGTGTATTTAACCAGTGCAGCATTTTCGATTGATCTCGAAGAAGGCTGTCAAAAGAATGCTTGATTTTCAAAGATAAATGCTTTTAGGTACTGCATTGTATGTGAAAAATACATACCAACACATGTTTAACCTTAACACTAACATCCATCAGATACTTCCCTGTCTATTATTCACGGCAGCTACTGAAGAGGCGGGAACTAGCAAACTAGATAAGTTTTAAAAGGATCAAGTTAGATGAATCTTGACTGCATAATGACGAAGATTAAAAGTTGTTGATTGTGAAAATTCAAAGAGTTTCGGCTCTCGGCCATGGTAGCTATTCATATAATCTCTTTCACGAAGTTAAGGTACACTTCATAAATAAGGATTACGTTGATGTAAGCCCTTTTAAGTGTTCGGTAAGCTAAGGTTGTAGGACGGAACGATTATTATAAAAATTTGGACACGATTTTGAAAATAGGCCTAATAGTGGTGTCGACCGTTTAAATAACTTGCTCACCAACTTTCCAGTGTTAGACATTGTGCACACCAGAGTCAAAACAGTTTAACCTTTTAAAAACTGTTTTAACTTTCACTACCAGACCATTTTGTGGCTACTGTGCAACATTTTGTCAACTGTCTCCTAAGATACAGGACTACCTAGTTTAGGAGACAGGGTTACATAACCTGTATAGATTTATGTAGATATATCTTGCGATTTTGTACATCTGTTTTTGTGTATCATGAATCTATTGTGTATCGTAATAAAGATTATTATTATTTTTTGTTGGTATACATTTTTGTATCTCGACACTATGCCGGTTTTTTTGGGTAACATGGGCCAAAGCAAAGTGCTACCCCTGAGAGTAGGTACTACTTAAACTAAGTGATAATTGGTGATGATGTATGGCGTGGTGATATTATGTTTTGACTTTGTGTTGCAGTGGTGAATTATGTCTGTGCGTGTGATATTTGTGCGTCATTATCGTTCTGCAGGAATTTTCGGACAATTCTGCAAGTGTTCAGGATAGCAGCTTTCTATAGGGTTTGGTAAGTGGAGGGAGCTACGTCTAGTGTTTTTAAAGATATTTCCTTTATTTAATATACAATACATATAATTTACACTTTTAAATATTTTTATGAAAACAAAACAAAAACAAAAACATTTAATAATATAAAAAATAGTAATTATTATTATTAAAGTATAATAATAATTATACTTTGACATTTCTTTACATTTCTCGGGACCCGGTCCCGGACCTTTAGAAGGCGTACGAGGGGCCGAAGCCAACTCGCAGAGGCCCGTTAGACGTGTCTAATGAAATGAGGCACTATTATTATTATGTTTGTTCTTATTAAGCGAAATTTCGTCTTAAATCACTTTTGACTCAGGTCTGCTTATAGCTGGGAAACCAAAAACCACTTTTTTACAAATGGAAAACCGATTATCTTTTAGATCATGTTGTTTTTTTCGGTCGTAGAATGAAGTTTTACTATTTTTTACTAACAAAAATTGTCCCACTTGCAAAATAACAGCCACCAAATTGGGTCAGGAATACTTTTAGCGTCAGGAGTTTCTCACACACAACCACGCGGCCGAACCAAGGGGTAATTAACACGGCCTGCCCTCTATCAATAACAGATTAGCATGTAAAATCGAATGGCCTAATGGTTGGTGTGTGCCAGTAATTGGCCCATAAATTCCGTCTGAACAAGGCTTTATATTGTTGTCTTTGTAAAAAAAAATGACAAAAAAGGTGGTTTGAAGTGTACGTTTTGGTGATTGGTGTAAACTAGGTAGTCTTGAAATGTTAGTAATTTAATCAGATTACCATTTAAATGTTGTTTTTATTGGCTTTTGTCTTATAACAATCTGAGTTAGCCTCGTTGGTCTAGTGGTCGCAAGCGCTACTGCTGAGCATGAGGTCCTGGATTCGATTCCCAGGTCAGGCAAAGTGTCATTGGGTTTTTCTTTCTGGAATTTCTCAGTAGCAGCCCGGAGTCTGGATTTGTGCCCGGTTGATGGCAACAGGCTCGCCCCCTATTACATGGGACTTAAACATAACTGGCGAAATGTGGGTGTAGGTACTATAGGTACACCTCTGCCCAACCCTTCGGAGAAACAAGGCGTGATGTTATGTAATGTAAAAATCTGAGTTGGTATTGTTTAAAATGCCTGTAAATACTATTTACTGGAGTTTTTAGAGACAAAATTAATAATTATTTTTTTAACAAATTCTAGATACTTCAACTGTTCGTTAGTTTGTAGGTACAAAAAAATTTGAACACAAGCTACTATCTAATATTTCAACTTTAATTTCCTATGCATATGGCTTAAATTCAAAATAAACTATATAAAGTGATTTGAACTAAGCAATAGTTTGTCGACTAACAAATTTGTAAGATATAAATAATTTAAACTCGCTTACCTAGTACCTAATAACTTATTGCTACAACATTCTTGATTGCTCCAACCTATATGTGCCAAATAAATCTCGAGATAATCTTAAAACTTAAAGGCTGACGAAAAACAGGCACGATGCGATTCTAATAAAACAATTGAGGTTGAATTACCGGTATCGCGTCGTGCGAAAAGTCGCGCCAGCTTGCACAAGCCTTAAAGCGGCAACTGCGTAGTTGTTAAGATGGATAAGGTCATGGGTTCGAAGTCCACTTGATGTCGGATTTTACGGTGAACCCATTAACTTAGATGAAGAGGTTAACAGGAATACCAGTAGACAGAGATAAATCTAATTATGATGTAATTTTTAATGATAAAAATTACAGTAATAACTTAATTGTGCATGCTGTGGCCTCCTATGAGTAAATCACACCTACTTAATAAGTCCTATTATGCCTTTTATTTGTAACTAGCTGCGACCCATGGTTTCACCCGCATTTGTCTTGATCACGAAGTAATATCGGGATAAAAGTATCCTGTCCTTCTACAGGTCATGGTCTGCCCATGTGCCGTGCAGCTGTTTTGGCGTGAAAGCGTAACAAACAAACAAAACAACTCACTTTTGCATTTATAATATTACTAGCTGTTGCCCGCGACTTCGTCTGTGATCTAGGGTAAAAAGTAGCCTATGGCCTTTTCCTCATGTGTGTCTCAAAAAGAAAACACTACAAAATATACAATGGGCGGCCTTATCGCTTTCCGCGATCTTCTCCAGGCAACCTTGGAATGGACAGTGATTTGCGTGGACATAAAATGGGGCTGTCGTTGGTGCAAATAAAAAGTATACAATATACTAGAATAGATACACAGATATATACATATCTTAAATAATAGATACATAAATACACACATACTTACTAAATATATAAACAACAAAAATAAATGAAGACTATAGACGTTTTGGCGTGAAAGCATAAAAAACAAACTCACTTTCGCATTTATAATATAAGCTTATTTAAATTAATATTTTTTTTTATTTTTTTTATTAAGTTAGGATATTAGTTAGTATTAGGATGTCATGATCATAAATAAATAAATAAGTTAAAACAAACGTCAACAGTGGTAACACTTTGACATTGACAGCGCAAGCTGTAGTTGTAAGGTCGATTTTCGTAGTGCAAATGTTACCGGATGACTGTACTATTCCACGTGTGCACACAAATGATTTATAATAGATTACAGTTCCACCACAGTCTAAACAGCTAAACCATGCAACTATAACGTTCCTACTCCATTAGTACTCCTGCATGCACCGAGTATATTAGCCAGGTGTTCTCAAAGGAGTTCTCGTGTCGACTGCAACTTCATTGGGCACAGTCAATGGACCAAATTGCGGGGTAATACAGCCAGAGCACGTCCAAGACAGTCACTGATTAGACTGGCTTGCTTGTTGATACATTATAAGTTTGTATTGATTTAGATTTAGTCATGTCAGAGTTGTGTTTAGTTTGATTAGTTGTTTGTCAGAGTTTTGATACTAAGAACGGTCGTTCAATTTTTTTTATCGTAGTTTTTCTAATGGTTACAGTACGACACAACTTAGATGTAGCATAAATTTGAAAATTTGCATTCATTAATTTTACGAATGTATTTGATGCGTTACGTTTGCGTAAATATCATTTTCACCTAAATAAGTAATAAAGATTGGTGATTTTGAAGGCGCACTCAGTTCGAATGGTGATCGGTTTTACGAATTTTGCCGAAGCTACATCTAAATTGTGTCGTACTTTGTGCTTTGGTATTCTAAATAAACTTTAATTTAGATACGAGTGCTAAGAGGATGTACCCAGTATCGGCGAGACATTTTTTTTTGTTGGTATATTGGCGTGTAACTAATTGGATTTGGCAAATAATTTAAGATAATTTTTTGTTTCGTAATGTTGTATAGAATCAAGTTCTGCTAAGGCCATTCTCAAACGACGTGACCAAAATAAAACCAGTTTTCAACGCCAACGCAACCAATCGCGTTAGCACATATATTTCTATTTCAGTTCTCACACGACTCAAATTGTCGACAACTAGTTTTCAACGGCAACGCAACCAGTCACGCGCGACTGGCAGTGCAGGTCACAGGTAAATTTAAAAAAAAATGCGTTGGCAACGACCGAGCGACCTGCACTTCCAGTCGCGCGTGACTGGTTGCGTCGCCGTTTGCAGAGCCAAAAATAAAATTGATACAACATAAGTTGCGCCATGAGAGAGTACCAGTTACATCGCAGTTAGCAACGCCGGTTGCCAACCAATTTAGGCTGAGTTGCCTTCACCCCGTGTGAGAATGGCCCGTGTGAGGTTGTTGCGCCACTTCTTCTTCCCAGCTAAAAACACTAGGAAGTGGTGAAGGGTGTTTTGGGAGACTGTCTTATGTAATTTTGACGTTCAAAAAGTGCTGATTCCAAAGATACATCTGTAAATTATAACATAATTTCCCTTTGTCAGTCAAAAAAGGAAAACTATCGGGAAACTTCACGGTCACTATCTGTTGGTACCTGCCTGGTATCGATTCGGTCTCATAACTAGGTACCTAGTAGATAACCAAAATTTATTTGGTTACCCAGTGAACCCGGTTCAACCCCGTATCCTTTGTAAAGATTATTTACTCAATAATCCGAGCTTCAATGTTTTATAAGTTAGTTACAAAATTCGACTATAAAATATATTATATTTTGTTCTGGTTGAAGGGTTTAGTTGTACGGCTTTAATGTGGAAGTTGTCTTCGTATTTTAGAAATAATGACCTGGTAGTTTATGACCTGGTTCTTGAATATCCGAATTTAAAATCTAGGCCGGATCTAAATTATGTGATTGAAGTCTCAATCCCGTGTGAATATCGGGATAAAAGGTTCTATGTCCTTCTCGAGGTCATGGTCTACCCATGTGCCAAATTTCATCTGAATCCGTTCAGCCATTTTAGCGTGAAAGTGTAACAAACAAACAAGCAAAGCCACGTTCGCATTTATAATATTATATATTTAGGATTAGGATTTTGTCAATTTTTTTTCATGTCAATGTCAGACACCATTAATCCCAAACAAATTGTTATAAGGAAAAGATAATCGCGATGATGATTATGATGATAACAAATGTCAGATACAATTAAATTACGATATAGAAAACATAGGGAGGATCTTCAAGAAAAAAAAAATCGATAACACCAATGAACAAACATGGAGATCCAATACCCAGTAATAAGTCATACGCTGATATTGTAGCGGTTACACCGCCACATACGAACTACGCATCAAAGACATGACGTCACACAAATCCTGCATGGCGCAATTAGAGTTTACCGCGCGAACGACATAAATATAAGACTATCCGACATCAACACCTGGGCAGTTGCCCGTCAGACACAACACCCGTCTGGTCGGAGGATCTTCCCTTTTCTATGGTGGATGAGTGAACTTTACACCCTGTTCCTCATGCCACTAAAATATAAAGCTGTAAAGTTTTGAGTAATACTTACACGCAATATCAGAGAATAACAATAGGTATGTAACAAGGCAAATATATTGTTATCAAGGAGACAATGACGAAAGGTAGAGTTTCAAATGAAATTAGTTTAATACAAGCTTCATATGTTGGAATATGCTTCGGTGTCAGGTGACAATGTTAATGGAACATAATATACTAGGCTGAATAAGTATTGTTTTACAGCTTTGAGCTAGGTATCTTGACCTTGGTAAAGCTTGATTTAGAAGAGGCAATAGAGCGTTTCCACGGTGACAGTTTGTGTTTTATTAAAGACTAGCTTTACCCCGCGGGTTTACCCACATAAGTCTCAATCCCGTGGGAATATCAAGATAAAAAGTATCCTATATCCCAGGTCATGCTCTACCCATGTGCCAAATTCAATTCAAATCTGTTCAGCCGTTTTAGCGTGAAAGCGTGACAAACAAACTCAAAAATCACTTTCGCATTTATATATAGTTAAGGATAATTCTTAGTAAATGTTTCTTTGTAAGCGGATGACCGATGAGGCTGAAAAGTTCTGGGGTGGCAACCACTTACGCCGGATTCAGGAAACGGAGGACCGATGTAACGATACTTGAGCCTATGTGCAGCCATAATCCTTAAGAGGGAACAGGGCCCGCGATTCTCCATACAAACGTATTCCCCGTTTTTCTTCCTGAATAATGCCTCTAGAGCTCAGGGTCAGGGTCTCTATAAGCATGTCCTTGTCATTTCCTTTTTTTCAGCAATTAATAAGTAAAGAAACTATAACCCTCCAAAAATTACAAAAATGCCCCATTTTTACCGCCGTGATTTGAGGACTACCAGACTAATTTGGAAAAGTTTTTAGCATAAAAGAAAATAATAGGATAAATATAAATAATAAATTTGAATGTAAAAAATTATTAAATCTGCTTAGTTTTCGAGGAGAATGCCAAACGTCGTTTTCGTCAAAAAATTTGTGATATAATCGGTCTGAGCTGCAGTTGTCCCTATCTCACTTTACGGGGTTTAACTCGGTTTTTCGGGCGCAGCGCGACGGCAATAATTTCATCAAATACCTATTTTTCAAATTCCTCGCAGCCCCTGTTCCCTCTTAAGAAGGTATTCATTTTCACGTTCCCACATCATACAATTAACTATCAAGTGAAATAGCTTTCTGTGTCGTGAATTGGCTGTAAGATTCCCAAAAAGTCAGTACGATTTCAATATAAACGGCTAAACTGCTCCTTACACGGCGATAACACGGCAAATAATTTAACCAAGGACATGAATAAAGAGAGGAAAAGAAATTATGAACCCGCCAAAATTTGAAGAAAATAAAAACAAATAAGGGCGGGTTCCTTAGTCGGCCATTTAATTTCATGAAAGCAGACGCGTATTCTAATAAGCTGGGAAACATTACTTGGTTTTATTGCGCATTTTCACTTAACTTCGAGTCGGTATTTCTCTTTGGTAGTCATTTCGAGCCATAGTCTGGGCAGTGTGAATTATTTAGAATACGCTTTCCGAAGACACGGCATTAAAGATTCAGAGGCGCAGACCTTACGCTTTTGACTGTACGTTTCACGAAACTAACGCGGTGCGGGCACAACTACACGTCATCGAGTTCTCGGGAACCAATCGATAAGGTCTGTTGTTTGATTGAATTTAAATAAATAAACTTCTACTGTTGCTTTGTATTCGCCCTATGTATATTGTATAATATATTTCTACTAACTGATTGTGTATGGTGTACTGTGTATACCTTTTTTTTTGGGTGGGGAATCATCAAATGAAGTCTCCTGCTCTGGGTGGAGCGGGAGGGCGTGTCAGACTCTTACTGACTAAAACCCACCCGTGTTCCTTCTGTTGCCTGTGCAATGCCAGGGGGCCACGGTATCCCTTTCGGACTTTCCCGCAACACCGGCAGGCAATAGTCTCATCGGACCCCTTCATTCGCTGACACTCTTTGAGGCGCGCGTGGAACACAACGCGCCGTCGACCCGGGCTTGGTCCTTACCGGACGGCGAGCTACCCATTGCTCACCGTCCGCAAGCCCGCGCCTACGGTGGCCGGGAATCGGCAATAGATTCCCGACGCCCAGGGCGTCTCCTCTTGCGGCGGCTAGGGCCGTGAGGGTGCAAAATTTGCCTTTCCCTCACGCGCTCCGCCTCCTCCTTCGCGAGCATTACTGCTTCGCAGAAGGAGGTGACGGCCTTCCATGCCCTCTCGCCCCGTACCACCGCGTATGTCCGCGTATGTCCTGGACCAGGGCCGGACGCGAGAGAGTACTGTGTATACCTGATATGCTAATAATAAGAGGAGCGTTATAAGACGTCAGTTTATTTTGAAAATCAGTTTGTTGTGTTTGGTGTTTTACATAATTCGTTTTACGTAATTTTTTTTCGGTTGCTAGTATTTTAACCGATATATTTTATCTGATCGACTTTATACATGCTGGGGTATAGCTTAACCACTCTAAAATGACGCGCTCCACTATCGCATTACCGCACTGTGTGTGTAAAATGGGATAGTAGGGCGCGTCATTTCAGAGAACGCTGTTATAATACGTAGTCAAGGTCAATAGGTTCACCAAAAAGTCAACAACTCCCATACCAACGTATTCTATGTACAAATTGTACAATAGATTACAACACCTAAGCACACAGAGATAACTTTACAATACATGAACTGAACTTGTCGATATTCAATTCAAATGTTGCCTTTATATAATGCCTAAAACCAATTCGTAGTACCTATTTCAGACTATTGTCCCGACTCTATCCCAATATGTTGAAGCCTTATTAAACTTTATATCAGGGATTAACTTTGGCCATTATCCCCCAGATAATTTTAAGGGACTGAGAACCTTTATAATCAAATTAACTTTATTGGACGGTAGCTCGCGTTAAATAAAAGTGGATTACTAATTAATTGTCGTTTAATAGATATTAATCGTGTGAGACAATTTTCGAGGAATAAAAATGAAGGTAATTTTCTTTGTGAAGCTGTTTGTATTACCTTTGTTTGAACGTTACATAGGGAATGTCACGACTTACGGTATTTTTAATTTCATATACTATCTAGGCAGTTTGAAAATAAAATCCCGTGAACACGATGACTACATCTGTTACCGCCCGGTTCTATAGCGGCAAAGCGTTGCAAGCAGAAATAATCCTTACGGTGTATAGATATGAACTTATTCGATGGTACCTACCTATCCTACCTAATTACCTACCTAGCTGTAAATATAAGAAAGAAAGTCTTCTAGTTCTTAAAAATAAACACATAAAAATAAACTAAGTCCTGTACGAGGCCACAAGGCTCCTATCTCAGCATGATGAATATTTTAATGAGATAATTAAACTAACTGAAGGAATAATTTTTGATATTGTAGACCAAGTAAAAGTTGAAACTCACCAAAAAGGATGGAAAACTAACGAGTTCCATACAACGGCTTAGTACACTTAGTAGTAACAGATAGTGGGCAACGTCGCAAATAGCTGTCAAATATTTCGCTGTTTTGATTAATTGGCAATATTTCTTATTTCCATACAGTAATGGAAATAAGAAATATGGCTAACTAGTGAACTAGAATATTGATGATGAAATGCAATATGTAATATCGTAACACCGATTATGACCGATGGCAGAGGTGTATCTGCCTATAGTACAGTCAAGTACAGGTACAAGTCGCCACTTATGTTTAAGTCCCATGTATTTAGGGGCGAACCTATTGCCATCAACCGGGCACAAACCCATACTCCGGGTTGCTACTGAAAAAACAAAACTAAACTGTGTAATCATTGCGAGTGTCCTGATAGGGCATAAAATCATTTCTCGATTTTCCCCGAAAAGTGGACCCTATCACGAAAAACGAAACAGTGACAAAAAGGTATAGCTCAAACTGTAGTATATTTCGAAGAAAAATAAACGTTTATCCGTCCTCCAATTGGCAGTGTAAGGAAAGTCACCCTGTTTAACCTTTGTCACGGCAGCGTGACATTTCGATACAAAAGATACCGATACATTACCTAAACGATTACCGGGAACTTGTTTCTAGTATCGATTCTACTGTTGTTAAGGTAGCCATTTTGGTAAAATAAATTATTACTAAGCATAAAGCTAAATTCCCACTAACGTTTTTCTAGCTTCTTATATGTTAAAGATTAAAAGATATTTATAGCGTCTAGCCATGAAACTGAAAACAAAAAAGTCTCGATATACAGTATTTCTAAACTATTTTGTAAACTGTTGCAGCTTCGTCGTATTGTCCCTTTTACATCAAACTACGGAAATACAATATTTTTTCGGTGGTAGTTTTTTGTTTTTAAACTGGCAACACGTAACTGGCACGGCCTGCCAGTTATGACATCGACTTGGCAGCACCACTTTGTAATGTGCGGCATGAATTCAATGTGCTATGTCGTTAGTGTTACAGAGGTGCGTATGGGCAAGAAGTTGACATTGGTTTAGGGGTTAAAAACTGGTGAAAATACGGTTTTCTGAGAGTTTCATTAAACTGCTTTAAATATAGAACCTGAGCCATAGGAACAAACTATCCACCAGATAAATAAAAAGGAATACAGTTATCTACGTTTTTTTTCTGTTTTTTTTTTATATAACATTGTATATATATATACACTTTGACATTTGATGATTACTATATATACACTACACATCCTCACTTATGGGAGTCAAACAAGGCATGTTACGACAAAAACAAACAAAAACATAGTTTGCCAACGGAATATGGAGCAAAGCATGCTAAACATAAAGCAACGTGACAGGTTTACAACCTCAAAAATAAGGAAAAGGACAAAAGTAAGTGATGTTTTAATTAAAATAAAATAACTCAAAAAATGGACGAAAGACGTAAAGGAATGGTATCTTAGAAATGGAAAAAGACAAAAAGGATGCCAATGCAGGAGGTGGGAAGATGACTTAGCAAAAGTATGGAGAAGATTAGCTCGTGGCAGAGATAAGCGGAAGAGTCTAGGGGAGGCCTATGTGGAAGGACAACCTGACCAACAAACTGGTTGCTGAAGAATGTGTATTTACTTGCTAATCGAATTAAGTTATTTTTCTATATTAAACTAGATTTTACAGTAAATTTTTATAATTTAAACTGTCCTGTACTTCGATCAATTGGACGGTCCTGTATTATGGTCAGCGAATAAAGGCTTTTTATATACACATTGACATTAAAAATGTACTTTGTAAAGTATTATATTTTTATTATTGTGAATGTGAGGACTATGTGAGACATATTTTTTTCTCTCTCTTTTTAGATCTAATGATAATCTCGCAGTTTTAGTTTTTTATGCGGCCTACTCAAATGTCTTTAGTATTGTTTGTCGAGTCATTGAACTCCTAAGTTCTGAGTTGAGCTACACGATTACTGACAAATGCTTGCACTGACTGGACAGGTCGACTCAAATCTATATGGTCTATTGAGGATATTGCCCGACCAACATTGGGTCTGGACTTTAAAAGAGACTGTGAACTGTGAGTTTGTTTCGATCTTTCTTCTCAAGTTTTAAAACATAATTTAATTTTGACATGTAAAAGTGTTTCTTTTAATTTTAATTTTTCACGAAAAATAATCTACCAGATATATTTACTGTAATTTGTCCGGAGGTTTTCAACAGGCCATAAGTAAAAAATAAAAGTACTTAATTGTAAAACCGATAGCGACGAATATTTTCGTGATTATTTTGAAGTTAACTGCCCCAATTTTCTTTCTCATAGAAACGTATTTAACATCTGTATTTGCCACCAATTTCCATCATAACCACAAATAAACAAAATTCCGGTACGCAAAACAACATCTTAAGGAATCCTTATTCTATTTGGTTTGAAATCGAAAGCGCAGGCGTAACCCGGACGCGAATCGAGATTATCCATTTCCTTTCGATAAGTGAGAAGTTTTCCTCTACAAGATTAAATATTGCAGCCCCTTTGGTACCCTGTGGCGTGAGTAATGTAATGTCAGAATCTAGACGTGTACCTATGGAAAAAGCAGAGAAAACTTACCCGTATCCGTTTTTAAGTAGAACTAGGAGAAACCAATTTGTAATGTAAGTTCTGATTTATGGTTAGTACGGTTTGTTTGTTTAAATTGTGTTAGACTTGTTGGAAGATTGGTTTTGTGTTTTATTTGTAAGCTGTGTAGTCTTGGGTTTTATATGGTATTTGGAGTGGGTAAATTATAATAAATAATAATAAAGCAGTTATTCGCTGACCAAATACTGTACAGTTTTAACTTATAAAAATGTAATTTTAAATCTATTTTAATAAAGAAAAGAAAAACTGAATTCAATTAGGTAAGTAAATACACATTCCTCAGCAACCAGTTTGTTTGTCAGGTTGCCCTTCAACATAGGCCTCTCCTTGTTTCTTCCACTAATCTCTGTCTCCAGCTAATCTTCTCCGTCCTTTTGGTAAGTCATCTTCCTACCTCTTGATTAGACGTCCCTTTTATCTTATTCCATCCCTAGGATACCATTCCATTTCATTTATGGAATTTAATAAAAACTATTATGGGTAAATTATAATAGAAACCAAATAGACTTTTCTATTTAATAAACATAGATCGTGCCTTTAAAAGTAAAGAATAAAGAAATAAATAGTTTAGTAATTGTAATTTTTGTCGATCTCAAATTTAATAATTTAATCGAGGACTCTTTTTAATTATTATATTTGAGAGCTAAAAAATCAGCGTTCCTAAGAAAGTCCTTCAGCTTCGACCGTTCGTTTCTACAACTACATATTCCAAAATAAAAAAATCCTTTAACTGCATATCCATGAAGGTTCACATTCAATATATCTAACGCCCCTCGCAGATCAATTTTCACGGTGGAGCTGCGACTCCACAATGATCTCGCTCCATTACTCTCTCCAATGTGTCGACATCCTGCCGATTTGTACCACAATATTCAATTATTTTTACATTTCGATTCGATTCGGTTAGCATTCTAAGTTTTGGTAGACCGAGCAGAATATTGCATTAGTAGAAACGAAGAAGAATGAAGTCAGTATAAAATCTCAATGAAATAAATGTAATAGTAGGTATGCACAGTATGTTTTTATGAGACCCTCAGATACTCTAACCTCTCTACAAAATATAATGTTTACTGTTCCAATGGATCCAATTTAGTTTGCCCTCATTGCCCAATAACTTAGTTACTGTCAACATAAACACTAGACCACAACACATTCATAAACAAGAAAACATCTTGTAATCCGCCCACAGAGCATAACAAAATTCATAAGACGTGGCCCAGGACTGGTGCCATTTGTTACCAAAATGCCAGAGGCCGATATATGGCACAGCCGTAGACGATATTATGGATGCTTGGCTGGCAGCACGAGGTTTGCCTGGCAACCTGCCACGTGGCTGTAACACCATACTCGGGGCTATAAACCGCTCGCAAGTTTGGATTAAGAAAGATTAATTGTACCATGTGAGGAATTTTACTTTAGCAGTTTCGAGTTGCGATTTCTAGAATAGCTCAGTGTTAGTTGTGAATACCGAGCTAAGAACTGAAAACGATTATATAGCAGAGGTTAAGGTAATAAAAAAGTTCCTGCTTTTCGAACTTTTTAATTATTGACTAGTTTTTAAACTTTGGGAAACGGGAATCGTCAAATAAAACAAATGAAACGTTCGAAATACAAAAGGAATTCGAGCCCCGTTTGAATACCGAATAATGTTTAAAACATACTTTTCACAAAGCACAACGCAAGACTGGCACAAAATAAATAAAAAGATAAATAAATGCCGTTCGTACTCTGCCATTGGATTCCACGTAAGTTGGGTATACGGGTATACGGCCTGCTTTAATCCAAATAGTTGGCCTAGTCCAAATAGTTTTACAGGCAAATCTTTATTGCACCCGCTTAATTTCGCGCAACTATGCCGGACGACGCTAAATGAATTTATTATGCTGCACTCTGTAAACGATGCTGGATTTTTGGTGCCTTTCGTTTCGCGTCAGAGTTCAAAGGGAATATTCTGGGAATATCTCTGTTTGTTATAGAATTACGCCTTGAAGTTCTGTTCTTATCTCTGTGAAGTTTGAATGTACTTGTTGGTATTGGATGTACTCGTAGATTGTTGCTCGTGTTGTTTTCCTTTTAGAGTTAATTCGAATTTTGAATGCCAACAGATGCTGTTTGGAGTGTTTTCTTAATTTGAATGTTTTGGTTATGTTTTAGTAAGTTCTGGTAACTGGAGAATGATTTAGAGAAGTCCAATTTAAAAAAGTAAAAAAAAATAGAACATTTAATTTAAGGAATATTTCCTGTTACGATTTATCGTTATTTGTTTAATAGATTATTAGACGCAAATAACCAAAAATAAGCTTTGAATCGTGGTATCAATCAAATGTAGATTATATAATTGTATACCATTATTATTTACCTTTGATTGATTCCAAGATTATTAAATATTTAAAATGTAGGTAAACCTCGTATCGTGTATAATTGCAGGATATAAATAGTACCTAAATTATACGCGGTAATTACACCTTAGTACTTATTAATACGATTAGTTGAAAAAGTTACAAGTTACTTACCAATATGTCAAGGCCGAGTAGCGTTGTGTTATTTATAGTGGAACGAAATTAACCTCGTTCTTTACTATAAATAATGTATGACAGTAAATACCTAATTTCAGGTGATTGAAATGGTCTATTTGAGCCGCTTTACATAGGTTTTGTGGCTGATAAACCAGCTGCTGACCGTGAGTTCTAAGTTTGATTCCCAGACGAAAGGTTTTTGCTTATTATGTCAAACAGATCTATTTTTAAATCTCATCCTACATCTATTTTAGGTAACTACCTAATTCGAAACGCAAATTTTTGTTTATCAAAACTATTGTGAGCTACGTGAGTATTGCAGAACCGGATTAGAAAATGTCCACAAATATTTTGATACTTGCCCAAACATTGACCAACATGCTACACTCCGTGTTAACGCTCACATATGCTTTACTATTTGAACCCGATCATGCATAAGGTGTCATAGAACCAACATATTCCAACACAAACATACCAAGTGCATTTGCCACATCGAATATAGAACTGTGGCGTTTGATATTGTACAACATCGTCACCGTCTCGAGCTATGAAATATTCACACTGCCATACATATGTTGCTGCCTTAGTACCTATAAATATTGAGGTGGTTTATGTTCCCACATGTTGTGGCATTTTGCTCAGAAATCCAATCCAAAATGTCTTCCATTCAATATTCGGAGCTCGATTTCATCTACAAAATATTTTCACGTATCCTTTACAAACGTTAACAACTATTTGTATGTGCACACTGACAAAGCAAGTATATTTCTAACACCATTTGTTTTCGACTTACGCTCGATTCGCTCACAAAGCGGATCAATCCAAAACTGAAACACGTTACGCACGCATGACTACCGCCATAGTGCTCGATTTTGACGTGTACCGAGCTGTCCTAAGACCTAACACGTCTGACAGAGCGCAGATACTGACTAGTCACTGCGCCGAGTGGACGTGTCAACATCCATTCAATAAAGTCGGGCACAATGCACTGGGTTTATCCAATACAGATAAGCTTGAATGAGATTGCATGGGTGTAATCTTGTATGGACTAGAAACATCTTGGTTTGAAATTCTGAATGGATTTGATGCGAGTTTGTTTGTATTGGTTTTCTAAGCCACTGTTTGTTTTTATGTTGGAAGTGGGGCAGGAGACATTAGCATATGTGATAGGAATATAAGGTGTGTTTTGTTTGTAACCTATTTTGTAACTAGGTGGGTACTGATGGAACTAGATTTTCGTGTTGTTTTGAATATTGCGTTTGCAACTTGTTTTCAGAAATTCTGTGCTAAGAAGTTCTTTTCATTTGCCTTTGTTTGAGGTGATTCACTATTCATTTATTCGCTAGCTTTTATTAACGTATCTATATTATAATTAAAGGACAGAAACCAACATCACAATATTAACAGAATTAATTAAGGACTTCTAGCTAATAAAAAAATATTTGTCCTCTTATTTCCTTTGTAACAGTTTAATCAAATGTAGTGTTGTGTGGAAACGTAAATGTATTACAGTAATTACTTGTGTGCCAGTGGTTGGCAAGCTGGCGTGGCCAGATGCCAGTGACTGCCATCCTAACAGCTTATCTTAGCTCTGTTACTTTATGTAGGCCTTGCTTTGTGCTAGCTTAGTTTATTTTTATGTACGTCGTTTGGACAAGCTGTGCAGCGCCTACATACTGTCTAGAGTTATCAAGAACGATTATGGTGGATGGTTTTCGTTATGGAATAATACCCAGTGTGTTGTGTAGTACATACATACATACACTCACGCCGTTTTCGAATGGGGTAGGCAGAAACTATAGAAAACCACCAGCTAAGTTTCATACATACTCCTTTGCTTCCGTTTGTGGAATACTGTGTGAATAGTTAACTGTTAGGCAACATTTTTTTTTTATATTAAACAAAAAAACAGTTTACATGTAACTTTTACATTGTTGAGTTCTGATTTTAAGTACTTATATCTTTACAATGAAAATTGGCAATATTTCTTCATTTTTTGACTATTCTCCTTTTCATAAAACTTCAATACTTACTACGTTATTACATGTAATTTTAATATAGCTATAATATTTACTATAGCAACAAAATTCTGATACAAAACGGAAGCTAGTACAACCAAACAAAACTCAACAAAAAAGTAAAAGAAAGCTGCTTTAAAGATAGTGTGACGTGTCTTAGCGAAACTTCAAGGTTCTGCTAAATTATTCACACAGAAGTAGGTGTAGCAAAAACGGAGACAAAGTGAGTCTCCAGGCGTTCATTACGAGCTCTGCTACTGACGCGCCCTCTATGTGAGGACTTAGGAGTTTGTCTGAATTGCGACTAGTAGATGTAGTGAAGGAGTGATGAAATTGGTTTGATGAAATATTAATTTGTTTATTAAATTTTATGCAAAAGTAAAATAACTACCGGTCAAAACCGGACTTAATGCTTAGGCATTTTCTAATAATCGTTCTTTTTTCAGTATTTTGCATTAAGTTTGCTAAAAATGTTTTCTATAGCTAGATTTTGAATAGCTTGTTTTAGCTTGAGATTCTTTTGTGGTAAAAGCCTATTGGAAAATTATTATTTATTTTTATATCATAATGTGCCTATCATTTTTCCAACGATGCTGGGGTCGGCTTCCAGTCTAACCGGATGTAGCAGAATACCAGTATTTTACATGGAGCGACTGCCTATCTGACCTCCACAACCCAGTAACTGAGTAATACGATCACCTTTGGTATGACTGGTTGTCGGTGTTGTGGTTGGAGTTGTTATTTATATATTTATAATATATATTTTCATAATTGCACATTTATCTATTTTAATGTTAACTAATGGGATACTAGTCTCAGAAAGTGTTGTTATTAACGCTGTCATTTGTAAATAAACTTGAAAAATATGGTAATGAATACCAATTCGGTTGCAAAGCGTGGTGATTACGGTATTATCACCCCACGATCGTTGGTTGCAGCGATCTAGGGGGAGAACCAATATACGTCATTTACAGGCTGGTAGGGGGTAATAGTACAATTCAGTCTTACCAAGGGGTATCATATTACCCAATAATTGGATTGTAGAGGTCAGATAGGCAGTCGCTCCATGTAAAATATTATTAAGTATTCAGCTGCATCTGGTAAGACTGGAAGCTGAACCCAACATAGTTGAGAAAATATTTCTAGGCAGATGATGAGTGTAATAAATAGTAGAATAACGTATAATAAAAATAGTAAATTCGTATTTTTTCGTATGTTACTTTTTTTTTTTATTAATGCATTTAAAAAGGAATGTTTATCATTATTTGCATACATTTTAAATGAACTTTAACCATTTAAAATTAATTCGAAATCAACTATTAATATTGAGCGGAAGTAATTCACATGAAATACGGAAAAAAAGTGGTTTGCATTTCGTCGGAAATGTGGAATCCAACGTAGAGTGTCAGCAAAAACAATCCAGTAGAGTACTTGCGGTACCTACATTGTGAACTCGTTATTTTTACTTTGACGAAAACATGCAGTCTTTGCGTAGTTTATAATAGTTTTAAAATATAGCTGGTTATATTAAGTAGGTACAGCAGGTACTTACCTACGTAAAGAAAAGTCGAAATTGTGATTAATTTTGGACTTTGAATTATCAAACGTTGAATTTGACGTTCAAAAGTGCCTTTTTTGTGCCTAATTGAAATAAATTATTTGATTTTGATTTTTGAAACATAATTATCTGCTACCTAGCTTCAAAAAGGTATGAATGTCATAACTAAAGTATATTCAAATTAATTTATTTCATTTCGTCAAAAAACAACGTTTATTTCTTGAATTATCTCCATTTTCGATCCAGTTAACATTTACTTCTGATATCCCCTAATCCCGGATTCCTCGTCTTTTACACCCTAAAGATCCGGATGGTTGTTATCTCAAAATCTTTTGTTCTTGTCACGGACACCCGCATACATATTCCGAGTCCCCGCCGTCGCCTATTTCCATATCCCTCAAATATATCATTGCGTTGGGAATATTTTATGCTGTCGGTATCTAACCGGCGTTTTGTGGTAATGTCTTCGTTTGATGTATAGCAGTCAAGAACACTCGTGGTCTAAATATCTTGCCATTATGTATATTGTGGCCACATTAAGATGTAACGTCGAAGAAGGAAGCCTCTTAGAGTTTTTTCCCTGCGTAATCACGACCCAGATTGCTCTGTCGCGAAACATAATGCCGCATCGGGCAGGAAATTTGTTAAAATTATAGACGAACATTTGTATCTCCAGTCGAAATATCGAATATGGGCCCGACTTCCTTTTAGTAAAAGTCCGATGGTATTACTGGGCAAATGGCGCCTCGTTTGTGCTTAATTCGTACATTTGTTTGTGCAATCTTTTTTCGACGAGATACGAGGGCAAAAAATAATTGAAACAACCATTTTTTTCGGTACGGGAAATTAGCGCCGAGATTGTACTTTGTTGAATTTAATTGGATCAGATTATAGACAATGAGTGACGTTTTAGCGTGCCACGTATGTACATAATAACCGGAAGACGGGGGAAAAGTGAAATATAAAAGCGTAATAAAGTAGGGGAACGAAGTGCAAAGAATTTTGTATGAATTACAAATGAATTTTCTGGAGTCGTTCAAAAACTCGCATAGCGAAATCTCCTTCCGCGGCTACTTCGTTAAATAATGTAAGAAACTGTGGAGGTGCGCGAATTGCAGGAACCGAGTCGAACAAAACGCGCTGGAGCCGCTTGAATTTGCAATTTCAAGGCGCTTCGTTCTCTCACAATTTGCTTATACCGAGCCCCGCGTTGGGCGCCATTCCATGTAATTCGGTCCGCAGCCGCACTAAAGTTAAGTAATCGCACACCGTCGCGCGCGCTTCCAGGACCTCCTTATTTTTTTGGCATCGTTTCAAATTAAAAGCGATAAGAGTGAGCCTGCTACTGTTACAGACCCCCACTGGCACGTCGAAACAAAGCCATCTACTTACAGCACACACAATTTATCACCCTTTGTTGGAAGAGCGTCAGAACTGTCGGCTGTAACTATACAATGAAATTAACAACTAATGACGTTTGCCGCTTTCCCTCTCTTTATACCGTTCCAATATAATTTCGGTTCACTTCACAAGCGAATTTGAACTCATCCGCGCATATTGCGACAAGGGAGTTGAAACTAAATTAATATACAAAATTTTATGAGCAATAATACGAACTAAACCAGGTTCCTCGATGGAGGTCGAGCTCGCCTTTCATTTTCTCTTCAATAATGACCGAGTGCTGACCCCCGCAAGCTGCGCGAAATTTAATTTTAATACGGGACTGGCCACTATCTCGGCGACGTCGCCTAACGAAACATGCCTGGCTCGCGTAGATTAGAAGTCGCTGACTACATGTTTGTTCACGGCTAATGTTTTTGACGCCATTATACCTACGTGTAAGGACACATTGTATACATTACTAACTTCAATTTCTCGAATAGAGGGCGGTCGGATGGCGAGCCATTACTAACGAAATTATAATGGAACATCCAACATTCTTCGGCGTGTACAATTGGGGTTCAAAATTCGCTGCAATTTCATGAATTGTCGTCGGCAGTTATTATTCGGCGTGTAAGCGGGAATTTGTCTCTTCAGGACATAGCTGGTTTTGTCCTGGAGTTTCCCGTAAATTCGCATGGTTCGCTGGTTCCTTTGAAAAGTCGCGGTTGGTTTTACGCTTTTGGCGGTATTGTTCGTGGCGTTTTGACTTTGAATTTTAACCGTCCTTGTTCAGAAATTGTGGCGAGATGAATAATGTTTTGCTGTGCAGTTTGCGCTTGAGTAGTAATTGTGCATTTTGGTTGGAGTTAGTTTCGATTTTCTTGTGATCTCATCTGTCTTAACCAGATCTTGGATCAAAGAGGGTAACTTAAGTTTTCGTTCTCATAATAAGTCATGATGATAATTTACTCTGTGAGCAGCACGTTTAATTCAAATATTCGTAACTTATTCTTAAGATGTATTTTCATAATAAAACGTCTACATAAAATCAAGTGCACAGATGGGGAATAAAAAAGATTCGAGGAATCCGTCCCACTTTTTGCCGTGAGCAGATCTTGAGTGGAAATAACTGTGTACAGATGCATTCGACGTGCTTAATCTCTTAAATCCTTTCGAGATCTCTTCCCCATTGCTCGCACAGAACATTGGAATGCAGGGCAAACCATTTTGAAACCAAAATATGAGAAGAATTTTCTTTATAAGGTGGATTGGGTAATATTGACTTTCACGTTAAAAATATTTAGTTTGAAACTGAAATTCGAAAGTATTAACATTTATTTTAGATTTACTGTATATTTCTTTTGGTATTTTATCTACATTGATAGCTTTTTCAGAAATTCTATTTACACTGAGAAAACTGACAATCATAAAAGAGGTGAATTCAGCTTAAAGTATGATGAATTCACTCAAAGGACGGAGCATAGTGATTCACCAAAAAGAACGATGATAATACTGATGTTGATGATAACAGTATTTAAGATGATGTGTCACCATGGATTTAGTTTTAGTTACCTACTATTTTTCGATGCCTTCCTCATATATCCAGTTATATCCTATTAGTTTTCCTACAATTTTTCGGTGACTTCCTCACATATTCAGTTATGTCATACAATTTTTCCAACTATTTTTCGGTGCCTTCCTTATATATCCAGTTATATCCTATTATTTTTCCTACTATTTTTCGGTGACTTCCTCACATATTCAGTTATATCATACAATTTTTCCTACTATTTTTCGGTGCCTTCCTCATATATCCAGTTATATCCTATTATTTTTCCTACTATTTTTCGGTGACTTCCTCACATATTCAGTTATGTCATACAATTTTACCTACTATTTTTCGGTGCCTTCCTCATATATCCAGTTATATCCTATTATTTTTCCTACTATTTTTCGGTGACTTCCTCACATATTCAGTTATGTCATACAATTTTACCTACTATTTTTCGGTGCCTTCCTCATATATCCAGTTATATCCTATTATTTTTCCTACTATTTTTCGGTAACCTCCTCGTATTTTAGGTTAGGTCCTCTTACTTTTCCTACTATTTCCTCATATCTCTGGTTATAGCCTATTATCTTACGGAGGTCGCCCTCAATAGGAGGATTGTGTTTTTTAATAAACCAATTAATATCTCTATAATACACCAGTGATTAGTTGTAGTTCTACTCATTCTCCATCAGTAGGACTACAACTAAATACTGGTGGATTACACAGAAATTGTTTGGATTATTAGAAATCACAATCCTCCTATAATTGAGGGCGCCACTGGACTTACATGATCCCCTTATTTTTAAGTATCCAATATTGGTTCTTTCCTTTTAAATATTATTAGGTGTGAGCTCAACATTAAAAAAAACTGAAGAACCCTAAACTTGAACCTTAAAAAAATGGAGAGTAAGTAAAAAAAATAGAAAAAAGTACCTTGGCAAGAATGGTAAGAAGGTGAAAAGGAATGTATGTATAAATTAAACAGAAAATTGAATGGTATTTTTATTTCCATAGTATGAATGAATAATTATTATATACTCTAAACATTTATATTCAGTATAAAAGAAGACTGTTTTGTTTAGAAACATCCTCGCCTTAATGATTACAGTATCTATTTGTCGGTCATTATAAAGAATCATTATATACATTATGTTCAATAATTCTAGTTTTTACAAATTAAAATAAAGGTTGAGACGAGTAGAAATTTAATTTACAAAAAATAACAAACTTTACATTAATGTACCTATAACTAAAACATTTTTGCCCTTAAGGTGATTGCTTCAGGGTAGCCGTTTTTTGCAATTTGCAGGCCAGTGCTAGGTTGTATGTTAATTAAATGTTGCACGCGGGTGTAAGTACATAAGTTGTACTACATACGTCTTACACCCGCGTCTAACATTTCAATCAAAACCTAGCACTGGCCTGCAAATTGCAAAAAACGTAAGAAAATTTGAATTTCGCGGGCTACCCTGACGCTTTCACCTTAAAGCTGCATACAATAAATTGGTTATATTATTATAGTAAATATCTATTTTCAAGTAAAGTGCTACTATAAACACTCCGATGAGACTAATCTATCCCTCATACAAATACTTTACTTTAAAATCTATTACTAAAGGTGAACGCACACTTTTCAGAGCCGAAGGAGGCGAAAGAATCGAATTTTAGAATTACTTGTATGAAATCCTATGGAACCTCGCACACTTACCGAATCGGACGAATAAGGTCGTACGATTCGGTGCGGATAAGTGTGCGAAGTTACATTGGACTTCATTTAAGTAATTCTAAAATTTGATTCCTTCGCCTCCTTCGGCTCTGATAAGTGTGCGTTCACCTTAAACCAGCTATTGGTGCTGGCTCATACCATTACTTTCGGGCCGTCTTTATAGGATATCCTAAAGGGATATCCGATAAATACCGTAACTAAGGGTAGATTACTAGTTGAGCGCACTCTGCTATAAAAAAATAACTGCCCTTGGACTCTGCAGTGCCTCAAACTAGCAACGCCGCGTACGCTATAAGTACATAATTAATAATTATGTAAACGTTTCCAAAAAAAATTGATATTACTGGATTCAAAATAAAAACACCTTAAAAATGAGCAAACGAGTTAACTCGTTTGCGCATTTTCAAGGTATTATAGCAGCGACCGTAAGCCGTTAGAATACCTACAGAATTTTGAAATTTTTACTCTAGGTACCATCTACTTGTAATATATGACGTGTTACCTCGCATTAGAGTGAGCGTGTTAGGACACGGAGAAACGGCATTTTGGCAAGGAAAGCACAGATAATCATTACCACGTTTAACTTCATAAGAATTGTAATGAGAATTAAATTCAATAGTTTCAAACATACAGCAACGGAAAAAAACCTCTTCAGTATCTGTCACCAAAATTGCATCAATTTGGCCAAAAGTGGGTAAGAATTGTTCATCATCTATATCTACAGTAACAATAGAGTTCCGCTGCCATATAACACCAGCTATTGTAGCGGAAGTAACCGAATATTTGAGGACAACGCCAGTGCCGAGAGAAAACTTGACAGTGTCTCCTGAATTTAATGCAGATTTTTTTCCTAGTATTTTTGTTGTAGATATTGTATTTTTCACAAACAATTCATTGAGCATAAGTTGACATTTTATTGCTAGAGTCTTGCAAACATTGACTCGATTAAAAGATGATCTAGCCACTAACTTAGATACCCTGTGCTTGGCTTCAAAACGCATAGCCCACATGTTACGTACGGGGCCGAACTTCATTAGCATGGTAGGATAATGAGTCAGAAAATGAAACTTTGGCTGCAGGGGTGATTTTGTTAGCTCCGTGTACAATTGATTAAATTCTGCTATTATAACCCGGAGTTGAATATTGGTGTCACTGAAGACCCTATGACTTAATAACCTGTCGGTGATTTGCCGCAACATAATGTATAATTTCCATACTTTATTTTCTAAAGGAATGTAAAACCCGGCTATTAGGCTGAAGTATCTAATAAGGGTAAGCATTTCTGATGCTGAAGTTTTTAATTTTACTTTCGAACCTTGGACAACTAAACAATTACTTGGTTTTGAATTCCTATCTGGTCCATAATCAAATGAAATTATTCTTTGTTGCAATACTGAGATCTTTAAAAGACCTTCGGCAAGGAAGTGGTTTATGACAAAGGTCATTACATAACGAGCTACACCTTCTAATATATCATGCATTGGGTCTACTGCTACATTTTGAAATAAATCAAATCCTGTCACCTTAAGCCAACAGCATGATTCTTTAATGCCCGTGTTAGGTGTATCGTTTTCTTGCAATTGAGCGTGGTATGAAGCCATATTTCTAAGCAAGTTACTGTTTTCATATAGAGCAGTTTGCAAACCTTTCTTGTCAATGTTACAGATTCTGCAACACTTGTTAGCTGAAAAACTTTCAGTAAACCCGAGAATTGAATTCAGGCCTAAATTATCGCCAGTTATAGCAACAACCTTCAATTTTACGGTTCCTTTAAAAAACTTATTTTCTATAAAAAATCCTTTGTTTTGCAAGTAATTCAATTCCTCAATAACAGGGTCAAAAATAGCTTTGTTTCCATATTTAGTTTTGTCAGCAGAATGGCAAATAGCTAACAGCAAAATGTTATTCAACAATGAAAATAAATGTGGTGGGAGTGCTGGCAAGGAAACGTATACACCACCAAGCTTATGCACCCCAGCGTGGCTCCCCAAAGGATTTCCAATTTCAAAATCATCATAGTATACTACTAAAGGAAGAATAATGTCCGACGCCTGCGGTGTACACATTGCCAGCCATACAGATCCCTGCATTACATTTTCTAGACACATTGGCCTCATCGGATTTTCTTCACGGATTATTAAATTACCCCTTAGGTGGTTCAAATAATCCGTTACATCTTTCCAAATAGTGTCAATGGAAAAAAAAATCTTCAAAACCTGGCGAAGTTGAATTACTTGCATTGTACGTGGCTTGGTGTGTAATGTTAAAGTGTTACTCCTTTGTGAAATGTCAGGACAATAACCAACGATTACTTCATGTGGTGGTATAAAAGAACCTAATAAATTCAATTCTCGGAATCTCAAATATTCTGAACGAAACGGAAAAAAGATGCCCTTCAAAGCTGTGTTGAACTTATGAAGTCGTTTATTAATTTCGCTTCCAGACATGCTTTCCTCATCAGCTAGCACAGGGCCGAATACGGACATTAAAGACGGTGCGATATTGTCAAGAAGGGTTTGCAAATGACTAACCATAGCTTGTACAGACGATCGAGATACAGAGGGATTTACATAGAGCGTTGAAATAAATTTCAAAACTTCTTTATGAATAATACTATCAGCATTATCAAGGACTTCCGGTTCACTATCAGCTTCAATGTATATGTGCTCAGTTGCTACTTTGGTAGTCTCTGTTTCACACATAGGAACTACGCAAGCCTCGTTTGAGGTGGATGGCAAATAACGAGTGTTTACTTTATTCAAATGTTTTAAGTTAACATGTTTTCTAAATTGTCTAACGTCCGTGAAATACCGGTAGCATGCGTCTTCACCACATTTATAAACTCCAGTAATATCAATTTTTTCACATTCTTTCCTTATGTGGGTAATAAGTGAAGAAAACGTGGGAAAAGTCCTTTTACAACTGTGACACTTCATCTTAATTTAAATTGTGACTCCGAGAGTAACTAATATCTCCTTCACAGATTGTGACTTACGATCGTACGATGTTTTGACTTTGTAAAAACCAATTTGGATAATAAGCCAAATGTTATAGCTTTCAGTAGGATATTTAGCCGCAGTAGCATGAAATATTTTAAAAGTCACATCAACAGCCTCAGTTAGTGTTGTGAACTTGTAAAACGTATTGTCACATACTGTGAAGGAGACACCTGACTGGCGGCACCAAATTATAAATGGTTGGAGGCTAATACCTAGGTTTTGAAGCTTTTGGCGACGCTCCTCAATTACCACTTGCACGTCTGCGTCATCATCCACGATGGTCACAAATCCATCCAATATCTCCGCTCGTGAAGCTTGCCAGTCTTTTCTAGATCGACGGGCAGGAGGAATATTAAAGAGACAGCCGAGTAGCAATATCGCTGCTATTAATTTTGTCTCCGGTTGTTCATCTGGAAAGAAAATAATAATAGTATATTTGACACAACACATCATCATTAACTGAGCAAATAGGGAAAAGTATCAGAACAAAATAAAATCTATCTATATAAGTAAAAATGAATTGCCGAAATGTGTGTCCGCCCGCCCGTTACTTCTGAACGACTGCACCATGTTAGATAATTTTTAAATTCTTTTTTGTCTATATATTTTATAACGGGTTCACCGACCCAGGGAGGTCGAGCACCTAGAACTATATAACAGAATCATTTCCTTACCGTCACAAATTGCCAATGTATCAGCTATTTTTCGACGAAGAAACGAGTCCTTTGTGGTGTTAAGCTTCTGCTGAGCAGCTTTTAGTATGTTTTCCGATGAAGCATCCAAGGCGTCGAGGCCCCCGGATTTATCAGGGAACAGTGCTTCGTAGTCATACGTCAGGAGTCGCCATCCATCACTTGACTTCAGGATAGGATACTTATTGAAGTACTCCTGTAATGTCCCTTCCTCGTAGTACAAGTACCGGAGGCGAGCTCGCACCGTCTCCCGCCACAGGGCACTGACCTCCTGCCACGGACCAGCTGAAGGACTTGACAGCTGCTCTAATGCTGACGCTACGTCCTCCACTTCACCTGACAACAAAAATTAAAACGATTAATAATTAGTACAATGACAATAACGGTTCTTAGATTCAGATATTTTGTAATTTGTAACGAAAATTTATACTAATTCAGATATTTTTCTCAATAATTTTGTTCTTGATAATTTAATTCAATCTGAAAACATAAAATTTCTTGAAAAGGAGTTACCTTCTTTAAGTCCGGTCAGGTCGATTCCAGCGAGTGGAGGGGTGTCTAGCCTAGGACTGGACTTGGAGCGAGAACGTGACTTGGGCTTTTCAATAAGGCCCAACGAAACTAAATGCTGCCGTCGAGCCCTTCTGGCGGTGACTAACCAGCCAGAGATATTGCGCTTAGCCTAGTAAGCATCAGCCGGCAGGTACGGCGCGTAGTATAGGGGTGGTGACTCCTCTTTAAATAATCTGCCAATGTCGTAGGATAGAGCAAGCAGCTGCGAATCTGTCAGAAGTACCGGGTTTTCGGCCGTAATGAGCTTCTCCATAAGCAGCTTGCATAAACGCCCACGCACGTTTGAGGGTAAGGTGCCCGTTTTCTGCCCAATTGCTATTATTTGTTTTCCCTCGACTGATGAATTCAGTATGGTATTCACCTGAAACACAAATAGTATAAGTATGGCATTACAAACTAAATATGCAAGGTAAAAGTTAAAAAAAAAAGTCACTAAAATGTTGAAAATACAGGTTCAATACCTACCTTCCATTCAGTATAATGATCAGTTGGAGTCGGTGCCAGTCTAGGCATCATGCATTTAGTTGTTAGTTATAGCTGTCACCAACTCCAAATATATTACTGATCTTTGTGACATATAGTATAGCTCCTAAACGGCCGTCCGTACACACATACAGGACAGGACAGGTACAGACGTTAAACTTATCTGTTTACGCCGGGGGTTAACAATATTGAATGTCAATTTAAATTCCTTATCAAAAGTACAGGATAATAGGCAATAACTTACTAAATTGCTCCCGGTGGACTCTTGTCTAACTGCTTCACCCACTGACGACGACGAGTCCAGTGGTATCACCAGTATGTCACCATCCTAAAATAATATTTACTTTGAGACAATGTTATAATAGTACATGTAACAAAAAGGTGTGATAATATGAGTATGTACGGTCAATTAACCTCAATAATCGTTGAAATAATCACTAAATGTGTCCGAGTGCGACCGTTAACTAACAGGCTATAGCTAGCCCTAGCCGGAGATAACTCAAGGGAAGTGTTATATTTTTTTACTAGTAATCGGTTCAGCATTGCAGGTGTGAACGGTCCTGCCCTCGTCCCTTGATCCGGCCCTGATAAAAACTAATCGATCAAGATCAGGACTGATCCTGGTCTCAAAGAATGTCTATACCAAATTTTGCATCGGTTCAGTGTCTTAGGTATGAAAATGTGAAAAGGTCCTGCCCCAGCCGACAGATAGACAGACAAACTTACTTTCGCATTTATAATATTAGTATGGATGTAATTACAAATTAATACATATTGCTCTTGAACCAAAAAACAGTAAGTACGAGTACTTTTCTACAATTTTGCAGAACTTACCAAATTTTCCTGGTTAAGTCCTGCTTCGCAGTCTTGGTTGAGGATTGAGCTTTGCAGTCCTTCACACGGTGGCAGAGGCTCTAAGTTACAAGGTAGACTAGTTAACAAGTCATTCCTCAGGACCTCTTCAAAGAGTGATGAATTGTAGGAGTTATCCTGAAATTTAACAAGAAATTTAAAAAGGTAATAATAATGTACTTAGTTGGTAAACTAACAAGACTGATGAAAAGTTATGATTTTATTCCACTTTTTAAATAAATACTGCACCGGTTAAATTGTTAGGTATCTTAAGAAGACTTTAAAATAATAAAAGTTAATAAGTAGGTACCTACCTACATGCAAGTAGGAGAATGTGCATTTAAGCGACGCAGGGCATGTGTAAGCAAAAAGTTTAAAACAAAATTTACTTTTTTGAAATACAATTTAACATGAAAACAAACCATATCTTTTGGTTGGTCGCTTTTTAACATGGCCAGAGCTGCTTCAAACCGGAGTCTGTCCCCTATTTGAGGGAACATACTATGTATGTCTTGTTTACTAAGCATCTGCATTGTTGCGATATCAATTCTTTCAGCTGAAAAAAAAGGTAAATTTAACAGCGCCCTGATTGCAGCTGTGAAATGCACTACGTCGCATCGACTTTATAAAATGTAGGTTGGTAGAGCTTGTCTAAGCTGAAATGACGCGCCCCACTACTTAAATTTGTATACGTACACTACGGTAAATGCGGTAGTGGGGCGCGTCATTTTAGTTTAGACGCACTCTACCTATTTGTTTTTTTTTGGGTTGCAGTTGCACATCGAATCTAGTGTATAATATAAATATGAACGTATATCTAGGTAGGTGGGTAGGTACCATACGACAAGACTATTCTTGGTTGGAGTGTACAGCGGCCAAAAAAGTGTTATTTTCGCAAATCGTTTATTTTCTCGATTCTATAGTATGTAACACCTAGAAAGGCTAAAAGTGTCTGGGTGTTTTTTGTCTCCGACCAACCGTTTGTCGTAAAAACGATGTCGAAGGGATCCATAGGTAAGGTTATGTTAGAACTGTGACCTTGAAATTGGTCGCGAAATTTTTTTAAGTATTTTTTCATAGTGCCTCTAAGACGACACTCTGACCCTATTCTTGCTAGAAATTAGAATGTGTGAATGTAATGTGTGAGCTCATGCTAGCAACTTACTAGGTAGGTTTGTCAACTTACTTTCAAAACGATCGATGTAGCGTTCCAAATTCCACTTCTTCAAAAGATCACGCGTAGCCATATCCATTTTTGCACTGATCAAACACGTTCACTGGCACTAATGGAATTGTTATTGCTATTAATTAAACGAGTCGTGAGTCGTGACTTGCCGGCTGTAGCGGTGAAATACAAATGGCCGACCGAAATGGCGCGGCGGCGGAATGAAGTGAGAGAGGGAGACCTCATTATATAATGCCGTCACCTTAAATTTGTAGGACATCATTCAAATGCTACTCATAAATGGGTCTCTGTAATAATAATTTAGTAGGATACACATAAAATAATATGACTATATTATTGAACTTTGATGCTTACCTACTCTAAAAATATGAGATTATTTAATCGTATTATCATAGGATTCACATAAAATAATATGACTGTAATATTAAAAAATGATGCTTACTTTAAAAATATAAGTTTAAAGCATTATAATTTAATATAGTACATTAGGGGGAGGTCATCGTATTTTTAGAGATACTTCTTCATATTAAACTATGAAATCTATTTATATTACGGTGACTGTCATTGTGTTTTTTAATTAGAATCTTATTTATAATTATCATACTAATTTATGGGACAGTGGACCATTTTCTATTACATTGTGTTATTATTTGAAGAAGACAATGTTATTTCATAATTACAAATTTTTACGATGACAAGTATCATAATATTGCATTATTTACCCAAAAAATTCGATTCCATCTTAACACATTTCAGTTCTAGCGTAATATTTACTTATTATCAACATATTATAAGACAACGCATCTATTTTAAACCAACGTCACGATATTTTAAGATTATGCCAAAATGACATTTTTCTCAGTGTAATTAAAAACTATACAAAGGGTGATGGGTAGGTTTTAGATTAGATTATTAGAAAGACAATGAATATTTCAGAAAACTATAATAGCGCCGCCAACTATTTCTTGCACAAATACTGACAGCAACAGTAGGTATCTGAGTTCATCACACCCTTTGGTACTCATAGTACTCGTAGACGTGATCATGTGAAAAAGAAAGAGACAAGCAGGGACTGAAAGCGGTTATGGTTAAAGTTTAAGATACCTCAAAAATATACCGGTACCGGCTTAAAATACAGGTTGAGCTATACCGATACCTTTAAAAATAAAGGTTGGGCTAAACCGTTATTTAACCTTTACACGATTTCGGTATCAAAAACATGCGAGACGGCGCGGCGTCGAACACTTTAGAACTTGTGTACCTATTTTGTAACAATCGGCAAGTGAACGACAGACAGAGTAGCGAGGCGGTGTATCAAAGAAAACCCCTATTTATTAAAGTTTAGGTACTGCTACCGAAAAATTTATAAAGGTTATAGTACTTCTACCGAAATATACCGGTATGCATATCCAACCTCAAAATTCCGCTACTGAAAAAATTAACGGTATCAAATTATTTCGGTAACCTTTATTTAACGGTATGACGTCATACTGAAATTTAAAGGTACCTTAATTTTTCGGTAATTCAGTCCCTGGAGACAAGAACCAAATGTATCAGCTGTTTATGTTATAAAACTCTCTAACTAAAGGAATCGGGTTACATTGCTCGCAGACGTCGAGTGAACGACCTCAGAATGATATTAAACTTGACAATTTATTTCTATACGTGTCAAGTACTCGCGACATATTGGTGCTTTAGAAAGCCTGTGTTCAACTTGAGTTAGTGTTATTACTTGAATATAATCCTTTCTAAAACTTTTCATGTTAAAATTTTGTCTTGTTCTCCGTTCGCAGGGCCTATACAAGTAACTAGAGATGCAAACGTACAGCATAGGTTTTTATGGTAGGTAAGCCGCACCTCAGTGGTAAAAAAAACCTGGACACACACACACAATCTGAATAATTTTGAAGAATATTGCTAATCCATTGCTTCATAAGTTCGAAAAATTTGTCTGCTCAACAACGTAAATAACGCAGTGTATTTTGTTGAACTGTCAATATGAAAAAGATTGTGATTGATCGTGTGTTACACAATAAGCTGGCCCCTTATTCTAATGAAACTCTATACTACGCTGGGCCAACTCAAAGTCAAAGTGTTACGTTCGGCCTTCTGTACCACTAGAAATTACCCTTCATTTCACATGACAAAGGAGTTGATCGTGTTCAATGATATGGGCGAAACTGGTCACCCTGTGTATTGTGTATTCCATGATTTAGCAACTGAATTTACTTTACGTAAAATCGGGAGCTTCATCAACCACTCGAAGACATGTCTACATTATTTGATTTGTTTGATCTATAAACTGGGTCAAATTAAAATAGCTAGATAAACTTTGCAGACGTGATGGGTATCTTTACATCATAAATTAAAAAAATAATGAATTTTATGAGTTTTTTCTGGGGTCATCAACCGCAGGTGTAGTCACTTGAAATAATTAATTTGTTTAAACTTCACGGACGTGATATGTTTTGATATCTAAACTCGATAAAACAAAACAAAAAAACTGATCGTTCATCACAAAAAGTGGTCGTTGACACCAATATATTGTGTGTCAAATATTTTTTTTATTTTATCGTGTTTTGATATCGATATCTGTCTGCGAAGTTTCACTAGCTAATTTTATTTGAGCCTGTTGTATTGTAGTTGGCAAAATTTCTCCAAAATTGTTAGTCTATCAAATACCAGTCTATGCTCATCAAATTCTACGTATTAGAAGGACTGCAGTGCTATTCTGTAACCATCTCATCGTTAAACTTCGGTGAAGTGAGCGTGGAGTGAGCTGTCAATAGTGTCAATTCCAAGCAAAACCAAACTCACTTCACCTAAGTTTTCACGGTGAGATTTTTACAGAATCGACCGGCTGTTTTCATTTGACATTCACAAATCTGATTGTTTTGTCTTTGTACTGAGGGCTGCCTTGTCGACTGAAACAAATTGTACTTAATCAAAGAGTTGCTTCGGGAATTCAGTCTAGTCTGCTAGATAGTAGGTATAATTGCTTTGTCTGAGAATTTTATCTGCGTTTCCTATCGGTATTGGCCATTTCTTTGTAAAGTTCGTTACTAAATCGAGGCCATTTTAATTGATTTGCTCCACATTCGCCTAACATGTTTAATTATTTTTGGCCCCAAAAATCATTTGTTCTATTTAGTTCTTTTTCGCCCCATTTTTGTGTGAGTAATTGTGCATAAGTGTGGTTTTTAAACGTGTGTGATTTCTATAAACCAATAAGTTCATAATATTATGTTAAATGGCGTGATGGTACAATGGATATGGCTTGATGGTGGAATGGCTTGTTGGTGGCGTTTTGTACTACTGCAATGAAAAGTGACCGAAATCATAGCACAAGATGGATGATTGTGTATCTCTGTGTGTGAAATCGGATCATTTTGAGGCATACAGGGGCACACAACAGTTAGGACGAGTAATATTTTCTTTATTTCATCTTTTAATATAAAAATCTAATACCTACATAAAAATATATGTCAATCGAAAACTACACAAAATACATAACTTCTGGCGCAGTCGGATAAACAATTAAACAGAATATTGTTTTCAAAAAATAAATAAAGAAATCACTCTACATAGTTATGCTTCTTAACGCGTATAAATTCTATCTTGGACACACTGTATAAACAAACAACAAAATGAATCGTCTTCATTTGCTGTGTTATATGGAAAATTCTATTGAAAACGTTTCCATGTTTAAATGTATAACAGTAATAAAGCTGAAAAGTTTGATTTTTTGTTTGTTTGAACGCGCTAATCTGTGGAGCTTCCAAACGCGGTTGATTTTTTTTTGCATTTGATAGTCTAATTCTTAAATAAGGCTATTTAACATCAGGACCCTTAGGTGCCAATCAAAAAGAAATAAAAGTCAGAAAGAAGGCTAAGCAAAAAATAAGTAATAGCGTGGGCAGGCGATGCGACGTGGTGTGTCGGGGGAACAAGAAATTTCTTGCGGACGGAGTCGAAAGCAGAAGTTAGTTCCACTATAAATAAACCCGAATAAACTGGAATCAATGTATTTAATTTGGAGACATATCACAATTCATTTATTTCGAGACTGTTCACTGCTGATGCGTTTACCACAACTATTTTTTTATTTTTTTTTATTTCAACTATCTTTTATAAACTGTTTTTTATGTTTCGTTGAAGTAAATCAGTTTTATATAGATACATATGTAATTGCATTTGATAATCAGTCGTCATGTCAGCGTTTACCCTTTTTTAGACATATCATGCTTCTCATAAATTTATTTCAGTAAAGACAATAGCATACGAGTATATAAGCATGTAAAATATCCACTGTTAGGACACAAACGTTCTCTCTCTGAGAGGTAGTGGGCTATTATAATCCACCACGCTGGCCCAGTGCACGTTGATGAATGTCACATGTGTTTGAATTTTTGGTACTAGGACATGCCGGTTTCCTTACAATGTTTTCCACCTTACGATTTTTTACAACGTTTTGTAACGATAATTGATACTCAACATACCACAAAGATGAAAAAGGGCCAAGTAAAATTCGATTATGGAATGACAAAATATTATTAAATTTTGTGAAGTAAACGCAGGCAAAGGAAGCACATTTAAAATGCCACTGGAACTCAGAATTCCCGATTCTGGTTCGTTGACGCAATTATTTTTTTTATAAGCCTAGCGACTACTGGAGTCCTTTGTTGTTAAAAGTATCTTATCTCCTATCCTTTGTGTATGTGAAAGTTCCAAATAGCTCATCGGCTATGTCGCGGACTGGTGAGCGAGAGTTCCCGAGTTCAATATCCGCTTGCTGCACTATTAACTTTAACCCTCTAGCTACATTTTAACTTGGTTGTACAATCAATTTTTTAAATATCTTTTAGCAAAGTTGCAGAGGTCAATCAATTTTACAGCTATAGAAAGTACCACCATATAAAAACCACATAGCCAAAAAATCTCGTTACTCAAATTGAATGGCATACTGAAATATTCCTCAAAATACCTGCTGGTTTGGGTACATAAAGTAAATGAAGTGTCCACAGTGGCTGTTTGAAGAGGCAGCCATAAAAAAGGTTTCAGACGAAAGTAAATAATGTCTCTGTAATTAATGAACAATGAAATTAACTTTTTTGGATCATTTCACATTTACTTTTTGTTTTTTAATATTTTATGTACCTAGTTTGGTTTATGTTAAAACGTTCTTACAAATCATTTATTTTAAACACGTCTTTTTATTATTACATAAGTCTCCGGTAACCTACTTACATAGTCATGATAATATTAGATCTACGTATACCTATGCTCGTAGGTAAATCTAAAATCCACTTCTAAATTGTGCTTGTTTCAAATATACTTCGCCTTAAGACATTAATGTCTATTATTTAATCATTTTAATACGCAAAAGAAATCTTCTACCCAGTAACCTTTAGACCAACCTCTACTATTCACGTGTGTAAAATTTCGTTCGGTCACCACCCTTAAATAAATTAAACCTTTTAAGCCTATAAATATCAGCTTTTCATTACTTTTCATCTTTTCATCGACCAATGTCACATTGGGCCGACTTTTTGACTGCCAATGACATTGTCAGGTATTCAATTTGGTTTGCCCACAATCTGCACGACCGATCTCTTATTTCCGCTGTATTATAATTCGATTACTGAAAAGGACGTGGGCATAATTTATGTACTTGTGAAATTACGTATTACTGAAATGTACATCAACCTTTTTATGTGTAGGTATATAAATAATTTATATATAGGCCCGGGCTAAACCGCAAGCTTATGTCTCCTACATAAGCTAGCGGTTTTGCGTTTAAGATTGGTTATGTGCTGTTGTATAAATGAAAAGAACATTGTGTTACCTATACTCCATTTGAAATAAGATTACGCTTTTAACTAAACCTTTTTTGAAGTTTGTACAACCGATTTTGACTTCTATTGCGTAGGCAGCATGACAAATGGCAACTGCAGTAAACAGTTGGTAATATAAACTTTTCTTTGCTTTTAATGTCATCCTTATGCCTACGGTATAGAAGTCAGAATCGGTTGAAGGAACTGTAAAAAAAGGTTTGTTTAAATGTCTAATCATATTTCAAATGGAGTATAGTAGGTACCTAGTACTGCCACGACTGTAGGTCGTGCCACAATCCATTACAGGCTGACTGGAAAGTATTTTAGGAGTATGAGGAACAGGATGTAAAGTTTACTCATCCACCATAGAAAAGGGAGGATCCTCCGACCAGACGGGTGTTGTGTCTGGCGGGCAACTGCCCAACTGTTAATGTCGGATAGTCTTATATAATTATTTGCGCGATGCAGGATTTGTCTGACGTCATGTCTTTGATGCGCAGTTCATATGTGGCGGTGTAACCGCTACAGTATCACCAATATCGGTTACCAGGCCTTTAGTACCTTGCAAAAAGTAAACAAAGTCATATTTTTTCAATAGAACTTGCACTTGGCCCGCTTGGCATTCCCTCTCACATAGAGAAGGCCTGCGTCCCAATAGTGGGAACGTTATAGGCTGATCATGCAATGCTAGGCCCCCGCGGTTTGTCTAATCAAAACATGTAACCTGGGACCTTTGACTATTACTAGAACCAACCAGTATGCGCCACGCGCAATTTTGACTAGCAAAGTTCACGGTTGCTAGGCATCAAACCGTACCTTGAATACTAATTTCAAGTGCTTGTAACTTGCCGACACAACTACCTACACATCAAGTTCTACTTATGTGTGAACGGATGTCAATGAAAATGGAAGTAAAAACACAATAGAGCGTCGAAAACCGTTTGCTAGTTCCTATCGTATGACTGCTTTCAAGTTACCGGGTATCTATTTAAGGAGCATTCCAGTTACTTGACCTTGAATTTTCCCCAAATAGTTTTGACCAGAGTTTAGGGGCATGAGGAACAGGGTGTAAAGTTCACTCATCCACCATAGGAAAGGGAGGATCCTCCAACCAGACGGGTGTTGTGTCTGGCGGGCCGACTGCCCGACTGTTGATTTCAGATAGTCTTATCTATGTCGTTCGCGCGGTAAACTCTAATTGCGCGATGCAGGATTTGTGTGACGTCATGTCTTTGATGCGTAGTTAGTATGTGGCGGTGTAACCGCTACAAGAGCATGCAGAAGTGCATAGTGTCATTATCATCAACCTGTAAGATTTTTTCAAGTTTATTCACATGAGCCAATTGTGTCGTCAAATAAATAGACTTTCAACAAAGTTTTTATGTCCCCTAAAAACACGCAATTTTTTTTTTGTAAACGAGGCTGAGAGTTCTACTTTTTATCTCTTTCTTGTTAGTTTGTTACATATAAGTTAGTGCCATGGAATAATCATTTATCTCCAGATATTCCTAGACTTATTTTGATTTTATAAATAGATTTTCAAACGACCAAGTTGCAGAAGACTTTTTATCAAAACTGGTAGTGACTGACAATCAGTCACTGTGGAAGAAATGTCAAAGTCAAAGTCAAAGTCAAATAATTTATTTCAATTAGGCACAAAAAAGGCACTTTTGAACGTCAAACTTTACAAAAAATAATAAAACTGATTCTAGTCGCCCATTCCAAAAGGTAGTTTTCGTATGGAGAAGAATGGGCAAGAAACTCCACCGTTACTCTTTTTAAAAAAAAAACATTATATCTTGTATACACTTATTATATAATTATATGTGAAGACAATGCACCTATAATAAGATTACTATACCACGATAGGTAAAAATAATGAAAAATGAAGGAATGACATAATTATGTGATAGATGCATGGTGCTCACATACTTACAAACATTGTAAAATTATACTATATTTCTAACATTATAATAAGTAATACTAATAATAATAAGTCAGTGTGTGAGTTTAAATAATCACAAAAATAAAATAAAAATAAATGTTTAAAAAAATAAAAAAAAATAATTATACAATTAAATTAGCAACCAGTTCGATTTTGTCTAGATTCTGAATTGTCCTATGGAGCAGGACCAGCATGTTTCCAAGCATTTTTATCTTGGATATAATCCTCTAATTTGTAATATGCTTGTTTACAAAGTGTACTTTTTATATGATTTTTAAATTTTCTTTCATTTAATTCTAATATATCACAAGGTATTCTGTTGTAACATTTAACACAGTACCCCATAAAAGATGTATTTACTTTAGATAGTCTGAAAAATGGTTGATCTATTTTATCTTTATTTCTAGTATTAAAATTATGTCTATCACTTATTTTATTAAAAAGATGTAGATTTTTTCTCACATACATAATATTTGAATAAATGAATTGGCAAGGTACCGTCATAATATTAATCTTTTTAAATAGTTCCCTGAGAGATTCGCGACGACGTAGATTATAAATGGCTCTGACAGCTCTTTTTTGTAAAACAAAGATGGATTCAATGTCAGCAGCCCGACCCCACAGTAAAATGCCATACGACATAATACTGTGGAAGTAGCTAAAATAGACCAAACGCGCGGTTTCTACATCTGTTAACTGTCTTATCTTTCTAACAGCATAAGCGGCCGAGCTTAGCAGCCCCGCGAGAGATGTTATATGGGGTCCCCATTGTAATTTCTCGTCTAGCGTGATTCCAAGGAAAACTGTTTGATTAATAAATTCCAGTTTTTCTCCATTCAATACGATGTCACATTCGCTACTTCTAACATTTGGTAATTTAAATCTAATGCATTTGGTTTTTTTATTATTTAGTACCAAATTATTTACCGTAAACCAATCTTGGACCTGAACAATAGAGCTATTCACGTCGTCAAGATTTGGTGACCGTCGGTTTATTTTAAAGATCAATGATGTGTCATCTGCAAATAACACCATCTTTGGCTGATTTAGAAATATTTGGGGTAAATCATTAATATAAACTAAAAAGAGGAATGGACCCAATATCGAACCTTGAGGAACGCCCATTACCATTTCAGACCCTAATGAGTTTGTGCCGTTGACTTGAACTTTAACTTTTCTATCTTTCAGGTATGATCTTAACAAATCATGAGCTGTGTTCCTAATCCCATAGTGGTCCAGTTTCAGCAGAAGTGTCTCATGGTGTACGCAATCGAACGCCTTCGAGAGGTCGCAGAAGATTCCAATGGCATCTTGTGCTTCTTCCCAAGCGTTAAAAATGTTCTTTATTAGGGTGACACCGGCGTCAGTGGTACAGCGCCCTTTGGTGAAACCGTACTGTTGGTCATGAAAGATGGAATTTTTATTAAAGTGACGTAACATTTGATTGAGTATCAACTTTTCAAACACCTTACTGAGAACTGGCAGAATTGACACAGGCCTATAATTGTTGGGTTCCTTACTATCACCGGATTTGAACAAAGGAACTACTTTACTGTGTTTCATGAGATCCGGAAAGACGCCTTGGTCTACACTAGTGTTAAATATGAAAGCTAGATAAGGCGCAATGGTTTCGATTACTGATCTACATACTTTTACAGACATTCCCCACAGATCTTCTGTTGATTTAATTTTAAGATCTTTAAAAGCTTTTATAACAGCCTGGGGGTCTGTATGCTGAAACCTAAACTCCAAAGGGCATGCCTTTACATTCTTTCTAAGTAAGGTAGCAGAAAGCGCGGGTGAGGAATTTAAAGCTTCAGTGGTTTTATGGGGAATATTAGCAAAAAAGTTTTCAAATTCCTGAGCTATTTCTACATCTGAGTTGATGGGACCATGTGCAGTCTCTAAATTAAATTCAGTATTACGCTGTTTTTTCCTACCGGTTTCATTATTAATTATTTGCCAGGTAGTTTTTATTTTATCATCAGCTGATTTTATTTTATTGCTAATGTGAAGAGCTTTAGCCATTTTGCACACACTTTTAAAAGTTTTAGAATATTTTGCAACATACTGATGAAAGCTTGTATTATTCATATGTTGCTTTAGGCCATAAAGTTCAAAAAGTTTTTCCCTGCTTTTACGAATACCTGGAGTCGCCCAATCACTAAATAAGAATTTTGTGTAAATAGTTTTAGTCTTTAGTGGAAAAGTGTCAATGAATTGTTTGTTTAATAGTGAAAAGAACTCTGTGTAGAACTCATTTGGGTCACATATATTATCAAAACTCTGAATACATAATTTACTTGCCAAAACATTATTTAATTTCTCTAGATTTCTACATGTAATTGGCCTAAACCTTATTTGAATTTTTTGTAAAGGCATGTAGGAGCAAAATGTTATTGTTTGTCCACTGTGATCAGATGGCAACTTATTTACAATTTGTTTATGTAAGTAATCACAATTACAGAAAATATTATCTATACAAGTGGCAGAAGAAGCTGTCACTCGGGTTGGTTCATTAAAAACATTTGACAAGTCAAATGACCTGAAAAGACTTAATAGTTTGACAGTATTAACGTTATTTTCTAATATATTAATATTAAAATCACCACATATGATTATTGACTTACTACTACCATTTAGTTTATTTAACACATCTTCCATTACAGAATCAAACATAGATAGATTCTGGTAACTTGGAGGTCTGTATACACATACTATAACATGCTTATCTAGCTCAACACAGGACAATTCAATGGTGTGTTCAACAGACAGCCCGATTATGTCTTTTCGTTCTTTCGATTGAATAGAATTTTTTACTAATATTAATGATCCGCCATGTATCATACGTTTTCGGCTGAAATGGCTAACTACATAATAATTATCATAGTTAATTGACATTACTTGATGATCTTTTAACCAATGTTCTGTTAAACAAACAACATCAAACTTAGTATTTTCTAAAAACAATTCTATTTCCAGTAATTTGGAAGAGCAATGCTTACACAAACCCGATTCAAGCCTCAATTTATGGGCTGTGGAAGTGTATGTAACTGGCAAGTGTAATTAATTACCATCGGCTCAGCAGATGGGTGTCACTTGCGAGACTTCTCGATTATAAACGGTTCGCTTCATTTTGTATGTGTACCCACACACATAATAACGTGTGTGGTACTATAGCAATGTTTGATGAACTGTGAATGCCAAAGCCAGGGTGTTGTCATGGAGTTAGCATGTATTGGAGCATGGTTGGCTCTGTTTGGTAAAATTTAGGAAGTGAAGTTATTCAATTTCAAGCGAAATCAGAGATTTCAGTTTTTTTTATTTTTAGATACCTCTCTACTTTATATAGGGTATCCATAGTTATAATAAAAAGTATAAAATCGAAAAAAATATCTATAGGGTGGTACTTATAGCAAATAAGAGGTCGACTATGAAATACTCTTTGTTTGACAATTCAGAAGAGCCTGTAAATGATTAAATTTAAATCAATGCTTTATGTTAATCATTTATTTACCAAAAAAGCTTAGCTTCGGTAACATCAGTGTTGTTTCAATAAAAGACTAGTATGAGTATTATAAATGAGTAAGACCTTCAAACTAGGAAAATTCTGTATCTTCAAGGACAGTGTTCATTTAAATGTGAAGATCTAGCGAGAGAAGAACTCGTTTGATAGGTTCCTACCTAGTAGTAGTTCAGTATCAACTAGAAAATAATCGGTACACATCGGTACACACCCAACGAAACTAACTTTTTTTATGACTGTTCAAATGGACTTCGTAAACAATGTTACTGGCCCAGTAACATTGTTTACAAAACCCATACATACCTACATGGTTACTACCAACATTCTTGGTGCATCTTATTGAAACAGCTTCAATCTGGCTTTGCCTTTTAAGGCTTGAAAATGTATATTAGTACGAGCAAAAGTGGTTCTCCAGCCATCATTCCAGACATCCGCATTGCAATAGTAATCCGTACATTTCACTTGTGACGTCATGGCTTTCTAGAAAATAAATTCCGAGAACATATTTTGTACCAAATTCTCAAAGTTAAGTCGACTATTTCCAAACCGTAAGTGCCGTTGATAGGCAAAGGTTTGCGTCAAAAGGATGTACAGTAGAGTAGCATTCTTTAGTCTGCTAAATAAAATAGGTAACAAGCTTCAAGCTTCCTCTTGTTAAGCGTTGTAATTCGGAGAATTAATTTTCTTGATTGGCCGTTTAGAGGCTATTAATAAAAGGTTTGAAATCAGGCAAAGTGCGTGTTGGATCACGCACAATGAAGGGTTCCGTAGTTTGGATGAATTTATCCTAAAAACATTGTAGTTGAAAAACATGTTCTTCCCTACATCGATATACGTCATCGTCAATTCTCCAATTGAAAATGTATGTTTGTAATCGCAAAAGAAAATGTGATAAAACTACAAATTAATGATTTTCGGAATGTTTCCTACATGTGCTGTGAGACCTTGCTTTTTACCAAATTTCATTAAAATATGTCGCGAAAAGGTCGTTTTTTTATTGCGTTGACTTGGAAGCTTGATTTTTTACAGAGCTCCAAGGGATCGCAGACCTACGTATTTGACATTACTTTCAACTTTACGCATTTCTGAGTAAAAGGGTCTTGACAGATTGACAGACAGGCAGACGGACAATGAAGCGATCCTTTAAGTAAACTTTTTTTTGTAAACGAGGCTGAGAGGTCTAGATTTTATCTCTTTCTTGTTAGTTTCTTACATATAAGTTAGTGCCATAGAATAATCATTTATCTGCAGATATTCCCAGATTTATTTTGATTCTATAAATAGATTTTTAAACGACCAAGTTTTACAGTTACTTTCAACTTGATACTTCCACGTATTTCTGAGAAAAAGTGTCTTGACAGACAGACAAACGGACAGACGGACAATGAACCGATTCTATAAAGGTTCTGTTTTTCATTGTGAGGTACAAAAACGTTTAAAAAAGGTAAATTATTTTCCCTGTGAGTATTTTTTTTTTTTTTTTTTTTTAATAATAAACGTTGCCCCACACCAGGAATTTCTCCTGTATCGTGGGTGCGTTAACAAACATTTAAACTCACATACACAAACAGCCAGACCCGGAACAACTACATGTAGGTCATAGAAATATTTGTTCCGTGCGGGAATCGAACCCGCGACACGCAGCGCAGCAGTCAATCGCTTAACCACTGCGCCAACCGTGCCGACAAAGGTAAAGGCACATAACGCAACGTGATATAAGGCGAGAGATATTTTGCGACTGAATTGAGTTTGAATCTATTGGTTAAACCCAGATTTATACCAACCTCGGGAATTAAGCTCCACCGAGCTGAAAACACGTGCAAAACATCAAAGAGGAATTAAAACATAGTAACGAATTCCTAAACTCTATTCCGCCATTTTGAGTAGAGTCCAATTATGATCAAAAACGTTACACATACAGAAACATCCTATTTTAATGATCTGCGTAACAGGACATTCAGTGGTCGGCTTACAAACAACACAAAGTAATCTCAGGCGCACCCTCCCATATATCACGACTTGTGACATTCCCAGCTAATAATTCAACTCAGACGATGTTAGCGAAATAGTGTAATTAGGGACAACCACCCAAAGTTAACCCCACACTATGTGAAATGTAAAGGAACAGAGAGATCAACGTAAACTAGCCACAACTCCATAATTGGTCAGATTACAATGATTTAAATGAACTTTTGTTTCTCACTTCCCTTTTGATTCCTCTAAAATTCTGTAACACATTGCTAAATGTTCCTGTAAATCTTTTTCCTTAAAACTTAATATGCTAACCGCGTATCGCGTTCCTATTAAAATGTATATTTATGTGGGTTCATTTTACTTGGAGCACTTAGGAGAACGCCTCTCTTGTGAACTCACCAAGGCGTGAGAGTGTGTAAACTGTACTTTTCAGCCCAAATTAAGTCTTGAAATGTACCTGCAAACATTAGGTAATATGAACGAAGTCGTTGATACGACGAATGTTTATTTATGTATTTAAATGCTTACACGGCTTAATGTACCGCCAGGAGTATAAACATTTTCTTATGTCTTGTTGATATATGTAGATATTATTATCTGTGTAAGTACACCTAATTGCTTACCGCTCTCTTACGCATCAGGTTTTGGATTAAGGCGTGCAGCCGCAGCAGTTCTGCTGCGTCACTACTGGTCCCCATACATTTTCTATAGGTTTATATGATTAGACTAGAGATTACATTCCGCGTTGCCGCCACGTCAGACCAAGTAAATTGGCAACAAAACGGCATGACACCGATAACAGCTGTTGCTCGGAATCAGCGACCAGTGGCAGCAGCAGGCAAGTTCGTGTAGGAATGTACATTGGTCTCAAATCGTCAACACTATCGCTGGTACATTCAAAACTTTACGGCAGGCCCTAAAAGTAGTGTAGGAGTGGCGCGAGGAGGCGAAACGCCAGGGCTTGACTCCGATGCCGCGAGAAATCGCGGCACAGGGGACAGAGCTCCGACGGGATCTCATGGCGGCATGGAGAGTGCGATTGTCGCAACCCAGTGCTGGGCACGCCACTATTGCGGCGATAAGTCCCCTCTTTGAGGAGTGGCTGGAGAGGCGCCACGGCGTCCTCACCTTACGCCTGATGCAGGTCCTCACCGGACACGGCTGTTTCGGGAGGTACCTGTTTCGGATAAGGCGGGAGGAAACGCCCGGGTGTCATCACTGCGTGGATCGCCCGGAGGACACGGTGGAGCATACGGTGGAGGTATGCCCGGCTTGGGCAGAGCACCGCCGTGTCCTCGTGGAGGCGATCGGTGGCGGGGATCTCTCGCGTCCGGCCCTGGTCCAGGCCATGGTACGGAGCGAGAGGGCATGGGAGGCAGTCACCTCCTTCTGCGAAGCAGTAATGCTCGCGAAGGAGGAGGCGGAGCGCGTGAGGGAGAGGCAAAGTTCGCGCTCTCACGCCCCTAGCCGCCGCAGGAGGAGACGCCCTGGGCGTCGGGAATCTATTGCCGATTCCCGGCCACCGTAGGCGCGGGCTTGCGGACGGTGAGCAATGGGTAGCTCGCCGTCCGGTAAGGACCAAGCCCGGGTCGACGGCGCGTTGTGTTCCACGCGCGCCTCAAAGAGATGTCAGCAAGTGAAGGGGTCCTATGAGACCATTGCCTGCCGGGGTTGCGGGAAAGTCCGAAAGGGATACCGTGGCCCCCTGGCATTGCACAGACAACAGAAGGAACACGGGTGGGTTTTAGTCAGTAAGAGTCTGACACGCCCTCCCGCTCCACCCAGAGCGGGAGGAGTCATTTGATGATTTCACACCCAAAAAAAAAATGCCCTAAAAGTAATAAAAAACATATTCCCTGAACATACCCAAAAATTACTCCTACTTAAACTCACAATGCATCTCGAAAACGCACACAACAATAGAATTTTTAAACAATAAACAATGAAAACGAGGTTTTATTCCACCATAACAATAAAACGCACCTCGCACCTTAACTTTTTTCTTTAAAAATTCAAGCCTTAATCTGTACTGCTTGGCCCCTTAGACTGAAAGGGTCGTAATAGTTGCATGCCTAATGACTCCTGAAGGCGAATTAGATTTAATTTTTGATTCTGTTTGTTTGACGGTAGATGTGAAATATTCATGTGTAACCGGGAGGTAGGTACGTATATATAGGTTAGGTACTCGTATATTGTGCTTGAAGAACAGTCTTGTATTAAGATAAAGCAATTTGTGTATAAACAATGGTTTGTACGTGTTGACGAAATAGGCTGGTTGGGTTTGACTTTAACTTGATTTATATCTCTGAATATGTTTATTTATGTTCTGAAGTTATGTTGTTAATTCGAATGTGGCTTCGGCCATGTTGGTTTTGATAAAATAAGTGATCTGCAAATCTGTGTAATTTAAGTCATATAATTATGATCAAGTCGCATAGAAAAGGGGCTATTGAAGTAATTAGTGCCTAAACATGAAAATTGACGATCAGAAATAACAACCGTCTTATTTCCCAATTGACTGACTCGTTGGTCTAGTGGTCGCAAGCACTACTGCTGAGCATAAGCTCTTGGGTTCAATTCTCGGGTCGGGCAATCTCTCGAATTTCTCGGTAGCAGACTGGATTTCGGCCCGGTTGATGGCAATAGGCCCGTCCCCTATTACATGGGACTTCAACTTAACTGGCGAAATGTGGGTGTACTATAGGTAAACCTCTGCCCAGCCCTTCGGGATAACAAGGCGTGATGTTATATTATTTCCCAATTTTCTTGACTGGAAATGGGATAAACTTAAACAAGTTTAGAAAAAAGATCCGTTAAAAGATGTAGTAGTAAGCGAGGCTGACTGTGTGAACTATAATCGAATTCGTGAAAACGTCTATGAAAAACAAAACACATTTTTAAAATACATTAATACTCAAAGATTTTATTAAGTGTTCCACTTAATGAAACTGTTTACTTATGTATTCTGTTTGCTAGATCGCTTTGTTCAAGTATTAAAACTCAGGCTTTCATTAATCGCCTTATACCCACTTAGTGCAGTGCAAACGGAAACTTGCTTACTATTCTTAGAATCTAGAAAGTAGAGCGAAACCGTTTTTCTACGCGACCAATGAAAATGAGCCTTTAAAAAGCAACTGCCAAACGTGCAGTGCGGGTTCTCCGTATACCACAATCGTTCCCTATCGACTCATGAAAACGGTTCCTCGAATACGCCACTATGGCATGCGTTCCAGAAATCCCCCGCTTCCCGCATACGAACCTTATTCACCAATGAAAATGAGCCTTGTACGTGATTTTTGGGTGACCACTGAAAATTAGCGCTGTGCTGTGGGTCCCTCATAGCACATCATTATGCTGAATGGAAGCCTTCTTGTCACAGCCATGACGTGCAGCTGCCGAATATTTGCTGTTTATATTGTTGTTTTTTTTTGTATGCACGTGTTTCTGTGACAAATAAACCTATTTTTATTTCTTGCTTTAATTTTGCTACCACATTTGTCTATGAAAAATATTTTTTAAATGTTTTCTAAGGTTTAACTTTCTCCACAATAAATGCTGTTACATTATTTTAGGTTTGGTGAGTAAGTAGAAGATATTCGGGCATTGCTTAATAGGCTCTTAGGTTGACTAATTCTCATTTATTTAAACAAATATTGTGCAGCCATGTTTTATGAACAGAGGGGTTGTCTAAACATCCTGCTAAAACGACACCATAAACCAAGTCCCTACGACTTTGTCGACACACTTCCTTCAAAGGCTATTCTAAAATTATCGAGCACTTTACTCGGTAAACGTACGTCAAATATCGTGTGTTTCAGGAATATACGTTACTTTCTTACAGTGAACTGTTTTCATTAGTAGTACACGCGACGTCCGTAGGCAATTTCCTTTAATTCGCTTTATCCATCATTGATTCACTGTCTGACGTTTGACGGCTCAAGAAATTACTTCGGGCTCGTTCAATTTTAGGTATAGTCTACCTGAGTTGTTTGGTTTCTTAGGTAAATAGAAGTAGGTATGCTTTTGTTTGGGTTTTGTGTTTGGTACAAGTGGGAACTTGTGTTGAGCTGGAAAAACTTGTACTTTTTGAGTATGTTTTTGGTTTCTGCCTATCCTAATTCTAAAGTTTATATATTTTCATTGTGTAAATGTATAATATTATAATTAGCTATCTTAAGAGTGAAATTGGTTAGTCCCTGTGCGCTTTTATATTTCTAACGTGACGATTACTATCGTGGACGTCCATGTCCATAAAATGTATTGAAATACGTCACTTTAGAAATTATTAAAGCGCACAATAGCTGAAGAAATCTAAATGGTGATACTCCTACCTAAGACTGAACTGTATGCATGTAGTATGATACAAAACGATAAAAGTTATTCTAAGATTCGTTACAAGAACCTTCAACATAATTCCAGCAAATTATACCAACAAACCAATAGTACATAACCTACAAATATAACTAGGTAGCAGCACCAATTGTCGTTTCCATGTTATTCATCTTAACCGTATTTCCTAGCACATTAATCGCAGTAACTGCCGGATATGCTGAAAATTATAACGCCCACTTTCCGGCGATGTGCTCTGCCTATACGTAATATATAAAAGGATATATATATAATATATGCTTCAGTATAGGATTCATTGTGTTAAGTCGAACGGTGAGATTTATTTGTAGACTAGGGTCTATGAAACAGTTTTACGAGAATATTTTCTTTGAAATATTTTCTATAGATGTTCGTTTTGCAAATATCTTTGTCTGTTACATGTTTCGTATTTGATTCTAATGAATTGTTCCTTGAAAATTTTCCGTTTCTAAATTAATATTTAGAAACGGAACAAGGTCAAGGTCAACTGTATTAGTGGATAGACTACAGACGACATTTTGTAAGTACGCTTTGGCTTTAAATCATAAATATCAAATAAAATTATATAATATTTCAAGTAAATATTAACAAACAAGTAATTCTGTGTAAGTTTCAACCAGTGTTAAATAACAGCAGATTTAAAACAAAAATCCCTTTCATATACTACCTAATCGTAAAAGCAAGATTTGAATAAAAAACCGAAAACAGAAATACCTTTTGGGGAGAACTAAAAAAATATGGATATAGCTATAATAAATGTATTATTAGTGAAGATGAAAGTTATATAAGGCTATATTCGCGTGAAGCTGGCATTATTAAAGATTCATTTGGAAGCTTTGGAGCGGATCAAGGTGGGCAGGCGGCCGCACACTCCCCTCCCACTTTCAAATGAAGTGCGAACGGTTTTTTCCACTACGAAGATATATTCTTGTATCATTGCTTTTAGGATTATTAAGAATGAATAGTTTATATGAATCTCAGTATTTTCCACATCCTAAATGTTGCTATCTACCGGTAATTGGGTTAAGGAGGTCAGATAGGCAGTCGCTCCATGTAAAATACTGGTATGCAACATATGTAGTTGGGAAAGACTTGGTAAGATTATGATGATGAGGATGAACATGTTGGTATCTAAGTATATATTGTATATATATCTAGTATTTATATTGAAAATTTTAGTAATGCAAAGAAACCAGCTGGAACCGTTGCTACATTTCAAAATAAAATCGTAGCGTAGACTGACGTCCCAAGCAAAATATCACACTAAAAACAACACTGCTCCTACCAAAATAAAGTTCGCCGAACAGCAAATAACGAAAGCGCCAGAATACATATTAAAGTTCGCCAAAAACCAATATCTTCGGCAATATTTGCAGCCGCTCTCATATGGGTTCTATTCATCGGGCCTGCAATGGAGGCCTAGATCCCAATAGGAATTGCAATTAGGCCTCAATTTACGCATAGTTTGGTGGAATTTCATTCGTGGGGCCACCTCAGTCTTTGCCGGGAATTCCTCTACTTTCCTTTACGGGCTTACCGAGATGTTGGGATGCCCGTTACCGCGGGCAGGCATCCGCACGACACTTGTATTATCATTGCTGTGGAATGGCTATTTTAAGAGGAATATAGTAAGTGTTGTTTTGTGAGAGTGATCTGTTTGGTATTTAGAGTAGGTATTGAATAAAGTGGTGGGATATTCCTTCTATATTTTAATATGTTGAAACAATAGAACTAATTAGTAGGAGTAGTAACGTGAATAAGCGGATACCAGTTATTTTTTAATGCTGAAATAAAACCAAAAAATCTGCTGCCACATTTGCTCAAAAAGGTGGAACAGTATACGGTATTTCATGTATTCCAAAAAGGACAAAGGGGAGCGTGTAATATTCTGGATTTCAATCGCCGCGAAAAGTTGGAACAAAATATGTTCCATTCATGTTATATGGAACAAAAAAACCGCGCCATTATTTATGCACGGAAAAGTAAGAAACAAAACGGTAACCACTTTTCTATACATAATACAAGTAGGCTTGAAAAACTTTCGGTGTCTGATAGAACTCATAAATTTTAATAAAGAAGTTCGTATCTTGTTTGCGTCATGTCCCACGCCCGGTGTTTATGTAAAAGTTGTAACACACAGCAATACAAGCCGGCAATAAATGTCTTGGCCAAGTAATAAGTTTATTTTTCTATTTAGGTCATCGAACATACCAAGTTTCGGAACTCGTAACGTGTTCGAGTCACTAGTAAGTTGTATAGTTTATGCGTCATCCACAGTGGCGGGAAGACGTGGTATATCGATATCCTGTATTTAATGAAGGCCGAGTGAGTTTTTCTCCAAATTGAATGGTCCCGCGACAATCAGAGTTCCGTCCGCAGATCATATTTCAGCGAACGAGATAAACTCGGACAAAAGAAAGGAATCCCCGTTTACCCAATTGGGTAATGGCCCAGCTCTGTCGTTATCTCTTCCCATTATTTCTGTTTGAAGGAGGCTGTGGTGTTCTACTTAATACTAAGGGTGAAATCTTTACAAAGATCTTTGATAAAGTTTCCCGGTACTTGATCTTGTTGTGAGGAGTAATTCTCGGATAAATTGCTTTTGCGGTCGCTCAATAGGTTTATGTTACATGCAGGCTACCTTGTAAAAGAGGGAAAATATATTAAAAAGAAAAACTTTTGTACCAGCTATTTTAAAATTTTGTAACGCAAGGTATTTTGATCCTTTTCTTAATAAACTTAGAGGTTTGTGTTGTTCGTTTGATATTTCAAAGCTGACATAGTTAATTATTAACAATTGTTTCTAAGTATTGATCAAAGTAATTTACTACTTTAAATAATTACTTACTCAGGTGAAGTCAATCAACGTAAATGAGTATGGCAGAATTTCTGAACTAGAATGTTTGATAGACGGTCAGACTTAATTCGATCAACAAACACCGCGTGTGAAGTTCCAGGTTTCAGATCCTCAATTTAGCGTAGGTCCATAATTAGTTTAATTTTCGACCGCTTGAACATCAAAGGCGCTGAGTCAGCAACAAATCGAAAACAAGGAAACGTTTAGAGCAAATATTTGTTTGTTTTTCCATTAAAGTTGGAAAAGTCACAGACTTGCTGTTTTCACTTATGAATTTCCTAGATCATGGGCTCACGACTTAGGTGCTGAGGTCCACCTATCGATACAAAGTTATTCACCAACTATTCCCGATTATCACTGTAATTCAGGCCAGCTATAGGGACTTAGAAATGTAGGTCGGATTACATCAGATCTGCCGGTTGAAGACGAAAAGCCGCTGTCAAAGGGAGAGGGAAAGTTTGCAAACAACTTGAGCTTGATAACCGATGGCGTTTGGCGAGACTCGCGTTTTGATGTTAATGACTTTTTGGAACATTCGCCAGATGTTAGCCTCTTAATATTGTATAGGAGGTTCTCGTCGTCAAGGTCTCGGGATTTTAGTGGCGTTTCAGGGAATATTGGGATATTTGGGAAATTCTAGATTAAGTTGTCCTGCCTCGATGGTCTAGTGGTCACTAGCGCTACTGTTGAACATGAGGTCCTGAGTTCGATTCGGTCGGGTAAAGTGTTATTGGGTTATCAGGATTTTCCCAGTAGCAGCCCATAGATTTGTGCCCGGTTGATGGCAATAGGATGGCGTCGTATTACATGGGACTTTAACATAACTGGCGAAATGTGGGTGTACTATAGGTACAACTCTGCCTAACCCTTAGGGGAATTATTGGCGTGATGTTATGTTATAGATTAAGTCCTCAGTCTAAAAATATATTATTTTTTATAGTGCATTCAAACTTGAATTCGTAACGGAAGGCCAATGTAGGTAGGTAACCAAGATTCTATTGACAGTTTTCTACCAGAAATTTCCAAGAACTTTAACTATTCACTTGGTGGAAGTGAAAGAATAGTTAAGATATTTTCCTAGACAAGCAGTACCGACAAAACTTACTAGGTATTCTCGATAATATGAAAGTGGCACAAAATATTATGCTCCACAATTTTAAAAGAAAAGCAGAAACACTTGTTTGCTTTTAGAACACTTTAAACTGCTGAAGAACATCCTTGAAAGTTTTTCTCTCCCATATTTCCTGGCGACGCTTGTATTTTAAAATGTCCAGTGCCCAACTTTGCTCTTATTTGTTTCCCCGTGCATTCAGCCATAATTCACTGCTATTTAACGCGGTAACTCGAAGACATTTTTAAAAACTGCAGTTAACGGTGATTTACCTTTTTAGCTAATTATTTTGGTGATATTTTAGAAGGAGTTTAATTTAATTAAGTTCTGCTAGCTTGCCTTTTCATTTCAACTTTTGTAGACAATTAAGTTGTATGAAGAAGTCTGTTTTTTTTGTTTTAGCATGACTACAATAGAAACGGGTTTTGTCTACCGAAGAATAGAAAAAATGAAAGATAAACAATTACAATCAGTCATTTTGTCTATTCTTCCGTCGAGAAACGTGTTTTACGCTTCTATGGTTGTCATGCTTTGCATGGAGATTAAATAAATAAATATGAAAAGCTATTTACATTATGTACCTTACCAATTACTTAGCAAAACTATGAAGCATCCAAATAAACAACTCATCTCTTAAATAAATTGACGTAAACAAAAGTTTTCGTCAAACCTAAAATGACGGATGCTTTTTCCTCGTTCGGTTCAAACTTCCCCGAGGCATATCGACTGCGGCCCGGGCATTATGAAGCGTATTCATATCAAACGCTAAGTTTTCGTGAAAACATCCTCCTTTGCAATTGACGAAAGCCACATTACTTTTTAATTTGAAACGTTGGCTCTTTGCAAAGAGAGACTTTATTACACTCCGAGGTATCTCGCTTTTGACCCGTACGCCCTTTGTGCGAGCTATTTTTTATTCATTTCAACGGATTCATACGGGAGTTAGAGCCCCTCAACCGGCTTCCCTTTTCGATGTTATGTGTTTCGACTCTCGGTTTTTAGTCTAGGAAAAAATATTCGCGGGTTTTTCTTCACACGAATATTTACGTAGGGCAACATCGTGGGTTGTTGTCAGTGCTTTAGCTGTTTAGGTGTAACCATTAGTGGTGTTCGAAGGCTTAAATATTATTGACCTTGAGAACTTCGTTCTTAGCGCAGTCAAACGGTCATAAAACCATTTACCTACATTTAATCATATTTGTTGTCATTACATAATTATGTTCTTTTCTTTTCTAAAAATATTGTGCAAAACTAAATTGTCTTAAAAGAAATTAACGTTAATGTTGCTCCTATTTCTACTCTATTGTCACTAAAAATATTAATTAAATTCCCGTTTGTTTCAGGTATGCAACGTGACTCAGAGGACCAACTCTTCTAGAAAAAACAAGTATTCTGCTTATTACTAAGAGAAGAAAGAAACTGGTTATCATTAACTTTAATATGCACGTAAAAACTTTTTGCTTGTTTGTTGGAAGTGCTCCCGAGAATCCTTTATATAGATACTAGATACTATAAATAAATGATTACGACTCTCGGCTGTGAGAACGAGAATCGAGGAAGCTAATGCAACATTCACAGCAGAATAAGATTGTATGTGTCTAGGTTTATAGTTATTGAATGATGTCTTGCAACTGTACCTATTTCTATTTACATAATACTTCAAAGCATTGACTCCCAAGCGAATTCTTTATACTTATCATAGTTTACCGTGACGTCCGTGACAAGAAGCCAATAGAATAAAGGTAAAACTCCATAGCCAACTGCAGGCAGCAGCAACAGGTGACTTGGTTTCTATGTATTTGTATGAAATACCTTCCGTACCTAGCGACACGGTATTTCATAGATATACTAGAAACCAGTAGTGTCGCGACGACACGTCGCCTGCTGCTGCTGTCTGCAGTCGATCAACAATACTCATACATGGTATTGCACAGTCAACCGCACACAGCGGTGACACTTGTACCTACAACAGAAATCTCTCTTACTGCTACGGCACCAATGCGATGTCAATGTCTAATTGTTACCACTGATGTTGACTGCACCTATATGGGCAACGTGTTTAAAATGTTTAGACTTGTCAACTTTTGTATTTGTGTGTTTTGTGTTTTTTCTTGAAATGTGCGTTTTGTTTGTGCAGAATAAACAAATTTCTTTCTTCTTCTTTCTTTCAACAATAGTAAAGGTATCATCAAGTACGTATATGAAGTATAGCTCTTCATTGTACGTAACTCTGATAATTAAGACTCCAATCATTCGAAATACAACTGAAACACGTTATTGCAAAGACTTTCGTCACTTCATATATTATCATAACCTCAAAGTAAAAGTCAAATAATTTATTTAAATTAGGCTCATGCAAGGCACTTTCGAACGTCACAATTTACAACAAAAAAAAAATTATTCTAGTCGCCCCTTCCAAAAGGTAGTTTTCGTATGGAGAAGAATGGGCAAGAAACTCCACCGTTACTCTTTTGAAATGTTTTACAATATTTTGTATACATTAATTATATAATTATATGTGAAGACGATGCACCTAGAATAAAAATACTATATCACAATAGGTAAAAAGAATTAAAAATGAAGAAATGAGAGATAAACAAATTATGTGATTGTTAGATGGTGCTCATATATTTACAAACATAACATAGCATTTAGAAGTATACGATATTCCTAAAAAATTAACAACTAGTACTAATAAGTTAGTTAAAGTAACCACAGAATGTAAAATCAATATAATAAAAATAATAAATTATACAATTAAATTAGCAACCAGTTTGTCTAGACTCTAGATTGTCCTATAGAGCAGAACCATTCCAAGCATTCTTATCTTCAAAGTGAACTTTTAATATGAGTTTCAAATTTTCTGTCATTTAATTGCAATATATCACAAGGTATTTTGTTGTAACATTTAACACAGTACCCCATAAAAGATGTATGTACTTTAGATAATCTGAAAAATTGTTGATCTATTTTATCTTCATGGCCAGGTACCGTCATTATATTAATCTTTTTAAATAGTTCCTTATGAGATTCGCAGCGACGTAGATTATAAATGGTGAGTCTCTCGTTCAGAAAGGTAAAGACGTCCACGTAACATAAGGTCCAGTTGAAAACCAGCGTCAGACACTAGTTGTCTGGCCTTTATGCTAAACTGGGTCTATTTGGCGCAGCCGTGAGGCACACAGTACTATTCTAAGTATTTTCTTTTTTTCTTTTTGTGGAATATTGTGTGCCTTAACCTGAGTCAAATAAATGTATTTTCTTTCTTTCTTTCAAGTAGTATATGACATATAGGTTTTCATTGCATTTAACTCTGATAATTTAACCGCCTCTGTAGTCTAGTGGATAGACCACCTGTCTCAGACCCAGAGGTCCCGGGTTCGATTCCCAGTGGGAGCAAAATTTTCTGCTCGGTTTGGTTGGTGGTAGGATTTGTTCTAAGCCCGCCTGACTAGCTACCACCATCTTATCTAAGTCTGTCGCCATAACAGCAATGTTAACAGCATTGTTGTGTTTCGGCAGTTCGAGGTAAGATAGCCAGTTCCTCTGTCGTTGAGCAGGTGAGATGCAGGCAAAGAGATTCACCGATGTGGTAAAAAAAAAATTAAGCTTTCAATCTTTTTAATAACGAAATACTACCAAAACGAATTACAAAGACTTCCGTCACTTTATTACTTATACTCATTACCTCGTTTTTTTCTAAATCAGTGCTCGTAAAACTAAATTAACGTACTAAATATAGGGCTGTCAAACGAATTATATTAATAATGCTAGGTTGCCTATAATTTTCCACATGCATTCACTAACAATGAGTATGTGAAACAGTACATATTCACATGCATATCGGTCACGACATTATTATACTAGGACACAATAATTAGATAATCGCGTATCGATTGTCCAATGCATACTTAATGGCTTCTTTGCTCGAGTGGTCGCATTTGAATTTTAAATTTGTCTATTATATAATTTTTCTACTCTTCCGTCTCGGAAGAATAGACAAAATGACAGATTGTGATTGTGAATCTGTCATTTTGTCTATTCTTCCGTCGACAAAACCCTTTTCTAGGGTGGTCATGCTACGTGAGAAGTAGCACAGTAACCTATTCGAATTACATCACGAATCTAGTATGATCTACACAGATTCTAAGCACTCAAACTCAAAGCATTTATTTCAATTAAACCATTTACAGGCACTTTTGAATTGTCAAGGAGTCAGTCAGTCAGAAATATGAAGCTAGTTGCCCATTCCAAAGCGTAGGTTCCTATGGAGAAGAACGGGCAAGAAACTCCACGGACACTCTTTTAAAAAAAAAAAAAAAAAACTTACAAAATATTGTTTACACATTCATGTTGAAATTATACATGTGAGAACAATGTAGAAAGACGTGTACGTAAAAAGCGTCCGTAATAAAAAAATAAAAACAATTCAAAAATTAAAATAAGCCGTGGCAGATATGAGATGACCAGTCCCTACTGATGGCGCCCGTTCACGAAAATGACGCATGGATCAGCACCGTTTAGCTCAACCATTTTGAAGGGAACTCAACGATCCAACACACACGCCACCACCAGCGAGACATTTGAGTGAGCATGACATACTCTTAGCCGCCAGGGCATATCAAGTCAATGAAAGACGTACCCAGTAAATGGTAGCTTTATAGAAGGTACATGGTCACAGTGCTTACACATGTGCTATGCAATTATACAATAAAAAGAGATTGAAGTTATACAATTCAAAGATAGTTTTTGCAATCTTCAACAGTTCCAACAATATTTTCGAATGCTAATCAATTAGTTTATGCGCCCTTGTGGAGCTGGACCAGCGTTAAGCCAAGCATTTTTGTCAGCGATATAATCCCCAAGCTTATAATATGCTTGGCAGCATAGTGTGCGTTTTATACAAGTTTTAAATTTCGTTTCATTTAGTTGTAGTATAGGGGGAGGTATTTTATTGTAACATTTTAAACAGTACCCCATGAAAGATGAGTCTACTTTAGCCAGTCTGAAACCTGGTTGAACTAATTGGTCCCTATTTCTAGTGCTATAATTGTGTCTTTCACCTCTTTTACTGAAAAGATTAAGATTTTTCCTGACGTACATGATGTTTTCATAGATATATTGACAAGGTACCGTCATGATGTTAATATTTTTAAACAGTTCTCTTAGAGAATCGCGCCTACGGAGGCAATATATTGCTCTAATGGCTCTTTTCTGCAGAATAAAAATAGAGTCGATATCTGCAGCCCATCCCCATAGTAAAATACCGTAGGACATGATACTATGAAAGTAACTGAAATAGACTAGCCTTGCGGTATCTATATCAGTAAATTGACGGATTTTTCTTACAGCATATGCTGCTGAACTTAGCCGTCCTGCGAGAGATGTTAAATGAGGACCCCATTGCAGCCTTGAATCGAGCGTGATCCCCAGGAAAACAGTTTCATCTACAAATTCTAGCTTCTCCTTATTCAATACTATATCACAATCACTACTTTTAACATTCATTAAAGCAAATCTTATGCATTTAGTTTTTTTCCAAGATTTGATGCACGTCTATTTATCTTAAAAATTAGGGAAGTATCGTCAGCAAATAACACCATTTGTGGTTGGTTTTTTAATAAATGGGGTAGATCATTAATATATACTAAAAAGAGGAAAGGACCCAATATCGAGCCTTGAGGAACACCCATTTTTACTTTTAGACCGAGTGAATTTACACCATTAATTTGAACTTGCTGTTGTCTATCATATAAATAAGATTTTACTAAACAGAGCGCTAGTTTACCTAGTCCGTAATGCTCAAGTTTCAAGAGTAAGGTTTCATGATTTACGCAGTCAAATGCCTTGGAGAGGTCACAAAAGATTCCTATGGCATCTTGAGCCTCCTTCCACGCTGTAAATATGTGTTTTAATAAGGTGACACCGGCATCAGTCGTACAACGACCTTTGGTGAAACCATATTGCTGGTCGTGTAAGATTTGGTTGGTGTTAAAATGATTAAGCATTTGGTTTAGCATTACCTTTTCGAACACTTTGCTGAATACCGGCAGCACGGATACTGGTCTATAATTGTTGGTGTCTTTACTGTCCCCAGAATTAAAAATTCATTAAGTCCGGGAAGACTCCTTGATCCACACACAAATTAAATATTAAAGCTAAGTATGGTGCTATAGTCTCGATTATGGATGTACAAACTTTGATAGATAGTCCCCATAGATCCTCGGTCAGTTTGATTTTAATTTGCCGAAAGGCTTTAATAACTATCATAGGGTTTATATGTTTAAATTGATTCAACCGGACAGCCTGGGACATTCGCTCTTAATAAATCAATTGAGACATCGGGTGAAGAATTTAAAGCTTCCGTCGTTTTAGATGGTATATTAGTAAAGAAATGTACAAATTCTTGAGCTACTTCTAAGTTAGAGCTTATTGCACCACGTGAAGTCTCCAATGTGTAATCAGTTATTCGTTTTTTTTCCCTACTAGTTTCATTATTCATAACTTTCCAAACTGTTTTTATTTTATTTTCTGCTGATTTGATCTTATTGCTAATGTACAGGGCTTTAGCTATCTTGCAGGTATTTCTAAAAAATTTGGAATATGTAGTAACATTCTTGTTGAAAGTTTCAGTGCTAATGTAAGGCTTAAGGCCATACAGCTCGAAAAGCCTTTCCCTACTTATGCTAATACCTCTAGTTGCCAAGTCACTAAATATAAAAATAGGGCTAATATTTTTTGTTTTCTTTTCAAAAGTTTTATTGAATTCAGTGTGCACTACTGAAAATAAATCCTCATACAATTTATTTGCATCATCCATATTAAGGCCTAGAACATTTAACTCCTTATTTAGGATACTATTGAATCTATTTAATTTGCCATTTGTTATTGGTCTAAATTGTATTTGCACTTTTTGCAAAGCTGTTTTAAACTTAAAAGTTACCGTTTGACCACTATGATCAGACGGCAAATAATTTACTATGGCTTTAGCTAAATAATCACAATCGCAGAAGACATTATCAATACAAGTAGTGGAAGTTGAAGTTACTCTAGTCGGTTCTGTAAAAATGTTAGATAAATTGAATGATTTAAAAAGACTTAATAATCGATTGCTATTTAAAGTATAATATACACAAAATATATAGCACAAAAAAGATATCAAGAAATGTTACAGTACAAAATTGAAAATTCAAATGCGACCACTCGAGCAAAGAAGTATGCATTGGACAATCGATACGCGATGAAAAATGACAGATTCACAATCACAATCTGTCATTTTGTCTATTCTTCCGTCGACAAAACCCGTTTCTACGGTGCTAATGCTACGCGTGTTGCTAAGCTAAGTGCTACTGCTGAGCATGAGGTCCTGGGTTCGATTCCCAGGTCGGACAAAGTTATTAGGTTTTTCCAATAGTAATTTCTCAGTAGCAGCCCGGAGACTCGTGCCCTGTGGACGGCAATAGGCTCGCCCCCTTTTAGCATTTAAAACATAACTGGCGAAATGTGGGTGTACTATAGAAACACGTCTGCATAATCTTTCGGATTTTTTATGATGATATACTTACCAATACATGGAAAAATTAAATTTACAATATTAAAAGAAGATTTTTTTAATGAAGATCTTAAGAAAACAAAAATTATAAATAATAATTCTATTAATACTCGTAGTGTCATCAATGCTAAGTTTTTACTTCCAAAGTGCAACAATTTATACGGCAAGAGGTCTTTAAAGTAGGTATATAATACCTTATTAATCAACTATCTATATCAAAAAAACTTATAAAAACATAAAGTACAAATTAAAAGAATATTTCTTACAAAATATAAATATCTTATGTATATTATGTGAATGAAAATAAATGTTATAAATGAATAGTTATAGTTAAATAGTAAATAAACATAATACCCAAAATATCATATGAAAATTATCTATTACTAATAAGTAATAACATACCTACTTTTGTGAACAACCTGTATCAATCTAAATAACATTCCTCAACCAATTTTTTTTTTTAAGGACGGTCATTTGGTCGCTCGTTAATCTTCCTTCAGACTAGCGCGACGCGACACCGGCTATTTTTATACCGTGAAGTTTTCTTAGAAATTGTATTGTTCGAGTCGCGTCGCGCCGTCGCGTCGCGCTGATCCGCACGAGCCTTTAGTAATGGATAAATGTTTCGCTTATTACCTTCGTTGTTGTTTTTGTCTCATTTTATAATTAAGAACATAAATTTGTTTTAATTATCTCAATTATGCGGTCGATGATTTTTGTGCACGGTAAAACCGGTAGGGCATTTTGTGGTACTGTCTTATGTAATTTTGACGTTTGAAAAGTGCTGATTCTCAGCCTAGTTTGAATAAATGAATTTTGAATTTATTATTTATAATATTTAAGTATACTACTGAATGAATAAATAGATAAATAATTATTATGCATTTAGTAATAAACTGTTATTTTGACATTAGAAACAGAGACCTTCAATTATATTTATTTGTTTACCAAGTTGATTTTAATAAAAACATTAAACTATGTAAATAACTCAATAATTTAGAATTGACCAGTAATCTCCTGGGTGGGTATTCATGATTAACTCGTGTGAGCGTAGTACAATTTAACATTGTTGTTAACTAATCCAGTTTATGTCTATTTGATTGTGAATAGTTAGTGATTATCGGGATATTGGGCTGTGTATTGGTAATATGTTTTGAATATTGTTATATTGTTTGACTGTTGAATACAGCTATATGTAAGCGGGCACGCCCTTTATGCCTGGAGGGTTTTATTTGGGTATCAAGTTATTTTTACGTTTGTATTTTTTATTTCTACTTGAGTATAGTTTTCGATGTTTTTTGTTGGTATATTGGCGTGTGATTTCAAATAAAATGAAAATCACATTCAAATCGATTCACCCGTTTAAGAGCTACGGACGCTACGGCGCCACAGACAGACAAATATACATAGCGGTCAAACTTATAACACCCCTCTTTTGCGTTGGGGGCTAAAAATCCGACGACACCAAGTAACAAAGAATAAGGTTAAAAAAATACAGAATTGATAAAATAAACTTCCTTAAAGATATGATCATTTAATAATTCGATTCCTAAGAAACACTAGGAAGCTCTCTAAAGTTCCTGTATAAAAATATTTGCCTTAATAAATCTCAATGGCTCAATAATTTTATAAATTAAATTGTTTACTTTATTCCTTCAGGAAAAGTTAGTAATAATTGAAATTGTAATTATTTGTAGGTACTTAATACAAGTAACTGAAGTTGTTTAGAAGTATCTAATATTGAGTTTGTCTCAAAATCAATTTTCAAATTCTCTTTCTTGGTACAGTCTGTTGTCAACATTATCTGACCCACCCTAAAAACAAACGAATTTGGACCCTGTGCTTGTAACATTAAGGTTTATTCAATTTATATGAGCATATCAGACTAGTTAGTGTTCGAGGACTTGATGAACAAATAAAATAATAATACAGACACGCAAATTTGATCTTTAACACGTAACGTTAAGGTAAACCCACCCAACATTGTCGGAGCCACCGGCATTATGTATCATTTTGTTATGCTATTTTAATCATTATCTCGTTGACATTAAAGTTGAAAAGCTTTTAAGTCACACTACATAATTACAACCCAATCTTTAATTTCGCACGTTTCTAACAAGTTCTTGTGGCTTAGCGGTTTGATGCTGGATTGGCGACGAACAACATGTCGGTTCAAAAACACAGTCCACCCAGTTCCTTTTTTAATAAATAAAAACACACATGATAATAAAAAAAAACTACATAAAACAGAAAATAAAAAATTCTAAAGATACGTTGTTTTTGCAATATAGTAAGACAAGGTAAAATATGTTTGCGCGTAGTCACCTTAGGTTTTATAATGAATACGAATATTTATTTTTCAACTACCCACATATTACAAATTATGCGAAAATATTACCATTTTAGAAAGTTTATATTTTAGGTTATCCGTCTATAGTTCTTTACAATAAACAAGAAATGGTTTTGTAATAAATTCTAAATTAAAAGCAAAACAATTATTTAGTCGCAGGATTTGATCTCGCAACTTGTTTTTCCCAGTCTTATATTCAGACCACGAGACCAGAATTACTTGAAGATAGTTATTAAAATAAGTTATTACACTAATTATATTATAACAAGTAGTTATAACATAAATAACCTAACGCTAACGTTTTAAAGATCAAATTTGCGTGTCTGTATTATTATTGTATTTTTTCATCAAGCCGTCGCTTGTCTGTTAAGCTCATTTAAATTGAATAAACCTTATTGTTAATGTCAGAGGGTCCAAATTCGTTTGTTTTTAGGGTGGGTCAGATAATATTGACAACAGACTGTACTATCGAAGAACTTCCTATCTAAGCAGTTTGAAAACAAAATCCCGTGAACAAGATGACCACATCTGTTACCGCCCCGGTTCTATAGCGGCCGAGTGCTGCAAGCAGAAATAGTCCTTACGGTATATAAATATGAACTTCTTCGATGGTACATTTTTATGAGGTCTACGCCCTTGCTGGTGAAATGTGGTTATATACCTACGGTTACCTTCGTACAACAGTAATTATACCATCATTATGACGTATTAGCCCTTAGAAGTACTTTTGTTACCGTCTGACTTCTAATGACCATCTGGTGATTTTATTTGACAATCGGATGGAACTTGGCAGATGAGTTTGTGATTGTAGTTTGTTCTTATGTGCACATTTCTGTTGGACACAAAGTGTTAAATGAAATTGTGGCTAAAAAGACACCATTCCTTTCACCAACTAAGTAACTGGCAAGAAGCATAAGTACATTAGGATTATACTATAACGGTCCCATTGCTAGGACAGAGGACCTCTAGTCTGTAAGAGGGAGTGGGCCATAATCCAAATCCAACTCAGGCCCAGTGTGGGTTGGGCGTCGGGAATCAATTGCTGATTCCCGGCCACCGTAGGCGCGGGCTTGCGGACTGTGAGCAATGGGTAGCTCGCCGTCCGGTAAGGACCAAGCCCGGGTCGACGGCGCGTTGTGTTCCACGCGCGCCTCAAAGAGATGTCAGCGAATGAAGGGGTCCGATGAGACCATTGCCTGCCGGGGTTGCGGGAAAGTCCGAAAGGGATACCGTGGCCCCCTGGCATTGCACAGGCAACAGAAGGAACACGGGTGGGTTTTAATCAGTAAGAGGCTAAAAAAAAAAAAAGGCCCAGTGTGGGTTGATAGACGTCACATGTCTTCGAAGTTTTGGTTCTAGGGCATGCAGATTTTTCTCACGATGTTTTCCTTCGTCGTTTTAAGAGCAGTGCTAATGAATTAAAATACACAAAGTAAAATGAGAGGCCTGGGTCCCAGCAACTGGAATGTTACAGGATGATTATGCTTATGCTAAAGTGCCTGACTGAGTTCAAACCATGAGCCTCGTAAGTCGTAAGTCAGTCCCGTTACCAGTGAGCCACCACAGATTCGGCGGCCATGAAAACGCCCAAAAAAAATGCTTAAACTACCTTTGTCAGTAACCATAGGTACATAAGCCTCTATAAATCTTTGACAAGTAAGTAGGTATATATAGTAGTATCTTATTATATGATATTTTCTTCGTTCAAGTATCCCTGTTGGTTGCTAGGGAGCGTTTTTCGTCGTGTGCTCATTAGCAACCGCATGACCTAGTTCAAATGTCCCTGACATTGCTATGTTTTGGTTTGTTTTTTTTTGTGTTGAAGAATAATATGCTTGCTAAACAATATTCGTAGAATTATAGGATTGGAGGATGGGCAGCAGTGTCCGTCGTAGTCGTCTACATAAATAAAAATTGTATTTATATCTTACTTAATATGAACGGTTCATAATTATTACGTACCGGCACAAATCCACACTTAAACATAACTGGCGAAATGTGGGTGTACCTACTACAGGTACACCTCTGCCCAACCCTCCGGGGAAACAAGCCGTTATGTTATGTTTTAATTATTACGTAGACTACTGGATTAGCGGGTGAAACCGCGTGTGTTGTTATAATGCTGAAGCATTATTTCTAGTGAAAATCGAAAGTAACGGTGCATTTCATTCTGTACTAGCTGCGTCCTGCGGTTTAACACGCATAAGTTCCGATCCCGTAGGAATAACGGGATAAAAATTATTCTATGTCCTAACCTAGGTCATGGTCTATCCATGTGCCAAATTTCATCCAAATCTGTTCAGGCTTATAGCGTGAAAGCGTAACAAACAAACAAACTTACTTTCGCATTTATAATAATATAAGTTACGATAACAGAAATCTTGATTCATAGTTTACAAAGCCTTAAGTCCCGTTATATGTAATTTAATTCAAATAAACTATAATTCCACAGTTTAGCGCATACCTATTACTTTTGTCCATACTATACAAAAATGTTGTCGTCAAACTATCGCTCGACGATTTAGTTGGTCTCACCCAATTAAGTCTTTCCAAACTATGTTGGTTCTCTTAACCATGTAGCAAAATGTTGGTATTGTATACTCTGTAAGCGTAAACAAACTTTTAATTACAACTAGGCTAATCAAGTCTAATAGAAAGTAGTGCACTTAATTCCATACATTATTTAATACCCCAGCGATATGGTAATTGGAGTAATCTATTTAGCAGCATTTTAATTAATAAATGGATTTGTGCCAGCTAGTTGAATGCAGAAGATAACAAAGGCTTGTTATGCCTTGTTCGCACAAGGACGTATTCAATTTTATTGGTACGAATTGCGGAATCGAGGGGCCGGATGTATCGGGAGTTAAACAATACATTTAGGACCCTAAATACCTTACAGATACTCAAAATTCAAAAGCGTTTTTCTCTTGAAATAAAAATTAATAGTATGGTTTCGATAACACTATATTCGTAACACGATAAAATATCTATCAATACTTTTAATCTCGTATTAGAATCTCGCGTAAATATTGTTTATACGAGTAGCCTAAAAGTATCTAAGAAATGTGTAAGTGTGGTACTCGAAAATAAAGTTTTTTTTTTTACAATAATGATCGGTAAAACGAAAATAAAGAAAGATTAATAACAACCAACTTGCTCTTGAAAATTGTCAGTGAATTATTTAATTTATCTCACTGAAGGATGCACAACAGAAGTTTTATTGTTTAGTGTACTTCAAAGTGTTAAAATCCACGAAGAAGAACTAAAACAATTTTCTAAACCCTGCACAACTCAAAACAATATTACCGCAAGAAAATCGCATCTGAACCACATTATTCCGCAAGGAATCGCTATCAATCCGGTTACAATGCAAGAAAGTCGTGTCGCCGCATGCGGGTCAGTGACGAGCGTCTGGCTTTAATTTTCCGCCTCTCCGGCCACGGCTCCGGCTCCGGCAACGGACGCAAGTCAGACTCAGTCTTGTTATACTCGTGCTCTCGTGCTTGGGGTGCGTTTAGATTTTGTGGAGGCGCCAGTCGAATGGGAGAGTACCTACATTGATTGCATGATTGCTGGCGCGATTTGAATGGTTTGTGGTAGCTGTAATTCTGCTTTAATAAAAAAATAATATTTTGTAGGTATTTCAAGGCATCACGATTTTTTTTGGTTAAGGTACATTTGTGGATTTTTAATAGTATTTTCAGATTTCCACCGTCCGTTTTAGAAATGTTTTCCCTCGAGTAATCTAATTTCGCATTTATTGTTCACTATAATTTGGTTCTTCGTTAACATAATATAGTAGGACCCATTCTGAATATTGAATTTAATTAAGTGAAAGCGATCGCTATTTTAGTCACATAGAAAAAAATATTATCATAGATACAAGTAAGAAAAAATTATTGAATTATTATGGAACATTTCTCTCTTAGTTTATTACCCTCATTCTCAAATCAGAGCCATTACAATTCAGGTCAATTCCTCGAATGCTCAACATTCATAAGAAAATTGTATCAATGAATAAAATGCCTAATAAATAAAATCGAACAACCTTCGTAGAGAAAGTTACTTTAAAAAAATGGCTCATGAATATAAAATAATTTTTGCATACGAGTATAATTTGCTACTCTATTTTGTAGAGGGCGTAAATCAAGTTTCACATAAGTATCGATATAGGCCTGGTATTAATATCGACAAAGCATTATATCGATACATTAACCGATGTCCATAACCGTAAACAAAGGTGTAAAATCGGCCGTAAAATGTTAGGTATGTTTATCTATAGGAAAATGGTTCAATGTTGCTTTGTTAGGCCGTTTAGTTCGGTTTACGAGTTAACTGTAGTTCGGACTGCCAGATTGTCAGTGTATTACCTAGGAGTACGACAAAATCTGGTTTATATTGCTGGCTAGACTTGGACGGTATTTGCCCCCTGCAGACCCCTATCTGTGCAGCCAGTCTGGTTTGACCATTTGTTTACTGTGCAGAGTACTGTTCCTCAGTCCAGATCTTATAGATTTTATTACATGCCTGCTACCGTGGTTTAGTCGAGTTGAATATTTAATTTCGAAACTTAATCATTTTCAAACTCCGCTTAAGATACTTTTTAATTCTGCAACTGCATTCAATTTATTATTAGCCAGTTTGTGAAACTGAATCATCTAACTTAGAAGTCTACTGTAGTCTAATGAAATTGGAGTCTAAAACTAGGTTGTTTCCCATCACTAGTAAAGTTTTGACGTGGGTATTTACGGCAACAATTACTCCACGTAAACTAACGCCAATTATATGGTAATGGCGGCAGAGAAATTAGGTAACGAATACTTATAATTTCCTGAAGCTATATTTATGAGTTGCCTTAATTTTTCCACGCAAATAACTTGCAGGAAATTAATGCTAATAGTAAAAATAACGTACCTAATTACTTCATACAGCTGATTATATAACTTTCACGGTAATGAAGAAAATATTCAGATTAACGGTAAGTTTCCATAATAACTGGCCATCCAAGTCCAACCCAATACTTCGGCAAATTGGGTTTATTAAAGCAATAACAAAATGGGGGAATATAATACATGAACGCTGGTAATTACGATATTATCAATAACTACAGTAATTCCTATATTACTCCGGTGTCGATAACGTATACATCAATTACCAAAGACATGAATATTATACTTTCAATTCATTTGTCCAAAATAATATCACGTTGCATTTACTCGGGAAAACACATGAATTTTCGGCATTATTTATTTAGTGTTGGAGCGAGATGGGGGTATAGTATAGGGTTGTGAGTGAGAGGGATGGCTAGAAGAATTTCTAATGAACGTAACATGAGTGCGAGTTGGGTGAAGGGTCATCGACCTTTTCTTTAGGGTGGATCCCCTCGGACTAGGCTCAGGAAGCGCGACGGGCGGTTCAGTTTGATGCATTTTCTAATTGAAACGTTCATTTGGCTATTTTACTAGTGTAAGCAAAGTTTGTTCTCTATGGTTTTGTTGCTGAATACACCCGTCCCTCCTAAGTACCTGTGTGATGTCTCAGTTAACGATTGTAAATATTTTGATAGATATGAGTGTATTTGAAGTCTGAATGGTGCGGTGGATGTAAATGTTTGGGATTATTTGCTACGGTAATATCCCGCATCCTAATGGCTTTCTTTGATCTTATATCAATGCATACTATTTATGCAAATATGTAGATATGTAATCATTCAAAAATGTTTTAAAGACGTTACTCGTAAATAAAATACCATTAGGTAATATTTTATTGGAAACCTTCTTCAGAAATAAGATTAGATTTATGGCTTAGACGCTGAAATATTAAAAAGATATACACATACGGTTTTCTATGTTATGTTTTTAATAAAAAAATTGAAACTTTGGACTTTTGTGTGATTGTGAGTTTGGATGAGAGAATGGGTTTAAATATGAATGCATTAACATTTAGCTTACTTACACTGACGACCAATATAAAAAACCACTTTAAAAGTGCCAAAAAAATCGAAATATCTCCTAAACCACACAAGTTAGCTATAGCTATGAAGTAAAAAAAATAATCTTGAAAACAGTTTTATAGGTGTTTTTCATGTGCTGTTAAATACACTTGAATTTTGCTTTTTACTACAATAAGCTATCTTACCTGCGGACATGGTTACCTGTAGTAGTTTCCCTAGGACTCGAGTAAAACCACGGGCAAGTAAAATATGATTTATTCACGTCACTACACGTTGTTAAAATACAACCACCCTTAATTTACGCCACCATATTTTTACCATACAAAGTGTACACAAGTTACCGAGGTAAACATTCGCTTGTTTATCCAATTGGTTCGGATGCAGGCCCTTTATGTCCAGTCCAGTCCGGTCCAAACTGGGGTCCATTGGGGCGTGAAAAACGCGTGCAATCGCCACCGACACGCCACATGCGGGCAGCCGGGGATTCTTTTTTTAAATTTAAAATACTGGACAAAAATAAAGTTTGGTGTCCAATTAAGGTGTTTCTTTTTTATTAGTTTGAACGTTGTATGGTAATGGAATGGAAACTAGTGTGTTTGTATTAGTTTGTGATTATTGTTACAAAGGTTGTTGTAACTTGGCTTATGCATAATGTTCTTACTGCATGATTGCTGGAATAATCTGTGCCTTTACACTGTAGGTAAGTACTACAATATATAAATTTTAAATGTATTCATAACAGGCTATTCCTAGTGGTGTGACCGTCAGACTGACTAGTCATAGGTCTCGAGTTCGAACCCAAGGCACGCACCTCTGACTTTTCGGACTCATGTGCGTATTATATAATTATCACTTGCTCAATAAACGGTGAAGGAAAACATCGTGAGGAAACCGGCATGCCTGAGAGATATTTCTCGACGGCATGTGAAGCCAAGTCAGAGGCCCGTGGGCGGCTTTAAAACTCTGACACCAGGTTAGTTTACTAACCACACGAAAAGAAGAAGATGAAGAAGACAGGCTATTAAAAAAAAGCACCATAACACAAGCAAGTTACGAAAACTAAGGAACTGGACACTGTCGTTAGCCAAAGCACTATCATGAGTTCTATCGCCAAAACTATGAACAACACAACTTAGTTACAAAACTGTGCACGCATAAATAACTTTCTGCACACAACAATAAAACTGCCAACATTATTAAAACAACACAGAAAATATATTCCACAGAAATTCCAATTTTAAACGCTACACTCGACTATTTCATTGTGATTTTAGCGTTAACACAATTTCTTTTAAAATATTTGAAATAAAATTAAAAGCTGGCAACATGGTCAGTGGATCGCGATCAGAGCAATTAACGAGAATCAAAGGAGTGAATGGAATGAATGAGTGAACGTGAACGGTTTTCTTTTGTCGTGTGTGAACGTGTTGTTAAGTGAACAGCTGATGCTGTGGTGAAAAGATTAGACCGACTCTGTTGGCAAGGTTGATGTAAAAAAAAGCTGCATTTATTTTTTCACCCATAAATAAAAGGGAAATCTTTAATATTACAGAATTGGTGTTAGTTAAGCTAGATCAATGAATAAACTGTGTAGAATGACTACACGACTGCTACGGCGTAGCTGACGCGATGATATAATTGGTACGCGGCCTACGTCGTAGCTATCCGTTACGCATGGAGCGAATTCATCGTGCTTTTGAACTAACTTTGCTGTGAATAACACGTGTACCTATTCAAAATTTTTATGGAATGGTGGATTAGTTTTTTTTTTGTTTTATATTATTTTCTTTATTTTTTATCGTGACTGATTGTGCGTTGTTCGTCAGTCACAAATCGGTGTAAATTGTGAAAATTGGAACATAATTTTGTAATGTATGTCCCTTGGAAGTTGCCGTAGGTAAATATTTGTAGAGAGTAATTTTTAAGGGGTTCTAAAGGAGTTAAAGTTAAATGCGAAGGAGATAGTAAGCAAGTTTTATGAAGTACGCCAATAAACTGTATATTCTCTACACAATATAATAATAAAACATATTCGAAAAAAAAACGTTCTTTATACGCATTTATTGTGTTACTGAATCCTAGCTTACAGGATTTAGTGGTGGATGTTAGTGGTCCATCCCGCGCGAAATAGATAGCCAGCGAAACAAGGCCAGGGAATATTTTTATATAGCAACCCAAGCAAAAATGTGCCTCATAAACAAAGTTATAATGAGGGCTACATAATTGGCTATATTATAGCCTGTTTACGTCTGATAGTAAATTAGGACTTCAAGGACTCGTTGGAGTAAGGAATTCTTTGAATTAATTAACGAAAGTGATTGTTAATTGAGAATACTGTTCAAGATACTTGGAATTTTGTTAATTAGTTAGTGAAATCATGAACTAGGTTACTTTAGCAGCTACCTACTTTTTCATTTGAACTCTAACTGGTGTAGTGGCTGTAAGTTATTGTTGCACTTGTAAACGTACTATTAAAAAATCAATCTGCCTAGCCTTTTCCCAACTATATTGGGGTCGGCTTCCAGTCTAACCGGATGCAGCTGAATACCAGTATTTTACATGGAGCGACTGCCTATCTGACCTCCACAAACCAATAACTGGGTAATACGATACCCTTGGTAAGACTGTTTGTCAGATTTTCGGGCTTCTGACGACCTGTAGCGACTGTCAAAGATCCACGAATGATAGCCGGGACCAACGGCTTAACGTGCTTTCCGAGGCACGGAGGGGTCTGGATAGGTAAAGATGGTCACCCATCTACAGACCAACCCCGGCAAACGTAGCTTAACCTGATGGATCGACCCATGCGGCAGTTCTTACTTAGCCACGAACTAAACGTACTATTAACATCTTCAGCAATATCAATTTGTGACAGGCCCGGGCTTTCATTTCTGTATAATAAATGTATAGAGAACGTGTGGCTAAAACATACACAGCGCTTTTACCAAGTAGAAAGATGTGTATAATTTTGGATACACAATGTTCCAGAAACTGTGTGACAAAAACCAGATATACTTGGCGCTGAAGGTGTTAAGGAAATTATTTTAAACTAGCTCCGCCCCGCGGTTTTACCCGCATAAGTCTCGATCTCGTGGAAATATCGAGTTCGAAAGTATTCCATATCCTAATCCAAGTCATGGTCTACCGATGTGCCAAATTTCATACAAATCTGTTCAGCCGTTTTAGCGTTAGTTCCATGGTATTGTGTAAACAATTATTGGCTAACCTAAATAAATAAATAAAAATAAAAACTGGTGATCGAAATGCCGAGCCCGAGCAGTTTAAGGAAAATGGTCCCATTTGAATAGATTCTCAATAGGTTTGTTTAACTTTAAGATGATCTTAGGTCTTCTTACCGCTTATACACCTAGATGACACCTTACAGAATAGCTTTATATTATTGCACTGTTGGATTTGAATGCTCGACCTAGTGCCGAGGGTTGATAATCCAACAGCGTAATAATATTTAGGCGCTAGTTTAGATGTTTCTTAGTCAGCAGCTAAGGCTGCAGTTGCCTCTACCGTTGGTGCGTGCCGCTCCTGTATATGAAGACTAAGGTCCACTTGCACCGCAAATCACTAAGTGCGGATTTCACCAATGAAATTGAAAGCGTTCAGCACATCTAAACGCGTTCAAGAGCTGTCAGTGTACAATATTCCATAATAATTTTGACACTGACAGCTCTCGGACGCGTTTAAGAAATGCTGATCGCGTTCAGTTTCATTTTTGAAATCTGCCCCTAAACAAGTTTAGCGGTAAATGAATTTAAAGCAGCATTCGGTCTCTGTCATCTTTAAACATTTGACAGAAACAAAATTATGTTTTAAACTCACCGAACACACAAAAAACACTGAACATGTTTAGCTAGCACTAAACATGTTCAGTGTTTTGCGATGCAAGTGAGCCTTAGTGTAAGTAAAAACAGGCATTTCAGTAGCAATAACAAAAAGGACTTAAAACCGACGTATCATTTAGTTGAGTTTGAGAATTTAGTCGTAAAACTACTCACCAATTTTTATTAGATACCTACAGCATTTAATAATTTCTAATGCCCCTAAAAAAAGCACATAATTTCGCCCATGCCGTCATGATCTAATTCTGTCAGCCAAAAAGAGTTCTCATATATCTGAAAACGTAGTTCGATAACACTGAAGAGTCTACTTCAAACTGGATATCGTTAAAGGGCGCTTCACACGAGCGTAGGCCGCCGCGAAGTAATTTTGTAAGATCAATTGCAAAACTTTGCGGCCGTTTACACAACACGGTGGCCTCAGTTGAGGATATCGGGCCGTAAGCACGCGTCCACGTGGACTTCAAATGTATGACATGGGAATCTATGTGATACTTTTTGTAGTTCTCTATGTTATATGGAGTACCTATATTTTAAGGTCCGAGTAGATGAGTTGTCAATTAGGTTCTATGCTCGCTGTGTTTTGTAAGACAAACGATTAAATATTCCCTCTAGATATGGAATATTCAAAGGATGCGTTGCAATGAAAAAATAAAAACATATGTAGGTATTTCAAATACGCGTCGTACGATACCGAATATGATATAGTAACGTCGTAAATATCTAGTTATTTACTAATAGAAAGATTAAATTCTATCTGTGGGGTCCGAGAGCTCATTTTTGTTCAACGAAATCTCCAAACGGCTGGTCGACACTCTGCGTGACCCAAGAGCTGGCATTTACCATGGCTCTCTGGCCATAATAAATAAAATAAAAAACCTTTATTATTCCTTAATTACAAAATAAATATTATTATACGGCCCTCTGGCCATGCAAGGTGGCAATGCGGCCAGTCTCTTCGGTACATTACCAGTCGGCAGCGATGCGGAGGAATTTTTCGGCGCCATGTCTTAGTTTGTTATTAGTTCTAATTAGGTTAGGTCATTATATTCTATCTTAATTCAAATCTTATACGTCCTCTACTGCGTGCGTCTCATGCGTTTAAAACTAAAGTAAAATCCAACCTTTGTTCAAAGGCATACTATTCTACTATATACATACGTATACTCTCCGACAGCGCCTCAGTCCTCCAATCATTCAGAAAAGAATTATTACCTCAAAACTAACACTAGAATGTCACAATGCATTAGAACAAATAACGGTCCTAAACCGCAACACTGTGACACTGCAATGGATAAAAGGACACAGCGGGTCTCTAGGTAATGACGCAGCTGACGAACTTGCTAGACGAGGATCCAGCACGGCAGTCTGTGGACCCGAGCCTGTCGTACCCATCCCCTTCAACCAAATACGTAGGTGGTTACAGGAAATCACCCACACACAAGCAGAACAATGGTGGTCCTCGACACCGGGCTGCCGGCAGTCAAAGGAAGCTATGCCATCCTTGGATAGCAAGCTGACTAGGCGTCTTTTACGCCTGGACAGGAACTGCCTGCGCCTGGTGACGGGGACCATCACGGGACACTGCTCGCTAAACAAACACTTCCACACAATAGGCATAACGGACAGTCCTCTGTGCAGGGCGTGCATGGAGGCTGAGGAGACCGTTGCGCACGTGCTCTTTGAATGCACGGGCGTCACCCAGATCAGAATAAGCACCCTCGGGTCACCCAGATCATACACAGATGTTCTAAGCAAACCAGGAGACCTAATCAACTTCTGGAGGGAGGTGGGCTGGTTGGAATAACCCCCCAAACGGCCGCTATGGCCCACGCACAATGGTCCACCTGACGGACTGAGTGCGGAAACCAAACCCCCATAACATAGAACATAGAACATAGGCATACTATTCTATCAACGACTACTTAAATAATAAGAATAGTCACGTTGCACGTTGGTCGCTGTGATTAACTCATGACAATGTTTAAATGTTCTTTCTCCAGAATTAGCTTACCTACTGACAGGTTATATGAATTAATATAATGTTTTTTCAATTGATTTTAATTTTTTTTAAATATATTGTTGACATATTCTACTCATTACGATATATTTTTATGAGTTGTATTGCAATATGTCGTTAGCTAGCGACCTTGGCAAATATTTAAAAAAAAAAAGTTGAGTTGGAAAATTCAATGTCTAAGACAAATTGACATCATCATCCAAATTGACAGATATCCTAAGGGTGATAATAATAAGAAAAACAAGGATGTGCTAAAATCGCGAACTCTCTATTCAGTGCACATCTACCTACTTCCAAAATATCTTACCTACACCTAATATACAGGCTATCTACAGGCTAAATAGTTTTGAAATATGGATTCCAAAACTGTCCAGCCTACCCACATCCTTACAAACCGGACGCAAACAACGCACAAACATAGCTTAACTTGGCCCACACGTAATTTGCCCGCAAACTTTATTACCGTTATAAGTTTCCAAAACAATATTATCTCCCGTTGAACGTCATCGTCACCTACTCACTTAACGAGATTTCGGTAAGAAGTCACTAAAAACCTTAATAGGAAAAAAGAAACACAACATTGTTTCAGCAACATGTTTTTGTGTTGCAGGGACATTAAACATTTTTTCTGGGAAACAATAACTAATGATGATGATAAATATAATTATTTACTTTAACAATTTTTGCATTTTGTGTACCTATTCTATTTCCCATAAATAGTTGCCTGAAAAAAAGATTTAAAGTACCTATCTTCAGTTGGTTTTAATAATAAATAACAATTTTGTACGGCAAAATTATTTTGAAAGCTAGATGAAGGTAGTTTTTTCTAGCCGACTACCTTAGAGTTGAAACACCAAAACGAACTCATCATCATGATAAATTTCAGTTCAGTCCAAAGTATGTCGCACAACAATGTTTACAGGAACATTTGATTTTGTAGCCATCATTGTTTCCCAATGAATACGGGGATAAACAAATAGGTACACTGACGTCATGTATGTTGAGTATTTATTATGATTAACTTTGCTTTGAGTGTGGAGAAAGATTTGTTAAGTTCTGAATTAATTTTGGTGTTGAAAAATGTGAGTTGTTGTCTAAAAGTTAAAGTTTTCTGTCATAAATAGCAATGAGTGAAAAATGACTAGCACTGATCATAATTTACTAAAAATATAATTATCTTTGTGATGCCTAAACCGGTTATAGGTTGATTTATAACCAAGAAAAAACGTGGCAGAAATGGGATTATAAAGTGAGTAAACTCGACAAAAAGATATATTTCCTAAATATTGAAATATCATACGCTTTAACGTGCAGTGCAGCACCGAAACACGCAAAATCCACTCCATTTATAACACAAAACACAACACAAAAAGACAATCACGATCGCGTTAAAAGTTCGCTCCGCACACCGAACAAATTGTACCACCCGCAAGCCCGTGTGTATCATTATAACACCTCTGATCATGTTTTGTAAACAAAGTTGAAAGAGCTACATATTAAATAGCGTTACACTAAAAGCGTAGCCGTGTTCGCCAAATTGATTCAATTTGCAAATAATCCAGCAATATTGTTGGCGCCTATCGGAGCCGTGCGATCCGTTCGGAACGTTACCGGTCGGTAATTGATGCGTGAATCAGCGTTACCGAACGTTTTCTTGATTTGTATTGAGTGCGAATCGGTGATCATTGAGGTGATATATTGTTCATTACAATGAAATATTCTACTGGGTTGAGAGTGATTCGGTGTCGTTCAGTCGAAAAATTTCGGGAATAATCGATGGATTGATTGGTGGTTAAAATGGGAGACTCGATCAGCAGTCTTGATTTTTTTTTCTTCTACACTGTACCTTTTAAAAGAAAAGTGATTTCTTTGGACCAAAAAAAAAACTCTTGTTCTAGTTTTGTGAAAGCTGTTTAATTAAAGTTTCATTACTACGAGTACTATGACTATTTTGACTAATTCCTAGTAAGTATTTTCAGTCTTTTTTCTGTTAATTAATGTTCTTTACATTCTCAGACTAGACGTAGACTAATGAATATGTATTTTCAATTAAGCCTAATTCTGTTTCTCAAGGCCTTCTTTTCAATTCACGAATCCTGAAAAAAAAAACTAGCTGACTCACTTGTCACTTCGAAAAGTATCGCAATTAATTCTAAATAACCTTTGCGTTGCGAACTTATTAAAAAAGTGATGAGTCAAACAGTTGCTTCGCTTGATATTATAATAAACGGTCTGAGACGGTAGGCCGGTGAATTTCGCATGACAAAGGACCTGTCACTCATTCCATTTTGAGCAATATTTGCTGAGTCATTGTGCACATAAGTCTTGGCTTTGCTTGTGTGATCATTTTGGTTATTCTGTGTTCGTTAGTTAGTTATAACAATGTGCATTGTTGGTTATTGTACCTCTATTAAAATAACTGTGAAAGGAACAAAGAATTTCATATTAAAACGTCTTACACAGTTACCACAAAATAGCATTGTCTACAATTCAAATACCTACAAAAGATTGCAACAAAATATGAAAACTCAGGAAACAAAGAAATAAATGTGTTTGTATGTACAAACACGTGTGTTCATTCGCTGTAAGACTTTCGTTTGTCACAAATATGGAGACGTGTTCCAGGAAAAATCTTTATAAAAATGACAATCTGTTGGAAGCCGGCGAGCGCTCCGCATACAAAACTGAGCAAATCGCTATCGGAAAATACCGAAATATGATAGAAATGCAGCACAATGCAGGACGTTGTCACTGTTCCGAGTATCTCCCTCGCTGGCCAAAGCCGATTATAATCGCGATAAAAACGCCGAGAGCGCCCCCTCGGAGACCACCCCAGCCTTATCCGATGTGCTGTCAAAAGTCTTTCCAATTTATGTATTGCAGCCGACACCCCGCGGTATTATTTATTGCTACGTAGACTACGTAGAAACTTTTCTTTTTACCCACGATCACCACTCGTATCAAGATGTATGGCTTTCGATTCGATACGCTATCACGGCAGAATAACGATGGATAGTTTTAAAATTTTCGGTGGCACAAAGAGCTCTCACATTTGTAAAATGTTTGAGGACGGAAAACGCTAAGCTTTTAGCGGTAACTCGGTACAACAAACAAAAAAACCTGCGGTGTGTGTCATTTAGACGCGACAGGTCGCAATCAAAAAAACAATTTAGTTTTTACGTGGAAACTAAAACCAGCCGTACATATAGTAGATAAATGAATAACACCGGTTTTTATTTCTGTTGACTGCGTCCATCGCTCTAGTATCTAGTAAAGGGTACTTTGAATTTGTTGCTTTTCGTTGCAGTTTCATTTGATTATCGAGTATGTTTGCACTTTTGCTGTCAAAGTTCCAAATACCCATATTTATGGCCCAAATAGTCTATGCTTAATCTTTGGATGATGTTAACTAAAAGCGTAAAAAAACCTTACTTTATAAAATATGATACGCCATACGTGGGAACCCAATATATTCCAAAATTGCAAAGGTACGTGGCAGTTATAGGGTTACATGTTACCTAGAACTAATCGCAAAACTTCTTTCATAAGCACAAGAGCACCTTTTTTCCTTAACAACATTGTAGACACGAGCTCCAGCGGCAACCCTAACTGTTCTCCAACTTCTCACATTTTCATAGTTTTCTCCATGCACATACCACTTAATAGCCAGAGATTATGAAACTACGCTCTAGATATTTATAACTAACATTATCAACTTTAGTATAGGTACCTACAGACGAAGTTCTTTAACATTTAATTCTCTCGAGTCGTGGCGTTGACATCGCAAATAAAATGAACGAAATAACGGAATTAACTTTGAATTACATAAAGAGATGCAGTTTGATGCTAGATTATGATTCATTGCAGATGTTTTCGTTTTCTGTTTTGTATATCGATGTTTTTGTTTGCGGTGAAAATTGAGAGTCTAAATAAATCCCTCAGTGAATGCGGGGTGATGCAATTTTTGTTTTAGAACTGACGTAGAGAGGTTCCCTGAAGACCTAGCTTATATAGAGCAGTAATACTAGGATCTAAACTTTATTATTAATGTCAGTTCTCGAGCTCTGAGAGTATTCTTTACGGTGGACACGCTTTAACAGCCTAATAACCGTAACATCTTACACTTACCTCATAGAAATGAAACCAATGTCGTCTTTAGATACACCCAGTACTGTAAAACCACTCTGCTACCTCGAAAAATAATTCAATTATTGTTTCGAAGAAAAAGAAAATTCTCGGTAACACTTAAACATAACTTCCAAACGTAAAAGCGTTGTAAAACAAGTACTTATGAGAAAAGAAATAAATATAAATTGGAAAAACGCATTTTATTAAGTGCTTCCCGTAGCGGCCATCATGGATCATAAGTACCCACCCACGGAGACAAGGGTGGCTGATATTTATTATTAAGATTAATGATTAGACGTAAGAAATACATAAACAGATTTATGTGGTATATTTTCTGTGTTGCAATGTGTTCGATTACTATTGACGTTGTAAAGATATGGAGTTTTTTAGAGCCGAAGCACGTGGTGTTTTGTAAGCAGATGCTGCATGTTTAACTAAGCTGGAACGTTATACCTATGCGAAACGTTCATAGCTTGTAGGTAGGTAGGTAATTACTTATAGCTTTACTTTGAACTTGTCGGTCATTACGACAGAGCGTTCTTTGATCGTTTAAAAAAAATGGTGTAATTTTCTTCTTATTCGTTTTCCTTTTCGTGTGGTTACTGACTAACCTGGTGTCAGAGTTTTAAAGCCGCCCATGGGCCTTGGCTTCACATGCCGTCGAGAAATATCTCTCAGGCATGCCGATTTCCTCACGATGTTTTCTTCTTAATGCATTGTGTAGTTTTCAATTTAAAACTTGTTTTAGTATTAAAACGGTTGTTTGCTTTAGTGATCATACAGGACTTATTTTTCACAAATGCGCTTGCATTAAAGTCTATTTTACGATGGCTATAAAGAATAGTGGACGGCTCGCCGGCTACTCAATTCCCGCGAGCCGTCACACGTAAAATATACTTTAAAAAAATTGATTTAAAATCCTAACTTGAATGACAAGTTATTTGCCGTGTTGGAGCGGTGCTGTTATAATGAGCGATATCCTTAACACTGAATAAAAAAGAAAAAAAGACTGGTCTTTAACCCTTAAAAAATTAAAAAAAGAATTCTACAATTGCCATGCTCGCACTATAAATGTTAAATACTATTACAGATTACTAAAACATAGAAAATGATTACAGAAATTGAATAACTGTTCTATTTGAATTTGTCCACAATTTGATCGTGATCTAGTAGGTATTCCATTGAAAGAAGAAAACAATGAGTTAAAACAATACAATCTTCCAAGTATTTCAGTCCAAAAGGTCATGAGCTTAACAGTCGTTTTATTCTCCATTATATTTATTTCATTCACGTAAATAGAATTCTATATATCTGGGCGTGGTTAGGTGGTAATTCCACAAGATTGACACCGCGACAAAGTCTTGTCGTATCCGTTTCTTGACTGTGACAGTTGGACCAACCGGGACATTGAGGTTTATTTTGGTATGTTTTCTACAAAATATAATTGGAGACTGTTTATAGTTTTTTTTATTATTACACTAGAGACCTACCCCTGCTTCGCACGGGGGTAATCTGATGTGGCGATATGTCAAAACATTGAGATTTCTGTACTATATATAAGATAGACATATTCTGGAATAAATTTCCTAAAGTGAAAACCGTATTAAAATTCATTGTATACTTTATAAAAACCAAGCGGTCACACAGACAGACACGGAAAGCGAATTTTTTGCATACTATTTATAGATTTGTGCACTGTTGTTGATTATTTCGAATCAGAATTCTAGTTATATTTAAAGTTTTAGGGTATAATTTAGTTAATATTGTTCCTTAGGGTTTAGTCTAAGTTTTGTTCCAAACACCTAGCTGTTACGCCCCATTTCCCGAGAGAGATGGAAAGATCTTCCTGTCGACCTGAATTCGTGTTTGAAATATGAGAGATGATACTGATAAATGATCCGTGTCAATCCCTATCGGTTGTTATAAATTGATATATGAAGGACTTATTCGAACGACATGAGACCCTGAAGGCTAAGGCAGACTGGGGCGTGCCGCAACGCAACGCAACGCGCGTGTAAAAACCCTCCTTCATAACTTTCGTACATTTTTGTCGTCATGAACCAACACACACTACAGACCGCACTTTTTTGTATGAAATCGACCCAGTGCATACGTTGCAAAGCCAGATCGCAATCTTATCACCAACCGTGAAGAGGTATAAAAAGAAACAAAACAATGTCAAGTTGCGTGCGTCGCACAAAGTATGTATTTGCGTTGAGTTGCTGTAGCACCACCTTTCCTATACTAAAGTCAAACGTACATTACAGCCGCAGCATTGTTGCATTTTCATACAAATAAAAACTTTTTCACAAAAAATAATATGTAATATATTTTCATCATAATCTATAAGAACAAAAAAAAAGTCTCTCCACGTTTAAACTTCATCCATTTAAGTTGACCTAAAAACTAGATACTGAAAAATATACGGTACATTTTATCAGCTGCTTACCATCCGCAAGTTGTAAACCCAAGTTCCTCTCAGTTAACTTTTACTTGCAACAGTAACGTTTAAGCGTTAGGTTACTGTCGACTAACTGTGAATCCAACCGTTGCGCTAACTACTTATCTCTTTGCTCCATTGATCTCTAAACCAGTAGTTAAAGGTTTATACGCATCGTTTCGGGAAGCTATAAATAAACAGAGTAAATTATTGCTCGCTTCCGTGTTTGGGAGAAGGAAAAATTGGCATATATCTTGTTTCTTATGGTGGTTGTAAAATCGAAGGGCTTACGGTTTAGCATGAGGCTGTTTGATTACCTACCTATATCATGTTTTAAGTGGCAAAGTTAAGGATTCCTTTTCTCGTGTTGATACTACCGCACGACCGTGAAACAGAGAAATAAAGAAAATACATTTATTTCGCACAGACTAAAAGGCACACAATATAATTTACAGATGACAAAAAAAAAAACAAAATCAAATAAATACGACTAGTGTAAAGTGCGGTGCATGAAATTGGAAGGTATGTGTGCCTCCCGGCTGCGTCGAAAAGGCCCAGTTCAGCAAAAATGCCACACAACTAGTGCCGCTGAGTTTCAACTAGACCAGGAGGTGACGTGATGTAAATCAGTTTTATACTGCAACGTGAGTAACAAATGAACTACGAAAATCGTCCTTAGTGTTACAACATAAAGGCGCTGTCAACGTATTATTTTACCAGGGACGTAAACTATATAATGTTAAAGTCATTTAAGTGCCAAAAGCTCTATGAGAATAGCAAAAATAGCAAGGTTGGCAGCAAGGACATAAACACGACTACATATCAAGCTATACCGTTCCAGTATAAGCTGACCTCTCATTGTACGTTAATTCTATACAATGTGTGATTAGCTTATACTGAAAATATATAGCTTGATATGTAGCCGAGTGTACGTACCTATTTTAGTAGCTTCTACATGGTATATTTACATATGTTAACTCATCTGAATCTGTAACTTAATATTTGCTTCTATAGAGAAACACATTAAGTTACGCCCACACTGAAATATAGGTCTGACAATACAGAGTTTGCTCTAATTGGGGTTTTCAGGCGTCACCAACCAGAACCTAGTTATAGTAATATTTAATAACAATAAAGATATTGTAGATATCTCGAGGACTCTGAACAAACAAGTCTGGTGAAGAATGACGAGGACAGTCGAAATGAAATGAAATATGGCTAGGCAGCTAGCTATTGAAACTGCAACATCAATCAAATCAGACAGCTTAGACACGCCTTCCAAAAACCTAAATACGGCTTATACACTTTTCATCTGTAATCCCAAACGTGGCTCATAAACTTGAAAATAACTACACCCGTAACATGGTCATCACAGATCAGAGATCAAATCAGAGAAGCTTCACAAAATATGTGGAATCAAATCCGAAGCAGCGATAAAAGCACAAGGTGAGCTGTAAAACACAAATATTCCGACGAGAAGGGAAACTTCCACGGAATTTGTTCGCAGAATGAAGTCGATCGGATAATATAGCTATTTATGGTATTTCGCTCGCCTTTTTTTCTATATCGACAGATTTGCCGGCGCGATTCCGTTCGATGGCGGAAAAGTCAGTTTAGTCGCAATAAATTAGGGTTGTTGCGTTACTATCGTAATGTATAGTGTCAACAACACGTGCCCTAGGGACGGAACGCCAATATTTATTCTGTTGGATAGTACCTAACTATCCTGAGTTTATGTTAGACGGTGGCTGTTCTTTTTAGCTTTTGATAGGGTGGGTTGGGTTTTGTGTTTCCATTTTGAAGTAGCTATCTTGTAGGACATTGGTTACGCGAATTGACAAGCCATTACATTGGATCAAAACGTCATTTAAACTGGGATAGTATCTTTTTCTAGTATTTGTTTTACGAAATTCATTACTTAAAAGTTGAACTATGCTTTCTCTTGAACAACATTTACATGTGTCTGTGGCGGCATCTACAATGCCACAGGTGAACTACGGATCACACTGACTTCACGCAAAATCCTGTATCATGCAAGCAGAGTATATATACAACGTCTCGACATCAATCGTCGGGCAGTAGCCCATCTTGATCGTCTTTTCGGAGGATTGCCTTTTATAAAAAATCAACCACAAATGGTGTTATTTGCTGACGATACTTCCTTAATTTTTAAGGTAGATAGACGTGCTACAAATTTTGATAAATAACGCCCTACTGCAGGTTCAAAATTGGTTAACTGCTAATAATTTAGTATTACAGGGAAAAAAAAACAAAGTGCATAAAAATTTCTTTACCAAACGTCTAAAGTAGTAATTGTGAGATAGTATTGAATCAAGAGAAACTAGAATTTGTCGATAAAACTGTTTTGCTGGGGATCACGCTCGACTCAAGCCTACAATGGGGTCCTCATTTAACATCTCTTGCAGGACGGCTAAGTTCAGCAGCATATGCTGTCAGAAAAATCCGTCAATTTACTGATGTAGATACCGCGAGGCTAGTCTATTTCAGTTATTTTCATAGTATCATGTCTTACGGTATTTTACTGTGAATGATGTAACCAATATTTTGTATCAAACGTTTTTATATATAAGCGTATCCGTGGAGTTTCTTACCCGTTCTTCTCCATAGGTACCTACTACGCTTTGGAATGGGCAACTAGCTTCCTATTTCTGACTGACCCACTTATTGACAAATCAAAAGTGCCTGTAAATGGTTTAATTTAAATAAATACTTTGAGTTTGAGTACCTATATGGGTGAACTTTACACCTTGTTCCTCATACTTCCATATGTCTATCAACTCAAAATCAATCAACAAAATCTCCAGACACGAACTAATGACCCGCACCAATAACTGCATGGACATGTCCAAACAAATCGAGCGACCCACACGGCAGTATTTGCGCGATTCTGTTGCGGTAGAGCTCGGGGTAATGAATAGCCCAATTTTCCGCATTTTCCGCCATTAACAACATCCGCCGGCCACGGGTGACGCGGCCGCAAATAATGGACGCCCCTATAGCCGTTCGTTTGTTTGATATGAGAGCCTTTTTATGAAATAGGGGGCTTCAGGCTTCGGAAGACCACGTGGACCTTTGGTTCCCATTTTTTATGGCATGAAGTGCTTGGAGTGGTTCCGTGTTCGGAATATGATTTTTGGTTTGTGTGGAGTTTTATATATATTTTTGTGCGGTGGTTTTAATCGAGTAACATGCAGAGTATGATTTGTGAGTAGGTACAGTTGCAGATTGGTAAACATGTTGTTACAAAACTATAAAATATGTAATAGAGTATGGGCTAGAGAAAATAACCAAAATGGTATGTAAGTGTTCAATGCAAATAACATTACACATGATGCCATCTCCCACTCGTTTGTCTAATGTGGGAATTGTACCTATATAATAGTAATGGAAAATTGAGTACCTACCTATTAGCATATTCACCAAAAACGATAAAAATGTAACAGTCCTTTATAGGTGTTTGTTTGGTATGGCTTCGGATGACCACGTGAATTTTTGTTTACCATTTTTTATGGCATGAAGTGCTTGGAGTTGGCCAAGCACTTCATGCCATAAAAAATGAGAATTCCGTGTTCGGAAAATGATTTATGATTTGTGTGAAGTTTTATAAATATTTTTCGTGACGTGTGTAGATTTTAGCGTGCCTGCAACTTGATAAGCGTGCTATTGGAAACCTATGTAAAATAATGCAATGCAAATTTTTGGTACATACTGCAATATGGATTAGACAAATAACACATTTTATTCACACACAGCCTATTCATAACTATTAACAACATAAATACTGCGATTGCATTTCAATACAATATTTTCGCTGGAATTTTTATTGTCATTTATAAATGTTGACCAGAAAATGCTGTAGTGGTAGGTACTATCGCGGACACTGGCGCATGACTACTTTTCAACCTTATTGCCTAAATAAGGTCGAAAAGTGGTCAGGCGCCAGTGTCCGCGATAGTACTTCGTAATTTAACCCGGACAAAAAAACACAGAATAGAAAAACTTCTAAAGTTCCAATTACCACAAAAGTATCAACAACTGGGATATACTTTACCGTATTTAGTTAGCTTTATAGTCTCTTAAACCCCACTTAATATCTGCAATAAAAGCTTAACCGCTAACTTGAATAAAATAGAGCGCATTGTCTGTGGCTCATAAACTGTGCGGTTCTTAGGGCGGGGTTACACTGAGCTCGCCAAATCCCCCGTATAGTACTAATAACGCGTAAAGTCGAATTAGTAGTGTGGAATTGTTGTATTTTCTAGGCTCCGTGTATTATCTGCTTAATATAGCAGGCTAGTTTATTCGAAGGTAGATATTTTCGTGAATAAATCGGTATGACAAGAGTTTGTGTAATATTAAAGCTATATATTTTATGATTAGAAATACTGACCTAGTTACTTGTATATCTCAGCTGCTTTTGTAAAACCAGTCCTTTTTGCCGGCACGTAAGAAAATGTTGTTTTCTTTCATGAGAAATCCTCGAAAAAGACAAAGAAACATAACCTCAACATCTCATCCACCACTCTGATAACATCATCCATCACAACACATAACATCCACCAACCACCTACTCTTACAATATCCTTCACTTTTATCTCCCGACCTTAAAACCGGCGAACCACCAATCATAGCGAGGCGAGGCTAACGATTTCCGATATAAACGGTAACCGTTAACGACAGCAGTTACCGACAAACGGGTCGCGATACACAGGCGGCGCGGTATCGCTACGGTAATGAATTTCCTCTTTTCATTTAGTGTCGACCGGGCTTACCTTCAGATCGTTTGGTGAAGCACTTTTACCGGATTTTGTTGTTGAAGTCAGTGGAGGGCGGGCATAAAAGAAGATACGGGTGAATTAAAAGGCTTGTGTTGAGTTTTATTGAAGACAAATCTTAGGAGTTATCTTTTTTGTGAAGGTCATAATGTCATGTCGTTTAAAAAAGGAATTATTAACGAGGTAGGAATTAACGGTGTCTATTTACCTAACGTAATGTAATGACGAAACATAAGCTGTCCATAGGTGATATTAAGAAAATGCTGTATTTACCTATAATTGTTTGTTACATTTAGTTCTTATTTTCTGTTGCTTCTTGTGAATTCTGTAGTGTTTACGATCTTTGGTAAATCCAAATAAAAAAGCATACATAATTTTAATACTCTAACGTTTATGATGTATAGTTCGATTCAAACTGAATGGCGTCTCGGAAGTTAGCTACTCGCTGCGCAGTACCGCACCCCTCACCCCCGCTGACCCATGAATTCGTTACTGCGCAAGGACTCGCCTCATGTTCCGAGCCGCCATTAAGTTTGAATCGGGCTGTACCCACAGTAGAAAAAAAAAACAAAACTAAACCGACTTCAAAAAACCTTAAAAGCACTAAAACGTTAAAAATAATACTATAACCTACCTATATTAATAAACCTAACTTAACCTACGATTAACCAATAGTAAAATTTATACTTTTTTTGTAGTCGGTTAAAAAGGTCGCTTAGGTACTACAAAATTACCCGTTTCGAAGGTTAGCAATGATTTCTTTAACAAATTTAGGAGCTTGAAATATCTTCATATCCGAATCCTAACTTTTAATATTATAAATGCGAAAGTGAGTTAGTTTGTTTGTTTGTTACGCTTTCACGGTAAAACGGCTCAAATGATTTGGATGAAATTTGGCAAATGGTTAGACCATAACCTGGGTTAGGATATTTTAATCCCCGTAGTACGTTCCCATGGGATAATTTCCAACCTCCACGTGGGCAAAGCCGCTGACCAAAGCTAGTAAGGTTAAGCTAATAAATGAAATAAAAAATGTGTTCAAAAAGTCATCAAAATTGTAATCTAAAAGTGTGTTTCTATCTTTATATTGTTTGTCAGGGTTTGCGTTTTAACGAGTCATAAAGATTTGATTGTCTCTTAGTGGGTTGCCTTATTTGATTGTCCCTAAGTACTCATTGATAGCTAGTGATTAAGACGTTACGTCTAAAGTTGCTAACTTAAACCCGAAACGATAAAAATTAATCGGGGTTTTGTAGAGGAAGATATATAGATTATTATCTCTTTCTTAAAATCGAGTCTACGAATATTAAAGCCTGATTTACACGATCAACATAGCCTATCGCAGACCGCAACAGGACATAGGCCTCTCCTAGGCTGCGCCACAACCTGTCTTCCGCCGTCTGCATCCACTCTGTCCTAGTCACCTTCTAAAGGTCGTCGGTCCATCTATTTTGCTTCCCAGTTTCCCACACTACGTTTACGTACGACGTACTCGGTGCAATTCAATTAATTTTTGAATACTGTTTCACCGCCTAAACAGTGTTAAAGTCAAGAAAGTACCGTGAAATATGCCAACATTGCCCCCAAGGGAAACTTTGCCCGAAGAACCATTTATAAGCATATGTTTGATGTGCTAATATCTTAATATTATGGCAACATTGATATACTTAGGTGGAATATAGGTTATATGGCAATACTGACTATAATGTTTGTTGCTAACTTCGCTTAGTAGCTTATTGGAACTCGTAGAATGAGGTGCGTGATTTAGCGAAGATTTTAAAATAATAGCCTAAAGCCCCATTCACATGATGCAAGATGCTTTCCTGTGGCATACGAAAAGAAGCAAAAAATTACTTGCATCGCTTTTACTGTTTAGACGGTGCACCTTTTATTGTTGCTTCATTTTTATTGTAAGGCTAGAAACTGAATACCAAAAATAATAAATAAAATTTAAGTGGAAGTGAGTAGTAGAAAAACATTTATATTTTACTTTTTTCAAATAAAAATATATTATTAGCCCTCTTCCTCTATCCTATCTTGCTGTGCCCGACAGGGTCCACAATGATCTAAAATTATGTATATTTTATAATGTACCCACCATCTATGTTAACATTGTGGAATACAAATAAATATATTGAGTATTGAACTTGCATCACGTGAATGGGGCTTAAGGTCGCGTCCTATTTGAAAGCGTTCGTCGCGCGAATACGCGATCGGTCGCGTGAATATGTCACTGTTCGTTCGGAAAAACTGTCCGTGCGACCACGCGTTCAGGTTCTCCGAACTAAAAGTTCGAACAATCGTGTATCCGCGCGACGATCGCTTTTAAATAGAACGCGGGGTTAGGCTATTAATAGGTACTTCTATAGATACTGTTACATCATTACCTAGTTACGAGAAAGTTAATCAAAAATTTATTAAACACTGTTCATAAATTGAATGCCAATCAACTGTCAATATTTGATGCGTTATTAAAAAGTTATTGTTTGTTATATTACCACACGTATATTTCTGTTTATACTTTATCACAACACATCAGAACTGTTTATTAATAAATTATGTGAATATTTAAAAACATAATTAGGTAATTATAACAATGATGATGACGGTAGGTATTAGGTATTTTTTGTATTACTATACTATTTTATTTTATTGAGCATAGCTGCTGACCGAGGCTTTGCTCGCGTAGAGCCTAATTATAACATAACATAACATCACGCCTGGTTTCCCCGAAGGGTTGGGCAGAGGTGTACCTGTAGTAGGTACACCCACATTTCTCCAGTTATGTTTAAGTCCCATGTAATAGGGGGCGAGCCTATTGCCATCAACTGGGCACAAATCCAGACTCCGAGCTACTACTGACAAATTGAAGATAGAAAAACCCAATAACACTTTGCCCGACCCGGGAATCGAACCCAGGACCTCATGCTCAGTAGTAGCGCTTGCGACCACTAGACCAACGAGGCAATTAGGCAGGCATTCAAGGCAGATGTGATTAAAAACGCCAGGAGGGGACACCCTTGGAGTACATATACTGACCTTATTGGTGAGGTTCTTTAGAAAGGTCTGGTGCAGTACTACGCACCTAACCTTTCTGACGCAACCGACGCAAACGGCGCGGTGGGCGGAGTGCGTGCATGACTACATATATGAACGTAAACGAGACACAAGGAGTATATTGTAAGGATTGTAGCAGATGGCGCTACCCCCTTGGGAAGAAGGCGTGAGCATATGCATTTAGTAAAAAGCTGTTACTTTGACATTAGAAACAGACACTTCAATTTTAGTTATTTGTATGTTTAAATGTATAGATCATACAGAGAAGGACTAGGAGCAAGGAGCATTGATAATTTCGCCTTTCTTTTCGTCGATTTCATGTTATAAGTATAATTTCTTGATGTGTGCAAAAAAGATTTACAAAAAAATACAATGAAATAATAAGTAGTTTTAACTTGCCAGGTTCGAAAACCAACAGACAATAGCCCTGGCCCGAAATAGTGAAAGTCCTGGAAGGAGGTAGTAGATTCAGTGAGTGTAGTAGATTTGTACCTTTTTTTTTGTTTTTTTTTTTTTTATCTAAAATAAAACAATCTAATAAAAGGTGAGTGATCCAATAGTCGCCCAAACAAGGCACACAAATATGTATAGTAGGTATATGATACTAATATTGTTTCTCAAACCAAAAAAAATACCAAATGGGGTAATCTTTGTATCCATCAGTTCAACCCGCCACTGCCTCTTTGATTTTCCACTGGTCCGGCCACGGGGTATTGATTCGCATTGATTTCGAGGGACGCTGCTCTTTCCGTTATAATCGTGAGGGTTATGATTTTAGAGGGGAGACTATAGTTATAACATGTTCCTTTAATATATATTATATATACATACATTATAGGAAAATGTTATTTTATACAAAGTGACGGAATGATGAATGGAAAAATGCTAGAGCTCAATCATGACGATGTCCATTTAGCTAGGTTTTGTAAAACTCAAGTTTCAAAAATGTCCTAGTCTAGCCTTCAAGCGGGCTGTTGAATTTTCAACACTCGAATCAGTCCCAAAAGTTTCCAAGCATTCAATGTTGCCTAGAGAAAATGGACATTATTCTTGATGTCTGAACTTGTTTATAATGTAGGCAACAATTTCTATTCAAACATTTTATTTACTTACTAGCTGCGCCCCGCGGTTTTACCCGCATAAGTTTCGATCTCGCGGGAATATCGGGATAAAAAATACCTTATGTATTAATCTAGTTTATAAACTATCTGTGTGAAAAATTTTACCCAAATCCGTTCAGTAGTTTTAGCGTGAAGAAGAGACAAACATACACACTCACAAACTTTCGCCTTTATAATATTAATGTGATTTTAATATATATAGTGTGATAGCTGACCATTTCGTAAATGATAGCGTGACGGTTGACTAGGAATAATGGAAGAGCAAAACGTGTTGTGCTGACCCCAAGTAATATGGAACAAGGGCAAGAAGATGATGATGCCGTACTTAACAATTTAGCTAAATATTCGTTCAATGGAACCCAACAAAAATAAATGCTAGCGACCCACCATTGTGATTGGCTACATGAGCAGACTGCATAGTGCTCATTTGATATTATTTCAATGTGGGCTAATAATGGAAACCACAGTACCTAATTATGTTAACAACTGTTTTGAATTGTACTGTTTCGGGTCGATTCACGGTGGTATATGGATGTATAATGTTATTTACATTGCGTGCTGTGTTTGTATTATTGCTAAATCGATAATAAAACTAAGAAATACAAATAACACATTAACAGGCAGTGTGGAAAAAAAATCATACTGTTTCGTTTTCAAAACTATTGTGATTTGGATCTGGATTATTGAGTATAAAAAGAGACTACTAGAGTGCTGCATTTACTCTATTGCGGTCAGTCATTCGCCATATCACCAAAAGTAGACAAGATCACTCCTCAACTAGGAGAGGCCTAAAGCTGATGTCAGACGCCTCGCTCGTGTGAATTCTCAGTTTTTTTCAGTCCACCTTCACACGACACCGACATAATTATACAGGAATTAACGTTCATCTGCAAAATTATTAAATTTTTCGATTATTCAGTGAAAGCAAAGTTGAAAAAAAAAAAAATGATTTCATTTTGTGTTCAGACGTTTCACTTCGAGTGAAACATACCAAATGAAAGGCAAAAATGAATAAAAAGTGAAACTCAAACTCAAAGCATTTATTTCAATTAAACCATTTACAGGCACTTTTGAATTGTCAAGGGGTCGGTCAGTCAAAAATATGAAGCTAGTTGCTTCTGATATCTTCTTAACAGAGAGAGGTTTAGGTAGTTAATCTCCTGAAAATATCGAGATATCAAGATCCCCAAGTTACAAGCCTAGACCCAAAAGCCATAAAAGTATGATTACAAGAACCATATTCCCATTTCAGACTACAAGCACCGCAATAAACAGAATCACTCAATGAAAAACCGATCCCTCACTTTAGATGAACACTAAATATAAGAAGATACATTTTTCAGTATTAGAGTCCATAACATTTTTATGAGATGTTCTCCTGACTAGCCCTATTTATGACTTCACTTTACCTTTTAATGTGCTCTGAATATAAATTGGTATGGCTCCTCGTTTATCTACTGGTCGCTAGTACTCGTATGACTGTTGAGAATCCGGTTTTAAATTCCAAAAGGTTGGGCAGTGTCATTAGGTTTTTAAATTAATAATTGTTCAGTGGCAGCTTGAGTTCTAGACCTCCTACGTTTTTTGTTTTATAATTCACATCGGGAAATCTCTTGGCCTGCATCTCATCTGATGGTAAGTGATGATCAGGCCGAAGGTGGAAGCGAGCTTCACCCGGAATCCTCAACCACAGAGGAACTGGCTATCTTACCTCTAACTGCCGAAACCCAACAATGCTAATTACATTGTTGTAATGGCGACATACTTACATAAGATGGTGGTAGCTAGCCAGGCGGACTTAGAACTAGCCCTACCACCAACCAAACCGAGCAGATTTGCCCCCACTGGGAATCGAGTCCCAACCTCTGGGTCTGAGAGAGGTGGTCTAACCACTAGAACCACAGAGGTGGTTAAGACGTCCTCTATGACATGGAACAAAAGTGACGAAATTGGATGTAGGTACTTTAAACCTGGTGTTCTTCGGGGAGTACAGGAATAATATCTAATTTTCAACCCTTAAATGCCAAATGCTTTTACATTACTTTATTATGATATCATAGGTGCGAATCGAGAATATTAGTCATGAAGCAGATTGTGCAGAAAATCGTGCATATTCCACCACGCGGGCCCAGGTCGGGTTGGTGGATGTCATGTCTTCGAATTTTTGGTTCTAGAATATGCCGGTTTCCTCACGATGTTTTCCTTCACCGTTTTGAGAGCAGTGGTGATGAAATTAAATACACAAAGTGCCTGCCTAGGTTGGAACTCAAAACCTAGAATTCGTAAGTCGTGGTAAATAAAATAATACCTATTATGTTTTCTATGTATAATATCACACAGATAAATTTAAACAAAATATAATACCATGGTATCCAAAAGCTGCACACAGAATATAAGCCCACCCCTCAAGAGCGGGCGTCGCAAAGTATCATGATCGACTTAGCCCGCCTTAGTTGCAAATAAATCCTCTTTGCAATGAACACAGGCGTAATAAAACTATTTGCATAATAACTCATGTCGTAAAAGTACCAAGTGTTTCAGAAAAACGTCGTCGGAAAATGAACATTTCCTCCCGACTTCGCTTTTTAAACTTTTTAAAGTGTCGCACCCGTAGCGGTGTCTGTCGGTACATATTTTTAATTCGTTTATTTTTTCTGTAGATGGTATTCTTTTTTGTTTACAAGAAGATGTTGCCAGTTATTTTATGGAGAAAAGGGTGGTTTTACTTTTAATGCAGTTACTGAACCAGATGTTTTTCCGTGTGTTTGTGCATGTGTAATTTTCACCTGTAAAAACCCTTACTCATGACACGGGCGAAATACCTTGTCTAGGATAACATGAACAACCCAATCCCGTGTAATAAATAAAAACTAATAAATTAATCTTAGCGCAAACAAGCGAAAACATTCCCCCTTTTAAAACTACAGTAACCAAATTCCTTATTCATTAATCAAAATAATCCTTAAAACAAGTTACGTCGTAATTAAAGTAATCGGAGCGCGGCCCTTTGTGATAACTTTCGAACAATTTCCACAAAATGAAATCGTCATTTTGGATCGAGAACGTTTTTTGCTCCTTGAATACAAGATGAAGGGTAGAATACGAGATAGGGAACATTGTATCATTCGTATCTCTACAGATCTATATAATGGCTAGATAAAGTTAATTGTTCGTATCATAATACTCCTTTATTAAAATTTTCTTTCCCTGGTGAAGTTTCTGTTATCTTTTGCCGTCTTCTCCCCTCATTTATAAATGAAGTTATTGAATCATATTAAGTACTATTCCTTGGCTTAATGATTTTAATAGAATAAAGTTATGAATTCTTACTGTTTTGTGTAGGTCGTAGTATTAGTGTAAAAATATGATTATTTCAGAGAATACGGCATTTGGTACCATGATTATAGCCAGGATCAAAAAAAAAATTTCATACTACAAAAACCCTGAAATTAGCTCAACCTGTACCTACATCAAACACAGTGGAGCTCGACCAATGAGAAAACTATTCTTGGGTTAAACGAATCTAACACTGAATTTTAAATTCTACTAGGTTCAAAAAAGGTCTGAATTTAAAGTTCCGCTCTCGGGCTATAAATCCATCATTCTAGCTCTCTGTGTCGAAGTCGCCTCGCTAATTGGATTGGATCAAAGCAGTTGCACTTTCCGTTTTTTGCTGGCTAGTGTCCGGTAAAAACTGCATTTTGACTCCAAAAACTTTCCGGACGAAGTTTTTCGGCGATCAATCGTAAATGCCCCCGTACTATTAATGAGTGTTGGTTATATGGCCAGTGCTCCGTATAATAATGCTGTGATTACTTATTTATGTTTTTTTTATTCATTTATCAAAAGCACGTTACTTCAAGTTAAACCTATCATTAATAAAAACACAATAACTTTCTAAACATCTCATCAAAACTTCTTTATCATAATCAAACGAAAAATAAAAACACCACCTTTTCCTTGTTTCCAAAACAAAAAACAATCCGACACGCGATGCAGAAAAATAAGGGCGAAACTTCATCAATCTTCGTCGACCATCGGCGACTCATCGGCTACGGACGAAAAAAAAAAATCAAAAAGCTAACCGGTCGACGACCGAGGAATACAGATGCCTTTTTTAAGATTCCCGCCGAAAAGACACGCTATTATCGACTCATCCTTAGAAGAGAGGGGCAAATACTCGCAAACTGGCAATAGTGCAAATTCTGGCGTCATCATGTTTGCAGTGGCATTTGAGTGTTGAATTCGTAAATATTGACTCGTTTTTGAGGGATAGTGAAACGGTTCTCTTAAATAGAGTCATTTGTATTGTAAGGGGAGGGTTGAGTTACATAGTTGTAAGTGTGGCGTTTATTGACCACTTTGTGAGAAAACGTGTGGGTTACCGATTGCTTTGTCAGCTCAGTGTGCGCTGAATACAAATTCGTTCTTTCTTAGTGTTATGGTTCCGTACTGGTCAAAGTGTAAAGGTTTAACGATTCTTTTACAATTATTGTCATCTTTTATTTTATTTGTATGTTTGAATAGAACGGAAACCGTATAGTTTTCTCACTATTTTATTTGATTTACTTTATGGACATTTTTCTCTTCTCCGGCTTGTTTTTCTAGAATTATTTTCTTTATCATGTTTTTAGTCTATATATAACGTAGACACTAAATAATCAACGCTCACAACAAGAAACATATTTCTTAATCCAAAACAGAGCATTAATCATGTCTACGCCACATCTCAACTAGTTGATGTAGGGAACTCCCTAGATACATCAAAAATTCTATCCGTCGGTTGTTTTCAGGTCTTTTACTTACACATAGATGTAATATATCAAGATAATTTCCTTTTTGCTGTAAACAGAATTCTAACTAGAAGATTACTTACATAAGTAGAAGAATAAAATACTTGGAAAAATATATGTGTTTTTATGCTCATGAAATAAGAGTATTTTTTAAATAACAAAACACCTGAAGTCATCTCTAAACGAAAAGTCCCTACAAGATTTCTCAACTTACAAAAATGAGAATAATACCGAATATTTTTCATTCAATCAATAATTTTTTCGGTATATTTTGATCATATTTCTGGTCTCGTAGTACCTAATACACTTACCCACTTGATCTAAGGATTTAGGACACCAACAATCATCTCAGCTGGATCATTGTTGTCGGAAAATAAAGAATATTATAATAATAATATATATCTAGAAACTACAAAAGCTTTGTTACAATTTTGCTTATAAAGAGAACAATAACCTAAACTTACTGATACCTACGAGCCACACCAGAATATAAACTAATACACTCCATTCCTCTTTTGTTCCCCTTGTTCCCTGACTTTCTTTTTACTCAAAAAACATCTGTAGTTCAAAATCATGTCAAGCACAAAGAAATCAAATGAATAGTGAATATTCGTCTTATTTTTGTAAGTAGGTCAAATCGTAATAAATATCACTTTTTTCTCGTGCCGTTTGCATTATCACCCGAGGTCGACATCTGCAAATAATGGCGTCTCTAAGTCGTATATTATTATCATTTTATTGAATTTATCAGATCACGAAATAATCTTGTGGAAAATAGACTCCCATTACGAATAATTACTGGCTTTTTCCGGATCAAAGGTACTTTTAGAGCACGCAACAAAGGACTTTTCATACCGTGAAATTATAACAGAAAACGTATATAATTAACGCTGTCTCTCTTCACTTATTAAAACAATGATCCATACTAAGGTAATATTACACTAATAAACGCGGAAGCATCCCACATAATTAATTTTAATTGGAAATAGCACCGACCGTCAAAAACCATATTCGGAACAAAAACTAAAATAATGTTCCTAACAAAATTACATTTATATTCCGGTGACCACAATTCTCAACAGGCCGCTGCCGGAAAAGATCATTTTGCAGAAAGCAATTAAACTTTAACTTCATTAATGAAAACACCTTATTTTCTTTCGTTCAAATAATAGGTCGGCCATATTGTTCGAGGCCAAGTCGGGCCCCCATTGTGTCTTGAACAATAAATGGCGTATTTCACTCTTCGGGGCAATTGTACGGGGGACGCGTCAATTTTATTTTTTATTTTTAGTTGGAGCACGTCACAAATATTAAGTGCCTATGAGGCTCTGAACACAGCGAGAACAACTTTTAACTTAGGTCTCTTTACATTTAAAAATACTCTTACAATTAAACGCTATATTGAGTTATGGCATCAAAAATAAGTATATGGTGACACTGACGATAAATAAAAAGAACACCCCAAAGGCAAACATTACAAACAAACGACAAAATGTAAAAGAGATCTATCGAGTAAAAGTCCTAAAAGTCCTAACATATCACTTTTTCTAAATAAAACCTGGTATTTTTTCGCCTGTGACACTGATTCGGTTACTTCGAAAAAGGGGTTGTCCGCACCCTTTTTTCATTTAGAGTACCTAGTCATTGAGCTGAAAGACCCAACCAACTCGATTCTCTTTTTCGTGTGCAAACGCAAACTTTCAATCAGGCAGAGCGGTGAGGTTTTTGACACATGCAAAACTTTTAGTAATTTCATGAAAGACTTAAATGGTTTATATCGATAGGATTAGTCAGTAATATCTAGAAGTGAAGCTTATTATCATGATAAACAAATTCGCTAGACATTACAATAATATTTCATGACTGGGATCCACCGTCTCTTTTTAGTTTTAAACTCGTTCTAACATGAAAATTATCCATTAAAATAAATTGTTACTTTACTACATTCGCTAGCCAACAGTTCACCTTATACTATCGGGTAATTTCAAATATTTAAAGCAGTGGTTGACTTCTTTAAATATTTGAAAATACCCGATACTGTAAGCGTTACTTTTCTCTAGCGAAAAAAGGTGTAACAACTTAGATGACTCACGCGGGTCCCCATACTCCCCATTCGTTTGTTTTAAACATTCCCCGCTGTTTTCAAGACCCCACCCCCATATCCCATTACGTTTTATAGCATACCGTTATAAGACGAATAAGATCTTAGTTTTTCCATTACTTTTATTACTTTTCAGCGTGTCTTCCTAATCACTTGAGTCAGTAATTAGAATCAGGGTTAACGGTTTAAACTAGCGTCATTAACCGTTTAGTGAGTGGAAACTAAATTAGATTTAATAGTCAGGTGTATTTTGTTCTAGAAGCTGAGTAATATGGAGTTGAGTATTTACTTTGCTTTTTGTGTTAATTAAAAAGAAGAAAGAAAGAAGGCCGATTCTTTTTTTTTTGTTAATTATTGTCAAGTTGGGCAAAGTTTTAGTTGGTATTCTATATAATTTTAACAGTAAATTATTACGCGTTTGTGTGCTTCTACCCTATCAATATTATACGCCATGTATGTGTATGCAAATGATAAAAAATTCAAGCAATGTTTTAATTTTTTTCTATAACTTGTCAAGTTTCTAGCTAATGTATTTGCATCCAGGAGGGTTTGCTATGGATACATACCTCCTATAGAATTAAATAAACAACCAATACAATACCATGTACTGTACTATACCTCGACTACACCAAAAAATACACGAATATTAAAAGACAACCCGACGAAATACGAATGTTATTTCACAATATGCATAGACAACCAGGTGCAACCACAGAATATTTACTTGAACAACAATGTGGCACCAGACGAATTGCTTGCATGAATTCAAATATACCTGCAAGACTTGCTATCATATTTTGACGTCGAGTAACTGCGCCAGTATTCTGGAGGGAGGCGTAAACGTCGGCCATGATGGAAGTTATGGCCTTGTACACAGTGGGTGGTGCTGACTGTAGTGGTGTTGTTACTGTGTACTGTCGGTTTCATGATTTTGACAGTGATAGTTGTCAAAATGGTATATGGAACAGAGATTTCGAGACATTAACCTCGCCTATTAAGTACATAGTTATATTTTTGAAGACCTCATGTTAACAGTGTTGTACAATGCGTTATTTCGGATAGGCTCCGTGATCATGATAATTTCTCGATTCAAGGACGTATGGTAAATATCAGAGTCAACAAGTCTCAAAGATTCTCAGCATAATTCAGCAGAATAGTACAAAAATATCCGTGTACTTCAAGTCTGTCAACAAATCATATTACACCACATAACAAACTGAATATATGACTCCATATTTTATTAAGAAATACAGCATTTCTGATTTCCGTTTTTTCAGCAACGTAATTTATCTAAAAGCCGTAAAACTAGACGGTTGGAGGCAGACACGTCCGTCTCCGTATAAGTACCCTGGCGAAATGCCAAGGGTGAGGGAATGGCCTTCAGGTCATCGTTGTAAGCACCCATTAAACTATAAATAGAAATCTACCTTAGTGCTTGCCAATAACGCTCAATTTCTTTTGACACGGTGTTACTTTTTAAACCATTTGGAATCACCTAAAGTCACTTCAGGCTATCGGCACATCTATATTGAAATGGAGGTTTGGGATTAGGCTTTATTATGGGGCGGATAAGGTCCAGATTTGATTGTGCTCTACCTGATATTGCATCAAACTGGTAGTCTGCTGTGTTCACATTTTTGACGTTATTATTCGTAGATGGCGTTCGCATCAATGTTAGTACTCTTTTACCCTATTGCGGTATTTCGTTTCACTTTGTTTATAATAAACAGTGATTTTTGTAGGGTCGAAGCCATTTCGGTTTTGTTTATGCCAACAATGCCAGTAACGTAGTAGTTCTACGAGTATATTTGTTTGGGACTATTTAATATGTGAACAGTTGCGAAAATATTGTGTATGAATTTAGTAGGTAAATGTAAATAAGCCTATGAATATAAATAACATTCTAACGTATCAAAGTTTTGCAACACGAACTAGTCTCCTGATTTTTGGTGATGTATATCATGAAGACTCAAATCCAGCAGACTATAAGGTTCCTGTCTACTGGAGCAGAGAACAGAGCTGTGCCATTATTAACCATCAATGTATTAATATTGTCACAGTTCGGCTCCTCTCCTCACTTCTCAGCTCCAGAGGACAGGTAAACTTAAAATGGGCTACGCTCGCTATAATCACATGCATCCGCTCACAGATTTAAAAAATCCTAACCTAAAAACCAGATAAAAGACATTACACAAGCAAAACCAGCCAGTCTCTAAAATTAAAGAAAAAAAAAACCACCGTAATGACTTTACAAGACTTTCTCGGCACACACAACTAGTTCCCGCTTAAAAACTCGCCTAGGATAGTTAAAAGTCTTTAGTAATTTCGCACCAAGCAACCATGCCTTTGAGCACAACTCTTTGTAAGTCCAGCGGTAATTAGAACGAGGGAACCAAAGACTCGTTGTGAAAGGTCTTTTCTTAAAACCGGACACCCTCGATTTGCACCCTTTATGTCTTATTGTTTGGGGTCAACGGACGACGAAAGTACGGCTTGCACTTGGAGTCAGCAGTTTTAAATGTTGTGATTTGAAGTCGTGCAATCTGGCTTTGTTAGTGACTTTATTTGAGTCACTCTATGTTTATACGCTGAGGCTGCAGGTGCAAACGTGGAGTAAATGTAACGGTACATTCCATCGGTTTTAAAATGGAATATTCTCGTTTCATACACAATATTACTTAGTTTTAAAGCTTCATTCATATCTATGGGTGACACTGAGCAGTAGTGGCCCGTAGTAACGGCCGTGACTTACGAGTTGTAGGTCGTAGGTTCGAACCCTGACAGGCGCATTACTTTGTGTAAATTATTTCATCACCACTGCTCTCAAAACGGTGAAAGAAAACATAGTGAGGAAACTGACATGTTATAGAACCAGAAATTCGAAGGCATGTGACATCTACCTACCCGCACTGGGCCCGCGTGGTGGATTACGGCCCACTCCCTCTCGGCTCACTCGGCCTCCTCTCGGTAGAGGAGGCCTCTGTCCCACCAGTTGGGAACATTCTATTTTTTTTTTTAAGCTTTGCCCCACACTAGGAATTTCTCCTGTATTGTGGGTGCATTTACAAACATTTAAACTGAGATACACAAACAGCCAGGACTGATTGTGTCGACCCGGAACAACTACTTGTAGGTCATACAATTTTTTTTTCCTGGGGGAATCGAACCCTCGACACGCAGTGACATTAAAGGTGACATTATAGCGAGTGGTGAGTGAGTGTGACATAATAGGCTGATTATCCATATACTAAGTGCTCTTGTCTATATTTAAGCCAAAATCCTAGGTAACGGATAATACGGGCTGGTGATGTTTGATCCCATTTACTTCGAAAAAGAAGCAAAGCCTCAGGATTACACAGATTTCATGAATCGTTACATAACAAAATACCTACCTGAAAGAATTTTGTACCAAAAAGCCGTTACGTTCAAAGTCCCTACTCGAATAATGCTGACTTCATGAATTCCACATGTAATGGCGTCACACGAGCTCTTCCAAACTGCAAACGACTTTTCAATATTAAAATGTTTTACATTCAAACAGTTTACCGGCCCTCATTGAATCTAAATTGTTATTAGAGGTTAACTGAAACAATCTAAAACTCTTGCGCGTCCTAACCAAATATGTTGAGAGAGCTTATGTAAAAACATTGTGTTGGTACACCTGCATGGTCATCATACACCGGTATTCTAGAAAATCGGGCTTATTTCGTTCAGACCATTCCACTTTATTGATATAGAATATTGGAAACACAGCGGCATCAGCGACACATTTGAATTCGAAATGTTTTCTGTTACAAGATGTTGGGTGAATAAATTTGAACTGTATTGCTTTTGTGTTAGGTTTAAATTCATGTGGGGTGTTTGGTTGGAGGGCGGGAGAACAGACGTCGATTTGTGAGCCTGGTCTGGTACTTGGAGCTGTGCCAACGTAGACGTGGTGCACTGTGGGCCCGGCCGGTGCTTCACCCGCAACGTTTTATCTATTCAGAATTGAAAGCGTTGATAATAAAATTGTCTGGACACATTTACAACGCCTGCAGACCGTAACTACATAACGCTAATTGTTTTTCTAACTGTTTAGTTTGTTTCTCTTTGTTGGCCGCTAATAAAGAAAATGTTGAATGGATTTGTAGCCTGATAGAACTCAGTTTGTGCTTGTTGGCAAATAAAGTTAGTACTTAATTGCTATTAGCTTTGTAAGTACAATAGCCAATTCACAACCAAAAGATTAAAATTACTGCTAAATACCTCCTACTTATCAAACATATTTGATGTGAAAAAACACTCCATAGGCAAGAGTTATATTAAGCTATTAATTCTTATGATTATTAGTTAAGTCTCATATCTCTTGACAGACAATCTGCAAAACCAATATCACAGGTTATATGTTATCAGTTTCACATATCAGCCCTATACGTTATCACGCTTAATTCCGAACACCCTGTAACAGAAAAGCGAACTACGAAACTACGGCACAGACAGAAATGGCACATGAAAAAAAAAAAGAGAAACTAAGTGATACAGCATTTTTCCTATTACGATGCGCCATATACTGGTAGCTTTTATTAAAGTAGGGCCAAGTCCCGTTTGTAGCATAATCTAATCAGCTAAAAGGTTCCGTGAGAGCTCTGATTTATACTGTAATCAATCCTGATATTAGTAAACTGATGTGGACGCTTTTAACATTTATGAGTCTAATACGTCTGGCTCTGCTTATTGGCAACATTTATCTACGAAAATAGTTCGAAAAACACTATTTTCGCAAGTGAAAATAGTATCAAATTTATTATTTTTATTTCGTGTAAATCAAGGTCATTATAAATGTTGGCAGATAAGTAGGCTGAACACTAATGTTACCTTTGCCATCAACTGTCAGAACATTTAACATACAGGCTAATAGTCATAGATATCCAAATAGTCATTTCAAGACCTTTGCCTACTTACATTACAACTGTAGATTAATTAATTTTTGGCTGCATTGAAAATCATATTTTACTTGACTTCATCCTAATTGAAGTCAAGTAAAATATGATATGATACGAAAGTAAATTATTTTATTATTCTCTAACCCACTCTGTTCAAATTCAAGAATATTATATGATTAAATTCAGTTTTAATCTCCTAGGTGCTTTTCCTGATATTTTATTAAAGCGAGTAGTATTCTAGAGCTATAGTTATATTTCAATGACCCGCATTGCACCTCTGAGAGTAACTGGGTCGGCTTTGAGTGTAAGAAATAGTTTGGGTCTTACTCGTGTTTCAAAACCTGCTAGAACTTGCTAAAATATTCAACTTTTCTTCCAAATGTGTAAATGTATTAAATATATTTTTGGATGAACGAAAGGCATGTAGTTTTGTGCAAGCCTTACTTGAAATGTTTTTGAAAAGTATGCGCATTTATAATAATATTTTGGAAGACATTAAAAACTAAGCCGAACTAACTAAGCGATAAGGCCACCCATTGTATATTTTGTAGTGTTTAATATTTTATTTTTGTTAGGTATTTTTGTGGTGTACAATAAAGTATATACAGGGTGTTTGGCAGAACGTTGAACATACGAAAATGGTGGATAGGTGGGGTCATCTGCTACTTACTCAAACCATTTTTTTTTAAATGCAAGTTGATTTTTTATTTTTTTTTTTTTTTTTTTTTTTCAACAAAAGTTACATAGGTGTATTTCACAAATCTTCTGCCAAACTGCAGGACAGTTTGATTTAGATTTAAATATTTTTTAGATCTTTCTGTAAGTTTGAGGACTCATAACTTTTTTTCTAGCTAACATCTGAATAAAGCAATAATTTTATAAGAATCTACCAACATCAAAGATTTAAAAAAAATGCCTGTTTTATCCATTTGTGATAAAAATTACACTCTAAAGTTAAGAAAGTGGTGAAACTAGAAGAAAGCAAAAAAAAAATATTTTTAATATCCTGGGGTCCAGGGCCAATTAAATTAGGGCTGAGTAAGTAGCAGATGACCCAACCTATCCACCATTTTCGTATGTTCAACGTTCTGTCAAACACCCTGTATATAAATAATAAATAATTATAGAAATCGATTCAATGGTCGATTATGAACGCACTACTTTTAGAACTTCTGCAATGCGTTAATAATTTTAAATATATCATTAAGGCACCTATACTCGAGTGTGGGTTCAAACTTGTCCCGTGACGCAATCGGTAGCACTGTTCTGTCAGTCGCCATTTTGAACTCTATTCGTATTGAAACTGAGCTTGTCAAGCAATGGTGCCAACATGACAGCAAGAGACAAGTTAGAATGAACGGTCTGTACCTATTATGTGCCATCAGAAAATCAATGTATTTATTACGTGCCACAAAAAAAAACGCTTGCCAATAAAATATTAAAAGCAATTCAATTGACGCCTACATTGTTTCACATAAATACCACTTTAGTATACAAAAAAAGGTTTAATATGAATGAGCTCATTACCACAGACCACAAATTGCACCTCACGTAATTTGTTGGAATGCACGGCGACCAGTATGAATGCACCCCAGAGACGAGGGTGCGTACACTTATTACGTGCCCTGTATTTTAATTCGGACAAAACACGCACTGAAATTTAATTTCCGTAGTACAATTATTTTTGTGGTCACTCTATTGGTCGGCAGTCCACGATATTGGATTCCGTATTATGTGTTCGACGAAAATTGGTGCTCTGCATACGTAATCAGTTTTATTATAAAATAAAATTATAGAGCGCAAGCGTTGAATAGCACCAGTAGGTACAAGTAATATGAATACATAATAAAAGGGCAGTATGCCGCAATAAGAGTGCAACAGTTTTTGAGGTAAAACCAATAAATAAATGAAAATTTCTTACAATTTTAACCAACAATCAAAAAAAAAACCCAACTCGAAACTATCAAACAACCACAGCAGCAAAATAAACATAATTTTAAAGTATACGAGTACAATGTCAAGGGAAAACAATCAATGTGTATCGAATCAATTTGCAGTGGAGTCGGGTTTGGGCACAGTGGGCACTGGGCACGGGGCACTGGCCAGCCCGGGCCGAGATAAACGGATTATGTCAGCCGCTGTCAGCCCGGTGGCTGACCCGCTGAGACAAAATAGATTAGGAATTGAAAGAGTTTGTTTTGTTACACTGGTAATAATTTTATTTGTGTATTATAATATTCATTGGTTTAAATTAGAACTTTTATTACTACCCGTTAAAGTTCCGAAAAATATAATTAAATTATGAGCATACTCAAAATATGAAATTTACTGCTTTATATACTAATTTTCCAATTTTCCGACAGCTTATATGTGAATACAAATAAAGAAACAACCGACCGACCTATTGAGGTTTTTGTGATGTTTCTGTTTACATTATGTTTTGTTCCTTAATTAAAATAAATAATAAAAAAAAAAAAAAAAAAAAAAATTACTGTAAATTCCGAAAAATCAATACGTACAGCATTTGCTGACGTGATATTAGGTAAACGTGTTTGTACTCTCATTCGCTCGCTCTTGCATCCTATATGTCGACGGAGCCCCGCTATGCGGCGCTCCTATTTCTGTCTGCAGGGTTTAAAGGAACCTAACCAAACCGAACTTTGGGGTGCCCCTGATGTCGACCGTCTAGGGTTAGGATATTCGGGTCAGGTTCGGAATAATCACTCATTTCTGACGAGGTCGCAGTTCTAACCTAACCTTACCTATTTTTCTGGTAGTAGCTCGTTTCTGACGTCTATTTTTAAATTTTCGTTAAAATAAAACTCCGTGGAAAAATACACCGAACAAACAATATTCGTTAAAAACGTAGGTAGGTAGTAATTTTTATTAAAATTGAGAGTTAAAAAAGTTATTCTATAGCAAATTTAAGCTGGTATCTTAATCGTTTTCATAAGCTCTAGGTATTTCTATACCTAGAGCTTAAGAAAACGATTATTTCAGCAGAACATATGTTTTTTTTTTTTTTCGGAATTTCATTTTAACACAGCTTAGTTAGTATTACAGTCAACTACCGATCGTTGGAAGTTAATTTGTTTTTGGAAGCTTTATTATTTTCCAATTAGAATGGCATTTGTCCGTTACTCTTTACTCTATCGACACCTTTATGTATAACTTTATAAAATACTTTTGGCGTGTGGCCAAATTTGGAACTAACGCTGGGGGCGTTAGTTTTCTCAATACATTTCACAAAAAATTGCACAGATGCTTACCAACAGCGCCCCTCTATTAACGTCATTCGAACGCCAAAAGATCCTTGTAGCTGTGAATAAAACTTGCAGGATAGAAGAAAAAATTGTCTGTAGTATTTCTTCTCGAAAAGCTTAGGAGAATTTGTAAAAAAATGCGCAAGGTACATCTTTAGATACCTTTTTTTTTTTTTTTTTTTTTGGGTGGGAAAGCATCAAATGACGTCTCCCGCTCTGGGTGGAGCGGGAGGGCGTGTCAGACTTTTACTGACTAAAACCCACCCGTGTTCCTTCTCTTGCCTGTGCAATGCCAGGGGGCCACGGTATCCCTTTCGGACTTTCCCGCAACCCCGGCAGGCAATGGTCTCATCGGACCCCTTCACTCGCTGACACTCTTTGAGGCGCGCGTGGAACACAACGCGCCGTCGACCCGGGCCTGGTCCTTACCGGACGGCGAGCTACCCATTGCTTACCGTCCGCAAGCCCGCGCCTACGGTGGCCGGGAATCGGCAATCGATTCCCGACGCCCAGGGCGTCTCCTCCTGCGGCGGCTAGGGGCGTGAGGGCGCGAAATTTGCCTCTCCCTCACGCGCTCCGCCTCCTCCTTCGCGAGCATTACTGCTTCGCAGAAGGAGGTGACGGCCTCCCATACCCTCTCGCTCCGTACCATGGCCTGGACCAGGGCCGGACGCGAGAGATCCCCGCCACCGATCGCCTCCACGAGGACACGGCGGTGCTCTGCCCAAGCCGGGCATACCTCCACCGTATGCTCCACCGTGTCCTCCGGGCGATCCACGCAGTGATGACACCCGGGCGTTTTCTCCCGCCTTATCCGAAACAGGTACCTCCCGAAACAGCCGTGTCCGGTGAGGACCTGCGTCAGGCGGAAGGTGAGGACGCCGTGGCGCCTCTCCAGCCACTCCTCAAAAAGGGGACTTATCGCCGCAATAGTGGCGTGCCCAGCACTGGGTTGCGACAATCGCACTCTCCATGACGCCATGAGATCCCGTCGGAGCTCTGTCCGCTGTGCCGCGATTTCTCGCGGCATCGGAGTCAAGCCCCGGCGTTTCGCCTCCTCGCGCCACTCCCAGATATGCGCGAGGACTTTTGCCTCCAGATCCCATGGCGGCAATCCGGCAAGGAGGCTCGCCGCCTCACCGGAGACCGTGCGGTATCCCCGGACCAGCCGGGTGGCCATGACCCTCTGGGACGCGTTCAACCTGCGGGCAGGCCGCCGCCTCAACGAACGCGCCCACACCGGTGCCCCGTACAGGGCCATCTCCGGCAGGAGGCGTTTGGACCCCCTAGATTGGGCAGGAGCCGCTTCAAGGCAGCCCCGGCCCGCTCCAGTCTGGGAGCCAAACGTCGGAAATGCTCCACGAAGTTCCACCGACTGTCGAGGACGAGTCCCAGGTACTTCATCATCGACTCGACGCCGTTGTGAACCCCTCCTACCGTTATTTGGGAACCCGACGGTGGCGCGTTCCGAGGACCATGAAAACACATGGCCTCGGACTTGTGCAAGGCCACCTCGAGTCCCAACTGCCGGATTCTGGCCACGATTGTCGCAACCCCGTGTGTCGCTAGTTCGGCCGCCGCCTGGTGCGACCTCCCCTGCGCCAGGACCAACGTGTCGTCAGCGTAACATCTTTAGATACCTACCGTATGTTCAAAAGGCAATTTTATAATATACCATTACAAGTTAAGTACTTTATAAAACTTCGAAGTTTTACTCTGCCAAGATTGGTTAAGTCCAAAATGTGTGTCCTGATAATAACTAAATAGATTTCTTTTTGGTTTTTCTACTCTAAAACATTACTAAATAAGCTAGCTTACAGCTTTACGTTTCAGTTAAAATATAACAGTAACAATTTTCAAAGTAACAATTTTATTTAAAACCACTAACGGATTTTCCCTCTATAAATCACAGATCGGTTGCTTAAATAAATTCACAACTACACCGCAAAGTATTTTAGAATATAAACAAAATTTTATTTGAAAACTTGATGTATGCTGAACGTTAGAAATAGCTTCAAATTGCATAAAATGCTTGTAAAATGCTTTGTATTATGCTAAACTCTGTCGGAAGGTGTTAAGAAGAATAAACTGGGGAGATCACTGTAATGCCGAAAGATTTTGAAGAAGAATGGCTGTCAAGCTAGTGCAGACTAGAGTGCATTCTTTAAATCTTTGTAATTTAATTTACGAAATGCAAATACTAGAATGAAGGGGAGATGGGATATTCTACAAGAGTTGCCAGAGTATTTATCTAGATTTCCTTTTATAAAAGAATTGTTAGGATGGAAGTACAATGTTGGGATTTTTAAGACGTACGCCCCGTTTTCTTGGAAAGTATACAAGATATTGCGTTTGTTTATTTGTACCGTTTAGTTCTGCTAAGCTGGGGGTTGTTTTGAGAATGGGATCTTAGTAAACACTAGGATGTTTTGTTGGGAATTAAAAACAAATTACTAGTGAGTTGTTTTGATGAAACTAGACAAGAGAAGAAATAAGACTCAAACTCAAAGCATTTATTTCAATTAAACCATTTACAGGCACTTTTGAATTGTCAAGGGGTCGGTCAGTCAAAAATATGAAGCTAGTTGCCCATTCCAAAGCGTAGTAGGTACCTATGGAGAAGAACGGACAAGAAACTCCACGGACACTCTTTTAAATAAAATATAAAATTGATACAAAATATTGGTTACATCATTCATTTTGAAATTATGCATGTGAGAACAATGTAATAAGACGTTCACTTTCGTAAAAGCGTCCGTAATAAAAAGAAAAAAATAATTATTCAAAAACTTAAAATAAATTAAAATAAGCCATGGCAGCTAAGAGATGACCAGTCCCAACTGACGGCGCCCGGTCACGAACATGACGCATGGATCAGCACCATTCAGCTCAACCATTTTGAAGGGAGCTAAATGATCCAACACACACGCCACCATCAGCCAGACACAAGAGTTACGAATACGAGTTAGTACTATACAATTGACCTTTTGAGTTAGTTAAGTGCAGTCTAAGTGAACTTAAACTATAGTGCAAGTGCTGACTATTATAAAGGACACGTGAATCAAGTGTCTTCCCCTTAACTTATAGTAAATAAGAAAGACGTTATTGGACGATTTCTTAATGTCATAATTACTTAGCAGCTTAAGTTGTATTTAAATTACCTATCAGCTAATAGGCTAGATTGTAATGTGAATAAATCAGGATACTTTTTTATTAAGGAAAAAAAAACTATATAAGTGTGAGCGAAAAACAATAGGAAAATACAAACACTTATTATTTATTTATCCATTTAGTAGTACAATACATACATCTTTATACATAATAAGTTGGTGCAAACATAAACTCATTAGAGTTTTACCGTGTACCAAAAACATCGACTTGCAATAACTTAGCCTGAGAACCATGCACCAAAACAAAATAATTTACACAAAACAGTTTATGAAAAACCCACATTTACTTGGGACCTCAAGACCTTTAAAAAGCGACACCAAAGTCGTTTAATCCTACCCACAGTAAAGTATGCACGGGACAAAAGAAAACAAAAACCTGCGAAATACATTACGGAGCACGGTCTTAAGTTCGGTTCCCGGGTAGGCCGCAATAATGCAACGCTATTTGTCAGGATAAACACTGAGGAAAGAAAAACTGGCTTCGTTACCCACAAATATTTTGGCAAACTTGTTTGTGAGAAAAGTGTTTTCTTGGGGAATTTAATTTACGTAGTGGCTCAATGACGCTCTGGTGGATTTTAGTGGTTATAGTGGTCAATACAGGCTAAAAGGCAGTTATAGGTTAAGACTTATACCTTCATGAGGTCACACCTCATTATATCATGGTGTGTTTTATTATGTCCAAGTTTTGCGTTGCGTTGCCAGGAACCTGTTTCTGAGGTCTTAGCATCTCAGTATAGTCGTATAAACAGGCATACTTTAATTAATCCAATCAATCTGCCTAGCCTTTTCCCAACTAAGTTAGGGTCGGTTTCCCGTCTAACCGGATGCAGCTGTTTACCGTATTCTACATAGAGCGACTGCCTATCTGACCTCTACAACCCAGTAACTGAGTAATATCATACCCCTTAGTAAGACTGGTTGTCAGACTTTCGGGCTTCTGACGAAACGTAACGACTTCAAAGATCCACAAATGACAGCCGGGACCAACGGCTTAACATGCTTTCCGAGGCATGGAGAAGCCTCAGTATGTTAAGATGGTCACCCATCCACAGACTAAACCCGGCAAACGTAAATTAACCTGATGGATAGAACCGTGCGGCTGTTATTACTTAGCCACGAGCTCCTACTTATACTTATACTTTACTTACTATACAACTGAAATTAATGAACCATTTGTGAAAAGAAAATTAGTTGGCATACCAAACATTTATTCTGTAATAAAGTCATTTAAAGTAAGCATTTACTTCACAAAGCAATGCACAAATTATACCATAATATATGCATAACAATGCCGACGAAATGCACTTTTTGCTTCCATTGCACACCATTCAAACTGGCGGCAGACTTTTAAATTTCCCATTATTGCTGTAAAAGGACGAAGCTTCAGTTTTTTAGAAAACTGACACGACCACTCGGCGTAAATTACACGCTATAGTTCCAAAGTTGACCGTATGGTGGCGCTTAAATGCGAAAATTTTCGACTACTTTCGAACCACGAATAAAATTTCGAAGTGGGCATTCATTACATCGTTGTTTCATCAACTCAGAACGAATGAATATCCAATGCAAAAAAGTCACTGTTATAAAATACGGATTATTAATTAAGGAATAAATATTCTCATTAAAATTTTAAGTTTTTAATTATATTAAACAGTGATCGCGATTCGTTCGAAATCCTTCCGTAATCCGTTTACGATCGTTTATAAGAATTTCACACCACCAAAATGTTTTCGCACTTATCATTTATGTGGTAAGCTATTTAATGCATAATATTCGTTGTATCTCGACCATTCAAGCCAATAACAGTTGAGATTACAATAAAGTCCGAATTTTCTTGCGATATTTCTGAATTGGTAGGAAACGTAATCATTGTGTATGGGAAACCGAGGATTATTCCCTTCCATGGGATGGGAATATAGAAATATTTGTTGCCTAGCAACAGGGAACTTTTGCTTGATTAGATGTTCGGGGTGTGCACGGAAATAACGTGGATTAAGTTCTGTGGTAGAAAGAACATGTGCCAATTAATTGGTCTAATAACTTTTGAACGTATGCTGTGTCGGTATATCTATACATTTATAAATTTAATTAGCTTTTCGTGTGTGTCTGTATGACCGCGTTGTTCTTCTAAACTACGCTACGGATTTCGAAGCGGTTTTCACCATAATTTAGATAATTTATTCCAGAAGATTTATGTGTAAAAACCGTGCGAATCAGAGGGGCGGGTCGCTAGTATTGCATTTGTCTGCCTTCATTTAAGACCTAAATACGTATTTCATTTGCCTAACAATAGCGACCCAATTACAAGCAATTTATATATGTGAAAAGAGGAATTTTTATTATTATAATAAGTTCAAAACGAATATTCATGAAATTTTAAGCCCACACGCTTACTTGGTCACGCTGTCACGCAAGACGTTTGACAAATTAATGGTCTCAAAAGGCTTTATTATTTTTTTACCCTAGTGGAAAATTAGGTCTTCTTTTATAGATGATACCTTACCTACCATTCAAATCACTTCACTTTTTAAACTACACTCGAGAGCAATGAATCCGGGTCACTTAAAGAATCCTAAAAATCTCGGAAACTAAAAATGCTAGGTTAATGCAATAAATTGTATTTAATAGACAATGTAATACTCCTTAAATGAAGGTATTAAAACTTCTTAGTTATTGTAAAGTTATATCATAAAAAAATCAAATTTGAAAAAGGGCCACTTTCGAAGATGGAACTACGAAATTACAGCATTTGGTTTTGCTTTTGTTTGTAATCTGTCATTTATGTGGGTACATAAACCATGTTGATAGTGCTCTATATTCATTATTCAAGCTGAAATTATGTCGCTTACGCCTGAAGAATGCACCAGAATACTTACAATGCTGGAAACCGGCCGGAGTCAGCGCGATACAGCCAGGACTGTCGGTGTGTCGCTGTCAACAGTACAAAGAGTTCTCCGACGTTACGAAGAAACTGGTTCTAACCTACGTAGACCAGGAACGTGCAGAACCAGGTGTACCACAGCACGAGAAGACCGATACTTGGTGAACACCATGCTTCGAAATCGCTTTCTTACAGGAACTGAACTCACAAATCAGTTTCGACGCCTCGGAGGAAGTAACCCAAGTGCATGAACAGTAAGACGTCGGCTTGCTGAATCTAACTTAAAACCCCTTAGACCTGCAAACGGCCCTAAACTGGAGCGTGGGCATCGTATTTCAAGACTAAGATATGCCCAGAGCCACGTAAATTGGAGTATTGAAGATTGGTCAAAAGTTATGTTCTCCGACGAATCAAAATTTATGCTCTACAAGCACGATGGAAGACACAGAGTGTATCGAAGACCAGGGGAAAGATTCAAGCAAGCATGCATCGAAGAAAAAGTAGCCTACGGTGGTGGGTCTGTACTTGTGTGGGCCGGAATTTCTTCTGAAAGTCGCACAGAGCTGGTGATCATAGAAAACGGCTCTTTAACTAGCGAAAGATATGTGGAAGAAATCCTCAATGATCACGTTGGTCCATTTATGGTCAATTTAGGTGAGGATGCTATATTTATGCATGACAATGCCCTACCTCATACAGGTAGGATTGTGAATGACTACCTTCAAGAGATGAACATTACTCGTATGGAGTGGCCAGCGCGCAGCCCGGATATCAACCCGATCGAGCATGCTTGGGACGAGCTAGGCAGATGCGTAAAACAACGAAACCCTCCCCCAATCACGCTTCGTGAGCTCAAAATTGCTCTCACAGAGGAATGGGAGAATATTCCCCAAAATCGTATAAGGAACTTGGTGTACAGCATGCCAAACCGCGTAAACGCAGTAATGGAAGCACGAGGAGGCAATACGAAGTATTAAAATTCAAGAAAATCGTAATAAAGTTCAAAAATTTCATGTTTCCTATTTTTGTTTTAAGGAGAGATCAGCAGTTTTTTTCTTTATGTAATTTTGTGTTAATAAAATGTATGGTGAATCATATTTTTTTTACTTTCATTTACGGAGTATTACATTGTCTATTAAATACAATTTATTGCATTAACCTATCATTTTTAGTTTCCGAGATTTTTAACATTCTTTAAGTGACCCGGATTCATTGCTCTCGAGTGTATAAGCTGTTTGTGTGAAATTTCCTGATTATTTTGTCATTTAATTGGCTACTTTTATTAAACACAATATAAATTATCTTATCCTATTCACAAGCAATAACTTGTAGCATAATGCTGTTATTAAACCTATTTTCCTTATATTAAATTACGAGCTTGTTGGTATTGAATAAACATCAAGTTAATTAATCCATTATTATCATTAGCTAAGTAACAAATAAAGCTTAGCAGTATTTACTTAAATATTATTATTAAAGAATTTAAATTATGTCGCATAAATTAAATAAAGATAAATATAAAACGAAGTACTTATTGAGATTTCATGTCAAACTTTAAATTTTTGAGATCGTTCAAGTATTTTTCTGTAATCTTATAAAAAAGAATGTTTTGAATAAAATTCGGAGATCGGTTAATCTTTGTCTAAGCCTTTAAGCTTTTGAGTAATCAATTAGGTGTTCGGAAGATGGATTTTGTTGATTTTTTGTTTCTGTTATAGATCTGTTGTTTTGAAATATCTGCTGACCCTTTGATTTAAAGATGTTTTACAAAATTAAATGCTGTTAAAGTCTGCCTAATTACTTCTTTGATGTGAAAATTATTAGTAGCTGTAATATGAGCCAAACGGAAGTTTTAAGTCTTCTCATTTCTTGCATGAAAAGTAACTTACAGTACAACTATTTTCTTAATGTCCCTCGGCAAACTTCGTTTTTCGTCAGTCGTCGGATTTAATAAATAAATAAATATTTATTTTAATTTTTATTAACGATATTGTTGGTACAACTCATCTATCCTAAACAAAAACACAGTGTACAGAGTTTTGAGCTTTTTAAAGATACAGTTAACGACGATGTATGTGCTAGTATTAACTGTGTGACAGACACCGGCGCCTTCCTCCTACAAACATGATTAGCTATAGTAATAATATCATGATACAAATTAAGTTACGCTCATTTTTAAGTTTAATTAAAAAAATAAAAAAATATTTGAATTGAATACAATTAGATTGAAAATAATTTATTTACTTTTATTTTAAGGCATGCAAGGAAATACGTGAATAAGTGTGAGAGTGTGTGGGTGTCTGTAGGTACAAACAAGGGTGTGTGTGGGTGTGTTTGTATGTGTTTGTGTGTTTTAGCGCTTATTATTTATGATTCCCTGGCGAACAGTCTTTCAGTGTCGTCGTAAGTAAGACACTGAAGGTTTCTATAAGTTGCCCTTTGCATTTGGTGCAGACTAGACGCTCTCAATCGAATTGGAAGTATATAGAGTTGTTAATACATTTTTAACTTAATCTAATTTATTGATAATTTTTTACTTTTCTACTTTTTTGACTGCCTCGTTGGTCTAGTGGTCGCAAGCCCTACTGCTGAGCATGAGGTCCTGGGTTCGATTCCCAAGTCGGGCAAAGTATTATTGGGTTTTTCCAACAGAAATTTCGCAGTAGTAGCCCGGAGTCTGGAATTGTGCCCGGTTGATGGCAATGGGCTCGCCCCCTATTACATGGGACTTTAAAATAATTGGCTAAATGTGGGTATACTATAAGAACACTTCTGCATAACCCTTCGGGGAATAGAAGCGTCATGTTAAGTTATTTTTTAGAATTGTGTTGGAGTCACAAAGGAATATATGCAATAGTAGTGTGGCGGCATTAATCACACTAATATTATAAAGGCGAAAGTTTGTGAGTGTGTAAGTTTGCCTCTTCTTCGCGCTAAAACTACTGAACGGATTTAGATAAAATGTGGCACACAGATAGTTTATAACCTGGATTAACACATAGGATACTTTTTCCGATCCCAATATTCCCACGGGATCAAAATTTATGCGGGTGAGACCGCGGGGCACAGCTAAGCGCAGTTAAGTAATAATAATGTAAGTTATTAATTCAATAAGTAGGTAATTGTTTTCTGAAAATAAGAGACAGTCCTAAAAGTTGCCCAACCCACCAATGAGCTCACCTATTATTAAATTTGGCTACTTTATGAATATGAATACCTGTACCTTAATACACGATCAATCGGAATTTGAATCGTTTTTGAAACAAACTGACCTCATGGCTCAGCAGCTGCAGCACTTGTGACCACTAAACTGACGATGCAGTCATTTCTAAAACAACATAGAGATAGATAGATATATAGAATACTCTTTAGTGTACACCATAAAAACTACAGACATAAATTTTGAAATTTTACATAGGGTGACACAATGGGCGGGCAACATAGACATACAAAAGCCACATATCCTTCCATATTACAGTAACGTAGCACATATGTCTTGATCTAGTGATTTCCACGTTAATTGTGTTTGTTTTCCTTATTTACTTCACCTGTGTTTACGCACGTAATCATATTATCTACAGAATGCTTGGAAATGTTAGTGATTGTTGTATTTACTTAGTTCTGTTAGTGTTTGGCGTTTTGTTTTAGGCCTAGGTTTATTGAGACAAAAACTTATTTATGAAGTGATTTTGTGTACTAAATGTCACAACATATCTTGTGTTTAATATCTTTCTATAAAGTTACGGATTCCTCTGTGTACATGGGACTGCATGGGACTTAAACATACCTGGAGAAATGTGGGTGTACCATAGGTATGGGTGTACCTCTGCCTAACCCTTCGGGGAATACAGGCGTGATGTTAAGATATTATGCTCTATGTAAAATTGTGACAGTCAACGTAACGTTTAGACTATCTATTCAAGACGTTTGCCACCATTCAGTCAGCATAGCAACGTCTGATTATTTAAAAAAAAACATAAAAATTTCTCCTTATTGACCAGCAAAAAATAAATATTTGAGTTGAGAATGAAATTTCGTTAATACATGCGTCATGTTCGTGAATGGGCACTGTCAGTAGGGACTGGTCATCTCTTAGCTGCCACGGCATAATATTTTAATTTAATTTATTTTTTTAATTTATATTACAGACGCTTATAACGTTTTGCATCATTCACACATGTATAACTTCAACATGAATGATATAACCAATATTTTGTAACCATATTTTGATTTAAGAGACGACGGGCGGGAAACTCCACGTGCACTCTGTACGTGGAGTTTCTTGCCCGTTCTTCTGCATAGGTGACTACTACGTTTTAGAATGGACAAATAGCTTCATTTTTCTGACTGACCGACCCTTTGAAAATTCACAAGTGCATGTAATTGATTTATTTGAAATAAATGCTTTGAGTTTGAGTTTGAAATATATGTCTTGAGAATGATAAAATACGAGTTTGTCAACAATTACCCAATTACGTTACATAGCTACGTATCACTGAAAATCGATGAACACTAAAGATAAGTACGTATTAGGCACACATATGCAGAAACTAACCTACTCTCAAACAAAACATCACATACAGAGACACACCACACAAACTCTACATTACACGAGTCACAATTCTAAACGAATTTCCACAAAATAGCACGTGTTATTTGGATGAATCCGTGATAATTATGTTTGTTACTGAGACTGGCATTATTTATTCAAATCATGTTGGATCTACGCGCGTAAGAGATTTTAATGCCGCTAATTAATTTCGTTAACTGCTTCGTGAACGTGCGAGATGATAGTATCGCGTGACGTCATTTTGTCACGTCAATTTGTGGGTGAGATTACATATATGACTTATAGAAGAATTAGAGAAAGAAATGGAGCTGTAAAAAATCGTTAAATGTTTGTTAAAATGGTCTAGATGGCAGTTCTAAAGTACGTTCTAAGGCGTTCTTTAGTAATAGGTTTAAACAATGACGCTCTTGTATCATGCCCCAAAACCATTCAATGTGTAATTTTCAAGACTTCAATTGTTAGATAAGAGTTAGCTACAGTTTTTCGAGGCAGTTTTAAATTCTGTGTTATAGGCCCACAAAAAGGTAGGTTTCTATTTCAAAAAACCCCCATGCTATTTTAGGTATTAATGCCACTTACAAAAGAGAACGTTTTAAATGAACAAATTTAATAGACTTGTCAGTAACGTGCCCCATTATAAAATACTATCCCATAACAAACACCCGTTCGCGTTTTCAGCGAAATTTTCAGCCTATCCGATACCAAACTCGATTTTCGTACAAATTAAACGAATGGTTTACCAGAAAACAGGTTTACATCGATACGACGTAGGCACAGGCCGTTGTGTGAAAGCCTTTATAACCCAATTCCTATACTAATTCGGTGAGCCCGATGACCCAATTCCGGCACTACACGTGGCAAGCTATGTTCTTGGAAATGTGATGTTAACATTCGCTTTTATCTTTTTTCAGGTAATATTTTTATCTTCTATGCTGTAGTGTAGAGCTTCGCAGTGGAGAGAAGGATCGCATCATTAATCGTGAGTTTTTTTTTCTATATTGGCACTATATGTACCTATACCTATACTTAGAGCTTATTCATACGGTATCCGTCATTGACGATTCGTTAAAAAAACGATAGTACGTCATGACCGACGTTCACATTGCATACGGAAATGAGTATTTCGCGATTCGTAAAAATATCCGAATAGATGTTCACAGTTGATTCGTGATTCAGAGTTCAGTCTTGGACGAGCGCTTCAGCGGATCCGTCACAAAAAAATCACCATTCATGTTTTTTGACGAACGTGCTTTTGAAAGGACGATACGTGATTTAAGACGTGTCCGTAACGGGCACTTAAAATTTTATCTTTAAATTCTTTAAAAATTTTTTTTTTTTGTCACTGGCATTTATATAGCTTTGCCGACATAAAAAAAAACGAATCGTAAAAAAGACGATTCGTCAAAAAACGCGAATCATCCTCGTGTGTACGCCCTTACAAATTACAAAGTAAATAATTATATTATTGTTGTTAAAGATGCTTTTCTAAAGTTTCACACTCGTTTTAGTACAATTAACAATATTAGTAGACCCTTTTCGTGTACCTAAATGATAGACAAAAACCGAAGGCAATAGGTATTCTAGATACGAGATTACAAATACAAGCGCTCCCTAGTTGTTGTTCTTCTTCTTACAATTTCAACAAAAAAAAAAAACAGCTGCAACTACCAACATATACATGTAGATAGCAAAAACTCCACATGGTTCCTAAGAAACAAAAACGACCCAACTCCATCATCAAAGCTCGTAATCCTCCATCAAAGAACGAATTATACAAAGAGGTGACAACCCGGTCAAATGGATAACACAGCCAAAGGGCATTCTCTGACGAGGCAAATTTAATGAAACGGAAAAGTGAATAAAAAGGTACAAAAAGAACAGGAAAGACACCTTGACCCTCGATAAGGGAAAATTGCTTAAGTTATTTTTCTTTAATTATTGCAGACTTGAAGGTATTGAGTATCGCCAATTACAGTTGGTCTTTAATTACGTATTGCGAACGATGAATGGAAATGGGAAGCAATTATAAATTTCGTCAGTTATTTAATATAGTGGCAGCTGTTCTGTAAATGGCTGGCTAATGGTCGTTTGTTAACTGTTTACTTGGTTTAGTTGAAGTAATTTATCGATATCAAACGTTTATTTAGTTTCAACATGATTACTTTCATTAAATCTTTATTTGCCATCTAAATAGCGTTTTCTTTTTCTCGAAATTTTTACCTTTAAAATAAAACAGAAAACAGTACCTATAACATTAGATATATTTGAAAGTTATAAATCATTCTGTGCTTAAAATAAGTATAAACCTTTATCAAACACAACGTCAGATAAAACCAAAAAGTTTCACTAAACAAACCAACCAACAGTCAGGTATCAAAACTCATGATTCTCTGGAGTCATAGGTGCAAATCTTATTGCGTAAGACCTTATCACTGGCTGCCTACGAGCTTATCTTGATAAATGTTCTCAGCATTACTCTCAGCCGCTACAAACAACAATAAGACATTTGTTTAGACGATGCGTTACGGTTTTATTTGTGTCCTGGCACTAGATTTCGCTCGGGTGACGGTTGGAGATTTAGGGCTATACCTGGAAATATATGTACCTACGTACCTTTAGGAAAGTTCTGTTGTATAAACGACTGTTCTTTCTTTTCCCTTCAGTGAAGGTTAAAATGTGTATGAAACTTTTTACAAAATAAAAAATGCTTCATAACTCGTGTGGTCGATATAATTATGTGTCATCATTTTCTCTTGCACTATTTTTAGGGTTCTTTACCTCGAAAAGAAAAAAATGGAAATCTTATAGGATTACTTCGTTGTCCGTCAGTCAGTCTGTCATGACCTTTTTCTCATAAACGCGTGGTGATATCAAGTTGAAATTAATACAAAAAACCAAAAGAAACCCAAGCTTGTAAGTCAAAGCAATAAAAAAATATGTCCATTTATGTGACATATTTTGATACTCACAAATAAAACAAAACCTATAGGGTACTTTTCTTTGATCTAGAATCATGAAATTTGGTAAGAAGCAAGGTCACAGCACAAGTAAAGGAAAAAGTCGGAACATTGTTCACTTGTAGTTTTATCACATATTTTTTGTTTGACATTTGACCGTGACGTAACCATATCAATATATAGGACGACACTTGCAACAATCGCACTCTCCATGACGCCCTGAGATCCCGCCGGAGCTCTGTCTCTGTCTCCGCTGTGCTGCGATTTCTTGCGGCAGCGGAGTTAACCCCCGGCGTTTCGCCTCTCGCGCAATTCCCGATGCCATGGCTGCAATCCGGCAAGGAGGCTCGCCGCCTCACCGAAGACCGTGCGGTATCCCTGGACCAACCGGATGGCCATGACCCTCTGGGACGCGTTCAACCGGTGGGCTGGACGCCGCCTCAACAAACGTGCCCACACCGGTGCCCCGTAAAGGGCCATGGACCGCACGACCCCCGTGATGGAACCCATCATTACGCGTGGTCAATCAAATTTAATACAGTATTTTCAGTGTAAGAGAGAAGGGTGACATTTTGGTACCTACCTGTGTTGAAACTACCTGAAACAAAACCAAAAAATTACATGAATTGGAGATATTTACCATGAAACTCTATAACGAAGAAGATACGAGTATTATCCGCAAAAAAATCGACACACGAACAGAAGTCACAACATTCGTTTCGTAGAGACGGATTTACGAATACAATATTTTGCCTACAAGGCTCCTCTGTTTTTGATAGACGTTATTCTGTCTTTGTGTGTCACGCACGCATATTGAGTTTTTGTTTCTTCAGGAAAATGGAAAGTCGGATCGAATTGACCTTGGATAAGATGGAGATCTTGCTTTTTTATTGACGGGGTGACACGTTTTTGTCGACGTTATGGTCGGATTATTTAATGATTAAATAGGCCTAAACAATGGGCAATCGCTTTCGAAGCGTTTCAAATTTGTACAAAAACTTTAAACAGAACAACTTTAGACATAAGGTTTACATTCTTGATGTTTTTATCATAGTGATCACTTCAAGAATGTCTCTTTATCTAGGTCCTCGTTACCACACGGAGACGTGGCAATATCTAATATAAGTAAGTATATAATTATGCAGGCAGTATTATATTCTATTCAGTATTATATTTCCTAGCCTTTGTTTCTTTAACTGGAAAGCCGGTGGCTGGTTTTCTTACGGACAGTTGAAGTGCGATAAACCTGCAAGAGGGAAACGAATGCCCTGGAACTACCAAACAACTCTCTTTAAAGATTCTATAGATGATTTTCCTGAACTTTCTATAACCTTGAAAAAAAGTGCATTGAGCAGGGAGACATCAAATTACTCTAATAACAGTAGTCAGTATTCCATACGACCAATAAACACCTAATGAAGATTCCATACCATAATTGCTTAACGTCAAACGCATATTGACTAAACAGCATATTCATATTTATACACAGATGATTGGCTCGTCATTACAATGCATTTACATACAACACATGCACGCATGCATATAGCTACTCGTGCCCAAGATGCATGCTATAATTTATGGGTGCCGACGTAGCGTGTGTTGGCTGATAGCACTGAATTACTGTAGCTCATTGATTGCTGCAGACAAATATCTTCGGATTAATTAGTGGGGCTGTGCTTAATATTGTCTAATTAACTGGGTAAATATAGTGTGCATAGAATGCCTACGGTGTGTCTAGTTGGCTACGATTATTCAGCCAATTAAGCTCAATTATTGTTTTTTACAAAGAAGATAAGTAAATTTTTCTACCAAGTTTGTATCTAAACATATTACTAGCACTTTGCCCGCGGCTTCGCTCCCATAGTCTTTCCTGAACCTGTTATTTATCCTGGGATAAAAAGTAGCCTATGTTACTCCCTGAAAACTAAGCTTTCTAATGGTAAAAGTATTTTTCAAATCGGTCCAGTAGTTTCGGAGCCTATTCAGTACAAACAAACAAACAATCAAATCTTTCCTCTTTATAATATTATATAATATATTTCTTTTATTTAATATATACACATATAATTTACATTTTTAAATATTTCTATAAAAACAAAAAAATAACAAGAACATAAAAAAAAAAAAAATAGTATAGATAAAACAAAGTCACTTTTCGCGTTTGTCTGTATGTCCGCGTTGTTTTACTTAACCACGCAACAGATTTTGATGAGGCTTTCACCATTGTTTAGAGAATTTATTCCGGAAAGTATATAATACATTAATATTAAAGTTACGTTTACAGAAATCTCGATGTTTTGTCAAGTCGTAAAAACCGTGCGAAGCAGGAGCGGGCCGCTAGTAAGTAATAAAACACTTGTAATGGATTCCAAGTGTTTGAAGTTCGGCCCACAACAAAGAAAAAAAAAACAGTATTAAAAGGAACTGAATGGTCAATACAATTAACTTACACGTGACAGAATCCCACCTACACAGAGAACATGAAAGTTCTTAGTAGTCACCTGAGTATCACAAGAGGTGAAGTGTTATTTTTAGGCTTCGAACAGGGTGAACGAGTTGTGGGCGGTAGCTAGTGCGGTAGCGGGCGCGGTAGCTATCGCGGTTAGGTGAAACGGCCAGTAGTTTCTATAAGGTAAAACAATAGACAACGAGTTCTCCAGTGAACAGTTAATGATCAACTATTAATATGTGTATCTCTTTTATTTACGCAGGACCTACAATCTTATGTATGTTCCTTGAAAATCGTTGATGAGGAGGGACAGCTGCCTAACCGTCCGCCAATCATTTTTCTATGCATGCAAACGGCGGTTTCATTATGTTTCACCTTAGCACCCGCGCAAGCTCCTCACCCTAGCCGAGGCCTTAGGCCTCCGGCACCACGCTCACGACACTGATACTTACCTACTTTTTCTGAACACAATTAAATGTACAAGAGATTAACTTACTAAAAATACACTTTTATTTCTCCATAAAAGGTTTTCTCTGAAATCTTGTTCATGATTAGGTTTCCGTTTTCCTATCTAGTTACGGTTTTTACCAAGAATAAGCTATAATTGTCCAACTGTGCGACGAAGGCTTCTTCTTGAAGAGTCAGGAATTCGGAAAAAATTTAGTTAATCCGGCTGTGTACCATGTTGCTTCTTCCTTTTCATAATGTCCAAAATATGAATGTAAGTCACAATTGTCTTACGAAGCTGACACGATGAGGGAAGCCTAGAATCGCTAATCCGCATACACACGAAAAGCGTGGTCATTGGCGGAACCTCCACGATGAATGTGTGAGGTGTACCATTGTTAAAAAGAGCAATTCTCTAAAGCTATATCCTTAATTTTCGTTAATGATCTCTAGTTACAACTTAATTAAACAAATTAACTGCCTAGCCTTTTCTCAAATATGTTGGAGTCGGCTTCCAGTGTATGGCTACCTGATGCAACTGAATACCAGTATTTTACATAGAGCGATTGCCTATCAGTACTCCACAATCTTGGTTAAAAGTCCACCAGTTCATGTTCAGCTTTAACAACCACCAGGTTGCCAGCTCATTCAGCAGAGTTAATATGATACGTGGTGGCTCTCTAATAATTGTTCGTAACAATATGAAATTTAAAGAACGTAAGGATATTGTGAGCCTCTCTGTTGAGCGAGTTATTGAAATAGCTTGCATTGAGCTTGAGCAGTTCATTGTAATGAGCATGTATAGGTTTCATATGATATTTTTGAGAAATTTAAGGAAGAAAGACTTGCAACAGTAATAAAACAGTTGTTGTCTGTGGAGATTTCAACTTTAATATACTGGAAAAATCTGTTAAAGTAAAAAGAGTTATAACATTATTAAAGTCATATAATTTGTACAATACATTCTTTGAGCCGACTAGAATAACTGCCACTAGTGCTACCTGTATTGACAATATGTTTAAAAACTTAAGACCTTCTAGCCATCTAATTATAAATGAGTTGGACTCTGATCACTGTGGCCAGTTAATCACTTTCCCTCAGAAAACAGTAAGAGCTCAAAGAAAACTTGTCAGTTTTGTTCCTGTAAATAAAAGCCGCTTAGGACAATTTAAAAATAATTTAATGGAAAAACTACTAGGTTTGCCTTATCACAACGACCCGGATCGAGATTTTACTTCACTATTTAACCTCATCAATTATGAGTTCAGGAAGGTTTTCACCTCAAAAACATTGCCTGCTTGTGACCGCGTTATATTTAGTGATTGGGCAACACCAGGCATTTACAAAAGTAGGGAAAGGTTATTTGCATTGTATCATGAAATATCATATAACCATGATGAAACTTTTATAGAATTTGTTAAGAAATATTCTAAAACTTTTAAAAGAGCCTGTTCCTCAGCAAAAGCCATACACATTAAAAATAAAATAATATCTTCTGGAAATAAAAATTAAAACAACTTGGAATATTATTAATTCAGAAACGGGAAGAACGACAGTATGGAATCGTGACTTCCATCTAAAAATCAATGATGTAGATATTAAGGCAGACGTGGAGGTGGCAAGTGAGTTTGAAAATATCTTCACTAATATTCCCATTTTAACAACCAAAACTCTGTCATCGTCATCCTCCACTTCTGCTTACTCAATACTAAAAGGAAGGTGTACCAGAATGTGACCAACTTTTTGAATTTACAATTGCTACTGCTAAAGATATTACAGAATCTTAAAGATCTTGATGTAAAAAAAACTGCTGACCTTTGGGGATTGTCAGTACTTACCATGTCCTCAATAATTGATGTGACCTGACCTCAGACTATGACCTCTGAGTTTGATTCGGCCTTTCTTCTCAGAGTAGTCAGATAGGAAACGCCGACCTCATATAGCTTTTTTTTTTTTAAAGATAATTTGTAGAAGTGATTCCAATATCCTATTTACAGAATAAACAATTTCATTTAATTTCAACCCTATTACTGGGAAACACGATACCCTTGGTTCTAACTACCCGTAACGACTGTCAAAAATCTACGCATTAATTAAAAACATAATTAATACAGAAATCAGAAATAATCCCAAATAGATATTAGTTCCGGGTAACAAACTACACACACCTAACAAAATTTCAGAAATTCACGGCTAACTCGTTTTAGTACAAAATGTGTTGTTTTGTCCTTGGTCACGATTTACGAGGGTCGAGCCCAAAGGCAATGTAAAGGCTGCAGTGCGAAATCAATCTAACGGTTATAGTACAAGGTTGAATTTTGAATGTGCTCAAACCTGAAGTTATTGTCACATTTTATAACTTAGTTTCGGTTTTAATGTTTGGTCAATACAGATACGGATGTGAAGGAATATTAAAGGTTCTCGTATTTTGAATAGAAAGGTTATATTAATAACAGTTAGAAAATGGAATTTCCTTCCTAACCAGTTTTGTTTGTTCCTCGAAAATAAACTTAACAATATTAATTTGTTGACCTATTTTTGTAAAGTCGTTTCAAAATGAGATTTTCTAAGGAAACAGGAGTGGAACATTATTATTTTTATTCTGAATATAGAACATTTTATCTGTACATTTTCTTTGTTTTCCCTATTTTCAAAGGCACAAAATAACTAAGTTTGCGAACAATATTCACCAATCCTACTTTATTATGTCTAGGCTAAGCAAAAAATCGATGTGTCTAAAAAGAAAAATGTTTTCAGAGTAAAATAAATTGATCAGTTTAATCAGTTGGAACATTGGATAATTTGATTAGTTACTATAACCCCACGGGAGTTCATTCACAAAAGAAAATCTTCCCGAAACTTGAAAAATTCATGAGTTATTTTCCTCACATAAATTCCAAGGGGAATTTTGATACAGAAATCGGATTTGTGACCTATGTACATTAATCTGCCGAGCCTTATCCCAACTAAATTGGGGTCGGCTTCCAGTCTAACCTGATGCAGCTGAATACCAGTATTTTACATGGAGCGACTGCCTGTCTGACCTCCACAACCCAGTAACTGTGTAAAACGATACCCCTTGATAAAACTGGTTGTCAGACTTTCGGGATTCTGACGACCCGTAACGACTGTCAAAGAAGCCAGGACCAACAGCTTAACGTGCTTGCAGAGGCACGGAGGAGTCTCGGTATGTAAGCATAGTCACCCATCCACAGACCAACCCCGGCAAGCGTAGCTTAACCTGATGGATCGACCTGCGCGGTTGTTATTACTTAGCCACAAACTCCTCTTGTGAGCGTACACAATGATTAAAAACTTGATATTCAGTTGTCTCAACTTTTGTTAACATATATAAAAAAAAGAAAATGTGTACTTACCTACTTATTAATACAAAAAAGTGCGATAAGGGGCAGTGAGAGTGCCTAGTGGTGTGACCGTCAGACTACCAAGTCATAGGTCTCGTCTTCTCGAGTTCGAATCCAAGGCACGGGCAAGGCACTTTTCGGATTCATGTGCGTATTGTACGAGTATAATTATCATTTGCTTAAAAAACGGTGAAGGAAAACATCGTGAGGAAATTTCGTGCCTGAGAGATATTTCTCGACGGCATGTGAAGCCAAGTCAGAGGCCCATGGGTTACCAGGTTAGTCACTAACCACACGGAAAGATGAAGAATACAAAAAAAAAATTGTGGGTACCTACTTGATAGCTTATTTATTGAAATATAACTTTAATTTAGCCTACGTGAATATGTGTATTTTGAGAATGAATAGCCGGCTTCATAATATTTGTATAAGCCAATATAAAATATAACATTATTTAACGTTTTGTATTTCTTTTGAATCTAGTTTAACTACCACGAACTCACAACTGAGTTGATGCTCAAATAAGTAGTTATTTTCAATCTAAACTTTGATTAACCCTTTTCAAACAATCTCTGCTAAGAAATTCCAGATAAACCTAAACACATTTATTCTAACACATTCACGCAATAAATATAACGTTATTTCATGCCCGTTTTCTTCTAAAAACTCTAAGAAGACAGACTACAAACTCTAGACATAAATAAAAGCCTGAAAGCCACAACCTTCGCCCTTGAAACCTAAGTGGGGTATTAAGTATCACTTTTGTCCAAATTATATTTTTTTCACTCGTCGCCGCCCCTACAATGAGGGACTCTTAATGTTATAAATTACCTAATTAAGACGTAAAATGGAAATAGAAGAGAAACTAAGTACCTTATGGTAGTTTACGAAATATTTCAAGGCTTCTCTGTTTCTGGGTAAAATTTTCTTGCGAAGAAATAGTTCGATTATTAATTTCGTTGTGTTTAGGCTGTAGGTATTTGATGGACTTGATTAAGATTAGTTTTTGTTTTATTTAGTACCTACCTAATAACGCTTACATTAGTGTTGCCCAAATGCAAGACCAAGACGAGACTTAGACCAGTCTTGGTCTTGCGTCAATAAACCTGGTCTTGGGCTTGCGTCAATAAACCGAGCCTTGGTCTTGGTATTGTTCTCTCAGTCTTGGTCTTGCAGCAAGAGTCTTGCAAGTCTTGCAATTATCTATAGCCTATTGCTATTTATTATACACGTTAGTTAAGATCTTAGAACAACGTAACAGAGTAGGTACATTTTGAGCTTAAATTGACATAGGCATAGTGAACCACCAAATTAATTAAATTAACTTGACAGTAATGAGCGGCGGCGACACAAAGTCTAGGAGCGGACAATTTTTTTACCTATTTTGGTAGGGTTGGCCACAGACGCACCAAAAGCACAGAAGGATAAAATTAAATAAACACAACGTTTATCAACTTTTTAATAACTAGGTACGATAGAATATTGTTTCTACTAATTTCATAAGTACTTCTCTTCTGTAGTAGTCTCTTTTATAATTTTTGTTTTTCAATAATTTGTTGTGTGTATTGTGTAATTGAATGGTAACCTCTAAATCTAACTTAGAGTATTTTTTAAATAAACCTAAGGAAAAGAGTGACATGGCATATAAAATTTACAACCTTGCTGCATACATTTTAGTAGGTATATCACTGACTATCTACCATTTACCGATATTAACAATGATTATTTAGAAGTCATAATATTCGCAATTCAACAAATGCGATAAGTACCTGCTTAGTTATATTGTTTTATCATCAACGAGTTTTTTAAAAGATAATATACATAATTATCATCTCGCCGGACAGCTTTAAACGCTGTAGTATTCGAGTTCGAGCCAGTGTGAGAATGTATCTATACAAGAAACTCAGAGCATTCAATTTACACCTACCTACTGCTGAGACATCTTCAAGGTCGTTGAATTGTATCCTCCTGTGCCAACCCTACCAAAATAGGTGCACATTTTGTATACCTCTGTCCATACTCTGTGGCGGCAAATGCGGCGATCAAACAGTGTCAAATATTGTGATACACTTGTCGCACAGTCTTTGATAAAGCGCGGCGTCTTTGTCAGTAAATTATCAAATAAGTACACCGACCAACCAACGGTTTTTTCGCGTAATGTACCATAACATTGACTGGCGCAAAAAATGTGTTACTAGACCTACTCGGCTCGCTGTTAGTTTTAAATTTTGCTGAATAGAAAAATAATATAAACTTTGAAACATAAGTACCTACATAATGTTTGTATAATTTAATTAGTTACAATTTTAAGCACATACCAACCAACTAACGTTAGATCTGCTCATAAGACTTATACAAGCATATGTATTATTATAGGTAGGTACCTACGGCTATAAAGTATGAACTTTGCTAGAAAGATGCAAATAGGGACCACGATTCTCAATTGTGGCGCGAATTTGTTCTCGTAGCTGACTTATGCCCCGTTCAACCACGCCACCCACTCAACTAAGACTCTCACAAATTACTGGAACATGCACAATCTAACCCTGCGAATGTCTGCAGAAAACACTTGGGCCACATATCATTGAAAAGTGGCGGTATTCGCCGTATCGCCCGTATCTAGCAGTGCTCGGCACTGGCCGTGCACCAATTCGCTGGAGCAAGGCCGGCTTTGAATAATTTTGGTGTAACCATGTCCCCGGTGCCAGGCTGGTACGGCCACCGCTTGGTAGAGTTGCCCCTTGTAATAAATCTACATGTTGGGCTGAGATTGGCTGCAGACATGCTAGGGTTAATCTCGTATGTCACATGTTCAGGTTTATTATGTGAGCGAAATGGGGTTAGCGAAAAAATCTGGCGTCTTTGTTATATTATGTTTTGACATGCCATGTGACATTTATGTATTTTATTTTCAAGATTGTTATACACTATGGGTAAACAAATAAGTAGCTTCAAGACTGTGCGCTGGTCTATAACTATTAGCATCTTATCTATACACACATACATACCAACAAATAAAGAAAATTTAAGTGTCTGTTTGTAATGTCAAAATAACAGCTTCTTAATAAATGCATAATTATGAAAGTATGTACGGTACTTATAACAAAAAATATTTTTTGTCTGACTGTTTGTTCCGGCTAATCAATTTCAAATGTTATTTATTCAAACTAGGCTGAGAATCAGCACTTTTCGAACGTCAAAATTACATAAGACAGTCTCCAAAAAACGACCGCCCTTCACCACTTCCTAGTGCTTTAGCTGGGAAGAAGAACTGGTGCAACAAACTCTCCAGCAGCACAGCTGTCTGTTCAGTTAGAAAAAAAAAGCTTGATTTTATACAATAGTATGCAAAATAAGTTACATTACTTAGAATAAGAATTAGGTCCACGCTGTCAAAGCCATGGGCAACATCTGGTTGTTTCCAAAGTTTTGTAACGATTACCTTCTGATAATATAGTATATAGGTAGTGAAGATATATAGGTAGAATCTCAAAAACATTTTGTACACAGATAACAATATTTTGATTACCAAGAGTGCTGGTGAAGATTTTTTTACGACATTAGCATGGCATTATTTTAGGGTTTCCACGCCATCGTGCTTGCACAAGCACACGTCGTCGATGGCTTACATGCCATCGTCAGACAGAAATCTGCCTCTTTCAGAGAAATCTGTCTTGTAGAGTGCGGGAAAGTTCCAACTCCATCCTGAAGACCGTAGCGAGGAGGTATGATTCTCTTTTTAAGTAAGTAACAGCCTTTCTAAATAGATAATAAGTTTAGTAACATAGGTATAAGTTATATTTGTGTTTACTAACCCAAATGGATGTGGCTTATCCGAAATAAAGTATTTTTTATTTATTTTTTATTGCCACATTGGCAAACATCTTTTTTCTGCTGGACTTCCACGAGCTGATAAATGAATAAAGAACGCCAGTGACTGGCTAGTCTATGGGTGAAGGAAGCCAGCATCCGTATGAGCTGAGAAAACTGGGATTTGAAAGTCTGTACAAGGTGTTAATGTATACGCTACGTCTAGCTATAAATTGTATAGATAATAACAGTAGTACACGTAATTACTGCTAATTTTTACGGTGTCGAAACAGTGCCGCCATGGTTCACTTGCTTGTTTATTTTACGTTAAATAACATTTTCACTTCTCATGCTCTGAAAGTGCTTATTTGTGCAGGATATGGGCTGCACTAGAGCATTAACGTATCTACTCATAAACGTAAGTAATTAAGGCAAAGAAAATGAGCCATACAGCCAAACACAATAAGGAGTTCATAGATAGAATTTGCTGGCTAGGCTGTATAGGTCTGCAGCCCAAGCCTAATATCAATGTCGTTTAATTTTACTTTGAATTTGAATTAAAGAAATGTTATGGTATAGGTACTACTGTTTGTTTCCTCGCAATCGAAGTGAAAAGCAGAGTTTATAACTCGTCCACAAAACCATTTTACCACAAAAATGGTTCGTTTTGTGCACTTGTTGTAAAATCTACTATTTATGAGATAAACAAAAAAAAATATCAATTTATTTAGAACTGAATTTAATTTATATACTCGTACAACAGCCGTTCATCAAGCTTACTTCTTAAGTTTTCCAGCACCCCAGTTACGTAACACGATCAATCACAATATGTTTCATTTTGACAGTTCAACAACATTCATTGCGTTATTTACGTTGCTGAGCAGACAAATTTTTCGAACATATGAAGCAATGAATTAGCAATATCCTTTAAAATGATTCAGATAATGGTTAATCGTGGTGCTGTTCAGCTAGTAATAGTCTAAGCCTGCCATAACCATACATTATTTCACTATAGCAATTTAGGGAGCCCATTTATACAGCGAAGGGCAATTACGGACCAAAATTAGTATTATAGCTCTAAAATCTCAATAAATATGCATTTCAGGCTCTAGTTTAACACACACAATCAAATAAAAATCCTAAATTAATCCCAAAATCGCTTTATCCGCATCATTAACGTACTGTAAGGGTCTTCGGTCATTAAAACGGTTGGGTATGCATGTAAGGGTCGGTGCACACGATGCTGAATCATGAATACAATTACACGGGCCGACCGTTCGACTCGGATTAAATTCTCTCGACCGATGAATCTCAAATTCTCGACCTTCGGATGTATGGAGTCCAATTTAATGATAATAAACTGTTTCTATTGGGTTTGGATTGCTTGTTGTTGTAATAACGATATCCTCGGTAATGCTAGAGGGGTTAATATATTAATAACAATTTAGTGTCCTCATCAATTCGTTCTCGTTTTTTTACACAATCTGATTTCATTTAGGCGATTTGCCATTGTACAGTATATCACTAAAAAATAACCTATATTGAGTTCAGAATTTAGTTACCAAACATGCAAGCAAATAATTATGTTTTTGGAAAAATAACTTTAAAACCCGCACATAAGCTGCAACTTCAATAAAATATGAATTTCCATTAGTACTAGTCATTCTGAAAGCAACTTAATTTACACTATCATAAAGATGATATTTGTTAAGTTGAAATAACATTTTTGGAATTAAGGATTTAAGCTATGGTATCATAAAACCGTCGTCGGCCGCTTACAGCGACACGACGTACGCCGCGTTACGATGCTTACTCTATAGAAATGTACTCTTTCACACGTTGACGTCATTTTACTTTTTACTACTAGGAGTTCCAGTATCTCTCAATTTACAGGGAATATATAATAGACAAAACTGGGATAAGTAAAGATTTAAATTACCATTGCATTCTGTAGAGAGTGAGGGTGAGTGTGAGTAGAGTGTGTGTGAGTGTTTGTTTGTGTGTGTGTGTTTGTGTGTGTGTGTGTGTGTGTGTGTGTTTGTGTGTGTGTGTATAAGGTGTATGGTAAATGTGACTGGGTATCGTGTAATGCTGTCGAATAGATTTTCTGTTTCCTCATAGTCATAATGTTCTAGCCAGTGGGGCAACATAGTAGTAATGTTTGCTAGCGAAGACGCTCTTGGTACCTTCAACTGTGCATTCAAACGCTTTGCGTCACGTCTCTAGTTATTTCGAACCATTACAGCGTCAGGTCGTGTCAAGTGTCACACGACCACTCCCGAGTAACGACTGAAGCGTCGTCGTCCACCTGCCGGCGTATAGACCGCAGCATAAATTAGGTGACCAAAACACAAATATGGAATAGATAAAAAAACAAGTCATAGTGCAATGCCTTAGAGACAACCATCCCGTGCAGTGACAATTTTCCGGCCACACCTCAGTTTTTCTTAAACCTTCAGCTCACCTCCACATAATCACTAAACATCTTAAACCCTTAGGATACGTGAAAGTATCGGCCTCTGCTAATATATTTCTGGCACGGCTCATTGACTGACAGGGGGTAGCTCTAACAAAAGGTGCTGTTCAATGAAACCTGTTGACACGACTCTGTATTGGATTTGGGCCTTAGTGTTTCTTAGGTAAAAAATTAAACTAAAAGTAAATGGTTTGGGTTATGTGTAAATGTAATAGCTGTACATGAGCACACAGCAATTAAATCAATATAGTCTATGTAATGTCATTAGGCCGCACGGACATTTATGTCCTGTGGACTCAGACATCTAAATGTATGTGTATTAACTATGACTCAGACACACCTTTAACGTGGTCGGGCTATTGACATAATGAAGATATAATACTAAACAATAGTGCCTCATTGGAGCTCCCACAGTTATTGAGACGATTCAAAATTCAAAAGTCATTTATTCAAACTAGGCTGAGAATCAACACTTTTCGAACGTCAAAGTTACATAAGACAAAACAAAGTGCAAAATTATTTACATTACGCAACACAAAACATAATTTAAATTATAAATTAATAGCCATATGTCAGCTAGCATACGTCAATATACCAACAAAAAAAAATCGAGAACTGTACTGAGGCAGAAATAAAATAAATATAAGACAAAAGCCTCCAGTCATAAAGGGCGTGCCCACTCTCGTATAGCTACATATATATAGCTGTAACTGGAAGTTATAAATGATAAACTAGGACCATCGAGGTAAAGTAAATAAACAGTTAATTACTAATAACAATAACAAAACCATGATCAGCAAGATGATCTTTGCCAGTCGTTACGGGTAGTTAGAAGGTCTGACAGTCACTCGTACCTTTTGCTTTTGTGAACATGATAATTATTCAGAATTGTCACAGCTGTAATAGCAATCATGTCATTTAGTTTATAATACGTTTTTATTTTGAATAATTTATTCATCTTTATATAGATTATTTTCTATTTTGTGAATGTGAGAACGCTGTAGGCTTAGTGGACTGTATATTTGCTGACCATAATTATTTTGTTAAGTACCTGGTACTTGTTGAAAGACCTACACTGTCCTCCCATACCTAATAACACTGTTATTTGAAAATATTGTAAAAACCAATTATTTTTAAAAGAGTAACCGTGGAGTTTCTTGCCGGCTCTTCTCCATAGGAAACGACCAATTGGAACCGTGCACCTAGCTTCTGACGTTTCATAAGTGCCCATGTACATAGGTTTATGTGAAATAAAATATTTTGAATTTGAATTTTACCAAGGGGTATCAGCTCAGTAACTGGGGTGTGGAGGTCAGAATCAGATAGCCAGTCGCTCAGTGGTATAGTAATTTTATTCTAGGTGCATCGTCTTCACGTTTAATGATATAATTAATGTACACAAAATATTGTTATTAATTTTTGTCGTTAAGTGCCTATTTGAAATAAACGATTTGACTTTGATTTTCTGTATCAGCTGCATTCGCTAGGCTGGAAGCAGACCCCAATTAAGTTAGCAAAAAGCGAAACAGATGATGATTTAAATAAATGAATGAAAACTGAATTTATTTTCGAATTGTGTGTTTAAATTTCGTTCCAGAACAGGAGCTTCATAGCGATAGATGAAATTACAGGTTGAGGTGAAATGTAGCCCACCTGCATACTTTTTTGATGCGCGTCAGTTGCCTAATCACTTCAGTTCTCCTTCTTACTTTAATCTGTCGCGCGCGCAATTAGCAGACACAATAGAATTTTATTGTTATCTGTCTCCAATATGAGACACCAGTATTATAAAGGTTAAAGACACAATTTCAGAAATCAACCAACCAATACGTATGATAAATGCAACTTACAGTTGAACCACAAATCAGAAAAAAGTAAATGACTGTATAACGTTTATAACGACGGCAATCGGCACCAAATGGCCAATACTTTGCTGACGGAGGCCACATTAGCCAAGTTATGCTTATTTATGGTTACATTCACTGCCAAGAGTTCACCGCTGTAATGAATACTTGGCATGCTAGTTATTGGTGATTATTGCACAAGGGAAATTATATTCTAGAAGTTTTCTTCGAAAATACCGTCGTTACTGATAAATTCAAAATTCAAATTCAAAATATTTTATTTCACATAAACCTACAAGGGCACTTATGAAACGTCAAAAGCTAGGTGTACGCTTGCAATTGGTCGTTTCCTATGAAGAAGAACCGGCAAGAAACTCCACGGTTACTCTTAAAAGTAAATGGTATTTACAATGTTTTCAAGTACAGTGTTATAGGTACCAGGTACTTAGCAAGATAGAAAATGGTCGACAGATCTCAAACTCAAACTCAAACCATTTATTTCAATTAAACCATTTACAGGCACTTTTGAATTGTCAAGGGGTCGGTCAGTCAAAAAAAATATGAAGCTAGTTGCCCATTCCAAAGCGTAGTAGGTACCTATGGAGAAGAACGGGCAAGAAACTCCACGGACACTCTTTTAAATAAAAAAAATTGATACAAAATATTGGTTACATCATTCATTTTGAAATTATGCATGTGAGAACAATGTAGAAAGACGTGCACGTTCGAAAAGCGTCCGTAATAAAAAGAAAAAATAAAGAATCATTCAAATACTTAAAATAAATTAAAATAAGCCATGGCAGCTAAGAGATGACCAGTCCCAACTGACGGCGCCCGTTCACGAACATGACGCATGGATCAGCACCATTCAGCTCAACCATTTTGAAGGGAGCTAAAGAGATCACCATTTTGAAGGGAGCTATAGATCTACAGTCTGTTAAGCCTACCCTAACCTTACCCTAATCTGATACCCTAACGTAGGTTAGTATTTCAAACCAGCCTGCTACCCCTGCGCGGGTAATAAGGCGATATGTCAAAACATAGAGATTTCCGTGCTAATGTATTATACACATTAACCTTTAGGAATAAATTATGGTGAAACCGCATCAAAATCAACACGGTCACACAAATTGGTTTTCTATAATATGTACAGATGTAGAAGTGAAACCAGGCCAAGGCATTATACTGAAACAAGTCATTTTGTTTAGAAAATCAATATTGAATCCCTGCTGGAGGCAATAACGTTGTTCTTTGAATGAGCGACTGCCTGTCAGACCTCCACAACCTAGTAACTGGGTAATACGATACCCCTTGGTAAGACTGGTTGTCAGACTTTCGTTCTTCTGGCGACCCGTAACGACTGTCAAAGATCCACGAATGACAGCCAACAGGACCAACAGCTTAACATGCTTTTAGAGGCACGTAGGAGTCTCGGTATTTTAAGATGGTCACCCATCCATAGAACAACCCCGGCAAGCGTAGCTTAACCTGACGGATCGCACCGTGCGGTAAAAAAAAAATAGAAAAAAAATAATAGAATATACTATTCAATATGCTTTAATTAGATTTTCTAGTAACTAAACCTACTAACGTTTCTTCATTTACCTACTGTATAAACTATTTCAATCTCTAGATTGCTTCTGAGAATTTCTTTACATAGCAAGTTTCAGCTGCAAGGCTTCTTATTCCCAATTTCCTGGAAATCGAGCCAAAATTCTACTTCCTTGCGTTTATTAATTAGTCGCTCATGTTACTTCTTGATTTTAGGAAAAGTTAGATAGATAAGGCATTTCCTATTATATAATAATGAATTTCTCTCTTACTTTGGGTCTTTTCAAAAGCACCTTTTCCGAAGAACCGTAAAAAAAATCTGCTTTATATATTAGAAATAAGTACTACAAAAATACTGCTGTTGACTTAATCACAAAGTTTGGTAGATTCTTTGAAAAATCTAAATCCATATCAAGCTTGAGTTCATATTTTATTATATATAAGATAGTTTTTGATGCTGAAACAATCACCAAAACTCTTTCAATAGCTGAGGGTCCAAATAACAAAATATTCAACAACTTTTCCACAAAAATAACTGCACAATCGCCCTAAAACGGTCGCCAGAACCATTTTCATGAACAGCTAAGTCGCATGTGACTGGCTAGCTTCCATTGTGCCTTTGTTCTTCGCAAATCAAACGTGGCTGCTTTTGTAGACCACCAATAGGGTTGCGCTAAATTAATACATATTTAGTTTCGCATTTTTTGGTAATAATTTACAAAATAAGGGCCCGGCTGATAGCGATGCAAAAAAAAAAGAAATGTCTTTGGTTCTATATTTTCGTTTTTTGCCACCGACTTGAAGTTATTTTGCACTTTTTAGAGTTTTTTTTTGTCGTTTTATTGTGGTACCTACCCCACACAAATTCGAATACCACTACCTGCTATGTAAATAACAGTGACAGGAACTTATCATATCATCCATATAGACTAAGTGGGAAAAATACGTGTTATTGAAGCAAACTCAAAAACTACCCAAGCAAAGTTAATAAAATTTATATCGAACCACCTCAGAATGACCTACCAAAAAAAAATCGTAATAGTGTATTACACCCATTTTTGATAAGTGTCTCAATTAGATTCTATAGTGCTAATGAACCACTAAAAAAATCACAATTTTTTTATTCAATCGTTAAGTGCCATAAAAATGCATTTCAATTTTGCATTTTCATATTTCGCGCGTAATTTGACGAAAACGCTGGACGCAGTGGACGCCATATTGCTCTGTGGTCATAACGTCAGTTGGCTGTGTAAACAAATGCAGTGATATTTTTTAAGTTCTAAATTTGTGTTGTCTCCTTTTACAAAACCGTCCTTCATGGTATTATTTCAATAAAAATTACGTTGGTTACGAAAATAATAAAAAGCCTTTCTAAATTAAAGGTACGCTGATAGTTGTCAGTTAACACTTTCTAAGATCACATAGCCGTATGACGTAATAACATGGCGACTACTATCTAATGGTGTTATGAAACAGATAAAAAAACCTTTGAATTGAATTTAAATTTTAGTTTGCTATTTTATGAACTAAAACTAACGTTTTCCGACTGTTTTTTGCCTAAGCTATCTCAATAATATATTTTTAGATTTTTTGTCATACAGAGTAAAACACCCTATTGGTGGAGTAGGTAATAGTGTAACAAAGGTACAAAAAAAAAACTGACGAATTTTGAAGTCGGTTAAAAAAGTTTTATAGCGTGATTTAGGTAGGCGTAAGAAAGTTTTGATTGTTCATAATGCGTACTGAATAAATAATAATAAATAATCTTGAACAATATAACTGTACCAAGTTTGCTGTTTTAATTAATTGACAGTAAATGATCTAAGCCTGAGTTACACAACGTGTATATTTCTTCCGGAACTGTTTCCATGGAGGTCTGTTGCGGCTAAAGTCGTGTACGACTGTGGGCAACCATTGTACCTTTGTTCTTCGAAAATCAAACATGGCGGCCATTGTTACCTACCCATGGTTAGGGTTGAAAAGTTTCACAAAGAGAAAATGATGTATTGTTTCATATTTTTGTAAGGTATCCCAATTTAAAAATGGAGTACACAACGTTGAGTTCCCCTTAAATTCGTTATTTATTCATAATTTTCCCTTTTACATTAACTCGTGACGAATATTACACGTGACATTCAAGTTATTGTTCTACAGTTCCTGGAAATCGACCTTGTCTTGTTTACACTTTACTTCAAATGAAACCTACCGCTTTAATTATTTACGCCATGAATGCAACCCATTTTCTAAAACTTAATAAAAGAAAGAAAAATGAAGTTTATTGTTGAAGTGTGCTTGCCAACCCTAGCACTAGCGGTTCTTAAAGCGAAACTTTACCATTTCGGGTATACCTCTTTGTGTTTTTCGTACTCAACGTGGGCATAAAATTACTCAGTAATTAACGCGGAAGTGTGCATTCCGCGGATAACCGCCTAACAAAGTATGTGTACACTTTTGTTCGTGCATTTATTATTATGATATAGGTACTTCTGAGCATTTTCAGGAAGTATACTGTGATTTGAAAATGTATATTTCCATGACTTGAGAGACTTGTCTCTTAAGTCAAGGAAATGAAAATCCTAGGATGTCAAACTTACCTTGGCCTATATCGGAAAAATAATTCTAATATTTCGATTGCAGTATTTCGAAATCCGTACACTTTGCCGAACGCCAAAGTTTCTTAAAAACATTAGTTTTCCCCGAATATTACAACAGTCATATAATTTCTACCACTTATCTTTACGTTAACATGTCCAATCCAACCCTAATTAAATTACATCAAAACAATTCTTTCCACAGCATCTCAATCCAATTAGAGACGTTACCGCAACGTACAGTTATCCCAAGAAATTCGCTAGAGTGGGGCAATCTCAGCTGAGATCGTACCGAGCTCATTTACACTGGTGTACTAATTCAGTAAGGATAGGTACGCAATTTTTCGCCCGTTAGACCTCCTTCCCCCTCCCTTGCACCCTATTTACCTCCTCTAAGGCGCCCCAACGGACGTGATTTGGAAACAAATACGTACATTCGCAGAATACAACATTTGTTGGTGCTAACTTGCCTGTTGTTCCGTCTTGAATACTACGGACAACGTTATTTCCAATGGAATCTTGTTACATTATAATAAATGTCTTGGTTCACTCAAGTATTAGTAAAGTAGGGACGTAAATATGGCACATCTATTCATAGAAAAGGTAGACTTTGTAGAGATGTGTCTTTGTACGAGTATTCAAATTATAAATTAGTCGCTTGTCGTGTCTGTGACCGCGTTTTCTTCTAAACTACTCAAAAGATTTTGATGTGGTTTTCACCATAAAATGGATAATTTATTCCGAAAGGTTTATGTGTATAAAACATTGATATTAAACATACATATAAGAGAGAATCTCGACGTTTTGTCAAGTCCTAAAACCGTGAAAGGCAGGGGCGGCTATTTCAAAACCTCATTGTGTTATATTTTAGTCCGGGTGTTTTAGTTTTGGTTAAGGAATATTTAGCTGGTAGTGTGGCACTTTTTTATTTGCTCGCATACTTTGTCGCTATGTACCTAATATTAATAAAGTTTTGCGGCAAAGGTCGGTGAAGTTCGTCGTTTCTTTTTCGGAACTAAAACAGGATCTTTGGCCTGGTCGCTTTATTATTCCAAGCTATTAAAATTGAAAACAGTTTCCGATATAATTATTTGATTACTTGTTTTCTAACTTTTTCGTGGAATAGGAAAACTAATTAGAAAAATTGTTACCAAAATGAAAGAGGCTACATTTATTCACGAAGTATATTCACCTAGAAGAGAAATCGATCTCCAAGGTCGCCCTCCGCTAGATATATGCAAATCAGAACCATCAAATCACTATGGCCCAAACATAAAGCCGCCTACGTTATGGCCTCGCACTAGTTTATAGCACGTCCTCTCACACAAAATCAAGCACATCCCGTCCTAGTAATCCAATTACTAAGCAAGTTACTTGACGTTTTCGCCATTTTCCTACCGAGACCCCATTTCATATCTGTATGGAGTAATTATTATGACTATGGCCATTGTTTCGGTAGTAACAGTAAACAAGGGACCAAGTGAAATATGCGTTTACTGCCCACCTTCCCAGATAATATCGAATTACATTGCAATATCAACTATATCTTCGAAGGCATAAGGTTCTTAATCACTTGCGTTGTCGCACGTCTTTCATATCTCCTGGCCGTGTATGACGCCCTAATTTGAACTCTAATTTGTAAGTGATAAGGTCGGTGGTATATTCGACTGTCTGATTCAAGATGTGAAGATCCCTTACTAAGATTTCGTGTCAAATCTTCATCTCGAAGACGTCTAGTACGGGAATAGATGACATATCCAATTTAAATGTCTGGCAGTAACTTATTCATGAAGATTGAAGATAATTATATTGCAATTAGACAGCCTATATTTGCACGATACTTATAATTTGGTTTATTACAGTAATATCGTCGTATTACTGATCTTTTAGAAAGTGAAAACGTTTATTTAATAAAGGTGATAAATAAACTGTTACTTGTATTTGATACAAATTTTACTAGCCATCTAACGGGGACTATATAATTCGATATTGAGTGAAAAAGTTTATAATTTGATTCCTACCATGACGCTATTGGAAAACTATCATCGAATTCGGAAATCCAATCAAACTATTTTATTGACATTGCACATACACGATTTGCTGTACCTATGCATCCAATTAGAACTGTTATTTACACCAGGCGTGATATATACCTAATTTATTCCATATTTATTGACTGGAAAACTAATAAAACAACACCCTCAGCCTGATCAAAAATTTACACTCTCCTACCGTAGCAAATTGTGAGAACAAATAGTGAGGGTTCCGTACTCAAGATGGGGGTCAGGGGTCAGTAAAATAACGAACTGCTGAAACCCAATACTAGGTTGAAGATTTATTAGTTTTAATTCAAAATACAGAGGCGGAAACCATTTGTCAGAGGCTTCTTATACGTCGTAATTGTATGGAGAAAATGGAAATATTTTGTTCGTTAAAACATGGCTGTGTTTCTTGTTAGCTATGGTGAAGTCATAGCTAGTACAACTGTGAAGTTCGTTAAGGTTATTGGTTCATGTTATGTTGCAAATTGCACATATTGTTCATGTGTTTATGAAAGAGTCCAAAACAGGTCCAGCGCACCCATGGCACAGATGAAATAAGTAGCAGTATTATATCCCGGCAGCGACGTTGAAATAATTACCTACAGTCGCTCGGTATATAAACTTTCCGCATCCGTGCGTAACTGCCGCGCACTCGATACTGTTGCGTATTGATATATACACTGAGATTTCGAAGCGCGTCGTTTCGGCCGCTTTCTATGAATATAGCATATTGTTACTGGTTTGACGTGGAGCTGCGGATACCAGCCCGTATTACCTGTTACCTACTTATTTATACTATGCCCATAGTCTCGCTACCAACTTCGCTGACTGGCGAATCTATTTTGACGGATAGCAAATTGGTTTATTTAGCGTTTTGTGATTGGTGGATGGTGTCACCTGCTACGTTATTTGGTTGCGACAGATGCAGATGACAGAGTACAAAATGTTCGTATAGTTTTAGCTCAGTCTAGGTAAACCCCAATTACGGAGGATATGTAGCGGTTACACCGCCACATACGAACTACGCATCAAAAGACATAACGTTACACAAATCCTGCATCGCGCAATCAGAGTTTAAGACTATCCGACATCAACACTCGGGCAGTTTCCCGCCAGACACAACACCCGTTTGGTCGGACGATCCTCCCTTTTCTATGGTGGATGAGTGAACTTTACACCCTGTTCCTCATGCCCCTTTTTTTTTTTTTTTTTTTTTTTTGGGGTGGGAAATCATCAAATGACGTCTCCCGCTCTGGGTGGAGCGGGAGGGCGTGTCAGACTCTTACTGACTAAAACCCACCCGTGTTCCTTCTGTTGCCTGTGCAATGCCAGGGGGCCACGGTATCCCTTTCGGACTTTCCCGCAACCCCGGCAGGCAATGGTCTCATCGGACCCCTTCATTCGCTGACATCTCTTTGAGGCGCGCGTGGTACACAACGCGCCGTCGACCCGGGCTTGGTCCTTACCGGACGGCGAGCTACCCATTGCTCACCGTCCGCAAGCCCGCGCCTACGGTGGCCGGGAATCGGCAACCGATTCCCGACGCCCAGGGCGTCTCCTCCTGCGGCGGCTAGGGGCGTGAGGGCGCGAAATTTGCCTCTCCCTCACGCGCTCCGCCTCCTCCTTCGCGAGCATTACTGCTTCGCAGAAGGAGGTGACGGCCTCCCATGCCCTCTCGCTCCGTACCATGGCCTGGACCAGGACCGGACGCGAGAGATCCCCGCCACCGATCGCCTCCACGAGGACACGGCGGTGCTCTGCCCAAGCCGGGCATACCTCCACCGTATGCTCCACCGTGTCCTCCGGGCGATCCACGCAGTGATGACACCCGGGCGTTTCCTCCCGCCTTATCCGAAACAGGTACCTCCCGAAACAGCCGTGTCCGGTGAGGACCTGCGTCAGGCGGAAGGTGAGGACGCCGTGGCGCCTCTCCAGCCACTCCTCAAAGAGGGGACTTATCGCCGCAATAGTGGCGTGCCCAGCACTGGGTTGCGACAATCGCACTCTCCATGACGCCATGAGATCCCGTCGGAGCTCTGTCCGCTGTGCCGCGATTTCTCGCGGCATCGGAGTCAAGCCCCGGCGTTTCGCCTCCCCGCGCCACTCCCAAATATGCGCGAGGACTTTTGCCTCCAGATCCCATGGCGGCAATCCGGCAAGGAGGCTCGCCACCTCACCGGAGACCGTGCGGTATCCCCGGACCAGCCGGGTGGCCATGACCCTCTGGGACGCGTTCAACCGGCGGGCAGGCCGCCGCCTCAACGAATGCGCCCACACCGGTGCCCCGTACAGGGCCATGGACCGCACGATCCCCGCGTATAGCCTCCGGCAGGAGGCGTTTGGACCCCCTAGATTGGGCAGGAGCCGCTTCAAGGCAGCCCCGGCCCGGTCCAGTCTGGGAGCCAAACGTCGGAAATGCTCCACGAAGTTCCACCGACTATCGAGGACGAGTCCCAGGTACTTCATCGTCGACTCGACGCCGATGTGAACCCCTCCTACCGTTATTTGGGAACCCGACGGTGGCGCGTTCCGAGGACCATGAAAACACATGGCCTCAGACTTGTGCAAGGCCACCTCGAGTCCCAACTGCCGGATTCTGGCCACGATTGTCGCAACCCCGTGTGTCGCTAGTTAGGCCGCCGCCTGGTGCGACCTCCCCTGCGCCAGGACCAACGTGTCGTCAGCGTAACAAACGACGCTGACGCCATTGGGGAGGTCGGCGCGCAGCACCCAGTCGTATCCGATGTCCCACGTTCCTCATGCCCCTAAAGATACATTAAAATATTTTTGTCAGTTTAGTAAAACACAGTTTACTTTTTGTGTCTTTTATAGTAGAAGGATTAAAAATTTCATTTAGGAATTATTTTCGTTAAAAATATAATATGATGCTGGCTCAGTGCACACAGGTGCACTAAAGCCACGCCAAATGGGTAGATATTATAAAAATAATTGAAGTATTTAGTGCACTTGATGCAAAAATGTAAAATTAGGCCTGATATACACGGTGCGATGAAGTTGTCTGTGGCATATCATGAGATAAAGCAACATTAAAATTTGCACTGTCTAAACAATAGTTAGACGATGCCAGTCGTTTTTTGCTATATTTTATTACATAATTATCACGGGCAAGAAACTTGAATCGTAAAGGCAAGCCAAACGGAACGCGGAATCTCTCAGATAGATAAACAAAACAAGATCCCGCATAACATCCACAAACATCCTCAACATTCAAACATCCAATTTCGGCGAATGTTTAACGCGTGATAAACCAACAGCAAATTAAAGTTTGCAGCAAGTTTACTGGAAGTGCCACAACTGTCTGCTAAGTTTATATGCTGACAGGACAGGTAAAGCGACCGGCATTAAGATTATATCAAAGAACATTTGTGGAAACAAACATGTTTGCTACACGGCCAATGAGGTGTAGGGAGGTGCGAGTGCTGGAAGTGGCTTGTGCGTGGTTCTAAAGATGTACGTAGGAGATAATCGATAAAAAATTTGGCATTACTCTTAACAAAACCTACACAGAGACAAAGATTTACTTACTTACAGAGCAGGGTTATCCCTACTTTCATTATTTGTATCTGTAAATAAATGTGACGGACACTTCGTTAAAATGCTAGATAGAATATTTATGTTACATATTCTGGAAAGTAAATATTACCCAGTTACTGGGTTGAGGAGGTCAGATAGGCAGTATAGTTAGGAAAAGGCTAGGCAGATTGATTCTGGAAAGTAAATCACTAAAGAGTACCGCAAGCATTCTATTTTGGATCAAATAATACTCTAATGATGATAAAAAAATTACAACCGAGCAATCCGAAAGCTTACTTTCATTAAAAATTATTTTGTTTTATGAAAAAGAAAGGTAGTTTATTTTTAATTTTCAGTGTTTTGTTTATAATAGATAAATGGCAGACATTTCAATTGCCAAATCTGCTACCAGGTTTTACCAAAATTCTTTTTGGCGGACATAAAGAGCTATGAGGATCCAGGGTGTAAAGTTCATTCATTCTCTATAGAAAAGGGAGGATCCTCCGAACAGACGGGTGTCGTGTCTGGCGGGCAACTGCCTTTTTTTTTTTTTTTTTTCTGGGTGGGAAATCATCAAATGACGTCTCCCGCTCTGGGTGGAGCGGGAGGGCGTGTCAGACTCTTACTGACTAAAACCCACCCGTGTTCCTTCTGTTGCCTGTGCAATGCCAGGGGGCCACGGTATCCCTTTCGGACTAATCCCGCAACCCCGGCAGGCAATGGTCTCATCGGACCCCTTCACTTGCTGACATCTCTTTGAGGCGCGCGTGGAACACAACGCGCCGTCGACCCGGGCCTGGTCCTTACCGGACGGCGAGCTACCCATTGCTCACCGTCCGCAAGCCCGCGCCTACGGTGGCCGGGAATCGGCAATCGATTCCCGACGCCCAGGGCGTCTCCTCCTGCGGCGGCTAGGGGCGTGAGGGCGCGAAATTTGCCTCTCCCTCACGCGTTCCGCCTCCTCCTTTGCGAGCATTACTGCTTCGCAGAAGGAGGTGACGGCCTCCCATGCCCTCTCGCTCCGTACCATGGCCTGGACCAGGGCCGGACGCGAGAGATCCCCGCCACCGATCGCCTCCACGAGGACACGGCGGTGCTCTGCCCAAGCCGGGCATACCTCCACCGTATGCTCCACCGTGTCCTCCGGGCGATCCACGCAGTGATGACACCCGGGCGTTTCCTCCCGCCTTATCCGAAACAGGTACCTCCCGAAACAGCCGTGTCCGGTGAGGACCTGCGTCAGGCGGAAGGTGAGGACGCCGTGGCGCCTCTCCAGCCACTCCTCAAAGAGGGGACTTATCGCCGCAATAGTGGCGTGCCCAGCACTGGGTTGCGACAATCGCACTCTCCATGCCGCCATGAGATCCCGTCGGAGCTCTGTCCGCTGTGCCGCGATTTCTCGCGGCATCGGAGTCAAGCCCCGGCGTTTCGCCTCCTCGCGCCACTCCCAAATATGCGCGAGGACTTTTGCCTCCAGATCCCATGGCGGCAATCCAGCAAGGAGGCTTGCCGCCTCACCGGAGACCGTGCGATATCCCCGGACCAGCCGGGTGGCCATGACCCTCTGGGAGCGGGCAACTGCCTAACGATTGATGTCGGAAAGTTATATAAATGCTAATCGCGCCGTAAACCCTGCTTGCGCGAAGTAGGATTTGTGTGACGTAAATTTTTTGATCCGTAGGTCGCATGTGGCGTTGTAGAATCACAGACTTAATACCGTAAAGTATTCTTTTTCAGTCAACCGCAAAGAAACTTAAAATCAATCCTATTGTAATAAATTGAAATAGCATAACATCACGCCTGTATTCCCCAATGGGTTAGGCAGTAGTGGTACCCACAGTACACCCAAATTTCGCCAGTTATGTTTAAGTCCCATGTGACAGGGGGCAAATCTATTGCCATCCCATCAACTCGGCACAAAACTTTTTTGTTTTTGGTGACACCAGGCTGCTACTGAGGAATTCCAAATGAAAAAAACCAAATGTAAATGTTATTCTAATGTGCTAATAAATCTTCCAGTATTTTGTTCTTTACCTACGGCCACGTTCTCCATGTACCTAACAACTGAATAAAAATATTTTTGTTTACCTTGTATACTATACAACTTTGATATTTGAAATTCTACCAGCTATTGTAAGAAATATCTAATAATTATATTTTTTTTTTTGTTTCTGGTATGTGTATTATAAACAACAAAGAAAGACTTGTAAGTTAGACTTTTAATGAACCATAAAGAGGCACCACTCGTAACCATCAATTTAAAAATTTTTAACATTGAAAATATTTTTTCGATCGCTTCATTAGGGACCCCATTTCCAGCGAAAGTGCTAATATAAGATTATTTTAAACGTAATAAAACTATGTCAATGAAATCGGTACTAAAAAGGCGGAATTTGATGTTCTACAAGCAATACAAAAAAGAACTCAATAGCTTTTGAAGTTATAAAAAAAAATACACAAATTAATCTAATATTTTTGGGTTGGTTTTTTACAAAAAGTTAAATAATTATAAAACTAAAAGAGATATCAATATAAATCGAAAAATCTCTCCAGAAAATGAAATTACGCAACTTTTAATGTCAAAATCGCAAGGATGAGATATCGGGAAGTGCTTTAATTTTGTACCCTTTTGTGTGAGAGTCGCGCGTCAACGTAGGTCACGTGGTGAGAGGCGGACCGCTTGCTGGAATCAGTACGAGTATCACGCAAAATGCCGAGGCCTAAGCATCGTATCCGTAATAATGTTAAGTGCCGTGTAAAATTAATATCGAGATACTTTTCGACTGTAACCTTTCATTCTTTTTTTAATTTCCTAAATTGTTTTATTGTCTTGCATTAAATAATTGACTTAATTTCCATTTAAATTAGTTTCATTTAATTTCTTGATTTTTTCACGTGACAATTCTAAATCTTGAGATTGTGCTTTCGAAATTGACTTTGACACTGAACGTTTTTACGTAAACCGTATTTTTTGCGTATATTAATGGTATTTGTTACTTTAGACATAATGTCAAGCTTATCTTTTTCTGTCAACATTTTTGTTTAGAATTTCTAAGCTGTTTGTGTTTTTCAGATATAATAAAATAGTACATTACTGCTACTGCTTGTTGCAACAAGGGCATTGACAATACCTGGTTGCGGCCAAGGCTTGTATACCTAGTACTTTTTTCAGAAAATGCGCGGAATTTCAAACTGAGTCAATTATAAATTCCAGAATCAATGATAGACAATGATAATTTTACCCGCGCCAAAATGTTAATTTGTTTCTTCTTTACTTTAAACAGCTCTATTTATATTATTAAATTAAATAAAATCTTTGGGATGTTACCTCCTTGGTTGCCATGTGTCGAAAAAAAAAGTTCGTTCCATTTTTAAATAACACGACAGATATGAGTTTTCAGATTCCTAATTTATTTGGCCGCTAAACATCCAGATATGGATTTTCATACAGACATTACCGGCCGGGCGTTCGCATGTATACGAACAGTACCGCAATTTCGATTTATCTCGAAGAAGGTTGTCAAAATAATGTTCGCATTGATAAATTTAATGCGTTTTTTATTTTATTGAGTTAATTTTCAATGTACCTAGAAGGTCGAGTAATGCACGAGGTCTGTGATTTTTAACTACACAGCAATTTTATTTCTTTGCAAAAATACTTACAAAGAAATAAACTCTTATGATTTTACGATTTTTAGTAATCTGATAATAAGCATAAGTAGTGATTGAAATGGTCTGGATTCTAATAACAGTTTCTCTATTAGATTATGCTCAATGCCACCACATACATAAAATCGTGCTACGAGATCACGTGCTACGACAATTGCTACGAATTCTACAGTATGAATTGAACATTGAACATCATTTAAATACACAAAATTGCAAGCAATTACTGATCAGACTTATAAGTTAACACGTGTTCTAATTGTTGTGACTATAAATTTTAAAAGATTTATTTTACTTAAAATATCCCTATCATCCCTAGACTTCAACAATACGAAAAGCCTTATAACTAAACTTAAACTCATTCAACTCGGAATCAAGATAAATAATCAACAAAGAGCATCCAATGGAGACACCTAGCAACGTCTCTTGGCAAACACACTGGGGTGTCGACACTCGAGTGTCCCGACACTGTGATCACTCACACTTTCGTCCCAGACACAAATTAACGAATGTCTGCAATTAGGGCCCGACACTCGAAAATGGCTCGAGCTTTAATATTATAAGGGTGTCATTTAATGAGATTTAATATTGTTGTTCACACCCTTAACTTGATTTAAGCACGTTTCTTTAATTATTATTTTGATCAATGGTGTCTGCAGTTTGATAATGTGTTCTGTTGTGTGAGCATGTATTCGTATTTGAATGTTAGCGTTTCAGTTTGCTGAGTAAGCAAAACTTGGGTAATGCAAATATTGTAGTTGTTTGAGAGTAGTTTTATTAAACAGTGGCTCTTTATGTATTCAAGAGTTTGTACGAGTACTACTGTTTTGGCGTGCGGTTTATTATTAAATATGCCTACTGAAATAGGTTAGGTTATGTTAGCTTCAGTCGGGGATCATAGAAGGCGCACAAGATCTCATGATCCCCGGTCCAAGTATGGGAAGGGAACATCGGGGTGGTTCTCAGTCTAGTCTGACAGACCCCCTCGCCCGCCCCAGGGTGGATGACATCTGTAGCGGTTACACCGCCACATACGAACTACGCATCAAAGACATGACGTCACACAAATCCTGCATCGCGCAATTAGAGTTTACCGCGTGAACGACATATATAAGACTATCCGACATCAACAGTCGGGCAGTCGGCCCGCCAGACACAACACCCGTCTGGTCGGATGATCCTCCCTTTTCTACGGTGGATGAGTGAACTTTACACCCTGTTCCTCATGCCCCTAAACATCCATTAGGATTTTCCACCACGAAACAATAAAAAAAAGGTTAGGTTACGGGCTACAGATTTTACACATTTTCTTATGATTATAATAGAGAATTATGCAAGAAAGGGACATATTGTGCCGACCCCAAAAAAATTGGAATAAGTGCAGGAGAATGATGATGAGGTCTCTGGTATTTCAAGAATTTACAAGAGATCAATTAAAATTATACGTGCTATTGTATTGGGAATTTTATTCCGGATTATTTATTTATAAGCTGAGCATGAGGTCGGCATAGTGTTATTGGGGTTTTTCCATCTGGAATTGCTCAGTAGCAGCACGGTGTCTGGATTTGTGGTTGATGGCAATAGGCTCGCCCCCCATTACATGGGACTTAAACATAACTGGCGACATGTGGGTGTAGTATAGCCTAACCCTTCGGGGAATACAGGTGTGATGTCATGACATGTTATGTTATTTATAAAACTATTGCACAATAAAAAAAATACCGTACAATGGCGGACAATGCTACAGTCTGCATAACCTAATCCATTTATATTATTATAATTGCTAAAGTTATTGTCTGTCTGCCCCTCTATCTGTCTGTTACCTTTTTACGTCTTAGGGTCAGTTCCCACCCGGCACGCGACACGACGCGCACTTTTTTTAAGATCCAATACAATAACGAATTTATTTACTACACTTTAGGTACACGCGCTGCGCAGCACAGTGTTCTTCGACACGCATTCATGCTCGCACTGAAATTATACCTTTTCATGAAGAAAATAAGGTTGATATTTATTTATAGTGTGCGCAGCGTCGCGTCGCGTCTCGGTGTGTACTGACCCTTAGATATTTTTGATTTTATCTCAGTATTAAGTGCCTGTGCAAGCATAGCACCCGACCAACAAGCGAGCAAATCCGCGGGCAATAGCTAATCAATTTGAGTAAACTGTGTATTAAAAAATAATAAAATTTTATTTTAATATTGTTCGGCTTCCTGATATTGAAAAATCTTTAAACAATACACTAAGCTCTCCATAGTACATTTATCATTTTGATAAATCCAGATTACCATGGATTTCAAACTTATTTAATAAAGCACAGAATCAACGTTCCGTCCATTGTTCAGTAATGTAAATAATATTGTACATAAAATAACGAGGGAAACAAAATGGCCGATCAAAATAAATTTGTTTGTTTTGTACGATATAATTTGCGCCTAGTTAGTTATACGGTTGTATATTTTACTGAGTTTAGTTTCACAATTATCTTGTACGGATATTCGTTTATAAATTAAAATAATATACCCTTGGGGCAATACAGGAACGACGGTATGTTGTCAATACTATCTGTCCTTGTTATTTTTAAGTCAATAAAGTAAAAAAGCAATAGCATATAACACCATCAGCTCACTTTTCCGGGTCACAAGTTGCACTCCAACGCAAACCCAATATTTGCAGGACCCGTAGCCTCTCTAGCTTTGACTATTTATGAATGCGAGCTCTGTGTAAACAAACACACTGTACGCTTGAAAATTGGTCGTGTTAGAAACATTTTTTTAAACTAAACCTTAGAAAGTTTCTATATACATAAAATACATAAACTCAAGCCTTCTTCCCTTCGGGGTAGGCAGAAACAACAGAACGCCACCTGCTACGATGCTTGCATATTTCTTTTGCCTCGTTAGCATTCATACATCTGGTCATACACGCACACCGGCTGCGAGTACTACGCACCTGAACTTTCTGAAGAACATCACCAATAAGGTCACTCTATGTCCACCTAGGGAATGTTACGAGTAGTAAAGTTGAAAGTTAGTTCTAGCTGAAAGTTTCTGTAATTATAAAAGAGATTTTAGCAGCTACATCCCTCTAAGTGCCACGAGCTCCGTTACATATTTTAATCTATTCAGTATTTTAGTTTTAAAACTCGCATTTGCGTTCGCAGCATAAGTCTCATTTAATATCCCTACAACTATAGCCATTACAATTTAATCGCGCCCCGAAGAAGCATACTTTGAACATGTTCAGAACAACAATCTTGTACTTTCAACTTGTTCAAGCACAAACGGTATTAAATAGAGACAAAGTACAGTCATCAAAAAATATCACCAGCCGAACAGCACAACTTTATTTGGTACCAGATATAGGTACGCGATCTTACTTCAACTTTTTTTTTTACTTTTTTACTTTTTTCCAGCCGCAAGGAAATCGTTTAACTTAACTCGTTTACTCATGAAAGTTGCCTTGTGGTGCGGATTACAGAGATAAAACTTAGTTCGGGTGCTTCTATTAAAATGGTTTCGAAAAGTATTTTAATAATTCGCTGACTGTACTTTATCTGTTTGCTGGAGTTTGATTGAGTCTTTAGACGCGTTTGTGCTTTTAGATTTTAGAAAATGATTATGTCGTTTGAATAAGTTAATTAAATTAAGAACATGTTTTGTAGTTTCTAACAAATAAACGTTATTTAATAAAGTCCGTTAGTTTGACTTTATAATTCGAGTAATAATTGAGTAAATCAGTGGCCGTGCGCTGGGCATGTTTGTCGAAGGACTGATGGATGGTGGAGCAGATGAGTCCTGTAGTGGGGACCGCTTATCGGCAAGCGCAGTGTGGGATTCCCTCCAGCTCCATGTGGAAGGTGGAGGACAGGGTGTTGTGGCGCAGCCTGGCAGAGGCCTATGTGCAGCAGTGGACTGCGATAGGCTGAGTTGATTGACCTACCTACATCCAATACCTACCTACCTTTTCATATTTAACTCGAATCAAACATCAAAGATTCGCAAATCAAACTCCACAACAAAGTTAAAGTTATAAATAAACTCGGAAAGTAATAAACACATAACAAAATTCATAAACATGCTGCGTTTCCTTACATATCGACATGCGATCCTAAAGAGCCCGTGATTTATATTCAGAAGCAATTTGCTCCGTCTTTTATGTCCGTTATTATACAGCTGCGCTGAATGTTCTAGATAAATTGTATAGTTAAATGATAACTGATGTAGCCTTCATGAAAGAAGAGAACTTAGCTCTTTTACCAAATCGATTGGTCTTGGTCATCACAGTTGCGTATTACAACGGTGTTAAAAAAACCGAGACCATATCTCTGAGCTCCTTAAGTTTTAGTTGAGATCCACGATTTCAGAGTAGATTTTAGAGATAAGAAACTACTCTAGCAATTTTTTAAATTTTTGTTTTAATATGTTGTGTAAAAGTGATTCCAATATCCTATTTACAGAATAAACAATTTCATTTTCTATTTAATAAAACTCTTAAAATCATTAATTCAGTCACTAGCAACTCAGAAAACCTCTGGTTCTAGAAACACCGGAGATCTGAGCCGTCCACAAACCCCTATTTGTTGAGATAATAGAGCACACGATTTGGACAAAAGTTCTTCATAGAACGAAAGTGAGTACCTACAACACAGGAGTTTTTGAAAACCCATCCACTAGCATAATCATAATCAGCCCATAATGTTCCACTGCTGGGACATAAACCTCCTCTCCTTGAGGGAGTGAGCCGTAGTTCACCACGCGGCCCAGTGCAGTTGGTGGATGTCACATGTCTTTGAATTTTTTGTTCTAGGAAACGCCGGTTTCCTCACGAGGTTTTTTTTCACCGTTTAAAGAGCAGTGGTGATGAAATAATTTGCTCAAAGTAAAGTGTCTGCCTGGGTTTGAACCTATGACCTACAACTCGTAAATCGCGGCCGTTTCTAATCGGCTACCATCTGCTCTCCATCCACTAAAGGGGCTAAATAGAGAATGAAAGTGTGTACCTATGGTAGTTTATCATTTTTGCCGATCAAAATATCATCGGCATACGACTTGTATCCAAGATAGGTTTAGATATAAGTTTTGAACGATGATGATTACGAAGACAAAAGTAATAAAACAAACTGTTGCCTTTTTTTTTTTCGAAAAACGCGATACGTACGTTTGAATGTATGAATGAAACGTTTTGTATAATAACAGCTTAGCTTCCAAAATATGTAGTAGGCTTATTTCAAGCATTCCCATCAATGCCGTTCACATAGCTTGAGTAATTTATGTCACAACATAGAGTACGCACATAAATAAGATGGTAAAAAATCCCCTCCAACACATGATCCTTAAAGCTCGCGCGGAAATAATCGTTCGATATTCAAAACGAAGGGCTTCGCTTTTCGCGCAATTAACCGCCGGGTTCAGTCCCTCTGCTTCCGGTCGGGTACTTCCGGTTCGCCCCCTAGTTGATGACTCGCAGTATATTGATTAATCTGTATCCTAGAATATTCGTTGAGAAGTAGAAGTGGCGAGTCATTAGAGTGTCAAGTTTTAAAGATAAAGATTTTAGAGTGAAAAAGGAAATAGTGGAAAAAAAATGTTTAATTGTCGCATATATTTTCTTAGAAGTTCACTAAACTGTTTCAACTGCTTGTCGTTTTGGATTGTTATTTTTTTTAAATCATTGAAACTATCTTTCTGCTTGCAGGCAATAGACCATGAAGCTGATTGTGCCTCTTATGAATGAGCAATCGTAGATTTCACAGCCTTGAAGTAACTTTTCTTTGATAAATTGCAGTACACAGACAATAGCATCAGAAAAGGTTCACCATCCAGTAGTTTCGAGCAAACAGCTCTAGAATGAATTTACCCAAACAAAATAGAAGGAACCAGGTGCAACCAGGCCAACGAATTACACACTTCAACTCCCCACCAGACTATGCGAAAATAAAAGAGAAAAAAAACTTTTAAATTTCTTGAAAAAATACCCAGGCGTTTCATGCGGCATTGTATTGTTTTCCAACACCCTGGATACCGGCGCGAGTGCGGAAAACGATAATGAGGGAGCAGTTTTTCCGTCTACACTCTCTCTCCTTGAAATGAGGTCGAATTACGAATTGTGTGCACACTCATAAATAAAATTACTCCGACCACGATTGTGCCTGCCGCGGCAAATTAACGATACAGGTATTTTTGCACAATGAAATTTGCAGTTGTGAGTTTTAGTATTGTGTTTAAGATTTTAGAGAGGTAGGAAATTCGGGTTGTAGGATAATCAGATTGATTTGGAGATTAGGGTCGTCAGTCCAAGGTGAAGGCGGTTAGCTGAAAGTATCCCTTAGTTTCCTGCAATTACGTATAATTTTTCATGAATAATTTTATTAAATAAACGGCTACTAATAGATCTCTAATGTAAATCCCACGGTTTTATTGTCATTGCTAAACGCGTATTAAGATGAAAAAAATGTGAGTAGGTTTTCTCATCTCATTCTCCATGCTTGTCATCCTATCAACTAAAGAAAATAATGCTAACATTTCGAAATGATAAGTAGCGCCTGTCAACAGCAATGATAAAAAAAATATATGATTCTTCAAATTTGAAGTAGCAAACGTCTCATCTCTCACCCCACATTAATTATTTCAGAATTTTACTACGATACGACGGCATATTTGCTTGCTGTTAAATATTTATGCCTTCAGCAATATCTCTAACTAAAATATTACTCTTCAAACCTCCATCATTTTCAATATATTACTCTTCAAACCTCCATCATTTTCTAACACATATGCCAAAAGGTAAAGCCTTCACGTCGACATTGAAAAAAAAAACGCAAATAATACGAGACCAAAATAATCACCTGAACACAGTTCAAAGTACCCTGATCCCAAGCGTTTTGTAGCTTCCGATAGAAAAAAGGGCTCCATCGACAGACGCGCTTTATGTTCACATAAAAAAATTATGGCGGTCCCTGCCAACGCGAAATTGAATATGAAATCAGCACGATGAACTTTTAGTCTAAATTTAATGAAGTGAAGTGGGCACGTGTTCCAATGTAGCTTTCATTTTGAGCGCCTTCTTGTTTAAATTGTGTGCCCTGAAAATATTTAGAGCCTTATTTGGAAACGAGGAAATATTAAAGAGAACTCAACAGTACCTTAGTTATTACGGCAAAAACATGCTCGAGACCACGGTGGTATCAATTAGGTAAATTATGTTAGAAACTGCTGATACCAGTTGACAACCTTTTTGCCAATGGGGAAGGTAACTGTCAAAATAGCGCCGTCGTAGCTAACTCCCAAAACAAGCTCTTATTACAAGGCGAGAGGTAGCTTTTATTTATTTTAAATAAAAATGACTCGTTGCTGTATTCCTAAATGCTCGGAAATTTGAGTCTAATATTTTTTCCCTAATCTTAGAATAATGTGGCATAAAACTATTTGTAGAGTATTATTTTAATTAAATAGAGTTCGAGGTTATGTCGGAAACATTCTAAAGAAAGTGATTGTGTGGAAATAAGCGATATTTAAGATTTTTTATTCTGACACTTACCATTTCGAATTGATATTGATAAAAATGATTGAAATCACGGAAAATAACGAAATAGTAGAATGAAACCAAACATTCAAACATGAAGGAACACGAAATGGAATTAATGGACGAAATGTCAAATTTATTATAGGCCGTACGTAGGGACCTAGCTATGGTCACGCCATCTACAATTAGCTTTGACCGACCTTCCCCATTCTGGTGAGCACGATCTTTGAAAAGGACTGATAAAACATAACTTTTATTAATTTGTTTATCCTGAATTAGCTCGTCATTGCACTCATCTTTAGTATTGACGTATTGATAACTTGTCATCGTCGTAAAGGTACCATTCCGTACCTGACCGCAGGCAACACTGCACAGACACGGGACGTTATGTCGTGGTGACACGTCGCGGCGGGGCGTCATGTCGCTGCAGTCATGATTCCGAACCCGAACGCAGGCAGCAGCAGCCCGTATTCCAGTCGGTAGATAAAAGATAGAAAAACGTGTTATCCCTCGAGCCTTGGCGGCACTACTGGTCTGCGGTCGGGCTGCACGTTTCATCTGTCACTCGCCCGTAGCTGCCAACGACGTGTCGCATAGCTACGGAAGGTATTTCATATAAATTCATAGAAACCAGTCTTGTCGCGGCGTCACGTTGCTGCAGTTCCCTCCTGCGGTTGGGTACGGAATGGTACCTTAAAGAAGAACCTAACACTGTTTTCTTTCATATACTCACTTCAGAAATGAAGTTGCAATTCTAGAAATGTAAACAAAGTGATTTTTACTAAAAAGCGCACTTCTACTTACAAACCCATTTAATTCAACTAAGTATATACCTCGTCTCCACCGCTATCACTAAAACCAAGTTTAATGAATCTTAATACCTATCTGTGAAGGATATATTTCAAGATGTTAGAGCTTTCGGACTTAATGTACCGTCATAAGATGAACGGCACGATTATAACGCGAAGATCGCGAGATACTTCTTATTTATGATCGTTTAACCCTTCAAAAGTAATGTGAGATTTTTGTTTTTTAACGCGTTTTTTACTTTTAATTTTTAAACGTAAAGTGGGTGGACAATTTATTTAAAAAAACTTTATGCACTAGTAAAACAATACTATACGATGGCTGACTAAATACCTGAGGCATTTTCGACCAATCAGCCTTAGTTCAGTGTTAGTCTAATTGATTTTGTTGAGAAGTCAGCACAGTATCCTTCGGCTACCTATATACTGACTAAGGTCACAAATGCGTCTGCCAAGAATGGTGAACAAGACATTATCAACTATTATCATCAGCCTATGACAGCCCTGGACAACTGGTCTCTCCAATCACACGTCATTATCACCTATGACTCTCACCAAAAGCTCATGATTACTTAATACCGGCGACCGCGCCCGTTCCCACTTCCCGGACGGCCGGTCCCCCGGCGACCAATCCCGGGCCCTACATGGATGCCTGGACAACGGTCGTCAAGCGGGGCCGCAAGAAGAAGAAGAAGGTGGCGCCGCCGCCGCCTCCACCCGCTGGGGCACCGGCACCAGACCGAAAGACTCATAGGCCGCCTAGGGCGAGGGCCCCACGCTCTGCGGCTGTAGTAATTACACTGCAAGCCCGGAGGATACTCGTAGGATAGGATTCATCAGGTTAAGCTACGCTTGCCGGGGTTGGTCTGTGGATGGGGGACCATCTTTACATACCGAGACTCCTCCGTGCCTCGGAAAGCACGATAAGCCGTTGGTCCCTGCTGTGATTCGTAGATCTTTGACAGTCGTTACGGGTCGTCAGAAGCCCGAAATTCTGACAACCAGTCTTACCTAGGGGTATCCCCAGTGACTAGGTTGTAGAGTTCAGATGAGCAGTCGCTCCATGTAAAATACTGATATTCAGCTGCATCCGGTTAGACTGGAAGCCGACCCAATATAGTTGGGAAAAGGCTAGGCTAGGCAGATTGATTGACTCTGACCAAAAGCTTTTGTTCGACACTAATTGATTGGCTAATAATATGATGATTTGTTACATTTAAATTCGAATGCAAAGCCACGCACAATAAGTACAGGATTTAAATTGAAATTATCGCTGAAAATATGTTTTCACTTTATTTATTCAGCTAATTAAGTCCCTTTGGTGCTCAGTTATGAAAAATTATAGCAAAATATTTCATTTACCTTTTAACTGTGTGCATTTTATATTTGTTTTCGGTGAAAGTAATATTTTTTACTTCAGTTCCGTGAAGTTAGAACTACCAAAATATTTTTTGAAAAAAAAATATTAGTTTGAGCGCATATTGTACAACTTGCCAAAACAACTTAAAACCATCCCTCTTATTTATAAACGACATAACAAAAATGATTTTATGGTCAAATAACACTTTGGTTTTATGATTTTTTCAGCATAACAACTATGCCAAACACATAAAACCCTAAACAGTAACACTATATCGGTTCATTTTACGCACCACATAAATGTACATTCTTACTTAACTTAGCCATCCAACAATTTTCAACGCATATTCATTCTGTGTACGAACATAGTCATTATCTCGACATACATTTAAATAGTACCCAGAGCATCATCGCAGGGTTAATTCTACTTCGAGGGAATCTGCAGAAATGTATGTAATAAAGCCAGCTTACGACCCAACACTGCGGCTGTATGAAGCACAATTTCAAAATAATATGAAATTATTATCATTTCGCCTCTAGTTCGCTACGCCTCTGTCTGGATTTCACGACACAGTAAACGTAATTAAACAAACAGTTTTCTACTCTATATCTTGAAGAATAAGGTTTGTTTTCGATTGGTGTTACAAAAAGTGTTTGGATTATAAAAATGTAACGACACGTCCTTTTGATCAACGATTGGTACGATTTTACCCAACCGTGGTATTGGAGTGATTGTTGGAATAGCTTTTGTTTATCACTTTAGAATTTGTTGGTTGTTTCAAGAAAAAGTTTTAATAGTAATTGTATTTATCCTTTTGGATTATTAGGTTATTTCATAAGCTTGAGGATTGTTAAAATACTTACCCTTGCTATTCTAAAAAAATAATTAAATATAGGAGGTACATGACGCAGACAAGACGAAGACGAAGACGAAGTTAAGTAGACGCTTAACTTGAATATTGTACCTCCCTAACTCATTCATAATTTACCTACCCTGGCTGCAGCATCAGGTTCATGCTTTTGGATGTAAGTATTTTTTTCTCTTCTTGTTCTCACACACTATTGTCTACATTTCTTTCTCATTTCTCCTGTCGCAGGTCTGCTGGAAGAAATTTCTTAAGAAATAAGCAGTATCTTTGCACTCATAATTATGTCTTATCTACATCTACTTTTCTGTGTGTACATAAGTACTAAAATAAAATACATAATTAAAAGTTCTATAACTATTTGTCCCATAGAGTGACATTTTAAAATAATAAAAATACAGAAAGAGGCTGTCCAAAACGATGAAGGAGAGAATAATAAATATCTACCATGGCCCACCAAAAAACCCATAAACAAACAACAATATACCATTGAACCTACCTCCATTAATTAAGCCCCTCGTTTATAGGCATAAATATTGTTAAAACCTCATTTATCTTTTAATATTCGAGCGAGCCATCGGCGTGGCTACCTAACATAGTTACTACGCCAATCTGGACACGAGTCTACGTCAAAATACGCTTATTAAACATACACGGGTCACGGGTTGAAAAAGAACTGAAAGTGCGCTTTAGATACTGGTAATATGAGTCTAGTTTAACAAGCGGTACAAACTAACAAACTGAAAAATTGGTTTTATGACCTAGCTAGGAGATTAAAATAAATGAGGTATTCCACTTAGAGCACCACCGATTTGAAAGGTGCCTACTTTAGCGAACGGCACCTTCCTAAGCTGTTGGTAAGACTAATTGTCAGACTTTTGGGTTTCTGGCGACCCGCAACCACTGTCAAAGATCTACAAATGACAGCCGGGACTGGCTTAACGTGCTCTCCGAAGCACGGAAGGGTCTTGATATGTAATGTAAAAGAGACTGTGACATCTGTGTTTGTTTCGGCCTTTCTTCACAGAGTAGTCAGATGGGAAACGCCGAACTCATCTAGCAAATTTTTAATATTTTTTTAATACGACGTGTATCAGTGATTCCAATATCCTATTTACAGTATAAACAATTTTATTTCATTTCATTAATCGATGGTCACCCATCCACGGACCGACCTCGGCGAGCGTAGCTTACCGTCAATCAACCCCCACGAGCCCCTCAATAACATACCATTTCTTGAAATCATTTTAGTAGTCTACAATTCACCTGGCTACAAACTGCAAATATTGCATACCGATATAGCCAGTAAAATGCGTAACCCTTCTTTTTGATTTTCCAGTAATCGGGTTAAAAAGACTTGCTTTCAAAGCTTCAGTTCAATTATTGACTGAAAAGGCAACTTCTAACTTACTTAACTTACTTAATAGATATAAAACGGCTATCGTGGCAATCCAAACAGAATGCAGTCAGACGTATATAGTGTCGGCAGTCGACGGCGCGTCGCGTCGCCGTCTGCACAAGAGCGCGTCATCGCAACACTCATACTTTTGTTGCCTGCCACTTGACCCACATCCTCTCTACATGTCTCCTGTAACAGGAAACTCACCCCTCCCCATACTACACCAACCAAGCGTCACACAAATATAGACCTTACCGATCAAAAAACAGGACCTAAACTTCCACAACACACCACCAACTCAAAGGCGACTCCCCACGCAATTTAACACTTTGTTTTTCCTTCAAACATGGCAGAATATTCAATGTCGGCGGAAAATGAGTTGGATGTTGCTATTTAACGATTTGCCACTCAACAGCTCAAGTAATAAGTTTCATATTCAAACGGCAAGGAGGTGCGTTCTAATGAATTTTTTATCCAGTTTTGGCCTACACTAGCAGCAAAAATACATGTAATCCGAACCTTACTGGCATCGCGATCTGTATATTCACAAACGAAATATTTTAAAAATTCATAAAAGGGTTATGGACATACCTATTTTTTTATTTGAGAAATAGGATGAAAGCGAAAACTCGTAACAGATATTGTTTTGAAATACAGTACCTAACTGTTTATTCTGTGATGGTAACATAATATGAGATCCGTTATTACTTGTTGCTTTAGAAGGGTTAAATTAGGTAACATAAATAAATTATTTATTTATTTTTCCAAAACAGGCACGTAACTTACTTTAATTTAAGCGTTTTCCCTAAATAAATTATATTATTTCTAACGTGATATGCCTTCCAAAGCAAATCTTTAAAGGGTACATAAAAATCGTTTTCTACCTGTTTCAGTACCTATTCTTTTTATTCGTAATCAAAATTTTACAGCAATTTTATGCGTATCGAAAAGGGTCCATATCAAATAAAATCGGGTCTAAAGGCTGGCAACTTCTGTGCGAATTTGTTGTGCGTTGAATCAGTTAATGTTGCCAAGTTTTAATTGGTTTAATAATTCGCGTTTTCTGATCTCTGCGTAGGTATAAAGTTTTAACTTTTCAATTACCGTTAGTGAAGTTTCCGATGCTATGATTGACGCTAACTCCAGCTTAGCCGATGTTTCTATTAATTAACGTTTATCATTTCGATTTTAATTTGAATGTTTGGTTCCAATGTTTCTATGAATGGCGGATTAAAAGTTTTTGGGGTGTGTCAATTTAAATAATTGACGTGCTTGGTTTTAAAAGGGATTTGCTGGAAAAATTACATTGAAATATAGTCGTTCACAAGGATGAGTAGTAGATTTACAAAGATAAACTATATTATCTCTTTACAAAATTCTCTTCTTTACTTCCATTTGATATAAATACTCACAAAAACATGTAAACAACACAAATCCTCAGTGAAATACAGGAAAAAACATACAAAAGTAGAAATAGTTGCTCCCGACGTTGGCACTAAGGCGAATAATCCCCTTCTTATACCCAATTTATATGAAAAACGACATCGAAAGAAACAAAGGTTGGTCTGACCTAAGAAATTCAACCATCGGCTATTCGGCTACAAACTCGATATAATAAACTTGTGTTATGTGTTTGTTATTTGATTTAATATGTGTGTATTTTGTGACTTATGGAGTTGATGTTTTTTTTTAAATATTTATGTGATTTTCTATCTTTGGAATAATAGTGGGTTGACTGAACAGTAATCATTTCAGTTTACTAGGTTGTCAAAAAAAGTGTTGACAATTCAGTCATATTTCTGTTTACGAGTGAAATTATTTAATTAACAGCTTACTTACTTTGAATGGCTATTTTTTGAACTAATTAAATACAAAAATATAATTTTGAAAAAAAGATATTTTTCTTTCTTTAAATATGATTGAAAGAAAATACTTAAGTTTATTTTTATATGAAGACCATGATGCAAAGAATAAACACAAAGACAAAAAAGAAGAAGTTGTAATTTTAAATATTACTGCTCTGAAAAATTTAAACATTTACCACTACACTAATTGCCAACCTACATCCTGTCGTATACCCTGGAAAATCTACAAATAACGTTTCTTCAGTTTTTTTTTTCTTTTTTTTTGAATTATTTCTCGACGTCATGTGGAGCTAAGTCAGAGGCCCATGGGCGGCTTTAAAACTCTGACACCAGGCTAGTCACTAACCACACGAGAAAGACAGAATTTTCTATAGTTTACTCTACATAAACCATGAAATAATACAAAAAAATCCCATATTCACATATTCCTAACTAAAACCGATAAAATATCTACCCTATTATTCCAGTTTGGTCACTACTCGTTAGGCAGCACACATGTTAGAGATTTATCAAGCAAGTTTGCTAGTGTGGCCCTTTGTTGGTCTAAATTAAACCGTAATTAGTCAGGGCTGGCGCGCTAGTGATTTATACCGGTTTTTACGGAAAACCGGCAAACTAATGTTATCATCCACGCAACGGACCTTGTAATAACTGCGGCCAACGTTGGCCGAATGTTTGCTGTGATTTGTTGGCTGTTAGTTGTTCGTGTGTGTTTGATTTAGGTGCTGTGCTGTTGTTTGTTTTTGTTGGCATTTTTGAAGAATTGTTTTCCAATACCATGAATTTTGGGAAATAATTCAGTAGGATTTCTAAACAAGTCTAAGTTCAAATCATTATTTAGCAGCACTAACATTCAAATGGCCTGCATTTTTGGAAAGCTAATTTGTAAATACACGTATAAATTTACCTTCCTGTTTAATTGAGAACCGAACTTGATATACAACACTTTCAAATCAACCTCACAGCTCGATCCCTATTGAAAAAAAAACCGAAACAAATATAATACATTAGGGTTGCCCCCAACGTAATTTGACTAAACGTCAACAGGCTATTACCCTCAGTGACCGATCGGAGCCGACAGCGTTCAATATGAACCGTTCATATTGAACGATTCATTCGCGAAATTAAACTGTCAGCTGACTGGTGTGTTGTTTGTTTGTTATTAACTAATGCACACAAGGGAATTGTTTGACCTTTTATAGAACATTGATTTGAACCGACGCACGTATGTGATGGTTTGGAAATGTTTTATCGGATATGTGGAGGGATAAAACGGACTGTGTTTTTTTTTTCTAATATTACATAGCATTACAAAATATTAGTACATGATTTTAAATTAAAAAGGTTTTCTTTAGGCTAAAAATAAGTTATTTTTGTGATTTAACATGACTAATTCACAAACAAACAGTTCATTCGAACGTTATAATGTAATCGTAGACGCGGCGTAGCGCATCTCGTAGACGCTCGTAGCACGGCGTAGACATTTCGTAGAACCCGTCGTAGCATCCATGTTGATCGTATTTTATTTATTCACAAGAGCTTTTAGCTTTTGCACTAGTTGAAACTTTACTTTATGTTTAACACATTTTCTATTTTATATGAGGATTATTTTTCTGTAAATATTTTATTGAAAAAGAACATTCTGAATTTTATTAAAGTTTGAAATACAAGATAACAGTTACTGGTTGTAAGCGTAACTTTTAGCTTTTGCTAAGAACTCAACAATCAAGGGTTTTTTTTGGGAGCAAAACACAGTCAGTTAAAATAAAGTCCACTATAATAAAAATATAAATATTTATTTCGGGTGGCATAGACCCATAGAAACCTTAACCACCCTTAACTATTAGTAGTGTACATGTCCAAACTCAAAAACCTGTTTGTTTAAAATCTCCCGCCACCATATTTCACGAATCCCTTCTCAAATTCCCAACTAGCAGCACAAACTAATTAACTCGCGAACAAACACTAATTAATCTACATTTGCAATTTCTATACAATGTCTACGTACATAAATCAGACAGAACCAAAAGGTTCTAAGTGAAAATTAAAATTTCCTCCATTAATACTGTTCAGGTCATTAGGGGCACGTGAGCGGACTAGTATACAGGGTGTTTATTAAGCGATACAATCTCCGGTGCGGTATGAATATTCAGCGGGCGTAACGTCCTGCCCTAGTGTGTGTGTACTTTTTTAAATGTGGAACATTTTGTGTATGTGTGGTGTACTTTTTTAATTGTAGATATTCTCGAGAGTTTGAAGTGTGTTTGTTTTCGTGTAATTGGATCAGCCTGTATTGTATTTGTTTAGTATAATATGATTGGTTAGTTATTTTTATTAAGTTTACAGTCTAAGGCAAATGGATTCGATTTTCCGATAAACAAAATATTATATAATTTAAGTTTCCAGCCTTTTTTCAGTTAATGTACAACGTATGTGTACTGCAAAGAGCACCTATGACAACAAAGACACGCAGACAACGTTCTTGTCGCTAATAGACAAACCAACACTACCCCCAATTATTTATAAACGTTGCTAAGGATAACCAGCAAAAAAAAAAGGAAATTCCTCAATGATTTGACTAATCGGAGCGCCAGCGCCGCCCAGCGGCGCTTAACAGAGTCCACAACATAACGCTCGACCGGGAATAAGCAGAGTTCATGGGTGGCGGCCGAGCAGTGAAGACGTTTAGAAACTTTCGCGCGTTCCGTATAGTTGTGTCGGGTACCTACAGAGTGTGTGAATTTGTTTGTGCTATGCTATGTTAGTGTAATTATTTTAATCGTAAATATTATAATTAGATCTGAACTGCAAACTGCAATAACCAACACTACCCATAGTACGCCCATAGTTAAAATATGGCTGATGATAAGGAAATAGTACCATCTCCGTTAAATATTAAAAAAAAAGAAAAGCCTCTAAGCTTTTTACTTTAAGCAATTTATATACATAAGTGGGTAAAATTATAATGATATTAATTTTAAATTATCCTTCATTATTTTAGTTTTCTTTGCTATAACAATAATCTACCAAACAGACGGTCAAAATAATGTCCAGTCACTAAAAGTTAGCTGCACTATGACACAACGCAGGTCTTCCTAATGGCACCTATTAATTGTCCCTGAGGAGACTTACCAGAAAGTATCTTCAGAAGTTTGAACACTGGAAGTATAAGCCTGAGAGAACCAAGACAAAAGAAGTAAATGATATCTATCAACAGTTTACACACATTACAAATTCTGCAGCTGTACTTGTTTTCTCCAGTATCTATGGACTTTCTTGCCCATTCTTCTCCATACGAAACTATCTTTTGGAAAGGGAACTAGAATCAATTCTATTTTCTTGTAAATTTTGACGCTTAAAAGTGCCTTTTAATAAATGGCCTACTTGAAATAAATGATTCGACTTTGACTTTTTGTGGGATATAGTCTTTTCAAATAAGGGTCAATTCCCGTATTTGTAAGATCATCCATATTCTAGAGTGCGCGACCCAAAAGATGGCCGGCGTAAAAAAATGTGGACCTACATTTTTTTAAATGTAATGTGATGCGATGGCATAGACAATAGCGCCGCATCAAAAGGACTTCAGTGGTGGCGCGGACTCTAACTCTACTAGTTTTTGACCGTTTTTTAATACAAACATACATTGGTCTCCAGATGTAAGACTTTAACCCCTTTAGGGAACGAATTTTCATAAAGTCTCCGCAGTGCTCGGTTTCGTTATGTAAGGAACTTTGTACAGAATTGTTTGCTTCTAGACTCAGTGGTTTAGGCAGTGCTTATTCTGCCAATTTAAGATTTTTATTAAGTAGAGATAAAAATATATCTAGATTCAGGGCTAGTTGGTTACGGTACAGGTTAGAAAACTGGTAAAAAAAAAAAATGGCAGAATAGTCGACATCGGCTTTGCTTGCCATTTAATAAAAATAGAATAGACGGTCAAATAAAGTCCAGTGAAATCAAATTAGCACCACTATGACAGTGCGCAGAGCCACTCCGCTAAAAGGTACTATTAATTGCTGACTCTATGACAGAACACAGTTGCAGTGGGACGTTCATTATAAATCGACCCGTAACACGACTGGTAGCACTGCATTTGACAGTCACACTTTCAATACTAATAGAGTTCAAAATGGCGACTGACAGGATAGTACTACCAATCACGTGACTGCAAAATTCTGTTCTACCAATCGCGTCCCGGGTCAAGTTATAATGAATGCACGTTTGATCAGATTTAGATGTCACCCAAAGTTGTTTCATTGTAAGAAGTAATTAATCTCTAGAAGTAGGTACTCATCCGATAACTTGTATTATTTTAATATTAGAAAGCAGGATATGTTTCATGGTTTAGTTTACGCCACGCGATCAATTTACACGCAGAAACTTGTTATGATTAGAAAACCTTTACCTTTTGAATGGTAATATTTCCAATGGCAGTAAAACAATCATTAGATTTGAAAGAATTTAGCTTTTTGCTTCCTTACAATCTAGAAAACAGACGCTCAAAATAATGTCCAGTGTCAAGTTAGTTCCACTGTGACAGTGCACAGATCCCACTCCTCTAATAGGTACTATTCATTGCAGCCGCTTCTATGAGAGAACGCAGGCGTTTGCAAGAAGCATACGACTTTGTTAATTACTTTAGTTGGTGGTATTGTGCAGGAATAACGATGTTTAATTATAGTTTGGTGATATAGTGATGTTTGCATGCATCTGTGATGACGAAGATGATATGAAAATATTATTTATGTTTAGATTTTCAAATGTCAGCGACAATCTGTTACGCTTTCATGTTTAACCTACTAATTACGGTTATAACTAGTAAAAGTAAAACTCTTGGCAGAGAAGCTTGTCCGGGGAAGTACAGTAGGGCAAGTACATATTACTGCCATTAATTTCTATATATTTATTTGTTTAATACTTCAAGCACACAAATGTACTGAGACGGACTTGAAATTAAAGATATACATAACATAGCATCACGCCTTGTTTCCCCGGAGGGTTGGGCAGTGGTGTACCTGTTTAAGTCCCATGTAATAGGGGGCGAGCCTATTGCCATCAACCGGGCACAAATCCAGACTCCGGGCTGCTACTGAGGAATTCTAGATAGAAAAACCCAATAACACTACCCGACCCGGGAATCGAACCCAGGACCTCATGCTCAGCAGTAGCGCTTGCGACCATTAGACCAACGAGGCAGTCAAAAAGATATACATATACCTATTAAAAACTATAAACATAATAATACACCTAATTCTAAACAAATAAATATACTATAACAAATAAGACTAAAAATGGGAAAATATTACCGTTGTGATGATATTCCCACTACTCCCAGCTTCTTGCGAATGTGCTCGCGAACTTTAAAAGATAATCGGTACGACATGGTTACGACATCGGTCGGGTTGGGTCGTTGGTTGGTGGCGACGACATGGTTGGCGCAGTGGTTAAGCGATTAACTGCTGTGCTGCGTGTCGCGTGTTCGATTCCCGCACGGAAAAAATATTTGTATGACCTACAATTAGTTGTTCCGGGTCTGGCTGTTTGTGTATGTGAGTTTAAATGTTTGTAAACGCACCAACAATACAGGAGAAATTCATAGATTGCCGCAACGTTTAAAAAAAAAAAGAAGCTTGTCTACTCTCAAATGACGCGCCCTACTACCTTATTTACGTACACGGTAATTCGGATTTCTATGAGTAATGCGGTAGTGGGGCGCGTCATTTCAGAATGAACAAGCTATACCTTTGTAACAAGAGCCCTTTCCGGCTTGTCTCTGGGATAGCAACGCACTTGTTTTGCCTCTGGTAATACAGATGTCCGTAGTTGTCTTCGACCACTTACATAAGGTGAGCTGCCAGCCTGTTTGCCATTCTGGCAACATGTGGAAAGGTGTCATGGAACATCCGGTTGTAACCAAGTTTCTTTCTGTTTTGCACACACGGCATAACAAGTGTCGTGACGGTAAAAATGTTACACTTTTTTTGGTCTGGCTCTCATTCACTAAGTGTGCAGAATATAACGCGCAAGAAAATGTACTTCATTCCAAAAAAAAACTGGGATTAAAATTAAATAATAAATGTAACTTGTAGCTCGTTGGCTAACCTACTGTATAGTGATCGATGTTATCACCTTCGATCTATTACATCTAATATGCCTCGTAGTTCACCTAGAATATGCCCTACACGCAATTGCATTGCGTTTAAATTCTGATGTATAATATCAGAATAATGAGCATCTACAATTTCACAATATTATAACTGAAACTGGCAGCTACCTTATACGCTACTTCTACTTCTTCTTAGCCTATCCATGGCAATCTAAATGGACTCAGGCCCAGAATTCGGCTACGTGTTCGGCGCCATCACTAGCTTCCATCAGATCCTGTAAGGTGCAGATGACAGGACACGCAGGAAACGATAATAAGTGTCCCATCGTTTGTGGAACAGTACCTTTACACTCCAAGGCGGAGTCGTCTATGAATCTCCACCTGAACAGGTTTTCCTTGTTTTGGCCAACCGGGCCAAACAAAAAAGCCTAGCCTGAAGCCCTATCACGAGCGCACGACGGCGACGTAAACGTAATGTGAACTCGAAGGCTTTTTCGAAAATTAAACTATACCATAGTATTGTGGTTAAAATATTTGCGACTAGCACAATAAATATCACCCCTAGATATGAATAAGTTACTTTTATGTATGAAATGAGTATTTAAAATTTTAAAATCGTTCCAATTTACGTTAAGTTTACTCCACGACAACAGTGGTAATGGCCGCGACTTACGACTACCCAGACAGGCGCAGGCAAAACGATGGAGGCAAACATCGTGAGGAAACCGGCATGTCCTAGAACCAAAAATTCGAAGACATGTAATATCTACCAACCCGCACTGGGCGCGCGTGGTTCCTACTAGGCCCACAGTTAGCACACGAAATTATTTATCACAGCTAAATATTCACTGTAAGAAGCTATCCGTTTATTTACCTACCCTGAAATAAACCTTGGATTACTCATTTACCATTTACGTGAAAGTTTACATAAGTCTCGTCCTTGTTACTATGTAAGCAGTCCTCGAAGACCCTTGAGAAGCAGTCCGAAACTATTTGTTGTTCATTTTAACTTTGTAATAACTGCTTTATTATTACTTGGTACTAGCTGTTACGTGAGAAAACAAGCATTCCAATTGCGTAACACAGTTTGTATCACAATCCGAAAAAAATTACGACAATTCCTAGTCCATTGCTTCATTTGTTTGAAAAATTCGTTTGCTCGACAACGTTAATAACGCAATGATGTTGAATTGTCAAAATTGCCATTGTAAAGGTGTTCCCAATAACCCCGCTGGACTTATAATTAATATAAGTCAGAAATCACCAACCCGTCTTGAGCAAGCGTGGTGATCAGTGCTCGTGCCTTCTCTGTATGAGAAGAGGTCATTGCCCTGCAGTGGGACAATATTTGGCTGTTATTATTATTATTATCAGCTGTTGCCCGCATGTAACATAGGTCCTTATCCAGGTGTCAAGCTACCTATCTGTAACATTTCATAAGGATCGGTTGAGTGGTTTAAGCATAAAAAGGTAACAGACAGACAGAGATACGTAATTACTTTCGCATTTATTCTTTCGCATATATTATTTTAATTCACAGGCATGTCGGTTTCCTCACAATGTTATATCTGACGAGACTGTTCCTATATTATGTTTCTAATTAGGCCGTACATTTTGCCTCGCAGCCATATGTTTCTAAGATATGAAATTATCGATAAAACTCAAGATTTAAAGTCATCTATTGTAGTTTGTATAAGTTTTCTGGAGTAAAATAATAACGATCAATGTTTTTAATCAAAACTGTGTTTTAATAACTTACTGTGAGTGATTAATAGTTGTTTATTTGAGTAAAATTAAATATTCGTTTTAATGTAATGAGCTTTGCTTTGTTGTATAGCAAAAGTGTTTTTAGACAGAATTAATTTTTAATAATAGGGATCATTAACTAAGTTTTTATTTTACTTACTAAAATAGTACTTACATTGTTTTTCAGCAAAATTGTAAGACTCATTTTTATTCGAAAATAATTGTTTGCAAATATCGATATAGACTGCCTCGTTGGTCTAGTGGTGATAAGCGCTATTGCTGAGTATGAGGTCCTGTAAAGTGTTTTTGGATTTTTCTAGCAGCCCGGAGTCTAGGTGAAATTTAGGTGTACTATAGTTACACCTCTGCCTAAGCCTTCGGGGAATACAGGCGTGAGTTGTTTGCAATTTGTATATCTACGAAAATAAAAAACCCTAAATAAAAAACCAACTACAGTCATATTTACCATAACACTTAAGGTCACAAAAGGCTGTAAAGTTTACTCTGTGGTCAGTAAATAACCGATAGGCAGTGTTATCAGTAGCAGGCAGCGACGGGTGGCCTTTTAAAATATGACCCTCTAGCCCAGGGCGGGTAAAAATGACCCCGGTTTATGTACTGTAAAGATAAACACCTACATTGTTCGTGAAAACGTGAAATATGTGATAATAACTTTTGTAACATATTTTTGGGTTTCTTTGTAACATTTTGTAGTTGATGTTTTTCATGTTTCCTGGTTTGATATTAGCCTGTACGTGATAACATGGTTTTAAGTGGATCTATACGGGTTTAAGTGGGTTCGAACTAAAGTCAAAGGTCTCGAGTTCGAACCCAAGGCACGCACCTCTGTCTTTTCGGATTCATGTGCGTATTGTATAATTATCACTTACTTAAAAAACGGTGAAGGAAAACATCGTGAGGAAACCTGAGATGATGAAGAAATGTCTGAGAGATATTTCTCGACGGCATGTGAAGCCAAGTCAGATGCCCACGGGCGGCTTTAAAACTGACACCAGGTTAGTCATTAACCACACGAAAAGAAGTGAATTTATAATTTACCATCGCATGCCGTACCGTACGATAGTAGATGCACGTCGAATGCTGAAAATGTCTCTACAAAGTCTCTGGCGAAGTGTTTCAATGTGGAACGGCGGAAGCATGGTCGGGCTACACATATCAGACCGAATGTGGCTCTATGTAAGTACGGACATTGGAGTCCACTTACATACAGCATGTCTAAGTCTAAGTCTTCAGTCAATCTTTGCTAGACTTAATTTGTCAAACTTTTATAACTTTTGAATACTGAATACAAGACTTTTGGCTAATCTGTAAATGTATTTTTTTTTGTAATGTGCTTTAAGTTTGTGTAGAATAAACCCTTTTTCTTTCTTTATTTTTCTTTTCTAGCTTTACACCGTCCCTGACAACATCAGTCTTTCAGAACCGACTAGAACCTTCTGCGCTAAAAATACTAAACCTAACCTTAAACTTAGCCTTAACTTTATATAATACCTATAGCCATAACTATTTATTATATACTTTGTACCCAGTTGGTAGCAATAGGCTCGCTCTTTATTACATAGGCCTAAAACATAACTGGCGAAATGTGGGTGTACTATAGGTACACCTCTGCCCAACCCTTCGGGGAATACAGGCGTGGTGTTATGTTTGTTATTACTCAAATATATGTAGGTTCAATAAGTTGAGTGCCTAGCTTTTTAGTTCCTATTCCTATAGTGGTTATACTTTATTATGTGTTATTTATTTATTTTTGTTACTGCCTCGTTGTTCTAGTGGTCGCAAGCGCTACTGCTGAGCATGAGGTCCTGGATTCCATTCCCAGGTCAGGCAGTGTTATTGGGGTTTTCCATTTTTTTTTTGGGTGGGAAATCATCAAATGACTTCTCCCGCTCTGGGTGGAGCAGTAGGGCGTGTCAGACTCTTACTGACTATAACCCACCCGTGTTCCTTCAGTTGCCTATGCATTACCAGGGGCCACGGTATCCCTTTCGGACTTTCCCGCAACCCCGGCAGGCATCGGTCCCGTCGGACCCCTTCAATTGCCTACATCTCTTTGAGGCACACGTGGAACACAACGCGCCGTCGAGCCGGGCCTGGTCCTTACCGGACGGCGAGCTACCCATTGCTCACTGTCTGCAAGCCCGCGCCTACGGTGGCCGGGAATCGGCCTGCGATTCCCGACGCCCAGGGCGTCTCCTCTCCCTCCTAGGAGCGTGAGGGTGCGAAGTTTGCCTCTCCCTCACGCGTTCCGCCTCCTCCTTCGCGAGCATTACTACTTCGCATAAGGAGGTGAGGGCCTCCCATGCCCTCTCGCTCACGGCCGGACGCGAGAGATCCCCGCCACCAATCGCCTCCACGAAGACACGGCGGTGCTCTGCCCAAGCCGGGCAGACCTCCACCGTGTGTCCGGACGATCCACGCAATGATGACACCCAGGCGTTTCCTCCCGCCTGATATGGAACAGGAACCTCCCGAAACAATCTCAAGGGACTTACGTTAACCTAGCTGAGATAAAAATTTAACAATTAATACACTAATAAATAATGTCGTATGTTTCGGTAGGAAAGATGACTGTGACGATTGAGAGGTATTTAAGTGTGGGTGTGTTTGTGTGTGTTTTATAAACATGATTGTAGTACACTAGTACATAGTGTTATTGTTCACCTCTTCTAATTAAAGAAAGAAATAGAAAAGTATATTATTTTTGAGGCATAAGTACCAGACTGTACGAGCTTGTAATGTTTAATTTTAGATAAAAGTGATATTGCAATAGGATAACATTTGTGTTAATACACTGGATCTTCTACCCATCAGTGTATGACCTCAAAGAAAAAATCTCAAACACATTTTTCAAAAATATAGTAGACCTGAAAAAAATATAGCCAAACTATTTCAAAACCATCAACTAAATCGAACAGCATATGGAAAGAACAGTTCCAGTGAAACCGGTACTTTTCCCCGTAGCGTTGGGCGAGTACCGACTCAGTAATTGAATCTGCATCCGCAAGTATACCCGCTCCTTTAATTTGAGTAAGTGTTGCGGTACCGTCCGCAAAAACCGCAACGAACCGCATCTAACCGGTTATAACTTGATGTAACTGGTGTAGGGAAGTTTGAAGTGGTTTTTGGGAATAAAATTAGACTGTAAAGTAATATTGACAGACAGACGAATAACAAGAAAATAATTTTAGCCTATTATTTTGTATGGATGCAGATGGTCGTGAAGAGGTTTAACCACTAAGTGAAACAATAAAATCACTTAAAATATCAAACATAGTACCAAATATTTCTGCAAATGAAGTCGGTAAAAAGAAACCCATTTCAAAACAAAAGGCCATTTTATCATGCATAACTCCATACAACATATTTGTCAAAAGGCATCAATATAACGAAACGTCCACTAAACATCGACAGACAAAAATAAGACACTTGACTTTCCCCAATCGAACGTCTTATTTTGCTGACCGTAAATAAATTTCGGAGGCCCAGCACGTTTCTTCGGACCGTACTTCAGATAGATTATGCTCCCTTTGTCGTAAATTTTACGACTTCAAAAATTAGTCGTCGTGAGCTGACTGGACTTGCCTGAACACGTAATACCAAATTGTTTTACGTTGGTTTTGTGGTCGCACGGGATAATTTTGCTGGTGTTCTGCACGACTTTCGATTACAGCGTTTTTGTGTGTCGTGAATTTTGTGGTAGATCCTAGAAGATATCTGAGGAAAATATTTTGGAGATTTGAGCGACGGATTTTCTGTGGAGTTTGTGTGTAATTCGAAATTTTTATTTATATATGTCACATTAAATTTTTATTATAATCTAAAAAATAACGCAACGTAGAAAGGTACCTATTTTCATTTTTATTAAAATTAAAATAGCTGTAGTACGTAAATAGATTTTGAAAAATTGCGTAATAAATTAATAATAAAAAGAGCTACTAAAAATACTGAGAAGATACTAAAATCGCAACATATCATAGATAGAAACTAGACGCAACATATCATTATATTAAATTGCACAAATTTTATACCCGGGTATACTAAATCACCCACATTTGCCACAGTGTAAAAACTGTACCAAGCTAATCAGCATATTTACAGTACGTATAGTTTGTACATTCTTATTTATGACCAATTTTTGCCGTTGCTTAATAATGCAGCAGTAAATTAAGGCTTTAATATTACGTGAAGCCAACGCGGCGGACTGTTCGCTTAGCTTCAGTTCGTTTTTACGTGGTAAAAGTCATAAGCGGAGCGGGCAATAAGCGAATAACAGAATCTACTTAATAGAATGTTTAAATTCATTCATTCATTGCTGGGTCTTGAAATTTTAGACAAGTATTATTTATATACAGAAAGTGAGTACAAACATATACAATATTTATTATAAAAAATAAAATTAGGAGTATTTTCAATTTTCAATTTTCATTGTAATGATTAGTAAGTTTTTTTCCGAATTAGACCCGACAGAACCTTTGTATTTTATTACTTCACTTTTGTCACAGATTTTAATAAAGGATTTAATCTAAATTTCTAGATGTAATTAAGACTCAATTTAATCAAAAGAATATAAGTTGACAAACACAAATATTTGAAAAATTTACTTATTTTTTTATTACTTAACCGTCAAAGAATCTTAAGCAAATATTAATTTTAAATGTTATTTTGCTTGTTGCATATACCTACTCTACTTTAATAACAGATAATATACGAGGACTAGTCCCATTACAAGTTTATTAGCACCTCCGCACCGATGTTCCCTATTTTAAAACTGAACTTTTACTCCATTGCGGGTGTTATTCTCATAATTACTTGTTATTATAACTTTTACGGCGCAATATTCCATTTAGAAATGTTAATTATGGCCACTTTAATTACCTATATGATATTAGTATTGCTAATGAAATGTGAGCAGACAGTTCATTAATTTATAATTTCAAGGTTTATAACTTACGACGCAATTTCACATGCCTGAAAATATTATCATTATTTTAATTCTTAATTAATTAATTAATTATTAATTAATTCTTATTGTATGGCAAAAGTTATTAAAGGTATAGTTAATTTGTTCATTTGAATATTAGTAGTACAGACCTACAAGAAAACTCGATCAAAGTAATACGAAAAGTTAATTGTTAGATTAAAACAAGCCTAGACAATTACCTTATTTCAACTAGGTTTGTTGTTGTCTAGCAACTTGGAGAAAGATTTTTTAGAAGAAGTTTTTTTTAACAGCAATCTACCTTTTGCAAAACAATGCAAAATCAAAACATCCACCACAGTGTACCAATTAACTTCATACAGAGTGAAAGACAGGTTCGAGAAATCTTTCCATGAGCAGACTGCATATTGTTAGACTGTGACTCAACTATTCCCGCTTTCCGCTTACATCTCAGGTCGAAAGTACCAGTTACATCGCTACGTGATTTATCGTCCGCTTCACTACGCTAACTTATTACCAACGTTTATGTTGAGCGAATATGTACGGGATCATGTATTTTGTATATACCAAGTATATGACTTAAGACTTAAACATATGTGGCAACCATTACTTATATCGTGATTCGTTAGCTTTGAGGCACTTTCTGTCTCAGATAAGATAAGAATATGAGGATAGTAATGTAACTTAAGTCACTGGGATATATCTGTTATTAATTTAGGTTTTTTGAAGTTTAAATCGCTTACCAATGAGCAAGATAAGCTTTAAGCAATTATTTAATTAAAATATCAAAGAATAAATGAGTAACAATAATGAATAGCACTTACAAAATGAACTGCTTCACGCGCTCATTACAGTATAAAATAAAATGCGGAAGCATATAATGTGCACACGTTACCCTATCGGCGAGTTCAAGCTTTTTAATACCTACTAATAAACTCTTGAGACAAACCTTACCTATTTCTCACCCTATAAACATAATACGAGTATCTTCTTATACGTAAAAGAACATTCATACATCGCATCCTCGCCATAATCTACTGTTAAAAGCAAAACCAGGAAATAATAAACAGAAAAAAACTGATTACTCAGAAAAATGCAAAGGTACGTATGTTTAGAGCCTCGAATAAAAAAGATAAAGGTCGACATACATATCTCCATTTCAATTTGTGTGCACAACGACGATGATTAAAGAGCCTTTTTCGGCAATTCCTTTCATCATAGTTTCTGAGGTCGGAATGGGTTAAACCTATGAAAAGCTGTGTGTGTTACTGTTTGTCGATTCAGTTAGGTATACGATGTCAGTATATTTCATGATTGTAGTGTGTCATCTACAGAATAAATTCCGCCTTTTTTTAAGGAATTTCTAAAATTATGTTTGTGTATTTTTTTGCCATACATATATTATCGAATTAACAGTATTTTGATAACCAATTTTTGCTATGAAACATAGACACCAACTAAAAAACTGAATTTTTTTTTCAGGTAAACCACCATCAAAACTTTTTACAAACACACTCCCGACACGGTCACAAGGGTAAGCCTTTTAAGATAAATATGTCTACGCAAAATACGCACCTTGGTCGTGGAGTTGCGGATACCAGTCCTATTATGACGCATTAATGCCACCATTTTTCCAGTGTGAGTGAGAGACGAAGCTATACAAGGCCGATAGCACCATCCTTTATTCGCAGTGGAATAATGATGGAATTAAAACTTCAAATACGGCCCCAGGCCGTTATAAAATACAAGATAAATATTTATCTGTTTTATAATAACACCACTATTATATCTCAGGGGTAAAAGCCACTTCTCATACAGAGAAGGCACGAGTATTGATCACCGCGCTTGCTCAAGGCGGTTGGCGATTTCAGACCTACACTAATTACAAGTCCAGCCAGTCTATTCTGTAACCATCTCACCGTGAAAACTTAGGTGAAGTGAGCGTGAAGTGAGCTGTCATTCGACCTGCTGCTAGGGACTGACAGCTCACTCCGAGCTCACTTCACCTAAGTTTTCACGGTGAGATGGTTACAGAATGGCAGTGCAGGTGTCCTCACGATATTTTCCTTCACCGATGTCAGTGAGGTTAAAGCTTCGTTCAGACTAGCGCGACGCGACACCGGCTATTGTTATACCATGAAGTTTTCTTAGAAATTGTATTGTTCAAATCGCGTCGCGCCGTCGCGTCGCGCTGGTCTGTACGAGCCTTAACTCAAAAAGTTCTTATGATTTGAAAAAGTTAAACTTCATTAAAAAGCAAACATTAAAAAAAGTCGATGAGTTACCTAACAATTTAAACTACTCAGTAACCTAACCGAATCTGACAATATAGTTACAAGATGGCAAGCAGACCCGAGCCCTAAGCAGAATATTTAATATTCATTTATGCTAACAACAGCGACATCTGTCGGAGAACAAAGAAGCTATTATCTTCAGTACAAATTGCTTCCTGAGAGTTATAATGTACCTTAGATTTAAATTATAGTAGTAGGTAGGTATAAATAAAATCAACCGAATCCATCTACCACGGATATCGAGGGATATGCCTTGGAGGCGTGGCACGTGGCGCCTCGACATTGCTAAATTGGGCTTATGTTCGAACGGCGGCTGTACGCTTCATTCAGTCGCTTTGCAACTGCGTACAGTATACTATTGATGCGTAAAAAACCAAAATGCCGAGCTGTGCAGTAATAATTTGTAAAAATAGGTCTAGTACCATCAACCTGAAGACAAATGGCGTGTCCTACCACTGGTAAGTAAACATTTAAGTCACTGTTTAATATTTTAAATCAATTTTTAAATCTCTTACTAACTTACGTCCGGAGCGATACGAACTAGCCCGAACTAACCCGAATCTTTCCGAACGGAACGAACGTTTTGGGTTTAGAAAGGTGCAATCGAGTGCGTGCGGCTGATTTTATCGACATGCGTATTATTGCAGTCGAATCTTTTTTTACAGAACTCAATGGATATTCTCGTATTACATGTATAGTATGAGAGTCAAATTTGTTATTTTAATTTTGTTTGAAGCAAATAAAGACATTGTTACAGTTACTCGTGCATAGCATAATATTTAACGGAGAGGGTTCCCTTTACCCGACAATACAATATTTAAAAAAAAAACTCATTTTATTTTAGTAAAAATAACCCATATTTTCGGATAGGTATATAAAAACAAAATAAATTATATAAAGAAAATTATACGAAATATAATATTACAAGAATGTGCTAAAATAAATATCGATAAAAATTATCGACCATCGCTTTCGACTCCATAATTGCATGCGTGTGCATTGAATGTTCGCAAATAGCGAGTGTTTACAAGTGAATGCCCCGCCCATTCTATGTATGTGTGCTATTAGAAATTGATTTTGTGTAGCTGCTTTCTTCTTAGTGTGCGAGTTCAAATTTTAAGTGTGTGTCGTAAGTACACTATTTGTTAATGTTGTAATTATTTTGGTGGGAGATATGCGGTCGCACTAGGATTCCTTACTATTCCGCAATGAAGGCATATCTCTGGATATCTATGCCATCTACAGATATTTTGTGCTATGCAATATCTGAAACTGATATAAAAAATCAGATTTTTCGCAATTTTTTTTGTAAATTATCTGTTTAAAAGAAGACTGTTGTTTTGAATAAAAATTGGTTTTCCAAACAGTTAACTACGAAACGCTGTCAACTAATCCTTTAAACAAATATATACAGAGTTATTGGTTATAATATCGGTGTCGTGGTCAGATCTTAGAATTGACCATTTCATGAAATGGCCAGCTAACGTTTAAATGTCAATGTATGATGATATGGCCTAACGTCGACGATCCATGGTGTAGTGTAGTAAAAAACAGCCAAGTAACAACCAACTTGGAAGTAGCGCTCGCTCGGCTCACGCGCGTTTGGTCATAGTTCTGCCTAACCTAACCTATTTGGTCAGGGTGCTCACATAAGTGGCGTAATTTTTTAATTGTAAGTGCTATGTTGCATTTGCCGGTGCGCTACTTCCAAATTGATTCCACTTTCCATAATATCATATTTGGAACCCCAATAAAAGTCCACTGACTTGTTTTGCGTAGTCACACGACTTTGTTTGATTTGTTGTATGCCGCCGCCATGATGCACAACAAAAAAAAAAGCGACATCAACGACTCTACCGGTGGATAATCTAACTATTTTACAATATGATCACTAATGTTTGGCCACATCATGAAGTAGTCGTGCGTTTAACTGTTCATATTGTTAAACGTTGAGGACTCAATGATCTGGCCAGGCCACATAATGATGTGACCAGTGGTCGATGCTCATTTCATGAAATGATCATTTTTAAGATCTGGCCACGACATTGGCAATCCGTTAAGGAGATGTAGATGAGGTCATTTACAACCAAATGACCCCTTTTGACTCCTATGCCAAATGTCATCAATTTTCGAGTCATTTTACATTTTATATTATTTTAACTAGCTGCACCCCGCGGTTTCACCCGCATAAGGCTCGATCCCGTGGGAATATCGGGAGAAAAAGTCCTATGTCCTAATCCAGGTCATGGTCTACCCATGTGCCAAATTTCATCAAACAACAAACAAACAAACTCTCTTTCGTATTTACATTATTAGTTAGGATTTCATTCGTTTTCAAATATAAAATGTAAAATTTCTCGAAAATGAAACATTGGCATAAGGATAATTTGGTTGCAAATTAACTCTCCTACATCCTCCTTAACGGACATACATATAACCAATAACCCTGTATATTTATTATTTACAGCACCTCTAATTCTTTCGGAGTCCTACGCAATCAAAATCTAAAAGTTACTGCTATCATATTCAAATTAGATTGGATACCCCTTACTATTGTAGTGTTAGATTGTAGTTATATTGTATTTAAGATTCGTTACATAAAATATCTGAATAAAATTACTACATTAAATTTTTGTTGTCAGAAGTGGTTTTAACTAGTGATAAAACACTATTACCTGGTGGTATCGTTTAACTTTAAAAGACCCACCGTACCACCAGGGGTACGGCTAGAGGTACGGTGGGTCTGCAGTGAACAAGCAGAGACACCACTATAGTCAATTCTATAATATTGCCTTCACAAGTTTCCCAATACTTATAAGAGCAATAACGTATTCTCTAAACTCGAAACCGTTACGTATAAGCGTTACTCATAAGCAGTTATCCATAAAATCCCGGATGTATGTACACCAGTTTGACGGGAGCCACCCCTAAATAATGGGCGGAATTTCGCACCATAGACCAGAACATAAACTATTAAAGAGATGCCAACAACCGAGCATAGTACGATTTTATGAGCCGCTTTTGCATATTGAACGGTACGAAGGCACTTCAGATTGGCAAATAACTGCTTCCTTTTGGTTTTCAGATATAAATGTGTTTATGCTTTAAGGTTTGCCAAGAGTTCTTTGTTTCAGTCGTGATAACTAACTTTTTTATGTCAGATTCGTTGAGACACTGAAGCTATATTCGCATCGTAAACTAACAGTTCTGAAACAGGGCAGGATATTGTAGCAGATTTTTTTTTTTAAATTAAGTGAAGTTATACATCTATAATACGCACAAATAAGTGACACCAAGCTCGTCTGCTTGGGGTACCAAATAGGTTCGTTTGGCCAAAAATATGAACAAAAGTAAACAAGCAGATAATTAATAATTAATAAATTCCCTGCATAATATAGTCTACGTTTTATTATTAGCTACCGAAACAAATAAACATTATAGTATTACCCAAAATATAAGTACAAATATCATACCATCAACATTGTCTACAAATAATTATATTGAAAATAATAAACGAACGTAAATCAATAAAAAATCTTATTGCAATGTATTTCGTCTTCCGTCCTTATTTATTATCCTTCTGCCGCGGCCGGTTCACCTTCTGCCGCGGCCGGTTCAGCTTCTGCAGGTTCAGCGTTTGCAGTTGGAGCTTCGCCCTCAGTAGCACCTTCAGCATCAGCAGGCGCTTCACCCTCGGCTGGTGCTTCACCTTCGGCAGCCGCTTCACCCTCGGATGCCGGTTCGCCTTCAGCTGGCGCTTCGCCTTCGGCTGGCTCTTCGCCTTCGGCAGGCACTTCAACCTCAGCTGCTGTTACTACAATTTCTTCTACGGGTGTTTCACCTTCCGCAGCCTCAATCGGTGTTCCCTCTTCAGTAGTCGGCGCCGCAACTACATCACCCACTTCTATCTTCTCAGGTTCAGTTGTCGCTTCAATCTTTCCGGCCTTCCTCTGCATAGTCTGTGACTTACGTGGTTCAGGCGCCGGCAGGGGCACTGCTTCACCTGGCGGAGCTCCCGCGGCTGCAGTAGCAGGTGGAGCTGCTTCTCCCTTTTTGCCTTTATCTTTTTTCAGTTTTCGCTCCAAAGGCAGGTAAAGTTTGTAATCCTGTGGCAACTCTTCTTCAGTGTAAAGCTTTTCACTAAAGTAAATTCGTCTTAATCTTGCATTTGCATGTATTTGCACTCGTATAGTTTCTTTAAATTGTGTTCCATACGCCCTTCTCGTGAAATCGGCAAGATTAAACTGTATCTGATTCCAACCACCTGCTAAGCCTATAGGCATAGTTGTACAAAAAGGTTTGATCTTCGTAGTAGATTGGAAATTGGAAATTCTGAAGCGCCTCCTCATGTTTCTATCATCAAGTATAGTTATTTCGAAAGTGAAATAACGCTTCAAGTTCTTTACAATCATGATAAGAAAGGGTAGTTTTATTCCTAACATTTGATTGTTCTTTGGACATGTTATATACGTAGTTGCAACGTTTGTACTCACGATTTCGAGGACTATAGAATTAACATCACTATCAGTGAGCCGTTTTATGTGTCCATTTTTCACTTCCATGTCCCATATCGCCAAAGGGTTGGCCCCACAACTGTAAAATATGGACAACAATCCATTTTGATATGTGTTTTTGAACATCGTTTATGATTAGTTGAACAATTGCAAGAAAAGTGTTAATAATTATCAGTATATGACACGTTTGCAGTTATTCTGATTGTTTATCGTTTCTACATACTCTTTGACGTTTGCCTTTTTGACATTCATTGACAGATTTGGAATATTGTTTTTGTTTATACAAAAAGGATTTTTTCAATGAGTTATTGCACCCATTGCAACAATAAGTACCTAATAGAATTATTGATTTTATTACTGTGTGCAATACTTTTATGTTCTATAGTTTGTTTTAGTCCTTCAGGTGAACCATTGTGTGTGCAATACTTAGGTGCAGTAACAATAATTTTAAAGTAGAATTCGCTTTAAGATCTGATAAAAAGTACCTGAGCTATTCGGAGGTTATTCTGTATTGAAATAGAAATATCAAACGTTGTTAGGTAAATGATTTATTTATTGCTAGCCTGTTCCTACCTAATACTGGCCAGTGGCCGTATTATGAAGTACCTATTAATGCCATCATTATTCCACTGCGAAAAAAGGATGGTGCTATCGGCCTTGTATAGCTCCGTCTCCCACTCACACTTTAAAAAATGGTGGTAATAATACGTCATAATATGGCCCCTGAAAACGATTACAACAAGTCAATTAATTCGACGGGTGTATTTTTTTTATATGCTGTAATATATTTAGTGTCTTTGAAATGTAGACTCTTCTTAATCGATCGTCAGAACATTTCGGAATTTTAAGCTTAGGTAAACCGTAAGTACACTTTAAGAGTCGCGAAATACGCGGCCTCGACCACAGCTTGAGGCCTTAAGTGTATTATTTATGTAGAGGCCACGTTGACCAGCTTATACTATAGAAAACAAATATGCATCGCTCACTTAGCTGCAACTACCAACTGGTCGTACGACTGGCCGTCCGTTCGTTCAGATGCGGCCACTTTGTTGTTCCGAGCTTCTGCGGCCAAGATTGCGGCCGATTGCCCAATTGCGGGGGATTGGTGCGCGAGGTGTCATGACCAGGTATAGGCAGTTTTAAGTTAAACACAGTGGTTATAATATTATAATTTAATCAACATAACTATTTCTTCTTAACAAAAAGTATAAATTAAATTAATCATAAAAAAAAAACAAGTGAAACCGTTAAAACAAAAAATGTTTTTCGTTTTTTATATTTTACTTTTTCTAATTAAGCAATTTCCTAATTAAATTTGAACATTTCGTTTCATTTGACCAAAACTATAAGTTTCGTTATCATTTAATAGTTTTCAAACAAATACGATAAAATATTATAGATCTAGCAACTTGTAAAACCAGATAATGATGCAAACCATCTGCATATTGCTTAGAGAATTATAACACTGGAGAAGGACAAGCGTAATATTCTGAACAAAAAAGTCTGTCACTTGTAGCGGGGTACGCGGTAGATGCAACAAATAAAAAAAAAACCTCGCCTTGAAAGAGAAGTCCGTAACATCGTTTTTTTTTATCGACATCTATATTCATTCGGAATTTTGTATAACTACTATTAAATAAAAGTAAAAAATATATATATTTAAATCTCATTAATATTATACGTTAAAACAAAAAAAAAAAACATATTATAAAGCCATTAGAATCAGCCTTTCGGCCGAGCCTTTTTGTTTTTTAACTGATGGTTTCACTTCGTGCACGTCGAAAAAAGGACAATATTATTGTTATTATATTATTAATATTAGTATTCATTATTGTTCTAAAGTGCCAAATTACGTGAATTCGATAAGTAGGTACTATACTTTACAGTGCAGCATGTCAGTGTAGTTGATAGTAAATTATAGTCAAATGCATGTTTCACGAGTAACTCGAGGGTGAAATTACAACAATATTATTTTTTGTAGGTAAAGGACACGTTCATTTTGTATTGTGTTATTATTTTTGTGTCACGTTACACCTATGGCTTGTCACTGTATATTCACTTAAATGTAAAGTCATTCCATTTCTGTTTTAGGAAAGATGCCGTTAGCGCCCGCTGAACGGCAAATAAGTTACCGAGAGCCTTTAAAATCAAATCATCCACAAAAATGGAAGAAAGAACAAGAAAAGAATTTAATTAGATGAGGGTTTATCGTGCTCGTCCTCTGTTTAAGCTAGATCGATTGCTTTATGGTGGATCCGGAACTGAACCCGCGAATTCAAATTTTCTTACGTTCTTTTGCAATTTTCAGCTCACGGTCAGGTTGTATCTTGATCGAAATATGATTCGCGACTATAACAGATATGTATTTACAGAATTATAATCATTAGAATCATTAATACATCTTTCTAAGATAGATTTACTCCATAAGAACAAATCTCTTATGGGACAAATCTAACTTGGACAGATGTTTTAACGATTCTAATAATTATAATTTCGCGGGCTACAACTGCGGACCCACCTTATTTAAAAATATTTAAATGGTATATACCTACTACTCTACCCGAGACTACTAATACTCGAGACGGGCTCAATGCACTTGTCGTGCGAAGACATCAATTAAAAAAATATGACGCTGGTTTGCGAGAATATTAACGTAATTCAAAATTCTGTCAAATTGAATACTGTATGCCAAACGATCATATATCTTTGATATTTTATCGTGAACGGAGACGCAAAGCCGATGTCGCACCAACATTCGTTAGAAAAAGAACGCGTCATTATTGATTTGAGACAAAACATTCTAGCGTAAATTAGAAATAAAGGCTCATCTGAGTTAAGTCGATAACAACAGAGTGAACGTACGGTCGATTCTCGTATATTCTACGAGAATCGACCGTACGTTCACTCTGTTGATGACATCACTATTCTTGAAAAAAATTCAACATTTATTGCAACCGAACTGTAAATACGTCGGTATTTACGAGAATCGACCGTGCGTTTACTCTGTTGTAAAAGTAAGTATCATTTTTTAAGTTGATTTTTATAATTTTTAGTCTTGTGAATAAAGTCTCCCCTTTGAGAAATTCATGTATTTTTGTTATTAATATGCATGTAATTAAAACGCGATCATTTTCCGCGTTCATTTGTATAATAAATTTTCATAGCAGTTCTAAAACATTGCATTTAGGCAGTTAAACATTGCAGTTGTACTTACTTGTGAAATGATAAATTCGCTTAGTCTGTTTTTTTTATATGAGTCTTATCCAGGTAACCAATATTAATTATGTCTGGTAAATACAAATTTTTCTCTTTAAACCTCAGATTTTTTTTTAATAAGCGGGATATATTTCGTTTACTACTGACGTTGGCCGATACTGACCGATAGCGTGTACTGAATCGTCTCATCTATCTATCTCGCTCTAACCTACGCTTAGGCTATACCTTTCTCTTTTGCATTACCGATCTAACGCTCGTTTTAATAATACATCTGTGGCCAAAACATTCGTTTAAGAAAAATATCCCTACCCTTTCAAAATGAAGGGTTTTGAAAGGTGATTACAAAAATATATACAAATTATACGAGTATGTTTAAATGTAATTTGGAATGATAAAACACTAAAAAGCTGAAAATAAAAAAGTTATTAAAAAAACCGACAAGCAAACATACAAGACACATCGTAAATCAGGTTATTTGTCTGTCCCACCTGCATTACCTAAATTCTATAGATTATCATGCTTATTTTTATTCTCTTTTCAGTTACTTATGTCTTTTTGCAGTGTTTTTAATTTTTTTTCATACTCAAAAATCGAAATCCAAACCATTATGGTTTTTACAGGATTTAACAGTACAGCTAGGCATTTTCACGGAGCTCTCTAATCAATTAGCAAAAGTAGTTTTTATGAACGTACTAGAACATTTTGTTCTTGTGCTTTTACAGAGGGGAAAATGTTCCTTAGGCTTCTCCAGTGTTATATTCTCTAAGGGTTATTGCGTCAACACCATACTACTCCGTGTTCATTATCCTTTATCCTCAGTTGATTCTAATTAGATTGAGTCTTCTTTTGCATCAGTCGCCACATCCTCAACAGGTGCGTCTAATACTATGACTACGCCCTCCGTTTGTACTGCAGCTTTTACTGATTTTTCTTTTTCTAATTCAGTAGTTTCTGTAGCAGCCTCTTCTGTAAGTGGTATTTTCTCAGTAACAACCGTAGCTTCTGTTACCGGAGCTTCTGTAGCCGGAGCTTCTGATACCGGAGCACTCTGATCAGGACCGCTTTCTGCCATAGCAATCACAACTTAAGCCACTACATAACTCTGATCAGGACCGGCTGCTGTCGTGGCAACCGGAACTTTGTCCACCACATCACTCTGATCAGGACCGCCTCCTGCCGTAGCAACCGGAGCTTCAGTCACTGGTTTAATAGTTACTTCCTCAGGCGCCCTACTTTCAAATGCTTGCATTTGAGATAAGGTTTTAGTAACCGAAGCAACTTTAGTGACTTTTGAAGCTGAAGCTGATTTAGAGTTTCTCTTCTTCAGTAATTCATTTTTTTCTGTTTCAGGCGCCAAAACTTCTTCGCCTGTTTTGAGTTTAGTAGCACCTGGTTTTTGTTTCAAAGGGATAAACAGTTTATATTCTGCGGGCAGTTGATCTTCTGGAAGGATTCTGTCCGCAAAATATATACGCCTTACTCTAATATTAGCGTTTATTTTAAATTTTTGAACTTCTACGAATTGCTTTTTGTACGCCCTTCTACAAAAATCGGACATATTGAACTGGATTTGGTTCCAGCCCTCAGAAAGATTAATGGGCATCACGGTACATAGTGGTAAGATCTGCGTTGTGCTCTGGAAGTTCGATACGCGAAATCTTCTTCTAGTTCCGGTATCATCCAATATAGTAACTTCGAACGAAAAATATTTCTTCAAGTTCTTAACAATCATGATCAAAAACGGCATCGTTATACCCAGAACCACTTTGCCTTTAGGGCATATCATATATGTTGTACTTACATTAGATCCTCCAATTTCTAGTACTGTGGACTTAATATCGTCGTCCAATAACTTAGTTATGTACCCGTTTTTGGTGAAAGTGTCCCAGATGTTCAGAGGCTTAGAACCGCAGCTAAAAAATATAGTAAGCAAACCGCGTTGATAAGATTCCCTATACATATTAGTAATACTTATAAAATATTCTGTGATAGTAAAAACTAGTCACTCGTAAGATCCGTCATTCGTTGATTCCACAGACTACATAGGGATACTACGTGTTGATTCTTTCAAAGAGATGTCAAAGAGAAGCAATCGAATTATAGGTAATATTTTTTTTTTTTTCTGTAAGCAGGTTCATGCTTTAACGCTTCTTACTGTATTATCCACTCGGATAAGTACAATTAACCAACTGACCCAACATACATTGATCTGTCCAAATTTCATTAATTCATACAAAATTCCCATAGAAAATGCATCACAAAATTCAATTTTATTTTCAATTTCCATTCACTTTCATTTTTCCCGAATTTTCAATTTTTCCCAGAATTTTTAACTTTCTTTTTTTATGTAAGGACCTGATTCGGACTATTAAGAAACATCTTAAAATAATAAATATCTAAATCGGTGCACCCGTTCTCAATTTATGTGCTTATTACCAACAAACAACATTGCATTTTTATTATTCAGACAGAATAGTAAATAACTAGTTACGAAACATATCTGCATAGAAAATTGAGTCACCACTTAAAGTACTTCACGCAACAATTAAAGTTCAATTCATTTTATTTGCTTGAACTAGTAAATTCAAGCCAAGCCAAAGCCAAGTCAGAGGCCCATGGGCGGCTTGAAAACTTTGACACCAGATTAGTCAGTAACCACACGAAAAGAAAAAGTAAATTTATAATTGTTTATAGCCCCCGCTTCTATCTAGTTTGTGGGAGACATTTCAGTATTATTATGAAGAGGTGAAAGACCGAATTCAAAGTCTTAAAGTACTTTAGAAGCGGCGCCGGCGGAAATTAGCGTTTTTGCCAACCCTAGGTACGTTGGCACCCTTTTATCACGATTCGTCTATAGCACTATTTACCGTAAATTCACCCCAAAGTGCTGTCGTATTGTCAGAACGATGACGAAGACTCTTTCAATCTAGGTAGAAAATAAATATTACCTTGCATAGTTTACCCCGCGGTTTCACCCGCATAAGTCTCATTAGATCCGTGGGCATATCGGGATAAAAAGTCCTATGTGCCAATCCAGGTCATGGTGCCAAGTGCCAAATTTCATTCAAATCCGTTCAGCCGTTTTAGCGTGAAAGCGTAACAAACAAACATTCTCACTTTCGCCTTTTATATTAGTTAGGAATCGTAGGTACAGAGCCAGAAGATAATAACAGCCGCACGGGTCAATCTTCAAGGTTAAGTTACGCTTGACTTTGTGTGGATAATGTTTGTCCGTGGATGAGTGATCATCATCCGTTACATACCGAGACCACTATATTTTTATTAGATCTATGCCCCACACTAGGAATTTCTCCTGTATTGTGGGTGCATTTACAAATATTTAATTAAACTCACATACAACCAGACCCGGAGCCACTACTTGTAGGACATACAAATATTTGTTACGTGCGGGAATCGAACCCGCGACACGTAGTGCAGCAGTCAATCGCTTAACTACTGCGGCAGCCATGTCGTCGAAAAGCACGCTAAGCCGCCAACGACTTGATGACAGCTGGGACCAATTCCGGCTGTCATTCGTAGATCTTTGAGAGTCGGTACGGTTAAAGGAAAGAAGGAAGGAAAGAGGACGGAAGGAAGGAAGGAGGGAGGAGGAGGAGGGGGGGGGTCGGAAGGTTAAGGAGGGATGAAAAGGGAGAGAGGAGTCTCCAAGACATCATAAAAGTGTTGAAAGAGACCGACCCGGACGACGTGCCAACTTTCGTGGCGAAGGATTTGCGCAAGCTGCCCCCAGTCACATTTGACCACGTTGACGTCACTAGGCTGCTACGGGATATCACAACCCTAAGATCAAGCCTGGTCGAGATGCAGTTGAAGTTGGAAGCATCACAATCCACCATCAGTGATCTACGTACTGAGGTTGCGGATTTACGCAAGACAGTATGTAGGTCACACGAGCCAGCTACCAGCGTCAACACACGTCACGGCGCATTCAATGCATCGCAGCTGAGTTTCGAGTCAGCAAAATTTGACTCGTCGCCGGCCGCCGTCACTACAAGCGATGCACAACCACGCCCCGCCCGCCCCGCGTCCCCCATCGTTAGGACGCCGACCAATATTAGCACATCAACACCGGGACGTGCTTACTCGGCTGCCGTTGTTAAAGCTCCCGCAAATCATCAGCGGCAACCTAATAATACGAGGGGTGCCCAGCGGCCCTCCGAAGCAGTTCGAAGCTCGTTGCCGCCGGTAACAAGCCAAAGACAGGCCGATGAAGAAGGTTTCATTCGCGTGGAGAAGAAGAACAAGAAGAAGAAGCCTGCTTGTCGCAATCAGTGCGGTACCGCAATTACTGGTCCCGACATTTTGCTGCGTCCCGCTATTCCAACGACGCAGCTGTACGTGTCACGTCTACATCACACCACGAAGGTAGAGGAGGTCGTGGAGTATGTCAGGATGAAAACCAAGTTCACCTTGAGAGTCGAGAAGCTGGAGTCGCGCCGTAAGATTAACTTCAAATCTTTTGTGGTGCGAGTTCCGACTCATCACATGGAGACTTTCATGAAGCAGGAATTTTGGCCGACGGGTGTCGTGTATCGGCGTTTTCGCGGAAGGCTACATGACACCACGACTCAGCGCATTACGTCGCCGACCCAACGTAGAAACTAGTTTTTGTAGTGATGTTTTTTATTATGTATTAGTTTATTATTATATAAGATTATTTTGTGTATTTTGTCTATGGGCCTTAGTCGCCTGAAAATAAAGCAATTATTATTATTATTTCGTTTATTTATTCTTCTAACATATAAAATACATTTTTAAATATTTTTTTTTTTAAAGGTATAAAAAACATTTAAAAATATAAAAAATAGTGTTCCGCCGGTGTCGGGAGCAGGGTCCAAGCTACCGGTGGTTAGGGCTGCAGAGATAGGAACCTCCTCACAATACGAGCCGTATCGAGAAGTACTGCCTTCTGAATCAGGCCCTTGATCCAACCGCCTAACGAGAGCCTCGAGAGATGTTGGTCGAGGCTTTCGGCCATCAGGCCATTGGCCGTTACGACAATCGGCACAATGATAGCCGAGCTCACATTCCACATGTCGACAACCTCGTGTGCTAAGTCGAGATATTTTATTTGTTTCTCTTTCTCAGCTTTCACGAGGTTCTCGTCATGTGGAATGGTAACATCAACTATCATTGCGCGGCGCGCTAATCGGTCTATCACCACTATATCAGGCTTATTGGCAACAATAGTCCTGTCAGTAATGATAGACCGATCCCAGTACAACGTGACATGGTCATTTTCGAGAACTGGGTCGGGCACATACTTGTAGTACGGTACCTCAGAATCCACAAGTTTATATTTCAAAGCAAGTTGCTGGTGAATAATCCTGGCCACTTGGTTATGCCTGTGCAAGTACTCGCCGTTAGCCAGACGAGAACAACCAGAGATAATATGTCTGATGGACTCACCCGGACGGTGGCATGCCCGACACATATCAACCGTTCCGTCCTTCATAATGTGTCTCCGGTAGTTATTCGTCAAGATAACTTCGTCCATAATTGCACAGACGAAACCTTCAGTTTCCCCGAAAAGGTCACCAAAACGTAGCCAGGATACGGACGCTAGGAAATCTACACCAGGCTCGTGAAGAGCCCGGTAGAAGCGCCCGTGAAGCTCCTTGCTTTGCCATACTTCCTTGCGGTCATCTGTAGTAAGTACCACAGGTTTGCGCCAGTTCTCTTTAGCCATGGAGAGCGGGGTGAGCCCCTTGTCCACTGCGACCACATCACGGTGCATACCCATTTCGGCTTTTAAAAAATATTCCCTGAGGCTGCACACCTCGCGGTTATGGAGGGTCTTCGCATTTAAAAAGCCTCGACCTCCGCATTTCCGCGGGATGTACAGTCTCATCACCGATGAACGTGGGTGATGCATCCGGTTTGCGGTCAGGAGTGTACGGACCCTCCTGTCCAGGGCGTCGAGTTCGGTCTGAGTCCATTTGAGTATGCCGAAAGAGTACATCAAAACCGGCATGACCCAACCGTTGAAGGCGCGTACCTTGTTTCCGCCCGAAAGAAGACTAATTAATACCTTCTTCAGGCGACCAAAGAAGCGCTCCTTCAACGATTGCTTCATGTCAGCAACGTTGATGCCTAACGCTTCCGACATACCCAAATACTTATAGCTTTCGGCTGAGGAGAGGGATCTAAGGTGTATGGAGTCCGTGAGTTGAGTTCCCTCGGACTCCATAATCTCCCCTCGCTTCACATGCATGACTGCACATTTGTCCACACCAAATTCCATCCTGATGGCGCTACTGAATGTTTCAGTTACCTTCAGTAGCTCCATCAGTCGCAATTTGTTGGGGGCAAAGAGTTTCAAGTCATCCATGTAGAGGAGGTGAGATATGACCTGACCATCTCTCCTCAATCGATAGCCCAGTCCTGAATCCTCCAGCAGTGTGCTTAGAGGATTCAGGGCTAAGCAGAACCAAAGTGGACTCAGACTATCGCCCTGAAATATTCCCCGTTTAATCCATACAGGTTCATCATTCCCCTGGATCTGTCGACATCCTGGATAGCGAAGGACCGTCCTCCATTGCCCCATACACGACTTCAGGAAGGAGCGCAGAGTTGCATCTATCTTGTACAACTCCAGCACCCTCATGAGCCATGTATGTGGCACTGAGTCGTAGGCCTTCTTATAGTCTATCCAGCATGTCGAGAGATCCTTGCGGGATCGACGAACCTGTTGGCTTATGGTCATGTCGATGAGGAGTAACTCCTTAGTACCGCGGGACCCATTGGGCGTGGTAATCGGGGTCTAAGATCGGTCGGGGTGTATCTATACTCACGAAACGCATCCTCCAGTGCACTCCTCAATCGGGCGTTGCACTGGCTACTTACTGTGGCAACCCTATCATCCTCCTCTTCGACACTATGATTGGACCGCGGCGGGATTACATTAATAGTCGGAGACGCTTGTGCCGCGGTTTGTGCCGGAGTTGAGGCGATATGGTTGCTCAGCACCTCTGAGCGTAGCCTATCAAGCGCGGCATCGTCCAACCTGTGATTATGTTGGATGACCCGCACCTGATCCGACAGTCGTTGGGCCGAGACGTTGACGGTTGGCTCTAGTTCCTGAAACAGAGACAGCATCCTAACACGGTACGCAGTGAGGTTAGTTCCTCCCTCTGTAGACCCGTAATATGCGCGCATGACGTTCTCGTTCATAGACTGAGTCCATCTCATGCGCTGCACACAACCACCGGCAGCGGGGACCCGGCTCGGGGCCGGTTGGCCCCTAAGTCCCAAGCTTCTCGGTGGCCGGCCTCTCCCCTGCCGACGTACAGGTGTTGGCGACGTCGGTGGGGAAAAATACTCGTCGCTCGAGCTCGACGCAGCTACCGCGGCCGGTGTCGTCACAGCGCTCACAGTGGGGCTGGGTACCGGCGGCGGCGAGGCGGAGCTGAGCGAAGAGTCCGGAGGTGGTAGGCGTGCTAGGCGTGCGGCTGATCGCGTCAACATTTCTCTTTATTATTTATTTTTCTCCAGTTTTTTCGGTGACATGACAGCTGATGTCACCTCTTGTTCGGCAGTTTTTGTATCATTTTATGGTTTAATTTCCTTTTTTTTAATAAATGTGATTTCAAGTTGGTTTTCGGATTCTTTTTGATACATAAAAACTATTATACTGCTTCGAAAGTTATTAATAAAATTAAATATTATGAAAAATCAGAAAAATAAAATTTTGAGATGTTTTGTTGACGTTGGTGTTGCCATTTATTATTATTATTATTATTATTAAAGTAAGGCCATTTTAATAGGTAACATTTGACAATTCATCAAAATTCAACAACGTAACCTTGTAACGCCGGGCATAAAATAATATATTTTTTCGTTTTGTTAGAACTGCACAATTGCTTAACTTTTTTCAATTACGATTACATATTTATTGTAATAATGACCGATACGAGTAATTTTACGATTTGCTTTCTCTAAATTGACAGACGTCAAATGTTACCTATTAAAATGGCCTTTCTTTAGTTCTGACTAAGCCCCAAAGTCTACCAACCAATCTTACCAGCAAGGGGTATGTGTTACCCAGTAACTGGGTTATCGAGGTCAGATAGATAGACCCGGTTACTCAGGAAGCCAACCCCAACATAGTTGGAAAAAGACTAGGCAGATGTTGAGGCCAGAACGGAAATTCACTGTGAATAAAATATTTTTGTATATTCAATTCCCACGCAAATAAGACTCAATTGCAGCAAATAGGTTACACTTTGCTGTGGGCGACGATTGACAATTTGTCGCCACTTATGCATTATACCAATCTTGACATCCAATACACATCCAATCACGGATGGAAGGCACCAAATCGGCTTGAACTGATATCGGTACAAACAATGCTTATTCTTAAAAAAAAATACTTCACCTAGTAACTATAGTACTTACAGAGCGTGTTTAGTTTTACAACGTTTTTAATCAACTTGAATAAAAGTTTCAACTGCAAGACTGATGACACACACACATCATAACGTCTACAAAAATATATATTAACTAATACAATGTACACTAATATTGTGTATTACTTATATTATTAAACTAAAACTAATATACTTGTATTATTATACAAGAGAAAAGATTTGTATTTTTGTATGTTTGTATTTTTGTGTAGTTGACGTTCATAAGTGCCTTTTTTGTGCCTAAATGAAATAAATTATTTGACTTTGACTTTGACTTTTTTGTTTGTAATGAATAAGCTCAAAAACTACTGGACCGATTTAAAAAATCTTTGATATAATTATTATCATTGAGTAAGTAACAGGCTATCATTTATAAAAGATATCAAGGCGAAGCTGCTGGCGAAAGCTATTCGTGTATATAAAAATAAAGTAAGAACATGTTGTTAACGTAACTTTCAACATCAGCCAGATAGAACCTCATAATAAATGAGGCGTTCAGACGTAAACACAAAAACTTGTAACATATACGAAGAAATAAAACTTTTAAAAGAAAACCTCGCTCTCTGTGATTTATCTAGCCATTTGTCATCCTCGACACTAAGAAAATATGTCACGCAAAGCCACAAGTAACGCACACAGGCACACAGTGTAACGAATATAACATTTTTGTCGTCTCTAAATCACATGACTTTTCCACTATGCCGGCTGCCCTTAGAGACAGTCGCGCACACAAGCAAAAAACACGAGTAGCGGGAACAAAAGAAAAATGAAAAAGTGCCTTTCGACTGTCATGATAAGGAGTGCATGGGCGTGTTCCCGTTGTTATTGTGACTACACTGATGGTACACGGCTTTGCTGCTTTTTGCCCCCGGATAACGCGTTCGGAACACTGTGCTTTATGTTAGGGGAACCCAGTTAAGATATCATACCAGTTTTTTCGAAATTAATGGCGCAGAAAACGTGAAGCTGATACCGTTAACGGATGGCGGAGAGAAATAAATGAATTAGATTTGTTTACGTATTTTCTTTAGGAAAAAAACGATTTAATGTGGATCACGACATGATAGATGGTATTCTAATCGATATTTAACGTTCGTGTTGTAATTCGATGCTTGATTCGCCTCCAATGAGGCCAGGGAATCCTGTATGTACTTATATTATATTACTTACTTATTTTATTTCTCTGTAAATACGTAGCTTTGCTCTGCCTTACATTATAATTATACTTTCGTACTTTATATTGTGGAAGACTTTAATCGTTATTACTACAAGTTTAATAAAATAGAAAATGAACCCAGTTTTTTTTTATTTAGTAAACAAATACTTAGTTCAGCTTATTTTCTTATCAAACAGAATGCGTAACGCAGCTTCCAAAGCTATCTAAAATGGCGCACAATTCCAAAACAAAAACAGAAAAAAAATCCAATTCACGACTTTTTAACTGCACAATGCCGAGAAAGTTCTAAATTAGAATATCGAAAACTGCAAAAAAGGAAATAGAAACAAAAAAAAAGCAACGATTCAGATGTGCCTGGTATATTTACAGAGCTCATTGCGCGGCGCAACGGAGCGTGGTCTGCATAATGTATCGAACGGTGCGCGATTCCGGCAAAGCTTTGTCTGCGTTATTTACAACCGACCCGTGTATTCACGCGGAAATTGGATTTGTAAAATAAGACACTGTATAAATAATCTTTATCTAAAACATATCTCAGCGGAGCCATTCGCCGCCCAAGTTTCGCACCGTGAGCTCTGATTCCCAGCGACCGTTTGTCAGATTACGGAACAGAAATATCTGTGACGCTAATAGAGAGAATAAACGCTTCTTTATGTGCGAACTTGTTCTAGGCTAAATTCCGCCTGGTATCATGAAATATGGTGTGTTTTTTTTGCCGTATTACCGACAGTACTGTTACTTCAAGCTAGCCTCTCGTTTGGAAATAATCGCCAACGCTTCAGTGCCCTGGTAGGGACAATGTATCGAAATTAATATCCGGGGACGAAGCGGGCGAACAATTTGTCCACCCGGAATGCGGATAATTAAACCGGCCTGCAGCCGTTTCCTAGCTTACATGAAGCTGAAAATATATGACGCCATCTACCCGGAATTTAGTTTTTCTGGAGAAGTGAACAGATGACAGACAAAAAAAAGAAACAAGAATGTTTCCGAGCTAAATATATATGTTTGCTATAATATTCGGTTGTATGACAATTGCAGGCTATTGTATTTTACTGGTAGCACTTTAACAAAACACATAATATGTACATAAATTACGCTTTACATGACATCTGAAATCCGTATTTTAAATTAAAATAATAGAGCAGGTAATATTATTAACCTCAGCACTGAAATAAATACAACACCAAATGTCAGTAAAACCCATTTATTTAAATGAGAGTAGTTAACTTTTATGCTGATAGCAGTAGAAGCACTTCTATTCAGTATAATATAATATACGTAACAGGTTAACACTGGACTTCTACCTATCATATAGTAGGAAATACATTTCTCAGTAATTATCAACCTTAAAGTAAAATCATGACCTGGAAAACATAGAGGGTTTTTAGATTAGTTCTACAATGGTAAAATACGATTTAACAGTAATCTTTGTTTCAAACTGCACATTTGTCACGATTCCTAATTTAAAAAACATACAAATACTTAGCTGCTAGAGCAAACAGCGCATCGGGTCTCCCTTGTTTCATCGAAAAGAAATTGCCAAATTATCACTTCCCAAACAATTTTTCGCATAATTTCATTTGCCAAATTATTACTTAGCAAAAAATATCTTTACAAATAATTGTAACGCAAACCTAATGTTTAGCATGTGAACGTTTATACAATAAGTTGTTTACCAACTAGAACTTTTACCAATTTTTATGTAGTCAAATATTTCAGTTGGAATTACTCATTTTACGCAAAAAAAAAATGCCAAATATTTAGTAGATTTTTTTTAAATAATTAATTTCGTGTAGGTAACTAGTTCAGTTTCGGGTAGCCTGTTTCTTTCCACAGTTTCTTTCTATATAATCTAGTCGTTTTTGGCACTCGCCGGCCGCTGCCGCGGCACCGCTCGCTTCGCTCGCTCGGCTCGTGCGTAGGTCACAGTTTTAACCTAACCTAACCTAACCTTTATATTTTTGTCATACCAAATCGTATGACGAAACGTTTATTGTCTAAAGATTGTTTGCTGTAATAAATAATTATATTAAAGACCAAATGCCTAAATGACATTATCCTTGATAATATTCTGCCAAGTAAAAATTTGACCAAATGAAAATGTGCGTACTAAAATAATTCCAAACATTGCATTGGTATAAAAAAAGGTTGCAAAAATTTGTTTGGGTAGTGATTTTTTGGCAAAATCTTTTCGGCAAAACGGCAGGATCCCCAGCGCATCACATACATTTTCCGCGCGGCCATTTTAATCCGTCGTCCGGAATCGCATCGTAAATCCGTAACGTCGATTAGGCCACTGTTTGTCCGAGCCAAGGCAAATAAATAGCAATAGACATCTTGACTGTACGACGTTGTGCGCGACGATACAATAATGAGCTATAAGCTGTGATTTGCGATCGGTAATAGGCTTAATTTTTTATTAGTGAAGCACTTTTGTTGGCGATAGTAACTGATGGATGATCGATCGGAAAAGTCGGTTGGAGTTTTTTTTTTTTTTTTTTTTCTCTTGATGGAGTTTGTCGTAACATCGAGAAGTTAGTCTTCGTTTTTGTAGACAACGACTGAATCTTTTTGTTTTGATTATGTAGGTACAAACAGTGCTGCAAATAAAAATGGTTACCAAAACGGGTGTTTTTTGTGTACTTGCAGATTGAAATAAAGGTTCTTTATTAATATTCATGACCTACGCATAAAGTATGTTTAATTCACTTACACTTCTCATAAAGCCGCCTTAATATTTTTCTACCCGATCTTTTTTATGTCCATGAGTTAAAAAAAAAACATATTTACTACAATGAATTTGGTTCACGTATCATATATTCTATGCAGTGTAAATAAAGATTCTGCCAAAAGGCCGTGCCAAGATTTGCCAGCTAGGCTCTATCGCGTGCCAATGCCAGATATAAACAAAGTACCTACCTCAAAAATATTGCCAAGTTTTAAATTACATTTCAGAATTAAATAGCTTTTCTATTTTTTCTTTTTGTTTTCCAACTAGTAGGTACAAATCTTGGTTAAAATCCAAGACTGAAAAATATTTTAAAAACATGCTTAGCATAATCAGCCTAAACAGGTCCCGCTGCAGGGACACAAGGGTTTTTTTTTTTTTTGGGAATCATCAAATTATTTCTCCCGCTCTGGGTGGAGCGGGAGGGCGTGTCAGACTCTTGCTGACTAAAACCCACCCGTGTTCCTTCAGTTGCCTGTGCAATGCCAGGGAGCCACGGTATCCCTTTCGGATGTTCCCGCAACCCTGGCAGGCATCGGTCCCGTCGGACACAGGCCTCCTCTGTAAAGGGGAAACATGTTTATGTTCTAACAATTAATATCATGTCTTATACTTTTCTCTTCTGGCAATAACTTGATCATCAATGACAACCTTTTTCTTACTGTCATACCCTCAACAATTTGTCAACAAAGAATGGATAACCCTTTAATTCCCAAAGACTACAAAAGAAAACCACTGCCCTACCCTTAATCTGAAGCGTCCATCATTTGCCAGTGTAAAACAAATTTGTTAGGCGCGTCGCACTGTAAAAAGTTAATGATATGTGAAGAACCCTAGGAAATCCTCCGTTTAATTGTAAGTAAATTAAATGGCTCGTGCAGGGTCGGCTGTGAAATGAAATTGGACAAATTTTGATGCGATCCGCACCAGCACATCCCTGGGCAGAGATATTGAGGATTTTATCGTGGGTATCTGTTACTTGTGATATTAATTTCGGATTAGGATACAGTTGATATTGAAGGTAAATGAATTGGAAAAGGTCGGTTCATTTGTATCCTCATTTGAAACAAATAAATATACCGTTCAATAGCTCTTTTATTTAATTAAATTCCTCTCTTTTCAAAGAGTAAACACAAATAACTTCTAATGAAACACCTACTAAACTAAGAAGCATCTTTACAATCCCCTTAAGGCCACACGCTCACTAGCACCACCACTTAAAACTGCAGTAAGCAGGCTTTCAATAAACTTAAGTGTGAATATAAAAGCGACTTTATAGTCCCTGGTAGTGTTTACAGCCACCACTTACTATCTCTAATGGGCCATGTGCACTTTATTGTCGAAAATTGCATTTTGCCCGGGCGAAAATTCCGACACCTATTTTGTCTTTAGTACTTGCCTTTGTAAAGGCAACCGAATAGGTGAAAAAGTTGCCCCCTGATGCCCATTGAGTGTCGTTATGCAGAAATGTGGGCGTTATGGGCGTGCGATGTTTTGTGCCGGATTGTCGTATTGTATTAGTAGATTGGTTGGTAAAAGCGACGTTTTGGTGCGAAAGGTTTATTACAGCAACGAGTACGGAACTGTGGTTTTTCCATTAATGGAAGTTACTCTCTTCACTAACCGAGTGTACCGACAAAGAAAAAACGTGAACATCGTGAGTCTTTGTCATTCAGTTGGTACAATCAACCGCTCATCAGTGGCACTTGCTCTACGAAAACCAACTTTACTGCTACAACATAAAGATGCTGTAATTGTTACCAATGATCTGCGGTAGACCGTATAGTTTAAATATTTCAATAAAGTAAAACGTATCTCGAATATATTGTAACACAAACGAGATAACATAATTTTTCCTGTAGACTAAAAAGCCTGCTAAAACTGTTGCCATCCTAAAAGCCTGTTATTGAATAATAAAAAAGAGTGTTTTTCATTCGCTCTAACGGTGATTAAGATATACAATCGGGGTTCGCAAAATGGAAATCTATCGGATTGCTTAAAGCCATCCCTTAGTTCACGTCGCACTTATCTCAGGGATTATCCCTAGTAATGACCATCTCATGTATTTTACTTAGACCTAACGCACCAACCAATGAATGGGACGGGTCACAACCGAGATTAGAGGTAACGCTACAAATTATATTTTTTTATTCATCCCTCCTAAATATCTTTATTTAATCACGGATTGAGAAAATTCGCAAAATTCAGTAGCTTTTATATAATGGTTTGCTCAGAATTTAAGAGTAAGAAAACATTTTTCATTTTGGCGGCCATTTTGCTTGTCAAGGAAAAAAGAGCGACCGGAAATTTGTTTAGTGTCCATTGGGTCCATCGGGTATCAAATTAAAGCATTCTTAAATGAAAAATAAATGTATAGGGATAACTAGGTTTACAGAACAGAAAGAGCAAACAATGAAAAAAACGTACTTTCAAATAACAGTAGGTTCAATTGTAACTGTGTACCAAAGCTATTTACATTGTATGTAGATAAACGGAAATAAATAAATGTTCGCAAACTTCCTTTTGCTTTTCTATAAATTTTCGTTGAAATATTTACGTTACAGCTTCGTTTAATTTAACTAAGGATATTGTATCTAATCGTTTTTTTTACTTAAACTAAAAATACGCAGTGTCGACTTACAATCATTATTAAAAAAAAAATTGTAACGACGAAGCTTCGAACATTAAAAATAATAAGTTTCCCTACAGATAAAAAACCACTCAATTTCGAAACGAACACGAAGATTACTAGATAAAAGAAATTCCATATATGGCGAACAAGGAACCAAATATAATGATGTCTGACTCAAAAAAGGCCGTCGGGGGTTCTCGTAAAAAGTCGTCTGTACGAAATTCCGTTACGCTTTATCAACACTAATGGCTTGCAAATAGCTCCACCAATCGTCTTACACTCTTATACCATTCGCAGTTCACCCGCTGCATTATTCAGTATTTTGCTTTTTAATATTCAGACGACATATTTGAGTCTCGTTTCAATTTTTTCTTGTGCCTCTCTCGTGTACCGGTGTGCGCGGAATTTTGAAAGCTACTTATTGATGTTCCTTGCTTAATCCCAAAATATCACGCCGAAGACGGGTGGCACCATTTATATTTTTTATCGATACCGCTGTGGGCCTCTCTTGTTCTCCCGTCCCACTCATTTTTTATAACCTATAGATGTTCGATTTATCGTGGTTGATTTTCACCGATATCGATGAAGTCTCTATCGGGGCGCCGCTAGTAATTTATACGGGAAAGGAATGGATTCATAGCCGGACGGATTAAAAAGAAAATGAAAGCAAAATATATGGGTCTGTCGATCGAGCGCTGAAATAGCGAGCTGCAGGTTGGTTTAATTATCGACATTCCTGCAGCGGAGCCGACAAATTGTTTTTGTTGGACGGGTACGTCGCACGATATTTCATTATTATAACCGCGATATCGAGGTGGCTTATGATAGAACGCGTATTTACGACACTATTTGTAGCTCAACGATTAATTTTGTCGTGGTGATTATAATATTAAATTGGTTTTAATATTTATCCGTCATTTGTTATCGTTGTGTGACGAATGCATTACTATGTTGCTAAACAATTTATGACCTTACTTATGCAGGAAGCTCTGTGCCACGAATTTTTCTGTAAGGGTAATATATTATCCACCGACAGAATATTGTGGATCTGCCTACAATATTTCAATGTTTATTACAAAACGTAATATAGACTACCATAGCTCCATCATCAAAGATAGAACTTTTTCAATACTCAACCCTTGACAGCGGTATTGGCTATCGACAATCCCATTGAACTCTTCAAAACTGTAATATCATCGAAACTTACAAAAGTGAAGCACTCAACTTTGCGGTCAGCCGACGCAGTGCTGATGGTTCATAGACAATAGTGCGCTGGGGCATAGACAATTGTTGGAGCCAGGCTATACACAATCGTTCGAGCTAATGTATCCAGTTGCTGGCGCTGGTACTGTGACACAAGCACTTTACAAGCGCCGCTCTATTGTCAACGATGGTACTTCCCTAGATGTGACCAAATTGTGTCGCAGTTCTTTATTTTCAAAGAACTATAGAGATAACTATGAGGTGTAATGTAACTAATGTAACTATTATTCTACTTCTCTGTAGAGAAATCTCCTTCTTAAATTTTGTTTGACCAGCAAGTCGTATTATTATTAATTCTGTGACAAAAGAACTTGTTAGGTAAAGGCTATTTACCAAAAAATACGAAGAAACATACATTATGACGCCTTGTTCAGCATGCTCAAAGATTTATTTATTTATATACATACAAAACACTTAATACAGAAAAACGTATAAATATGCCTCTATCTTTATACGTTTGAGTACAAAGACGAACATTTTTATTTGTGCGAGAAAATTTGTATCGAATATAATCAAATGAACGTATTGTACCTGACAAATGGTTAACGCAAGCTACTTCCTTATGGTTATCCACCCACATGGTTATATTGGTCACATTTCTCACGTTGTCACCCTCTAGCTAGCCAACCGAAAAGCAAGTGATATCAATCAACGTTGAAATCAACATCAATCATTTAGTATAGTTCCCCGACAGTGTGAAAAGAAATGACTGACACACTTATAATTATACAAGTAACAAATGTCCCTATCCACTTATTGACATATCAAGCAATTTATATCAATACCACATTGCATTTAATAATTTCTTCCCTTCTGTGACATGATTAAATAATGTGTTCGGCACATGTCCAGTAAGCGAGTACTGAACTAAGTTTCTGGGCAATAAATCTGTTGTCAAATGGTTGCTAATCGAATCACTTGACATTACAACGCTACAAGGTTCTGTCGGCGCTTGGATAAAATTGGAACTACCGCCGCCATCTTGTTTTGTCAATGCAATTTCTGTGACACTTTCATAAATGTTTACCAAAAATGCCTCCCTATCAATGTCATTCAGGCGCCAAAAGATCTTTGTAGCACTCCAGTATTAACTGATGTCTCATGTGATTCGATTCTTAAGAAACAAAAACGAAGCCGGAGGTTAGTTACTGATCACACACACTCTATACACATTTATTTCCGTCAACGCAGAAACGATCATTTCATATAATATTTCTAACGCCCACCAATAACTTACAAATAACCTTACAAAGGCGACACTTCCAGCATCCATTACCCATTTATAAATCAGTGCTAAGTCCATTCCGGCGGATTGCCTGCAGTAACGGTTGCACTTATTGCCGATTCTCCTCTCAACCCCCGACCCTTGAACACTTCGTCCTGTGACCATCCCCTGTCCCCAGCCTCCCCTAGCTCATCGCTAACATGGCCACTTCATTTGTTCGAAGGCCAATGAACTTAGGCAGTAATAAAGTACCTTGTAAATGGATTTTGAGGTACTTAGTGTGAAAACAAAAGATGTTTTTCTAGGAGGTTGTTTATCGGTTTTTCTGCCAGAGGAAAGTTTTCACCGAAAATTTAATCTCATTTTAGCTGCTCCATATTTATTACCTGTAAAAAGAGAAGTAGATACGACTTAAAATTTGACTTAAAGGTAGACTACTAAATATTTAAAACAGCTTCATACATTATCAAATTATGTTTTTTTTTTCTCGTACCAATTGATAACCATGTAACCTAAAGGAACTTGACAACACAATTATTGTACTAGAATCGAAATCAATTATTACACAAATGGAAAAAAATATTAAAATATCAAAGAACCCGATCTTTTGTGACTTCGGTTTAGTGAACTTTGACGTTCCCTATTAATTTGTACCAAAATGAGCATCATTTCCCCTGCCTACCACCCACTTACCCAATTAAACACCTACTGGGGTAACCGATATAATTTTTTCCCGTGTAATTGGGCAATTTTTCCATTCTAGCTGTTGCCACTCAAGTAAATATGACCAATTACCCGAAGCCACCCATTTCACGCTACTTACTTTTAGATGACGGTTAATTTTAAGAAAATTCCTACTAAATTGTTTAGTTGATCGATAAGTAATTATAGAGGGGGTAGAGTTTAGGGAAGCTTAGCTGTTATGGCTAGGTAATTAAGTTACATAAAGCTTCTCTAGAACAACTTTTAATTCAGGCATCAAAAAAAAATCTTTGATAAGCTATTTTAATTTTTGTTCTTTCTTTTTCACAACTACTAAATGTTTAAAGTCAACTCTAACTCAAAGCATTTATTTCAAATAAACCAATTACTGGCACCTTTAAATTGTCAAGGGGTCGGTCGGTCAGAAAGATGAAGCTAGTTGCCCATTCCAAAGCGTAATAGGCACCTGTGGAGAAGAACGGGCAAGAAACTCCACGGACACTCTTTAAAATCAAACAACCAACCCATTAAAAGAAAAAACAAATCCATTAAAACTTAAACTTAACTAAACTATTGAATTAGTCTTCAACATTTGGCACCGGCTCTAACTGAGATAAACTGTCTACCAGTTTTTATTCGCAGCCAGAAACTCGTCGGCTTCAAACATAGAACTAATTACATTATCATTAGATTCGGCACACTAGGCCGTTCAGTTAGAGCAACCCTTTTGGCTCGAGATGAAATATTCGGGCACACTGTGCACGGTGATAGCTCCACCGCGTTTTGTTAGGGTTGATCGTATTGAAATTGCGGGAGTTATTACAGGGTTAGAGATTAATAAACGAGAGTGGATTTAGTGGGTGAAGTTTTGAGAATCAGAATTTCAAATTTTGTGAGCTGTAATGATTGCGAGACACGCGTAAAGATGGTTCAACTACAAAAGTTTTACTAAATATAGAAAATTGTTCGTTATAAAAATTCAATTGAATCAATTCATCCTGATTGGTTCTCAATAACAGCCTGGAATCTGGATTTGTACCCTGTTGATGGCAATAGGCTCGTCCCCTATTAGGGATGTTGACTGGGAAAAATCCGTCAGTCAGATAATAAAAAAAAAAAATTAACACGTATTTTTTGCTTTATCATATTAATAAAAAATGTTTTAACGAATTAAAGTTGGGGAGTGGGGGCTCGCTACGCTACAATTCAGTATAAAATCTACCGGAGAGTGAGGTCATACCAAATTTTAAATCAATGTATTCATTTCGATTACAAATCTTTTGATTACGAAAAAAAAGGAAAAATACGTGTCCAATAGTTAATTAATCTAACTGATGGACAAAAAAAAATAGTCTATATCCCTATTAAACATGGGTGTACTATATAGGTACACACGGCTACACATCAAGCAATACATTTCCAGTTTATGCTGATCTCGCATTGTATGGGATTTCCGTACAATGCAAGGTCAGCTTATACGGGAAATGTGTAGCCTTGTGTACACATCTGCCTTACCCTTTGGGGAAACAGGCGTGATGATTTATGTTATGTATGTTGTAAATGAACTCTTATAGTTTATTTTTACCCACAATTAAAAGAAGTTGGTAAAACTGCATTTTATATAGTACTTACCTACGTAGTTACATTCAAGAGAAATCGCTTCTCAATCGATACAAACTTTGTACACAGCAATGACGCTTTACGAAAACTAAAACTTATTACGTATTCCGAAACAATGTACTTCTAAATTACATACCAAGTTTTTTTATGTCCCCATTCATTGAGCACAGATCGATATACTCGTACATCGACTTTTTTCATTACAACAAGATTAGAACGTAGGTACCTACTCTTGCCTAACAGTAACGCGGTCTTGCTCAACCGTACGTGTCTCGAATTACAATACAAGAAACAATTTCCTTCAATACAATTTAGAATCAAATCTGCTCTGCTTTTTACTCGTAAATACAAAATTACATTGTACCCAGACGCATAAAATAGGAATGTAAGGAAAATATTGTCTAAGTTTTGGCGACTCTGGTACTGAAACCAATTGTGATTCTATTTACAGTATTCACTTGTTTTTCTCACTTTTATAGATGTAATAACAATTTGTTTAAGTTTGTACTACACAATTGGTTGTGTGTTTTTAGGTTTTTATTTCTTATTTCGAAGCGCGCAGATGTTTTTGCCTATATAAATATTGGATTGAGTTCGTTATATTTTCATAATCAAATTCACCCCGGGGTAGAACTAGACAGTCTCTAAAGTCGATTTACTGAAACTGAAATTGTTTTTACGAAAATTTCATCAGCTCCACCACGATTTAGACAATCACTTTTCTTCTACTTATTCAATTCACAGCGAAATCTTACACAAAGTTTGCACAAAATCGTCGGAACAAATTAACTTTTTTATTTCAATTGTTTGTAGCAAACGAGACTTTGCATTCTCGACGCGCATGTAAACTCAGCATCGACGGGTAGACACAGCAATTTCCTTGCCAAATCGAGTGTGAACGAGAAACCACCAGTTTAAAGCGGTTTCCCTGTGCTTTTTTTCTAATACAAGGACCGGTTGTTTACAACCACCAGGGAGAAAAACATTAAAAATACACGAGAGCAGCGTATTTTGGTTTTAGCTTGAATATTTGCGTGTTCCAATTTTTGTCAGTTCGATTTTATTTTGCAGGTAAATACTACATTTTATTTTATGTAAAAGCATGGTCGTAGGTATTGTACAATGCGAGCGTATTGTCAAGTTAGGTGCCAATTAACTTTTATAGCATCAAATAAATTAACTGCAATAAAAAATATTTGGAAACATAAATATTACTGGAATGAAACTCGGAACGTGCAATGAGCATCGCATACAAAGTTTCTGAAATAAAATCAGGCCTAAATTCACTCAAAATAAAAAGCTGGATGAAACGCCCAAAATCCTCGCACATGGCCGGAGGTTAAAAGACAAGTGGGTTGAAGACACGATAACGCCGGCGGCGGGGGGTTGAAAATCTAATTTGCAAATGCATTTCCTGCCTTTCAAGCTGCAGTGACTTTCCCGCTTTACATTTTTAAACAGAGCAGACAGATTCGAGCGTTTCGACTGTTTTCGGGTTGATAAAACATTGTATTGGGGGATCTTTTGGACCGACACCGTTTTGGAGGGTTAGAATTTAGAATGTATGGAGATGGAAATGATGCTGTATTGGTAGAAGCTCCTTTACATTTTGGATTTTCTAATATTGTTTACTTTGATGTGCCAAAAAGAGAATACGAGTAACAAAGGTTTCATTTTGAAAATGGATTATAGTAGGAATCTGTAATTCAGAAGAAAAATGCTTTAATATTTCATGTCAGTAATGGATTTTAATTTTCATGATATTGAGCATCTCGCCCATATTATGGATTCCGTGTGTTGCCCCCTAATCGTTCAAAGTCTAAATGATCAAAGAAAGCAATTTCCCGTTACTTACTGTAACAGCGACTAACATCTTGCATCGTTTTCCAACTCAAAACACATCCTCACTCCCTTTTACATAGCTCCAATCTATCATCAAGAAAAACCCACACTCGTAACACTATCGTACCAAGGAGAAACTGATCAGTCCATCAGAATCGATCGATACACCGAGTACAGACAACTCCATACATTCGAGCCACGGCCCGCAGCCGTGGTCCGCTTAATAACGCCGATTGGCGGAATTTCGCCAGACCTCACGGTCCATTGCTGTCGGAAATTACGTTGCGTAGAAAACCCCGACCTTTTAGCGGGCATGCATTGTATGTATCGATGCCTTTGCTTTTTAAAATTTGATTGAAATGAAACGTTTGTTTGCTGTGAATTTGCGGTTGCGAAATAATTTTTTTCGTGGTCAGTTTTCGGAATTTAAATGTGTATGATGTTACGTACCTTTGTATGTTTTTTTTATTTAATGTGGTCCTGCCGATTTTTTCTGCCACCATGTCACGTGAAAACTTAGGTGAAGTGAGCTGTCAATAGTTAATTGATTCGGGAGTGACCTTGCAGAAATCTATTATAAAATACAATAGACGTAGATATATGTATTTAGTAACCTATTCCATTTAACTATTCCTAAAGAGTCATAAAAAACCCTGTAAGAAATCGACACGTGTCTCACCTCTTAACGAGGCATCCTCAGGATGACGATTGACTTGTCGCGAACTCGAACACGGCGTGTTGCCACACCGAGCGCCAGACGCAGAGCACGGCACGGCTCAATAACACTGCGCAAAGTCAATTGTCGTTGAGAGGCGAGACACGTGTCAATTTCTTACAGGGTTTTTTTTATGACTCTTTAGGAATATTCAAACGGAATAGATTACTAAATATATCTCCGTCTATTGTATTTTTTAGCTGTCAATAGTGTGAATCCCTAGCATTAGGTGTAATCACAGTTCACTTCAAGCTCATTTTACCTAATAGACCGGCTGCTGTTTGCCTCTAGGCAGAGGAAAGTCAGCAGGACCAACTACCCATAAACACGCAATGTTTGTGGAACACCATAAACTAAACACTTAACAAAACTAACGCACCATGTGTCACACGACTCACACATAACACCACCAAACAGTACCAATCCTTCAATCAATTACCGCCAGCCAAAACAAGTCCACTATTTCCCACTAATCTATGAAGTATCAAAACAACACTTAACTTTTCAATTACGGTTCGCGACAAAAGTATATAAGTTGCAAGATCTACTCTGTATGGTCGTTGCACGCATCAGAAAGGCAACTTTTGACACACCCCGAGGCTCCGAAACTTTTACATTAGAGATGAAGTTTCTCGCAAAGTTATTCTCACTACTTGCAGTGTTCACGCAACGAACAAATCTTGAGAAAGAGCTAAACACATATGAAACAGCTCGTGATTTTTTTTAAATTTTTTTTTTGAGCTGATCCTATTGTACGCGGTTAAAATTTAATAAATCGCAACTGTAAAAAAACACAATATTATTTAAAATTTAAAATATGTTCACATTAAATTTTATACTTTTCGGTTCATAATCTGCCTAGCCTTGGGGTCGGCTTCCTTTCTAACTGGATGCAGCTGAATACCAGTATTTTACATTATTTGTACCTTTCGACAACACAGTAAAAAAGGTCTTACACACACACATTTCGAATTACATTTTCATGTAATTCGAAATGTGAAACCTACGGTTTTCTTCATGTACAGTCACGAGCTTTAATTTGGGACCCATTTCCGTTAAATGTTGTTAGAACAATCATAATGCAATAAGGTCGAAACTTTGAAACTTTGCTTTAAGGTTGAAATGTTGAATGTCAAGTTAAGACATAAAATGTCTTATCTAATCGACCTATGAAATGATAACCTCGTTGCAAAAAGCTATCATTACGATTTTCTAATTACGAACATGTGTCGTGTCAGTGTCATTTAAGAAAATAGTTTAATGTGATATTTTCACAAAATATAATTTACCAATTAATAAAATGCTTGCGGCTAATCGTGACCAAATAAGGCTCCAAATTATTGATTTGCACGAACAAGGAGTAGGCATTCACGAGATATCGCGACGAATAAATGTGACAAGAAACACAGTTCGCCGCTGGGTTCGACGCCACGGGAACGAGGAAAATATTATTGACTTACGACGAAACAACCATCACCCGCAAGTTATAACACAAGAGCAGAGCCGCTTGATGCAAAGGCAATACCTGATGAATGGATTTACGCCAACGAGGCATTTTGCGGAAGCGTTTGAAGTCCACCCTTCAACAGTTAGAAGGCATCTTAAAGCTATGGGACTGCATCACAGGCGGCCTGCAGAAGAAATTGCGTTGACGGATGCCCATAAAGCTGCTCGACTTATTTTCGCACGTCAGTATCTTGATTTTGACTGGAATTGATTTTGATTGGACGACGACGGCTTTCATCGATAAAAAGACTTTTCAATCTTCCCAAACGGGCAGACTACATTTGTGGCGAATTGACAGGACGCGATACACGGAAGACCACGTCATAGCTAACAACGCGTCTGGTCGCATTACAGTTAACATGTCTGGCTGGATTAGTTCAGCCGGCATTGGAGAACTAATAAATTTACCACCCAGGGCCACTGCTCAAGATTATGTCGATTTATTAGACGAGAGTGTCCTTCCAACATTGCAACTATATTATCCACAAGAAGATGTTGCTCCAATAAACTTTGTTCAAGATAACGCAACAATTCATACGGCAAGAATCGTTAGAACTTGGTTCGACAATAATAGAGCAAATTTAAATCGTATTCCGTGGCCTGCAAAGTGTGCCGATTTAAATCTTATAGAAAATTTATGGGGCTTAATGGTTCAAAAATGGTCAAATAGAAACGAAAGAACTAGAGAAGCACTTATGGATCACTGCCTCACAGTCTGGGAAAGTTTAAGGGGTACTGACATATGTGACAAATTGATTGGATCCATGCGCAACCGGCTCCAGGCTGTGATTGACAATGAAGGTGGATATACGCGGTTTTGAATATTTATGATAAAAAAATTACTGGAGAGATTTAAATTAATTTAGTCGTAGCCTTCGGTGATAAGTGTTTATTTTGTGCACCGCTAACCATGCTTTCTATATAATTGTGTTAAGATTGAGGTTTGTGTCATAAATGTCTTAATAAATATAAAGAATAAATAACTTTGTTTTTCTAAAGATTTTATTAATCAATATTTTAGCTGAAATCTTCTAAGCCCCCATAATCATAAACGGCCTTTAAACCTATTTTATTTTAAATATGTTGTTTTGGTCCGTCACTTTGATATTTATGTTTGAGAAAGAGACAAAACTTTTTAACTAATATAGGTTTGAAGAATAAGCGGGTTAGTTGACTAGCTATCATATATTGACAATATAATTTTGTTCTTTTTTATTTGTTTCTTTTTTCTTATGGGACCACAGGACCAAAGAGTAATTATTACTCGGAAATCGGTAATGATCGTTGGCCCTCGCTCCAGTTGACGTTAGCCCCTAGAAACGTAAAGTTGTCGATGGTAAACATTATGACGTTTATTGTTTGTGCAGTGACAGCGTTAACATAATAGCTCTAAATGGCGAAAGTTTGCTACACGATATTCAACCTTAGGTGGGTCCCAAATTAAAGCTCGTGACTGTACCTATATTTTTCAGTTGTTTTAGTCTATCCGTAAATATCATTCTTAGACATTTGATTCACATTTCTATTCCTGTTTTGTAATTTTCTTTTTAAGGTATCATTTTGTCTAAGTTGCTTTTGCAATTCCTTTATAATTTATTTATCAAATTCTTAATCTTCAGAATAAGTTGTAGGCAATTGGCAGAATTGGATGTGAATTAAATATTATTACAGTGCCGTTGGGTAGACTTAGTAACGTAATAAATGGTATTTCGTTAAAGCAATTCATTTTAAGTGGGTACCATATTTGTATCAAATTGATTGATGATTAGCACATTGCCCGCGGCTTCGCTCCCGTGGTCTTTCCGCGGGACCCGTTATTTTTCCCGGCATAAAAAGTAGCCCATGTTACTCCCTGAAAACTAAGCTTTCTAATGGTAAAAAATTTTTTGAAATCGGTCCAGTGGTTTCGGAGTCTATTCAATACAAACAAACAATCAAATCTTTCCACTTTATAATATTATTAGTATAATGAAAGTTTCAAGAATGTTTTGGAAATTCTCGCGTTAATTGGGTGTGGTCTTAATGTTGGAAATAAAATTTATTCTTGCAAGCACTTGTTTGGTCGTTCATTCCTACGATCCTAGTTTGCGACTACCGGCAATGATCGCGTTATTGAGTTGTGTTAAGACAAGCTTTATGATATATTAGCGACCCCCGTTTAGACGTAATGCAGAATGGCTTATTCACAGTCACAATAAGCGTATGGTGTGGCTTATAATGACGAATCGGTCGCAGTAACTATGCTAAGGGGACCTTGACCAGGTTTAGGTTAGGTTAGAACTGTAACAAACCGCGCGCGAGCCGAGCAAGCGAGGCGAGTGGTGCCGCGACAGCGGCCTGCGAACGCTACTTCCAAGTTGGTCGCAGCTACTTAGGTATTTAGTATTTTTATTAGGACTGACTTTCACAAAGCTTAAAATTACTGTTTTCACTTGAGTTAGAGTTATTTGTTTATTATTGTTATGGTTATGATGACACACAGAGTCACAAGCTCACGAGTCCTAATCGTTGAACCGCTGCATTGATAAATACAAAACGTTTATGCAATTCTGCGTGCTAAAGTTATGGAAAATCGCTAAATGTCGTTCAGCTGTTTAACATAACGAAGTTGTTTTGTAAAACGGTTAGTGTTTATGTAAAATAGTGGATTCGATAATCCACCTGCGACGTAGATATGCACAAGAATGGTTCCAACTCGAAACACAGTCGCTAAAGAATTTCCCAAAAACTTGATGAATAGATAATTAAACTCAATATACTTGAACTACCTATTAAAAAACCTATTAAATAATTACAAACTTAAACAAAAGGTACTTTACTGGTTAATTAATTTTAACAACTGTCCAATTACGATCCGTCATCGCAAACGCGGCGTTTCATTGCGAAACTCTACGAAAGGTAATTATTGAGATGAGTTTAAAATTACTTGCCTTGAAATGAGATTAACACAGATATTTGTTATGTATTCAGTTGCTCATTACGTTCAGTGGTTTTTTATCATTTTTTCAAAACATCATACCTGTAATCACCGAAGGGTTATGTAGCGGCGTACGTTAGTACACCCACATTTCGCCAGTTATGTTTAAGTCTTATGTAATAGGGGCGAGCCTATTGCCATCAACTAGGCACAAATCCAGACTCCGGGCTGCTACTGAGAAATTCCTTTTGGAAAACCCAATAACACTTTGCCCGACCTGGGAATCCAACCCAGGACCTCAAGGTCAGCAGTAGCACTTGCGACCACTAGACCAACGAGGCAGTATTATTGTTACTGAGAAATATTTTCGGATCAATATGGCCATATCAGCCGGTCTGTTCTGGAAAAAAATCATCATGAAAACCTAGGTTAAGTGAGCTTTAAGTGAGCTGTCATTCCACCTGATGCTACGGATTGACAGTATTCACAGCTCACATCATGCTCACTTCGTCCAAGTTTTCACGATTAAGTTTTTACAAAATAGATCGGCTGATCATTTATAAACTAGTTTATTTCTTTTCCTTTAACACTGAAATACCGAAACCCGAAATGATATGGCCAAATTGATCCGATAATATTTCTCAGTAACATTATTACGGTAACACGCAGTGACCAAGGGTGGGCATCAATGCTGTTGCTACCTACATTGCATGCACAAGGGGTTTCCCCGCATAATTCCGCTTATTCGCCGAAGCATAAAACTGTTGTTAATTCAATTCTCATCCAGGAATATCACGCTATCCTTTTCTCCATAGAATTTATCTTACTTCTTGGTAGGTTTGCATAAATATACCTTGATCAATTGGATGTCAATATCAAGAGCATTATCATTTTCCTGCCATCTGTCTTTTTCTTCCATACTTCTCTATCACACCTTCCATCCATCGTTTCTTTGGTCTTCTCCTACTCATATAGCCATCGACATTCACACTCAAAACTTTCCTCACGACATTTCGTCACTCCTCCGCATCACATGCCCATACCATGACAACCGATTTCCGCACAACGTTTCCAGTCACCGATGTCACTATAAGACTTCCTCTTATGAGTCAGTATCAAAAGTAGCATGTTTCCAAAAAACCGATACATATTATTTGCTTCAATATATCACTTGAATTAATTTCAAGTGATATATTGAAGCAAACAAAATATGAATATATATATATATGTTGAAGCCAATGTAAACCATTTACGGTTTTTTTTTCAACGGATATAAGAACCAAATTGTTCATGGAAGTCATTACTCCAGGTATCGATGACATTATTAATAACTTACCGTATATTCAAATCATAACCGTCATTCCTTGACAGTTGTATGAAATGGTTATGACACAGGCTATATTGACGGTAGTGTTAATACGCTTAACAATTAATTAGCCTAACGGTACATTAGGTTAGCTCAATAATTTTGACTTATATTTTTGATTTAACTATTAGCATTATGACATTATAAATAACACATTTTTAATTAATCTATCAGGCTATTAATATTATAAATTCATAAACTTTTAAGAGCATGAGGAACAAGGTGTAAAGTTCACTCATCCACCATAGAAAAGGGAGGATCCTCCGACCAGACGGGTGTTGTGTCTGGCGGGCCGACTGCCCGACTGTTGATGTCGGATAGTCTTATATATGTCGTTCGCGCGGTAAACTCTAATTGCGCGATGCAGGATTTGTGTGACGGCATGTCTTTGATGCGTAGTTTGTATGTGGCGGTGTAACCGCTACAAACTTAATACAAGATTTCATAATTTTATGTAATATTCTTATAATGTACCTAGTTCTGATTTGCACGTGCCTAGCTTATTATATAATATTTCTACACCAGCAATGGTAGTCATGTGTGAAACAGTGTTTAATGTAAGATCTCAATGTACTATATACTGAGAAATAAATAAAATCATTTCAATAGAGCCTAAAATAAGCTACGAATTGATTTGTGCCAAACTTTGATCATTATAGGACTCGGTGCCAAAACTCAGATTGGCAATAACCTTAAAACAACGTAAGATAGGTTTTTTTGGCTCTCCATGTAATATTTTTGCAAGTTAACGTCGATATTGGCTGGAACTTTCCAGTTAATCTAGATATTTGATTCGTATTGGAAGTTTGATAGTATTTTTGTTCGTACTGGGGGATTTTCGACAGTTTATTACAATGGTTCGCTGTTCATAGGGATGTAACAAGTGACGGGCAAAGTTCCTTAATTTTTGGCAAAGTAACAGTTTAGTTGATAAAACGAGCATATTTTTGGCAAAAATAACTATTAAGAATGACCTGTAATATTGCGGTGTTTCTTTCGACTCTTCCAGTATTACCTCGCGATCGTTCATCAATATTTAAATAGTATAATGAAATGGTAATAGACCAGTTTGTGCCCAGTTGATGGCAATAGGCTCGCCTCCTATTATAAGGGACTTAAACATAACTGGCGAAATGTGGGTGTACTACATGTACACATCTGCCTAACCCTTCAGGCATTACAAGCGTGAAAATCATGTTATGTTATTAACACATCAATAAACAATTATTGTGCTCCATGAGAGCACAATAATTGTTTCTGATATTGTATTGTATTTATTGATGATCTAATATTGTATTTGGCTCTTTGTCCATTATTTCGTGTCGTTTTATTTTCAAGACGTGAATATTTGCGGGTTTAATTTATGAAATTAACGTTATTTTTCAATTATTCAATTTAAAATATTTAATTTCATATAAACCTACATGGGCACTTCTGAAACGTCAGAAGCGGAGAAGAGCCGACAAGAAAGTCCTCGGTTACTCTTATAAAAATTATAGTTTTTTTTTTATTATGCCATGTCAAAATGTATCAGAGGTCAAATGTACTGGGTACTTAACAATATAGAAATGGTCAACGAACGAACAGAAAAACACGTTTCTACATTTTTTTAATAATATCGTGTCTCATCTTGCATTATAACTCGAATCCTAATTAATGTGTTTGCTTGTTCCAGGTAAGGCACAGCTTGGCATTCCCCAGCACGTAAGTTAATCCAGTAGATAATGGAGACAATGGGCACATTCTCGTTTGCCTAGACGAGACAAGGTAGTCGTAAAATAAACGAGAGTACTATAGGAGCTAAGCTGTCGACTACATTTCCTTGGGATTCATTGAAATATAGCCACTATTAAGAGCTGATACTGTATTTAGTATGTAGGCAATCTTATTTTAATAATGTGTATAACAGGTAATCCTTAAATCATAGTAGCAATTTTGATAATGTTAATGCTTCGGGTAGACTCTAAAATAAACGTCGAGTCATCTTAGGACAAGCTCAAGCTGTGATGTAGTTACAGAATTGTCCGTACTGACTAATTTCAATGAATCAACCTGTATAATTTCTTGTGCCTCTCGCAAATCGAAGCAATCTATTGATGGAAGCACTACGACTAATCGCTCAGTACCTACTTCATACTTCTTTGTGTTCCAACCCTAGTCACCATCTCCTCAGCAATAAAGACCCAAGTTCCACTTTCATCTCACAAATACACAGACACATAATTCGAGGTCATTATAGCCCTCTATGTTACGAAATCCGTTTTATCGATACAATAAAACTTCCTTAGCGGTGAGGCGAGCACTCGACTTATATTAATGTACTGGGAATCGATACCGAGTCCCTCTCATCTCGATACTCGATGGACCCTTGAATTCGTCAACAAGTTTCGAAGGCCGGCTCTACGCGTGCGGACGCGGCGATTGGTGCAAGCTATTTGTGGATCTTGTGTACTTGGCTTATACATGTTTGCTCGGTTTTGATATAATACAGGGACACAAAATATTAATGGTCAATCGTTTCATACTTGAAAATTTAGTACAACATTGGAGTACACAAGACTTAATTCTAATTCATTGGCTTCACACTTAAAAATTGCGAAATATTTTATATTTTTCATATGCGTTACTCAGAATTTTACCTTGACGCCAAGACTGAGACACACACACACACACACTGTCACTATCTAATGCTAATTTCTGTTTGTAAAACTGCTTAGGTATTAAAATACCATGTCCACTATCTACGGAGAAAACTAGTTGACTTTTATGCTACTCTTACACACAAAGCTCGTCTGCAGTATGTAGTTTTTTTTTATTAATCAAAATCAGTATTTAAGTAACTTTTAATTTATACATACCACACAAACCATCGCGGGTTTAACAGTGGTATGGCCAGACACGGCAACTCGGTGCCACTACATATTAATTAATTAACCATTTGGGTACAAAGATGTATATATATATATATATTTATATTCCTAGGTCACACTGCAATCTAGAAAGTATCTCTTTAACACCTTTGAGCAGTTCTTCGCATTTAATACATTACAGATTTTCATAGGTAAATCATTCATATACGATGGTAGCATGTTACACTTATCTTTCTTCTAACCATGCCTAGATAATCATCGCGTGTCACCCACTTCCCTAATGCTATTTGCAACGCTGTCATTGATCACGGGGCCCTTCAATAACAGTAATAGCATCCGTGCTTGCTCCTTATCGGTCAAGATTATATTTTATACCATCCCTGTGGGCCCCCTAATGTGGTTTGATATATTACTTTATTTGTCAAATATCAATAACGTCGGATCGGGCCCACTTTGTGGGACGGCGCCGCTGAATATGAAATGTATGACTTTGGAAGACTTAAGGCTCTGTTTGTGGACTTATGTATATTGTGTTTATGTTTAGTGGTCAGATTTTATGAGCATATTTTATTTAAGAGAAAAATAGAAAAACAGTTTCTATTTTCTTTATCTAAACACCTAGAAAATAATAATAATTTGAAAGTGATGATAATAATTTTATAAAAGCAAATTATTGATGGTTGAAAACTTGCGAAAACGTGAATCCTGCAATTTTGAAATCATTAATAGACTTTACACTATAACATAGTTTAATTTTCGAACTGTAGCTACCTACTCGAAATTATTGCGGGTGACACAATCATGTAACATAATAAACACTACTGAAAATAGAAGAGACTAACTGCATTTGACTGCTTAATTTCAGGAACAATAGAACTAGAAATTACATTTTGTAAGCCTGCATATAACTATAGCTATCTAAACACATCGCCAGTTGGCAACAAAATTGGATCAGCCGCCATTTATAAAATGTAGTACGTTTTGAACGTGGATTTGCCTAGAGGTCGGAATTATCCCGCGGGAACGTACTACCCGGATAAAAAGTATCCTATGTGTTGATCCAGGTATGTATGCCAAATTTCATCGAAATCCGTTCAGCTGTTTTTGCGTGATGGAGTAACAAACATCCAAACATACAAACTGTCACATTTATGATATAACTAGGTTCCACTAGCGGCTTCGCCTGCGTGAAAATCATCTTTATAAATGATAGCCTATGTTACTCACTGATAGATAGGTAATATAGCATTCTACTAGAGAAATATTTTTTTAAATCGGTCCAGTAGGTTTTGAACGTAATTACAAACAAAAATACAAATCTGTTCCTTTATAATATTAGCGTAGATAAATATAATATACTGCCTCGTTGGTGTAGAGGTCGCAAGCGCTACTGCTGTACATGAGATCCTGGGTTCGCTTCCCAGATCGGGCAAAGTGTCATTGGGTTTTTCTTTCTGGAATTTCTCAGTAGCAGCCCGAAGTCTGGAATTGTGCCCGCTGAATGGCAATAGGCTCGCCCCCTATTAACTGGGACTTAAACATAACTGGCGAAATATGGGTGTACTACAGGTACAACTCTGCACAACCCTTCGGGGAAACAAGGCGTGATGTTATGTTATGTTAAATATATATAAGTAGGATTCAGAGGATCGCCATTATAAAGCTTAGTTGAAACGATAATATCTGATATCAGAATTTCAAAGTTCTGTATGAACTAGAAACAGAAGCTGTTATCATAACTCTTGGCTTATTATAACTAAGTTGGGATAGTTTCCACGTAATCGAGGCGTATGCGGGTGAAGTGTTTTTATACATTAAAATAAGTAAAACGAAAGTGATGTGACCTAAGATATGGTTTAATATTTCTATCTGTAATTTTTCATGAATACAATAGAATCATTTATGGCCACTCGTATCATGAGTTAGGGAGACAAAAAAATAATAATTTACCCAATTACAATGAAAATAAGTGACATCTTCGACAAACACTGGACGATTTGTTCCGCATTCGCCTCACAAGGTTCGCCCCACATTCTGTTCCTTATTTGCCTCTGTTTTTTTATAGAAATATTAATGCTTAGAAAGTACCTGCAAGATAAAAAATATCGTTGCCCAAATATCAACCAGATGCTGAAACAAAAAGCAACATTTTCGGTCATTTCAATCAAGTCTTTTGCCAGCTCATTCAAATATTTCCAAAAAACGACGCCTAATGTCATAATGTCATACGGAACCCACTCCACGGCTTATGCGGTTCCCCTAGCTCACTACCTACTCAGTAGTTCAGTCCTCAGGGTTGTATTCAGCATGACTCGCACTCGATTGACGGATTAGCATCGTAATTGCGACGTTGCGTGATGATATCAATGTAATTGAATGCAGGACAGCGGTCTCATGATTTGGGAAGTAGGGTTGTCGCGAGTTAGATATTTTATTTTTTATTTAGTTAAGTGCGTGGCTGTCGTTTGATGAAGGAATTGTTTTTGTGAGGACCATCAAAATAAATAAAAAAGGTTCAGGCTGATCATAATTGCATTGACATCAAAAATATCTAACTCTTCGATTTTTTCTTGATAGCCCAAATAACATTGTTGTTCCGTAAGCGTCATAACTTATCAAGAATCTATCACTGTATAACATAACAATTCATAACAATCATCATATATCATGTCATAACAATTAGGTACAAATCTCTCTGAATACCACCGACCTTCACAGAAACTTGAAAGAAATTGTTATGCCAAAAAAAAATGCGCGTATTTTTCCTGTTACAATTTATCTGTATCTGTTTTCCATGTTCTAACGACAAACTTTTACAACTAAATAATTATGTTGTTAATACGCTGTTGTGATTTTTCTTAGGAACTTTCAAATGAAAAGTTAGATATTTCTAATTTCATAATTGTTTGCTTATCATCCAAATCGTTGTGGTTTATATCTTACACCAATATAGGCAGGCAATATAGGTAGTCACAATTTTTTGGGCAGCGAACAAGCCATTAAAAACGTAAAATTGGATTTAGAATAAAACAAAGCATTAAATGATCACACCTATTCCTGTGTGTATTAAATATTGACCTTACTGAAGATTCCATGCTGAAACAGAATCATAGTTATAAAGTTAGTCATAAAAAAATGAAAAAATATGTAAAACTGAATAGAATAATTAAAAAATGTAATCAAATTAGGAAGCAACAAAAACACTTTTCCAAAAATATTCCACGGAGGAAAGAACGTGTTGATCTACTCAATAAATTAAACAATTATCAAATAAAATTGGAAGACAGCAAAAAAATATATGAAATTGATACACAGCGCTTGCAGTCTGACATTCAGTTACTTGAGGGAAGACTTGGTTCCCTTTACATTAAATATGTGGGCTCTCAGAACCAAATTAAAGAACATATTCTTGCAGCTAATGAGTTAGTTATGTGTCAGTGTACTTGTCAGAAGGTTTCAAACCCTGATGCTGTCCAGCCTGAGGCAACGGAGGACCCGTCCCAGGCTGAGAGTTTGACTCAAGGCTGTATCCTCAACCAAGATATATCTGGTATTGTGCAAGATCTATCTCAAGACGTACAGCCTGAGATTGGTAGTTGTCCATCTTTCAGTAGTCATGATTGTTATAATTCAGTTATTTTCTCAGATAGTATAGGAAGAGGTATAGGTAAATTAATTAGTAACAACCTGTGTTACTCTACGCAAAATTATTGTATGCCAGGGTCTACCTACAAACGAATAATGGCATCAGTAGTGGCAAATGCATACAATCCTAAAACCAATATTACTGTATTTGTAGGTAATAGTTCTAAGGTCAAAAAAGATGAAATCACTGACGGTGTAACTGAATTGTTAAAGTTAAATTGTAGTAAAATAATATTGTGTGCTTTCCCATATTTTGAAAAATTGACAAAAAGACAAAACAATTATATTCATATGCTTAACAAGCATATGCACTTTTTAGTTAGTCATTATAGTGATAAGCTTGTATTTCTTGACACCAACAGTTTTGTGGAAACTTTAAAATCGACTAGGGATACTGTGTATCTGCCTGTTAGTTTTAGACACATAATAGCAAGGCTATTAGCTTTTTATATAAACTCAGACATAGGTAGTATGTCGAAGTCTTGTATTATTAACACCACAATGATTAGTAATAATACTAATAATAAGGTGGTGTACCAGAATAAATGTAGCTCAAATGCTATTAATATTTATACAAATTGTACGAAGGAGGTTCCATGTCCCTCGCTCACTATGAGCTCACTGCCTAGTGATGCCATTGAAATCTTGGGGTTAACTCCGGATAGTCATTTAAACTAGTGTGTAAGACAACAGAAGGTACCAGTAAGAATATTCTTATTGCTAACAACAACAAGGTGTCTTCTTGCTCTAAAATAAATAATTATCAAAAAGGAAATCAGCAGAATGCCTTGAAATTATTTCATCAAAATATTCAAGGTATTTCATCAAAATTATTAGAAATAGAAATGTTTTTAGAAAAAACAAAGTTTGACATTTGTTGTTTTACTGAACATTGGTTAAAGGATTACCAAATGCTGATTAATTATGAGAACTATAGTGTGGGCAGTTGTTTTAACCGGAAAACTATGCTGCGTGGAGGTTCTCTAATCTTGATAAAAAAATGTTTAAAATCTAAGCAACGTAATGACATAGTTGGTTTATCAGTTGAACGTTGCATCGAACTGTCCTGTGTTGAGCTGGATAAGCATGTTGTAGTGTGCGTGTACAGACCCCCTAATTATCTGAACTTTTCTTTATTTGAGTCAGTAATGGATGATGTCCTAGCGAAACTTGCATCAAGTAACAAAGCCACAATTATTTGTGGTGATTTTAATATAAATATTCTAGAAAATAATTCAAATAGCAGTAGAATATTAAGCCTTTTTAAATCGTTCAATTTGTCTAATGTTTTTACAGAACCAACTAGAGTAACCCCAACTTCTGCTACTTGTATCGATAATGTCTTCTGCGATTGCGATTATTTAGATAAATCCATCGTAAATTATTTGCCGTCTGATCATAGTGGACAAACGGTAACTTTTAAGTTTAAAACAGTTAAGCAAAAAGTGCAAATACAATTTAGACCAATAACAACTGGCAAATTAAATAGATTCAATAGTACCCTACATAATAAGTTAAATGCTCTGGGCCATAATATGGACGATGCAAATAAATTGTATGAGGATTTCTTTTCAATAGTGCACACTGAATTCAATCAAACTTTTGAAAAGAAAACAAAAAATATTTGCCCTAATTTTATTTTTAGTGACTGGGCAACTAGAGGTATTAGGATAAGTAGGGAAAGACTGTTCGAGCTGTATGGCCTTAAGCCTTACATTAACACAGAAACTTTCAACAAGTATGTTGCTACATATTCGAAAATATTTAGAAATACCTGCAAGACAGCTAAAGCTCTGTATATTAGCAACAAGATCAAATCAGCAGAAAATAAAATAAAAACGGTTTGGAAAGTAATAAATAATGAAACTAACAGGGAAAAAATACGAAACACTGAGTACACATTGGAGACTGAACGTGGTCCCATAAGCTCTAACTTAGAAGTAGCTCAAGAATTTGTAAATTTCTTTACTAATATACCATCAAAAACGACGGAAGCTTTAAATTCCTCACCCGATGTCTCAATTGATTTATTAAAAGCGAACGTTACAGGCTGCCCGGTTGAATTTCAATTTAAACATATAAACCCTATGATAGTTGTAAAAGCTTTTCGGCAAATCAAAATCAAATTGACTGAAGATCTATGGGGATTATCTATCAAAGTTTGTACATCCATAATCGAGACTATAGCACCATATTTAGCTTTAATATTTAATTTGTGCGTGGATCAAGGAGTTTTCCCGGATTTAATGAAATACAGTAAGGTTATACCACTTTTTAAATCTGGGGACAGTAAAGACACCAACAATTTTAGACCAGTATCCGTGCTGCCGGTATTCAGCAAGGTGTTCGAAAAGGTAATGCTCAATCAAATGCTTAATCATTTTAACACCAACCAAATCTTACACGAACAACAATATGGGTTCACCAAGGGACGTTGTACGACTGACGCCGGTGTCGCCTTATTAAAACATATATTTACAGCATGGGAGGCGGCCCAAGATGCCATAGGAATCTTTTGTGACCTTTCCAAGGCATTTGACTGCGTAAATCACGAAACCTTGCTCTTGAAACTTGAGCATTACGGACTAGGTAAGCTTGCGCTCAGTTTGGTAAACTCTTATTTAAATGATAGACAACAGCAAGTTCAAATTAACGGTGTCAATTCACTCGGTCTAAAAGTAAAAATGGGTGTTCCACAAGGCTCAATATTGGGTCCTTTCCTCTTTTTAGTATATATTAATGATCTACCCCATTTATTAAAAAACAAACCACAAATGGTGTTATTTGCTGACGATACTTCTCTAATTTTTAAGATAAATAGACGTGAATCAAATCTTGACGACGTAAATAACGCCCTACTGCTGGTCCAAAATTGGTTCACTGCTAACAATTTAGTATTAAATGGGAAAAAAACTAAATGCATAAGATTTGCTTTGCCGAATGTTAAAAGTAGTGTTTGTGAAATAGTATTGAATAAGGAGAAACTAGAATTCGTCGATAAAACTGTTTTCTTGGGGATCACGCTCGACTCAAGGCTGCAATGGGGTCCTCATTTAACATCTCTTGCAGGACGGCTAAGTTCAGCAGCATATGCTGTGAGAAAAATCCGTCAATTTACTGATGTAGATACCGCGAGGCTAGTCTATTTCAGTTACTTTCATAGTATCATGTCTTACGGTATTTTACTATGGGGACGGGCTGCAGATATCGAATCGATTTTTATTCTGCAGAAAAGAGCCATCAGAGCAATATATGGCCTCCGCAGACGCGATTCCCTAAGGGAACTATTTAAAGATATTAACATTATGACGGTACCTTGTCAATATATATACGAGAACATCATGTACGTAAGGAAAAATTTAAGTATTTTCAGTAAAATAGGTGATAGACACAATTATGGGACTAGAAATAGGGACCAATTAGTTCAACCGGGTTTCAGACTGGCTAAAGTAGACTCATCTTTCATGGGGTACTGTGTAAAATGTTACAATAAAATACCTCCCCACATACTCCAATTGAATGAAACGAAATTTAAATCTTGCATAAAACGCACACTATGCTGCCAAGCATATTATAAGTTGGGGGATTACATCGCTGACAAAAATGCTTGGCTCAACGCTGGTCCAGCTCCACAAGGGCGCATAAACTAATTGATTAGCATTGGAAAATATTGTTGGAGCTGCTGAAGATTGAAAAACTATATTTACATTGTATAAATTCAATCTCTTAGTTTTATATAATTGCATTGCACATATGTGAGCACTGTTTACCTACTTTAACATTTACTGAGTACGTCTTTCATTGACTTGAATGTACCCTGGCGGCTGAGAGTATGTCATGCTCACTCAAATGTCTCGCTGGTGGTGGCGTGTGTGTTGGATCATTAAGTTCCCTTCAAAATGGTTGAGCTAAATGATGCTGATCCATGCGTCATGTTCGTGAACGGGCGCCGTCAGTGGGGACTGGTCATCTCTTAGCTGCCATGGTTTATTTTAATTATTTTTGTTTTTATATTTTTATTATGGTCGCTTTTAACGTGCACGATTTACTACATTGTTCTCACATATATAATTTCAACATGAATGATGTAACCAATGTTTTGTAACAATATTCTAATTTAAAAGAGTGTCCATGGAGTTTCTTGCCCGTTCTTCTCCATAGGAACCTACTACGCTTTGGAATGGGCAACTAGCTTCATCTTTCTGACTGACCGACCCCTTGACAATTCAAAAGTACCTGTAATTGGTTTATTTGGAATAAATGATTTGAGTTTGAGTTTGAGTTTGTCAAAACAAACAGTATTTCAATTGCAAAATCAATGTTTTATCATTTGGTATGCACGATACGCAAAATGATTAAAAACCCTCACTCAAAAACAAACATGGATACGCACAATAAAACAGTAATTTAATACCATTACATTATTCCAATATTTCCCATACCTGTCACAAATGATTAATGAGTTTATTTAAAAACGGAGCTGGCAACCCTGCCCAAGGCGGGCCACTTTGGTCCCTCTAATACCCGATGCCATTGATTCATTATGGCATTACATATGACGCAACCAATGACAGAATTGTGGTATTAATTGCTCAATTCACAGAGGAAGAGCAAATAGCTAATATCGTATTTGTGTTAGATCGATCATAACTGGATCGGTAATGACGTAATGTGTTTGGTATTTAGCTGCGAATTTTGAAGCACCTTGTTGTATTAGAGTGGTAGTGGGAATCAGTAATAATTAGGGTTCCGTAGTCAACAAGGAACCCTTATAGTTTCGCCATGTCCGTCCGTTTGTCTGTCTGTCCGCGACTTAGCTCAGAGACTGATAGTACTAGAAAGCTGCAATTTGGCAAATTGGTAAAATATAATCATGAAAACAATTTTTTAGGGTAACTCCCCTACCCGTAGGGACGTGGGCACGTGGGGATGTTTTTTTTCTCGTCTATCCCATGATGCGAGGTGTCGTTGGAAAGGTCGTTTAAAAATATTGCGTGTGTAGTGTGTCGAAACCATTTTTAGATTCAGGGATCCGTTTGCGAAATACTAAGCTTTAAAGTGCTGTTTTTTGTTATTTATTTTATTTATTTAACCTCCCATTGGAATGCCATACAGCAATTACACCAATAGAGCAAAAATTACTTTATGTGCTGCTTTCCATCTATTCTGAGCGCGGTGAACATCGAAGGGCGGTGATGGATCACGCACGCTCACGCAGCGTCAAGATATTTATCTGTAGTTCCATAACTCCATCCATATTGAGCACATTATTTGTGATTTTTGAGACCTAACTAATTATTTTAAACAAATACGGTAAAAAGTGTGTTGTTCGTGTGTGTCCCTGCCAGCTAAATGGATGGTTTTCGAATATTGAAAAAAAAATCACGGCAGTAGTAGGTATGTAACGAAATTAAAAGGAAAACTATCACAGCTTAGTAGACTCTACAAGTTAACGAGTAATAATCGACCAACATACATGTATTTGCAGTTGCAAAAACATGTTCTCCCAGCATATATTCTGTATGGGAGAACATGTTTTTCAACTACAATGTTATGTTTGTTTTTGGGAAAAAAATTATCCCAACTACGGAACCCTTCATTATGTGTGGCCGACATGCACTTGGCCGGTTTTTAAATGTTGGCATGCATTTAGTGTCAAATTTGTTCATGAACTTTTTCTACTTGTTATATTACAACTTGTAAGTCATAACCAGCGTTTTTTTTATCCAATGCATAAAACATAAATATTTAACATGTTGCGTGTACTGTTTCCGTTTATCGTGTACATCTCAGACAAGTTGTAACGACTATTTTTTGTATACGTAAGTTGTAGAAAATTTCGAAAAGGTGAACTAAATTTTTGGAAGTCTGTCTGAAACAACTTCAATAAGACATAGTATCCTAGATGATTTATATACCTATGTCATGTTTGACTCAAGACTATAATGGGTGTAAACCTGCTAAATTGATTAGTTACAATTTGACATTAATACGCCACCCATTTTTAGCCTACTGCTAGGCATTTAACATTAATGTACAATTATACAAGAAATTAAATGTGAAAACACATGTTTTATGACTATAAAAGTAACAATATTATAAACACCAAACTAATTACAGGCCAGACATCGGACATAATGCTAAGAGAATTTTCACCTGACGCGTACTAGACAGGGCGATGCACGGATTTGCATAATTTCCTATGTGACATTAATTTAGCCAGACCCAATACCATGGCGTCACCTGCGACCAACAAAATGTTATTATCTACCCTCGTATCTACATGTATGTAACAGCGCACGTTTACAGGGATTTTTGAAATGTCAAAACTGGAAACACTATCGCAAGACTTGGTAATATTATAAAGTATCTACATATAAATACTTTCGAACTTATAAAAAGAGATCATTCAGTATATACTTTGACTAACCTCAATCAATCTGCCTAGCCTTTTCCCAACTATATTGAGGTCGGCTTCCAGTCTAACCGGATGCAGCTGAATACCAGTATTTTACATGGAGCGACTGCCTATCTGACCTCCACAACCCAGTAACTGGGTAGTACGATACCCCTTGGTAAGACTGGTTGTCAGATTTTCGGGCTTCTGACGACCCGTAACGACTGTCAAAGATCCACGAATGACAGCCGGGACCAACGGCTTAACGTGCTTACCGAGGCACGGAGGAGTCTCGGTATGTAAAGATGGTCACCCATCCACAGACCAACCCCGGCAAGCGTAGCTTAACCTGATGGATCGACCCGTGCGGCAGTTATTACTTAGCCACGAGCTCCTCCACTTACTTTGACTAACCTATCAGATAAAAAAGACTTTCAAAATAATAATCTATAAACAATGCAAAACAATGAGATGCTATAAAAGAACACACTAAGTATAGTCTCGAACAAACAATTCTCATCCGTGAAAGATTCTAATTCTACACTTATCTAACAACAACGCATTGTTTTCATCGTTCCCTCCACATATGCTGCTGGTTTTGTCTCCACCTTCTAATTACAACGAACAGCGATACTCCTCCCAATAATTATGCAATTCTCTAGAAAGCACTCGAAAATTGCCACTTAAAACAAGAAAAGCTGAGCGTCGAACAGTTGCAACTTGTAAAAATAATCCAATCTTCGACCGCGGTGTCATTCGGAACTAACAAACTAGAAATTTTCAAGTCGATATTCCCGACCTGATTTCCGACGCTGCGGGTAAAAGGAGCAGAGGAAAATTTTCAGACTTGTTACTCTTGGTCGTAGTCTTATTGTGGGAAGTTGGTAGACTAGACTGTCGCGACCATACCACCGTGACACTTACGACCAGTTTTTTCTTACACACTTTTTTACTTTGCAACTAACTGCACTTGAGTACTTTATGGTGACTCTCTTTTACCGGTACGATTATGGTAAGTAATTGTGTTCGGTTGTAGTCTTATCCGTAGTTTGGTAACGAGGATGAAGGGCGAGCTCTGATTTGTAACTTAGATTTTTAATGTTTGACAGACAATTGAAAGTGTTATTTGAAAGAAATTCCTTTACGCGGCTTGCGGTAGAAATCGTCACGTAAGGAAAAAGCGTTATGCCCTCCATGCAACTTTCTCCCTCTATGTCTCTTTCTATTATAGTGTGTGCGTGCGTGTATCGCGTAGGAACTTCGTTCCTGTCGGGGGTCCCCCGACCGCACACGTTTTTCCTTTAGTCTTTTTCTTTCACGGTGGGCACATACCTAGTACTTATAGCATCCTACGTCGAGCTACCTATATTTTTATAGGTAAATAAAATCCCCATTCTCTGTGTCCTTATTATCACACAACATTAAGCAACCACTAAAACAAATCAACTGTTCACAAAAACTGAACAAATGTCCCAATTCTCGCATCATTCGCTCATTATTCAACAAATCGTCTCATTATTTCTGTGCCGCTTAATCCTTGGCTTACATTTCGCTTTTTAATTGTACCTCCATGTCTGACCCTCATCGAGGTCGCTTGTTTTTCACAATTTGCCGTCTCGTTAAAGCTCGGCTTGAGTTAGTTTGGAGGTGGTACAAGTTATGAGAAGTCGCGGAGTAGAAAGAAAGAAAAATAGGTTTATTTGTCTCAGACACAAGTGCATACAAAAGATAAGGTGAATCCGCAGTTGCAGCCCACGAACTTCAACATTTCTTACGTTTTTCGCAATTTGCAGGTCAGTGGTCAGGTTGTATCTTGATCAAAATATGATCGCGACTCTATCAGATATGTATTTATAGAATTATCATTAGAATCACTAATACATATCTCTAAGTTAGATTTGTTACATAAGAACAAATTTATTTTGTTCTAATCATATTTTATTTGCAAATATTTTATTTTATTGCAAAAAACGTAATAAAATTTGAATTTCGCGGACTGCAACTGCTTAACTCGACTTTTCCGTCACAAAAAAAAACCAAAATAGCACGAGCGCAGAACAGAAATAGTCGGCAGTTGCACGTCATGAATATTTTCTATATCTCTCTAATCGTCACTTCTGGCTTATTTAGGATCCAGCGTTTGACATTTCTGGAGTCATCCTGATGATTAGTAAAAGATTTTAACGTTTTATGCTTTGTTGGCATGTTTGCCGACTAACCAGAAGCACAATGCAGACATGGTCGGCTTGGCAAGTTTTTGCAACTGTAATGGATCCTTTTTTAATGCTTTTAAGCCCCTAGTGCACGTTGGGCGAGCCCGGCGCTCGGCCAACGTATACTGGGCCTTTTTGCGTGATTTGCCGTTTGATTTGCGTGTATTTTGCGTTAGCCGAGCGTGTTCAGCCAACGGGCTCGCCCAGCGAATACTGAGGGTTTTATATTAGTTAAGGTAGCTTGACCGAAAGCCTAGAATCGCGTAAGGGGATAGGCAAGTATACAGTTTTATATAAAAAAATTAAGCCGAAACATCATTTTTGTTTCAATTTAAACTTTCAAGGGCGCAAAAAAAACTGTTTTCACCCAAAACCACACCCTAATTATCCCCCATAAAAATAAAACCGCCACTCATTAGGAACCCGATTTTTCTCCATCACAGCCAGACTAAAGACCAATTAAGTGGGTCTCTTGCAATTTGCGCCGTCATGATGCGTCTGTTATCACGACTGCGCATCCGCAGACCCGACCCTTCCGCTACATAATATTGTGATTAATTAAATCCAGAGATGCTGTATATTGCAAAGATGGACGCGGTAATTTGTTATGCTGCTTCAATCATAATTTATTGTGGGTAAATATTAGCATAAGTTTGAATAATTCAAGTTTCAAGAGCCCTCCGGAAAACTATATGGTACTTCTTGTTTTTCTTAGATTTGATAATAATCAGCTTCGATGAAAGTAGTCTTCGATTGTAATTTAGTTCAGAATTAAATTTAAGTACGTGTTAATAAAGATGCTACTCTTACGTCTTCCTTTCCGTCTATTATGATCAATATTAAACTACACAAATCCCTTTTCAGTTCATCTTCAACATCTTTATTCCCAACCATTTCCACCATTTCAAAATAAACGTGCCTACATTAAAATATCTAGTTACATAACCCTGAAATGCGGACAGCGAGCGAGATATATCGCCTAATCCACATTACGGTCAAAACGTCCGGTTGTGACAGCCCATAATCCCACATTCAATTGTGGACGTGAACGCGTGTGCCTACCCTACGATATTACGCGTGTAAGGGAGATCGCCCACTTCGCGTCCGCCACCTGATCAACGTCTTACTTTTAAGTGGTTTCGATTTCTACATAATTATATAGGTAGTTTATGTGGGTAGGTATATAAAGTGGGTATGGAAATGTTATATTTTCATACAGTTGAGAGTAAAAAGGTATGATATCTATCTTTCTACATATATAGCTGGTATTATGCCTTACAACGGTCTCCTTTTAAAAAAAGGAGGAGTTTATGTATTCGTCTAGTTTTTTTTTTTTTAATTTTGTTATTTATTTAAACTTTTCACACTTATAAAAACTACAAAGGCGGACAACCAAGGGTGGTGAAGAGATTAGATGGCAGGTGCTCTGTTTGAGAGGAACAAAGAAAAATCATTTTTTTATTAAAATATATCATTATAAATATTTACCTTTTTTTAATTGAACTTTTTTCATGTATTTCACACACTTCTGTACTCTGATAATGCTGGTTAAGATTGCTATTCGGTAGGAGAGAAACTCGTTCCGTCATTTTTGCCTTATTATTTGATGTGCTTCTGGATTGAGGGCCCATTTTTTTTTTCATAACAATTTGACTTATAGGGAAATTAGTTAAAAAAGTAAAAATTTAAAGCAAAGGTCCATGCATTTCTTAAACGTGAATTAATTTTTTTTATGAACAAATGACTTGGGCTCTCAATCCAGACGCTTGGATAAGGTGCCACTTTATGCAAGCGTCTGGATTGAGATATCATAAATCTCAGAACGTACTATCTCATTTCTTAAATCTTGTAAGAAATATACAACTCGCTAGAATATGACGTTACAGATTTATGGCCGTTTAACTGGATCCCTCAGTCTGTACTGAGGAATCTTCAAAACATGAGTTTAACTGTAGAAATACTTAAATATGCCTTTTATATATTATAATTGAGCATCTCTGTGAATTACTGAAAAAGAAATAATGGCTCAAAAGTAATTGGTTGAAAAGTAAATGAAAGTTGAATTTTCTTAAAATGTTTTCTAAAACTGAAAGTGGCTTTATTTACTAGGGTCAACCTCATAGATTAACACAAATTAGACCGAGTATTTTTACTATATTTTTATTTAAATTTGAAATAATATCCTCCGTAGTTCTAAATGCTATATTTTAATAGAAAATGCATTTTCAATTTTTATAAAGAGACACATTTGTTAGGGTGACCATAATGTTCTTCTTAAGTACGTATTAAAAGAATTGAAAATACGTTTTGTAAAGCTGTCAGAAATTCATAAAAAAACTAGTTAAAACCTTTTTTTAAATTTACTTATAACTCACTTTTTATCCCGATATTCCCACGGCATCGAGACATGTGGGTGAAACCGCGGGGCGTAGATAATAATATATTAACTAATAATATTATAAATCCGAAAGTGAGTTTGTTTATTTGTTGGTTTGTTTGTCACGCTTTCACGCTAAAATGGCGGAACGGATTTTATTTATATACTAGCTGCGCCCCGCGGTTTCACCCGCCATAAAAAGTATCCTATGTGTTAATCCAGGTTATAAACTATCGGTGTGCCAAATTTTATCCAAATCCATTCAGTAGTTTTAGCATGAAGAAGAGACAAACATACACACTCACAAACTTTCGCCTTTATAATATTAGTAGGATTGGGCTCTAAGTTCAAACGTTTTAAGAAAATTAAATTTTCATTTCATTTATTTTAACTAATTCACAGAGATGTTCAAATAGAAGATATAAAAGGCATATTTCTAAAGTTATACTCATCTTTTGTAGATTCCTCAGTACAGACTGAGGGACACAGTTTTAAGGCCATAAATCTGTAACGACATATTCTAGCGAGTTTGAAATTACTTAAAAGATATAAGAAAATCTTAACTAATTTCTAAAATAAAAATTATTGACACAGAGATAGTACTTTCTGAGATGTATGCTATGCCAATTTATGCAAGAATCTGAACTGCGAGCCAGTCATTTGTTCATAAAAGTTTTAATTCACGTTTAAGAAATTTATGAACCTTTGCTTTAAGTTTTTACTACATATTTTCAACTAATGCCCATAAAAAGTCTCAATTTTTTTGGCAAGAAAAAAAATTGGCCTTCAATCCAGATGCACAATATTATTTGTAGGTATAGTAAACCCGGTTTTGTTGTGTTGTCAATTGAACATAATTAGTGCTACAGCACTTTCCTTATTGATCCTGTCTTTTTATAGACAAACTAGGAACTCGCGGATTAAATTCTTATCTTACAAAACAAAGACAAAAAAACATAAAACAATATGATCTGAGCTGCAATAAATATCAAAGTTTCATAATAGAACCTTCAGCGAGTGTTGAGAGTTTCACAAACAATACAAGTAACTTTTCAGTATTAACTTAGGATGGCAAACAGAAACTTACGACAAGTTCTAAGGAATCAAGATTATACGGGCCACCTAATATAACATTCTGAGTAACGTTATTCTGTTTCTCTGTTTGATTAACAATCATGCGTAATCGTGTGTGAAATAGCTGCTGTAAATAGGTTTTTATGTAATAATATAATGTAAAGTAAAACATCACAACACAACGTCCCAAATAGCTGTCAAATATTTGCCTGTTTTGATTAATTTGGCAGTATGGAGAAATGAAATATCGCTATTACGTATAAATATTGAACTAGAATATTAATAATGAATTGCAATTATAACACTGAATTTGATGTTGTAACCGTTTTAGGTGTTAAAAAGTTTCCAAATACTTGTTTTACATCTTAAACTAAATATTCGGTGTTACGATATTAATTATTGCATTTAATAATCAATATTTTAGTTCGCTAGTTAGCCATATTTTATATTTCCGTACAGTAATATTACCAAATTAATGAAAACAGTGAAATATTTGACATCGTTGCCCATCGTTGAAATCGTTGTTGTTATCTAGAGTCCAGGAAATTATAGCCTAGTATCCCTATGTAGTCTGTGTTATAGCCATATCATAGGTACAGCTGTCAAAGAATGACAGTTGTGATTTGATTATACGAACAATTTAAGTTGGTAGTCAATTTGATTCATCAATTAATTTCTTTACATCTTAGAGCGTTTGAACATCTAACTGAAGTATTTACCTCAAAGATTGAATGGAGATGTTATATTATAAGAATGACATGCCCAATTGATGACGAAAGAGCGAGAGGTACAAATCCAATCGTTGCACTGTTGTCCTAGAATAACATAATGATTTGGCAGAAGGATTTTAAAGCTTGAATAATTTTTTATCAAAGACATGAACACAGCAGTCTTGTCTAAAACTAAATAAATTGTTGTTTATTACATGACATAGTATAAATCAAAGTCGGTCTAGCGTCTGAGTGTGAGGGCGCGTTCCCACTATGTCGTGACGATTAATTTATCGTTGGAAAATTGTAGACGAAAGTCGTGGACGACAGTTAATCGTGTCGTCCTGTTGTGAACAAGTCCACTTAAATAAACAAGCCACGTCTCTTTAAACGACACGATAATCTGTCGTCACGACATAGTGGGAACGTGCCCTAACTGCTTAGATCTTCTAAACTACACAATAGATTTACAAAATGATGGTGAAAAACGCACCGGCTTTTTTTACCAGAATTCAGAGCATTTATTCCGGAAGGCACATGTGTAAAAAAATAATAGTTATTTATGTTACTACTGCGGTAAGTTGGTTTTTACAAACGAGTAGACGAATGTAACCTTACCATAGTCACGAGTTTGTAAATACCAATTTCCGTGCGTGTGTCAAACAACGTTTTTCAACACATTTGCGAGAAAACAGTACAACAGGTAATGACACAAACTTTTGTATATAAAAATATCTGTCAGAAAGTCGCAACAATAACAATCTTTGACGTTTCTAATATGAAAATGGCGCCATTTCCAAATGGCGGTACGAGCGCGTGGTGAAAATTAGAATCGAAAAAAGTCGAATCGCAATAGTCGAGTCGAAAAGCATATTTCATCTCATTTTCTCTTTAATACTAAAGTGAGATAAACGTATTGAGCAAAAGCGCTTCCAAGGAGGTTCGATCATTCAGCTTATTTATTCTCGTTATTTGAAACTCCTTGGTGGAATATATTTTTTATGGTAATTAAAAAAAACCGTAAAGGATATGCACGGCGCTATACAACGAAGGGGGCGGTAAAACATGTACTTAGGTGAGAGTACCTATATTACCGCCCATTCCGTTGTATGGTGCCTATTTTTTTACTTTCGAACAATGAAAAAATATTTAACTTATAACACAGAAATCTGGATGTTTTGACAAGTTGCCATTGCACCCATGCGAGGCTTAGTTTCAAATAAAATCATGTTACGTAATTGTTTAGCATAAGCAGCCTAATGTTCCCACTGCTAGGACACAAACCTCCTCTCTTCCAGAGGAAGTGGGTTATGATCTACCACGCGGGTCCAGTGCGGGTTGGTAGGTGTCACATGTCTTCGAATATTTGGTTCTTGGACATGCTGGTTTCCTCACGATGTTTTCCTTCACCGTATTGAAAGCAGTGGTGATGAAATAATGTACACAAAGTAAAGCGTCTGCCTGAGTTCGAACCCACGACCTACAACTCTTAAGTCAGGGTCGTTACCACTGGCGGGTCATCTCTGCTCTCGTAATTGTAATAAGTTCCGTAATTGTTTAGAACACGAATAAAAGTAAGTTTAAAAAATCAAATACCTACCGAAGTTTTCTACCACAACACTATTCCAATCGTTACCACACAAAACGTAACACCTGGCAAATGTGATTCGAACTCACTTTCCAACATTTTGCGTAAAGCAATAAGAACACAGAAATCAAAGTTTCCAAAGCTAATATATATTGAATCGTAGTTGGATGGGCAATGCAGTCCGCGTACCCTCCCGAGAGAGAAACTTTCCCCAATGTATTACTTTGCGACGCTTTGGAGTCTGTACTTCTCTTCTAGTTGCCAACAAATGCTGCTTACGGCGCGTGAATTGGATATTGCGGCCGTTTGATCGAACTTCATTCGGAAACTGTATAATAATTGCCTTTGTCGATCTCTACAGTGCGTTTGACATCTCTATTGTGTGAGTAAGGCAAGGATCTGACTATGAGGTGTCTTTGAATGAACAGACAATATTTTGGTGAAGTTAGCTTGTGGGAATATTGGCCAAAAGTTAGACGTAACAAAGCCAAAAGTGTTTATTTTTGGATTTTCATTATGTTGATATCAGAAATAGGCTAATCTTCTCCCAGTAATTGTTCTTACCTTGTAACATTCGTGCTCACAAACAAATAAAAATGAACATAAAAACTTGGTTCACTAAAGTTTCACCAAAACTCCATTGACAAATTTTGATTTTACAACTAACGTTTCGTATACTATTTATTTCGAAAACAACTTATTCCGCATGTATTATTGTATAAACACTCGTTTTACAAACATTTATTTGGCAAACAATTCTTTTTACAAATGCATCAGATGATATTTAATCATTAATACATTTTTAATTTCTTATTTAGATTCATTAGGATAAATCACGTTTCTACTAAATACCATTTAATTACAATACATTTGGCCGTCTAGGGTTAGCGCTTCCGCCAGCAGGTCGACGGAGCCCCGCGCAGCGGGGCTCCTATTTCTGTCTGTGGGTTTAAAGGAACCTAACCTAACCAAACCTCAGGGTGCCCCTGACTTCGACCGTCTAGGTTATCTAAAAATATGCTTACTTAAAATAACGTAATTTTAAGTCAATTTGTGTAATGTCTTTATTCCAAACTTTATTTATGGAATAAAATAAAAAAATAATGAATTGTTTGTCAAATAGTACGTTATTAAAAAAAAGTTAAACGGATAATTATTTTGCTAAGTGAAATATTTGGTAAACTTGTTGGTGTAGAATGATGAAATGACAAATAATGTTTTTGCCAGTCGTTGTTTGTCAAGTAAAAATTTTTGAATTAATGTTTGGTGAACTGACTGTTCATCTAAAACTTACTTAACAGAAATTAGTTTCATTGAAGTTACCTACCTACATCAATGTACTTTATCTAAATGAAGCGATATAGCTTTATCTAATGGAGTCTGTCATTTCAACATAAAAGCCACTTAGCCACTCTAATAGCCTTTAATATCTAAGCTTTCAAATCTAGAAATTGTCCTCATAAAAGCCTGTTTAAGATTAGACTAGATATAGACTTTATTCACAACAACCTTTTACTGGGCAAGTAATCTAGTCGATTCATTCATTCCACTAACGGACATAAGCTTCAAGGCAATGAATTGAGCCTAGGCCTCTAACAACCTGTTAATTTGACGTTTGTAAGACAATAAAGTTCCCCGTAACGTCTTATACGGAAGGTTTGACTGCCTATTTTCTGCGAAAACGTAGTTTTAGGGAATGATACGCACTATTCTGAATAGGTCTTCTAATGGTTTTCTGGAAGGCGATCTTAATTTAGGCTCATTTGGGTCTTATAAGACAGATATTTCTAAACCATTAATTGTATGCCAACATAAACCAATCTACCACGAATTTCATTCAAATTGTTCACACAAATCTAAGCACGAACAGCATCTATAATCTGAGTTCCAGCATCCTTCTCAGGCGATACCTATACAGGATCATAACAAACCATTTAACAAAGACCCCTGATAATTCAAATCATCTTTAGCTTGTATCGGCGTTTTGAGCACAAAGCTTCCAGGTGGAAGGGAAGTGGGGGGTGAAGGGATCATCTTATCCTAGCTGTTCGTATCTTATATCGCTCGTGGGAGCTTCGGAGCAGCGTTTGAGATAACGTAACAATGCAGCGTTCACTTCAGAACCATTTATTCGATAATGTTACCTGTATACAAAGGTTCTAGGTTTACACAGGGTGTTGCGAATGTAGCGTAATGTAATGGTACGGCTTTCGAATGGCGCCTCTTTAGAAATGAAACGCGCAACTTAATCCTTTGCTGTCGACGATAGGAGGATACTTAGTTTATTTATAGCTTTAGTAAGATATTATAAGATTTTCTAAAATGCTTAAATGGTGGTTACTTGTTTAGTCCTATGTATTACACATTCGTTACAAATGTGTGTGAATAGATTCACATTATACATGTATCCAATTACAATAAAAGTAAAAATAGGGTTTTTTTTTTAAATTATGAACTGATTATATTCCTTTTTTTCCCATATCAACCTGTATACATAAAGTACAACAAAATAAAATTTAAAAAAAATATTTCTCAATTCAATTAAAACACGATTAAAAATAGTTAGCTCAATGAGGAAACTCACACAGTGAATCATCACATTACCGAATAATAAATTTAAAAAAAATCTCTATATACATACCTTATTTATATTCATGGGAACATTTTTAATTTGACATAGTATCATATTTCTATTACACGCTATGGGTCCCAATGTCGTGATTAGTATCCATAACTAATACAAAACAATTTATAGTTCTTAATGAGTTTTAAAATGTCATAAATAATATTAATGACAGTAAATTAAGCGTTAATAGGCACATTTATAATGTTGAGCTGACAACATATATATACGCTGTTACGTATTCATGTGACTAGGGCTTTAGTTGTCTTTAGGGTCTGGGCAGATGACTATATCGACTAAGTTTATACTTCTATCGTTATTGGCTTAGTGTTTTATTCTTTTTTTTTAAATATACATTGGTTTAGGTGGTAAGACCGCTCATTGTGTCACCCTAGGCAAAATTTCTTTGTACCTACAAAAAGTATTCTATTCTATTCGTTATTTAATTTTGATCCTTTTCTTCACAGACAATGGTGCCGATTCTCTTGTCACAAATGCCTCTAAACTAGACTAAAAATCACCAAAATTTGGTTTATTCCTGTCAAACGACGATTTCCCATTCTGAAATAGACTAAAGTGACAGAACTTAACTATATTTTAGTTTGACAGCACTAAGATAGCACTGAGATTTTAATTTAGTGAAAATGTCAATTTTGCTATCCTGAATTTGACGTTTTTCACCTAAAATTTTAATTGTCTAACTAATTCTGACCATGTTTAATCGCCACTAAAAATGGTGTGGAATGTTATTAGTTGTCAGAACTAAAATTCACACGAGCACCTCAACTTCAGGTGCAAAAACAGTACTGTACCTACTTATATATTTTTCTTTTCTTTTGCTCATATCTCGAAAATGGTGTGTCCTATCGCAAAAATAATGAAAATTTTGACCCCCTTTATAAAGCCTTAAACCAATTTTTATATTATCTATACTAAAAGTGAAAAATTCCATATAAAACAAGTCGAGGATGCCGCCCCAGCGCGCCTCCGGCTCTAAAAAAATTCACGGGGTGGGCATACAAGTATCACGTGGAGTCGCAATTGTCAAATTCGATTTTAGATGTGTCAAAATAATTTATAAATTTAGAGACATTTTATTGCAGAATAGCTTTAAAATTCTCATAGCCAAGGGTAAGGAATTTTAGTGATAGTTTAGTTCGTTTAGTTCGGTGTACAAGAGAATCGGCACCATTGTCTTACTCGCGCTTTTGAAGCCACTAGTTAAACGACAGCGTGTGTGCTAAAAAGTAAATACCTAAGACATCATAGTAATATTTTCTATTTAAAAGGACGACGGGTATCAGCGTACCCAAAATTAAAACTTAGTCAACACACTTGACAGAAATCTCATTTAAAAGGTCTCGTCTTATTTATCATTATTTACTTTATAAATACCATTACATTAAAATGACAACTAAGAACGACTAATCCACAAGTACACCAATTAACAGAACTGTTGATTAACCAAAAATCAATCGTGTATAAGAGCCTTAACAGACGTTACTGAGTAGTGGTAAAGGGGCATAAATCTCAATCATAATTTGTGTCCCGTCAAGCGTAGGCCGGCGAGGCCCAATGATTGATGGGGTACCGCGCGCTCATTCCGAATTCAAACGAACCAACCGGCGCAGCGGCCGCCACGTTGCAAAATGGCCGACACGTAACTAAATTTATTAAAAATCTATTGGACTAGTTGATTTCCGGCTTATGTCTCATTTGATACTGATACTTGTGTTATTTTACTGGCTTTTAATTATACCACTGCTGAGTAAAGAAGTGAGAAATGTGGGTGAGGACAGGTCCTCTAAAAAGCAGGGATGAGCATCGATCATCACGCTTGTTCATAGTGTTTTAAGGGTTTTAGCTCATATTCCGAGTTGGGCTACCATAAGTTTAAGATGCCAAAGAAAAAAAAGTGTTAAATTCACATTGTTCTATTCGATAAGCGGATCTAGTAACCAACCGGCCATCAATACTCCAATGTCAATTTTATATCAGTTGACTGATAATTCTTTTGTGGCGCCATCTACAACGCCACATGCGAACTACGCATTAAAAGACCCGGCGTCACACAAATCCTGCATCGCGCAAGCAGAGTTTACCGTGCAGTCAACATATAATGTATAACTTCCCGACGTCAATTGCCCACCAGACACGGCACCCGTCTGGTCGGAGGATCATCCCTCTTCTATGGAGGGTGAGTGAACTTTACACCCTGTTCCTCATACCTCTAAACTGTCAATGTGGAGGATTCATTTAATAAAAAGCAAGGGGTGACAGCTCAAATACTGATCGTATAGGTGTGGATGGATGACTCAGCAAATTCACGATGCACTTGATGTCAAGAGAAATGTGATTCCATTCCCGATCTCCTCTCTAATTCTGAAGTGTACTTATGGGATCCTAATACATACATACAGTATGTTGTATTGAGTATTTGCTTACCATGAGTGGCAACGGGACACTGATCGAGTTCGACACAAAACGCATTAGTTGTACTCGCTGTAGGTACTTGAATCTGACTGTGACATAATGTGCAATCCAATCAATTTTTTTAAACTCTACACCTTGTAATTGAATTCAATGGTAGGAATGGGTGGATGGATGGTTGGATTGTAGTTCGCATGAGTTGAAGAGTATTTCAGGATACGCGGGAACTGACAAAATTCAGTTAAACAAGGCAAGTGCTCAAGTTATTACCGTTTTAAAATTTAGTGTGCACTAGGCAATAAATACACTTGTACTTACTGCAAAATGCAATAGCAACTCAACATCTGCCAGTAAAATTCATTCCAAGGTAAAAGTACAAAGAATCCCCCCTAAAACTGCTAGCCTCTAAGTAGTCGTAATAAAAAAATTCATGAGAGTGTATTAATGTCAAATACAACATTTTCTTAAGTATTGTACATTTTAAACTGTAGAGAAACCCCCCATTTGTTACACAATATAACATTATTTCTGTCACACTATTGTCCACAGAAATCCCACGTTTATTTCAGAACTTGATCCTATTACCGTCGAAGAAAGGGTCTGCCCAATTTCGCCAACGAATTCAACCATCAATTTGCCTAAGAAAACTCCATAATATATTAACGGACCCTTCCTGCAGCGAATAGTTTGGCTTTATAATATTTGTGGCACGTTCGGACGATCCCAACGCGGTACGACCTTAATTTATTAATAGATTGTTTATAGCTTCGCCAAGGGCCCACCGTCTAATAAATAGATCACCCTTTAAACAATAATGCTCTTTCGTTACAGCCTGTATTGACGCATAAATTTTATTAGATTAAAAGGGTGAGTTCCGTGACGGTCTTAGTTTACGAGCTGTTAAAATTTTTGTTAGTTCTAGACGGGTGAGAATTTATTGGTTTCGTTGCTGTTCGATTTTATAGCCTGGTACATACTGTGGAGCAGTTAAGTGTGCAGACAAAACAAAGAACGTCTTTTACGCGAGGTCCGTCATTCATATTGCTTGCGTAACCACTCTTTATGCCCAAGACACGCTCAAACGATGCGTTGGAAAGACTGGACCACCCATCAAATGCACTATTTAATGTAAATAAATTAAAATAAGTATTTCTGTTTCCATCATCAAACTTGACTCGTCACAATTTCTGAGTTTAACTATGTGCCTTTTAGGGTGTTCAATTGCCCAAAACTTTCATTAACCCTTCTAAGATTTCTGTGAGAAGAATTATTCTACATTTACCCTTAACATTTTCATACCGTCTGTCACTGCACGAGCAGAATATTTCTAATATATTAGAGGTTTACCTCTCAATACATACCAATCACTGAGCACGGAACAATCCGTTAAGATAGGCGTCGTGCATGAGTTCACTCGTGAACCTGTGAACGGAGCATTTTAGCTGATACCCATCGATACCTTGCAGAAATCCCGAGTGATCCCGATTTATACCGAGTAGAGCCGAACGACCGAAACCGCATTGAGATCCGATCTCTTACTTGTAGCATGTGTAGTCGTAGTGAAAATACTTTTACTGGATTACAGTGCACCAACAAGAATATTATGCAGAAGTGGAGATATAAAAAATCGCTACGTCAACATGACCTTTGGTCTCAAACTAGGAAGGTACCTATGAATATTTCAGGCTGAAGAAGAGTTCTATATATTATTAAAATTAAATACCCCATAATAAAAGAGCAATAACCAGACATCGAATAATACTAGTTGTTCTGCGAACAGGAGACCTCGTGAGCACAAACTTTTTGCAAAAATTAATATACCACTAAAGTTAATTAAATCGGGAAAGTTACCATGCTTTTTGTTTTAAAAAACATGGTAAATAACCTGGCTCGGCTGTGTGTTACTAAAAAGCACAAAATAATCTCAAGCAAGAAGAAGTCTAAGAAAGTTTAAATCTGGCGGGCGGGACAGGTCAGTTGGCAGAGTAAGAGCAATACCACCTATTTTATTAATTCCAGGGGTTAAATGAGATAGTTTTTTTTGTTCGTCTATTAAGGTTAATGAAACTAATGTTGATTTGTTCCTTATGGTTTGTAGATTACAGTGTTAATTATAATTATACTTCGTCTAACGGGAATACCTACTGAGAAATACGATCATAACCTAAAAAATAAGTAAGAGAGCATTTTTTTTTTGTTGAGTAGATTTGTGCCTCGTCAGTATTTTAATTTTGTAAAATAGTGCATGTTCATGCACCTGAAAAAATAAAAAATTGTGTTAGAAATTTGCGTATTCTAATTAATATTATTATTGTTCTCTTTGGTGTGCCGGAATCGACTGCAAAAAAAAAAACCGGAGAGTCAACAGGCCCAGTATGCGTTTGTTGGGCAGAGTGAAATGGAATGTAAATATTCCTGTATCCAAATCTCTACAATGAATAAACAGTTTCAATACCGCCCCTAAGACGACCCACTGACCCAATACTTTCTTGGGTCATCAATACACACTTTCATCAAATTGCTTCTGATGGTTTGACCGCACATCTGCAGCAGTCTCGGACAATGTTTTTGTACATTTACCACTGAACAATTAACAAAACATCCTCCTTAAGTAAATGCTGTACCTTCTTGAAGATGCCATATTCATTACCTCTAGCTAATGCTTCAATTAAACACAGGAAAACGGAAATATCAATTTCATGCAAGAAACGGAAAGAACAAATAAAATGAATGTTGTTGTCACTTGACAACTGCCTTTCTGACAGGGACAGATAGTGATGCGGCTCGATTTAATTTACCTCGATACTCGAATAAATAAATTAACGAATTCTTTATGCAACATGTAAGTAGGTAAGAAACGACGGCAGAATAGATCTATTCCGTGTAATAAACCGTCAAAATATTTAGAGTCCGGCTTTTTAATTGGCACAATACAAATGACCAATAAAAAAGAAAACAAAATAATGTTCTTGGGGTTTTGTTAACTTCGGGTTAATGCAGCGCTGTTATTGTCTAGTGCTGTCAGTTGATAACGTGTAATCTTTTGTCATTAGAATCGTCATTGATTATCAGATTGACCGTGGATTGTGAGTAGGAGAACGCGTTCAAGTCAAACAACTCCGATTTTAACCAAACGTCACTGGTGTTTAACGTACGCCTGCTATATTTTGGATCTTGATGATTCTTTTCTTTTTTTTGTGTGACCAATATAAGTACGGTGCGTTTCAAACGTATGAAGTTGGTGGGAACCTCTGTCTCGTACATATACCTTAGTTACAAATGCAATTGAGTTATCGAATAACATAATTGGGGCCATCGAGTCCTGATTGTTAATGACTGAGTAACATCACTAGAGTCATACTGACAAGCAACCACAAACTACATTCCATTTCATGTTGATTTTAAACCACTTTACGCGAGAATAATTAAGCCACTTTAAAAGTAATATTTAAATCAGGTGTGCCGCTGCACATTCAATGGTACCTATATTATATTTTTTACTCAATAAAAGCCGATTTGATTACCACTACGAACTATAGTTTTTTTTTTTTCATCATGTAAACGTGAAATACAAGCATTTAATTTTCATAAGACATTGACGACCTTAACTGGAATTAAAACAATTTAGTGCATTATCAAAACATCATCTTTTTATGACGATTTTAAATGGTATATCGTTCCTATACATATCTCATACGGCGGAGACATCCAATAGCTCCCTTTTTGCACCTTTTTGGAGGAAGTACCCTTCCAATCAAAAATCCCCGACGACAAAGAAATTCTATAAAGTCGTAAAACCTGTTTATCAAGTTTGTCCAAATCGGTTGTAAAATACGACCTGTAGAGAGTACCAACAAACTGACAAACGAAAGCAAATTTTGCCAGACTTGAATCAGAGACGCTTCGCTCGCTCGGTCAGTCATAAAAATATTAAATCCAATAATTTTTTACATCAATATTATGGTTAATCCTAAAGGGGACCTATCATTGGTCATATTATAAGTACTTTGTTAAAATGGAATTTATGATGTATATCGTTCCTATACATATCTCATACGGCGGAGACATCCAATAGCTCCCTTTTTGCACCTTTTTGGAGGAAGTACCCTTCCAATCAAAAATCCCCGACGAAAAAGAAATTCTTTATAGTCGTAAAACCTGTTTATCAAGTTTGTCCAAATCGGTTGTAAAATACGACCTGTAGAGAGTACCAACAAACTGACAAACGAAAGCAAATTTTGCCAGACTTGAATCAGAGACGCTTCGCTCGCTCGGTCAGTCATAAAAATATTAAATCCAATAATTTTTTACATCAATATTATGGTTAATCCTAAAGGGGACCTATCATTGGTCATATTATAAGTACTTTGTTAAAATGGAATTTGTGACTATTAAAAAAAAAACATAGCAAAAAGCTGATTTCAATTTCGGCAGGGTCAACAACTCCACTTTATCCGGCAAAATTAGCAGCTCGTATCGTACCCTTACAATAACTACAGCTACATACAAAAAAACAGCACCACTTATTTAAAATAAGACCACTTGCACACAACACAAGAAATGGTTGATTGCAAGTACTTGCAGCGCTGTAATAACACCCTGCCATCATCTGTCCCCACAGCTTGCGCAAGTTAAAACCATTCATTATGCACTCTGTAATTTTCTTCATCGCTGCGGAAAATACTTCCCTTGCATAATCAGAAGAAAAGCTAAGTAGGAGGCAAGGCATCAATATTGTAAAGGGTATGTTCGGTAAAGAATCTGGTAAAATGGGGTGAACCTTCCATTGTTGGCAATAATTCTGTGGATACAATTGACTGCCTCGTTGATCTAATAATCGATCCAAGTTACGATTCCCAGGTCGGGCAAAGTACTATTGGGTTTGTCCATCAGGTTTTCTCAGTAGCAGCCCGGAGTCGGGATTTGTGCCCGGTTGATAATAATAGACTCGTCCCTATTACATGGGACTTAACCATAACTGGCAGCATGTGGGTATACTGTAGGTACACCTCTGCCTAACCCTTCGGGGATTACACTTGTAATATTATGTTTTATGTAATTCTATGGATATATCGTCGCCTTGCAGTGAAAACCTCATGATGGGAAATTAATTGTGTTTCTTTTTATTTATTTGTGAAAAGAGATGTGTAGAAAACATCGAAATGCAGATTTAGAGCAAACGTGCACAGCTCTAAGATGCTTCTAATGCCTTCTGTTGATTACCTTCGTCTTTCTTTCTTTTTCATGTGGTTAGTGACTAACCTGGTGTCAGAGTTTTTATGCCACCCGTGGGTCTTTGACTTGGCTTCACATGCCGTCGAGAAATATCTGAAAAACCAAACCAAAGATGAGTGATATCTGAAATATCTGTATCGGTGTTGATTATAATGAATCTCGAAGAACGTCAATGACGGCCTTTTTCAGACAGATTCTATCTTTTCCTGTTAAATAACGGCGACAATATATTTCTACTTGCGTGTGTTGTCCATTAATATAACTCATGGTGGATACTACATAGTTAGCTATATCAGCAGCAGTAGCGATCCCTGTGAAGTTATTTCTGGGGAAGCATCGTAGTCATGCACATTTCTACCACATGCTGTGTTGTACTGTTGTTTACGAAGTCTATATATCTCGCAACCATTACGTTTAGTATGTCATGATCTTTTGAATGAACCGATTTATTTTTTGAGTTTTTCGTAACCATAATATGGATGATATTTTTTCGACGAATTTGTCCGTCAGATAGATTATTAAAGAACATTGGACACTTATTTTTTCTTTTTTTACGTAATCAAAAGGTTACGGCTATACATTGAGTCAAAATGTGGCATTAACTTTTATACTGAATTGTGACGTAGTGTTCCCCCCTCCCCCTCGCTGCGCCACAATTAAGGATAAAATTTCTCCCCAACTTTAATGCATTTTATCTTAATATTGATAAAGCAAAAAATACGTGTCTAATATTTTTTTATTATCTGACTGACGGACCAAAGTTTTTTTTTTTTACCTAGACCACATTCCTATTCTGCTTGCTTACGCAGATTCGAGACACCATCGTAGCCTTTAAAACCAAAATCTTCCTCAAACATCGATTCTCTCCACTATCCCCGATCAATAATATAGTTAGGCTATAAATTAAATCAATCTGTCATTACACCCACTCTAATATATTGCATTAGTTAACACGAAACGCTGTTTCAACTTGCACGTAATCTCATTTGCCTACACAGAGTAACCGTATTCCTTTACTAATGTTATTATACTGTTGTAAAGCATATGTAAATGTATCTTTGAAAATTTCACAAGGAAATTAAACCACATAATGTAGCTAAATACTACCGTAAGTTTATCCTTAAAATAAAAAGGCAGTGAAAACGAAACGATACATTTTTAAAGCACGCAATAAAAAAAATAAAAACAGAATTATGCGCCTCCATTATTCCAATTACAAAAACCAATCCGATTCAACCACACCGACCACCGCACCATTGAAATAGTGAGATAAATCGCATATTGATTCAATATCTTGCTAGTACAGGAGCCAGTGTGCTACCATTACTGCCCCAAGCGTCAGACGTACGAATACATATTCATGGGAATAATTCGACAGATTCCCTTAACGATGGCACGTCAAAAAGCGAGCAGAGCCGAGCGGAGCCGAACAAAGCCGAATGGAACCGATTGGAGCCGAACAGTGACGAAGCTCTCCGATTATGTATCGCTGAAATGTTTTTACACGATGTCGTTAAAATTGCATTGACTCATAGTAGCGTTTTGTTTTGATATCAAAGGCGTAAAAGGCTTTTACTTTGTAATCAGGCATTTTTGTTTGATGGCCCTTAATGGAAGTTGTGTTGACATGGATCTAACAACCAGTCTAGTTTGAAAGAAGTATTTGCAGAATCCAACTTTTAATAAAAACTGATTTTTTAAATAGAATTCATATTTTCGAACAATTACCTATCCACCATTTTTTTTAATATTATGATTAATTTATTTCGGACAGAATCCGATCTATATAGAATAGAATAAGATCTATGTTAGTAGGTACATAATATAATTTAAAAAAATAACATTTACAAATCTGGAATAAGTAGCTGTAACAAAAGTAGCAACCTTTTAAAAATATTCCAACATTGATATAAAAATTGTCGTTAAAAAAAGGAAGCGTCGTCTTCATGAGAAACACGGCACTCGAACTCTTGTAATCAAAGTGGTAGTGTCGTTCCATCTGCGGAGACATTAATCACCCTCCCGCATTTATGGCGATTTTTGTACGAATAAAACGTCGCGAAAAACGCAAGGCATTACGCAAACAGCTCTTTCTGCGAACGAGGGAGAATGGGGAAAATCGTTGATTGCCCTCGTGAAAAATTACACATCATCGTATGCGTCTAAAAGCCTCAACATATGCATAATGTAATGTCGCATATTAGGCTTCTGTACTTATGAAACAAATTGCTACAGTTGAGAGTGTATTCCTAGCTCTTTTTTTTACAGAGTTACGGCAATTGTTTTGTCGCCTGAAGCTGCCAGTTTTCTTTCCATTTCGACATATCTGCCTTATAAGCTTTGTAGACTTGGAAGAGAAAGCATTCTTAGTTTCTTATCTTTATTTCCTTTCCGTGTCTTATGAGCATTCCAAATTAGCTTTCTTATAAGGATGTATTACGTAGAATTTATAAGACAATAAACTTTTATGTAAGGTTAGGTACACATAGGGTATTTGCTAAGTTGATACCACAAACACAAAATTCTAAATACTAACTAAAAATAACTTTTAACCAAATGGTGAACTTATATCCAGTTTAAGATGATAAGTCTTGTAAAACTTGGTACTTATAAGTTAGGTACTTTAAGCTTTCAGTTATTTCATAAGTGAAATATAGTATTTTTTATTTCTTCTTGAGCTTTTATTTTTGCTTTACATTTTAAAACAAACTTATAAATATTGAGAGCGATCAAAAACAAAAAGTACTTACAATGTTTACAATTGTTAGTTTTAAAACTAATACTATTCCAGTTAAAATAAACGATAGAAATATCTACATAAAAATTATATTATGTCGCTTAGACGACTTTCTCCAACACAAAAGTCCTTTACTTTGTGTAGGAGAAAGTCGTCTAAGCGACATAATAGAATTTCTATGTAGGACTGTACTTTTCTCCGTGGATGTTGTTGCGACTATTTTAACAATGAAATAGTATTCAATAACCAAATACTTGTCTTAGGCATATTATGACCGCATATTAATTTCCTGAAACTTCCTGTAACATCCACAACACAATACTAGAAAAAAAACACCAACAAAGAAAATATCTCTTGCCAGGAAAACCACCGAAAAAGCTAACACTATACAAGTATACATGGCAAGTAATACATAACTTGGTCGTATATACTTGATCCGGGAGTAAATGGAGCATAACTAGGCATTAAACAAATTGGCACGCCGCCCGGCCCCATGGCAGGCGTAGTGTGTGGAGCCATTGCAGGCGTAGTGTGGAGCCATGGCCTAAACAGTAGGTATGTATATACCTATTATATTATGCTACGGCTGAATACGTTATCATTACGTGTACATTCCATGCGCATGTTGTGAACTTTGGGCATGCAAAAAATTTAAGATTTTGGCAAACTGTGACAGTTGCATTTTCATTTTAAAAAAGAGGGCAATTTTCGCGATCTATAAAATAGATCCTTGTGAGTTCCTTAGAAATAAATTCAAAGAAATTGATATACTAACTCAGCCTTATCTTTATATGTTAGAAAGTATTTTGTATGTTCGCAAAAACTTAGGACGTTTCAATCTAAGAAGCGATTTCTATAACTTAGATACACGTAGTAAACATGAAATTGTGTTATCCAAAATTAGATTAACTAAAACTAGTAATAACAAGGTCCCAAAGTCACACAGAACAGAACAGAACTTAGCGATGGAAAGTTCAAACCCACATCAAACGTGTCCTTATCAAAAAAGCATATTATAAGATTAAAGACTACTTTGAAGACAAGGAAGTTTGGCAATAATTCCTTTTGCACATGTGGTTTACGTGGTACCTCATTAACGGCATAACTACGTAAATGTCTATTAACTGCTCCCAAATTAAGATGATTATTTTATTTTACCTTTTTTTTTCTTTTACATACTTCCTTGACATAATCTTTTCATTATTTGACATTATATACCTACAATATTCTATATTTTTTATTAAATTATATTTGTTACAGCTGTAGTGGCAATAATGTCATCTGGTTTAAATAGGTCTTTATTTTTATTATTTTATTTATATTTTATATACCTAGATTCTTTTCTTTTCGATTTTGTGAATGTGAGAACGTCGTAGGCTTCCAGACAGTAGATCTGTCGACCATTTTCTATCTTGCTAAGTTCCTGGTACTTGTTGACAGGCCTACACTGTCCTCTCATACCTATTAACACTATAATTTTAAAACATTTTAAAAAACATTTACTTTTAAAAGAGTACCTAACCGTGGAGAAACGACAAATTGGAACCGTGCACTTAGCTTCTGACCTTATAAAAGTGCCCTTGTAGGTTTATGTGAAATAAAATATTTTGAATTGGAATTATGTGAATGATAATGGAAAGACACTTAAATAAAAAATCACAGAGAAATGCATGAAAATTATAAAATTGTTAAATAAAAATATCAAAATGCATTATTTAATCTACCTACCTATCAATGTCGTGAAAGCTAATAAAAAAAAATTCTGTAAAAAATAACATTTAATTGATACCGTTTAAAAAGCACGCATTAACTTTTCATAAAACTTAATTAAAACCAATTCATTACTATAATCATCAAACTACCATCATTCCATTATCCAATTTACCAACATGACCTCTCATACCTGATTAAGACTTAATAATTGGTAATTAATTAATCAAAAGCATCGAAACGGATCATTAAACTACATTAAATAACTCGAAACGTTAACTGGGTCACACTAATAAAGTTACCATAATATCGTACGCGATTAGCGACTGTATATTAATGAGGTTAGAGGTTATATTTGGTTGTGGAGTTTTCACAAAGGCTTTGTACAGGCGCGTTGCACTATGCAGTCCCAAAAGCGAGGCTGAAGTCGTTAATCTTCATGCAAATTCGTGCCGAGCGCCCCTAATGGTCCCGTATTTACTATTTACATGTCTTATTCTTCACGCCAAGTTACAGAGTTCGGTACGTGGTGCGAATTGCTTGGAATCTCTGCTATGTAGGAACCCTTCACTTGGATTTAGCGAGAGCGTGAATGCTCGTTGAATTTCGAAGAACACCTCCAAGGAGTACCGCTTTACTTTGGGTTCTATTCAAGACTACTGAGTCAAGACTGATTAAAATTCTTTATTAAGGATCTTTTCAGGACGCGGTGGACTGTGGGGTGGTTAGTAAAACAGTTTTGATTTTAATTTACTAGACTTTTTTACGTGGACATTCTGCAAGCATTATGTGCATGACTTGGGAGCACAAATTGGAGGCTGTTAAGCACTTATTGTTTTAAACAATGGAATGGTACGGCAGTAAAATCACTTGACATAGCACCAATCAAACGTGAGACAAGATGCCATCTTACGTCTCTTCAGAAACATCAGCCTTAAGGCTTCGATTGCCAAGACACAGCCCAAAAACCTTACAAAAACATTAGGCTCCAACAATAAGCGTTAGAAATAACAGTTATTTCTTCTACATTTAAATAATAATAGTTATTTGTACAAGCGCCAGGCGTTGTGCCAACTCCATTTAGCGTACGTCTCTGGTATAACAATATTATCGTGTTATTCCAACCATTATGTCTTCCTGATAATGCCCTCATTAGTTATTTGTGTTTCGCAGTGGCTTACACTGTAGATATTAATGATATTTTGGCTGCCTGAAATGGATGTGACCAGCCTCACGAGGATATAGTCATAAAGGTGGCAAGATGACACTATGTGGCCAGAAAATAATGCAGGGAAGATTGATTAGGTTAGGGGCCTTATTATGAAGTATTAATGCCATCATTATTCCACAGCGAAAAAGGATGGTGCTAGCGGCCTCATATAGCTCCGTCTCTCACTCACACGGGAATAATAGTGCCATTATTACGTCATAATATGGCCCTAGGAGTCGTTCATTAATTTTTGGACCCACCTTGGTAAGATGTCGTGACATTTGGCAATCCCCCCTCTCCCCCCACCCTAAAAAAAATATTTACGTGCATGTGCTTGATTGTGTTGCATTTATTTAAAAAAAAACATAATTTAATTAATTATTTTTATTTATGACTTGTTAACAATGAGAAAAAGTAACAATAAATACTTAAATAGGAACTATGTACTTAAATTCGTAAAAGAATATTCAATCTAATTCAGTTCACGAGGACTCATGTGTGGTCTAAAGGGCGACTACTGGAACCAACATTTCCTTGTGATTTACAGTAAAATCATCTGCTTCTTCAACCTCGCTCTGATTGAGCCACTCTAAGCCATTGTTGCTTGCACGCTGAAGCTCAGTAGCTCGTCGTGTGATAATCCGTGGGGGTCTCATGCACTTCACACGCCTCACGTAATTAATGAACGACCCCTTAGACTAGTCAAACTTATTTAGATAGATAGATACAAAAACCTGTCGAAGTAAATCTTGGGTTATTTAATCAAATAATTACACATAACTAGACTATTAAGAATAACGAGCTGAAACTATATTTAATAAAGAAGATGCAGCCCTTAAGGAATAAAATCGTAGGTCGATCTAATTTTAGAACTCTCACCAAACAAATAAACACCATTTTCCTCCTTACGTTATTGGTATGATACTCGCAGCCATATTGCTTTTGAAAACACAAATAGCGCGTATACAGCGTCCTTATTCTGACGTGACATACTTAACGTGACGCAGCATGAACGCGTGACATTCCCCTCTTTTTGTAAAACAAAGGAGGCGACACTCCGAGCGCATCCCATCTCCTAATTACAATACAAAGACTCAAAAAACGTGACGCGTTTTTGAGACACAACGCTAATATACGCCTTACTCTTTAGATGACATGAATAGATGTCATACTTTTAAAGATGGAGTAAAAATACGTCACCTATTACCTACATACTATAATATTTTTTATAAATTAAAGTCGTTTTCGTGTCGGTCTGTGTGACCGCGTTGTTCTTCAAAACTTCGCAACATATTTTGATGACGTTTTTTAGAGAAACGTTCAAACTGTACGAAGCAGGCGCGGGTCACTAGTAAACTAATAATTTACTCAAACACGAAGCTTATTCGGAGTATATGATCAGTTAATTAGATCATACCGATATGAAAGCTCGTCTAAAAATCATGAAAATACTGTTTTTAGAAGCGTGTAGAACGTGGTTGTTATTGAATTAGTCTTAGCTCGGCGCATTGCAGTCTTTTGACTCGCCAACTGAAAGAGTGGCTGCATTGAACGAATTTAATGTTTTCCTCTCTATGTGAATTAGTTTTTGAATTCTAACAAAAATAGTTGGAGTTAGAGGGAATCATTTTAGTAGCTTTTTGTAGGAGGATTCCTTGTATGTTGCAATAACTTTCATAGGTTTTTTTATATACCAGCTGCGCCCCACGGTTTTACCCGCGTAAGTCTCGATCCCGAGCGAATATCGGGATAAAAAGTCCTATGTCCTAATACAAGTCATGGTCTACCCATGTGCCAAATTTCATGCAAATCTGTTCTGCCGTTTTAACGTGAAAGCGTATCAAAAAAACAAACTCACTTTCGCATTTCTAATATTAGTTAGAATTAGGTTTTTTTTTAAAATTAATCCCTACTTTTTTTTTATTGCAATTAAATATTATGATTTATGCCGATGTCAATTAGCACTTTTTTCACTTGTCATGCACGTTCGGGAGTGATGTCGAATATTAATCAGTGCAGCCTGGCAGCGACCTGTGATAAGCAATAATGATGTCATGTGATTGGCATATTCGATTCGGTCGTTACGGAAAGAAGTATAAAAATGTTATGATTTCCTTTGATAGGCAAAATAAATTATGATGCGAACTTAATTGAGTTTTGTGAGAAAATTTAATAAATAAAGTAGGAATTCAGTAATAATAGTAGGTACTGCAATATAATTCTAAAAGAATGGTATCTATACTTATACTTATTACCTATTACTTATACTTATACATATAATCATATTATAAAGAGGTAACATTTGTTTGATTGTTTGTTTGTATGTAGGGGGTAATCTCCGGAACTACCAGTTTGATTTAAAAAAATATTTTTACATTGGTTAGCATCAATTTCAGGAAGGTTATGTAATAATTTCACGGGGACTAAGTCGCGGGCGGAAGCTAGATAGAAATTCATAGAGTCGCGTCGCGCCAGTCTGCACGAGGCTTTATGTATGTATGTACCTGCAGTTACGTGTCTAGTTTACCGTAATATAAAATTAAATTAATTGAACGTCTTTGATTAAAGACTATCTGTGTCTAGTATCTAATCAAAGTACTTATTATCACACTCAATACACACTTAGAAAGCATAACGAAGTTAATTTGTTGAGAAATAACAAAATGCGATGCTACACGTTGCGATGCGAACGTGAATAGACGCAAAACACAGAGTATTTAATCTTTGGATGTAATAGAACACAATGCAGTTTGCATTATGTTATCGATAAAAAAAACAGGTTGAAAAAATACCGTTTTTCTAATTGTTATATTTCACTCGATTCTAATTTTCACTTGTGAGACAATTGCTGACGAGACAACTTCTGCCTAGCCCTTTCTCGTCCATACGAGAAGAAGGCCGTCACCATTGATGGCCTTCTTCTTTCGTTTTCGTGTGGTTACTGTGACCTATCTGGTGTCAGAGTTCTTCAAGCCACCCATGGGCCTCTGACTAGGCTTCACATACCGTCGAGGAATATCTCTCAGGCATGTTACCTCACGAAGTTTTCCTTCACCGTTTTTGAAGCAAGTGATAAACGCATACAATATGCACATGAATCCGAAAAGTTAGAGGTGCGTGCCTTGGGTTCGAACTCGAGACCTATGCCTTGGCAGTCCGACGGTCACACCATTAGGCGATCGGCCTATATGACTACCACAACCCAGTTACATCTCATTTAATCAATTTTTTACTTTTAATACAAACAGACCGTTCGTAGACGGCGAACAATCGGCCGCCGATTTTTTTTTTTTTTTAGCTAAATGAAACAGTAGAGATCATGTATCAAAGCGTAGGTCAAACGGAAGTCAAAAATGTAAACATTCCGATTTCCAACCTACAAAAAAAACGACTTTTATTTAAATAATTTTCTTTATTTCAAGCATTTTAGTTTTATTATATTTGGAATTGACTCATAACTAGTTTTTATTTGATTATTTTGATTCTTCATTTTTAATCCTTCCCGTCCCTTTTTCATATTTGCTGATGCAATATATAAATATTATAGCCTATGTCACTCCCACCATTAAGACGAATCGAACGACACCCCTTATTTTAAAGTCCATTGAGCCGTTTATGCTAAAGAGCGTGCCAAAGAAATAGACATACTTACTTACATGCATACTCTCGAAAAACATTACCGTCCTTCAGGGGTAGTCGGGTAAAAAGTATGCCGTGTGCGAGCGTGCTTAAATAAATACTGCGACATAATGTATCTGTAGTGCTTGCTAATATTGCAGCTTACCCACGTAGAACAATCGGCAACAAAAGCTATAAATTATTTAAAAAAAGACTATTCGACTTAACACGGCTATTCAAACCATCCCCCAATGACCTTATTAGGGTGTAATAACCCCAATGTGCCCTAAAGCCAACAAGTGCAACAGATGTGAGAATTAAAAACACTGGCCTTTAAATTTATTTACATCACGACATTCGACTATTAATCCAGTACGGGGGCATAATCTGCTAATGCTTGCTTTATTTGATCGCTGACTAAATGCAATGTGCAAGCGAAAATCACCTTTAACGGAATGTCCTTAACATCATACTTGAACAGCATCGAAACATCAGCTGATTTCATAAAAAAATTGTTTGATTCTTATTACCAACGCGGAAGGTTTAAGTTCGAATATACGGTGGTCATATTTTTGATGAATATTTTTAACTAAATTACAGGGGAGGTTGGGGATCATTGTTTGGGCGTAATTGTAATTTTTGAAGTAACTGCCATAAATGTCCAGTTTGTTAATGTTTATTTCAAATGTAGTGCCACAATGATGGTCGTTAGGTGGAATTGGTGTTTTTGTCCATTTTAATTATGTTATACTTGATTACTTTACTCCCCTACACACATCTTTCTATTAAATCATTTTTATTCTTACCTGAATCAATTAAATGAAAAATGCGTTGAATATTTAACTTGATACTGGACTATTATTTTTATCAGACCCCTAATCAGAATAAAATATAGGTATTATAATTGTTTACGGGTTTACTTATGGACTTATTTCGCGAAGCCGCGCGCCGCGCCGGTCAATTGTTCTTAGGTAAACCATAAGTCACATCATTGTGTCTCGCGAATGTCATAATATAAAGATTCTGAAGAATTTTTGCCATCATAACATGATATACCAACTCCATATACTTACTTCCTTTATAAGAAACCATAATAAAGAAAAATGTTCATCACAATTTTCTTCATTACGACGTTTTACAAAGGGGAAGTGCGGCAAATTCCTTGCATATCGGGTTACCCGGCACTTAAGGAGAGCCAAGACCCGCCCGTATAAGTGACGTCACGCTAAAAGGTGCTCGGTTCTACTACTTATAACTTCCGCAAGCTTTTTTAAAGACATTTATTTTATACCCTGTTATTTTAATGGAACAAGGGCTTTAGGATTAAGAGAGTTGAATTTTTTGTTTTTTTTTTTTATCTTGTTGTCTACTGCAAATTGAAATGGTTACCTCTTTGGTAAATACAACATAAATGACGTTTAGTAGAAAACGTGTTATACTCAGTGGCTTTTTCTCGTTTATTTTAGTGGATATTTTTTAAACTACATATTTGCCTGAGATGGGTAATTTTCTTTTAACTTTGTTCTCCTTTTTCTCAACCAGAAAATATGGCTTGAAGAATAAAAAAACCTGTACCTAAACAATATAAAAAGACAATTTCTGAAATGTGAAATAATCACCAATCAAAGTAAATATTTTGAGACCCTCCAGGTGCCATCTGAATAAATTATCGTGACAATGTTCACAAATTGAGCCAACAATAAGTAGGTACGGAATACAAGTCTTTATTAATGAAGAAATAAGGAAAATATGAAGTAAATGTGTTCGGCGTACTAACCAAACATTAAAGTCAATGCAAAATACAAGTACCTACCTATGCAGAAAATGTCAAGGAACGTCAATGAATGCTCAACGGGAATGAATCTAAATAAAAATGCAAGTGGTCCGACTCCAATCACGTCTAACTGAATACTAATTAAAATATGTACAAAAATGCATCATCTCAATGCAAATGCAAAATGCAATTAAGCAGTAAATGTTAATTAACTAACTTATTGCATCAAAAATACATATTTCAAAACCATGTACGTAAACCGTACAAAATAACTATACCTACACAATATCAATAATGTAGACTATACATGATTATGTGGAAAGGAAAAACTTGAACAGTAAGCAGGTACCTACCTACTCAGATAGTATGCGTTGTTTTCATAACCTATAAGAGTTTGCAAACAACATAGTGTAAACAAATACACTATGTTGTTTGCAAACGCTACATTTTGCAACACATTCAAGTTCTATTTAAAAGTTTACCTACCCTACTCTACCTTCCTTCGCTACAAATAAAATATTACCATAAATTAATTAAACCTAAGACATCAAACCAAAAATAAACTTACAAATTGTTAGTAAAAATGGTACATTTCGGAACTCCCTTGTTCTGTAAGAATAATGGAACAGTTTAAAATCGAAAACATTTACAGTAGATATTTCAATATTAACATCCACAGAAAAGCGTCCCAATCTGAAAACTCAATTCCCAATAAAAGAGTAAAAATTGCTTTCTAAATACGCGACCACTTCATTTGGCATCAACCCAACAGATTATTATTTTTTTCCAAATATTCAGCGATAAAGTCACAAGGCGAAGCAGAGGGGCCGATTATTTTCAATCGGAGTTTTTCCATAGAGAGAAATATTCCCCGTTCAATCTCTCCCTCTTGCTTCGTCTTGTTTCCCTTAGTTCTTGTCGGATACCGCATTGCAGCCGATGTTATGAGAAATATTTGGATCGGTTTACAGAACAAAAAATGTGGTCGCCATATTTCCAACGAGATGGGATTGCACACCGACAGGTTATTTTAAAGAAGATAGAAATTTATTCGCACTTGCTTATCTCTGTATTATACCAGTACAAATTGTACGAAATGTTTTCTATTTCAAAAATAAGTGGCCAAAAATAATGTAATTTTTCTTTTGTTACAGGTATTACATCGCTCCACAAAAGATTTCGCTAAAGGATTTGAAGATCTTAATTTAGTTTTCGAATTTGCATAACTCCCAAAGATAAAACTTCGCAAATAGACAAGTAATTACAAGTGAAAGAGTTCTCGGTGAAGAATAAACCTAATTAGACGTTGTATTTGAGAATTTAAAGATGATTTTACAGTTTTTCTCTTTAAAGTCACGTTTGCGAGTCATTCGTTTACAAACTTTGAGTTATTTTTCATTGTTTAATTAATCTACGGCAAGAGTTTTTTGTTATCTTATTCGCCAGTTGGTTTGTGTTTATTTTTTCGCAAGTCCTTAATTTTTTCGCCGGCAATTTTTTCCGTCGCTAACGATGGAGAATTTGGAATTGCAAATGCCGTTAATTGCCCGATGGAAGTTAGCTCTCGCACTTAGAGGAACGCGGCGCGACTGATTGTTGAAATATTTAACGCTTCCAAAAGCCAAATAATTCAGCGAAATGCTTTTGCTGTCAAATAATCACGCCCTTATTGTCGGACTAATCTGAATTTCTTATTATGTTTGTAAATCTTTTGACTTTAATTAATGAACGGGGTACGTGTTTGGAAGTCATTATTTCGATGACATAAGAGTATGAATTATTTCCTCTTGGTGGACAATTGTGAACTGAATAAACAACTGTACTCGAGGATTCGAAGTAAATCTAAATAATCTCAACTTTCCGTTAAGACACTTACCGAAATCATTAGTATTATTTGTTCTGAAATATTGCCAAATTGGTGCCCTCTTACATTAAGAGCGCTTCAACTTTTGGGATTAAAATCCATGGCTATCGAGTCTTTAAGAAGTAAATGAATGGTTCTTACAATAGGTATTCATTTATAATTATATTATTATTTTTATAAAAATGTTTGTAAAATATAAAATACTTTTCTGAAGGTAAAGCTTTATCTTTAGGATATATTAAACATGGAATAACGTCGGATATCAAAGAAACTTCTCTTAAGAAAATAAAGTAATATTAGCAACGGATAAAGGATTCCTCTTCATACGGATACATAACTTTATTAAAATCACAATCAGAAGATATATTCTATTCCTATTTGAACTCAATCCCATTATCCTTACCGCAAATAGAAAACATTTCGATAAATTTGAATATTGAAATGACCATTACTGTAATAAAAACCAACATGATTATATAGTGGAAACATATTTAAAATACCTTTTTTTAAATAAAAAATATACATGTTGGATCAAAATGAGACGTAATTAAAAAAAAAATGATTCCTCATGTCCAGGTGTGTTCGAAAATACCCCATGAATGTTCCGCGATTTTTAGTAGTTTTACAGTTATAATTTTTTTTTTTTAATTTCTTGAAATGTAGGAATTTCAAGAAATTAAATTGAAAGAATGTGAAAAAGCCATAAGTTTCCCTAGGTGGAAACTTATGGCTTTTTCACATTCTTTTTTTGCAAATTACATTGCTATGGAATATTCTTTCAGCAACAAAATAATCATATTCCTATCATTAACTCTAGATACAAAATTTCAGATCGATAAGGAGGAATTTGGGTTCAGTCTTACCACTAAAAACTTATATTTCTGCCATCGATACTTTTTTGAGTAACTTGCAGGAATGTTAGGAAGTTTATTTTTTTACGTATAAAAGTAACATTCAAGACGATACTGTCGCAAAAAAACTGAAGAGCACTTACTTTAAAAAAAGATATGAATTTTTGAAGCTCCACCGGCAGAAAACTCAAAAAAAATATAACTCGAAAACTACAAAAAATCGCGGAACATACATGGGGTATTTTCGGATATCCCTGGACGAGGAATCTGTTTTTTTGTGACGTGCCTTTTTGGTCCACTCTGTATATATATATGTACCAAGTACCCCAGCTCACTCTTTCAAGAACGAACTAAATGAAGCATTTTCCCAAATTTTTCAGTCGACAAAATTGTTCTCCAAAAAATTTGAAACGACCGAGATCGGGTTCACGATTAGCCATTCACTCGGTAATAAATTATATTGTTTTCATATTTATAACTTTTCTCTATTCACGCTAAATGTTCTTAATATTTTTTTAAAAGCTTGTGTCGTCCATAAAGCGTTATCTTGAACCCTCATCATCCGCGTTCCACTTACTTGGGGTGAGTTGGGGCTAAAAGTGTACGGCGCATGGTAATGTAGCGAAGTAGAGGATATAGGTAACAAAACCCGAATGGAATGGGAATGTTTAGTAACCATTTAAGGAATGAATTTGAAACGTATAGCTTACAATAATGTGCAGTATTTTTCTTTCGGTTCCGATCGCTTAGATAAAATTCATTTTGTTTTTTGTTATACAGTTAAAGTTTTTACGAATAACTTTAACGCTGCTACTCGACAATTCCGTTTAAGAGAAGATAAAATAAAAGTAGTAAAAGTCACCAATAAATCTCAGAACCAGACAAAGTCTCTTTGATAACTGAACTGAATTAATAATATACTCTGCCCTCCGAACTTCACAATTAAAACTAAGACGGCTTGAAATATCTGCGAATAATGACCAAAGAATAAATTATAACGACAATAACTTGCAGACACGACTAATCTCCGAACAAACTGCACTTACATTTCAAAATTAACGGTCTCGCGTCAATAGTATTCTTATCATCGCCCTAAACCGGTTTAATCCAGTTTGATTTATATCTCGGCAGCCATGACGGCTTCGCAGACTGATTACTTCCTATGCATTAGCACTGATGAATGTATTTGCATTAGAAATCCGTGGATTAGCTACAGATCAGCTTGAATGTTTGATACAGATGTTGTATAGTGGGACGGAAACTAGTGAGGGGTTGCTGTTGTTTACAGTGTAGGTAAGACTTTATCCGATAAAGTTGCACTCTCTTATATTAATAAATTGACATTCTTAAAAAAAAAGTGTTGATTTTATACTATGTCTATATATTCTATGATACAATCGTTTCATCTACTCAAACTAACAGTTTTCTCCTCCTCACAATCATCAATCAAAATCGTTTTACGTAACAAGCTCTCAAACTGACAATAATTCACACCATGACGAATGTTCCACCAATGATTTGCAGTTTGATCCAACATTTGGCCACAATATCGCCAGACTTTCAAGTAACTTTCTATATTCAAAGCAATCTGTGACGTCATCGAAAACAACAATGGCGGCGACAGATGGCGACCCAGTATTGGCTAACTTAATCAATTGTTATTGGCTATTGACACATATGAGCCAATCAAGTGGAATGGATCGATTGTCAGCAGTCTAGTGGTTTCTGATAATGACATTCAATTTTGTAATCGGTACGTTCCCCTTCGGACAGATAGGGGTACTGAAGACCCTAGTTTGGTCGTGACAAGTGCATTTAGTAATTAAACGCACTATAGCGTGGCGTTTATAAACAAAACTCTAAAAATATTTATACTTATTCGTAAGAAGGATCTTTTTCTACAAAATTCAAATTAAAATAATCTAAACAAATGATAAAAGGAAAATTTAATCCCAAAAATAATGACATATTTTTAGGCTTATACTCTGATCATACTTACATAAAAAATGTTAATTCAATATATAATCTGTAATACTTATCTTTATATTTCGTGAAGTCACTTAGCAAAAAATAATTTTACTTGTTAAATGATTTTCACCAAAGATTCCGGCGCAAGCAATTTAGACTTCCGATCTTTAACTGTTACTTATTTTGAGTCTCTAGAGAACTATATTTTTGCAGCTTATTCCAAAATCCATTATGGCTTCAAATATTTTTACGTATCCCCCCTAACATATAAACAATAATGCGACTTCAAAAATATCTGTTGCTACCAATATAGGTATTCCAGTGAAATATAAGCATGAAATAACAAGACAAGGAAGAGCTTCATAAAAATTTAAGTCATCCAAAATTAAAACCAACTCAAAAACAAAAATCTAATGCAAATCTAGAGACAATTAAGGCACATTTCACCCCCCATAAACGGTAAACACAAATACTACAAACAGTACAATGAATAGATACCTAAATACATATATAAGCAACCAACTTCGTTTGCGATACAACCCGCCTTCTTCAGATTTGTAAGTAAAATTCCGAGTCAACCGACTAAAATAAATTGCTGGCGAAAACATGAGGCACAAAAAGTACTGTTATAGAAGCAGGAGTCGCAATTAATGCAGACGGCCAAAAGAAAGATAACGAATGGCCTAACGTTTGCTCTGTGACGTCACTAAGTAAACTCAGTGATCTTAGCGTCTATTTTTAACGAACATCAAATGGTTTTCATTGATCCTGTTACTTTCTTTTTTATCTTTCATTCAATTGCTTCCAGAAATTGCGGGGATGTTATATTTTTGTATTTTTATTTAAGCGACGTATTCTTTTTTCTTTTCTTTCGATTCTCTTTCTGAAAGCACATTGGAGTTAAAACATGAACGTAAACTTACAATACAAACCTTAATACTATTACAATACCCAAATAATGGCATTCGAAGGGCTCAATACTGAAATCCAAATATAGATTTGAAACCAAATTCATGGGATCCAAACCACATAAATTATTAGCTGCAACTAATACACCTCGAATCTCATTTCGCTTAATGGAGATCTCCGGGGTCGAAATTGTACCAGTTAAATTAGTAATAACAGTACCATATGAGCGTTTGGCTGGAAACAATCCGGAGCCACGTGGAATAATATTCTTAGTAATAACATCTAACTAGGGGTGTTATATACGGTCACAGAATATATAGTTAATGCTGCAAAACTTGTCTTGAAATGAAACGAAAATAGAACTGGCGAATCATCTTCTCAGGTTAGTTTTGGGAGGAAACATAATTGGAAAAAATGGGCAAGGAACAGAAAAAACATCAAGGAAAAGAAAAAACATGGTTAGGTTAGAAGAAGAAGTGTGTGTGTGCAGAAGTTTTCAAATCGAAAATATAAATACAGATTTAAAAAAAAAACTCTTTTTAGGCTTATTATTAATTTGTTATCCAGTGTACCTCAAAATATCTGACCACATATTATCGAAAAAAACTACAACGAAAAACGAAAACAAATTGTATGTCATCTCAATTCAATTCCCAACACAAAATATTTTATTATTCATCACGAGCAAATTACAGAGCCATATGCTGTGCGCATCAAACCAGTGATGTCCCAAGGAAATTATGATAGTGCACACAGTATAATATTCAAATAACGACACACAATAGTAAAGGGAAAATGTATAAAATAATTGTAGCGCTAGATTATTTTGGCTCGTGGCCAAAATCTGAACTAACCCCGGCGGCATCTTCATTTTTTAATACATTTCAAGTGACATTTCAAAAAACAGTTGCACAAATGCTTACCAACAGCGCCCCCTGTTAACGTCATTCGAGCGCCAAAAGATCCTTGTATGTTTGTTACCCAATCACGCAAAAACGGCTGAACGGATTTGGATAAAATTTGGGACACAGGTACACCATGACCTCGGTTAACTTTTTGCCGACATCCAGGAAGCCGCGGGCAAAAGCTAATCATAACTATAAATTGATAGATCCAAACAATACCAAAACTAGCAAGGCTGACTTTTCAGACCGCAGCAGATTGCAGAATCGCGTGCAGTGATTGCCAAGCCACAGTGATGCGCCAATTAATACCGAACCAATAATACTCGATTAATCGGAACTGGTTGATTATACCACCGCTGACCAGGCTACATGCTTTGGTAATCCATTTCGGTACCACTCGGCCACCGGGACTCTACTTAGATTAAATGGGCCCTAATGCATATATTTATTTTCTTATTTGTCCCAGAGAATAGGGTTTCTTTTACTAGAGTGTTTTATGTTAATTGGGATTTATTGAATTAAGTTGGTACTAAAAGAAAATAAAGTATTTTACTAGTAACTTTCTCAATAATATTGCAAAAGATTCTTGGTAAGTACCTACTATTGATATATGTCAAAGATATATTTCCAAATGACTATCTTAGTTTTCTAAATAACCAGCTCTCATAAATTTCTCCGCAAAGTCGCGTCCTCCAGACACGTACATCACATATTCCAAGTGTTATTTACAAGTTTCTTCTGATGAAATATGACTAGAATTTCTCGTGGCACCACTCGACGTAGAAAAAAAACATTAATTTCGACACATTCGTAAACCCAGACTTGCGTCTCGCAATATCCATCAAGTGTGTATTTGCATAGAGGGTGATATATCTAGGAAAGAAATCTTATATGCAGACGATATTGGCGATGAAGACGGCAATGTATCATCGCGAATTCATTTGTTGACTTATTGCCCTATATTCCAGTAGCGAGTTCGAATCCTCTGATTTGATAACATGAAGGGTGGTAAGGGTAGTGCTTTCCTGTTTTTTTTAAATATTGCATCACATACGCGAGTTTGACTTTAGAAACTGTAATGAGGTTCCGATTGCTATTTATTTACTTAAAACTACGTTTGCATGTAAGATGTAATTACGTTTGGCTTTAAAATTGTGGGCTTTCATATTGTTGACAGCATCTCTAAAATTTACAAAAGTTCTGAGATACATAATAATAATCTGTACGCCAACATATTTTTGTCTTATACCCATACTTCTGGATCATGTCATCCATAAACATACGTATCAAATCATTATCTATGCATTTCTGTTTGTTTAATTTATTTAATTTCTCTATTTAACTACATAAGTACATATAAATTATATTTTTAAATATTAAAATAAAAAATATAAAAACATTTAAAAATATAAAAAATAGTGGCCCATCGGCATCAGGAACAGGGTCCAAGATGCCGGTGGTCAGGGCTCTAGAGAGAGGAACCTCCTCACTATGCGTGCCGTGTCCAGAAGTACTGCTTTCTGAATCAAGCCCTTGACCCAACCGTGCAATGAGAGCCTCCTGAGATGTTGATCGAGGCTCTTTGCTATTTAATTTAATTAATTAATTAATTAATTAATTAATTACTATTTAATTTCTCTCTTCATTTCAATATTATTTCTCTCTGTTGGTATACGTATGCTAATAAATGTTCCTGCATAGAAACTAAATGGATTAATACAGTTAAAGGTAACTATCTGTTAACTTTATGTACGAAAGCTGCTATTAGTTGTACTACCGAAAATGTTCGAATTACGTTACCTCTACAATTTACTGCAGCATTTGAGAATACGACTACACTCGGATTAACTGTAGTTTATAAAGCACAATCTATAATATGAATATTAGTTTATTGGTTATTGTTTATGAATGTAAGCGGTTTTACTATTGTGTACTTTTTGGGTTTGCCCGACTAATTTCGGACTCCGTAAGCTCCATCCTCGCGTGTTCTCAATCAATGGCTCTAGTTGAGTTCAAAACTAGTCGGAAAATCTAAAATATGAAACATGAGTTGTCTCCATAGTTGTGAAAATATAATGATTATCACTGTCGTATTCTTCAAGATTGTTTAATAATAAATTTCTTCAGTTTCAGGTGAGTCTAGCCTCTAGTCGAGGGACTCGTAAGGTACACAAGTGTCACTATAGGAATGATTGTTGTTTTAATTAATTTCCGAAGTTATTTTCAGTTCTCAATTGGCTGATAAATATATTCAATGCGTGTAAGTGAGGTATGTTGGATTTCATTGGAAACTCTTTCAAAAGATATAAACAAAGAGAATGAAATCACAGTTTAATTCACCTTGGACGATGCTTTTACCGGAAGTTAAAGAATATTCAGAAATAGCCAAACTTTTGGTATTTTAAAATGGAATCCAACTGTCGATAGCCTTAATTGAAACGATTCAGACGAAACGAGCTTAGCTCACTCCTCCAAATGCAAAGATTCATCGAAATTAAATTCACTTTTGTTTAATTTCTGTCTTTTTATTTGCTGTTGTCGTTTTGTTTTTAATAAAGACGCATTCACATTCGCACAGTCTCCTAAAACTTTGGATTTGGTTAAATTATTTTTATTTCTGCCTTAAATGTTTCACATTACATGATGACTGTCTGTCTTCATTACTTTCTCACTTTTAGCTCGTTTCTCTCTATCTGCTTTATGTTTGTATGTCATCGTAGTAGTTCTGTCATTGTCTGCGGTGTTTTTAGTTTGTTTTTACCCTTTTTGTTACATTTTATATGAAATGCAGTTGTTTGCATCTAAGTGTTCAGTAGTTATTGGGTATTTAGATATATGTGTAATGAAGTAGTATTTATTTCATCAATATTTAGTACCTTAACTTGCTAATTTGAAGATGGTAAAACACACTTAAACATACAACACAACTGCATAAACGTGCTTGATTCATTCATTGCTATTCCCGCATCCCGAAAACTTCTTCTTTAATCACTCTTGCACTAAATCATAAAGTTCAAAGAATAATTACACGACTCTGGAATAATTGTTGAATCGTGACTCGACTAGATTTAATTACACAACAAAACCGAAGCATCATGGAATTACTAAAAATTTCATAAGTTCCAGAGCTTGCAGACCTCAACATATTGATCGTGGCTCTCTCTCATTCATGCTAACGTGTGACAAAGCCCGCTTTGGCTCACTGCTGGGTAAGCCACGCACACCTACACACAATAGTCCAACACATACGTGCTATTAAAACCGTTTCAGCGGGCGTCAGCTGACTGGGGGAGTCGGGGGAAGCGGGGCGTTATGAACAACGCATGCGCTGTGGCGAGTAAAGCGGCTGCAGCGCTTTATTTCCGAACCAAGTGTTAGAGTAACAAGCTGCGGTTAAAGCTAACCGCGCTTGCTGGAGTTAAATCGACACCCATTCAGAAAACAAACTGAGTATCACGGCCGTTACGTCATTAATACCATGGAATTGACATGCTGTCTCGTATGAACACTTACAACATGTCGAGTTTGAGATGACAGATACACACTATGCCAGGGTTATTATAAACAGCTGTCCCTCTTGTTCTTCTCTGGAATTATGAGATAAGTGACACAAGCAGACATTAATGTTTCTCAATTTAAATAAATTAAAACTGTAACTCAATTTTAAACAGCAAATATTCTAAGAAACTTTCGCAACATGTATGTATTCGAACACTGAAGTACTTCCCGCTTCAAACTCCAAACTTCTGGTCGAATCTTAAGGCAGATAAACATAAACAAAAATGCAATTAACAATCTGATTACTGCCGCAATACGTGAACCTATAAATGAGGTGCAACGCCAGTAAAATATTTCGTAAAAATTACAGTCGTACGCAAAAATTCCGATGCAAAACGTATTTCACCGTTCGCAATTCCATCTGATTTTTAATTCAGCGCGCATATTCTTGTCACGTTCGGTAGCAATAAACAATTATTAATGCGTTGTTCGAGGCACATGTTCACAGTTTTCGAGTGTGGCGGACTTTTTAAGTGTTCGTTAATTTCGAGTGTACTGGAAAAGTCCAGTCCGGGAATGAGGCAATCGCTTTAACGGTTCAACCACTTTCGTTTCTATCGAAAAATCGGGTCCGCACATGATAAATTTGCCCGACTGTATCTAGATAAAACGCGGCCATTTTCGCTCGATTTACTTCGGGATTTTGGTTAGAGAGGCTAAAATAATTTGAACGTATGTTATACTCAGATTTATTGGAGCTACTAAGGTTCCTAAATGTTTGATTTATCGCCTTTTAAGATACTTTCGTACCCTCAACCTAAAAAATAGGGGATCTGACAAAGGGAGCAAATCAAATGTGAAGAAATGCGGGCTTCACTCTTTTTACTTCGTGAAGGAGAGAACCTTTATCGTAATGATACGTACTCGAAATTTCTCAATTTGTATCATACCCCTATTCATTATTGGAATTCTCATCAAGGGCGCTTAAGTGGCGTTTGATTAAGGGAAGTCCTTCGCAAGGCGGCCCTCAATACAAAAGTTATCCAAATCTTTTCCTTGTCTTAACCAACTGGCAGCCTATTTTCCCTTTTGTGTTCTTTTTCACAAATTAAAACTTCTCCACTTTATCTAAACTCATTTTACTTTAGATTCCATTATTCCGAAATCAGTTTGATTGAAAATGGTGGATTAATAAATATTTTTTGTCGTTAGCGGTGTTGTAAAAATGTCAATCGGTATTAGGGCGAATAAGGGCGCAAAGCATCGAGTCGATGATCCGTGATAGGGTTTAAACATTCGTTTAATTAAAAAGGCCGGGATTTAATTGGAAAGTATACATTTACATAGTCTTTTGTTTGTTCCCGTTGTGATTTATATTTGGTGACGTGAGGTGGGATCAGTGAGTAGGAACGAGAATGGCTCGACTTTTTTGCTCCATTACACGGGATTTTATTTTGACACGTTGTTTTTTTGTTACTCAAAGATAATAGAATGCGTTATTGGAATAATTGGAATAAACAAATGGGTTTGCAGGAATATTGGTATTGTTATGGTGCCGTTTTTGACACCTATTCGCAACTTTTACGGCTAAATGTATCCAAATTCTTGTATTCATATTGACTCACATGCAGCATTATCATCATGCATGTTTTCCCCGAAGGGTTAGGGAGAGGTGACCGGGTACATTCACATTTCACCGGTTATGTTTAAGTCCCATGTAAGAGGGGGCGAACCCTTTCCCATCAATCGGACATAAATCCAGACTCCGGGGTGCTAATGAGAAATTCCTGATAGAAAAACCCAATAACACTTTGTCTGATCTGGGAATCGGATCCAGGAACTCATGCTCAGCAGTAGCGCTTGCTACCACTAAACCAACGTGACAGTCAATATTGACTCAATTGCGGTTTATTATCATTGTGGTTCGTTCTCTAAGACCTTTAAAAAAATGGTAACGGGTCAAAACACCCAGTACTCTTTGGGGCTTATATTGCCATTAGCAACACGAACCTACATTTACAAGACGTGACATTTATGAATTAATTCCTTCCTATAAAGTAATCTCCTACTTTGCGTTATTAATCCCGGCTTCCTTGGTCCTTTATATGAAGGTTTCACCGCCCTTATCCTTAGCAATAAAGTCAAAAATCTATTGATATCAGCTTCTGTCATCCACACTCCTGCCCGATAATAACATGCCATATTTTATCTCTAAGTTCGATTCTCTCCCATATTCTTTATTTTCTTTGTCAAAATTTTCTGCGATCGTGTGAGCTAGACATTTTTCATGTTACACCTCAGTGCACAGTTACCCTATGATCGGGAAAATGTTCTGCATACATGCAAGCTATTTTTGTGTGACATAGTAAGCAGAACTGGTTGAAACATAAAACACTGATACCCAAATTTTATGGCCAACCCTTTGGCTGCAATTTGCAACGGATTCGGGATCCATTAGCTAAAATAAAAAAGAAAGTTTCTGGGTAATACTCGTACATGAACCAAATTATCTTATGCTCTGAATTTCAAAAAACAGCTATAGGGTCATGTAAAGGAAGGCTATGCTTAGTTTCCCTACGTGTTTGAATCAGAAATTAAGAGATCCGTAGGAGAACCAAGGTAACCGACATAGCTCGAAGAATTGCCAAACTTAAGTGGCAATGGGCAGGGCACATTGCTCGCAGAACAGATAGCCGATGGGGCCGAAAGTTTCTGGAGTGGCGACCGCGTACCGGAAGACGTAGCGTTGGAAGGCCTCCCACAAGATGGACCGATGACCTTGGGAAGGCACGGGAAGATGCGGGAAGCACAGAATCTGTCGAAGTGGCGGTCCTTAGGGGAGGCCTATATCCAGCAGTGGATGTCTTTCGGCTGAAATGATGATGATGAATGATAAAAGGAATAGTGAAAATGATGATAGGAAAATGGGCATTTCATCTTTTTATCTACAACAACATTGTTGTTGTGATGTAATAGGTACCCCAAAGAGTGCGCATAACTGGTTTATAACTTTGCAAGTTTATTCATTATAGGTAGTTCGACGACAAAACTACTAATAAACTACAGCCTACATCCAATACAGATGTCTAACCGCATCCCCATGGACATAACTTGCAATACATTGCCAATGTCTATTAGTCTATACTTAATACAAATTAAAGTCGTCTTTCCTGTCCGTCTGTAGATAGATAGATAAATCGTTTATTTAGTGCACACAAAAAACAGCACAACATACAAAAGCACGATTAAATAATTACTATTATTTATTTATTTATTTATTAACACTTCAAGCACATAAATGTACAGAGGCGGACTTAATGCCACAGGCATTTTCTACCAGTCAACCTTTGGGTGATGCAGAGACAAACTGTGGTAGGTGCAATAGCGAGAATTGAAGAAAAAAATATTTATTTAAATATAAAGATACACATAATACCTATTAAAAACTATTAATATAATAAATACACCTAATTATATATAAATATAAGCACACATAAGACAAACAATGGGAAAACATTACCGTTGTGATGATACTGCCAACTTCTTGCGAATGTGCTCGCGAACTTTAATTTTAAAAGACAATCGGTTGTTCGCCATCCTGATTTCTTGGGGGAGAGCATTCCACAGAGAGATAGACTGAAGGAAGAAGGGGGTATATTATATAATATAGTTACCTATTACCCACAAACTGTGGCCTTTCCCAGCCTTAAAACAGTACACAGCTGACACTTTTTCTGGGTCAGAGACACACTCCATATATATTATATAAATAATCAAATTACGTTGGTATATTACAGTGACCAACTGGACCCTTGAAATAGATGTTCCGAGGAGGAATGGAGAAATGTACCGTACTTATAGAACATAGTGAGGCCGATGTTTGTGCCGGATTATTGGTAGACTGTCGCTTTGCGTGGCGTTTTTATAGTAATCGTGTTATACTGTGGTCTGAACTCAAAGGAAGAAAGGGCAAGTACAATGGTTGTATCTGGAAAATACCTGGTTGCCTGGAAAAAAGAAAAAAGATGTTATGTCGGTTATCAGTAAGCTCATGGCTTAGTAATAACAGCCACATGGGTCGATACGCTTGCCGAGGTTGGTCCGTGGATGGGTGACCATCTTTACATACCGAGATTCCCACCGTGCCTCTGAAAGTACGTTAAGCCGTTGGTCCCGGCTGTCATGTCATTCGTGGATTTGACAGTCGCTACGGGTTGTCAGAAGCCTGAAAGTCTGACAACCAGTATTTTCAAGGGGTTATTTACAGATAGTAAGTTTCTCCATCTAAAATACCGGTATTCAGGTGCATTCAGTTAGACTGGAAGCCGACCCCAACATGTTGGGGAAAAGGCTAGGCAGATTGATTGCCTGTTAACAGTAAGGAAACGATAGATGTATAGGTGTAAAAGATATATGATTTTATGCTATATATGGAGAAAAAACCTATGTAAAAGGATTTTAGGGAAAACATGGCGGCTTTCTCCGAAGATAACTCTGTGGTTATACAAAGCGGTAATCAGGCCAATGTTGGCTTATGGCGCTCTGGTTTGGTGGACGAGGACTGAACTCTCGACCACCATTACCAGACTACAACGCTTCCAACGACTGGCCTGTACGGCTACCACTGGCTGCATGAGAACCACCCCAACTGCAGCCTTGGAGATAGACCTTCAATTAACTCCCCTTGACCTGTACATACAGCAGGAGGCGGCGCTAGCTGCCATCAGGCTAATGCATCTGGGCATATGGGGCAAATACCACACCAGTCCACACGCTAATATCCTGGACCGGGCGATTGAGTACCAACCTCTCATCGCTGCCCCGTGTGATAGAACACCAAACTAACCCATGTTCAACAAAAACTATATTATATAAACAGTTCAGGAGGAAAAGGATCAGTCAGGAGCCCATGAAGTGCGCATCTACACAGACGGCTCAAAAACACAAAACGGTTCAGGTGCTGGCGTACACTCCCTTGACCTCAACCTTAATCTTCACTTACCACTAGGCACACACAGTTCGATATTCCAATGTGAATGTGTTGCCTTAACACAAGCAGCAACAGCAGTAAAGCGCTTAGGCATCCGGGACTACGGCATTAAATTCCTATCCGACAGCCTATCTATGCTCAAAGCTTTAGAAAACAAACAAACTAACAATAAACTAATTTTTGAGTGCCATTTAGCTCTGGAGAGTTTATCGACGTTTAATCGCATTACCCTCCAGTGGATCAAATGGCATAGTGGATCCTTAGGCAATGATGCCGCTGATGAACTTGCGAAGAGAGGCTCTGATATGGAAGTGCTAGGCCCGTACCCACTTCTCCCTCTGCCTTTCTCACAATTTCGTGCGTGGATTCGCCAAAGATCGACCGAACTCCATAACAACAGATGGTCACGGGCAACAGACTGTAGACAGTCAAAATTGACTTTACCAATTGTAGACCCGCGATTAACCAAAAAACTTCTCAACCTGGGTAGAAATAACCTTAGAATAATTATAGGAACAATTACATAACCCCCTCAACAAACATCTTTTCAACATAGGCGCCACAGATAGCCCCCTTTGCAGGGGCTGCCTTGACCCCGAGGAATCAGCGGCCCACGTTATCCTGGAGTGCGAGGCATTGGCTTCTCTACGGGAGGAAATCCTCGGAACAGTGAGGTCGCTCCGCGAAGCCTGTGAAGCCCCCAGGACACTTCTGTGCTTTTGGGCGAAGCTAGGCTGGCTCTGTTAGTCCGTATCCCCACGCACAACGGACCAAATGAGAGTCAAAGTGCGGAAAAGGGAGTCCTATCATCATCATAATCATGGAGAAAAAACGATCATATAGCATTTGCAACTACATATAAATGTTGCGATTGGCTGAGTCGATTTGGTGACATTGAAATCTGTTTTTCTTTATGGGCAATAGGTATCCTCACAAAACTGCCTCCTACCTACTCTTATTTACTTATTACAAGAATTTACCTATACAGCTTAGTCAGTTGTGTAGCGGCCTATTCAGAAAAGTAATATTCCATGGCTCTGATTAAGTGATTACTGCCACAAACAGAGATTACAAACACAATCTAAAAACACCGTAATCCTACCACAAAGGATGCCACAAAAAGTAATTGTTCAAGTGAAAATAAACAAAAAAAAAACATTGTACAGCTAAGGATAGATTTAGCTGTAATTATGGCGGAAATAAAAGGAGGGGGGACAAGATAAGGAAAACCCTTGTGGGACAATCCCAAAAACTTGTAATGATGCCCGCTTGTATCGGCTTCACAGAAAAAATGTCGTGGGATGTCCATCAGCGGTACAAATTGCGATATTTTCGGATACTACAACACAGCCATTTTAAATACGGATTTCGTTTTATAGAGAGATAATATTGAAATGCGAGTTGAAGAATTGGGTCAAATAAAATTGAAATGAAAGAAAATTATGATACTAGAAATTATCACACTACCTACTTGCTCTGATCAATCTGTGGAATTAAAAAGGTATTTTTAACTTACTAAAGATACAGTGAGTTTATACTATAATAACTCCGGCTTTGAGTTCTGTTCATCCGATATAAATCCTTAGCTGCCTAAGCCCCAGAGATAATGCGACCTATAAAACCTAAAACATATTTTGATATTGAAGCCTCAAAATTGCGTCACGAAATGACCCCAAAACAGCTTCCTCACTACCTACGTACATCAATCCACTCCACCTCTTACATTTACCACCTGACCCTGAACCACCACTATCCACTATGTATGCAAACCGACCGCGGCCTAAAAGTAATAAATAAGACTTCAACCGCGCCGTATTTCAGAAGTCGCTTCCGACTTCCGACGGCGACAAAATATCTGCAAGTCTAATGCAGCAACTTGCAGAGAGGCCATGCATTACAAATGCAGGCGTCACAGAGCACGGAGACGCCTCAGCGGCCGCTGATAGAGATGGTGATGTCAACACCAACACCTTCCATAAAAACCAAGCGTGTCAGTGGGCGTCACCGTTTAGGCACTGATAAGAAGGAAAGGAAAGCGTCTCATACGAATGTGAACTCTATTGTTATGATTTTAATGTTTACATTCGTACAAGAAAAATAAGTTGGCGGGACGAGCTGGAGAAAAAGATGACCAGTGGTCCACATTATTCCTGGATCAAAAGAGCTGGAAGTCATGGGCAGAGGCGTTTGCCCAGCAGTGAGATGATGCAGGCTAACAGTAACAGTATTCGTACAAAACGGTTGCTCACATTCGCCATACCAATATGAAAAGTATATGCTCTTCATTTTCGTATGAAACGCTTCCTTAGTAAAAGTGCGATCTGTGACTCTTGTTCATAGAAACTGACTCTGAACTGGTGGTGACAGCTGAATTTGCGCTCAGCGCTAATGTCGCGGGCACTAATATTATCAGTATTTGCATCTCTCGTCGCTGCCGGCGCGGAGATTCCGTGATCTGTGGCAGACGTAGGTACAAGTCGCAGACGCATGCCATTATCGCCCGTCTGGCTTATGCCGGTCTAAAATTTTGCCTTTGTGCATAAACAGGGACAGTAATAACATGATTGGAATAGCTCGTGCTTGGTATTGTTATTTGTGGTTTATGGGTTTTAAACTGTATGTTGATTATATCATAGGAAAAACGAACTTTCCTCACATGTTGGATAAATAACTATTTCACCTCAGCACCTCAAACAAGCAGGTTTTGCTGTCAAAAAACAGTGAGCAAAATTCGATTTTGCTGCGAGCGAGAGACAAAGTAACTTTTTAATTATTTTTTTTAAATGCCGAGAGCAGTGTTGGGTCTACTCACCAAATTCTAAAGATTTGAATTTCAATTAGTTTTGTCACTTTCACTTCGATACGAAAAAAGCGAGAAATAGAAACAAATCGATTCGAAGTTCGATTTCAAAATTCCATACCTACATACTAGGCCCAAGAAAGAAACAAACAATAAAACGTTCGGATATACATAAAACATTAAAATTGCAAAATCATCTGGTTAAGGTTTTATTTAAATTCTGTTTTATTAAATTTTTGGAACGAAGTTCTTAAGCGGCTTGCGGTAAGAGTGCAGTGGCAGAAATCGTCACGCGAAAACGCTTGCGACTGTCTTCTTCTAATTCAAAAAGAAAGAAAGACGGAGAGAGATAGTAAGTGTGAATTTGGTCGAAATGAAAATCCAAGATGGCGGATGCGAAAATTTTCACATTTTTCATAATGGGTGTCGTTTTCATAGTTTTCAAGGGTGCCAAAGCCGACCGTGAGGTCAAAATGTAAATCCAAGATGGCGGCTGCGAAAATTTTCAAATTTTTCTTCATGGGTATCGTTTCTATGGTTTTCAAGGTTGCTAAAGCCGATAGTGAAGTCAAAATGTAAATCCAAGATGGCCGCTGCGAAAATTTTCTAATTTTTCTTCATGGGTATCGTTTCTAAGGTTTTCAAGGTTGCTTAAGCTGATAGTGAAGTCAAAATAAAAATCCAAGATGGCGGCTGAGAAATTTTTCACATTTGTCGTCATGGGTGTCGTTTTCATAGTTTTCGAGGGTGCTAAAGTCGAAAGTGAGGTCAAAATATAAATCCAAGATGGTGGCTGCAAAATACGAGGCGATGAAGATTATGTAAAAAAAAACCTTGTCCGATCCGAAAATCTGGGGAAAATGGGCATATGGTACAGCAGTAACATTACAAAACAGTATTTTTTTATTATTATTGATGGTAAAAAAGTTATTGGTATTTAAAATTCACATTTTTAGTTCCAAAATTACCCCAAATCCATAAAAAAATTGTAAAACTCATAACTTATGACTTTTAGACACCCGCTAAACGACGGCCGCCGCCCGCACCAAATGTAAAATTCGGTCAAATTCACCATTGAAAAAAAAAGGGATTATTTTTTCTTTTTTCCTGAAAAATTCCACATAAATATGCTGGTAAATATATATAATAATATGTGGAATATAACAGTACGACACCTAACAACAACCTCACGGATCGGACAGGGTTTTTTTTTTACATGTTGTATGTTCTCGCTGCTGAGGTGAAAAGTTGTATGTGTTACACGAGAGCAAAGTTATTTGCATCTCGTGTCTTTGAATCCCTCGCAGCGCTCAGGATTCTAACCTAGAATCACTCGCTACGCTCGTGATTCAATTATAGAATCCTTCGCTTACTCGGGATTCAAAATCAACACTCGCAGCAAAAAACGACTTTGCTCTCTTGTTGCACAAATAACTATTCTTCCACACTTCTCTATTAGTCGTAATATCGGTAATCACCCCCTTTCTAGGCATATCATATTTTCCATCCATCGTTTCTTTAGTCTTCCCCTACTCAAGGCAATTATCACTCTGTAACCTTTTTCTTATCAATCAGACTTATATATTATATTCATTTCATTCAGACTAATTGATTTGTCCATATATTGTTAGTTACAAAGGTCTTAAAACTATGTTAGTCATCATTTATAAAATTCTAAATCTATGTATAAAAATTCAAAATAATAAAATCACTCATGTCAAAAATCATACTATCATCTCGTCACGTGAAGCTGGATGTACCTACCCAGCACTGCAGTCTCTGGTCTCTCCGAGATCATCCTTAGGATTCTGTTGGCGCTCCCCCAAATCCGGCGCATCAGAGAAGCTGTTTTCTTACGCATAATGGCGTAAAAGTCATCATCTCTTGCATCAGCAAACATGCCCAATGCACTACAGAATCGAGTGAGCCTCACCAGAATCCTAAAGGCGTTATTGTATTGTATGCGAAGAGCGTTGCAGGCTCACCATAAAGCGATGGCGTACAATTTTTTTGGCAGTAGGGCCTAAACAGTGTTACTTTTACGTCTACTGTACACATTGCGGATCTATGAACCAACATGTTAGCACGCACCGACAACGCTCTTCGTTCCCGCTCGATATCCGCATCATCATTCAAGGTCTCTGTCACAATAAGTCAGATAAGTCTATCTTTCCCATGGCTATTTTGGTCGATAAATAGGTTTGGCTTTTTGCCATAAATTAAACAACACATAATTATTATTAATGTTTAGTATAGTGTAATTAATTGTAATCATTGGAATCAATATTATATTATCTAATTTAATAATTTAGACATTGAAAATATGCAACGCCCTTACAGGGTGCATGTCCTAATAATGAGTTTTTTTTTTTGTCTACTATCAAGTGTTTGGTAAATGTAAGCAAATAAATAATAAAAAATACGACTATTTACGACACGAAACTTACAGTGTTAAGTTCTAGCTTGTAAAGCTGATGAACACAATAAAGGCATTATTTATGTCTGCGGTCACTATTAATCTTAATCTCATAAGCACATAGTTATGGGCATCATAAAAACTAGAATAAAGCAGTTTTCTTATATCTAGACAGATCTATAACATTGTCTATACGTCTACAAAGTATCCTTCAATTAAACGCAAAGTTATAACACGAGGTTATAACGTGTCATGAGGCTTTATAAGGTCGGTCACCAATGATCTAATATCGATTACCAATATTTTGTTGAAGAATATTAAATATATGATATTCATTGAAAAGGTACCTACGTACACATTTGACTTATTTAGAAATAATATCAATAGTGTATTTAGTCAATGTTACTTACTCTTGGGGTCGATTTCACCAATAAAACTGACCGCGATCAGCACTTCTCGACCGCGTTCAAGAGCTGTCAGTGTCATCACTGTTCTGGAATATTGACACAGACAGGTCTTGATCGCAGTTTAGACACGTTCAGTTTCATTGGTGGAATTAGAATTTACTAGGTAAATGGCTAGATTGTTTTCTATATTTTTAGATCTACCTATCTATGTGGGCCAGTCTCTACAGTACATGGACATTTACGTACTCGTTTATACCTGCACTTAAAAACGCTACTGATAATACGGGACTCATAGATAAATTTTGGTTTGACATTGACACGTTATGTAGAAGGGCTACTACCATTTCCTACCAAAAAATAGACCGATTCTCAGTAAGATATCCTCTATAACATTTTAAAACAGAATGATGGACGACAAATCGGACCTACAAGGAGCTAGAAGGTCGCAGCTCTGCAACCGCCCTTAAAAAACTTTTTACTGTTCAAAATTAAAATGATTGACGGCCCTATTAAGTTTCGTCTAGAAAATATTCTTTATAATAACCCAATTAGGTATACTTGTAGTGCGACTACGAAGTTTGAATCAAATTTGTTTCAAAAACATTGTAAATGGTTTTGCTTGAAATGTAATATAAAAAACCGGCCAAGTGCGTGTCGGGCCACGCACAATGAAGGGTTCCGTAGTTGGAATGAATTTATCGTAAGAACAAACTTAACTTTGTTATTGAAAAACATGTTCTCCCATACGGAATATATGGGAGAACATGTTTTGGCAAACGCAAATTTAAGTTGGTCAATTATTACTCGTAAACTTGTAAAGCCCACTTAAGTGTGATAGTTTTCCTTTTAATTTCGTTATATATAAGTACTAATGCAGTGACATTTGAATTTCTAACTACAACCGTTTAGTTGGTAGAGGGGGGGGACACTTGACTATAACGAAAATTGGTACTTTATAGCTTGATAAGTCACGAACGGTTTAACGGTAAGTCGCAAACCTCTAATATTTTTAAAAGACCTATCCAACGATGTTCCAAACTATGGGAAGGACGCAAAAAAAATTATCAACCCCACTTTACATGTAGGGGAGGTACCCTAAATAATTGTATTTTTCAAAATTTAATTTTACCTCTTTTTCGGCGTTATTAATTTGTATACTCATGCCAAATTACAACTTTCTAGTACAAATAGTTTTTGAGCTAAACCGCGGATAGACAGACAGACAGACGGACATGGCGAAACTATAAGGGTTCCTTGTTAACTACGGAACCCTAAAAACCTGCCATTCAGACTACACCTGTACGCACTTTAGGATATGTGAAGGGCGAACACGAACATTTGTGACGAATGTCCTTGAAAATAGGCACAGAAGCAATTTATTCGTCTGCATTTTCTGTCCTTGCCCTGATATACAACTCTGATAAACATTCTCAGATGAAATTAACGCATTGTCTATCAATCAACTCAACGTTTCAGGACATCAACCTTTATCAAGCCATTGCATTTAGTATGTTTGATCCAAACACTATTGAATTAAGATATAGATTTGAAAAACTAATTATTCATGTCAAATGCCTTCTTGCAAATGACCTTAGTTGAACTTGCGTCATTCTATAGTATCTGCTTTCCTTTATATTATACGGGTAGGTACGGGTATCTATCTACATAGGTACATACTGCCTTCTATCGCCTCGAACTTCAACCAGAACCCATAATAAATTTCCCCAAATATTTCCTCTTCCAAACTTCACGAGCAGTTACAAAACCGCCCGCAGCGCACTTTGTCCGGACACTGGCCACAAGTCGGACAAGGCACAAGCCCGGACAACGCACGATCCGTACAAGGCACTAGACACTAGGCACTATGAGGCACTAGGAAATACGTGCATGCCTCGGGCGCTCTAACACTTTGAGTGAAAACCCGTGTATGGCAAACTACTGTGATGCATAAATATGGCAGATGTTATATATAAAATTGATGGATATTGCATAGTGTTGTATGAAGTGTTTTTTTGTTGGTACAGAAATAATAATGCAGAATTTTCTGAATGAGCAATAATAACGTGCCAATGCAGCAATGATGTGAGGCGGAATTATTCGTGTAAAAGAGGCTGATTCGTGAATATTAAAATTGAACCTGGTTCTCTTATTAAGATCAGATCAGCTAGGTAATTGTGTTCATTTTGACAGTCCAGCCACGTTCATTGCGTTATTTACGTTGTTGAGCAGACGAATTTTTCAAACCTATGAAGCAATGGATGTCTAAATTAAAGGTATTGCGATAGATTGCCATTTTATGTGTGTACGCAATTACCCCGCAGGTGCAATTATTAAGGCCGTATAGACATTGAACTTAAAAGTAGGTACCTACTAATTTTCAACAATATTGGTGCGGACAACTAACATGAACATGGTAATAAAGCGTTTGAGATTAAACGTTCACCAATTAAAATCCTGTAAACCATGATATCATAACCAATTTAAAACATTAATTTTATTAATAAAATATCGGCGTAACGAACCACAGACAGAAAATAAACGATGAAACACAAAATAATAATTGTTAAACTTCCTCGCCTAACTATGTAAATCAATTAGTCGGTTCGGAGGTCTTCAAAATAATTGGATCAAATGAAAAGCTCTCATTTCAAGAAACAATCCATAGACATCACAGGTTAGGGCTGGCACTAATTTGACGTGATTTGATCACGAAAATTCGTCGGTGGAAGTTTCGTCAAATACAAATTCAAATTAATTTATTTGTCTGAATATGATACGTTGCATGGTCTTAAATTAATAAATGGTTTCATCACATTCTGCCACGTGGGGCGTGCAAATATCAGATAAGTACACAAAAAAAAATATTACAATACAAAATAGAAGATAAAATAAAAATAATAAGGTAATATTGAATAAATAATTAGGTACGAATTAATATTACATTATGAGGCATGACAGTTAAAAATATGATCTAGGTTAATGTCCAAAGTATTATTCAATGCCAAACTATCAAAGAGAGATTTCAAAGTTAAAAAGATTACAATTAAATTCGGATGTCAGTATCATTCAAAAAGTCGTTTTCGTCACAATTGTTATCAGTTATCGATAGTGTTAAGGCTACAGCTCATTCCCACGGGACTGCAACGTCAATTGACGTGGAAAAAAGTGACACGTCATGACGGATGCACGTTCACATTGCCTAAGGAAACGAGTTTTTTCGCGATTAATCAAAATATCCGAATAGATGTTCACACTTGATTCGTAATTCAGATTTCGGTCTTGGACGACCGCTTCAGCGGATCCGTCACAAAAAAATCACGATTCATGTTTTTTGCAATGATGAACGTGATTTTTTAAAGAAGATACATAGGTACGTGATTCAAGACATGTCCGTAATTTTTCACGTATCGTGATGCGTGTGAACCCTCGCATTAAAAATAAAGCATTGCCGCTGTAAAAAATTATCGTGAAAAAAGACGATTCGTCAGAAAACACGAATCGTCCTCGTGTGAACGAAACCCTCAAGGGTTATTAATAGCTTTGAATTCTGCCCTCCTTTATGGTAGTTTCAAGAATTGGCGGCTTTTTAAGTACTGGGTACTATTCTTGTTGGGTAAAGTTAAAAGTAATTCTTCGTCAGAAAATTCTCAGTATTGACACTGTATAGATATACTCGCCCCTTCTCATTGTAACACATATAGTTACGTTTATATTATGAGAGTCCTGTTGCTCCCACTTAAGGTTATATAATATAAAACATACACCCTCCATAGCAAATAAAAAGTATCTGATATCAAGGCCAACGCAATACAATTATTCAGATACATTCGATAACTACGAGTGCCGCTTATTTACCTACGGCCAAAAGTGGTGGCAACCCTGCTTTTTATATCTGGAGTTTGGACACAGATTTTAAGATTTAATTGATTGAAACTATATTAATGAAATATGAAAAGAAATCAATCTCTCTTCATCAGGGCTTTCTAACATTTCCAATAATTTTCATGTTTTCTTGTTCAACATCAAACTTCGTACAGCAATACAAATCACTTCATTTCGTGTACAACGACCTCTCAAGCTCACAAGACTCCATTACAAAGACCTTCGAGAAATTAATATCCTCGACTCCCATTATGCAAAATCCCATTAACCATTCCTTTTATACTAACATAAAGTTCCCATATCTAAATATCGGATATTCATAATTTCCACAACGGGCATCCCATAGCCCTCTCCTGCCATGGGAAACCACAGCTGCGTACATTAAAATATCTTCAGCTAAAAACGTTTCTTTTGTACGCCAATGTCTAACCCGCGGCGTTCCTTGCTTTATATCTCTGATAGTTTAAGTGCACTGTCATTGAGAAAATGTATGTGGGATTGGGGATATGAATTGTAAGAATACCTGTTTTTATATTATGGGGAAAATAAAACTTCCGGCTTTTTTCACTTAAATCAACCAGAGAAAAAACCTTGAAGTTTTGTACATCTAATCTAATATTTTGAATAAATTTATCCGTCATTGCTTCATTTTTCATTCTTTTTACCTATCGTGGTATAGTAATCTTATTCTAGGTCCATTGTTCTAGGTTGCTTGACGACATGGTTGGCGCAGTGGTTAAGGGATTGACTGCTGCGCTGTGTGTCGCGGGTTCAATTCCCGCACGGAACAAATATTTGTATGACCTACAATTAGTTGTTCCGGGTCTGGCTGTTTGTGTATGTGAGTTTAAATGTTTGTGAACGCACTCACAACACAGGAGAAATTCCTAGTGTGGGCCAAAGTTTTTATAAAAAAAAAAATATTGTCTTCACGTATAATTATAAATTAATGTATAAGATATTGTGAAAACATTTTAAAATAGTAAAAGTGGAGTTTCTTGCCCATTCTTCTCCATACGAAAACTACCCTTTGGAAGGGGCGACTAGAAACAATTCTGTTTTTTGTAAGACGTTCAAAAGTGCCTCTTATGTGCCTAGTGCCTATTTAAAATTTATCATTTGACTTTGACGTTAAATTTATACGGCCAAATCAAATATTAGGGCGAAATGGACATAGGTTACCTACATACCGATGTTAATATAAATAACAGGACTATCTGCACTACACTACCACCAGTTACCTCAAAAATCACCTCAAATTCTCTGTATTTTAAGGAATTAGTATCATGACTTTTGTATTATTTACCTAAGATATGAAATAAACTATCATCACGAACAATATTGCAAGAAGAAATTAACCTCTATACGTTCTTTGCTCTGACACTACTAGCGATCACATGATCTCCGTCCGTTGTCTTTGGTCCGTGGCCTTGACATTAACCGATCAACAACATTTTCAATATTTTATTTGTTGGTTGAATACGAGGCTTTTGGCTACTTTTTTAGTTGTGTATTTTGTGTTTTTTTTTTGTTTCTTTATATGTGCGTTTAGTTTTTGCAGAATAAATAATTTTTCTTTATTTTTCTTTGTTCATACTATGTGCTTTTATAATCCAATTCCACAATTCTTTTCTGATGTTTGTCATCATTAAACAGTACTGAACCCTAATTGCGTAACATCATGATTTTGAAGGAAATTCCTAATCCATCGCTTCATATGCCTGAAAAATTCGTCTGCTCATCAACGTGAATAACGCAATGAATGTTGTTGAACTGTCAAATCAAAAGCCATTGGCATTGTAAGTTCGTTACGCAGTTACCCTGTTTGTTAGTTTGACATAAATACATCAAGACAATACTTTCACAACAATAGATGTATTATTAGAACTAGATTTAAGTTCACAACATTAATAAAGTAATATTCAAGTTCGGTTCTCCCGAACCAGTTACGAAGACAATGCCTTGCGTCCAACGAAGATTGATTCCAGTGAGGGTCGTCCATCACGTGATAGTGCCAATGTATACAGTGACTATACAAACCAACCTTCTTTCATTAGTAAACAAAAACTTGTCAGGGAACACGATATTAATGACTTTTGGGAAATTAAAGAAAGATTTCAAGGTGTAGTTGAATTTTTGGCAAAGACTGACGAGTTTTGGTTTTGTTGTAAAATTTTGATGAACTTCTCCTGGACTAAGTTTTGAAGTTTAACTGGAATATCACTTGAACTTTTATAAAAACTTCTAGACTGAATTTGTAGACCATGTAAAATACTTATAGGTTCATACTTTATCAATACACATCTACATGGGCGTACCCAGCTTTTGGCCCGGGGCAATCAGAAATTTCTTAAGCCGGGTCCTCCGCACATGTTTTACCCTACACACTACCCTACATAAGGTAGGTGTATGTAGTATGCAGGGGAAAGACTTGAAGAAGATCCTGCTTTACAGGTAGTAAAATAAATATTTTACATAATACAACGTGACCGGCCACGCAGTGCAGTTTGTTCTAAAATTAATGCATGACCTAATACAGGGTGTTTGGCGCATGGACCGACACAATTTTTTCAGGGATTTGGGAGGTCATTAGCTAGGTTCTAGCTAAGTTCAAAATAGCTTTTAGTTTTTTTTATAATTAATTTAGAAGTTGTAAAATTTCATTCATTAAATACAAAAATTAACTTTGGAAGCTTGTAAGGAATTTTCTTGAAACCAGTTGTATAAAACAAAGATGTTTTTAGATTTAAAGGACTTTGGAGAATGCAACAAAATTTGTTTTGTGCCACTACACCCACAAACAAAAAAGTTATTTCAAATTAAAGGACACATTTTGGGAATTTTTTTCATTTTAAAAAAATAATCATATGTAACCAACCGTGACATTTGGGACAAAGGGTGTATGGGTAGAACCTAGCTAATGACCTCCCAAATCCCTGAAAAAATTGTGTCGGTCCATGCGCCAAACACCCTGTATATTGTAATTGTAAAGCAAGTCTTAACATGACTCTAAAATAACTTGTGTCAATACCAGTAGGTACTTAGGCATACAAAATCCAGGGAGGGGCAGCTGGCCTCCCCTGCCCCCCCTGGGTACGCCAATGCACATCTACATTAACTAAGCCTTGAATAAAATATACTCTTCCAATGATAAACCCAAAAGGATACATGGTAACATACGACCAAATAACACTGACCTCGATACACTAACGACTTAAGTATCAACAGAGGGCAAATAAAACTGGCCGGCACATAATGTCCGTTATGGCCAAAGTTAAAATTACATAAAAATATTATGGAGGTCACACATGCTGCCCTTCAGATGTCTATAATATCCTACGGTCAGAGGCATAAATTCTCTTATGTAATCCAAGGCCTATTTATTATGAACATGGTCTTATACTTTAACCCTCGCTTCCATTGTGGTGTAAAACACGCATTAAGAATAAGTTCGAATAGAAATTTTGAAGGAAAATATCGTGAGGAAACCTGCTATCTAATACGCAACACATTTTCGTTAACGATTACGACAAATTTATTTCATTTTGACAGTTTAAAAACATTCAATGCGTTATTTACGTTGTTGAGCAGATTCTTTTTCAAACTTATGAAGCAATGAATTAGCAATTTGTTTCAAAACGATTGAAATTCTGATTGATCGTATATTACGTAATTAGGGTACTGAATTTTGATTCATACTAGCTGCTAACCATAGTTTTTTTTCTGAAATAAAATTACTTTAAGTTGCTATAACATCAACTATCAGCCAGTGAAAGTCCCGTCCAAATCGGTCCAGCCGTATCGGAGATTTGCCGGAACAAACAGAGAGACAAAAAATGCAAAAAAATGTTTTTGTTTTATGTACCTTAAATATTTTTATATGCATTTAGTAAAAAGCTTTTATTTTGACCCTACCAACAAACACTTCAGTCTTGAGCAAGCGTAGTGATAAATGCTCATGCCTTCTCTGTATGAAAAGAAGCAGCAGTTCCCAGCAGTGGGATACTAATAGGCTGGTACAGATAGTGCAATCCACGACGACGCGCCCCACTCCGCGATTACTGTACTGTAAGCTGTACTTTAGTACGGAGTGGAGCGGAGTGGGGCGCGTCGTCGTGGATTGCACTATATTATTAGTATTTTTCCCGAAAATAAGGTTATTAAGATTGAAGAAGCAATTACACTTGATCTCACAATACATACATGACTACATGCAATGATATTCTAAGTAACTCGCTGCTGCCCGCGACTTCGTCCGCGAGCCTAAGCTAATTCAAGAATTGGGCTATCTAATGCAAAAAAAATTTTTTTTTTCGGATTTGAAAAAAAAATTTTTTTTCCGGAGATTACCCCCTACATACAAACAAACAAACTAATAATTGTACCTCTTTATAATGTTACTAGCTTTTGCCCTCAGCTTTTCCCGCGTGGATGTCAGAAAATATCCCACGGGAACGTACTACCTAATAGCCGAGGAAAAGGTCATTGACTCCGTATTCATTTTAATGAAATTATGTCAAGGCATATTTTTATATAAATTAAATGGCCAATTTAAATAACATATTATGTTGGATAAAGATAAATATAATACCAGTCAAAATATCTTCTTCTTAACAAATAATTTTTTATCAAACTCTGAAAGATAAAAATAGTTATTGTGAGTCATCCTTAGAAGATACGCATATGCTATCTCGGACTTTTATGTTGAACTTTAGGATCCAAAATTCTGTAAAACATAAATTTGATGTATCTCTTACGGCTCACGCGGCACACGCCAGTAAAGCTCCCAGTCGGCAAGATTTTTTCCGACATCTTCAACAATAATCGTCATATTTCAGCCAATTTACACAAACCCTTAATGAATTATAACAAAAACCATCCTCATGAATCACTCCGTCCATTGGTGAAAACCGTTTGAAAATCTGTTTGGGTTCAGACGTGGCGGGGGACTTTGTTTAATAATATGTAAGGATAGTATAGTATAGAAAAGACGTAGATACGCTACCTACTCAACATTCGATCTTGTCGACTTGCCTCGACAATGTCATACTATTAGATGACACGTGGAAGTAGGATGGCATGTCGTAATTATCGGGGGCGAAAAAGAGACAAGACGGAGAAAATGTGGCAAATTAGCCAAACTTACCTCTTGCAGAGCGTGAATATATACTCGTACCTCCTTTTACAAATAATGTAATTGACTACGAATTAATACTAACCGAAATAAAAATGAAAATGCAAAATTAACCTAAGCAAAGACTTCAATGTACACAAATGAGGATAATACTCGCTCAAAAATATGTGTTTGTTCTACAAAATTTTCTGAGACATTTCATCCAGAATCTACTGCATAGAGACGTCGAAAATAGCGAGCTGCGAATTAAACATAATTCTCAACTCGCATCTCAGAAACTTCCATCAAGAAAGAAATAAGTTTCGCACTCCGAAATTAGATTCAAGAAACTAATTTAACCACAAATAGAATTGTTGTATAACTACTTAAAGACAATTCAAGTGCTACTCTTGCAGTTTAACTGACTGAAATGAGTTAAAATTTCAGGTGGCTTTACTTTTATATTTATTATTAGATAAGCTTTTCAAGGCTTTATCTTTTACACCCGTGGAATGTGTAACAATAGATGTAAATTGTATATTTTGAAGTTGTAGACACTCTTGTTTTGCTAACCATCTGTCGTGGGTTTAATATCTCAAAAAGGCTTTAAAGGCTTATTACCCTTATACGACATTCATGCAAACTTAATCCCGATCCTTTTTCCAAAACTTACCTAGGTTTTGCTTTCACATTTGCACATAGAGTTCCTACCCAAAGTAACAGAGCGTGGTAACGTCCAATTTCAAAACAACTAAAACCGGACCAGTCTCGAGATCAAACAACCAGATACGTCGCCTTTCAATCAACCCGCGAACGCAAGCCTAACATTAAAAACACTACCTAGAATTTTGAACAAATTTCACGAAGTCCTATCTATCTGACTCCCCCATTGATCGTGAAATAAAAAGGCAGTGTTCACAAGGGGCGGAGAGACGCATTAGGCTGCGTTCAGACGGCAGACTGCGTCGCCCGCGGGTTGTGCCGTAATCAACGGGGCTTTGTACCAAGAGATGGGAATTACAGATACGCAACGGCCCTAGGCAGTGCGGCCCGTTGTGATTGCGGCGGGACTGTGCCGCGGTCTTTATATTTATGTCCTGGTGGTGCATGCGAATAAAAGTTTATTGGAGATAGGACAGTGGGTAGGATGCAATTGGTTGTTGTTGTTGAGTCTGGGTGTTGTTTTATTTGAGAAAGCTGTAGCGGTGACATCAATATGTATTTTTTTGTTTTCTCCATTTCGCTGTCTCGTATTTCGGCTATGTTTTGCTTATAACGTTTCCATTTCAAACGTCTCTTTGCAAAAACTTACTCTACACATATACATGATAACGCAGATCTAAAAGAAACTGGACCGACAAATTTCCAAGAAAAAAATCTTATAAGTTTCCCAGTCAAGTGACTCTCCCATGTAAACGAGGCTCCTCACATATGTTTGAACACATTTTGTTCACACGCCTTTGCCGCCCACGTCAACGGAGAGCCTTTTGTTCTTTCCATTAGGCCCCAATGCTAACTGTGTCTGAACACACCCTTGTCGAAAACTTGCCTGATCGACATTTGGCGAGAAATCACTATGAAGTTGAAGACGGACAGTATTGTAATGATTGTATATTGAAAGGCAATATGATGGGTCGATTTACATCGAGAAATATATGATGTTGAAATAGTGTCTTTGTAGAAATATCTATGGGACCCTTTGTGACCTTACTGTCTTATATCGGTACAGATAGGTAGTCCTCTATGACAAAATATTGCTAGAACACTATAACAGTTTTTTACACTAGTAAAAACGAAAACCCTTCAAAGTAATAAGTTTTTTTCTAAATGAAACTATCTATTAATGCTTTAAGAGTTAGTTTATCATCTGTTAACCTACACAACTCTATGAGGCAGTCAATTTGCGCAAAAAGTTAAATCACCGCAAAATACACCTCAACATCATTCGTTAAAACATCAGAAGCATTTTACTTTAACATTTTGGCCCTTATCTTCTTTATCAATACAACGCTTATTTATACTACCTTTTTTTTTTTTTTTTTTTGGGTGGGAAATCATCAAATGACGTCTCCCGCTCTGGGTGGAGCGGGAGGGCGTGTCAGACTCTTACTGACTAAAACCCACCCGTGTTCCTTCTGTTGCCTGTATGCCAGGGGGCCACGGTATCCCTTTCGGACTAATCCCGCAACCCCGGCAGGCAATGGTCTCATCGGACCCCTTCACTTGCTGACATCTCTTTGAGGCGCGCGTGGAACACAACGCGCCGTCGACCCGGGCCTGGTCCTTATCGGACGGCGAGCTACCCATTGCTCACCGTCCGCAAGCCCGCGCCTACGGTGGCCGGGAATCGGCAATCGATTCCCGACGCCCAGGGCGTCTCCTCCTGCGGCGGCTAGGGGCGTGAGGGCGCGAAATTTGCCTCTCCCTCACGCGTTCCGCCTCCTCCTTTGCGAGCATTACTGCTTCGCAGAAGGAGGTGACGGCCTCCCATGCCCTCTCGCTCCGTACCATGGCCTGGACCAGGGCCGGACGCGAGAGATCCCCGCCACCGATCGCCTCCACGAGGACACGGCGGTGCTCTGCCCAAGCCGGGCATACCTCCACCGTATGCTCCACCGTGTCCTCCGGGCGATCCACGCAGTGATGACACCCGGGCGTTTCCTCCCGCCTTATCCGAAACAGGTACCTCCCGAAACAGCCGTGTCCGGTGAGGACCTGCGTCAGGCGGAAGGTGAGGACGCCGTGGCGCCTCTCCAGCCACTCCTCAAAGAGGGGACTTATCGCCGCAATAGTGGCGTGCCCAGCACTGGGTTGCGACAATCGCACTCTCCATGCCGCCATGAGATCCCGTCGGAGCTCTGTCCGCTGTGCCGCGATTTCTCGCGGCATCGGAGTCAAGCCCCGGCGTTTCGCCTCCTCGCGCCACTCCCAAATATGCGCGAGGACTTTTGCCTCCAGATCCCATGGCGGCAATCCAGCAAGGAGGCTTGCCGCCTCACCGGAGACCGTGCGGTATCCCCGGACCAGCCGGGTGGCCATGACCCTCTGGGACGCGTTCAACCTGCGGGCAGGCCGCCGCCTCAACGAACGCGTATTTATACTACCTACAGCGACATTATCTAGTGCAAACACAAGATTTACAAGCATACATCTTTGATATACTCAAAAGCTAACCTGCACAAAAAAAGCTACCCTCACAAAACAAACACCGCCTGTACTTCAATACACGTCGCGCCAAGTCTCATAAGTAGACCGACAATTTTAGTTACGAGTATTTATAGGATACATTGACACTTATTGGTATTGTCAAGTAAGAGGCATGTTTACGGAGCCAGTGATGGATGGCGTGGCATCAGAGCCGAATCAATCTTCGTTCGTCGGGAGCGTTATCAAACAGTTAAGTCGAAAGCCATACAATGTTTGGAGAGGACATTAAAAGTTATTTTGTTATACTGTTGTAGCTACGTTTTATTTAGTTGGACTAGGAAAATAAACGAGAGTAAGTTTTTCATAGGTATATTATCCAAAAATCACGTCGCGTCGTGGAATTTTGACGTCCACTACCTTCATTCATATTTTCACAATATTATGGCAACTATCATACCTATTAAATTCTACTGTAATCTTATAGAAATACGCCGATTCCCAGTAACTACTTAGTAAAACGTGTTGCAGAAACAAACATATCACCTCGAAGACTGGTGTCCTTGTATTTGACACATAGTAGGCAGCAAGTAGGGGCTTCAGTTTCAACAATGTATTTTTCATGAACAGATGCATGATAAACACAATGACTAGCAATCATAAGAGAAACAAAACCAGTTCACAACCACAGCGCAAATAACATGCATAGACTCTGACATTGAAGCCGACAACTCAACATGAACCATACAGATACCGATCTATGGAGTCTCCATACCCCTGTAACGGTCCGAAGCCAAACTAAACGCCCCTAAAAAGTTATTTCATCGCCCATTTTTAGCAGTATAACTAGACATAAAAGCTGAAACCACGAAAAAGCCAAAGTACCGAAATACCCCGCGTAGGGCGGGCGCACATTTTCCACCCGGAAGTTCGCTGGGCGGATTCGAACAGCGAGTTCGCTGGGCGGATTCGAACAGCGGATTTATGGCGCCACATCCGCTTCCGCCCCCCGCGACATACACATTATATCGATTTTCGATTCATTCATATTTTTTGTTAGTGCGACTATCCGATGTTTTTCGACTGACCATTGTATGTACCACGGAATAGATCATCTATTCCGTGGTATGTACCTACGTGCTTTAGTACAGTAGGTTAAATGCATCGTTGTTATCAAATCGCAACTGAAATAAACTCGGAATGTGGTCGTGAAATATAATGTGAGCAGACTGGCGATAATATTAATAATAAAACAGATAAAACAGATTATTAGTTAGGTCGCTCCCCTGACAATTCTGTCTCTTAATTGACAACCTTTTTTTTTATAGCTTCAGATTTGGTACTTTAAACTGTTTTAGTATACTTAATTAAAGTTAAAAGCGAACACAAAGCGGCCAAACATTGTTTCAAAAATACCAGAATGCTGTTGCTACCGAAGTAATTTTGAGAATGATTATAAAAAAAACGGTGCTAAGCATCATATTTATTTTATTTCCTGTTTCATAAACAAGAGAGGTAGGTACACCCACAGTTTAGCAATAAAGTGCTAAAGAACGACACAATTTATCAGTAGGTATGGCATTTTCATCGCTAGAAACAACAAAAAGTAGATGCATCGGTGAAGATGGACCTGAACCTGAACTTAAAAAGATGCCCTTCCACAGATAAAAATCACCCGTCTCTCCACTAGTCCATTGCTTACTCAAGGATGCATATCCGGTACGGCACGTAAATCCTTTCCTATCCTAAGGGCACGTCTTTCTTACCATTATCGCGCCCCCCGGTCTACTCCTTGATATGCAATGGCCTTTGTAGTCCCATGAAACAAGACACTTCATGGGCTAGTGCAAATCTTGGGGTTCATTCGATTTATCGAGTCTGGTTAAACTACGCTGGGATCGGTGCCTTTCATTCATTTATTCATTCATTCAGATATGGCATTTTCATCGCTAGACGCGTTGCCTAGCAGGGTTAGAATGGCCGACGTTTTGGCCAGTAAACAAGGCCAAAAGTTAAAGGTACCTACCGAGACCTCAGATATTTCAATACTACCTATTGACACAGTATAAATATGCATAGTATAGAAACTACGTAGTAAACATTCAAAACGGCACATTTTCCCAGACGCGCTCATTGACGTACCCTAAGTGATTGTCGCGGTGCTGTCAGTTGCGGGTGCCGTGTCGAGAGGAGTGGTCGCCGCGATCTTTTTAAAAATGGAGGGTACGTAATTATTTCAACAAATAGGCCTAGTTTCCATACTATCCATATTTATACTGTGCTATTGACTTCTGTCATAACAATTAATGGTCCTTACATCTTCGACAGTTTCGGTCTGTCACTCATAGATCTTCGACAGTCGTTACGGGTAGTCAGAAGTCCAAAAGTCTGACAACCGGTCTTACCAAGGGGTATCGTGTTACCTAAGAACTGGATTATCGAGGTCAGATGTCTTTTCATGTAATACTGATATTCAGCTGAATATCAGTATTTTCGCAGCATCCAGTTAGACTGGAAGCCGATCAGAACATAGCTGGAAAACGGCTAAGCAGATTGATTGGCATCTATTTAGGTACTTATTTTTTCGAAACCAATGTGAAGCCAAGCACCAACGTTTAACCCAATTTCAAAATGTCCCATCTTATTAGCATATTTATATCATACACGTGGCCTGTTCTTTTCATTTTAAGAAGCATGCACAAAGAAAACACAGCACATAGCTAATGCTGTATTTAGTAAAAGTACATTACGTTAACCCCGAACGCCATAACGGGCTGTTTCCCCTCTATAACCCCGAAAATCGATACGCACACTTAATTTTGGTTCAGACATTCGTTGCTTAACTTCGTACGTAAATTTTGAAAGTCTAGGGAAATATAACGTTTTGAGGCAACAATGTTGAGTCTGAAGAAATTAAGCTAGATTTTTTGCTGAAGTCTGGAGTGAACCAATCGTTCGTAAGTCACAAAATATCCCAATTAAACATACTTGGAGTTTCGGAACGTTGTGAAGTAGTACAATAGTCTGCTTTCAGCGCTTCAGTGGTTCAGATAGGCATAGATTTTTATCCATACCGCGAGCCATGTTGAATGACCGTCCAATTTGCAAAATATTTTGAGTAATGCAAACAAAAATGTATTTGGCACAGTACCGAATGCAAGGAACACATTTTAACAAATTTAAAAACGAACAGTTATCTAATACACTAATTGATTTACTTTTTAGTCTATCGACATCTTAACTTGCCGACACATAGGTACATTCACAAAACTCCATACCTACCCTTAAAATCCGGCAAACACAAAAGCATATTAATTAAACAACTGAATAACGCCACAAAAGCCAACCAGTCGTACAAAACGACCGCATTAAGAATAATAAATACCATTTATTCGTAATTAATCGAGTTTATTCGAACCGGGGTTCTCTGCTTACCCTCTATTTCCCTTGGCAGTGTTTAGGAGTAAATTGTGGCATTATTTTCAATAGTAATCGGTGGTTTGCACCTGAGGTACCTTCACCAGTTTAGAGTCGATTTTATTTTAATATTATTCCTTTCAGTCGAATGAGATACTTTCAAGGATATTTTGGGGTTACTGACAATGTATTGAATTTTTATTTTTCATCGACTTGATTTTTTTTGTGTCAGCAAATTTCCCCTTTTGAGATCCCTTCGGGAACTAGTTAGACCAGACTTATTTCTCTAGTCATAACTAGTTCATTCCAAAATGTATTTTGAGCAATTAAGAGTTACCTTGGGACGGTGGCGCAGTGGTTAATACAATTGACTGCTGCACTGCGTGTTGCTGGTTTGATTCCCGCACGGAACAAATATTTGTATGACCTACATGTAGTTGTTCCGGGTCTGGCTGTTTGTGTATGTGAGTTTAAATGTATGTAGACGCACCCACGATACAGGAGAAGTTCCTAGTGTGGGGCAACGTTTTTTTTTTTTAAGAAAGAAAGATAGTATTAAAAACAAATGGCGTCTGGGCCTGCGCACACTGACGGATGACAAATGAGAGCATCGAAGGGGATTCCTCTATCTGGCAGCGTGGAAACCGGAGCATCCGCCGGTATGCCGTGGCATGCGCCGGTATGCTCCAAGGTGGATCACCGAGCATTGAAATATATACCTTATTTCGATTGAATAAGACCTAGCAGACTCCAGCGCATACCGGCGCATATCAGCGTATACCGGTGCATACCACCGCATACCACCGCGGTATCCTCCAGCGTGCTCTTCGATGCTCCAGAGAAAACTGCGCTGTGATGCTCCAAGGTCAATCACCGAGCATTGAAATATATACCTTAGTTCGATTGGATAACTATTAAATTCAAATTATACATTTGAATCCTCTGCCGTCCCGTCCGCCAGTGTTTGCTGGCCCTTATTGTCCAAATAAGGCGTTTAGAATTAATAGAAAATGGCTGCCACATTAGTATTTTTTAGAGGGCGCAGTATTCATACCAATGTATGACGTCACAGTCCAGTTATAACGTAACGTGTATTGTTACGTTTTGTTAAGTTTGTATTAGGTCCACTGAAAAATAAATGTAATTTATAGTACATAGTGCAAGTGTGAGAACTCAAGTGCCGTTGACTTTACCGGCCGCGACCGCAATCCGTTCGATTTTCTATTTTTAGCTCACCTGGTTTCTTTTTAAACGACTCGTATTTATAGCAGCTGTTTAAATAAATGTATTTGCTTGAAATTTAAATATACTTTCGTAGATTGTATTGCCATGAGCTGAAAATCAGGCGGTAAATAACCACTACCTACTATACAACAATACCTATCAACGTTGAAAATGGAGTTTTTCGTGTTATAGCATAGAAACCATGGCTGAAAGTCCATGTAATGAACTCCTTAGATGGACTTTATATATAGGCATTGGTATGGTTGCCCCAGCATCGTATAATAGGTCAATGTTAAACAAAGAGCTTGCAAATTTACAGCACCCGTTGCCTATAAACCAGAATTAAATCAACGCATGGCGTCAAGAACAGCTAGCAGCTAGTTAATAGTGGGTATAAGTACCTATCTATGGATAGACCCAACCTCCTAAAATACACAAAACAACAACAAAAATAAAATGCAGTTCAACCCTCCACTGCAAGATCAGAGCACTTCCAACACAGTCACTTAAAAACCGTTCCCGCATTCATCTGCTTTCAGCTTTATATCGCGATGCGATCGGTCGCATTGACCCAAATGAGCAGGCATTTGGCGACACGCCCGCCTCCGCATGTGCCCGCACCGCGAGCGGAGGGTTATGTGATACTTTCGAATGGAGTACCATCCATAGACGGGTATGATAGCTGTTCCGATAGTAATTGGAGTTGCGGTGGAGCAATGGATCGTGATATGAGGAAATTGTTGTGTATTTTTCTGTTCTTAATGTTGCTGGGTACTATCTATTGGGATGTTCTAGTATGTTGGTTGGTGTCGTTAATATTTACTTTGGTAGACTGAAGGAGAAATGTGTGTTACGATAACGGAGTTATGTATTGTTTTCAAAGAGAACCTACTTATTTATAGTTTAGACAGTTTTTTATAAGCTCTTTTTACATAGGCAAAGGGTTAACTGAAGGCAAGGATAGCTCAATTTGATAATTATATTGTAGAACTCTACGAGTACAATCAATTTAATAATTATGAGTAAGTTCATTTAACGTTACCTTATATAGTAACTACATCCTCTGCAATGTGTGTCCAATAAAAGAAAAAAAAAGTAAAGTGTACATTTTTACGAGATGGCCTAGGCTAGACCTAAAACTATAAATTTCATGTTATTTACTCGACGGTTTATTTAGTAGGCGACGTTTATAAGATGGTACATGTTTTAAACAAGGTTTTATCACGCGGTTGCACCCACACATAAAGTAAACCAAGTTTAGCAAGAATTGTTTCAATCTCCACACTGCAGACACATTAAATCCCTAAAAATATGCACTAGCCAAATAATTTCTTGAAATGATGCATCCCAAGAACCTAATCTTGTGATGTCAGTTGGTTTCATTACGCTTAACATACAGGTTTTGCATTTTACATTACAGAGACTCACAAAACTAATGTTAAACTTAAATAAATTATATTAAAACTCACGAATTGGCATTTGGGCTTTTGGGACGAAAATAAATGAAGAATAGCAAAAAAAAAGATAAAAAGTCGGGGTTTGACAAAATCTTTTACTAACGAAAAGAAAGATTTCGTAGAAGAGATTTCGTAAAAAAACTCGTAGTCGAGTTTCGTAGCAGAAACTTCGTAGCACTACGGCGTAGGCGAGATGTCGTAGACATTTCGTAGCTGCGCCAGCAAAATGTCATAGACGAGACATCAGAAATGCGTTACGAATAATGTTCCAAGTAATTCTGTATACAATGTGAATTTGATTAGATAGTCACAGTCCTGTTATTGTGGAAAATTCCTATAAGCAAATGTCCGAAAGGTCATGAACTTATAAATAAATATGTTTAAGGGAATCAGTTATTTTATGTATTAGTATGATTTTCATGAACACAACATTAATCAGTACACTCTAACTACAAGTACCGACGGCCAAAGGAATACATAATTAAATTCATTAAATCACTGGCAGGCACAGAATGCGTAATGAAAAACCCTGGACCATCGGAACGGCGATCACGTCACATAAATCGAACTATTTTTATTGGCAACTGGCTAGCGTTGGCAAAAAACGGGTATGCCGACTATTTGATTGCTGAAGTATGTCCATATTTTTTGCCAACGTTTTATGTTTTGCAGCGCCATCTGACGGGCGACGTATAAGTCGCGCGCAGATGTCGCCCCGAACGACCCAAACTAATAAATGAGAAGGCCCTGCGGGAAATTAAAAATAGTTTGGCGCAAATCAACGCTTGAGGGTTGAATATTGAACTATAACTTTGTTGGCTCTCATTGTTTTTATGATCGAACTCGTATCGGAGGGTGTATAAGTTTTCAATTAAATTCCTTACGTTGCCATCCGAATAGGTACCCACGTATTGTGGATTATTAAATTTCTATCTAAATGTGATTTTACTCCGAAACGGGAGTGATCTCCCAAATTGACATAAAATTACATGATTTGAATAGCAAATGAGATAATATCGATTGGTTGTTACTTGTTTACATAAATAACAGTGCGACGGTTCAGTTGACAGACATGTTTATTTATTTAGACGGAGGGAATTACAAATGAGAAGATTCAATTTAATTGATTGAATGTTTTTATGAGAGGAAACAATAAAGATTGAACCAATTCTTAAAAACGGTTTAATTTTCAGGAAAATCGATAGTACATTCCATTCGCCCGATACATATTTTATCACGACGGCACCGGTACAGTCGCGAACATTACAAACAGCAACTTTGTTCCATTATTGGTACTTCCAATCAACTTTCGTCGCCTTTACCTGTACAAGTTCCAAACAACAGTTAGTTCACAGAAAACTTACGTTCCCATACAGAACCGAATATTTTTGTCGCAATATTTTGCAAAAATAGTACAAAGTGAATGGATGTGAACGTAAATGAAAACTTGCACAACTTCAAAACATTTTTGAGCACTTGTTCTGATTTACAATATAATATTTCTACGAGTTTTCATAAAGGCAGCGTGGGTTGTAGCCATATTTTTATGGGTTATTTTTAGGGTTCCATACATCCGTATGAAATAACGGAACTCTTTTATATTTATACTCGTGTGTCTGTCTATCTATCTGTCTGTCTGTCACAGCCACTGGGATGCAAACAAGAAAATATAAAAAAAGTTTTGCTAACGTACGTGTGCCGACATATCAAACGAAGGGTCTCAAATATATTTATAATTTTAAAATAAATAGTTTTTAAAGTTATTTAAGAAAATAGATGAAAATTAACCATTCCCTCTTACAGTAGTTCTTCACAGGAAAATCTATAAAAAGTCTAAAAATATAATGATCTTAAAATGACTTGAATTAATGAGAGTTCGTACAAACTTTCATTTAGAGTTGGAATGTATGGGAGAGCATTTTTTTCAACTTCAATGTTAGGTTTGTTCATGGGATAAATTCATCCCAATTACGGAACCCTTCATTGTGCGTGATCCGACATGCACTTGGCTGGTTTTCATATCTCGTGCCAGAGGCAAACAATGGGGATTTTAGTACCAGCTTTGGCAATCAGTTAGCTTTACTGTTATAAGAGTGTTCCAAAGGTTTCCAATTTTTATATTAAATCTATGAGCAAAAATAACTTTGACGAAAATGATGTCGTAGTTCGGTAGCTAGTTGAAATATTTGAAAAGTTTTGCGTTTAAATTACCATTACTTACACTGCATTCTCAAATACTTTTTTTTAGTTTTTTTTTTTTATTGTAATCGACCAAATGTTATTCTGTCAGATATTGTTCTTAGATATAGTAACTTTTTTTTGCGAGACCTTTTTTATATATAGTATTATAAACCTTATAAAATTTCGTAACCTATTATTACCTGATAAAAGTTACTGTTATGGTCAATAATGATGCACACTTACCTAAAAGAGACCTCGCCTGTTAAAAACATTTCGAAACAGTTAACAAAAATATTTTGCAATAACAACAAGCAATACAATCACTTACGGACCCATTTCGAAGGCTATATAGCCTTTTAAATAAACGGTCCAGGAAGTTTCCACGGAAATACTCTTTTCGCTGACATTATCGAGTCCTTCCCAGCTATCGGACTTCACAATCAAAATATGAATATTTATTCGATGCCGAAATTAACTCGATCGCCATTCGTTTTGTTCATTCGCTACTTATTGCCACAGAGATCAATAGAATGGAAATTATTGGAAAAATGTGGCGTTTTTAATTGGTATTTTTATTAAGTTTTTGGGTCATGTTTTGAAATATTTTTTTCAGCCATTTTGTAATTGTTTTTTGGCTTGTGATATGCCTATTTCATTATAAAAACCAGGCCTCTTTGTATATCCATCCTAACATAAAGTTTAATACACATTATCTTAAAAAAACCAATATGGTTCAACCATAACCTACTCACAACCTGTTTCCTTAATATTTTCGTGTATCCTACACGAATTTGATACAGAAGTTAAACATTATTTAGCACTTTTACGACCGACATTTAGAGTTCAGTAAACCGCTTTGTAAACCTTCTATTTGTAGTTAAGATTATCCTTTATACATACACTTATCTTATGTGGTTATTCTTAGCTATTGTTAACTTAAAATAATTTATTTTATTTGAAAGTTATTTTTAGTCAAACACAGAGTTTGACAAATAACTTTAACAAACTGATGAATAAAGGTTCTGTTTTTTCTTTTAAGAGCGCATCGAGGATATAGCGATAGCGACATAATTGCGTTCATTTGATCCCTTGCTGAATCGTTATTACTTAACCTTTAGTTATGCATATATTTAAGGCTAATGTCAGATATTTAAGGATTCACTTTATAAATCGTACACTTTAGAAACACGATTACCTCGATCCTCGATAGAAAAAAATCCAAAGTAATCTCTAAAAAACAACATAAATCCTTAGTACGTGGTCATCAGTTTTTTTTAATAATAACAAAACTACATGTTTTCAACAACGTATACCTTTTACATTTTCAAAATGTGTATTTGTTGTTTGTCGCATTAGATTTATGATCTGTAATGGCAAAGGAAACATGTGATAAATAAAAAAAATAAAAAAAATTGTTTTAATAATACGATGGAATTACCTAAATAAGTGCGTGAACCGCTACTTCTTTATCCCGCTCTATCCCATTCATTAGCGGCAAGCTCTGTGCGGCCTTAAGTTCGGAATCTTAAAAAGCAGCTATCGCTACGCCTGTTTATTTGTCAACGTCAGAATCGCCGGTCGACAGTCGTATTTAGCTTTGAAAATTACTTATCAATTACTTATATTTGCTTACCATGATGAGAGAATTGCTTATTTCTGCATAGATTCTGTTACCAATTTATTCATCAGAGATGACACAAATAAATAAATCAAATCTTCACAAACACACATGATATCAATCTTATTCTTACTCGACGTTACATACGCCATATCTAAAATACATAAACACCCTATGTAATCCAAACCTCGCACAGAAACACCCCTTGCACCGCACCTACGTATATGTAAGTACCTTCGGAGGTGCTTAAGAGTGGCGGATAATATTTATTTACACAAATAAATCGCGTCGTCAAGTAGCGCGGCGTCTGCGAAGATCGTGTGCAGGAAATTAAAATCAGCGGCAGGTGCGAATAATGAGATTCCCATTACTCACACCCCGCTCGCCTGTACAAGTTTTCTTGCTAAATTAACGCTATAATCTAGGATATCTTGGTGGAAGGTGAGAGCAAACATTTTGCGGGTTTTAGTGGGAGTCTTGATGGACGATTTTTATTTTTCGGGTGGCTTTTTACCTCGCCTTTGGCAGGCCTTCTTTGCCATAAGGTTTAAAGTATCTTTTCAACCGTTTTACGAGGATAAACTGCTGACTGTATGTCAGCATTCTCAGGGAATGTTGCAGTTTATGGATGATGTTGCTTTAAGGCTTTTCTTCTACATTTTATAAGTACTTCACAATTCCATCGTCGTCAACCTTCTACTAGTGGCCTTGGAAAGCATAGTTTATTTCTGGCTATGGCACACGGGTTATTCTCGATTTCCATTCCAATCAATCTGCCTAGCCTTTTCCAAACTTTGTTGAGGTCAGCTTCCAGTCTAACCGGGTGCAGCTGAATACCAGTATCCCAGTATTATAAAGCTTGTTTGGGTACACAAGTCGCGAACACTCTCCACCGTTTGACTTAACACGTGAAAACACATCTAAAAAGTTTATCATATCCATTTCCATTCGGTTGTTAAAGGTCGCTTTTTCATAAATAACAATACAAATATTGTGTGTAAGATATTTTGGTAAGTATGTATCAAGTTATATCTTCTTTCGGGGCTTCAAAACCCTTTGGCACTCATATCATACTTCTCAGTTTCATAAAACCTACGTGGGAGACTCAATCAACATAAGATTTATTACCACAAGACCAACATAGGCACTTTAACGAATCTAGTAGTTACACGTATAAAACCGTGTTAAGGTTCCAATCCGATTGCTAGACATTTTATTAAAATATACACGTTAATGCGACAATCTAAAACGCTTAAAGGGCGATTACCTGCGTAATTTCTCAGAATAAATGTCAAGTGAGTCGGTGTGCTCAAAGCGCCCAGCGCGCTCGTTTCGCTCGCGACGCTCGATGCGCTTGCTATGCTCGTGATAATTCTCGGCGGAGATGCAGAAATCCTGCGTTTCGGTACGTGCATTACTGCATAGTGTCGCGCTAGCAATATGTTTAGCTTACGTTGCATGACGGCTATTAGGTGACGGCTTTGCAATATTAAGGCCGTTAGTTGGAGAAGCTAGACTGACCTAAAATTAGTTCAATTGGATTATTCATTGTAATGTTAAGCAGAAAGATCGATTGCTATTCGTGTCTCGAGCCATAGATATAATAACTCGTGTAGATATGAACTGGTCAGTAGGTAATTAAACCGTCCTTTATGGTAATGCTTCAATAAGTCGATGTGTTTATGATCAGACAGACTTAATACATTTATTTATTTATACTTTATTGTATAAGGTTCAGGTTAAGCTTCGTTTGCTGGGGTTGGTCTGTGGATGGGTGACCATCTTTTACACACCGGGAATCCTCCGTGCCTCGGAAAGCACGTTAATCCATTGGTCCCGGCTCTCATTCGTGGATCTTTCACAGTCCTTACCGGTCTTCAGAAGCCCGAAAATCTGACAACCAGTCTTACCTAGGGGTATCAAATTACCCAGTTACTGGGGTGTGGAGGTCAGATAGGCAGTCGCCCCATGTAAAAAACTGGTATTCAGCTGCATCCGGTTGGACTGGAAGCTGACCTGAAAAGGTTAGGCAGATTGATTTTGACTTTATTGTACACCAGAAAAACATATTAGATATAAAAAAAATACTTATATTTATCGCAGTATTATTTTCTCTATTTTCTATTAACCCACGTCTCAACGCACGCTAAAGGTGTCTCCACATAACAGCATTTGTCGCGCGGCACTAATATCCGAGGAACAGCGTCTTGCGTCACCTTCACGTTTTCTAACAACGTTATTTTAATGTATCGCGTTAAGCCGAGTGACGCTGTTAGGCCTTGTTACTGGTTTGCATAGATTGCTACCTGGTATGAGGTGTATTGAATCTTGTGGTTGTGTAAGTTGGAGGCGCATATTTCAGTACTGTGAAAAACTACGGTTTATTAGCCGTGTGTAGGCACGGTCGTCAGTGTTGTATAGATCACTATGGAAGCTTGTTGACAGACACGTTTTTTCAACGGCGTTACGTGCCGTACCGTAAAGAAACCGTGCTGTGTAGGAAGGGCCTTATTATTAGACTAATTAAGAGCATTGACGCTCTAATTATTGCACACTTCAATATATTATAATGAAGTTCGCCTTATGTACCAACATAAATTTAAAAAAGGTGGAATTAATTGAATGCATCAAAACATTCTCTGACAGTCAGCTACGGCTCCAGAAACTTGAAAAAACTAGTGATATAATTTGATACATTTTTTGTTAGTAAGAATAAAATGCTTATCACACTCTTATTTGTAAGCCTAAAGAGGATGCTGCGGAATATAGGACAACACATACATCTTTTTTTTTTCCTTGAAAACAAAATTCTCCACTATCTTTATTCCAATCCCTCTTACCATGCCATCATTCCACTATAAACTCAACATTTCAAAGCTTAAATCGCAATAGATCACTCGGCATTTACTGGGTTGCGTGCCTATCCTGTCTTCTATTGGACATGCGTCGGGCGTTTGCAGTGCTGACTGACAGTCATTGACGTATGATTTAGACACCGCTTCCTATATTCAGGCTTTGATGCTCTCGAACTGGCCTGGGAGAACTTGTAAGGCTGATTTTGTGTGACGAGCAAATGTTTTTGAGAAATGAATGTAAAGTTTTTGATGTGTCAACATCTTTCCTCTCGCTTTAGTGATTTCGTAAAAAGGGACGGAAGCGTGTAACGGGAAGCTGGGGAAGCGCGCGCTATTTGATTTGACCAATGAGCGCGCGTGGTACTAGAGTGGTTCATCAGAAACGACCTTGATGAGGCCCCCACCCTTTAATGTTGCTTATTACCAAGGTGAGAGGTCAGATGTTACACACATGATTACTGTAAGGCTCACACGTTTTTTGTATAAATTTCTCAGAAATATGTTTATGATAAGAGAGGGGTGTTTATTGGCTTTGACTTTTGAACCAGGTGAAGAAGGGGATTTCCATAAATACCTACTTCGCTTTGGGATGGGCAACTAGCTTCATATTTCTGACTGACCGACTCCGTGACAGTTCAAAAGTGCCTGTAAATGGTTTTATTGAAATAAATGCTTTGAGTTTCAGTTTGAAGCTAAATAGCTTTCCCTAATAAAAATTTTTAGCTTGATAGTGATCGGCGAGTTGACTGTGTAAAATAATTGGCAGTTGGCTCAATTGACCTTAGTTTCGAGCTGGTAACGATAGGACATCGCTTTCTAATCCTTGAAGTTAGTTGACGGTTATGCCATATAATTATAGAATGTAGCCAAAATGGTACCAGAAATCCTGTACCGTAACATCAAACTGCAAAGCCTTACTCGCTTAACCCAAGCTCCTTGAACTGAGCTATCTAACATGCAGCATTACCATAAGCGGTGTGCTATCGTAAAAATATGCAAACGCCAGAATTACACATTAAATATTCGTCTCCGACTGTACTTGGAAGATAGTGGGCCATAGTGGAGGCTTGCGTTTACACTACTGTAAAATATTACGGGCTCAAGTCTTGTCTCATGGATTATGCAATACTGCACGTTAATAAAGCAAGATAACAGGTGAATACGACACGGTTCTAAGTGCGCTTTTGTTGTACCTGCATCTGGGGTTATGGAACTTACTACTTTGTCGAATTTAAATATTCTCGTGTGAGTGGAAGATTTTAGTGTACTCAAGTGTACTAAGCCTAAGTGGTTTATATTTACGTATTTGTGGATTCTTATTCAAAGATTTCTAAGAAAGACGTGTTGTTAGTTAATTTGTTGTGCCACTTCTTCAGATTAAACGCAAGGAAATGCTGAAGGTTTTGACTTTCTGGGAATATTTATCATCCCAATAATAAGAATGATTTTAGAATGGCAGCATCGTCATAATAGGCAGGTACGACCACCAAACTTCATCGAATACCTTATGATATAACTCCATAGAAAGCATCTCTGGCCTTTTAAAACTGACCCCATCTCCTACTACACTTAACCAACATGGCACACGACACACACCAGTCCTACGAACTAATTAATTTGTACGGCCATCGACCGACCTGTATAACCTATACGGAATCACAGAGCAACGATCACAGTACAAAACAAAGCTTGCAATGGTTACAGCAACCGATATAGACAAAATGAGTCTTGGAACGAATTAAAGGAGGTATTCCGTATACGTTAGAGAGAAATTTGATACATAAAGACTGTAGTTAAAATCGTTAGTGACTTGAAAGGAATTGGATGGCCTTATTAGGTAACGGTAGTATGGCATTGAGATGTGAAACATATGATAGATGTTTGGTTACATTTAAGGAGATAATAGTAGTTGATACACCATAATTTGATAAATGATTTTATTTCTGTAAGTTGGTTTGTACAAAACTTATACACGTCAATCATAATTTAATAAAAACTAGATGAGGTAGGCGTTTTCTATCTGACTACTCTGCGAAGAAAGGCCGAACCAAATTCAGAGATTTGAAGTCTTTTAAAGGGCTATAATGACCATTTCCAAGTTATTGATGACTTGCAAAGAATTTTTTATTTTCGTCGAGAACGTAATCGTATTTTTTGATAGCATTTGGTCGGGTTTCTTGGCATAATCCGTTTCGGAATTCCTTTATTCGTCAACATATTTTAGGGCCTAAATCCTTTTCCGTGAAGAAAACACAAAGAACTTAACACCCAACATCAAGTAAGTGAAACAAATAAATCCGCAAGTATCCTACTTATAAAATCTCCCCACTACACTTGCAAACGTAACGAAATGTCCATTTAAACTATTCCCATAATAGGTCGGCAGGCTAGTCCGTTGGCCGGAACAAAATAAGTAAGTACACAAGATTAATTGTCCCAAGCGGACAGCAACGGAAGCGCAACCACCGTGCAGCCGCCATTTTGTGCAGATAACACCGGTGTAGGTACACTGTCGAAATGTAGTGCCTGTCGATGCGGCTAACGTCTTTGTGGAACTGGCCTTATTTAGGGTCCAGTTCTTGGTGATTTAGAGCTTAGTGCTATTTTCTTTAGGGACTAATTTAACTGTTCATTTTCGTTACGGTTGAATAGCCCTCTATTATGTCATAACGAGGTTTATTATGTGCAACTCACAAAAGATATTACAAGATACCTAATATCGCTTTAGGCATGTATCTAGTACATCTCTTGTACCTACATGCTTCGTGATTTTCGTATAAGTAGAGATACTTAGAAGAGAGTTGATTCAGTAGTTACTGTGGTAATCTCATCAAACCAAAGCCGACAGCCGCTCGACTATAATCGCTTCGATCTCAATCAATGCTTAGTCGAACAAAATGCATCGTCATTCTTTGCATCTGACTTGTCCCTCAAAGTAGTCAACTTTATCGCCATCCGAACTTAGTCCACATATCACACCCGGGCTTACAGGGGATCAGTGCTAATCAGAATCCCCGCTTCGAAAGCTTATTCGTTGCCTCAGTATAAGCAGTGTAAAAAGATCGCTAAAACAAGATAAAGCTTGGTGACAACTTGTGTAACTCGACAACCCTGCTTGTGACGGCCCTGCGAATGACAGTCCCCCCACAACCCGCCTCACCCCCCCCCCCCCCCCCCCCGCCGAGCCTCGCAAACCACTTTGCACCGTCCGATACTATCTTTTACAATGCATTTTCCTTAGAATATAAATTTATTCGCATCCCATTGAGATATCGAGAAGTCTCAGAGTTTAAAATCCATCCGATTTCAAAGTTTATCCTTTGAAGTCGTGGATGGAATTATTTTCATTGAGAAACTTATAGGAGTTTGAGTAGCCTGTGAACTTGAAAACTTTAAATTTTTGAATGTCTTTACTTTATGTTTGTTTGTATTTACATCAGTGAGAGGGATCTAAAAGGTATTTTGCACTTGTCCTATTACGTGGGTAAATCCTAGTCTTTATCCTATTTAATTCGTTAATTCCCAACTTTCTTTGAGTTTATTTTGATCTTCAACCAGTTTTAATCTTGTGAAAGGATTACGAATAAAAGTTTTAAGGATTTATAATAGCTTCGGATTTAGTCAAAAATTATACATGCATGATCATTTCAGTTTCACACTTTAGTGGAGCAATCAATCCTTGGGTATATACAATCCTTGCAAACGAGGAGTTTCAAAGAAATAGGAGTCATCTGTCAGCACTAATTATACGTACTTAGTGCAATACCCTACGTTCAGTGCTCGTTACATATTTTTGCACACATTTGCTGACTTAACGACTTAAAGCTAAACTTATTTCTTTTGGACTACCTCGTTGGTCTAGTGATCGCAAGCGCTACTTCTAGGCAGAGGATTCTATTCCCTTGTCGAAAACAATGTTTTTTTTTGTTTTTTTCAAAGAACATATACTTACACATACCCTCATACACACATGCACACACCCCTACACATCCTCACACACAACATCACAAACACTGTTTAAAAATAAGACGCACATATAGTTTCACATAGGCATACAAATACAGTTACACAAAGCGCTGTTACCTGTACCTTTTATTCCTAAATTTTGTAATTTTATTTTATTTTTGTCACCTTTTGTAAAAATCGTCTCAATTTTTTAATAATTAAGGGAAAGAGCGAGATACTCGTAGCCCCAACACATCATCATCATCATCAGCCTATAACGTTCCCACTGCAGGGACACGGCCTCCTCTCAATGAGAGGGAGTGGGCTATAATCCACCACGCGGGCCCAGTGCGGATTGGTAGATGTCACATGTCTTCGAATTTTTGGTTCTAAGACATGCCGGTTTCCTCACGATATTTTCCTTCACCGTTTTGAGAGCAGTGGTGATGAAATAAATTACACAAAGTAATGCACCTGTCTGGTTTCGAACCCACGACTTACTGTTCGTAAGTCGGAGCCGTCACCACTGGGCCACCACTGCTCTGCTGCCCCAACACAAGTATTATTCATTACTTACTGGGGATGTCTCATTTATAATCTATGTTACTGTTTTGGGACAAATAAACATTTTTCTTTTTTTCAGTATTATTGGATTTTTCTATCAGGCATTTCTCAGTAACAGCTCGGAGTCTAGATATTTGCCCGGTTGATGGTAACAGGATCGCAACTTATTTCGTGGACTTACGAGTATAACAAGTTATAATGGTAATTTATTTTTTCGATTGTACATATCTATCCCCCTTTTTTTTATCTTGTGGAAATTGTGTCATCTCACTGTTTCAGCCATATCGTTTTTCACACATTTTCTGCCTAGTCCCAACTATGTTGGGCTCGGCTTCCAGTCTAACAGGATGCAGCTGAATACCAGTATTTTACATGGAGCGACTGCCTATCTGACCTCCACAACCCAGTAACTGAATATCACGATACCCCTTAGCTGCTAAGACTGGTTGTCAAACGTTCTGGCTTTTGACTACCTGTAACAAAGTTTTAACACCACATTTTTACGCCAATGTATGTTTAGTGGATAAATGTGTGTGTGTAACTCGTTGGTCTAGTGGTCGCAAGCGCTACTGCTGAGCATGAGGTCCTGGGATCGATTCCCGGGTCGGGCAAAGTGTTATTGGGTTATTCTACCTGGAATTTATCAGTAGCAGCCCGGAGTCTGGATTTGTGCCCGGTTGATGGCAATAGGCTCGCCCCCTATTACATGGGACTTAAACATAACTAGCGAAATGTGGGTGTACCTACTACAGGTACACCTCTGCCCAACCCTTCGGGGAAACAAGGGGTGATGTTATGTTATGTTATGAAGTAAAACAAACCTCATATTTAGAGGTACATCAAAATCTGTATAAATCTCTTCTGTGTTTGTGTTCTCTTAAATACGTTTAACGAATGTTACTCGTTGTTTCAAACAAACATTTCCCTTAACAGAATTACTGAAGCCTGAAGTTGAAATTGGCACATTGCTGAGAAGACTTTTATTTTGGATCCTGCTTCAAAGAAAAACTTTTGAAGTCGACTGTAGTTTTAACGCTATACCATTTCGGTTACAAAAGACGAAGTTTTGGGAGTATTATTGAAATTTTCTGATAAGCTTTAAATAGGATTTCAGTTTCAATAAACGTGGACATACATAAAAGCAGTTCGTTCACGTTTCATGCAACAATAAAAGCTAAATTTATAATAAGCTAAACGTGAAACACCAGCGTAAAATGAAATAATAAGTTACTCATACACAAGAAAATATTAAAACAAACTGCCATACCATCTTTTGTTTCACTCACAATATGCTATATTTCATCGAGTAAAAAAGAGACAAATGGAACATCCAAGCTCTCATGTTCCGTGCAATTATTCATGAAGTCTGCGACAGCGTATGCTTTTTTATATACTTTTCAACACTCATCCTAGTGAATGGGTTAATCAAGTCATGCTCGCATTGTATGCTCTTTTCAGGATATGTTCAATTCTGGAACTCGTTAGTCTCTCTTCCATAATTATTTCCAAGGAGTTTGTGAAACTATCTAATTGCTATTACATATTTCAACCAGCTGATAGGTAATACATGGAACAATTTCATCTGAAATGGTACAATTGATTATTTCGATTTCATTAGTAGTGTCTTTGACCGTAACTATCATTCTATGTCATCAAATTCAGTCATCTGTATAAATTGATATAGACGTTACATAATACCATACAAAGGAGAAAATGTTCCACAACCTATTTACGTCTTATTTGTGACGTCTGTAGATCTTTCATATCGCTGTTAGCAGCCAGAATAATGATAATCGCGCCCAACATTCTAAATCTCATAATCCCATGATCTCACAAAAGGGATTCTTTCTTAGAAGAAACCACCGTAATCCCTTAAGTACGAAAATATAAAAAAATATAAATCATGGTCCAGCTTCCCTTCTGTCTGTCGCTTTTAATCTCCGTCACAAGTCGTCAAGTACAGGAATATCGTAAATCATCGCGCTATCGAAGACGTTATAAAATATTGAAAATGTTCAGTTTGCAGTCATTCATCTTTGGTATTATGTACATCGCTTAATGGAGTTGCGAGCCAAATATTTGGAGAGTTTGAATTGATGTATGGGGTGAAGAGCTGTGTGGTAGTGTAGTTCTGTTTAAGTATTGGAAACATTTCTGGTTAAAATGATGCATCGTTCTTGTTGTTGTCATCAGCACTGTTCTTGTTGAAAAACTACCTTCCAGTATTAAGTTAAAAGAGTAGATAAAACAACGATTCAAACTAAACAAACAAAGGGCTCTTATTCTTGGTTCTTGTATTGAAAAGCCAATGAAAGCAGTATTATACGACAACATAGTGTTTTGGGAAAACACTCCCAATTAGCCATTTAGTTATAGAAAGACGTGCAACGTATATACATTTTTCGTCACAAAGTATAAAATACCTCACACCTCATCACACATCTATGGGTATACACACACACACATGTACACTATGTACAGCGCAAAACTAATCAGTTCCCAACGCAAACCCATCGACTACATTCCTAATGAGACTTGCTTGGAAAACCTATCTATCTGTCCCTTACGTCGAAACTTACGATCTCGCACCACTACCCGCTACTTCAACCTAGGTAAGGCTAGGTGTGCAAGATTAATCGCCGGTGCCTCTCAGAATGGTACGGAAACGCATCCATATCTGTCCAGTGAAGACCATTCACCATTCCACGTTTCCTTAGTCCAGTAAATATGTATTCAGTTTGTGTGCCAACCGACCACTTAGGTGTAGTGTTACCAAAAGCATTTGCAAAATCGATGGCCCTTCAATAGATTTTGACATGTTTAAAGTTTGTGCAGTGTTTGAACACTGAAATAAGAAGATGGATGGTGGTTGTTTTGTGTTAAAGATGGGAAAATCTTAAGCTTTTCCTGAAGGAATTTACTTACAAAGTTTCTAGAATTTACTTGATAAATTAAAAACTGTTTAACATTTTATCGTAGGGAAACTTATAAGTCAAACTAAATTTTTGCTTGTTAGAAACCGTAGAAAAATGTATTAGTTTGGCTCTACAATCTAGACCCATATATATCAATTTAGTGTTGCCCAAATGCATGACCAAGACGAGACTTAGACCAGTCTTGGTCTTGGTCTTGCGTCAATACACCTGGTCTTGGCCTTGGTATTGCGCTCTCAGGCTTGGTCTTGCAGCAAGAGTCTTGCAAGTCTTGCAATTATCTATAGCCTATTGCTATTTATTATACACGTTAGTTAAGATCTTAGAACAACGTAACAGAGTAGGTACATTTTGAGCTTAAATTGACATAGGTATAGTGAACAACCAAGTTAATTCAAAATTCAAAATTCAAAAAAAAAATCAAAATTCAAAAGTCATTTATTCAAATTAGGCTGAGAATCAGCACTTTTCGAACGTCAAAGTTACATAAGACAGTCCCACAAAACGCCCACCCTTCACCACTTCCTAGTGCTTTCGCTGGGAAGAAGAAGCGGCGCAACAAACTCCCCAGCAGCACAGCTGTCTGTTCAATTAGGAAAAATAAAATGATTCTATACAATAATACTTATGCAAAATAATTTACATAACACAACACAAAACATTAAATTATAAATTATCAGCCATATGACAGCTAGCACACGCCAATATACCAACCAAAAACATCGAGATCTATACTCAAGCAGAAATAAAAATAACTAAACGTAAAGAATATCTAAAAAGAAAATAAAGCCTCCAGGCATAAAGGGCGTGCCCGCTTACATATAGCTGTAACTAGAGTTATAATTGATAAACTAGGACCATCGAGGTAAAATAAATAAACAGTTAATTACTAATAACAATAACAAAACCATGATCAGCAAGACGACCAGTCACCACAAGCAGCACCCGTTCACGAGCTTAACGCAAAGATCAGCCATTACCCCCCTCGCCATATTTGAGGGAAGGAGGCAACCCGACCCCCGACGCTACCGCAAGCAGTGACATCTAAGGGAGCATGACGAACTTGCTGCCAGTTTTTCAGGAAAAAAATTAAAAAAAATGATCAGTTTGTCGAGGTCGCTAGCTAACCACATATTGCGATACAACTCATGAAAATCATTCTAATGAGTAGTTAATGTCAACAAAAAATTAATAAAATTAAAATAAATTGACATATAAAGTCAAATAAAATGAACAATTTACCTAAGCTTATATAACCTGTCAGTAGGTAGGCTAATTCTGGAGAAAGAACATAAACATTGTCTTGAGCCAATCACAGCGACCAACTATTCTTATCATTTAAGTAGTCGTTGATAGAATAGTATGCCTTTGAACAAAGGTTGGATTTTACTTTAGTTTTAAACGCATTAAAAGGCAAATCTAGCAAAGAAGAGGGTAGCTTGTTGTAAAAGGTTATACCAAGCCCAACAAATGAGTTATGAACCTTATGTAGCCGGTGAAAGGGAGCTCGTAGTTTGTCCTTGTTTCTTGTGTTAACATTGTATTGTTGTAATTAAATTAACATGACATTTTTTTTTTAAATACGCAGACTTATACCTACGCGTAGTTACTAACTTTACATTCGCAATTCAACAAATGCGATAAGTACCTACTTAGTTATATTGTTTTATCATCAGTAAGTTATGTAAAAGATAATATACCTACATAATTATCATCTCGCCGGACAGCTTTAAACGCTGTAGTGTTCGAGTTCGAGCCAGTGTGAGAATGTATGTATACAAGAAACTCAGAGCATTCAATTTATACCTACCAACTGCTGAGACATCTTCAATCGTTTAATTTTATCCTCCTGTGCCAACCCTACCAAAATCGGTGAACATTTTGTATACCTCTGTCCACACTCTGTGGCGGCGAATGCGGCGATCAAACAGTGTCAAATATTGTGATACACTTGTCGCACAGTCTTTGATAAAGCGCGGTATCTTTGTCGGTAAATTATCAAATAAGTACACCGACTAACCAACGGTTTTTTCGCGTAATGTACCATAACATTGGCTGGCGCAAAGACTGTGTTACTAGACATATTCGACTCGCTGTTAGTTTTGAATTTTGCTGAATAGAAAAATTGTATAAACTTTGAAACATAAGTACCTGCATAATGTTTGTATAATTTAATTGGTTACAATTTTAAGCACAAACCAACGTACTAACGTTAGATCTGCACATAAGACTTATAAAAGCATATACTATCATAGATAGGTACCTATAGCTATAAGGTATGAACTTTGCTAGAAAGATACTTATTTTATTTTATGCTAGGTATATTTTTATCACATGGGAACATAATATATTTGTGTGTAATACGCTACTTATTAAATAGTCTAAATATAATAATCAATACAATACCTTTTAGTGTTATATGACGATACGGTTTTGATACTGGGGGACGTCTATCAAAATCGGTATTGAAACCAAATGCCTACTTAATAACGCCGAAATCTCAGTTTGACTTAACTGCGAGATGCAAGAGTCTTGCAGGCTTAGTCTTGTTCTTGCTCAAATCTTGCAGGGGTCAGTCTTGGTCTTGCTATAACAAGTCGGTCTTGGTCTTGGTCTTGCGAAAATGCAAGACCAAGACCGATTTTGGGCAACACTATATCACTTTCGTAACTATTTATAAACGAAACAACAAACCCAAAAACGTAAACTGTCAACTCGTGCAGATTTTAAACAGCAATTAATAACGCTTTTACAACTCGAACAAGAAACTCACACACACAACATGAGCTCGCAAGACAATAAACAGAAAACTTTCCCGACTGCAGACAAAAATAAGAAGGTACCTATTGCAGTACATATTTACTTTATGAACTTGGAACACAGTCAACTCGGAGATGCTCTCGAACACCGATTAACGAACCCTATTAGATCATCTAAGGGTGATTATTATTTAAATGCGGTTCACGTTGGCAACTTCTCGAGTCACCTGCAACCCTCCGACATTTGTAAGCACTTCAGGACCTCCCCTCCTCCCCCCATCGTCTTTGGAACGAGGAATAAAAGTAGCTCGTTTCTCCTGGAAGAGATTGTAATGTTTTTATGAAAAGGAAATTGCATTATTGAGAAAGTTGTCCGGAGAATATTCATTTCCGATTAGCGATCTTACTATGATAATGTTTCATGATATTGTGCTCTTTATTGCATGGATTATGGAGGTATCATTAAACATTCTGTTATTTGTTAGGTATACATTGACTTAATCAAGAAATAATTGGGTAGGTACAGTACAAGTATTTTCTTAATATCCTTCGGGAATCATAGCATTCCGGAAAACAAACAGCTTTCTATACAACCATAAAAAAAAAACATTTAGTTAAAAGAGTATTCACAACTCTATATACTTTCAAGTCGATTGAGAGCGCCCGGTCTACACCAATTGCAAAGGGCAACTGATAACTGACAAAACACGAAGTATGCCGAGGGACATTAAGAAAATAGTTGTACTGTAGATGGGATTTGTTCTGAATCGCATATCCTTAATACTCATTTAAAACATTCCAAAACTACGATTTCCAACGACAATATCTTCTTATTATTCATATAGGTACGTGTATTTCATAACATTGTGTAGAACTCGCGCACATTAACCATTTTCTCGAAATATTTCCCGCTTTAAACACATCTTGAACGTTGATAACATATTCTAGGTTGCGACTTCCAGTTTCTTAATGCTTGCGGGGAAGCGGGGCCAGAACGGCACGGTGGTAGTGCACAGGAAATTAAATCAGTGCCACCTTACTTATATAATCGTGTGCCACTCGCAATTTTGCCGCTTTAAGAAAATGCGGGTCAAGTATGACCTGAATTTTTATACGGTTCGACTGAATCGAACATTCCAGTGTTTTAATAGAGTTTTGGGTGTTTTATCGGTGTATATGTGAAAATAAATTTAGCTTCCTAATTTTCTCTTTCCATAAACACCTCTGGGATTGAAATGGTCGAAATAAAAACCAAGTATAAAAGCGATAATATTTCTTTTTATTCCCACACAAAATTTTGATTAACCTTACCTTTTCAACATGCCGAAGACACTAAAATGGAAACCTTCTAAGGATGCTCATTAAATCCCTACAAGTAAGTCTTATTTACGCACAAATGATTTATTTCCAATCCCTAATTTCATCAAAATTCCTCTTTAGAAGGCGCTCCTCTGAACTGGAAGACCTTCGAATGTATATTTTAAGATTAATTTATCCTCAACGATCGCTTCTTTTGTGTGTTCATGGGGACGGGTGGTCCACTTTTCCCTTACCTCCTCTTATTGGGACAAACTGAGCAACAAAAGGTTGTACCTATGTTTATTTTGTAATATCATCACATTATGAAATGAAAATGTAGTTCAGTGACATAGTGATACAAATACTTACCTAAACAATGTATTGTTATGCAGAGTAACTGCCTCGTTGGTCTTGTGGTCGCAAACGCTACTGCTGAGTATGAGGTCCTTGGTTTGATTCCCAGCTATCTAATTACGCAACACATTTTCGTAAACGATTACGACAAATTTGTTTCATTTTGACAGTTCAACAACATTCATTGCGGTATTTATGTTGTTGAGCAGTTTTTTTTTTCGCAATTTGTTTTAAAACTATTCAGATTCCGATTGGTCATTTATTTAGGGCGTGTTATTACAGATCGGCAAAGTGTTATTGGGTTTTTCCATCAGGAATTTCTCTGTAGCAGCCCGGAGTTTCAATTTGTGCCCGTTTGATGGCTATAGGCTCGCCCCCTATTACATCGGACTTAAACATAACTAGTGACATGTGGGTGTACTATAGGTACACCTCTGCCTAACCCTTCGGGGATTACAGTTTTGATGTTATATAAAGACAAAATAAAGAGTTGTATAAGCACAAACTTTGATTCAAAGATCTAGAGCTTTCTAATATGTGATTAACGAAAGCACTAAATAATTATTTTGTGAATTTTAAGAGGACTTGTATGGAGTACTGTGCGAGAGGTACTTCAATGAAACACTTCTTTGGAATTAAATAATACTTATTTACGGAATCCTTTCACGTTTTTACCCGACTAATAAAAGATTGTCCGTAGAGTTCCTTGCCCGTTCTTCTCCATAGGTACTTACTAAGCTTTGGAATGGGCAACTAGCTTCATATTTCTAACTGACCGACTCCTTGACAATTCAAAAGTGCCTGTAATTGGTTTATTTGAAATAAATGCTTTGAGTTTGAGCCAAAAGGAATGGATCTAGGAAAGTTATAATTTTAGCAGTCTATGTATGGCATGTATGTTTGTATTTAGCGCCTAAACTACTGAACTGATTTTGATGATTGAGGTCGGCATTATATTTTTTTAGGTGTTCCTGGCACCCACATGGTATACAGGCATACGACGACGGCTTTACCCTGACCATTTTTGTACCTTTGTCTTGATTTCTCTCTGAAATATTTTCTTGTTTCGTACTTTTTAGATCACTTTTATTTTTTCGTAGTCGGATTACAGTTTTATAAAACTGAATTCTTTTTTATGCCGGTATCTTATAATTACTTATAGAAAAGATTGCATATTAAAACTATGCAGGTCATTATTTCTATAGGACTTAACCTACAGATACAGTTTTCACAGTTAAATGGTGATGAGAAAGCCATCAAAATCACCAACTTGAACGTAACTGCCTCAAAACTCTCGACTATACTTCGTACTTAAATAAATAAATGGTAAGATACCCCAAAACCTCTCAATTTAAATGAAACAAGAAAAGCAGCACTTACCCTCCAGTAATAGACTCAAATAGAGCATAAACTTGAAACTAAGCTTTAGTTAACTTGAATAATTGCCGCTGTTGTCCAAACTTAAGCTAACTTAAGCTGGCTAGTGTGTCTACAGCTTTACTCAAGTATTACCGCTGACATACGGACAGACGGACTGATTAGATTCGGACGAATTATTGCGCTTGACCAGTGTTTCATAATGAAGAAACTGCAAAAGTAGACCATTTTTTTACAACCTGTATGGGCGTAAAAATGGTCATGAGAACTTAAAAAAATCAACCCACGTCTTGATCATAAAGAACTTTTAAAATTTGAGTAATTTTGAAATAGTGTTTAGTTTTATTATCTTCACGTTCGCCTGCCATCATATTTTAGAAACAAACCAATTTCCAAAGAACATTTTTAAGTAATGAAGTAGCAAAACATAACATAATTACCTGCTACAAGTAAACAATAGGTACAAACAATTGAAATACGTCACGGCAATTCCAAGCAATATTAACTACTATCATCTAACAATCATTATTGCTATTGTCACTGACAAATTCAATACAAGGAACACATAATCAAATAAACGTCTACCGTGCAATTTACCTAATCACTTGCTGACTCAGATACAAGGAGATATATTATAGGTAGACATATGCATAGGTATGTGTATAGGTATCCGTCACAACACATCTAAGTATCTTATTGTATACAAGCTTCCGCCAGCGTCTTCGCCTTCGTGATATCTTTATAAATTATAGGCATTTATTATAGCTTAAGTTACTCAATGATAATATAGCAATCTACTGGTGAAAGAATTTCGAAAATTGGTCCAGTAGTTTATGACATTATTCCTTACAAACCAATTAACATACAAACATGCAAAAAAATCAAATATTTTCTCTTTACATATTTTTTTTCAGTTTAGACATACAAAATAGTTCTGTGTGACTGACTGACAAACAAAGCTCAGCGCTGAAGATATTATAACCGTATTAGAAGATTAGTGTCTGCGTGGACTTCAGAATTGGGTCCAGAGAGAAAAAAAATGTGTGAGTAATAAAAAAGGTATTGTGGGATAAAAATAAAATTGATAATAGTCGTTAAGCCATGTCATTTACCGGGATAAAACTTTGTATTAATCCAGGTCTTAAACTATCTGTGTGCCAAATTTCATTCATATCTCTTCTGCCGTTTTTGCGAGAGTAACTAAAAATCATTCAAACACAAAGTTTTACATTTATATTATTAGTAGGATGTGTACGGGTCCCTAAAAACCCTTTGTTAAGGTGCAAAAGTTTAAGTTACAAACACACATTTAACCCGAACACTCACATGCCCATGTAAGTAATAAAACTTAAGTGTTGGCAGGAACACTTTGAAGATCCCATGACATTATGAGTGCAAAAAAGCTAGCCGACTAGGTGGTCCCTGATTTTGAATAGACATCCTTCCTTTGCAAAAAAAGGATGTGTCTAATTTCCGGTACAGAATGGTGTAACGTAACATGAAATGTAACACAAATGAGCCGTCCAAACTTACGTAACACACATTGAAACAATTTCACATAATTATTGTTACATTTCCTGTTGCAGGTAGAAATACACGGTGTCGTGTTGTGTCGTGTCGGGTCAGAAGCATAACGGTGTCATACATTTTGTATATGTTCAGAAACGCATTATTACAGTGTGTTGTGTTGCAACAAATGCAAATTACAGTGTGTTATGTTGCAACACAACACACTGTAATAATGCGTTTCTGAACATATACAAAATGTATGACACCGATATGCTTCTGACCCGACACGACAACGTAGTGTATTTCTACCTGCAACAGGAAATGTAACACAATAATTATGCCAATTTGTTTCAATGTGTGTTACACTTCATGTTACTTTTCACTAATCTGTAAGTACCTACCGGGCATAACTAAGAGAGAGAATTTATTCAGATGGTTTAAATATCTGATTTAAAAAGAAGTGTACTTACGTCATGTTGCATGTGTGCATGCTGTGCCAAAAAAATTGCTTCTGAGAGAGAATTGGAACAAAATAATATGGTTGATTCTTAAAAAACCGAATGAGCACCGAACACTCCCCGAAGCTCTCCGAACGAGAGTGCGGTGTGTGACCCCATAAGTCTCAGGTTAATAGCAGGCAGTCTAAACTGAATTAACCCAGTCCAGAGTACTGGCAACTTTGAGCACCTGAGTACTATCAAGTTTCATGAAAGAGTCGCCAGTATTCGCGGAAAAGCACTAACTTTAAGTTAAGTCCGTCAAAATAATTCTGGGGTGCTGTTTTATTATAAAATTAAATAAAAAAAGCTTTCGTATATTCTACGTATGAAACTTAATAAGGGACATCACACCGCCAAACAGTGGTGCCTCGAAAGTATGTAAGACAATATCATGGAAACCTGAGAATCTCCAATATAACGACGAAATAATAAGACAAATGAAAATGATACCTACAATAAATTACAATATAAAATAGTACAATATTAGTTCGACCTTGGAAGAACAACTGCGGCGGCGGCCCAGTTACTAAGTATACAGCATCGAACAACTTTATAAATATTATAAAAAGAACTGTTTCCAAAAACCATCGCAAATACTTAAAGTCTTCCACATTTATCGCTCACAAGTATTATTTTTCCGCCGCTTAACCTAACAAAGGCAACACAATTGACGTTGATTTTTTTCCACTGGCAACGCTCGCAAATAATAATTTACACGGCAACATTTCAATGATAAAGCGAAGATTTTTCGTGACATTGTCCGGTAAAAATAGAAGGCGATAACGTACGAGCGTTGTTAGTCGTTACCATGGCAGGCTTGGCCATTAAACCTAACGAGCCAAGCTCGAGAGGACAAAATGTCCTGCCTGCCAACAATGACCGGTAGGAATGTGACGCAGTTAGTCGATAGTATCGGGTGAGCGTGTAATCGATTTGGGGGCTTGACTTATGTCAAATATTGATGGTGAATTTTAGGTTCTGGCTATTCGATAAAATAAGTAACAAAGGCGAAATACAATAATCTAATCATAGTTTACATCCAGTTGGACATCATCTCTCATGCCTTCGAAACATTATTACAAAAATCGAAAACATAACACGTTACCAAATTATCATAAACAAATAATGGTCGTATAAACAGTTATTGTCTGTTCCAAGAAAGGTAATTTAAAAAGTTGACTCTTGTACACTTTATACTGAAAACGTAATCTATCCAACTATGCATAACTTCCAAGTATTACCTCGCCATGTTTCTGCGAAACCTTTTTTATACGATTTTTCTGAATACTCGCAAGTTTATTCGATACTGGGATGAAATGGATGGATGTCTTTATCCCATCCCTAGTAACGACCTTTACCTTACAATATGTAAGTGACGCATGTTCTGTAGTTGTTAGCGAAGGACCTTTTCACTTGGATAATTCATCGCGTCTCCCACTTCAGTCGAAAAAACCGTTACGATACAATACTGCTAACATAAGTATTGTTTTGTGAAAATCCGAAGTACCTATATTTTTCATTCTGCTTTGTGTTTTTTCCTTGTTATCAAGATAGTGGAAATTCTTCACAGCTTTCTTATTTCATATATAACATCATCATCACGCCTTGTTTCCTCGAAGGGTTAGGCAGAGGTGTACGTTAATTAAATCCACATCTCGCCAGTTATGTTTAAGTCCCATGTAATATGGGGCGAGATTATTGCCTGTTACTGAGAAAAACCTGATGGAAAAACTCAATGACACTGCTCGACCTGGGAATTGAACCCAGAACCTTATGCTTAGCCGTAGAGCTTATGACCACTAGACCAACGCGCAACGAAGCAGTTGTTTTCTTATTTCATGACTTGATAATAAAAAACGCAAAAAACACACTATAGTTACCAGTAAGTAAGCCGACTAACACCCGGTTCCTGAAGCCAGCACGTCAACAAACGTCAGACCAGTACATCAGCTGTCAAACCTGACGTTAGCTAGACTAGCTTTTATAATTGGCTGACTAAATTAACATCGACCAATCATATCAGCTGATATCAGAGGGGCAATCCCCGTAATTTTTAAGAACGTTCGCATTCGCATCTCATTCGCGATCTGTCAAAAATACAAACAATTAACAACATTTTTGACAAGTTTGACAGATTGTGATTTGAATGTGAACGTTTTTTAAGTACGAGAATAAAATTAGCCTTCAGATTTAACAAAAATGACATTGAATTCAAAAATCAAAATATTTTATTTCACATACATAAACCTACATCAGCACTTTTGAAACGTTAGAAGCACCTAGTTTCTAACGTTTCAAAAGTTCGGTTCCAATTGGTTGTTTTCTATGCAGAAGAGCAGACAAGAAACTCCACTGAAAGTGTTTTAAAAGTAATTGGCTTTTATAATATTTTCAAATTACAGTGTTGATTGGAAATAGCCAAAAAATCAAAACAAACATGAGTCTAAAAGGCCTATATTGCCTTGCAGAAACCGAGAGTAAGTTTAGGGATCCCGCGCACTAGACGGCCATGACTCAATACTCAATACTCAATCTGCCTAGCCTTTTCCCAACTATATTGGGGTCGGCTTCCAGTCTAACCGGATGCAGCTGAATACCAGTATTTTACATGGAGCGACTGCCTATCTGACCTCCACAACCCAGTAACTGGGTAATACGATACCCCTTGGTAAGACTGGTTGTCAGACTTTCGGGCTTCTGACGACCCGTAACGACTGTCAAAGATCCACGAATGACAACCGGGACCAACGGCTTAACGTGCTTTCCGAGGCACGGAGGAGTCTCGGTATGTAAAGATGGTCACCCATCCACAGACCAACCCCGGCAAGCGTAGCTTAACCTGACGGATCGACCCGTGCGGCAGTTACTACTTAGCCACGAGCTCCTCCACGACTCAATACTCAATACTAAATACATTTATTGCTTTCACATGTGAACTTATGTAGGTGGTAGGTCGTACAAAAATATTCTAATTATTTTATAATTTGTAATTTAAATAATCATTGACATTATAATAGCATTTAGAAAATAGAAATCGTTTTAATTTATTTATAAATGTAAACAATTTTTGTTTACTTTTTAATTAATTAATTATATATTTTAATTGATATGACTAGTGTACTTTTTGTGTGCGACTCTGGCCTGTCATGGTCCGTGGCCCGGTCTGCGGCTAGTTAGCCGTTGCAACTTGCGACTCGTACCTATCGATTTCTATGGTTTACCTGGTCGCTGCGACCACTGTCTTGGCCGTCTAGTGCGTGAGATCCCTTAACATTAGATACAATATTGCCAATATTGCCAAATTGGCAATAACCAATACACCACACCACACAAGTTTCGCATTATTATAACTAAACCACGATTTATATCGTGAGCCACTTGTGGTGTCGACTGTAACAGCGGTCGCCGCTAATGATGACGGATACCAACATCATGAGGGCTGCGGTTTTTATATCCCTTAGAGAAAATAGTCGTCTTGAACAGTATTTCTACAATTTACTGAAACAAGCTTCTTGGGAATTGTTGTAAAAACATCTTGTTTTGTAATGAAGAATGATTTTTTTGTAAAGAATTCTGGGATTCTACTCTGTAACTCCGTCAACGAAGATACGGGCCCGTCTAAAAGTGGCTCATCCGTCAAAACAAAAGCCAAATTATTTTTTTCGGACGGACAAAAACACGTCGGGAGTAGGGAAGACTGTCAAATCGTATTGTCATACATTCTTAGTTTCAGGTTCCGAACTGATCTTATAGCCATAAGGGATACGGATTAAGAATCACCTGCAACTTCGGCCGTAGCTAAAGATTTCGTGGTTAGAGAGTAGACCCCCTGTACCGAAGATCTTTCGCATTAGTAAAACTTATCAATCATTTTGGCGGTGGAGTTTCTTGCCCATTCTTCTCCCATGTTCACATGGGAGAAGAATGGGCAAGAAACTCCCTTTCGTAAGTCGCGGCCGTTAGGTACTACTGGGCCACCATTACTGTAGAAAATAGTCAGGCTGTATTTAGGTTTGAACCATAAAGGATTAGCGATCACAGTCATAGTGTGATATATAGTATACGATTATAAAGTAAGTGCTATACCTACTGGAGCACGAGTTGTTTACAGCCATTCCTCTGATGTAAACATTTAGCACTTTACGACACCCAGGGGAAATGTGGGGGTTTATTCATAGTCCCGACTTCAGAGAAAACCCACTTAGTTTATAGGCACATCATGTTTCATGGTATTTTTATCTTATTATTTTATTTTGTGAAAAAAATATTTTATTTGTCAAAGACAAAGAGCTTCTTTCAGTTGATTGATAACAGTTTCGTGAATAAAAAGATATTATTTTTCACTTTTATTTTTCAGACTGATTAATTGTCTGGAGTTCTAGTTTTTCACATCGCTTTTCTCTCGATCGCGGTTTTATTTTTATAAAGTTTTTTTGAAGCTAGCTAACTAATTTGTTACAATCTGATAAATTGCAACAGTTTTTTTTACAAGGTTGTTACTTAAAAGATGATAATAGGATGGTAATATTTACAGTGTTGATAAAAAGATCAAGTACGAAAAAGTCCAAAATTTTTTAACATCTCTGATTTTGCGTTTAATAAACCCTGATATTCTATGAAACAAAAAATACATTCTAAAGTAAAGAGTCGTTAAAGATAAGGCAATTTTCAGCCAATACAAGAAAAAGCCACAATGGCAGGTGGGTGAGTCGAAACACATCGGATATCATCGTCGTAAAACGTTATCTCGCTCGTTATGCCGAGAAAACGCTAAGAGTAACTTTCATTTAGTGGAGAATTCTGTATATCCTTTTTTAATCCAAATATTTTTAAGTAAAAACAGAAACGTACACCTAATTTGTTCATTTTAGCTTGTTGATTTTTTTTAAAGGGATGCATTAATTGAAAGTGAGTCCAACACTATCATTTTCTTACAAATTGAGATCGAACTTACAAACTTCTGACCACAATTCCCATGCATTGATAATTGGACTATTGTAATGGAATCCCATACGATATGATATTGCGCATAGAAAAGATCGACTTAACATAGTTTCTATATTTACGAACATAGCCACGCAAGACCTACAAACAAATAAGCAGAAAACCTTTCATATACGGTACTCTAAATATAATGTCTTTGGGAAAGTTGAGCAGGGTCATAAAACCCTGGCCTATGAATAGGAGTTGTGTAAAGATGATGTTACACGCCATGACGCGTGTAAGGCGATAAAAACTTTAACTTTTACCACAGGAAATGGCCGCTTTGAGTTTTGGTTCCTATTGCGCTGGTTGATGTAGTTTAAAAAAGGTTTCATGCTTTTCATAAAAAAAAATTAAACTCTTTTTGTTTCGTCATAAATTTTCCTGTGGCTTAGATACGTTGGGCACAAACATATACACCCAGAACACCATATGTCAATATTTGTTCAGTACGGGAAACGTACTCTCGGCCCGTATCTCTCTATATAAAAGTGATGTTAGTACCATAAATCAGGTGCAATTCCACTCTAGCTCTCTAGCTAACTCTACTCTCAATTCCACTCTCTTAAAAGAATTAAAAGTCACTACCGAGTATTTCTTAAGCAAAAAGTCCCAAAACACTTTTCCTAAGAACCGAACCAATATCTTTTTAATAAACATCTTCAAATTCACTCACACTACCCCATCCCTCTCTCATCATAAAATCTCTCCGTCCACTAATTAATACCGTCTCTCATAAGTCACAACTTCATAGCACAACCTGCATCCAGCGTACATTTAATTTCCGCACATAAACGTAGCTAGCTCGGAAAGGAAACCGAAACTATCTCGAATCTAATTTAGGACATCTCTAGCACGCATACATGCACCCCGAACTAAATTAGCTCCGTGCGGAAAAATGTGCTTTAACTCGACAAGCAGAAAGGATACGTTTTTTTTAAAAAAGAACGTGTTTCGGTAACTTTACTCCGAAATGTTCATTGTGACCAAATTGACGTAATTTTTGCTTTATGGTTGCGTTACGGTTTTCAGAATTTATGTTTTAAAAATTAATATCGTCTTAGTTTTTTTTTTTAGATGACACATTTGGTTAGAGTTGTGTTTTTGGTATTTATCAAAATTAGCTTTGTTGGTGTATATTTATTTTTTAAACAATGCGGGACGGTGAAATTTGAAACTAGCTGTGTTGTGCAAAATTTTTATTCAAGTATTCCTTTTTGTGGATTCTATATCTTACAGCAAAAACGACACAATAAACAAAAATAAAGCTGCAAGAAAATAACAATCCAAGATTGCTAATAATGCCTTAAGGGAAAATAAAAAAGATATAATTCACAACAAAGGAACCATCGCATGCTACCTTATCTTTCTTTATCTTATCTAATGAAAAAGGAAAACCATTACGTTTTTCTTTCAGTTATCGTCGCGTTAAAGTTTAACAAGGTCTCTTCGACCTTTCATTATTTTAAAACTAATTAAAAAGTCCCCCTTCGGCCCAAGGCGGTAACAGGACGTGTGAAGACGCTTTGAATATATTGTCCAAGGTCGCCATTTTGTCGCTGACAGGATCCACAAATAAAAAAGTTTTAAGTTCTAAGTCGGCTTAGCTTACATATCCGAAGAGATATTCAGATCGGGTCAAAAAATACATATTTAGACCGAGAGTAACAATGTCAGACATTCGTAAATTCATACATTCAAAAGGGTATATTTTTTACAGATTTTCCGATGCTTTGGAATACGACAGAGGGGGAGACATCGAAAACGATTGTGGAGGCTAATACCCCATGATCGACACTCGCACCCAGTCGTGAATGGCATATAGGGAAAAAAACACCCCAATACCAGATACTGGCACCCAATTTATTTTTTTGCCATAACAGTTGACATGACTCTCTTCTATACTGCGAGATGCTGCGAGCTAAGTAAACAACTGACGTTTCACTCATTAACGATAAAAATGTTAACAAATAATTCAAATAACACTAGTCATTTATTTTAACGATATTTATCTCAGGTTTCTGAAAGCTTATTCAATTTAATCTGTTGTCAGGTTATTCAACAGGGTGTTTCGTCCTTATTATGTATATTTTCTAATTCTTATCAAACCTTATATGTTCTGACCTATTCTTAAATATGTACCTTTCAAAGGCCGATGGATTGCACAAACTAAACACAAGTATTTAACATTTATATCCTATTTTTCAGCAAAAAACATTCTATTAGTCTCTTGGAGAGTAACTTGAGACCCTATTTCAACTGGCTATATTGTCGCTGTTAAATGTCTCTGAATAAATAAAATACGTAGATAATATCTACGTGAAGCGCGCGTCGCTTTATGAGATAAAAATACTATATTAAAGTACTTTTATCTCATGAAGCGACGCGCGCTTTACTTCTGGTTACCAAGTGGATAAACACACTATGAATGTGTGTATATGTGCAGGGGTCTCGGCACTGTCCGAGACAATGGCGAAGTCGGAAAACTGTGTGTGCGTGTGTGTTATGTGCTGGCGCTACTCATCTTCTTAGCGTATTTTGTACACTTGGTTACCACAATACAGCGCGGGTCGCTTTGCGAGACAAAAATACTGGGCAATACTCACTATGAGCTAGACAGATACATCTAGACAGATGAGAACTGTAGGTACACCATGGCACCGGGCGGTTCTAGGTTACTTAAATATACATGAGAGTACTCAAATATTACTTCTTGTCTCGCATCGCCAGATTAGGCCTAGGTAAAAAAAAGTATCTGGAATTAAATGAAGCTCATTTTAAATGAAATTTCAGACACTTATTTTCATTGATTTCCAAGAATGCGATGGGCATACTCAGCATCATCACTCGTTATTCATTTGGTTTTGTTTTCAGCCCTAAATAGGTACCATAATGTCAGGAAAATTTGTATTTCAATAAGTTGAAAAAATCAACGCAAAAAGTACAGTGAAAATGTGCCATATACTAAAGAAACTACGAGTCAATAAAGTCCAGAATTAGCTCTTAACAATACCTCAATCATTTGAGAAATTTGAAACTCGCGTAAGCCAGCTCGTCTCCTTGCAAACTTTAAAACTTTCATAAACTCTTTTTTATTACAGACTTTTTAAAGATTGAAAAAGGATTTTTGTGGTCTGTAAAACTACGACCGTGACTTAAATGACATTTCAGAATGTTCGAACACTCGAGATTATTGTCTAAAACCGAACCATTCTTTCCAAAACTTCAATTACCTTTTACTAAGGATTCCGTTCTGAAATCACCAATTCTTTCAGAATTCTGTTCAACTAAAATGTAGTTTGTTTCTGCACTCGAAACACGACTATTGCATTAATTTTCATACACAAACACCCATAAAAATTTGCATACAAACTATCCACAGGAAAAGCACGGAACAAACTCTTTCGTATAAAAAATTTAGAATTAAAACAAACACGAACAACAAATAGGCGGAAAAATGATACGCGGGCAACGCGGGCGTGTTGAAACTACGACGTACGGAATACATGTTTTAATTCCCACAGCTATATGCGCTTTAATTACCGTTTTCGTGTATTTATAAACGTGTGTTGTTATTTTGTAACATAACATAACGCCAGTAAATCCCGAAAGGTTAGACCTGAGGTGAACCTGTAGTACTCCCTCATTTCGCTAGTTATGTTTGTAATGGGGGCGAGCCTATTGCCCATCAACCGGGCAGAAATCCAGACTCCAGGCTGCTACTTAGAAATTCCTTATGCAAAACCCCAATAACACTTTGCCCGACCTGTGAATCGAACAGGACCTCATGCTCAGCAGTATTACTTGCGACCACTAGACCAACGAGGCGTACGTATGAAGTGGTTAAAGCACAAGTATAATTGACAAGCAGCCAAGAAAAATAAAAGAGGAATATTCAACTATAAAACCCTAAATCACCAACACACAAACAGCAGACCAGCGTAAAACACTTATAATCACAATCCGAGGATTTCAAAAATGTTACCGCTCAACAACGTAAGTAACGCAATGAACTATCAAAATCAAAGGCATTGCGATCGATTGCCATTTTATGTGTTTTGAAATTACCGTACTGAAATTATCCCAGAATTAAAAAAGGCCTTTATATTGCAGTAGAACATCATACAGGCTGGTATTTTGAATAGAAATTGAGGCAATCTTCAAAAGTTTTTTTTTTTTTGTTTCTTTGTATTGAACCACTAAAATATGGTACAGAATATTCAGGTGGTTCTAGTTTTAATCTTGGGAAGTTCGAATTAATTATCCTTGTAATTTAACTAAGTAGTTTATTGCTTAAGAAAGTGTCGGAAGTGGTAGAAGCCACAACGTGGTTACCCTGCGTAGCTTCATGACGTGGTATGAGTATGTGGCGCGATAAATCGTGTAATTTAATTAGAAGTAGCTTATTTAAAAAGTCGAGCAGTCGTTGCTCAGTGGTGGCCCAGTGGGAGCAGTAGTGGCCCAGTGTTAACGACCCCAACTTACGAGTTGTAGGTCATGAGTTCGAAACCAGGCAGGCGCTTTTCTTTGAGTAAAAAATTTCATCACCACTGCTCTCAAAACGGTGAAGGAAAACATCGTGAGGAAACCGGCATGTCCTAGTACCAAAAATTCGAAGACATGTGACATCTACCAACACGAACTCGGCCCGCATGGTTTATTATGGCCCACTTCCTCCTGTGTCCCAGCATGCAGCAGTGGGAAAATTATAGGCTGATTATGTTATGTATGTAAAAACATTACCCTCCTTCTGGGGCTGTCGGGTAAAAAGGACTCTTTTTTCAAAGTTCAAACATCATCCCATAGTAAAAGTTGTTTATTTTTATGATTACTACACATCTTAATCTTAAAGTAACGTTACATAACATCACGCCTGTAATCCCCGAAAGGTTAAGCAGAGGTGTACATGTAGTACACCCACATTTCACCAGTTATGTTTAAGTCCCATGTAATAGGGGGCAAGCCTATTGCCATCAACCCGTCACAAATCCAGACAGAGCAATTCCTTATGGGGAAACCCAACATCACTGCCCGACCTGGGAATCGAATCTAGGAGGTACGTCCCCATTTAACCTAACCCCGTGTACACGACGTAAACCTATGTAAAAGCTTTGATAGATATAATTTGTCTATGCGTGTGTTCCCAGAAAACGATTGGTTCTCACCACCAAGCAATCTATAAGTGTTTTTTAAACGTTTTTCCATTTGATTGACGTCGCGTTGAACCCTCTCGTGAACTTATCGAGTATAAAAAGTTACTTTCAAGTAATCGCCGATTTTATCGCAGTGATGGGACAAGAACTGTCTACTCGAATCAATTTCGATTAAGTTTCGGTTCCGCGTAGTTTTTTAGACGAATTAACTACTTTTAAAGCAATAAACATGCTGTTATAGGGGCTGAAGGGGCTTTTGGCTATGTAATAAGAGCCGCACGGGTCAATCGATCAGGTTAAGCTAGTCGCCGCGGTCGGTCCGTGGATGGGTGACCATCTTTAGGTATCATCCGTGCATCGGAAAGCACATTAAGCCGTTGGTCCCGGCTGTGATTCGTAGATTTTGGACAGTCGATACGGGTCTTCAAAAGCCCGAAAGTCTGACAACCAGTCTTACCAAGGGAATCGTATTACCCAGTAACCTTATTGTGGAGATCAGATAGGCAGTTACTCCATTTAAAATACTGGTATTCAGCTGGATCCGGTTAGACTGAGAGTCACCCCTAATATAGTTGGGAAGAGGTTAGGCAGGTGATGAACTTGACCTTTGATGAAAATAATGTCGTCAAAATAATAGTATTAGAGGGACTTAATTAAATTTGACGACAGTCAATCTTTGAAACAAAAGCATAGCGTATATTAAATTAAGTGCAAGTAATGACATTGTTAAATAAGCAAAAATCACTACTCATTTCAATGAATGTATTTGTCCGTTTCACGCCAAATATTCGATTAGCATTCGCAATTAAAATCGAATAATTCGATTCAAAATGTTTATTCGAATGACATCACTATTTTATTGCACGTGCTGTTCAAGCATTTTATACCTTTCGAATAAGAAACTTTGTCGTTTTTACGAATATTGTTTCACGCATATCTGCACTTTTTCATCTCAGGAACAATGTAAGAGCACATCTCACGGCTTTTGCCTTTACGATGTGATGGCTCGCAACATGCGTGCGTGTATGACCAGATGTATGAACGTAAACGAAGCAAAAGGAGTATGAAAGTACGTCTTTCTACATTGTTCTCACATGTATAATTTCAACATGAATGATGTAACCAATATTTTGATTTAACAGTGTGTCCGTGGAGTTTCTTGCCCATTCTTCTCCATAGGAACCTACTACGCTTTGGAATGGGCAACTAGCTTCATCTTTCTGACTGACCGACCCCTTGACAATTCAAATGAGCCAGTAAATGGTTTATTTGAAATAAATGCTTTGAGTTTGAGTAAGTATCGTAGCAGGTAACGTTCTGCAGTTTCTGCATACCCGCATAGGAAGAAGGCATGAGTTTAATGATAACTACGTGATATAGATACATTAACTATATACGCAGCCAGCCGATTCTGTAAAATCTCATCGTGAGAACTTAAGTGAAGTGAGCTTGAAGAAAGCTGTCAATAGTGTCAACCCTTAGCATCAGGTGAAATAACAGCTCACTTCAGGCTTATTTCACCTACAATGCGTTCATTATAACTTGACCCGTGACGCGAATGGTAGCACTTTGTGCCAGTCGCCATTTTGAACTTTATTAGTATTGAAACTAAGCTTGACAAGCAATGGTGACAACATGACGGCAAGGCACTAGTTATAGTGAAAGGTCTGTAAGTTTTCACAGTGAGATTTTTACAGAATAGTAATGCGCCTATAGGTAGCCTCTTTCTTAGTTCCAATTTTGGGTTATTCAGCAATATTTCCAAATCTCACTTTTTCCCATCATACTTCGAAACTCTCAGAAGGATAAGGCTGCAACAAAGCTGAAGTGGCAATGCAGACGTGTTCTTGAGTGGAGACCCCGAATCGACAAACGTAGTGTAGGACGCTCACGACCTAGGTGGAGCGACGATCTTCGCAACGTGGTTTATACACTATACAGACCGATACGACTGTACAATTGGATACTCCTATGTCTAGCAGCGATTATATGTAGTTATGGTTAAAGAACTCGCAATCCTCGATTGAAACACCAAAAACCATTACATTGCCCAAGGGTAACTGTTTGGTGCGCTTTATCCGCGAGTGGGATAATTGGGCCATTATTTTTTTTAAATGCACGGGGCCACGCGACTAATATCAGTGGTGAGAATTATCGACACATGATTTCGCATCATGATACACGAAAAAAAACTATATTGTATCCATTAAGCACCCTATAAACAAAAATAACGCTCCTCCTAAAATAGTGACTTTAAAAACAACCAAGGTGATCTCATCTCATGAATGATTTCTTCGAAACATCTTTCCTCTTACAAAACAAAGGGTGCTTTTTCACAAAGGGATAAAGTGGAAAATCGTTTACAAATTCCAAATAGGAATCAGATGTCAAAAGACTAACTTCGGATCACGACAAAAGGAGTTTAATGAGGGCCACACCCATTATTTCAGACCTCATTTAGACTGGAGTTTAAGCCTTTGCGTCGTATTAAAGGCATCTTCATGAAGTGTGGCATGAATTTTAATGTGTCTTTCAAAGAGATTGTTAGTAGCTAACAAGCAACACAGTTATCGATTTTTGTAGAAATGGTTTTAGTCAGTATATTGAAGTGCTAGACATCATGGTAATTTTTTTTTCTTTTTTGACTTCGACTACGGTTAAGTTCAAATCTGAGATGGCAACATCATTCCATCAAATAAATATAGAAAGAAAGAAAAATTGTTTATTCTGCACAAATAAGACGCACATTAATTTAACATAAAATACACACACTAATACAAAGTAGCCAAAGTATTCAACAAATTAAAAAAACGTGTGCGGTTGGGGGACCCCGTCAGGAACGAAGTTCCTACGCGATACTCGCACACACACACTCGTATAATAGAAAGAGACAGAGAGAGAAAGTCGCATAACGCTTTTTCCTTACGTGATGATTTCAACCAATAAGTATAAGTCCTACCGCAAGCCGCGTTAAGGAACTTCGTTCCAAAAACAAAAAGCGAAATTTAAAAGTTTTCAGTTGGTTCAATTTTAAAGATTTTGCAGTAAAAGACTTAAAAAATACATAAGTGCAACTACTTAACGCAGTCAATCATTAAAAGTCGCCGATCTTCCCCTCACAAGTCACGTGGACCTTTACACTGTGTAACGGACATGATCCATTTAAAACCAGTCAGTTGACAAATACCTAACCTAGCTAATGGATATGCAAATTTCTTTATATCCACACAATATCGTAATCTTAAACTAATAAGATAAAAACGTATCTAACCTTTACCTGCTTTTAACGTAATTGGATTTAGATAAACGTGGATATACCTACGTTGTTCAGAAGTTCGAAACAAGGTTAACGAAAGATAAAGATAAGATTATTTCAGCATTTCCTTTATCGATTTTATCAATACCTCATCGAAAAGGGGCAGTAAATAGAAGGAAAGAAAAATAGAATGATTTATCAAGAAATACGTGCATACAAAAAGATAAGATAACTCGAATAAAAATATTTTTTTATTTTTTTTTAAATGATATATTTCTAAACAGATTTATAATCACGAACACAAAACATAAATAGTCGGCAGCTGCACGCCCCGCGACAGTGGCAAGAAGGCTTTCACTCAGCATAATGCTGTGCTATGGGGGACCCACATGCCACAGAACAGCCATGATTTACTTTTCTGTGGTCACCCGAAAACGATGTACGGAAAAAAAGGCGGAAATGTCAATGTCAATAAATGTAAACGTCAATAATCTTCTAATTGTGTGTAAAAAGTGTGCAGTTACAGTGCGTTCATTATAACTTTGTCTCGTGACGCAATTGGTAGCCAGATTTCAGTCACGTGATTGGTGGTACTGTTCTGTCAGTCACCATTTTGAACTCTATAAATATTGAAATAAGACTGAAAAATTCAGTGCTACCAATCGTGTGACGGGTCAAGTTACAGTGAACGCACTGTAAAGGCTTAGGATAAATGATAGAATAATGAGTAAACAAAGATATCATTTACCTAAATGATATTTATTTATGTTAGATAATGATATTTATGTGCGATAGAAATAAGATATCAATAAGTATTTATTTAGTTACGTATTTCATTGTCATAGTTACTGAGTAGTTTCATTATCAGCTTTCTTATTTGTTTGTCTTTAAGTAAAATTGTACTAATTAGGTATTATTTTATGTAGAAAACGATAGTCTACCAACTGTGTAATAAAAAACTATACCTATATTTCCAGAAATGTGACTAATTAAGAGTACCTATCAACTAACTAATTGCGCTTTTGTTTCTTTTGTTTCAGGAGTGGATGATACGCACAAGTTTCTGGGAAACGACACACACACAGATTACTTCAGATTATTATTAAGAGACGGAAATTATCTCCTTGTCGGCGGCAGGTGAGTCCCCGTCATTATAACCATAAATATTGATGCCAAAACTTTCCACTCTTACAAGTATTACAAATTCAAATTATGACTTGAGAAAAAGCGGCGTTTAAAAACACAACGTCACGGCCCAAAATAATAACGGAAATTGTGAAATGTACGAGCTGTTTGAATTTACACCAACATTTTATGTAGAAAATGGTAACATAATGAAAACATAATTCATCTAAATCGCCTTAATTACACTTCGAAGAATCGCTCGTTATACAAAATTGTAACTCGGAATTAATTCGACCGTCTACAAAGTACCACTCATGAAACACGTGTCAAAAACATTAATAACCGCGCCGCCATTCGCGTAGTAACACCTATTTCGTTTTAAAGACTCCAAGTTATACATTCAAATGAGATACTTAGTTATTTGTTTTTCCCAACTCCACTCCAATTCGTTGCAAAGTTGGGGTACCCTTAACCGCACCGACTGAAGCGGTAAGAACGTGCTGTATCTACCCGCAACCGCAGAGCTAACTCAGATGCACCTGACGCTGTCCCTCTCGCACTTACATAGATGTAGATAACGCCGTCTCGTTTGCATTTATAAAGATTTTTGGCTTGTGTTTGGATGGAGGCAAGACGACTTAAAAACACCCGCCCGCCCGCCGCCTACAGTCGCCATTTTACTACGATTTTGTGAAGAGCGGCTGTCGATAAGTTATCTAAAATGTATTAAGTACTTGATATTGAAGTGGGCACAAATATATCCTACGGATCTTGCAAGAAGGGATAATCTTCACTGTAGCGAACTAGAACGTAAAAACGTAAAAATATATTTTTGTTAAAAGTGTATTGGAGTAGAAGGAAATGTTAGAAACATTTTCTGGAAATATTAATCTCCTCATTCATATCTTGATGAATTAACTTCAAAAACTCTTGAACATATTCCAACGCTCTAGATAAAAGTTTATGTTAATTAAGACGCTGCGAAATTATATAAGGTATAAAGCGGAAGCTTTTCATGCTTATAAGTTCTAAAACACTGCCTTTTTAGATCCCAGTTTTATGATAAAAACATCTTGAACAACTATCATATTTTTAATGTATTTGTATTGAGTAAACTTCTAAGAAAGCTCTCAAACAGATTTTAGAAGTAAAATGTTGCCAAAATGACAATAGTTTCGTAATTTTATCGACGCGATACCCTCACTAGAGGCCAGGCAGAGCCACGCGACACATCTGCCTTGCTCGTGGAACAAACATTCCACCGAATATAATTCTTTGTTTTTATGTAAATACTGCTCGCGTGCCTCCCACTTCTGTAAACCCTTTGTTAAATAAATAACAACAATTGTAGCCTGTAATTTTCTACAGCAATCGTAGGGGCGAGGAAGAATGCTCTTTAGTTTCGAAAAAAACCCGCCTCGTGTTAAGAACTGGGAAAAATCTTTACATTCCCATTTAGTGAGCAAAGTAGTCGTGTTTACAAAAGCAAATGTAATAAATGGTAAACATTCTGTTTTGTCTAACACTTTGTTTTGTAATTTTATCTTTTTGGTCGCAATTGTAGCGTCTCATTTCAAATGTTTTGATGTTTGCGTAAAATGTTTGATAAATGTTTTGACTGAAATGAAAACGTGTTTTTACAACTCGTTTAAAAATGTATTTATTGAACCTAAAACCCCAATATAAAAATGAATTAGGTAAATGACACATCAACAAGTAAATCGTGACATACACAGTCAAAAGTTTAAGGAATGAATTTCATTTTGAAACGAGACGGGGTGTTCCGCGATTATTATATAAAACAAACGTCTGGCGTCCCAGAAAACCGTAAGTCCATAAAAACCGTAGATATGTAGCAAATTGGACAATATTTTCCACAACGAACGACGACTGTGTCCGTATAATTTGAAATATTCATCCGTACTAGCAAAGTTTGCATTTCTTTCCAAATCAGATTTACATGACAATGGTCACGTCGTCGCCCGATGAAATTCTCATTGCTGGAACTTGGCTGTGTGGGATTTATTAAAGGGAGCAAAAAGGTTTGTAATAAAACCGATGTCGAGAAGGTTCCTGACGGGCCGAGAAGACCGGACCAAGTGGAGACCACTTTTGTTTACACTTTGCTGGTTATCATTATCTGTGCGAATGTGCTGACGCATAATCATATGAGGGGTCGATTTTTCCTTGTGATTCTTTGGGACCTGCAGTCCTACTTTTGTATCAAGTGATAGAATACATGATGATATTTCTCAAAGATTTCCAATACAGTTTAGGTACATGTTTAAAACACAGGTAAATTATACATCAGACATGATTGTATACTCATAATAAAAAACACTAGCGTACTCAAGTCGAACCCAATATGAATAAATATTCTGTGAGTGTCATCTGTCGTTGAAGTATTAATTCCATTATAAAGTCAAATAGTTAGTATATATGAATAAGGTTCTGAAGTAGTCTGATTACTTATACGGCAGACATTGATTTAATTAAGTAAATATATAATATTATATATATAATATTAAGTAATTCTAAAAATAAAATTTTGTTGAACTAAGGTCATTTGTCGCGCCCTAAACATAGAAATCTAAAAATTAATACTAAGGCGTCGTAGGCGGTTCAAGGGTGTGTACTATGTTATCTGTCATGAATAGTGGATATGTCGTGGCCAGATCTCAAAATTGATCATTTCATGAAAGGAACATCGACCGCTGGTCACATCCATCATGATGTGGTCTGGCCAGATCATTGAGTCCTCAACGTTTAATGATATGAACAGTTAAACGCACGACTACTTCATGATGTGGCCAAACATTAGTGATCATATTGTAAAATTGTTAGATTATCCACCGGTAGAGGCGTTGATGTCGCTTTGTTTTTGTTGTGCATCATGGCAGGCGGCATACAACAAATCAAACAAAGGGTGACCACTTAATAAAAGTCGTATTGGGTTTCCAAATATGATATTATGGAATGCTATCAACTTGGAAGTAGCGCTCGCAGGCCGTTGCTGCGTCGTGAAATGCAACATAGCACTTAAAATTAATTTAAAAAATTAAATATGTTCCCCTGCTTATGTGGCACCCCGACCAAACGGGTTAGAACTGTGACCAACAACCGCGCGCGAGCCGAGCGAGAGCAGCGAGCGGTGCCGCGGCAATGGCCAGCTAGCGCTACTTCCAAGTTGGTCGCAGTACTTGGCAATTTTTGCTACACCTTACACCATGGATACCCTACATTAACGATATGGCCAAACGTCGACTGACATAATTCATTAAACGTTGAGGTTTAAACAATATGGCCAATGTTAGCTGGCCATTTCATGAAATAGCCAATTCTAAGATCTGGCCACGACAGATACAATATCGTTCATCCTAACTATTAATAATATTATAAATGCGAAAGTGAGTTTGTTACGAAACGGCTGAACGGATTTGGATGAAACTTCACACATAGGTAGATCAAGACCTGGAGAAGGATGGAATAGGCTACTTTTATTTTGGATCGCAGACAAAGTCGGGGGCAACAGCTATTACCTATATTTCTTTAGTAAATACTGTAACTGTTGTACCTATAAACTAATGGACACTTTTCGTTAAAAAAAAATGATACCTAGCTTTTGCATTGCACGGTTCGAAATATTTCCAAATTATATAATCTTTCGCCAATCTGGAACAAATTACCAAATTTAAAAAAAAACACTTATGATTTCACAATCAACATACAGGACAGCACAGTATGTCGACCTGCCTTCCATTTACTGTGCTGCCATGTACGTGCGTAACTTTTTTTTGATGACTGTAATTTTCTGCCTGTCTAGCCCTTTTTAAAAGTACCTACTCAAAAAGTAGCACGCGTTAGGTTTTAGCACACATACAAGACCTTAATTTTCCGCCCGCAGTCGATTTAATCTTCATTGGCCTAATGAAATTCAAATACTATGTATGATAATATCTGCAAAACATACTGTTTTGTATAATACATGTCGTAATCCTGTGGCCTCTACGAACTCGGATACATGTATATGGGGTGTATCTACTTATGTAGATATGTAGATGGGGCTAGTTGAGTCGAAATTGGCGGACTAGGGCGCTATTAAACAGCAGTGAGTCTTGATTGTGACGATATTGTATGATTAACGTCATTTCCTCTAGAATCAGATATAATATATGCATTTAGTACTGATTTAATTATATATTGCTCTATTGCTTGGAACCTATTATTCTTGTATTATATATTTATAATACTCGAGGGGAATAGTGCTGATAGCCGAAATACAGGCTATGCCTAGTTCGGCTACAGACGCTAAGCTCTTTACTGTAATTAAAATTGTAGCCACATTGCCATTGTAAAGTAGTACTAAGTTTTTTTTTTTTTTTTAAATTAAATAAACTATTTATTTGCCATTAATGTAGGAACAAAAATCTGTTGTGACAGTTTGTGAGGAATCCATGTACCATCGAAGAAGTTCATATCTATACACCGTAAGGACTATTTCTGCTTGCAGCGCTCGGCCGCTATAGAACCGGGGCGGTAACAGATGTGGTCATCGTGTTCACGGGATTTTGTTTTCAAACTGCTTAGAATGAAGTTCTTCGATAGTACATTCTACCCTGAGATCATGCACTTTTGCATTCTATACGTATGCATGAAAAAGTGAATTTAAATAGATCTCTACAGTCTACTTACTACCTAAACCATGATTATGATATATTTATGACAATGATTGAAAAAGTCAGAGCGGGTTATTGTTATATCGTGAAGTTTTCTTAGAAATTGTATTGTTCGAGTCGCGTCGCGCCGTCGCTTCGCGGTAATCTGCACGAGGCCTAACCCGATCTCCTTCCAAATATTTTGCCGCTTAAATCATATCTCATCGTTCGCCGTCATATGTGCAATTTTTTATTCATGTCTTCTTCTTTAAAATCGTGCAGTCTTTACATTTAATAGCATTTATTACGCACTCCAACATGTGTTAAGTTAAGTTGTGTTAAGCGGGAAACGCTTCGAGATACGTTTATCTCAATTGTCGAAGACCCTTTCGTATCTGGGCAAAGTTACAATATAATAGTGCAGGTCTGCAGGCCGTAGTGGCGTAGTCGCCCCGGTCCCCGCCCGTTTCACACCCGTACCCTTAATTTTATAAGGTCGCTTACCAGGCGGAAACGTTATTCGGTGCGCGTCCCATGTAATGGTATTCCCCTATAGTGTGATCCTCTTTTGTGTGCCTTTTAACGAAATTAACGTTGTTTCGACCGGCTCATATACACACGATGTTATCAAAGCAGCAGCGTTTACATAAACCCCTTCAGATTTTGGCGGCAACCAATCCCAAGATTGCGCGTCGATTTTTATGATGAGGGTCGGGCGAAGGAATTGATTTGAATTGAGCCTAGCGTTCAGTTAGTTTCATGTTTTATTACAATAATACTGTTTGCAGGAAAATATCTGGCCGTTATTCTATTTTGCTCGGATTCTATTTTTGAAAGAGGGAAAAATAGCCACTTTTATTTCTCAACATTTATCGTAGATATTTATAGTACATACTAATTCCATGCTCTTTTCTGAGGGTGGTAAGCCTCAGAAAGAAATGGGAAGTATCTCCTAAGCTAAAAATAAGTAGATACTAACTTATTTCATTTTCCCGCCATAGTAGAAAAAAACATCATTATGCGCGGTTTCAAGTTCACTTCACCATTCTTCGTACACCCATCCTCATGTAAGTGTACCTACGTGTGTATCATTATGTAGGTGAGTTTTCTCTCAGCATATTATACAGAGGACGTTAGCAGGGGCTCGCAAACACCGGCAAATGGCCACTTGTGGCCTTATCACACGCACACCCACTTTTACATAATGGCCGTCAAAATGATACTTGCTGATTTCGTTTTTACGTCGCCACCTAAAAGCATAAAGTGTGTAGGTGTAGTATGTTTGTGTACCTGTAGAGAGATGGCGTACGTACCTTATATTAAGTAGGTAAGTTTGAGAATAAAAATGTAAGTATATATTTTTGTAAATGTTTGATTTTGTAAGCTTTACGTTTTAGAGTCCTTTTTACAATGAACCTATCCTGCCCTGTATAATGTATAGCCTAGCCTGTATACGATAAGTAATAAAATGTGTCGTTTTACACCGACACTCCACTATCCCACGACGATATTTCACATCGCCCAACCTACCCATCGAAACTAAAATACGAACACAAAATTCAACGGTCGTAAAAATACGCACCGAAATAACAATTTCAAAATATTTCCTAACCTGTTTCGAAAATACAATTTTCATTTCGTAGTTTCTACTCAATTGGCGCGTTACTCTTTTTTACACTGTACCTATTCATGTACGTCCAGCGTATTATAAACTGGACGCAGTTCATTTTTGCGCAGCATTTTTATATCACGTAATAACATCGAGGCTGAATAAAAGGCTGAATAAATAAATCTGCTCCTAATTAATTATATTCATACGGGCTCCAGTCGGAAAATCAATTTTGAATATGAAAACATTTGGCGGACAAAAAGTCGTAACTACGAGTTTTTAATCATATTATATCTTCTACATTTCGTTCTTATCGTGTTTGCACAAAGTTTTAGGTACCCTTCCTTCGTTAAGTACGGTTTATAAAGTCAGTTTACTTTTGCGACACTAATTAAATAGAAACACAGGGCTTAAAGTATTTCTAGATCCAGGATAAACCCCTTTTAGGTCGTTCTGTTTATAAAAAATTTGTTATTTTTTTGTGGCACTTTCATAAAATTGTTTTTGGAGATTTAGGAAACAATTAACCGAAAGATATACCGATATTCTAGAAGTCGAGCAATAAATCTTAATTCGATTTGTTTATCTATAAATCTGACAGTTTTTCCACGTAATAGCAATTTGTGAAGCTATGACATATTACTAAAATTATACAAAATAAAAACAATCCAAACTTTCATCAATAATAAAAATCCGTCCTAAAACATCCTATTACGTGAAGAGGTCGAAAAAACAAAAGGGAAAAAGTGGAACGTTCGTGGCAAAAAAGGAACGAAGGTAATCAGCGCATCAATCACGGAGCCACCAGGCCTTGGAGTGGTCCCCAGGGTCGCAGGCACAGCTCAGCACTGATTGTGACGTATTTATAAGAGCTTCGGAACTGACGGAATGACGCCACTGATGACGTAATTGGTTGAAATGAATAATGGAGATTTGTTGGTGACAGTTTTCTCTGTAGGGAATTGTAGAAAGTATGTATAAGAAAAACTTCCTATTTAAAAAATTACGAAGTAAAATGATGGAATAAAGATCTAACCACCAGGCCCTGGAGGAGTCCCTAGGGTCGGAGCCACAGCTCAACACTGATTGTGACGAATTTATAAGAGCTTCGGAGCTGACGGAATTACGCCACTGGCACTGATGACGTAATTGCTTGAAAATTTGTTGGTGGCACTTTTGGCTATAGTAAATTAAAAAAAATAGTATATATAAGAAAAAAACTATTATAACTATGTAGTAAAGCGATGGTTTTGAAGTAAAGAAAGAATGAAGTGAAAGTGTTCTAACATTTCTTTAAAATAAAAGAGCAATACTCGTAAAATGCCTGTGAATCTATTTTTATGCTGATATTACCTTCTTGAAAACAAGATTATATAGCCTATCATTTTTATTGGATTGTAGAATATACTTATTGACGAAAATTGAAAATAATTACATGAAGAAAATTGAAGGTTTGTAGTTAAATTTGATACTCTTTCTGTTTGTAGTCTATTCAAGTGTTTAATACACAAAATAAGAGATTCAATAGATATTTATTTTTATTTGCAATTTTAGTAATTTTAGGGGTATTGAGCCAAAACTTCTTATATTCATACGAAGATCTTTCATTACTTTTTTTTTCTCAGAAGTACACCTCTACTTCGTAAGGTTACAGAAAAACGTAACTTTACTAAAACTTAATTTTCCCCTCATCTTTATACTCGTACCTAAGAAACCACAAACCGATTCCGCTAGGAGTAACAAGCATGAAATATTACTTGCAGTCTACAGTTACGTAGAATTGTACCTTAGTTACATTTCCAAATTAGTATCTATTGTACAAATAATGTAAAGGGTGAGTGTACCCCACTAGGGTACGTACGTACACCGGGGTACAGGAGACCCTTCAATTAGAATTAGCGAAATGAGAGGGCGTATGGAAACTCCTACTTAGAACACAAAATAACATAAGTCAATAGCATTCCCTGCTATTTGTGTATGGAAAGGCAACATGGGGAATAACGTCACACCGTCGACAATTTCCGTTTACACTTGAGAATAATAAAATTACTGACATAATCACAAAGTATGGTTCCATTGTTATTGTGAACTTATGCCTGATAATGTTGAAAATGAAGTTATAGGGGAAGGAAAATCATTTACCCCATCTGTATTATAAATTATAATGTATGGTCGCGTTACCCCTTGTGTATTAAATGGGGCTTCGAGTGATATTAATTTACAGCGTATTGATATCGCTGGAAGCCTTTGGCAGAGCCTGAAGCTACATTACTACTAAAATTATTATAAACGTAAGCCGAATCACTGTTGTAAATTAATGTAGGTATCTACGTTACTAAACAAATTTTGCTAAACTACGTCATTTAGTTACCATTTTCGATCAGGGCCTCAAGTCTGCTATTACAATAGTGTCAGAATGGTCTATCATTGATTTCATAATTGTTGATTTTGACAAGTTTGGTAATCTACTAATATATTGGCGTTATTATGACTTTCCAATGGTCAACCACTGACACTCCATTGAAAGAAATGGCATCTATTGGTAATCTCCTACATAATGACAAATGAATGACTGACTTAGGCGATAATCTGCAAAAATGTTGACAGTTTGATCAGTGACCTGCCATTAGAACGTCATTGTGCAGTAATTGCTTTTAATTCGTTAGGAGTATCGTGTTAGTGGGATACAAGGATCAACCAATGATCGACCATTATGAATTTAGCAGATTACGAACTTTTAGCAAAATGACAATGGGATCGTGTTGGAATGAAAAATTTATAAAAATAGCAGACTTGGGCCCCTGTACGTGCGCACTGTGGGTAGCATTATGACCTTGGCACTAATAATACGACACCACGAATATATCCCCTAAACTATTGCAAATGTTTTGACATTTGCAATAGTTTAGGGGATATACGACAGCCGATCCTCTTCAGCAAACTAACAATCCTAAAAGTAGTAACGGCTAATTGGAACGTAGGTCGGGAATTTATAAACAGTTCCCAAACAGATGTTGCCGTACCCATGACATTACGATCATACATTATTCTGTCATTATTTCAGATATCTGGCTAACTTAACCGTAACCGCTGGAGAAACTGCACTGGAGCAGTGATGGCCCACCTGGTAACGGCCGCGACTTACGAATTGTAGGTCGTGGACTCGAACCCAAGCAGGCACTTTACTTTGTGTAAATTATTTCATCACCACTGCTCTTACTTCATAGCCTCTTACTCACACAAATAACACATACACACACTCATGAATACACACACACGAACATACGCACAATCACTATGCGCGCACTATTAATTTACCCAATTTTCATTTCTTTTCCTTTTGTTAAATTTAAGACTCCTCCTTTAAAATGGAGGATTTGTCTACTTATTTTTTAACTTAGTACTTTCATCATCATATTCAATAACTCGTATGTGACACAGTACTGTAGTTAAAAGGCGGAATGTCCTAACACAAGCATTTATTTTGCTTGAAGGGTCATTCCTATCCATTTTTTTTTTGCTCTCAAAACGGTGGTGGAAAACATCGAGAATGAAAAACTTCGAAGTCATGTAACATCCGCCAACACGCACCTGGATTACGGCCCACTCCCTCTCACAGGAAGGAGGGCTGTGTCCCAGCATTGGGGACATTATAGCCTGATTATGCTTATGCAACCGTTAACGAATAAACACCACTTGAAAATCAATAAAAAACTTGAGCTATTAATAATAAAAAATACTCGGAACATTCCAACATTTCTTTTGATACGCCGATTAATGAACCCACAAAACTTACCGGACTCAAGAAAATCAATAAGCAAACTTCTAAACACAAGTGTTTTATAAACAAACGAGTAAATAAAGCAACCTTATTATTACTACCATACGTTTCCCGTTCTTTTGATTAAACAATACAAGAGTTAGGGGCAATTTGAGGCAGTTCGGGGAAACTTGCCCAAGAAGAGGAGAACCTATTTGTTGTGGCCTAAACAAATAAAGTAGTTTGGGGGAAACAGATCAGTTAACTTCTTAAGTGTGTAAGGACGGCACCTTGCGCGTTTGGATTTGTTACAAATTGCCCGAGCTACTGTTTACTCCACCCTTCAAGATTTGCCTGAAGAGTACAGTTGCTTCGTTGCCCTACTTTTATTCATTTATTTTTCTTGGAAGATGAAAATTGTGTAATTGTGTTGTGAATGTAGGCGTACTATAGGTACACATCTGCCTAACTCTTCGGGGAATACAGGGGTGATGTTATGTTATGTTATTAAAATTGTATTTTTGTTAGTTAACCAATGTTCATCTAAAATCATAGTTATTCAGAGATTATTTGTAGTGCTATAACAGTTAATTTTTAACACTGGTTTTGCTCAGACTTTGACAGCAACCACTTAGGAAATAAATAATTAAAACTTGTCTAACTCGTAGGAGTTGTTTTCATTTAAGGCAAATTATGTTTCATTTGAAGGATCTTGTTGGACTCTGCTTTATTCCAGGGGCAATGCAAGGTCATTATATCACCACTTTAAATGGTTTTAGTCCTTTTTCCGAGTTTGGGGCATAACTCTATCTCTTTCTTTGTTTTTTCTAGAAAATATATTTTACAATATACATTTAAAATTTGTGTCCAAGAAGTACTCAGTAAGTACATATGAATTAAAAATCAAATTGGTACTTGCCCGAATTTGAACCCACAACCTCATGCTTGAGAGGAGAGGCCTTAACTGGGCCATCACGACAACCTGGACTTCTAGTTAATACAAGTCTGAAATCGCTAAGCCGTCTTAAACAAGCGTGGTGATCAATGTTGCCCTACAGTGGGACAGTAATATTATTTTAACATACGAATTAGGTACGCAATAAACGTCAAAATCCTCACAGCTTCTAATGTGACTTAATAATCGCAACATCAGATCATTGGCGGTTGGCCGTGACGCTTCAACGAAATTAGGGAATATCGTTCTCACCTCAATCAATCGGTAATCCAGACAGTGATTGACGTGTTTACCGTTAAATATTTAGCGCTTCAAGCGATTGAGTGAGCGCTTCAGCTGGACTGTCGGATTATAGTCGGTATTAAGTTGGATACGATGTTAATCGTGGTCTAGTTTCTTGGTTTTGATTGGAATCTAGGCTAAAGTTAGGCTAAGTTTGTTGAATTGTTAATTATTTAAGGGCCTACTAAGACGGGTTGATTTGTGGCTGAAAAATTAACTTCGCCTTATGGGATTATATTCGTTTGAGAAACAGATAATAGGGGTTAAAGTATGAAATTGGCGTTTTATTGTAATAGGTACTTCGAATTGACATAGAACCTTCATGGTTTGAGATTTTTGAGTGAAACTTTTTTCACATGGTAGGTACCTATGAAGTTCTTGTTTTAAAAAAAAAACAACATTCGATTATCGACTTTCAGTTTTTTTTTTTATTCAGCTTAGACAGGAAAGATGGATACTTCGAAAATTCGAGTTAGAAACAGCGCAGAAATACTCGTAGCTCGCAATATCAATGTTGCGTGTGGAGAGGGGACTGCTAATGAACGCGCCGTGCGATTTTGGTTTAAACGCTTTCGTGATGGAAACTTTGATTTGAAGAACGAACCACGTGGAAGACCGCCGACACAGATAAATAACAATGAATTGAAAGAGATGGTGGAAGCTGAGCCAAACTACCCAAGAATTAGCGGCATGGTTTAACGTTACCTTACCAACAATATTGACTCATTTGCGATGAGATGAGATAGATAAAAAAAAAAAATGAGAAATATGGTGCCTCATGATTTGACTGATCTGCAGAAAGAAACGCGTGTTGAAACTTGTTGAATCGATACAGAAATGATGGAATATTGGATCGAATTATGATATGTGATGAAAAGTGGATTCTTTACGATAACCGTAAGCGAAAAATGCAATGGCTGACCCCAGGTCAAACGCCGCAACAGTGTCCTAAAGCAAATCTTACCAATAAAAAGGTAATGGTAACTGTTTGGTGGTCTCAGCATGGTGTTATTCACTATAGCTTTCTCCGATCTGGTCAAGCAATAACGGCAGATGTCTACTGTGCCGAACTCCGAACAATGATAGCAAAACTAGCAGTGAAACAGCCCCGACTCATGAATCGATCTTCACCATTATTGCTCCATGATAACGCGAGACCTCATACAGCACGAGAAACCGTTTTAACTTTTAGGGGCATGAGGAACAGGGTGTAAAGTTCACTCATCCACCCTCACTCTCCTCCCTTTTCTATGGTGGTGTTATGTCTGGCGGGCCGACTGCCCGACTGTTGATGTCGGATAGTCTTATATACTTATGTTGTTCGCGCGGTAAACTCTAATTGCGCGATGCAGGATTTGTGTGACGTCATGTCTTTGATGCGTAGTTCGTATGTGGCGGTGTAACCGCTACAAACTCTACAGGAACTGCAATTAGAAAAAATTCGTCACCCTCCGTATTCGCCAGACCTTGCTCCAACGGACTACCATTTTTTTCGTGATTTGGATAATTTTCTAATACAAAATGCTTTCACAGTTTGTCGAATCTAGATCACGAGAGTTCTATCGCAAAGGCATAAATGACCTTCCTATTAGATGACAGCAATGTATAGATAATAATGGTAATTATTTTGATTAAATAAATATGTTAAATTTAAAAAATAACGAATTTCAATTTTTCAGTACAAATCGGCAATTTCATACTTAAACCCTTTTATAGAAAAAAAACATACTGTCTGAAATTCATAAATTATGTAATGACCAGCATACCGAGTCGCAAAATAATACAAAAATTAACCGCGTCCCATCGAACGTTCCATTCCAAGGCCCTTAAGTAAAATCTACTTTAGACTTAAGAATGCATAATCTGATATTGAATGCAGGTGTTATTTTTTTTTTAATCATAGGAATAAGTATAGTAAACTTCCATACTGAACCACCCCACACTACTCTCAACGAACAGTGACCAATGTACGACAATGTTTCCGAAGGATTACTTGCGCAAATATCATAACCCTTTCGTGACGCTCGCGCAAAAATGTCAATTATCATTTCGTGTATTCCAGTGAAGGATGAAACCCAACCCTTCCCATTTACACTCGCCATAAATCACGGCGGTGTCAGAACGAGACAACAATAGAGCCGGCGCGGTCGGCGTTTTGAGCTCTTTTAATTAAAATGTTAAGAATTTGTATTCTGCATGCGGGCCGTTGATACCCAACCTACCCAGACCCCTTCTTTACAACCAAACTCAAGGAACGCAAAGAAATGCCAGAGACCAACGACATTGGTCTTACCGATGCTGAAAAGAACACCGTTGTGTAAAAAGGTAATAACTCACACAAAGAATATGAAAGAAAAATCGTTGCCGAAAATACGTAACGTTTTTAATTCGTTTACATAAATAAACATTTCCATGTTGTGTGTTGGTTGTTTTGTATTCATTTCAGTTCGTTAGGCAAGCGACCGTGTTCATATCTAATATATTTATTTGTTTCCACCGTTTTCAAACCGGAAATAAAACACCGTGGCAACGAGTGGGTATTTTTTCGTAAGTTATCTATTTTCGTTCGAATGACTGCTATTTGTTCATGATTGTACGAAAAATGTATTTTTTCCAATAAATATCACGACCACTAATACACTGACGAGCAATATAAAAAAGCCACTAACTTATCATTAAATATTTCCGAAACCACGCAAGATAGCTTCTTGAAGTAAAAAGCAACAAATTCCGAGTATTTTAAATTTCGAACGTTCGCGTCGCTTTAAGGCGACGAAAGTAATTGAAGGGTAGAGCATAAAAAGAACCTATAAAACTGTTTAAAGATTTTTTTTTTACTTCATGAGTTACATGAACTTGTGTGGTTTAGCATAAGTTTCGATCCCGTGGGAATATAAGGTTATAAACTATCAGTGTGCCAAATTTTACCCAAATCCATTCTGTAGTTTTAGCGTAAAGAAGAGACAAACATACACACTCACAAACTTTCGCCTTTATATAGTAGGATTTAGATTTTGATTTTGACACTTTGCAAGTGGCTTTTTTATTTTGCTGGCTCATCATTGTGGAACTCTAAACTAGCCAGCTTTAGAAATACTCAAGTGCCAACTAACATTATAACATAAATTGAAGCTAACTAAAGAATTCCAGAACAAAATATTTATGCAAGCATTCACAATAAGCGCAGCGTCCAAACGTCATGGATTCGATGAAATAAACGATGGATATTGTTGAGAAACAATTGCAATAAATCGTGAAGCATGTGAAGCGCAATTTCTCGGCGGCCGATGGTGCAAACTTTCGCAATATTGACGGCTCCAGCCGATGCTGACGGTAACGGGCTGCATCTAAAACAGGGAAAAAAGATTAAAATTGAAAAAAAATTGGTAAGACAGTATTTTGTTGTATATAATAGTTTTAAAAAAGAAGATAGAGAAGTATGGAAAAAAAACGACGTCAAATAAATTGGGATAGGGCAGGAGAATGATGATCCTTACTTAATATTATAAATGCGAAATTGACTTCGTTCCGTTTTAGCGTGCGTTCTGATACAGGGGTTGACCTTGACCTGGAGAATGACATAGGCTACTTTTTATCCTGAATCGCAGACGAAGTCACGGGCAACAGCTAAGTAGGTAATGGTTTTAAAAAGTATCATTGATCCGTTAGGTTCAGGACCGGACACTGACCAAAAAAAAATACAACATGTGTGCAGCTTTATTAATTGTGGACGTGGTCAAACAAAGTCAAACACACAGATCAGAAAAATAAATACCACGAAATGAGACGGCACACGCCAAAACACATAAAATAAAACACAAACCGTAATCCCTGCCAAAAGCATAACGGAAAGGCTCCATTCAGAGGAAAATCTGTACGATATGTCAAGTCTATTTCCTAGGAATCGGCGGAAAGATGGCTGACTCGCGCGCATCAAGCAATCCTTGGTAGTGCCCATTTGACAGGCAAATGCTAATGATGTACAACTTGCGGGACTCGATTTAACTTTAGTGCCTTGAAATGGAACGTTTGGTGGGACGCGGTTATTTTTATGTATTTTTTTGCGACTTGGTATGCTGAAATTCGTGCAATTTACTTTCGCAAAAGTCATTAGTTGGATGGTTCACGCAAATGGAATTCGTAGCTTTGCATTGTGTTGAAGTTAAATGTAATGAACTCCGACAAATATGAAAGGGTTTTTGTTAAAATATCCCGACATATTTTAAGCTGAAGTTTTAAAATTATTCAATATCACTATTGTTGATCACCTTGTGAAGGCCGCAGGAATCCGCTGGATGCGAGAAGCATAGAACCGGCCGATTTGGCGATGCTTGGAGGCCTATGACCAGCAGTGGACGTCTTTCGGCTGAAATGCTGATTATGATAACTTGACTAAGATATGCATCAATAAATTTAACATCGTTTAGATGCCGTTAGTACAAGTACGTACATACCTAGTTGATATGTCGGGCACGTTCTCCAATGTCCCATTGATATTGTTCTAAACGGAACTCGTAAAGTTTTCCAATATCGGCACCGTGTCGAGTGCATGCAAACAAATTGCATCTGTCGACGTCCCAATTCGTCGCCTCGCGATGAAATTTGAAATTTTTGACATCGCCCTTTTTGAAAAACGTTGCGTTGCACAAGTCTTTGTGGGTTGTGTTGAATGGTCGGGTTTCACACTCGATCGCCACGTTTTTAGATGGATAATATAAAAGTCAAATGCTTTATAATTTTCATAAAGGTTATTTAGAAAAATACACAATCTTTGCTTTTTAAAATAAATAAGAAAGTCCGTCGCTGCATAGAAAAACGCCATCAACTTGTTGGCAACAACAGAATATTTTTCTGTTCCTTTACCCATTAAGCGGTTTCCCGAGCCAAAGAGATACGCTTTTCATCCCATCTCCCCCAGCATTTAGCAACTAATTACGAAAATATCCTGACAAAGGAAATCCCTACTTTACATAGTACAGTCAAAATAAACGCCACCTGTAGTTTTCACTGATTAAGGATAAAGAAATGTAGTATAGAGGGGGATGTTTTTGTGTACACGAGATAAAGTCACATTGTTACACTATCTATAATTTATTCGTGCGACGACAGTTGCCCTATCTCCCCAACTTCCCCTCTATGTTGTACCGAGCCTAGTTAGAAGACATTTTATGGACCCTTAGTAATCCCCTGACGTGGTAGAGACTCACATATCCTGCAGATTCTGGAAACAGGGAGAAAATAAATAAATATTGAAAATACTAGGAGGATTGAATTATTTATTCGACGTTTCTCTAGAAATGGTAAATAGAGGAGGCGAAAATTGAATTGCTTAGTATGTTGGTATACGAAGGGTAATATTATGTGAGTGATGTTTATTTTCATTATTCAGCTCTATATCCTCGCATTCAAGGAATCCTATTACAAATCCTTGTGAAAATAACTGAGTGAAACAGAATAACAAACCAAAGACTGAGCGTGTGCGTATTTCACTAGCTAACAACAACGTGAATCAGTTTCTACTTATTCAATCAAATTCTCGTGTTTGAAAAATACTTTTTGGCAAAGCACACAATCGTATAAACGGCGCTATGAACAAACTCGTTTTCCTTTTTTTATTATGTATATAAGTTATTTTCTCGTAAATATCGATAGCAATTTTGTGAACTATTTAGGAAGGTACATGTTACGTGTCCATTTAAACTCTCAACAAGAGGAACGCGTACATAATCCTCTCATTTAGAATTTAAATATAGTTTGGAATGAACATTTGTGTAATAACGTGATAACTCACATTAAACGCTTCACAAAATATGGATGAGACGTATCTCTTGACGTCCTCCAAAAACAGTCATTCGAATTAAACCAATAATATTGTTTAATATGTAAATCTCGCTTTAAAAGCGCCACCATGTTTGACGTTTTCATTTCGATTCGATCATTGGCTGTGTGTCCGTCATGTATATTGATGAGTATAACTCTGATTGGTTGAGCATCCGCTTTTGTTCCATGAAATCAATTTATATCCGCACCCACCCAGATATTTACTTTAATCTGGATAAAGAAAATTCTCCGAGATTAATTTATTTTGCCAAGAATGAGAGACAAAAAATAAATAATCACGAAGACACGAAAATAATTGTAAGTTCAGACCATCAATCAGCGAGTTGGCCCGGATTGGCCAGAACACAAAAACATGGGCCAGTGACCGAACAATAGATGACGCTGGTGATCCGTCGCACACAGCCCAAGATGGCCGCCGCCTTTTGGCGGGAACCACTGAAGCGAATAATTGACAAAGGATACAGTCTTTGTGTGCTTGGGCCAGCTCGCCTGTCCGCCAAAATATTACCCAAGAATATTCCAAAATATTTAGATTTTTGGAAAAAAATAACTTTCTTTTCTCGATCGGAAATGAGTTCGAATCGAGGCCAAGATACCTTCATAATTATTTGTGCTTTCAAAAAACTTGTTAGTAATTCTTTTTAAAATACGATTACGTTGAACGTAAGACGACACTCTTACAGACTTTGAAGGGTCTATCCTTGGCTCATATTATGGTCATGGCCATACCTTTTTCTTTGCCAAACACAATGAAACCGAAATTTATATTATTCATCGAAGCTATCAAGCGGAAATAGTCCTGTTACTACGCAATCCACTCGCACTCGCTAGTAATTGTCTTATTCACATGTACTGTAACCGGATTAGCCATTAGTTGTTGTTAGTGCATGGATCACTTGATTGCATCATGTGACTTCGTTACCCAACAAAAAGCGGTTTGTTCATAAAATACGTACGGGGTCTGCCCACAAATTGGCTCCCCCAACATTGGTGAATTACAAGCATTTCCCTTATTTAAGAATAAGTGCCGTAGGACCCTCGACAATAGACTACAAAGAACATTATTCGCATGCAAGACGTCGAACGTGGATGCCTTATTTACAACATAATGGAAGTGAAAAATTTCATTTCGAACCATTTCAGTAGTTGTAGGTACCTATTGGAATTTTGTATGAGGACCAAAACAGACAAACGGCATGCTTTAAAATAAAATAGAAATATAAGATGGTATTTACTTATTTTATCTTTTTAATTAATATTATAGCGCTAGTAAAAAAATAATAAGCTCGACATTACAGCGAAATAATCAAAATAGCTCTTCATAGAAAATACGTTTATTATGTTAATAGATTGTTGATTAAATTCATAGAAGTGAGAAACAAGCTTCCTAAACCACCTTCACTGTCTATGAAGCGAAGCTATTTACATATTTATGTAAGTACACATAAAATATTATGTACCCTTAGTTTATTGAAAATGGTTCTGCTTTTATACAAATAGAATATGAACCACAAATATTCTTTTACTGCTCCGTAAACAATTTTTACAATTTGGTTTCAATAAAGCTGACATAGTTTCGAGATTGAAAAGTCATAAGTAGGTTCTCCAATACGTTGTCGTTCGACGAAAACAAAGAACAACTATAAAAACTTCATGGGATTGCCATTTAAAGAGTGTATTGTAATATCCATAAAGTTGGAGTTACAATCCGGTAACGGCCGGCCACTACTTTGTCTGTTGAATCTCAAAAACATTATGTAAGTCACACCGGCTATTCGCTGCGCTATAATTGGCAAAGTTTACGTCATAATTTCTTTATGAAATTTTCGTGCCAAATATCTTAATTAAGGGTTGAAGGACTTTCGCAATTATGCCAGACAGAACGCAGGTATGCTCAGCAAGTTAAATGAATGGCCCCAACTTGCGTCACAATTCACATTAAATTGTGTACACTCGTAATGTCACTTTGACATTAGTTTTCAAAACTACAGCTAGTCGCGGCGTTATAATCGTTAACTGTGCCTAATCACGCAGTTAAAGTCGTTTAGTGAAGTTCAATTTGATTTAGTTGAAACTCTATACTTTTTATCGTTCATCAAATACACCCGAAAGCGGCTCACAATAGTGTGTCGCTTCGTCACACCACATTGTGTAATATTTTGCTTTGTAAGCTTACAAAAAAATCAGTCACGGTGAAGTTTGGCCTGCCACCAACATTGACATCCACCTTATTTACTATATCGCACACAATAGCAATATATGGCTGTCAATAACCGAATCGGGCTCTTACGATATAACAAAGGTAGACAGATACGTAACGTCGATATCTTGTATTACTCTCCTAATCAAACGTAGCCTCAGAGTAACCCAAATACTATGTAATGGCTGTATAATTATTGGTAAACAGTGTTAACTTCGCGTGTAACGTTTCACGTAGCTATTCAGTAGATCGGCTAAGCCGCACGACTCTGCGACAAATTGTCACCGCAGCGACTACCCACAAAATAAACGTCGCGGCAATAGGAACCATTCCAACTAACTTCACCTGAAATCCTCAACTCCAACTGCGATTAAAACCACGAACAAACATTCAGCTAACAACTATGAGTTGAGTTTCCACCTTAAAATGAACTGCGAGGTTCACAGGGAGCGTAATAAGCAAAAGACTCTCAACCAATGGTAGGAGTTCTATGTAATTTGGTTACGTATGTTGGCCGGCTTGCTAGAAGAGGCGCAAGTAATTGGCCACAATAACAAGTCTAGTAACAACTATTTTTAGCGTCTGTTTTTGTGCTACTAAGGCTTATTAGTTTGGTCGCAAAATAATATAAGTATTGTCTGTATTATAACTTAGTTTGAGTAGTACAAATTTGGCTCGTACAAAAAATCCTACCATTTTGCCAAATTCTTCTGCCAAGCAAGCCAGGTCATTTTGTGACGCACACACACACACGCACACTACATGCACACGATATGTTTCAGCTTTGTTTCTTACTATGGCAATATGCTGTTACCCAAGCAAAGTACACAGCCATTTTTACGAATTGCCTACTGGATATCTTTGGTACAAATACAAACACCTCTGACACATTCCATTCCACCATATTTACAAATAAATTCGTCACCTTATGTAAGTATTATTTGTTCCAGAAACGTGGTGTACAACCTCAGTCTGACTGACCTGACGGAACAGCGCCGGCTGGTCTGGTACTCGCCCGAGAATGACGTCAAGATGTGCGTCGTCAAAGGAAAGGACGAGGTGAGTTATATACTCTTACAACAGCTTATTTATTCTGTGAAAATCTCATCGTGAAAACTTTAGGTGAAGTGCTGCTCAACTGTCAACAGTGTCCATCCCTAACATTAGGCGGAATGACAACTCAATTCACCTATGTTTCCACGGTGAGATGTTAGCGGAATAGACTCTCACAACTTAAATACAATAGGCCGCTCATAAGTGGTAACATTTTGACCTTTGACCTTGAGTGGCCATGCGTAGTACGGAATTTCAATAGAGTACGAGGCCAGGATATTCTGGTTTTTATACCACTGACGTGCGGCCTACCATACGTGGGTATATAGTTCTATGGCTGGCATCAGGCAAAGGTCATTCCTTTTATTCACCCACTGGTAGGCAAAGGCTCACTCGTTATTTGAAAAAGAATATTGATTTCACTGAGTTTAGATAAAGAATAATTTTACTATTTGTTATATGTGCGTTAGTGCACATCGTGTTTTAACATTGATCACTTAAAGCAATTATACATTTCTTGGAGCATTTCTATGCGATAGATAAACTAATAGATTTCCGGAGTAATCTAGAAAATCACTCTTCCTTTTAAATTTAATTCAATAAATCTCAGAAAAGAGAAGTTCTAAAGACGATTTCGTGTTAAATTATTTCTACGTAGATCGTCAGAAAACGTACTCGGATTCCTTTCCACGAAATCGTGTCCCAGCAGAGTTCAGCAGACAGTAACTTTGATTTCTTAGAAAGAAAATATAAAGAAATGAGTTGTACATCAATTTAACTCGTAACACACTTATGTAGATTGTAACATGCTACGGCGTAGGCGGTTGCTACGAACTTTCGTAGCGCTACGATAAATCGTAGCTTGATTCCACTAAAATATTTATTAACCATTCTAAGAAACAGTTTCGTATATTGAAAGTTTGTTAATCTAAGCTTCTAATAACTACAAAGTGTATGATTTTAAGTTAAGAACAATGAAAGAGCGCCCGCAGCTCAATATCAATGTTACCTGCCGCCATCTTGAGGGGAATAATTGAATTTGGAACGAGTCGGTCGCGTATGAAACGAGGCCTTATTCCGCTAAACGTCTCTCTACCGAATACCGGCAAATTAAAAAGCCAATCGAGTGGAAATTCTCGCTAGACTCGCACGGAAGATGTTCCAGGAGGTCGTATAACTTTATTTTAGTTCGAGTTAATGAGCGACCTCATTTCGGGATTACGGAATATGAATGTGAGCGCGGAGCACGGGTATATGGTGGCAATAACCCGTATAATATATGTAGAAATTTGTATTAACTTACTCTGCTGCCATTCGAAGGATCCGAGGAGATCGTCGCAAGAATGTCTTGCAATGCGAATTTGCGATGCGCTAAGAGTTGGGAGTTAATTAATAGTTCTTTTAGTTTAATTTGAACATTTTTTTTTTTATTGCTGAATTCAACTTCGATGTTTTCGAAATCGTGAACGTTCACATTCTAATTTCAGTCCCAAACTGTAAAAATACTTCGATCAATGTCAAAAATTTGGCAAAAATGGGGTATATTGCTGCTTAGATGAGACAAGGAATTTGAAGGTTTTACAGTACGAGAATTGGCCTTCTGATGACAAGGCAAAATGCCTGCCTTGATAGGTATAAATAAAAATACTTAAACCAATTTGATTTTCAAGCTAACCTTTACCTTTATTCCACTTTACAACCCCTCCTTCTCTTACACAAAACGGCCACCATATTTACGATGTTTTCCACCGAAATTAGCATAAACTGCAATAAATATGGGTCCATTAAAAATAGCAGTAAACTATTCAAGTGATCGTGTTTGTTTTATGACCGTTCATAGTGTTCCGTAGGGAAAATTAAAAGGCTGTTAAGTAAAATTACCTTTTTACGAACCTGTTATTATTGGGTAACATTTTTATGACGGCAGCATAGGTATTTCAACCTTGTAATGCCGTAAAAATGGGGACTGGAGTTATAGAACATAGCTCTTGGGTTGAATGCCAAGGACATGCTGTTTATTTTCATGTATGATTTGATTTAGAAATTGTGGAGTGTGTATCTTCTTCAGTTAAAAAAGAGGATCAAAGAAAAAAAAAAGAGTAGTATGTGTGAGAGTAAGTATTTACCGCAAATAAACGTATTTTTTTTGTTTTTTTTCTTTCTTCTTTTTATCTGTCTTACCTCTCCTTTCTGTAAGGAGCATAAATATTTGTTTTTAATATTTTTATGGTGTATAAGTATGTCAATAAAAGCTTTTTTTATAACATGATAAAACTTTCATATTAAACATATCCTTAAGAAGGCAGATTAATCACTATATTTCTTAAAGCAACATAATTAATCTTCCATCCCCATTTAATTATTTACCAAAAACAAATGTTCCGCTTTCACCAAACAAATTTCTTAGACTATTTACAAATTCACTCGAATTTCTCTAGGAAAGCGTGTGGAAGAAGTTTTTAAACGTTTATGCATTCATTAGCGGCTTGTAGTAACGAGTTTCGATTAATGTAACAGCCGCCGTTTGGTCCCAGCACTCGTTTTAATAAGTTTTTGCTCCACTAATTGGAAACTATAATTTATTTCTTTTAGTAAGACGTGTTTGGATAGATACGCGGGTAATGTCGGTAATCGTGAATAAGTGCTTTGAGGTTTTAGTTTATCGTTTTCTGTTTGGTTTCTGTTACAAGATATTTTTCAGAAATGAAACAGGAATTTTAAAACGTGCTTTTAAGGTCCTCTTATTTATAAACGTTGCTTAGACTTGAAAGACGTTTAAACGTCAAAAATGTTTGGTTAAACAGGAGCTTATCATTACTTAATAAGTGCTAGCTGACATATGGCTATCAATTTATAATTTAAATTATGTTTTGTGTTACGGAATGTAAATTATTTTGCATACAACAATATACAGGGTGTTAAAGTAATTGCGTGCCATAGCTTAGGGTTAGGTTCAGTATCGCTAAAGGAAGCCTGAAATATATATATATTAGCACCTACAAACTTAAAATAGCAATCGTTTAGAATTAAAATTATTTTATTTGTTTAAATGCTTTAATTACTTACCTACTATCGAATGCGAATCGAACTAATGGTATGTAAATTACAATTCGAATTTTCCCTTCGTACCGCGATGCGATAATAATGTTTTGATTGTTTTTATTTTGTTTAAATGCTAATTAATAATTTCCTAGAGTTACCTACATACTATCGAACGCATTGAAATACAACGCCGGGTGAAGAATAGGTAACTAGGTAGGTACGTACAATTCAAAGTTTTTTTTTTCTGGCTTCCTTTATCGATACTGAACCTACCCCTAAGCTATGGCACGCAATAACTTTAACACCCTGTTTATTATATTTAGCTAACTTTGGGGACCTACCACCACCTCAAGAGTGCAACTACTCGTACGTCCTTTATAAATTAATATTCAAATATTCTGTTATAATAAAAAATAAATAAGAGGTAGTGGTAGGCTTATAGCTATTTAATAATATGACCTGAACTTTTAAAAAACCGGCCAAGCGCGAGTCGGACTCGCACACGAAGGGTTCCGTATCACCTTACAAGATTTAGCAAATAAATAAAAATACTAAACGAAGAATATTAATTTATTATTCTCATCTTGAATTTTAAAAATCGCAAGTATAAATTTGTTCTTCGTAATGATGCTATGAATTACAAAGTAATTTTTTGCAGTTGTAGAAAATCACCCATATGTAAATAAAGTAGGTACCTTATGAATGGGGGTTTTTAGTATTTGTTGATTATTATACAGTACTAGCTGACCTGACAGATGCTGTCCTGTCAAAAATTCAATTTCGATTTCCCGGCTGTTCCTTTCAGTTTTTCCAAATTCACTTTTTTTCTAAACCACCTAGAGGCGAACAAAACATTTTTTTTTAAACCCAAATTGTTTGAGCCGTTTTCGAGTTTTTGCGAAACTAATGTACGGAAATTGATTTTGATATTAAGTATATAGAATATAGGGAACATGATATACAGAAGTTTCAAATTCCTAACTTGTTTAGTACAGATAAACAACTGTATTATTTCCTCAATCATTTATCCAAGCAAATCCTGTTAATTGTCACGTAAACCGCAGACCAACAATCTTTGGCTTATTCCACTTTTCCCCGTTGGATGATCCCCATTGATGGGGATTAGTGAACTTTTTGTTCACTATTCCCCGTTGACCCAAAATTTTTATTTAATGGGGATAATTGAACTAAAAAGTTCAATAATCCCCATTAGGTAGGTACTATTAAACAAAGATAAGCATGCTCACTTAAGAAAATATTCCTGCGAGAGCGCAGCTAATGACAAACCACACCCCTTCCTAGTTTCCCCCAATTAGAGACAATATGCATTTGTGTGAGTAATGAACGAGTAACATAAAATTATAAGTATTAAACCAAATACAAGGAACAACTGCAAAACATTTGAGATAATCCTAAGGTAATAAAAAAACGTATGGGCCGTCCTCTCATTGCCACTAAATAACAATGGGACTTAGATATTGAACTTATTTTTATTGCAGTTGCAAGAGTTGTGCGGCTTGCGGCCTTGCGGTAGCTATAAACAAAAAGCTCTGATAGCATTGTATGAACTGCGCAGAGTATTGGTTCAAATATTACTGTAATTTCCAAGTATTCCCAAATTGCCCAAGTATAAACAAACACATAGAAATTTAGATAGTTATTTACTTTTAATAAAGTCGATTATACACAAAAAATTTCAATATAAACATTTGATACCTTCATGCAGTGCCGGTCAACGCACCTATTATACCTACCGTATTCAGGGAGCCGTGAGATAAAAAGTAAACAAACCATAAATGTCCGTTCAATCGATTTTGAATGCTATTGCCTTGGTGGCATGACAAATGGCAGCTGCAGTAAACAGTTGGTATTGTAACCACTTTTTTGCCTTTAATGCCATAAGCCTACGGAATAGAAGTCAAAATCGGTGGAACGGACTGTAGTAAAACGGTTCGTTTCAATGTCTCATCTTATTGTGAATGGAATATGATGCGGTCGCTGCGGCATGCGGCATCACATAGGATATGGTGAAAATTGGAGAGGCAGTGAAAGTGTTCATAAATAACCTATATCTATAGACCCGATAGAGAGAGGAAAATATTAAAGTGGATTAATACATATAAATTGTAGTTTGACATATTTGTTATTAGTTATTACAAATTATTTTTGTAAATTCTGCAATACCAATAATACATTTTCTAAACCAAACAAACAGAAGATATGAGTACTAAAATTAATTCTTGTCAATAATAAAATAATATTCAATTCAATAACAAAGAGCTTACGCCGCGCTGGCCGTGCCCATTAAAAACTCGTCTCTTATCAGAAACAAGTGAGCATAGTACGCTCCTAGTGTGAGTGTCACACATTCTATACACGATTATACTAATACGAACACCACTAAAATACGCTTTGTGCATCCTATTGGTCAAAACTCGTGCATTGTGCGATCGAGTCGTGAGTCGTGCTATGCGATTATCGCCTTTAAGGTGAGTATGCGGAAGTTAGGCCGATTGTACGTTAAAAAAATAAAATATATGAATCATGTTACATTTATTAATTAAAAATATAACTTTCTTTTACCTAATAAAATCACAGATTGTACAATTATTAATTTAAAATAAAAAATATAACTTTCTTATACCTAATAAAATCACAGATTGTACAATTATTAATTTAAAATAAAAAATATAACTTTCTTATACCTAGTAAAATCACAGATTGTACAATTATTAATTTAAAATAAAAAATATAACTTTCTTATACCTAGTAAAATCACAGATTGTACAATTATTAATTTAAAATAAAAAATATAACTTTCTTATACCTAATAAAGTCACAGATTGTTACAATCATTAATTTAAAATTGTAGCATGAAAATATTTCTTTCTTATACCTTGTAAAATCAAAGATTACACTCACTTAAGTTTTTCTAAACAGTGCCCAATCGTAATTTCATTATTAATGAGTTCCATTTGGACCTCCTGTATATAATTATCGCGATTGATGCTTTTTTTTGTTTTTTCCGCTATACCTTTATTTTCAGAAACCCCCAATGCAAGAACTTCGTAATACGATGCATCTTCAGCCAACGCTGTGAGGAGCTTCATAATGTTGGGTTTCTTTATTTTCACACGCTTTTTTATTTTATTATTCCATGCTTCGACTAAATTCGTAGTGCGATGAGTCTGTCCAAATACACACCACGTTTTAATAAAATCATCTTGTAGCCATTGTCTGAGCATGTAATTTCTAAACTCCTTGCTATTATCATCATCAGGGCTTTGAGAGGCAACATAAAACCAACCCGCAATGATTTTATCTGATGGTAACAAAGCCAAAGCAGTGCTAAGTGCAACTTGTCTTCTGGTTAATTTATCTTTTGTTAGTTTGAGTTGTTTTCCTTTCTTCCATATTGCCTGGGTGAAATGGAAATAACAGCCGCTAATAGATATATTTACAAAAACATTTCGCATTGCGTTCATCGGAGCCACTTCATAGTCACATTTAAATATTTCTGGATTCCAATCAGGTAATGCAGATTTTAGCATACTAAATAAAATTTCATATGTTTGTTGATTTTTATGGCTCATGAGGGCATAAACAAGTGGCACAATGTTTATGTGTTTTTCTGTACTGCCCAAATCCCCATGAATGGTGTAGAGTTGGTAAAAGGGAGATGGACAGATCCAAAACGTTCCATCACCCAAGAACATCTTCAAATTTTTCATTTGATGTCGGGCAAATTCAGAGCAAAAAGCTATTACACGGATACCACTGTCATTGTAGTCTGCTAAAATAAATTCCTGATGAGCTGGAGGTACTTTAACTTCTTCAACATTTTTGAACTCAATTTTACTTATTTCAAATGCTGCATTTCTGTGTTTATATAATGTTGTTTTGATAGACTTCAGGGCAGGGAATTCTTTTATTTTGTCAATTCCGGTATCTTTTAGTGAGCTCACAGCCGCGTTGTAAGCAGTGGGAATAGCAGGTGCTTCTGGATCCGCAAGTGTAGTTTTTAGTTTGAATAACCTCAAGGTAACTTCATTCCGCGCAAAATCAGGTTCACAAACATTGTGTCGTTTCTCAGCTACAACTTGATTGTCCTGTAAAATTAAGTAATAATAATTAATTACTTTACATTATTTTTTAAGTAAACAATATTGCACTTACATAGAATACAAAATTAAATAGGCTATTTAACAACCTTTAAAACTTATAACAAATTGTTGTTATCCTATCAGAATAGTTCAACAAAACATATTTCACTTTATGCTTAACTAAAATATGTAATAATAATTAAATATATACAATTCACTTCAGCTACACTCTTTTACACTAGGTGTAATAGACTTGTTTGACAAAAGAATGACGTCACACGTGCCGCCATGACAGAAACAGTGTTTAAACTTTAACGTTGATTTTTAAATTTTGATATTGATAAACGTGATATTGATAACACACATAACCTGAGTTATTATTGTCATTATTAATCACAAAATATAATAAGTAACTTACCATGACAGTGATGGATCCGGCACATTTACTTTGTTTTCTTGTGGTACACTCCCACAAAACTCCACCATTTTTATATTTGCATTTTTTACTGTATTGATGTCCGGCCCGGAGAAGTATGGTAGCTTTACCTTTTTTAACGTACTCTAAACAAACGTCAGTTGAACTACCAGCCATTTCCTTTATTTATTCCTATATTAAACTAATAACTGCGAACTGATAAGAACTGCACGCTTGAACTACACTACACACTACTAACCCTTAACGACTACGAAACAAAAACAAAAGATGGGTCGACCAATCACATACGAGCTAACTCGCACCCCGCTCCGCCACCGCCTTGCGCGCGCGCCTCTAGAAAATGAGCATCTTTTACAGTATTGTGTATCTTATTAGATAGATAGATATAAGGTCTTATTCCCAAACATCGTTAGAACAATTTCGTTGGGGCAACAATCTGTTTTTCGTTCTAATAAAATCGTAAAGTAGGTATGTAGGTAATTTAAAATTTTGTTCTTACCTTATAAAAATAAAAGTACATGACCCATATATTTTATTTTTATATTGTTTTTATTTAACGTACCTAATTAGAAAAACTTAAGTGATTGTAATCTTTGATTTTACAAGGTATAAGAAAGAAATATTTTCATGCTACAATTTTAAATTAATGATTGTAACAATCTGTGACTTTATTAGGTATAAGAAAGTTATATTTTTAATTAATAAATGTAACATGATTCATATATTTTATTTTTTTAACGTACCTACCTAATGGGGATTATTGAACTTTTTAGTTCAATTATCCCCATTAAATAAAATTTTTGGGTCAACGGGGAATAGTGAACAAAAAGTTCACTAATCCCCATCAATGGGGATCATCCAACGGGGAAAAGTGGAATAAGCCCAATCTTTCTAATTCGGTTACTTCAAACACTTCTTCACGATATACCAATAAATAAATAGTTTAGTATCACTCACGATTTCAGCAGTACGTGATAAACAATCTCTAAATGGTATTAGGTATCAAGGATAGTATATTTTTTCTTTATTTTAGTGGTTTTTCTTATATTTGGAGCTGTCTTCTTTGTTAAAATATTTTTATTAAAAGAATAGATAGATAGATAGAATACTCTTTATTGTACACCATACAAATTACAGACATCAATTTAGAAATTTTACATAGGGTGACACAATGGGCGGTCTTATCACTTAAAGCGATCTATAATAATTATCGAACATTTTTTTACGAAAACGAGTAACTAACATTTTTTTAGTATTTTTATTTTAAAAATACAAAGGTTTTTTTTTTAATAGTGATTGTTCCACAGTATTTAATTCATGAATTGCCTAATAAAAACTGCAATAATGAATTTTCAAAGCGGTTAGCTATACAATCATCATCATTTCAGCCGAAAGACGTCCACTGCTGGACATACGCCTCCCCCAAGCATCGCCACTTCGACCGATTCTATGCTTCCCGCATCCAGCAGATTCCTGCGGCCTTTACAGATGGCCGATGGGGCCAAAGGGTTCTGGAGTGGCGACCGCGTACCGGAAGACGTAGCGTTGGAAGGCCTCCCACAAGATGGACCGATGACCTTGTAAAGGCCACAGATCATCAATAGCTTATGTTATCATATCAATAGTTTATATATTTAGATATACCAACGTTTGTATACACTACTGAAATTTCAAGAAGCAACAGAAAACAAAGACCTAAATGTAAAAAACAATTATAGGTAAATACAGCATTTTCTTATTATCACTAGGTGAACATTCTTAAAGCAGAGCAGTTAAATATTATTTACGGTATAAAACAAAACAAAGATAGATACAGCCGTCTCATTACTTATTAATTAAAATAAAATGTTATGAAACTATAACTGTACTTTCGAGAAAACCACCATACGAAATATATACCAGCAAAGTAATTATACACTAGAATATTAATTAAACTTTTTATCATGCAAAATAACGAAAACAAAAACCAAACTCAATTAAGCAAAACATACTTCATTCTTATAACTTTCTTACATAAATAATGTTTTTTTAAAAATCTTAAGCTGTATATAGTAACAACTAGAAACATTAACGGCGAAAGCTTACGACCTTCACCGCCAGAGGGCGTAACGGTCGACAGAAGGCTAATTAAGGCATGTTTTAAAAATATATGCTGGGTCGAAAGTAGGTCATGCCTGCCCGAAAAATAATGTTGTTCAGCTATATTAATAATGTAAGGGAAAAGTGTAGATTTTAACGATAATGTAATGAGTTAAGCTGCTAATGTGGGAATTGTGTTACTTATGTATGATTGATTCGTTGGTCTAGTGGTCGCAAGCGCTACTGCTGAGCATGAGGTCCTGGGTTCGATTCCCGTTTTTCCATCAGGAATTTCTCAGTACCAGCCCGGAGTCTGGCACTAGGCACGCGCTATTACATGGAACTTAAACATAACTGGCGAAATGTGGGTGTTCTATAGTTGCACATCTGCCTAGCCTTTCGGGGAATACAGGCGTGATCTTATGTAGGTATGTACCTATGTGTGTATGACTTATGTATCTTAGTGTAATTAATATCGTAGAAACTTGTAACTAATATGCTGTTTTTCTGGTTATAACCCGCCAGAAGGCAGATGATCTCGTTACAAAGATGGTTTTATGACCGACTTGATATTAATTAGCAGTAGTGTATTTAACTTCCAACCACTGTCAACTATAACATGAAATGTTCAACTTCTTATTCCTGAAATTCGTGATCCAATGTTTCTACGATATTCTATTACATAACATATCATCACGCCTGTTTTCCCCGGAGGGTTAGGCAGAGGGGTACCTATATAGTACACCCACATTGTGCCAGTTCTGTTTAAGTTCCATATAATAGGGGGCAAGCCTATTGCCATCAACCGGGCACGAATCCAGGCTGCTACTGAGAAATCCTAATGGAAAAACCCAATAACACTATCCTATATAGGACTCGAGAGAGCAATGTAACATTTCTATCATTTTAATTTTAATTACAAAAATACTGCACATTTATCAAAATGTATACGATATGTAAGATTATCAATTCCCTCGAGCGTAGTCACGTTCGTCATGTCTAGACTCCCACTTAGCGAGAAGTAGGCATTTGATACCAGCTTAGGCAGCTTATTAACTTCAAGTGGAAGGACCATCGACTCGAACTCTTACATATGAATACATAGAAGAAACTAGTGTGTAGCTACATAGGTAGATTATTGAAACTTAGGAAAACTTAAAGGAATCTTGTTTTAAATTGAATTGACTCTTGTTTTCAGACAGGACTAATGAAATATTTGCTACCCAAAAGTTCCTTTCTGTTTTCATTCTAGCTGTGCGTCTATTTTAAATAAACAAACAATTTTTGTTAGCTATAAATACGTAATAGGTATATCTACTCTATCTACTACTGCTACTTTTGGAAATACCTTGGGAACTGTCTGTCCGCTGACCACAATTTAAAAAATAAATATTTTCCCCAAAGTTTGTTGACCACAAACAAAGGTACGTTCATTTGCGTCCCTGAGGTTCGTCGCTCAGTTGATTGCTTGGAGCTCGCGGGACGTCGCAAATTCATGCTTCAATTGCAAGCAAGGCTTGGCTGACCCGTCTACCTGCACGCCATTTTACTTGGTCCCGAACTGCAGCCGACGTGAGCCGACTGCCATCGGTTCCTAAACAGATTTGTTGAATTCCGTCTCCGAGAACATTCTAGTAGCATTGTAAATTAGATTATGTAGGTGCAAAGTGGAATATATCAATTGGGAAGTATGTTTGGCTTACAGAGTTTTTGTTTAGTAAAAACTATAAAAGGATGGTCACTCGTTTCTGTCATGGTTTTCATTTGTTTTTATCGGAGTTAAAAATATAGACCTCTCTGGTGCTTATAGCAAAGAACCGAGAACTTTGTCTAAAATAAGATCACACCACAAAAACTGTTACATAATCCAAACAAAACAACAGTAGATTTCCAGCGTAAAGAATCATTCATACCTAGATTTTATATAAACATTTTTCATGTTTTCCTATATCAGATTTCATTATTCCCACTGTATTCCCTATTAACGTCAATATCAATGGATTAAAACATCCCTTCGGTAAATCCGATTACATTCAGCCCGTATTTACAATTAGCTTTAATCCTAAAGCAAGCAGGGCGTGTTTTATCCTAGGTTTACGCGAACTGGTCTAGCATTTAGTATTCGGCCTGGAGTGCTCTGAATTAGAAAGTATCTGGTCAAGTGAGGGTAGTGTGCGAATCGAAACTGTTACAAAGCTCTGGTCTCGCTACTGTAACGCACGTAATGGAGGATCAGGGTTGCCACACATCTGTTTATAAAGATCAGTGGACATGGTTTACCAGTAGAGATGTTTTACTTGATTTTTTTGCACCTTACCCTAAATCGTTAAATGGTTAACATGTTTATGTTCGCCCTATATTAGTCTAAACCCTTTAAGATTTAAGTTGGAAATAAATAATTAAACTATAATATAATAATATTATAAAGAGAAAAGATTAGATTTTTGCATTTTTGTTTGTTTGTTTGTAATTAATAAACTCAAAAACTACTGGACCGATTTAAAAAAAATCTTTCTCCAGTAGAATGCTATACTATCATTGAGTAACATAGGCTATAATTTATAAAGATATCACGCGGTCAAAGCCACTGGTGGAAGCTAATTATGATTATAAACAGTTTTCTAGCTCTACCATTTTGCAAGACGCTTTATTTTTATCAGGTACTACTCGTATACTGCTTTTCGATCCCAACCTTTCCTTACTGCTAGTCTAACCATTTAGTTTCTTCGCTCTATCTATAGAGTGTCCCCCAAAACTTCCACCCACCACTAATTTTAATATTTTTCCTTACTAATCCCATTTGCAGCAGCCTTACAAGGTATTGCGGGATGCGTTACGTGGGATGGGCCGTAGTAATGGTCGCAGCTGACGGCGTCTATTGCGGACAACGGGCTCGATCGAGGCTTCCAGAAACTTCGGGGACTGCCTAACACGTTCAATGTATAAGAACATCAAGTTTCATATTAAGCTCATTAGGAGCCTGATTTGTTTTCGGCAATTTTGCCGGATTTTTTCATGAGTCTTGAAGGATTTTTATTTATTTGTTTATCACAATGCAATTAGGGCTCAAATTAAGGGTTTAATAGTCAGTTAGAAATGTATGATCGACCTCTTGGCTTTGGGCTTTAATTTAAAATTCATCATTTCGACATAAAGTAAGTTTCCACAAAAAAAAATCAACAGCAGTCTCTTCTTAAAAAGAAGATTTTAGAAAAAACAACAGTTTCTTCTTAACGTTCCAGGGTCTCCATGGTCTCCAGTTCCGTGCTTACTTGTATTGGAAGTACTGATTATTGTCCTATCAATGCTTAAATGAATATAAAGTAAGTAAAGTACTTCCTAATTAATCGATTTAAAAAAGTCATGCCGTTACTTACCAGACTTTTTAAATTGAGCTCCAAACATAAAAAAACTCAACACCTATAAATAAATAGTCATTGTGTATCACACCATTCTCTAAACATTACGTCACCCACTCGGTTAGTCAACCATAACAGTAATTGATGCAAGTCAATAACTTAAGCTAGACTAAGCTAACATAATAACTATTGTTCTGTAATGCACGTTTGTTTGAGCTAACTTACTCGTAGATCTGTATTCAGATTAGTTACTGTTGACGCTTCCTAGTGTCAGACGTTTATGTAGGTATTGGTTATTTTAACCTAGATATTGTAATACTAGCAAGGTTGAGCTTTTTTTACAAGTTTTGGTAATATGAACATATTTTTTCCCGAGCAGTTTTACAAACTTTGACCGCGTTGGAAATGGTTTTTGTATTACAGTTATTTCCAAACAAAAGAATCTACTTGTATTTTTTTTATAATCCTGTGTTTTTATAGTCTAAGTTTATGTAAGTACATAGGCAGACATGTTATTTAATAAGTCTTACATTGTAACAGACATTTACACTCAAGCACATACCCTAGAATGATCAAGCATTTTTTTTATTTATTTATGTAATCACTTACAACTATTATTACATGTACAACCCAATGCAATAGTGAAGCAAAGTTAATAATAACAACTTATTTTCTAAAACTTATTACAAATAATGTTATCTTTGTGAATTCACTCCGTGTACAAGCAAAAATGTCTATCTACTCTGCTACAAGGCTAAGGGTGCGAAGCGCCCGCGTCAGAGGAGGGAATTTGAATGATGTAACCGTTTACTTCTTAAGAAGTACTTGGTTACTTGGTTATTTTGTTCTCAAGCGCCACGAAAGTGCTTTAAATCTCACTGTCTCTTTATCTGTATAAAATATGAGAAAGTAAAATACTGCTGGAACACTAGGTCACTAAGAAACTTTTAAGATACCATAAAACTATTAAAATAAAACGGGAACTGGAAGATTTATTTCCGGTAAAATACCGTTCTTTAAAACTGTTTTTATGATAAAAACTTAATTCGTCTCAGAGATTTTTTGAGATATTTTTGAACTGCTCTTAAATTTTTAAGTGTCTGCCTAATTTTGTAATGAATTTCGATACCCAGTTTTAAAGTTAAAATTGACATAGGCAGTAAGAAATTTCATGAAAAATAATAATAGAACATAACATTATGACTGTATATATCCGAAAGGTTAGGCAGATGTGTAACTATAGTACACCCATATTTCGCCAATTCTGTTTGTGTCGTGTTGTTAATTAGTGGCAAACAAATCTCTAGACTAATATTATAAAGAGATATACGTAGTTTGTAAGTTTGGATGTAGAAGTTAATCTCCGAAACTACTTAACCGATTTCAAAACTTTTTCAGTGATTGAAATCTGCCCTATTGCTGAGTGTCCTAAGTAATAATATTATAAATGCGAAACTGAGTTTGTCTGTTTATTTGTTACGCTTTCACGCTAAAACGGCTGAACGGATTTAGATGAAAATTGGCACACGGGTAGACCATAACCTGGACTATGACATAAGATACTTTTTATTGCGGTAGTACGTTCCTGTGGGATAATTTCCGACATGCACGCGAGCGAAGCCGCTGGCAAAAAATAGTAGGATATATTATGTTATGGTATAGTTGACTTCAACGCGGAAGGAGTCGCGGGCAGAAGGTAATATATTTATAATATATAGATAAATGCAAGATAGGCAGTCCTTTTCTTGTTAGAGATAGAATTATCTAACAACAAAAGGACATTGCCTATATTCGTCCATGTCCATCGTCCACCACAATACTTCATGGACAAACTCACATCTCAATTTTTCCTACCGAAATTCCCAATCATGTCTACCAACCTTCATCTAACTATTTCAAGCAAGCAGTACCCGCCGCAGGTTCAACTAGTTATACAAAACGACGTGTATGTCTGTCAGTGTGCCCGGATCCCATTGCGACGGAATAGGATTACGGAGCGTACATCTGGTGGCTCATGGAAATGCAAATGCAATCATATTACCGAACTATATCGCCGATATACCTGTCCGGACATAGATTTACTTGGACTTAATTTTACCAGCGACATGCCGGGAACTTGGGATCCGATTAATTTCGTGGTTTGTCATTTCAGGTTGAGATTTTTGAAGCTGGGCCTAAATCGAAATTTCTTTCAATAGTTAAAATATAAGTTAGTTGTACCTGTTATTCAAAACTGTTAGGGAATTATAACTATTCAATAAGGATTGTATTATTAAGTTGTTCTGGGACTTCAATATATTGAATGTCGTAATATACTTCTTATTGTTAATTTAGTTAAGATTCTCATTAAGTGAACTGTAATTTGTTCTTTGAGAAGTAATATCTTGAAACCGGAGTTAAGTAGTTTATACAAGGTGTTTTTTTAAATATCCCATGACTCTAGGGTATGAATGAGACCATATCAAAAATCAACTTGTATAAGGCCTTTAAATCAATCACGCTGTAAGTTATCTTCGTTACCGATACTTGTTCCTACTGTATACGAGAAGAGGCTGTGCCTTTGCCTTGAAGGATCAATCTCTTCTTCTTCAATCGGTCCCTCATTACTGAAGATCGTGGTCACTGGACCCCATCAAACGGACAATCTGCTTCCATCGGTTCCGATCCAAAGCTGCCATCACCACCTGCTTTCTTTTACTTGGTCGGACCATCGTGTTGGTGACCGGCTTCGTGCTCTCTTTCCTTCGGCATTATCAACAATGACCAACTTTTCAAAGCTGCTATCTCCTCTTCGCATTATGTGGCCGAAATAGGTCAAAATACGCAGTAGGCAAACTGTAGGTAATCGGGTCTCGATGTCAAGTTGGGAAAGGATAGACACATTTGTACGTTTGGCTGTTCATGGAATTCGGAGCATTCGCCTCCAGCACCACATTTCGAATACGTCTATCCTCTCTCTTCTCTTGCTCGGATTGTCCCCGTCTCAACTCCATAGAGGAAAATTGGGAAAAGTAGTGCTCTGACTAATCGGCCTTTGTTTTTATAGCTTATACCACGGTTTTCCAGATGTTCTGGAGGCGTTTCGTAGCATCTTTAGCCACGGCTATCCGCCGTTTTATTTCTGGGACGCAGCAGGAACGATAACAGATTGAAATTACCGTTCCTTCCTTCTTCTTCTTATCTTCTTTCCTCCCATTTGTAAAACGGAATTGGCCTGCGCTTGACCACGATCTTGCCTGATGGAAAAGCGATGGATGGGATCTACAATGAAACCAGCAAGCCCATTACAACCACTAAACTATTGATTTTATGTTTCACAGGAGAGCTGCCAGAACTACATCCGAGTGCTGGTCTCCCTGGGTACTGGAAGGTTGCTAGTCTGCGGCACGAACAGCTTCAGGCCATTCTGCAGAGAGTACAGCGTCCAGAGAGAATCCTACCACATGGAACGAGAAAAGTCGGGTCAGGCTGTCTGTCCGTACGACCCCGAACATAACTCCACTGCCGTTTATGCTGGTAAGTGAGAAGAATTCGTGAATTAATTTTACAGTAATTACCCTTATTAATCGTTTATATGAATTATGACATAAATACGTGACTTGATTGATTAAGCGTATGAAGGAACACGATGATCGCGTACTCGCACGATATTCGCTTTCGGTTAGAACACTACCTAAAGGGGAGGCAAAACTTAATTTGTATAGCATTTAACAGCGGGGCTTAAAGATTATAAAGAACGTATTTCCACACAGTAACAAGTTCAGTACAGTTTTATACTCATACATCGCGCTTGTCCAAATTGCAAATGCTACTGAATAAATCATGAAAGAAAAGTGAATTTCATATCCGGCCATGAACCCAAAACATTATGCATAGCAACAGCAATTGCAACCATTACAGAAATAGACCGATACTATTCTTGTCCTTATCATTAACTTGAGATTACATTATAAAAATTAAGCAGACCGATCCCAGCAATCTCATAAAAATCCAGCTTTTTATAACACTTTAACGTAGAATTTGAAAGGACAGGTTAAGGTAAAACCGTCTACTGTGACACTCACAGCAAATAGTCTGGCAACCCTAGCTGCCAATTAGCGCGGCACTGGAATATTTAAATTCAGAATATTTTTATCTGTGAAAGTAAATGTTTTTGTGGTTATGGCCAGGCTGGCCGGTACAGTACCTATACCGAGATGCTTGCCTAGGTCTACCTATATTGTGGGGTTCGTTATTGTAAAGCAAGTATAGATAGTTAAATAAAACTGGACGTAAAAGCAAATCTGGTTGGTTTTAGGTACAATCTAGTGCAGCCACTATTCATTATGATACCACACTTTGCAGAAAATATAACGTACAACAATAAACTTAAACGACCTGTATGTTTTAGTAACTGTGTATACTTTTCTAATTACTTTTGATACTATTTTTCATTTCCTTTTTTTTACGTAGTGTCAAATAGTAAAATCTCCCTAAAAATGACACGGCTACCATTTCCATTTTCTGTGATTCATTCCCATTAACTTCTACAGCCTATTTAGTAATACAACCACAATAATCGCATCAACACGATTAAGTTCATAATCCAATTTACAAATGCACATCGCACAATACACACATGACTTGTCTTACGATATACCTCAAGATATATCTCACACTATATAAGCACGGTCCGGCCGGACTATGGGCATTACCACGCCCGTTAATGGGTTACAACGACGGTCATGTTACACTCAGACACCAATTAGGCATTGTGTATTTCCTGAAACTACGTATACTGTTAGAACTCGCTGTATATAATGCTGTTGTTTTTGGATGTAAATTGGAGGTTTTAGTATAAAAGGACTGAAAATCACAAGCACGTCTGTTTGAAATTTTAGGTCTGTAGCATGTTACTGTAGTGAAAGGGAACGGAGGAGAAAGATGACAGAGAAAGAAAGAAAACTAAAAACTTTGTTTATTGTCTAAGAAGAGGAAGCACCCTAAATTGTATGTTAATTTGCATTAATATTCTGAAACAGTCACGTACAATCAAAATTGAACTTTATTATATGATTGATTGGATCTTTTTCGTTCCATGTACAAGACAGTTGTTACATAATTGAAACATTTTCTTTTTTTAAAGATTATTTAAATAAAATGAAGATTACTCGGCTTCTATGTCTAAAATAAGTATTCACAGTAAGAAAATATAGTTTATTATCCAGCCACAAGATATTTTATCTCTAAATCTATTAGTTCTTTAGTTATAAACGAAATAAGAATTGAGAGTTACGTCATTTAGTTCCGTGTTCGAACACGATCAAAGAGCGCACGCGATATTCAACTTTATTACGGATGTGTTAGCGTTTAGCACATATCGGAGTGGCGGGGTGCATGGGGGAGGAACTTGTGTGGAAATTGTGTTTGGAGAACCTGGTCTTATAGGCCCTATTTTAGCAAGTGCATCCAGTCGCACGTCGCGCTACCAACAAAATTATGCAGATCTATGGAGAGTACCTTGGTGTCCGCTTGGTTGCTCAACCAACTATACCTACATTTTTGACAGCGCGACCATGGTTGCGCCCACAGGTTGCGCCGCTATGGTGACCTAGTGTGCATTACACAAGAGTTAGAGAGAAGCTTTAAATTAATAAAAGTAAATAAGACGCCATTCGCGAACCATGTATAATATTATCCTTTCGAAGATATAAATCACAGCACCTGTATAAACACAGTATTGTCGAGAAAATGACAATGAAAAACTACTTACAGATAAAACGTAGCTCACCCTTAGACTACGTATCACAATCGGTATCGATAAACCTCAGGTGCGTATCATTAGGAGCTCCACATTTCCTGACATTGATACCGTGGCTTGGTATCGATCTCACCTTACAATATAAAAGTCCTCCATTTCAGCAAGAGAACCCTAAAAATAGTCCTCCAAATAAGCAGGATCTTCGCAACATAACAAAAGCTTGTTATCAGACCAAGAATACTTTTAACATTTCGCCGGAACCCTTTCCACTAACCGGCTCACATATGCTAAGGGACTCCATGGTCGTTCCATTGTCAGAAAATTAGGAAAAAGGGAAAATCTTTTCATAACGATTGAACCCACTTTCACAGTCTGTCGGCGTACAATGGCCACTCATTGTTGCATTGAAAGAGGATCGTTCAATGGGACTACGAGTGGATTATGACGTGACTGTTATACATGATATTTGTATACCTAAGTGGTATGTGCAGGACGTAGGTAGGACGAATCGATAGTTAGCAAGGATTGTTCAGAAAACTCAAAATTTTAATTATTACCACGTAGTTTTACTATAAATCTTGCCAATTTTTCAGGGGGTGAAAGTACTCATAAACAGCTAAATTTAAAATCAGCCAATTATCTTTTATAGGTAAATGTCAGATCACCTTGCTCACGTTGCTATGTATTTGTGATCAGTAGCACGAATTGAAACAACATACAATACTTTATTCAACACAAACACTACAATGTCTTAATAGTTAAATCAAATATAAGTTCCCACAAACATAAACGCCCCAATGTATATAAACCCTTCAATACGAAACTCAGCTAATATTAAAACCGCCGCCCACGTTATTCTCCTAACAATAGGCCATATTCCAAGACGCTGTCACTAACCGACTTTATAAGCAGGGAAACCGAAAATAGAAAACAATACGCTGTGTATTATCGTAAACAATAATACGCAACTTACATCCAAATAAAGGATCTGTTCGTTATTACCCATGCGTATACGAGCGTTTGTTGTGCGTATAGATTTAAATATAATGCGTTCATTATTGAGCATTGTTCAAGAACTTTGTTAACTTGGAACAATCCTTTATTTATGTGGAAATTAAGAAAATAATAATATTTTTCTGAAATGGTACTCAGCCCTTCTACTGATAGCAAATTTATCTCTGGTAAATAATTTGGGAATACTTATAAATCTACACAGGGGTTAAAGTATCAGAGACTAGAAAACCACCCCTTAAAGTTTTCCGGCCATACAAAAATTCAATTTATAACTAAAATTTGGATCAAACTCACCACAATTAACGTCTAAAACATCGAAATCGGCCTAATTATAAATTGTTATTTAATCAAAGGTGAGCCTGAAACAATTTACTCAACGAAGTATTATTTTATCAGACCCAGTACCGGGTTTATGTACTAGCAACAACTTATTTACTTTGTCGTTATCCATTTACGTTATTGTGTAAACGATCTAAATGCCTATAACGATGAATATTAAGAACCTTCCTTTGTTTAAATTCTTGAATGGATTTTGATAGGATAACATTTTTGAATGAAATAAGTCAAAAATAGAAAGTTTTTTTTACAATAGCTAATTGAAGCAGGCGTGACCTTGCGGGAATCCATTATAAAATACAATAGACGTAGATATATTTAGTAACCTATTCCGCATAACTATTCTTAAAGAATCATAAAAACACCCTGTAAGAAATCGACACGTGTTTCACCTCCCAACGAGGCATCCTCAGGATTACGATTGACTTGTCGCGAACCCGAACACGGAATGTTGCCACGACAAGCGCCGGACGCAGAGAGGATCCCATAACGAAACTACTTCTTCTTACCAGGTATCTCTTTGCCGAAAGTGATGATTGCTTGCAATAGAAACAATATTCACTGTAGCTTCACCTAGCTAGGGTCAAATTAAATTAACTAACGAAACTGCAAACGTCATGGGTAAAAAATCATCATACCTATCATTTCATTTTTAATTTTATCATGTTTAGATATCCATACCTAACACCCGAGATTTACAAGCAACCTGAAACGGATAGAACGAGAACCTCGAAAGAAGACATTGGAAACAGCAAAGAGCACCGGTGAAGCTGGACCAGCAGAGCTATTCTGTACAAATCTCACGGTGAAAACTTAGGTGAAGTGAGCGTGTCAACAGAGTCCATCCCTAGCATCAGTGGAAGGACAGCTCACTTCACCTGAGTTATTACGGTGAGATTTTTGCAGAATAGATCAGCTGAACCTGAACCAACCTACCGGCGCCGGCGTAAAAAAACACCCATCCATAGATAAAAATCACCCGTCTCTCCACTATTCCATTGCCTACTCATGGATGCATATCCGGTTCGGCTCGCAAATCCTTCCTTATCCTAAGGGCACGTCTTCCTTACCATTACCGCGTCCCCGGTCTACTCCTTGATATGCAATGACCTTTGTAGCCCCATGAAGCATGAGGCTTCAGGGGATAATGCAGATCTTGGGGTTCATTCGATATATGGAGTCTGGTTAAACCACGCTAGGGTCGATGCATTTCATTCATTCATTTCGATATCCATACCTATCACGTTTACGGAGTTTTGCAAGCTTATTTAATTTGACCCTTCATATCTCAGCAAGAGAGGCCTAAAACTTCTCCGTAGATATGAGTTTTGTAGCCTAACATTATACTGGTTAGGTACATTGTATGACATGTATCCTATACTGTTCTCTTATATCAATGTTCTAGAAAGTCTTCCTACACAATTTGGAGTTGAAGCCAAAACTGAATAGTAACAAAGCCCTCAGGTGCATGAAAACTAATACTGCAAGCATAGTTTGAATTTATCCTTTGCAATGGTACATAAATATATCTAGTAGGCTTTAAGCCTGAATAGATCCAAAATGTAAGCCATTATGAGGCCATTTGCCCATCGAAAATTACATACCGACATGCCAATATACCACTGGAATGTATGCAGAAAATATCTTTTCATCAAAAAGATCAGAGAGGTCAAAAAGAAAACCCAAGATGACTGCTGTGAAAATTTTCATATTTTTCGTCATGGGTGTCGCTTTCATAGTTTTCGAGGGTTCTAAAGCCGATAGTGATGTCAAAATGTAAATCCAAGATGGCGGCTGTTACATTATTAAAAAATTTCATCATGGTTGTCGTTTTCATAGTTTTCGAGGGTTCTAAAGCCGATAGTGAGGTCAAAATGTAAATCTACGATAATTTTCAAAAAATTGTCATTGGCGTCGTTATCATAGTTTTTGAGGATGCTAAAGCCGATAGTGTAGTCAAAATGTAAATCCAAAATGGTGCCTGCGAAAATTTTCAAATCTTTCCTCATAGGTATCGTTTTTATAGTTTTTAAAGCTGCTGAAGTCGATAAAGAGGTCAAAACGTAAATCCAAGATGGCGGCTGCGATAATTTTGTTTTGGTTTTAAATCATACGTGAGAGATGAGGGTAGGACCGCACACGTTTTTTTTTGTCATAGTGGGTGATGAAAAGTAGAGTTTTCACCTCGGGAGCAACACTATTTTAAGCTCTAGTAACGTACTTTGAATCCCTTGCTGCGTTCAGGATTCTACTTTAGAATCCTTCGCTCCACTCTGGATTCAAAAAAACACTATCGCCTTAAAAATAGTTGATTGTTCCCTAGGCAAACAATCTACTATTGTTTAATATGAGAACTGTTTCTGCTAAGGGTTTGACGAAAATCTTTCTGTTGACCTTCCAAAGACTAATTATCACAGATGCGAATGTTAGTCTTATGACGGTAAAAGTGACTGCAATATCCTATTTACAGTTCCATTTCAGTCCTGTCTCTTTGTTACGTCTTCGGGGGAAAATAGGTACAGAAATTACTAGACACCAGGACTAGACTACATTCTGAGCAGTCATCAACAGTTTTGCCACGAAAACGATACGTATTAATAAAAACATAGGTACATTCAGCAATGACCAATTTTAATAAACCAAGTCCCCACAGCCTGAGTACCATAAAATACCTGTATTAGCCTACTCCATGCCGTAAGTACCTCCATAATGTACCTACTCCATTGTGATCAGACAAAACACGTTGAAAAGGACAAGAGATTATCCCGAACAAACAATCGACGTTTTTACAAAACCTTTCCCGAAAAAAAAAATATATAGGTATATAATTATATTTACCATACTCTACTGCGAGAGGTATTCCGAAATTAATTTGGGTTCTACATTATGTAGCATATTATGGACATGTAGGTACTTAATATTCGTGCCCATATTTTATAGCCTGTGTACAACCTGTTTTAGTATGCACTATATATTATGCTAAGGCCGTGTGTTTATTGTGTGACCAGCTTTATTATAAACGTAAAATTATAGTCTGTGTGATTTTATTGTGTAAACAATTTAACGTTTATGATTAACGGTAAAAGCCTGGGGTTTTGACGAGACAACAAAAGGTAATAGCTGTAATGTTAATCATAATTTAAGTCTTTACATTCAAATTATTTTTAAAGTAACTGAGCCCCGCGGTTTCACCCGAATAAATCTCGTCCCGTGGAAATGTCGGGATAAAAAGTATTCTATGTCCTAATCCAGGTCATGGCATACCCATGTACTAAATTACATCCAAACCTGTTCAGCCAGTTTAGCGTGAAAGTGTAACAAACAAACAGACTGCCTCGTTGGTCTAGTGGTTGCAAGCGCTACTGCTGAGCATGAGGTCCAGCTTTCTAATTACGCAACATATTTTCGTAAACGATAAAGACAAATCCGTTTCATTTTGACAGTTCAACAACATTCATTGCGTCATTTACGTTGCTCTGCAGTTTTTTTTTTTTCGAACTTAAGGAGCAATGGATTAGCAATCTGTTTCAAAACGATTCAGATTCGGATTGACTTTGCATTACGTATTTAGGGTACTGGGTTCGATTCCCGGGTCGGGCAAAGTGTTATTGGGTTTTTCTATCTGGAATTTCTCAGTAGTAGCCCTAAGTCTGGATTTGTGCCCGGTTGATGGCAATGGGCTCGCCCCCTATTACATGGGACTTAAAACATAACTGGCGAAATGTGGGTGTACCTACTACAGGTACACCTCTGGCCAACCCTTCGGGGAAACAAGGCGTGATGTTATGTTATGTAACAAACAAAGAATGCGAAAGTGAGTTTGCTGTAACTTTAACTCCGATTCTCTAAACAAAATAAATAATTAAAATTAATAAATTGCAACTGCAATCCTGCATAAAATGGTCTTAGTTTTTATTCAATAAACCGCTACAAGTTCCAGTTATCCTTGAACATCGTCACAAAAATCTACCTAGCTACCATGGCAACAATACAATTCCCCCTACACAAACAGTTTCCTGTGGTGCTGAACCATCAATTACCGTCGCCCTGTCCCTTTGTGCAATTTTCTTTGCATTAAAGCATCCCCTTGCAAATTCACACCCATTTATTACACGCAACCAAACTATCGTCGCAAGTTGTGTTATCTATGGTAACACTGCAGTGTTGCTAGCTTTATTTTATGGAGAACAGGGGATGTTTTTTGTTTAAGCTCTATTTACATGAAAGAACTGTTGATTGTATCTTCTAAACTACGGAATATTCTACACTTTAGGGGAAATGTTAGAGGATTTTTAATAATAGAAGCATAATTATTTTATCATAATGATGAGCTTGTTTTAAAATTAAAACTGACACCTCTCAATTTCCGCTTATCAAAAAACACGTTAAAGTATTCCACTTCAAAATTCATGTGAGTAATTAAAAACGGTGTCCACGGTTTGTCGTTGGGCAGAAACGAAAAAAAGAGTAAAACATTTACATTAATTGAATTTAACAAAAGCACAGTTGCCAGTTTGTTATATTATTTCATATAAAACTGGGGCAAACTTTTGCACATTTACGTTGCCAACTTTTTTAAATTGTCCTCGTGTTGTGTTCAGCAATTCACTCATTCACGCCACAACGTTACCTTTTTACTCACATTTTGGTCAAACACACACACAGCTCTTTGTCGCCCGCTGTAAAAGTGAACGTAACACTTTTGTATAAAAATGTGAGCGAAAGAATTTCTTTGTGTGTGTCCAAGTGACCACTTACGTCCGCGTCACACACTGGCGACTTTACATGTATTTTTTGTGCACTCACACATTGGACGTGACTGCATCCACATTACGTGGTGCGGACACGGAACGGTTAGTTATCTCCTATTGATCTGGTCCAATTAAGTGCACCGACGCCCTAGGGAACGGTGGCCGGTACACCGGCAGCTGGTCTTACGTCCACGTGATATATACCTAATACCTACGTATTGGTTGCTTCCGTGTCGTAATTTTGCTGATGCTATACCTACGTACAATTCCCGACGATCGTGTCCGGTCAGAGATTGCGACGGACTTAAACTATTGTACTAAATACTCATTGTCTTGATACTGATGTTGTGATACATATTGGTAGTATTGCTTTGAATGGAAAATGGACAAAATAGTTTGCTTCGTAGAATTTGATTATTTGAATTTCTTTGTTAGGTAATTGTTGAAGTGTTCATTATCATTTCTGACTAATTACAATTACATTGCTTTGGCCAGTTATAAATGTTACATGAAACATGCATAGCTTCATCTCAAATTCCACGAACAAGTTCAATGGACCGCATGTCAATGCTTCCATTCAGATGCCCTGTCCATAAAGCTCATAATCTGCGTTCGCAATTTATTTGCCAAACATGTAAACAAACACGAGTTTTCCACTTGATTTTAGACTGACTAGTACTTCGGCACTGTTGAAAATGTCATAAAAAAAATATGAAGTTGTAGCGCAAACTGAACTTTATGTGTAGATATTACAGTTGTTTTTCCTAAAACTCGTGTTTATTTACATGTTTGGCAAATTAATTGCGAACGTAGATTAGGTAGGTATCGTTATCATAAATCTCAAAGCTTATTTAAATCACAAAACTCCATTCCTTATTTGAACAAATATTGTAGAAATACAATTGACTAACGTTTTCACATTCTTTCAATTATAATAATGAGTTTTAAAATTCACATCAAACTGTTCATGCACATAAACGTGTCATGAAATAGTTTTTTTGCTAAGTGACAGTTCAATATAGTATTAATTAATTGTTTCAGATAACAGTGACAAGCAAACATACAATAAACAATAAGTTATTTACAAAAGTAAACGGCGAACAAGCCAAACTGCCTCAAACTTGCACTGTTTAACATAGGCCCTATAAATTGAAACAACATACGACCCTACCGCTGACAATGTCCAACTAACCACACTCTGGTGTTCGCAGTATCTTATCTCCAATACCTACACAGGTAGACACTACCTACTACTACTGCCTACCCCAGTTTTGGCCCTTATCGCATTTTACGGCACCTTAGGGAAATGAGGGGTTGGTCCATTCGTAACTGAGCATAGCACAGCATATTGTTATCTAGTTAATCAAATTAGTAGTAGTAGCATAATGTTGGTTTAGATAGCTGGTTGTGATGCAGTGTGTTATGGCGTACGCATTCTAACAAAGTTTTGTGATATTGAATTTAAAGATGCAGAAAATATAAATATGCTAAGAGACTTTTTAGGTAATAGGTACTTTATTTTTTCATGAATAGGTACTTTCTAGGACAGTGTAAAGTCAGGTTAATAATACATTCTTACGTTATGTTAAGAAAATGCTTTATTCATTCATATTATTTTTTCAATAATATATAAATCAACATATTAAGTATCTGTTTTAAAAACTCATTAATACTTATTATAAAACAGTGTACTTAAATTTTTCATACAACCACTAGCCGCGTAGGTATTGCAAAGGCCATTCGCCATTAAATATGATGTCACAAAACAATCTAAGTACGGAAACAAATTGATAAATGAACAAATGGTACACCATAACAATCTCTCCGGCAATTCACACAAGTTACATTTGGGCAATTCACATAGACACATTTGGGCAATTCACACAGACACATTTGGGAAATTCACACAGACACAATTGGGCAATTAACTGACGCACGCATCTCATATGCGAGTCACGTAAGCCGAAGGCATGGAACGCACTCTACTACTTACCACTGCATTATGGGATTTGCCAATGAGGTTTACCCTTGGGAAAATTATACGTAGGTACGTAGAATATACGGTTATATTATTATTTGACAACAATAATGAGAATGTTGATTATGTGTAAAGAAATATCAAAGGAAACATTTTTCATGTTCCACTTTTAGCGCTTTCATATAACTGCATCGTCATTTTGATCGTTATTTTTAAGCCTTTGCTGAAAATAACGACCGTTCCCTTTTTATTTTTTAACCCTACAAATGAAAAGTGCACTTTCAATGGTTACGGATTGGTTTACGACAAATAACCTAGTTCTCAATGCCAAGAAAACGAAATGTGTAAAGTTTGCCCTCCCAAATGTTAGAAATCTAGGACCCAACATCGTCTTAGATAAAGAGGTACTTGAAACTATAAACTCGGCAGTTTTTCTGGGCATAACAGTAGATGCAAAACTTCAGTGGGGCCAACATATATCGAGCCTAGCGGGAAGGCTCAGTTCGGCCGCCTACGCTGTCAGAAAAGTAAGACAATACACTGACGTTGATACAGCTCGGTTAGTCTATTTTAGTTATTTTCATAGCGTTATGTCCTACGGTATTCTGCTTTGGGGCAAAGCTGCAGATATTCAAAATATATTTGTCCTCCAAAAACGAGCTATTCGAGCAATTTACCAGCTAGGTGCCAGAGTTTCTCTGAGAGATTTTTTCAAAGATATCGGTATCCTCACAGTGGCATCACAATACATCTTCGCCAACATCTTATATATTAGGCAGAATATACACTTATACACTAAAAACAGTGATATTCACAACGTTAACACTAGAAGTAAGGATAAACTACGTGCTCCCTTTCACCGGCTTCATAAGGTTCATAACTCATTTGTTGGGCTTGGTATAACCTTTTATAACAAGCTACCCTCTTGTTTGCTAGATTTGCCTTTTAATGCGTTTAAAACTAAAGTAAAGTCCAACCTTTGTTCAAAGGCATACTATTCTATCAACGACTACTTAAATGATAAGAATAGTTGGTCGCTGTGATTAACTCAAGACAATGTTTAAATGTTCTTTCTCCAGAATTAGTTTACCTACTGACAGGTTTTATGAGTTTATATAAAAGTCTATAATTTTACTTTTTATGTACATTTATTTTATTTTTATTTATTGTTGACATAATCTACTCATTACAATGTTTTTTTTTAATGAGTTGTATTACAATATGTGGTTAGCTAGCGACCTCGACAATTATTTATTTTACCTCGATGGTCCTAGTTTATCAATATTATTATAACTTCTAGTTACAGCTCTATGTAAGCGGGCACGCCCTTTATGCCTGGAGGCTTTATTTTCTTTTTTTTAGATATTGTTTACGTTTAGTTATTTTTATTTCTGCTTGAGTATAGTTCTCGATGTTTTTGGTTGGTATATTGGCGTGTGCTAGCTGTCATATGGCTATTAATTTATAATTTAAATTTTATTTTGCGTAATGTAAATTATCTTATAAATTATTGTATAGAATCATTTTTTTTTTCCTAACTGAACAGACAGCTGTGCTGCTGGGGAGTTTGTTGCGCCACTTCTTCTTCCCAGCAAAAGCACTAGGAAGTGGTGAAGGGTGGGCGTTTTGGGGGACTGTCTTATGTAATTTTGACGTTCGAAAAGTGCTGATTCTCAGCCTAATTTGAATAAATGACTTTTGATTTTGATTTTGATTTTGAAAGTGTCTGATAAAAATTCTAACTCTACGACGTGTAACTTACGTAACTATTTCAAGTGTCAAAATTTTAAATCGATTTTTTATTATTTTCAGACGGCGAGCTGTATTCGGGTACAGTCGCCGACTTCAGCGGTATGGAGCCCATCATCTATCGAGAACCATTACAAACGGAGCCGTACGATTCAATGACGCTAAATGGTGAGCATTTGTAACGAAAATAATAATTAAAAAGATTAAATGAACAACGGATACCACATGCATATAAGCCTCATAAATCATTATGATCAGCACCTAAACGTCAGATTACAATCAAATAGAAGCAAATAACAATAAACATAATGATAACACCACATGCTTTGTTAACAATGTGTATTTACATATCTACGGGCGATTGACTCTCAATGTGACTGTCAAACAAGACATCCGCCATTATAATTGAATTCAGAAGCGCGGGAACTCCTTGTCACTCGCGTGACGTTTGACGTGTCAACAATAGCTAAATCCGATTAAGATCGTATTAGAAATTATCGACTGAGCAGCGATAGGGTTACATCACTCCGCATAATTGGGTGTTAAAATTCACTTTATGACAGGAGATCGTTTAACTGTAGTGATGTAGTCTATTATTATTATATTTCTTATTCACAGCTCCGGACTTCGTGAATTCTTTGGTACACGGCAACTTCGTGTATTTCTTCTTCAGAGAAACAGCTGTTGAATACATCAATTGTGGGAAGGTGAGATAGTTTTTCTTAATTTCTTCTAACTTTCTTAACAATTGAGTTTTTGTTCGCTATCATTTCAATTTCGTAAGGACCTATTTCCTGCACTTACTGTGATGGCCCTTATCCCTACCAATTAATACCTCTAGTAGTTTCATTAAAGATCTCTTTAATGATGAACCCATTCGTTCCGACACGGAATGTTAGGCACTCAGGCGTGTTCTCGCTGCACTAGTAATTCACTCGCAGCGTGACACGGTACGTATCACCGTCCTCACGGCGTGACAAGTCTACAATTCATTGCTTACATGCGGTTTTACTGTACCGTTTACAAGTTGTTTTGAATTGGATTGAAGGTACAACTGCAACGGAATAAAAGCTATTTATTATAGGTAATTACCGTAACTCTAATCACGATCTTACAACTTATAACAACGAACTACTTTTAGTTACTTCCGGCATACATTCCCCGTAAAGTAAGTAGGTATTTAAGAATAGTTTATCCTAAATAAGCTGTAATTTATCCAAATTGCAATTGCAATAGGCTGCTATAAAGTAATAATTTTTATGCACATTACTTTAACCTGCGACACTGTATAATGGCACCTGTGTCAACTTATAAACTAGCTTATCCATTCGATAAATTATAGTTCCTACATTACCTCATTATTGCGGTCCACAAAACAATTAGTATGGCATTATTTCCTTCACATTTAGCAGTCAATGTTAACAGACATTTCTGAAAACGTGCAAACGTCACAAGCCATAATACCGTGCCGCTATTACAGTTTTCATTCATGTAAAACTTTCCAACTAAGCAAAATTTCTCGCCAAGGCACACCGAGACAGGCTGAGTGCGTGAATATAGATGAGAGCGCTCGGCCCGCCTCGGTGTGTCTCGGTGTTCCTCGCTTGCTCTCCGTCCCGTGTCGGTTTATGTGTCCGAGTCAAAGGATCTCGCGGTAGTTGTGAGTGTGTCACTGTACAATCTCGTGTCTCCAGTGTTGCTTGCTGATAGTACATAGAGCTACGGCAGCAGCTAGTTGAATGTCTGCGTCCGTCCTCTCGAGGTTTACAACTTCCTGAACTAGGCGAGAGTGTACCATCAAAGAAGGGCCGCCGGCCGGCCGGGCTGAAGCCCGAGAGCGTAGCGAAGCACTCAAACAGGAGTTTACAGCCGCCATGATAGAAGTGGGCTCAATAGTGCATCAGGTATTGTTATTGTTACTTCTCGTCTGTCATCGCTGAACTGTGAGGCTATTCTCTTTGACTTTAAATATAATACACCCACAGTGAAGGCTACTGTGCGGCTCGTAAGGATTTGACCTATTTTAGGTTTAGGACCCACAAGCCACAGTTTATTTAACATTTTCCTTATGCTCTTCATGCAGGCGGTGTACTCCCGCGTGGCACGCGTGTGCCGTGACGACCGCGGTGGGCCGCACCGCTTCAAGCAGCGCTGGACGTCCTTCCTCAAGTCTCGGCTCAACTGCTCCGTCGCCGGAGATTTCCCCTTCTACTTCAATGAGATACGTAAGTTTACAATCACTTTCATAAAGTATAGTCATTCATTGATTTCAGTAAGTCTCCGAAATGGCAGTTAACGATGTGTTGTTATGCAAAACTTTGGTCATACAACCGACATCGGTAAAAGTTGTATAGGTTTTCACAAAAAATTTAAGACCATAAACTTATTTCCAAAATCAAAGTGGTTTATACAGATTCTTTGCCAATCGCCTTCTCAGATGATCCCAAGAACCTCTGGGTATAACATAAGTACAACGAGAAAAACATACCTATGCGAAAAAGAAAATGAAGTAACTAGGGACAAAATTTACTAGAATTGACATATTGGATTATGTTTAGCACTGACCTCATCATGATAAAAACATTCTAACCCCTATATCCCTGTTTCCAGAATCAACAACAGAGCTAATAGAAGGTGTATACGGAGGACTTAACGCGCAGCTGATCTACGGAACCTTCACAACTCCGCCCAACAGTATATCGGGCAGTGCCGTCTGCGCATTCAGTATGCAGGACATCGCTGATACCTTCGAGGGAACCTTCAAAGAGCAGAGCGCGATCAACTCCAATTGGTTGCCTGTTAATAGTGCTAAAGTAAGTTATTGTTTAAAAAGATGAATAAATCGTCCACAAAATTGCATCTAAGTTTCCTACACGATACTCAACTAACTTATTCATTGCATTCCGTCCACAATGTAAAATTTGTTGGTAAATTTAAATTGTATATCAGGTCGATTTTCATTTCAACCTCAACCCGAAGTGGGAACTTTTCACAGATAATTTAATTGATTGTCTAATGTGAACCATCCTCTAAAGTTTGTTACGTTTCCATAGGTACCAGAGCCTCGTCCGGGGACATGTAATAACGACTCAAGACAGTTGCCCGACCAGACTCTAAACTTCATCAAGACCCATGCGCTGATGGACGAGTCTGTGCCAGCCTTCTTCGGAGAACCTATCGTTATTCGAACTAGTTTTCAGTAAGTTTGATAAAATTATATCTTTACTAGGTTAAGCCAGCGGCTTCGCCCGCGTGTATGTCGGAAATTATCCCACGGAAACATACTACTCGTACCGGCATAAAAAGTATCCTATGTGTATCCAGGTTATAAACTATCTGTGTAACTTTCATCCAAATCCGGGCAGCCGTTTTTGCGTGATTGAGTATCAATAAAGTTTGTATGTTTAGACATACAAACTTTCACATTTATAATAGGTATAGGTTAGGATTGATGTGTATATTGGTTCTGGTAGACACAGAGTTAAAGTTTTCTTTATTTTTCCAGCTATCGATTTACGCAAATAGCAGTAGATCCACAAGTGAAAACTCCTGGAGGGAAAGCGTATGATGTCCTGTTTATTGGCACAGGTAAGTTCCAAAATTCATCCTAACAAATAACAAAGCTTTAAATGAAACCTACTACATTGAAACTATTAAATCTGTGATTCTTTGAGATTTTCAAAGCTGCACTAGTTGAAACAAATACTATTATTTCAAATATTCACCAAACCTGCCCTTCAACAGACAACGGCAAAATCATAAAAGCCATCAATGCAGTATCCTACGACTCGAACAAGCGGGCAGTGCCCGTAGTCATCGAGGAGCTACAGGCATTCGCAGCCGGGTCACCAGTCAGAGCCCTGAGGGTCGCGAGAGCTGGTCGAGATGCTGCCAGACTGATTGCCGTGTCCGACCGGCAGGTCTTGAGTCTAAGGCTGCATCGCTGTTCCAGTGATAAGATCAGTTCTTGCTCGTAAGTATCAACTTACTAATATACTTCATCTATCTTTAAAAACTCATAATTAATATAGGGTGGGTCTACAAGACATGTTATTCCCTTCAGCAACGCCAGCTTAAACTTTCTAATGAGATGTGAAATATACTGGCAAATATTGTACGTTTGCAAAAATACGAATTGCTCTGAGAATCTATGAAGCCGCAAAACTTCTCATAGTAGCAAAGGATTCTTCATATTCATAACCCATGTTGATACAAATTCTCAACAATAATTTTCGAATATTAATATTGACTCCTTGTCATTCTTACTTGATTAATAAAATTGTTGCTTTGTTTCAGCGAATGCGTGGCGTTGCAAGACCCGTACTGTGCTTGGGACAAGCAAGCGGGTCGGTGTCGCGCCTTCTCTCACGGCGTCAGTCGATGGCTCGACGAGAATTCCTTCTACCAGAGCGTCAGCACTGGCAGCCATACTGCCTGTCCTCATAGTAAGTACTGATAACAGAAATATAAAGAAAAGGGTAGAAAATAATAAACAGAACACAGAAAAGCAGACTGCTGTTAGAGACCACGGAAGTGTGAGTAGAAAGGATTCTAGCATTATTGACAGTAAAAAAGAAGAGAACAAATGAGAATGAAAAAGTACGTAATAGTAAAAAAGATTCGGATTTGAAAAATATCATCTCAACAAACACCGTTCTTTCCCTAGGTAAAGACGCTGGTGCAGTAGGTGGCCTCAGTTCAGGACTATACGATGACGCCCGAGGTGAGACGAAAGGAGAAGTCATCAACATCGTACAAGACAAGGACGGAAAAGGAGGAGGTGGAGGTAACGAAGGTACTTTTACTAACATGTTTCATTATTTGAAGAACATCCCATTTCATCACATTCTGAAACATTATCAGGACTATCAACAAAATTTAATGAATAACAATAAATCTCCTTTTTTTTAGGTCCTGAAGTTCTAGCAGCAGATCCTCCACCGGCTGCATACTCAGTAGAAACCTTAGCATTAGCAGTAGCTGCAGGTGCTTTAGCTGCATTAGGAGCAGGGTTTGCAGCCGGATACATCTGCGGCAGAAGATGCAAGAAGGATGACGATGACAATATGCCTTACCCTGATACAGAGTATGAGTATTTTGAACAAAGGCAGAATATTAATAGGTTTGTATTTTGTTTAGGGTTAGAATGAAATGTGAAATTCATTACTAACAAACAATCATTAACTGTAAATTAACACCATACATCAACATACATTCTTAACAAATAACAAAATATTAGTGTTCTGTACTGTTGGAGACTATCGTAAACAGAACAAAAACTCATAATTTTTATCTTTACAGGATCCAAGCAGAACCCAAGCTCCTTCAGCAAGTAGAAGAAGTAACCTACGCCGAGCCGGTGTTAGCTCCTCAGCCGAAGCCGGCGTCGCCCCGCGCCACGCTCCGCAAGCACCCCCCCTACCACCCGCACCACGAGACGCTGTTCCAGTTCCAACCCGACGCATACCGTCGCGATAACTTCGGAACTCTTCGCTCGCATCAGGTCAATGTCAGTTATTCTCTTTTTTATTCTCTTGCATGGCTTGCTGTGATCGTTTTTACAGGTATGAGTAAGGTTAGCAGTGAAATTTGACAACACATGAGAAGTTTTACTTTTTAACATAGCTACCTACATCTGGAGTAAACTGATCAGATAAGATTTGAAGCATTTAAGTAGATACCGTAGCATTTGTCATTGAACAAATATTATTTGTTCAATGACAAATGCTACGGGATATAATGTTTGACTTCACTTCTTAATACCTGTATGAAGATTCAGCGACTTGCATGACTTTCCTATAATCACTGAAATAATACTTCTGTCTCTACGCGCATTTAACCCTTTTCCAATATTAATACATATTAGAAACTACTAGTAGAACAATCGAAAAACAAAGTAAGTTTTTTATTGAACTAATTCCATCGCCTTGCTCTTTTGAATCATCAAATTCATCAGTCACTGCATGATTCATCATAAATAATGATCTTGTCACCTTCATTTTTTAAATCACATACTAATCTATCAATCATAATTTATCATCATTCCATTTCCATTGCCTCACCATTGTGTTTGAAAATGTCCGTGAGATTTTATAGTCTACATAAACACAAAATTATTTAGTAGTAAAATTCATAAAATATGTCAATTTAACAGAATGTGTCAAAAGTTAGTTAAGAAATAAGACGAATATTAAGTATTATTAAAACATCTGTCACAGTTTCCATTTTAATGTTTTGGACAAAATCTCGCGTGCATGTCAACCTGGCGATAACCAATCATTGTTCCACTAACTCACGCACGCTTATTCACCTAGGCATGTCAGTTAACACAGGAATATTCGGACCGCAGGGCGATGGGTACCGGCGGGGCAACGACAATGGCTTCTCGACCACGCGCTCAGTAAAGAAGGTGTATCTCTGAGAAACAAGCGGGGCGGACTCGCGCGACCAAATGCATCATCATAAACATAATACGCACCACCACCATACATTGGGTGAGTTGAACAGTTTTTTTATGTATTTTATTATATACCTATTTCTTACATTTAATGATTCAATATAGTTTTCAATTGATTTTTTTCACTCGTGTGCGTTGTTTAAAGTTTTGATATAATAATCTTGTCAAAGCTACGTAATTTACAACAATCACATTCCACACATAATGGGCTGCAACTGAGACATTCCATGTGTTGCAGTGTCGCAGCGCAGCAGCGGCTCGGGCTCTGCGTCGGTGAGCGGCGGCGGGTCGTCCTCGTCGCCGTCGCCGCCGTCGTCGTCCCCGTCGCCGTCGGGCGAGCGGCCGCCCACGCCGCCGCCGCCCGCGCCGCAGCCCTGCGCGTACATCTACCGCAACTAGCGCGCCGCCCCGCTACCCGCACACGACGTCGACCGTGCACTATACGTGATAGAGACACCGCCCCTTACCCGCGCGCACGTGACGTCACTGACGAACGTGATCGAGACATTCCAAAATTGAACGACGACATTGTTATTCGAATCGTATTCGACTGAGTGACGTTCCATCGAACGAGTTTTGTTATTGCCGACGATTATGACCCTGTAGTGAATTACTGTGGATACGACGTCGTATTTTGCCTGTATTATACGTTGGAGCTGTTGAGCGTTTATCGGAAACGCACTTTCGGAATGGCTGAATTCTAAATGATTTGTAACCTTAGAATAAATATGTACTATGTTTAAATGTGGATTGTTGAAACAAATGCGAACACAAAACATTCTTCCATGAAAATAAATATATACGTACTGGTGATTATCCACAATCTAAATTGATCGTATCTATGGTCAGAGGATGTGAGACAAAAAATATGTATTTTTTTTAAAAGACGGAACAATATTATCGATTGATGTATGTAAGATGAATAATGTAACAAATTGTAGATTGTTTAGAATATACATAGTTTACAAATAATGTAGGACAAAATATAAGTTTTTGTTGGTAACATGTTAACGAATAGTTAATTTAAAACTGTGAGTGTCATTGCAGTTTTTTCAACACTGTTCTGTCAGCATTGTTGTCAACAAAATGGAAGAGTTGCAATGGAGTCACAAATGCTTTTTTACATATACTACTATTTTTAGCATAACGTCATTAAATATAGGGAGGGTTCTCTTATTCTAAAGTTTTAGCGTTACTATAACTCGACAACATTAACGTCAACACCACAATGGTCGCCCGTTCATAAAGACGTCAAAAACTTTTTCGTTCAACTTCGAACAATAAAACGTGTTGTGTAATGTTGCCGAGCTATACCTAGTTTAAACGATGATTATAACATTATAGTTGACAATGACATTATGAACCACAAAATATGATATAAATTATATTTACCATGTATAAAAATGATATGTAAAGTTCTGATACTTATTCATTCATTAAAAAGTGCTTCTTATGGGTGTATTTAGATTACTAGGAGATCGTTTTGATAATTATTGGATAATGTTATAGAGTTAGCTATTATGTATACATAGATACATATTATAATAGTTAAGGCGGCACTGTGATGCCACATTGCCAATTTAGATTGTTGGTGCGCCATTGTATAGTTACAATACGTAACTGTGATCATTGTGTACATACATTCTGTGACACTAACGACGTCTCCTTTTGTCTACTGTCGTTTCTATAAATTAAACTTTCCAGAAATGTGGGCCAAAACGTTTGTAAAAATCCTTTTTCGAAAGACGTTCCTGTTGCTAATTTTGTAATAACCGAGGGACTAGAATTGTATCGCTTTATGAATTCTTTTGTAAACTAGCTAGCAGTTACTTTTGACCCCGAGATTGTATAGTGTTCAGACTCATCTTCGCTCATTGTTGACAATTGAATGTGTGTAAAGAAAATGTCAATTCTATTTGTAATGACTTAGTGCCTAAGTGTGTGTGGCAGGTTTGTAATTTGTACATTACAATGATTCAGTTTTTTCTTTTGGACTGATGTTAGTGCGGACATTAGCGCGCCATTAGAGTAGCGATTACAGTAGACAAGATGTAATGAAACACAATAGACACTACCTCAGAACTCTGGCGAGATCTCCCAAACTGCGCAACTGCCAATAAACAACCGTAATTTATCTTAAAATCCACATAAAAACTTTGATGATCCGGAGATTTTACACTTGTCAGAGTTATTTGGCAGTAAACAGAACATAATTTTTATACGCCATAATAATAAAAAAGGCATTCTCGACATTGCCTTCATAATACTCATGTTTAATTTCATTTATGAATAATACCAAAGATGCCATGATTTTAATGTAAATTATTTATTTATAGTAGTGATTGCTAATAACTTTTATTACTTAATCAAGTTGTTATTTTATATGAATATAACTGCCAATTTGTATACTTATTTTATAATTAACCAAAGCAACGCACAGGTTATTTTTTAAATTAATTAATCCATACAATACATAGATGCTTTAACATGGCAAAATTGTTTGGAAATTATATATGTACAGACCGCGAAAATGGCAAACAAATTGTAATATTTAAACTTTAAGCTTGCAGTCCTTAGTCATGTAGTATCTAAAGAATATTTATCATGTTACAGATTTAATGTTATGAGGTCATAAGAGTTGATTGTATTTATAGAGTCCGTTCGTTATAAATTAACCCTCTAGCGACGCGCTTTGTATGAAGTCGTCGAGTCATACGTGGGGTTGCCACTCAACCTAAACCATTAACTCGTGGTTGCCATTTTCACAGTTTGTGATGCGAGAATTAATTAACACGTACATACGTAAGTGAGGCTAGTACTTGTAAATAGCAAGTTCTGTAATGTAATTAGTTTTCGTCGAGTAAATAAATTAAGCGTTAGAGTATAAGCGCAAAACATTTTTGAAAGTGAATTGTTAAGAATTGTTTTTTTTTTGTATTACTTAAAAGAATAATATTGATGAAATGTACAATAACCATTTCTACGTTTAAATTACTGAACCACCTTTTTATACTCGTAAAGTTAATTGTAATCATAACATGCCTAGAAGTTTCTTGTACTAAGCGTAAAATATTGATTGATGATATATTGAGAATTATATTATTATAGATCGTATCGTAACGTAGATTATAATAGACCGCTTAATTTTGTTTAAAACTCGAAGCCTTAGTGTTAGAAATTGAAGACTTTTATTGAAATAAAGAACTAAGTAACAGATTGGATTAATAAAAATGATCCACAACTTTTATTAAAAAAATATATAATGATAAGGTATAGCTCGTTACGTCACGTTACTCTCAAACTATCCATCACATAACTACTCTATGTTATAGCATGTAAATACGAGGATTGAGTTCTAAAGACCGGCGGGGATGCGCCACTTTTCACTGAGACTTGGTATAGAATTTACGCGACACGCAATTCGCTAAGAATTTACAGAACGTTAAAGTATACCTTAATAAATTATATTCACTTTTAATAACTATTGCCTTAGTGCAAAATTAGATGTATGCCACGATACTCAGTGAACTGTAGGCCTCTACAGATATGAAAGACGTTTAGTTACGCTGCGTGTGCAATATTTTTCTACTTGGAAAGTTTTCTCGGAGTTCTAATTTCAAAATTGATCGTTAGAATTTTAAAATTAGAATTGTTAGCAGCAACGCATTTTGTGTTTTCTACTTAAAGAATTTCTTTATCACAAAATGTTAGGCAAAAATATTAGGTAGGTTTAGAAATAAGAAAATTGAAAATGTCGCTAATATTGATACAGCATTTAGAGCCGTTTACTATTATATTTTGACATAAAACCATTCGCTCCCAGAACAAAATCCCTATTGAGCATTTTGTGATAAAGAGAAGCGGGGCGGTATATCATGAAGTAACTAATGGGAAGTGCCTAACTACATTACCTACCTATTTGCATCTGTAGTTTATCGGACCCGTTAATTCCCATGAACCGACCATTATCTCATTACCAGATTTATAAGCTTTAGCTTAAGTTTAACCTATGTCCTGTCAACTATGCAAATATGATCGGAAACAGGATATAGCCTAAACTTAAACACTTATCTTCCATGCTAAGTGATAGTGAGTTTCTAATAGTGTGCCTTTAGTATCGCATAGTTACCGCCCTTTAGAAACTCGAAGAAGAATATTGGAATAAGTCTATCAATTTATTTTTGAACCTCATTAACAGTCATTACTTCGTACAATTTTACTAGTAGTCATAACGTATGTATACGTCATCATTTACAGATAAATTCACTTATTACATTACCTGTTATTCCAATTCACTATGTCTATACCTGATGATAGTTTGGTAATCTATGATAAACCTATGATTATAAATTACCTTTTCAGTCTCATAAACTCATACCATGTTTTGTACTATCTTTTTATTTGCTCTTTTCTCCAGCGAAATGAAAGATGTACGCTCTGTTTTAAGTATAATCTATGTTGCTGCCTCTGAAGCATTGCTACAAGAAGACGAGACATGATTTAAACTTAAGACAGAGTCTAACTTTAGTTTCTCTTAAGGCATAGGTTTAAGTAGGGGTTTTATAAATAATAATGCAAATGCAATTGCAGTGATAGAACTGTTACACCTTATTCGCTGCCCGTATTTATAGAGTGCAATTTTTTTATAACTAGAGACAAATAGATTGTAAAACATTGATTTGCAAAATATGAAATAGAAAGCTCGAAGGAAGCAAGGTTTTATATTTTACTCTTCATTGTTTGAAATGTTATGATCATTTTCTCATTAAAATATTATTAATATTATGCTAAATATTTTAGCAAAGGATAAAATGTATTCCTTTTCTTTAGTAAATAAAATATTGAAACTCGTTTTCGATTTTCTTTTTCGGCTACCCTACCCCTTATGCGGCAATACGTTTAACGTTTGAATGAGAGGCAAGAGATCGTCAGGTCTGTCCCCACCGCGGCACCGGTTGTAATATAACATCAACAGACTTCCAGCCCTAGCACAAACATGACAATCGTGCACAAAAATCGGCCAACCTTGTGCTCTACTATTTTAGTGACGACTAGCTTTTGCGCTTCGCCCGCGTGGTTGTCGGCAAATATCCTATGTCCCAACAGAGGTCATGGTCTACTTTGGCGTAATTTAGTAACAAACATCCAAAAATTATAACTTTCACATTTATTATATTATTACTAACTGCTGACCGCGGCTTCGCCCACGTGGTTATTTTTTTCTAAAATAAAAATAGCCTAGTTAGTCCGTATAACATCGGCTATCTTCCAGTGAAAGTCCCGTCTAAATCTGTCCAGCCATTTCAGAGATTAGCTCGAACAAACGGACAGACGATGAACTAGTTATAACGCCTACAACTAGGTGAAACCGGCTTGGTCCAGCCATTCTAAAGTCAGAATGGCTGGCCACTTTCCTCGTAATAGTTTTCCCTCTTCAGCGAGGTAGCAATTATTTGATGTCTGGTACCAAATAGGTACTAAAAAATGGTATTGCTCAAACTTCCAAAATCTCTCTTGGTCCAGTCATCCTGACGCAGACAGGAATTGCAGTCCGATTCCCAGCCACCGTAGGCGCGGGCTTACGGACGGTGAGCAATGGGTAGCTCGCCGTCCGATAAGGACCTGGAGGTCTACTCTTTTTCAACGAAAAACGAAGTTTCGATCGAATTTCGCGTGTTTCCTACCACGGTTCTATTCGTTTCGAAGTTTCATTCGAACGAACATTGTTTGACATTTAGATTCTCTAAACCTACTCTAATTCATAGATGTTTCGAGCGAACATTCACTTTGACAGACGATTGTTCGGAATTTTAACCTCAAATTGACGAAACCAAAAGTTTTATGTTTTGATTTTCGTTAGTGTGGATTTTGTTTTATATTTATTTGAAATGGCTACAAGAATGCTCTTAATCGAGGCTGCTCTACGTGAAGAACGTTTAGACCGTAGACGGAACCGGCGTCGCCTGCGCAATCAACTTAATATTAGTGAAATTCCCGACTTAGAGTTTGTAGGAAATTACAGACTCAGTCGGCAATTATTCGAGGAGTTGTGCCAGGAAATAGTGCCTTTATTACCTCCAAAGGCAAGGCGTCATGGAATTGAACCTATAGTTAAGGTGGTGTATAGTATATTTTTTATTATCATTCTCTTAAATAGAATGAAGCATTTCACTGTTCACAATCCTCATCTTTTTCTAGATCCTTACGGCCTTGAATTTTTATGCCCGAGGTAGTTACCAAGGGTCCGGTGGGGCAAAACATGGACGGGCCCATGGCACAACAGACTGTTTCTCGTTGTTTGCAGGAGGTCACAACTGCCCTCAATGCATCCCATATACAAAGGAGGTACATAAATGAGTGCATGTGTCCGTCTATGACGAAGTGAACATACGAGGCGCCGTCAATCGGGGCGGCCGCGGCGGCAGCGTGCTGAGCGTTGTCCCCGCGTTTGCTGCCCGCGGCGGTCATTGACCGCGACCACTTATCGTTGTCGGGAAGACTTGCGCGGGACAAATAATCCGTGCTGTTATTCTCGCTACGAACGTATTCGATTTTATAATTATATGCGCTGAGGAACAACGCGCATCTCTGTAATCACATCTCGAATTCGAAAAATCCCTTAATTTCATTAGTAAGCAATATGATGATATGATAAAAAAAACTGATACGCTACAAACAGAGAAAGAAATGCTCAGAGAAACTGTACAAAATCTGGACACAAAAATACTTGATCTGCAACGCTTATCCCGGCCTTCTAGCATTGAGATCCGGAACATACCCGCCGAGGAAGGCGAAGCAGCACCGGACCTCCACACAATTATTACTAAAGTGGGCTCCACAGTTGATATCTCGCTCAATGTTACACATGTGCGTGACGTATACCGGCTCCCGGGAAAACCGGGCACCGTCAGGCCGATTGTAGCCGAGTTCTCGACTGTCTCAAGTAAGAACGAGCTGCTAGCAGCAGTCCGCAACTATAATAAAAAGCACCCAAATGATGGCCACCTCAAACGGACCATTGGCTTGGCCGGCGAATCCCGACCAATTTACATATCGGAGCACCTTCCTGCCAGCTCGAAAAAGCTCTTTTTTGCGGCCAAGGAATTCGCGAAACTTAAAGGATATGTTTTTTGTTGGACTACAAACGGAAGCATATTCTTGAGAAAAATCGCAGGAGCCAAGCCAATACTCGTTAAATCGGAACAAACCCTTCATGAGCTACAACAACCAGGGGCCCAATGACTGCACTTCTTAGTGATGTAGGTACTACCTGTTACTTTTGCCTTGCTTTGCCGTAGTCCTAAATACCCTAATTAATGTCATATTAACCAAAATAAAATTATTTTTTTAATTGTTTATACTGTGTAACATTGTAATTAATCCTTTTTATGTAACTAAATTAAACAGCAAATACCCCTCAGATTGTTATGTAACCACAACATACTACGTCACACCCTATGACTGAACTAAACATTCTACAACAAATAAAACACATTCGCATAAAGCACTGCTTTACACACATACATTTTCAAAAACATTATTCTTCAGCAAGACATTTCGGCTGCACTACTTCATAATATTATATTGTTTCGTAATGCCAAATTACTACAAAAATGAACTTTTTATAATTCGCTATCTCTTGTTTAGAGCTCCTATTAAAAACATCCACACTGTCCATAGCATTTTCCTGTATCTCTTGTGTGATTTATTCCTGCATATTGTTCTGAGCTTAACCAAGACAATTAAAGTATTTTAATATTAAAATTCAATAACTTATTAGAAATAGCTAATGACCTCGACAAACTAGCCGTCGCAACTTCGTCCTATGGTACTGTTGATTCCTTTTCTCATAAAAATCCTCATCAAACTTCATTCAAAATTGTTTGCCAGGATATAAGAAGAATTAGCTTTGTAATTTGCCCAGTTTTATGACATTATTGGAAAGATCGCAAACAAAATGGGACCTCGTCGTACTAACAGAATGTTGGCTTCCCCGCACTCATTCCATTCCCCAGCTACAGGACTACGAATACTTTAGTACACTTAATAATTTGACACAGAATGAAGGAGTGGTGGTCAACTACAAGCCATCATTACGTTTAAAATCTGAGGAGCCTATACTTCTGGACGCTAACTGCCTCCTGTTAGAAATTAATAAAAATACCATTGTTCTTGCAATATACAGACCGGCTGGTTTTAGAAATATAGCCAGATTTATTGAGTCACTTACACTTTTAATTAAATATTCCGCTTATTCAAACATCATACTTCTATTAGATATTAATGTCGACATTACACCTCATAATACTGACTCCAACTCGTCTTCGTACTTAAACTTATTAGCTTTCCATGGTATGTTACCAGCACATACACTCCCCACACATAGCCTGACATGTCTAGACCATGTCATGCTTAAGATAAATCTACCTGCTTATTGTTACATAGCGGAAAGTTCTATAACTGACCATGATTGTATATTTTTAGCAATTGAACTAAATTCTCGAAACCATATTTCTTGTTCGAAAGTAACTAAAAAAATAAACTATAGTACCTTGGACAATGACATGAGCTTAATCGACCTTTCTTCAATATTTAGCGACGGTGATGTCAACACAGCTACAAATTGTTTAATTTCCACCCTGAATCAAGCAATTCAAAATCATACTTCTACGATAAAGACCTCTAATAAGAAAATTATAAAAAAGCCTTGGATCACCAAGGGTTTGTTAAAATGTATGAGGAACCGTGACAATATGCATCAAAAACTTAAAGAACTTAAAAAAAAAGACCAACACAACGAAACGCTAGAGGTAACGTACAAGAGATATCAGAATTTCTGCAATGATCTTTAAAAAAACATAACAGAATATGAGGGATCCGAAATCAGCAAGGCTGCCGCTATCAGCAACAAAAAGCTGTGGGAAGCCGTAAAGACAGTCACAAATACAAAAAAAATACAAGGACGTCCCTACGGAACTAATAACTAAAAGCAATCCCCGCGACGACTTGAACAATATAAATTCATTTTTTGCAAGCATAGGCAAGGATCCTGCTGAAAAAAAATCTACCTAGAAATAATCGATTCCCTGAGATACACACAAAAAACCCGTTCGCACAATCTTTTGTTTTACTTCCCACCGATATAGCTGAGGTTGAACAAATCATCCAAGGCCTTAAAAACAACTGTGCGGTTGGTTGCGACAACATCCCTGCTATCTTCCTAAAGCTTTATAGAGAGATTATACTTCCACCTTTGACTTACATTTGTAATCTTGCCTTTTCAACTGGCGCTTTCCCAAACTCTCTGAAACTTGCTGAAATTCACCCTATACATAAAGGGGGGGACAGGGGCTGTGTCAACAACTTTAAACCTATTTCTATTTTGGCAACGGTATCCAAGATTCTAGAAAGGTTAATAAATAAACGATTAACTAAATACCTCGAGTCAAACAAACTGTTATCACCTTCTCAGTTTGGTTTCCGATCCGGAAAGTCAACTAGTGATGCCGTCCAAGAACTAGTGAACTTTGTTTCCACAAATCTTGATGGTAAGCAAAAGGTGCTGGCGATCTTTCTGGACTTAGCAAAAGCCTTTGACACAGTCTCTGCCCCGCTCCTCCTCGAGAAGCTGGAGGCGTAAGGAGTGAGAGGCACGCAACTTAAATTATTTTCTGATTACCTCACAAACCGCATGCAGAGAGTAAGGCTTGGTGATATGTGCAGTGATGATCTTGACATTACATATGGGGTACCACAGGGCAGTATACTTGGTCCCACATTATTTTTGACGTATATCAACGACCTTTGTAACCTCAAATTACATGGTGGCAAGATCATCACATTTGCGGATGACACAGCTCTGCTTTTTCACGCGGACTCATGGGAAGAAGTCTTTTCAAATGCTCAGGTCGGTTTTGACATGGTCGCAGAGTGGTTAAAAAATAACAAACTCACTATTAACGTGTCTAAATCTATGTATATTCTCTTTACCATGAAAAATCACGCAATCCCATCTCATACAAGTCTTTCTATAACATCGCACTCTTGCTCTTTCCAGCAAAACATTCCTTGCTCATGTCCTTCTCTTAAAAAAACGGCTGTTATCAAATATTTGGGTATTCAGATTGACGATCACCTTAGTTTTCAGCAGCACATAGACGCACTTACAGCGAGAACGCGAAAATTGATATATGTTTTCAAGAAGCTACGTCATGTGGCGGAAACTAGCACCATCAACACCGTATACTATTCACTAGTTCAGTCAATCTTATCATATTGCATAACGGCATGGGGTGGAGCTCCAAAAACATCCTTGCTAAGGTTGGTAAGAGCTCAGAGAGCTGTTCTTAAAGTCAGTCGTAAACTTCCCTTTCTCTTTCCAACGAAAGAACTTTACCAGCAGTGTAAAGTACTGACAGTTCGCCAATTATTCATTTTAAGTACAATCATTCGTAGGCATTCTCAACTTCCATACAATCCTGTCGAAATCCTTACCGAAAGAAGCAAACACACAGTTTGTAAATCAATATCCTTCAAAACCTGCTTCAGTCGTAGATTCTTTTGTTTCCTAGGAGATTACCTTTACAATAAAGTCAATAAAGCCATTTCCATCTATTCCCTATCCATATTCAATTGCAAAACTAAAGTCCGAAATTGGCTTCAATCTCACGATTATGAAGCCACTGAGAGACTCTTGGAAGTCATCTCATAAAAGCAGCTCAACATGTCCTCACACAGATATACCATATACTTATAGATAAGTTTTGAATACCACACACACATTCACTACGCACCCAAACCCACACACCAACACCCACACACTCACGCACTCACACCCACTTCCACAGACCCCATTTTGTTGTCTAATTAATTAATTATTTGCTGTGTATTTTCTTTGTTTTATATAATTTTTGTATGTTTTATTGTTCACCCCATTATCATTATCATCTGTTAGTATACATTTCTATCTGTGTGAATTGTCCGTGTAGTTTGGAGGCCTGGAGACCTGTAACACAGGTATTCCTAGTACAGGCTCCAGTCTCCACAACATCAATGTATATTTTTTTTGTATTATTATTACGAGTATACCAATTTTTCATTGTGTGGTGTAGAAAATAAACGTTTTTATTATTATATTATATTATTATTATTATTTGTTACACAATAAACGAATCGGTTTGCCGAAACCTCCGGTATACCTTTGTGTGGCCCAAAAATTTAAATTAAAGGCTTGTGATCGGTGCGAAGAATGAACGGCTCTGACTTACCGCACAAGTACTGATGGAATCTTCGAACTCCAAAAATAATAGCCATTGCCTCTTTCTGAATCTGAGAATAACGTTTTTCAGCTGTGTTTAGGGTGCGGGACGCAAACGAAATAGGACGCTCGCATCCATCCTTATCACTCTGCGATAATATCGCACCTAACCCATTAGGTGAAGCGTCCACCGTGAGGATTAACATTGCATTTGGGTCGAAATGCGCTAACACCTGATCTGACTTTAAATGTTTTTTTATTTCGACGAACGCTCTTTGATGAACATTCTTATGACTTCCTTAGAAGATCGTATAGGGGACTTAAAATTTTGGACGCCTTAGGTACGAAATTACGGTAATAATTTACTAATCCTAAAAATGATTGAAGTTTGCCTATATCTGTGGGCACTGGGGATTTCTCAATTGCTAACTGATGATTTTTTTAACCCGTCTTTGTTAATTACATACACTAAATAAATAATAATTGATTTCATTCTTAAAAAAATCGCACTTTTCTTTTTTCAAAGTTAGTCCCGCATCTTGCAACCTCTGTAACACTGTCGTTAACCGTTGTAAATGTAAACCCAGTCCATTAGCTGTGATAAGGACATCGTCTAAAAGACATAACACACCGTCCATACCCGACAATACGTTTTCCATTGCGCGCTGAAAAATAGACGGTGCCCTAGTTAACCCAAAAACCATACGTGGAGGGAGGAGCACGGGGAGTTGTGTAACTCTGCGAGAATTCGGTTCGGGGAGAAGTATGCCCCTACCACGACAATATCCCCGAACCATGCTGCAATGCAACCCCGTCCTCTCTTAACAGCCTCGAGGGACGGGGTACCGGCGGCGGCCGACGAAATTAGGGCCACTGAGCCGCTCAGGTCCTCCACTCAGTCATTCATGGGTGGGACAAAGTACGGCTCAGCTACCACGGCGATGTTAATCGACCACTGCGCCATACTCCGGAGCAACAGATCCTGAGCTGTGGCACAGTGGTTGATGTTCACCTGGAGGAGGCGTAATGGGGCCATTATTGTCATCTGTCTAGAAAGGATCCAACCCAGTATTTCTGAGCTACCGGTAAGTTTGGTGGACCTTGAATTAAACCATCTCTAAGAACTTGGCCATATATTTCCGCAACAAGTAAGACGTCTATCTTGCTTGGCGTATGGTACTCTGGGACAGCTACAGGTATCCCTTTTAGCTAGGGTCAATAGGACTGCTCTAATTTTTCTGAGGGTAAAAGCGACGTAATTGTATCTAAAAGCATGCACTTGGACACTAAAATTTGGATCTGAGCATGAGTGAATAGTCATTGTGACTGTAAACTTCACTCACCGCCTATTCCAGATATAGCCGACTTGTTCGGCATTAAGGAATTTGTAATAAATTGAATGTGAATCACACCATCAGTTCCATCTGCACCAAGCTGGTCTGTAGGTATTGATTGTGGGATCCTCTACAGCTCGATATTAGGAGTTTTTGTTCTTGATCTGTCCAGTCCGTCAACATATCTGGCCACCCGAAATCAGGCATGCCACCAAGGTCTTTTGCCACTTACGGCGGATGCGTCAGATCCGCCGATGGCGAATCAGAAAAAAGGGGATGTCGGGCTCGCTTTTGAACATCCGCCTGCCAAAATACCTTGTTCCACTTCAGGGCAATCAATATGTAGTCTCCGCCGCACATACGGCAAAATGACCACTTTAGGCGGCCAAAACCCGCCGTGAAAACCTATAATTGGCTTCATGTTTCTTATTCCAGTGTCTTTATTGTATTTATGTAAAGCTGTTGGTTTTCCATGAGATAAATAAATAAATAAATAAAAATCAAAGATATGAAATAATATGTGTTGTGTGTTGTAATGTTGAGGACTGTAAGTACCTTCTTCCTTCTGGTGGAAAAATGTTATCCCTGCTAACACAAAATATTCGCAGCATAAACAGAAACATGAACGGATTTGAAGTGTTATTACAGAATCTTGACATAAGCTGTGATATTATCGACCTAACAGAATGTTGGTTGTCAAAACAGACGGTCAATTTACCATCTCTTGACGGTTACTATTCTTATAAAACTGACAGAAACATAAACCAAAACGATGGGTTAGTAGTTTATATCAAAAATAATTTACGAACAATCAAGGAAGAACCGGTATCCCAAGATAGTAATTGCCTAATAATCAAAATTATTCCTGATACAGTAGTCATGGCTATTTATAGGCCTCCTTCTCAAAATATCGATAGATTTTTAGATTCCCTTGACACAAACTTAAAAACAATATCAGCTTTTAAAAACATAATACTTTTGGGCGATATTAATATTAACATTACTTCCGGGAAAACCGATACCCATGTACATAATTATCTGAATATTTGCTCATTTCATGGACTTTTACCAGCTCACTATCACCCTACGCATCAGAGTGGTTCATGCTTAGACCACATAATTCTAAAATCAAAAAATCCATCCAAAACATTGGTTCCTAATTCATCGCTTACCGATCATCAAGCTGTTTTACTAACATTACAAATATCTTCACCTAAAAAAAACTGCATGCGTTGCTACACTAAAGTCAATATGACAAACCTGGAAAATGACTTACGCGGTATAAATTTTGACCCAGTTTATAATTCCAACGATGCAAATATTACCTTAAAGTATTTCATAGATTCGCTACAATATGCAATAAGGAAAAACACATTCACTAAGACAATGCCTAGAAAGTATAGTTGTATTAAACCCTGGATTACACCCGGTCTCGTTCGTTGTATAAGACAAAGAGACAAACTTCATCTAAAATTGAAGCTTGCACCTGATAACGAAATACTTTCTGTTACATATAAAAGGTATCGTAACTTCTGTAACAATCTTTTGAAAAAACTAAAAAATCAGTACGATAAAAATGAATTACAGAAGGCGGGGAAAAATAGTAAACTTGTGTGGAAATTTTTAAAAACTAATACATTTATATCGAAAAATCCCGAACCTCCGTTTGATCTACTATCATCAGAGACAACCTCATCCGAAGCAATGAATAAAGTAAACAATTTTTTTGTTAACGCTGGTAAAAACTTGGCTGAAAAATCTTTAAACTCTATTATTTTTTCTCGTCAAAACCCGACTACGACATCCTCTACACTAAATTCATTTGTTTTATTAGATACCGACGTTTACGAAGTAATAAGAATAATAAACGGGTTAAAGGACATTTGTGCTACTGGGTGGGATGACATACCTAATAATATACTAAAAAGATTTAAATACCTACTTGCCCCTCCGCTAACACACATTTTTCAGCTATGTTTATCTAAAGGAATATTCCCAAAAATACTAAAAAAAGCTGTGGTAACACCAGTATTTAAATCTGGAGACAAAAACTGTGTGAATAACTACTGACCCATTTCAGTGTTAACAGGCCTCTCAAAAGTTTTAGAAAAAATAATTAACAGTAGATTGATAAAATATCTAGAAGATAACAAACTACTTTCAGATAGTCAATTTGGTTTTAGGCCCAAAAGCTCAACTAGCCAAGCAGTACACAAATTGACTAATTATGTCACTACCAATCTAGATAATGGTATGCACACAATTGGGATTTTTCTAGACCTTGCCAAGGCCTTCGACACTATTTCATGTTCTTTACTTTTGCACAAGCTTGAAACACTTGGGATAAGAGGAGTACAACTTCAATTATTTTCTGAGTATCTTAGTGATCGTCATCAATGTGTAAAAATTGATCAGTAGGTATACAAGTTGTGAACTTAAAAATAGTTGGTTTTGGAATTCCACAAGGCAGCATTTTGGGCTCCACGTTATTTTTTTAATCTATATAAATGAACTGTGCCGCCTGGTACTCCAAAATGGTGTCATAATGTCTTATGCGGATGACACCGCTCTATTGTTCTCAGCTAAATCAAGAGTTGAGGTCTATGAACATGCTCAGAATGGTTTTAACATTGTGTCAAATTGGCTTCATAATAATCTACTAACATTAAATACAGATAAAACAAAATACATTTTATTTACAATGAGAAATACTAACATACCGCTTACTAATATAAACATTTACGCACATAATTGTAGCATGTACGCTGACACTGCATGTTTCTGCCCCACTTTAACTAAAGCTGACCATTTAAAATATCTAGGTCATTTAAAATATTGACTCCAATCTAAATTTCCGTAAACATATTGATTTATTATGTACTAGAGTGCGCAAATTAATATATGTCTTTAAGAATTTACGGAACATAGCCGACTACAAATTAATTAAACAGGTTTATTTAGCTTTGTGTCAATCCATTCTTACCTATTGCCTAACTTCTTGGGGTGGTGCTGCAAAAACAATTTTACTCCCTCTAGAGCATGCTCAAAGAGCAATTCTAAAGGTTGCTACCTTTCGCCCCTATAGATTTCCTACACACCAGCTCTACATAGCATGTAATGTACTAACAGTACGACAATTATTTATACTAAGCATAGTACTATACCAGCACACTGCACTTCCTTTTGACCCAGTACCTTCCGACAAGAGAAGGAAGGACTTAGTTTGCATAAACCCTCAAACTAGACATGCGTTTGCTAATCGATTTTATGTGTTTTTAGGACCTTTTCTGTATAATAGGCTCAACAAGTTACTAACCTTCTATAGTGTAAGTTATAAAACATGTAGTAAAATGTTATCAGAACATTTAGCGATACTGAATTACACAGACACAGAAAAACTTATAGAAAATTTGTCATGATGATAATTTATTCCTTCGAAGTATTTACTTTTATATATTTACATAGGTTTAGTTTTAGATAATAATGTACCAATATGCTTTTTCTCGTAGTTGTTAATAGATTATTTTATATAGGTTTAACTTAAAATTTTAGTGTTCCAATTTAATTGAAATGTAAAGTGATGGCCTGAAACACAGGTTTGAATTAACCTAGATCGGGCGGGTCGCTACCTAACTTTGTAATTCCATACCATAATTACTTGCACCTGTTCTTAACATATTTTAGTTTTAGTTTATTTTTAGGCATTATAATTATTGTTTGGGAAATCATACCGTTGACTAAAATGTACACTTTTTGTAAACGTTTTATTCAATAAATAAATTTATTATATAATTTATTTATTTATACATCAAATTTGAGACCTATTATTTAAGTAGAAAAATCTATTAATTGCTGCCTAAAGAGGTAATTTTGCCGTATGTGCGCCGGCTGGCTCTAGAAATCAGATTTGGTGACGCAAACAACCAAGTTAGGTTGTTGTACAGTGCAAGCACAGCACAGTTTTATATCAATATGTCAACACTTTACCTGCGTCGGGCCGGCCAATTTATTACACGAATAGCATTCATATCGCGTGCACTCATCTATCATGCAATCATACTTATATCAATCAATATCAATCAATCAATAATCAGTGTATCAATCAATCAATAATCAGTGTATCAATCAATCAATAATCAGTGTATCAATCAATCAATAATCAGTGTATCAATCAGCATCAACTCAAGGTAAGTAAGGTCCCATACATCTTAATAGTCCTTCGAGCCGGATAAGCGGTTGCGAACATAATAGTGGTTGTTCCTGTAAATATGACCTATGGAAAACGGTCTACGGTGTACCAACATCATCAAGCCATCGACTGCCCGCTCCATCATTTGGGTGCTTTGCTCTACTTTCCGTGGTTGCGAATCGGTTCAGCCGGCTTCCCACAAGCGGGTCTCACCGATTGGATTGAGAAGTCGCTAATATCGCAGAGAGTTCGCAAAAGCACTTCCTGTTGACTAGCGGTCAGGAAAATTATCAAGTAAACCTATCAATCATGAGTTCCAAAATGGAAAACATCTTAGCAAATCAAGATCAAATCATGCAAGCTATGGAGCAGCAATTAAGGAACTTCAAGAAAGACTGCAGATTGTAAAACTCCATCCAATATCAAGAAACGACTGCAAACACTAGATAGTTATTGGTCTGAGTTCCAGTCTAATCATTTGAGATTATGTGGATTCGAAACTCGCAGTGCCAGTTATTTCACCGATAATTGCTATCAAAAGACGAAACTCTTCTCTGAAAAGCGGGAAACTATCGAACGATACGAATCGAAGGCTCCTAGTGAAAGTAAGAGAAATCTATCTCCGGGAAATCCATCAATGCAAGTATCCGGCATCTGGTAAGCACGATCATGAAACTTCTAATACTTCATCAGTTGACCCCGATCAAGCAAACAGCAATCTTTGTAACAGTAAGTCACTGTGAAAAATGTTTCTCAAGGAAATGCGAGCAAACTAGAAGAAATGCTGCGAAAGCAAAAAGCAACTTTAAGGCGTTGTCGCGTACTATCAAGAGCGTTGAATTAGAGAACATTTCTGAAAAATGGGAACTCGAAGATCAGGCTGCGTAAGGTACAAAAAAGGTGGTCCATCATAGACTCGTTGCACTGGGATATTGACAGTGAGTTGTACGAGGAAGATGAAGATTATGAGCAAACATACAGCAGATATGAGAAATTATACAATGACATGAAAAAGTCAATCAATATCAAGATGGGCTCAATATCACATCAACACATACATTCAATCGCTAACCAATCCCAGATCACTGCCAACACTCGAAGATTTCCTAACATTCCTGGAGAACAAATACACCGCTCTTGAATCATCTCGGCGCAAGCATCATACTCAAAAATCAAAGCAAGAAACATTCAACAAAAAAGAATCAGAACATCAGCTTAACAAACAAAGTAAACCTAATCAGCACAATAATAAGAACGATGCAGGTAAACCATTTTTCCGCAATTCAACGTTTAAAAGTTGTGCAATGAATAAAGCAAACTGTCCACTCTGCAATGACAACCACGGACTTTTCCGTTGCAAAACATTTTTAGAATCTAGGCCGGAGGTCAAAAGAGATATTGTGAAAAAATTAAACCTGTGCAAAAATTGTCTCTATGATCACAAAGACAAGCCATGCTACTCGGAAACAAAATGCAGAGTATGTCAAGAAAAGCATAACACCTTGCTGCACGATACGTTTCACAGCAAAGCCGCGACAAGTAACACGAAGTAACACCGCCTAGAATCCAAACAATATTGGATTCTAGGCGGAAATCGATCAGTCAAGAAACTTGTGTCAAGTGCAGACGTCACCAATCAAACAAGAGCAGTTAATGGGATACTTACCTGCAGCACGCAGCAACCCAGCAAGACCTTTCTATCACTCAGGGGTAGACTGGCTTTGTCTACGTTAAAACAAACAAAGGGCGAGGAGTAAACACGACTAAAGGATACATCGCTGTGTTCGTATGCATGGCCAAAAAAGCTGTACATCTGGAATTAGTCTCGGATCTGAGCTCCTCAGCATTTTTATCAGCATTACGCAGAATGTCAGCAAGAAGAGGCACCCCAAAACATATATACAGCGAAAATGGCACAAACTTCGTCGGAGCAAGCAGAATTCTAAATGAAGAATTCATCAATATTCAAAAAGTGTTAGACGTGGAATTTTACGAAGCAATCACCGACATGGAGATCAATTGGCACCCCCATCCTGGCCAAGCGCGGGAGGCGTATGGGAAGCAGCTGTGAAGAGCTTAAAGTACCACCTAAAGAGATTGATCGGCGAACAAAGGCTGACGTTTGAAGAATATTCAACAGTGCTAGCACAAATCGAAGCATGATTGGGGAAGATGTACGCCTTACGACCATGACGACTTCATTTGTCCTCTGAAAAGGCCTATTTACCAAATGACCTCAGACAACAATCTGTGTGTAAAGGATCAAGTTGCAAATCAATGCCAAACCGAAACTAAAGAATGTTTAGATCAATGGACGGAATTAAGCATCGTCAACTCATATTTGTATTATTGTTGCGGACAATGCACCGTGCGAGTCATATGTGAGGATCGTATTACTGCTGAACGACTCAGCAAGGCCGGGGTACTGACACTCGGTGACGGTTGCGTAATCAAAGGTCAAACATTCACGATTTATTCGCACCAAAGCTTAACTAACTCAATCCATACAAAAACAGACGTCATAGATACTGAGATTCCGTCTATAAATCACATCATTAATCTGACTATACCATTCACTGCCGCACTGAATAACACCGAAGAGACTATCAAACGGCAAAAGGATTTGGAACATAACAGTCTCGCCATCAAGAATGCCAGAGCGAAGGAAGTTGAGGCATTGACAGATCAAGTATCATCCCATGACATCCACCACTACATCGCCATATACACTGTGGTTGCAGTGATCATTATCAGTGTTCTCGTCTACGGGTGGCGACGGCTGCGAGCGCACAGGGACACGGTTCAACAGGATCTTAAGGAACCCAACGTGCACTACACGCAAGAAGCTGCAAGAAGACCGTCACACACAGACCATCGCTACGGTTGACAACAGCCAACACTATGACTATACACTACATGTACTATATGTACTATATGGTTGACTATGCGTGTGCTGCTATCAGCACACGCATAGTTGACATGGCGTCATGACCTCGTTTTGGAAGTCAATACAGATCAATGTAGTGTTATTTAAGTTATTTCACAAGAAATTATAATTTATCCCTTTGTATCTCATCACGATTCATATCACCTATGCACCTATCTTCTCCGGGCCTGGAGCATGTACAGTGCAAGCACAGCACAGTCTTATATCAAAATGTCAGCACTTTACCTGCGCCGGGCCGGCCAATTTAGTACACGAATAGCATTCATATCGCTTGCACTCATCTATCATGCAATCATACTTATATCAATAAATATCAATCAATCAATAATCAGTGTATCAATCAGCATCAACTCAAGGTGTAAGGTCCCTAACCATACAGTTGTAGTGCCACTGATAACAAAATGCGTATTGGTGTTGTGCTTCCTGATCGTTCACGTCCAATGATGCGTACCTTGGTACTTATGTAAGTTGTTCTCGATGCGAAGAGGTCTATCCTCGTGCCCCACATTTGAAAGTTTTGTGCAATTGCTGACGTGCCTCGTAAGGTGCTAATCTAGGCAATCCTTCTGCCGAGAAAGAGCATCCACCTCCGCATTGAATCTGCCCGGAAAATAATGTGCTGTCAGGTGAATGTTCGGCTTGTCGAACAGTAAGAAGTTGTCGGGTTTGTTGGATTTTGAGCCACCCTCCTTGTTTGTATACTGTCAGACTGTCGAGACTACTGTCTGATTGTCGGTTTGCGTCAGTATCTGATCTGTGCATTTTGGAGCTGCTGTTGGTTCTGACGTTTAGTTGCGTAAACAGCGAACACCACTTTTTTGTGTGCATGCCATGTGAATTCGTCCTGGTCCCCACAATATTTGTATTGCTGAGTTGTTGATACAGTAAATTTATCCACCCCCAAGGTAGTTTTGGACTGTGCTGTAACTAGGAGGAATTTTCTGTAATATATCGCGATGAAAGCCTTCGGAAATCTGGTGCAACATTGCCTCTCGACGTATATTTATTAAATCGGCTCTACGACCGCACACTATTTGTAACGAGTCAGTAACCTTACTATACGCGGATTCTTTCGAAAATAATGTCTCCACTTTTTCAAATAACGTGTTTGGTTTATTGGTTTGTGAGACTGTTTGACCAATCCACCAATGATTGTAATGTTTTATGAAAATCGTATGTTTGAGAAAGTAAAGATAACCGATTACAAACACGTTATGAGTGCTTATCCAAAAAGTTGGCAACGTCGCAAATAGCTGTCAAATATTTACCTGTTATGATTAATTTGGCATTAGTATTCGGTTTATGGAAATATGAAATGTGGCTAACTAACAAACTTCATTTCGAGCATTTGCATTCTGAAATTGATACGGCAACGTCGCAAATAGATTTCAAATAAATGAATATTTTTTATATTCAAGTAGATAAAAGTAAGATAATGATTTACATTAATTGCAATCGAGTAAAAAATAATTCTAGATGTAAAGTAGACTTGCCTGATCTAGGTTTATGAAAACCTGTGTTTCAGGCCAGCATTTCATAAATTAACATTTAAAAAGAAGATACAATATTTTCAATGATTGTAAGAGTAATTAATTGGGTAAGTATATTATTTTAAAACTAAATTTTATTAGATTAAGTTTAAATAAATTAACGAATAATATTTAAGTAAATAAGGTAGAGAATAATATTAAGTTTATTTTAATATTTCTAGTAGTTTTTCTGTTTGCCAAAATAATTATTCAGCTACCCCCGGGCCCCCGGGGGTAGCTGAATATTTATTTTGTGCATCCGAAAACCATCATTACACCATAAAACGCTCAGTTCCGTTAATTTCTTAAGAAGTGTAAGAAAAGTATGCAATACGTTAACTTCCAAATATTTTAAACTAGATATAAATAAGTTAAATGTATAATATTGATGCGCCCTAACAGGTTCATGTACTCATAAGTTTTAGCCTCGCCTGTAACTGAGTGTACATTATGCAAAATAAATAAAATAAATAAATGCTTTATTCGCCGGATCTTTTTCCGTTGTACTGACTTCCGACAAAATCTGAAGTTTGTAATTTTCAGGTCGTCGTAACGTTTAACTAATGTGTGTGTGGTAATATCGGACGTATTGTTTTTAGCACGTATTTACTAAAAATTTAATTAAATTTACTAAAATTTATACGTCGGAATTTTTCGATATAAAGTTTGTTAATTATGCCAATTGTTGTGATAAGAACTCAAATTGTGCATAACTCACTGTTTGGGAGTTGGGAGTCCCTTCTCGTTCTGCGTTTCTCAGGATTATTTCCACTACTCGTAGAAGAATCACCGTCACTTTATTTTGTACTTGGTGTCGGAGATCGACCGTTTACGCGACAATAGCCGTCAATAAAACTTTCCTACTCTAAATTATTATTAGAACTTTCCATATTAACAACGGAAAGGTAAAAGAAAAACACGAATCTATAACTGAAATAGTATTTTTCGCGAAGTTTAAATAACGATAACAACTGAACGGCGCGAAAAATTACATACAAATACAGCGGGCGCCACCAGTGGAGAGGCAAAGGAAATGCTGACAACAGGCTAAAAGACGGGTGCTTGCCTCAAGATGGATCCCGGATAAAGATAGTAAAGATACAAAACAAATAATATATGTACTTTTTTTGAATATCTATTTTTTTTTTATAATTTTTATTCATGACCATAGATACAATTTGAATATCTAAGACATTCAGGGGATTATTTATAAACGTTGCTTAAAGTTAAGTAATGATTAGCAACTGCTTAACCATACATTTTTGACGTTTGAACGTCATTTAACTTTAACCAACGTTTATAAATAAACCCCTCAGTGTTGCGATATTAATTACTTAATACACTAGATTCGATATTCTAATTAGTTCACTTGTACACATGTCGTATTTCGTCCATACAGTATTGCCAAATTAATCCAAACAGCGAAATATTTGGCAAACAGAAAAACTACTAGAAATATTAAAATAAACTTAATATTATTCTCTACCTTATTTACTTTAATATTATTCGTTAATTTATTTAAACTTAATCTAATAAAATTTAGTTTTAAAATAATATACTTACCCAATTAATCTTACAATCATTGAAAATATTGCATCTTCTTTTTAAATGTTAATTTATGAAATGCTGGCCTGAAACACAGGTTTTCATAAACCTAGATCAGGCAAGTCTACTTTACATCTAGAATTATTTTTTACTCGATTGCAATTAATGTAAATCATTATCTTACTTTTTATCTACTTGAATAAAAAAAATATTCAATTATTTGAAATCTATTTGCGACGTTGCCGTATCACTTTCAGAATGCAAAATGCTCGAAATGAAGACTAAAAGACAAAGGTCTTTTACAACACCATGGGGGCTTGTGTACTAGCATTACGGTGATAAGTAGATAGCTATGCGATGATACACGTATCCACAGTCCTAAAAAAAACATGGTTCAACTACACGATATTTTTTAACTCTGACCGGTCTGACTCTGACCGGGTCGGGCAGTGTTATTAGGTTTTTCCATTAGGAATTTCTCATTAGGAGTTTGGAAGTTGGCGGTGTGATACGCCCGTGCCTCTGAAAGCACGTTAAGCCGTTGGTCCTACGCCTGATCTCTCTCCGGTCGAGTCGGATTGCCGTCCCATCGGACTATGACAGTGAGGGAAGAGAGAGTGCACCTGTGTGCGCACACACTTGAGCACTATACAGGTCTTTACCTATGTAGGTAATTGGAGATTCTATAACCAGCATTTTCAGATTTAATTATCTGTGGATTGGCGCGCAATTCGAAATTAAAATGAATTTTATTCGAAAGACGTGTTAATTTAATTTCAAACTCAGTCATTTATTTTTAGATAGTTTTTTGTTTTTGTGACATTGTGGTAGTTTTTGGCGCCATGGATAAACTGAAAATTCGTACAATTTTCGAATATGAGTTCCTACGTGGAAATACCGCTGCGCAAACAACACGAAACATTAACGACGTCTACGGGCCTAACACTGCTTGCATAAACACGGTCCATTATTGGTTCAATCGTTTTAAATCTGGAAATTTTGAGTTGAAGAACGAGCCTCGCGGTCGGCCGGTAAAAATTATAAAAGTAAAATGTCAGTGTGTGTTTAAAGTTTATGTAATCATTCACAGAATAAAATGATTTTTTTATAAGCCATTTGAATAACGCTGTTTTAAAACGATTAATTGGCAGTTCCCTATATGATTTTGGTAATTTATTATATATCCTTATAACCATTGGAAAGCAACTTCTGTGATAAGTGGCTTTTCATTGCAGGAATCATTAGTCTATCAGGATACTTTGTGTTATACGTAACAGTGTCTCCAAGACGTTGAATTAATTCGGAGTGCATTTTACAACATTCAAATATGTACTTAACGGGAACAGTTAATATCTTTAAATCTTTAAAAAGAGGTTTACATGAAGTCAAATGGTGGCACATCACAAAGAGCACGGATACATTGTTTTTGGGCTATAAATGCCCTATTTATAAGAACAGAATTTCCCCATTGCACAATGCCGTATCTAATGTTAGACGCTACGTAACCATGATACGCTAAGAGGGCTGTTCTGAGGTTAGCTATTTTACACAGTCTCCGTAAGTTTGTCCTGATCTATGACGATTCACGACAAACGTTTTCGTGCCCACGTTAACGGTACGGTTGTTAGCGCGCTCAAATTTATTACAGCGTAATTCGGAATGCTCCCTTGGTGACATCAGTTTGGCAGCACTGACTGCTGACAGTGACAGTGACATGAGTCATGACATTCGCAATCACAAGTGCTTCGGAGTTGTGCACATGTGAAATGTTTATTTATTACTTTTTGTAGACTTGTTAATAATCCGAAAATATGGAAACTAATATATTAAAACACTTTGCCGTTAATTATAAACAAATACTTATAGATGAAGTCGCTTTGGAAGGGCTAGAAGGCATAGCAGTTGATCTTTTATGGCGGCGACTACAAAAACGGTTATCTTCAGTGGTAACAGAGAAAATGAAAGCCCGTTTCTGGGGATTTGTTGTGAATTCTGGCAGAATATCTTTCTATCAACTCCCAGAACCACTACCCTATGTAGAAATACTCGACAGATTCGAAATAATCGATGAAGCAACCGGCCACCTGAAAGAGCCTGTAAGTTTGAAATTATGTTTTTTTGTGAATTTATATAATTGCTATTAAATGCTAGAAGCCTTTAATTTTTTTGTATCTACTATGGAAATACTGTATTTTTACTCATGCCTAATATAAAGTGGAATACTATATAAAAAAAATATTCTGCATGAATACCAGGAGCATGTAAATATTTTTTTTGCAGCTTGCTAACGGCCTAGCATTAGATAATGAATTAATTTAAATATCTATAGCAACAAAATACATACTAACTCATAATCAATTTCTTTTGTCTTAACATGCCTATCAACTTATAAATATTTAGTAATTCTTCCAGGATGACTTCCTAGATGGCCCATATGAATACAGTCCAGTTGAAGGTGAACATGGCTCCAGCAAGTATTATGACACCAGAAAACTAATACCTATAGCAGAAATAAAGAAGAAATCATATGAGGTTGTCATGGCTGAATATGGGGACACCTTAGCTCTGGTAGCTGATAAGGAAGAACGATGGCATGCCTTGGCTCAACATATGCCTACAAATTATCTGGCGCAGATGACCACTTTACATTATTGTTTGTTGGAGCTGATAGGCAGGTCCAGGGGTAATGTTAGTACCTACCTTATTTCAAATAACTAAGACTTGTAAAAATTTTCAATATTGTTCAGAAAAACTTGAGATTAAATTGGGAAATGTTTCATAGCAATACAATGGTTTAGAAATTGTAATCATTTACCAAGTTAGAAAAAGTAAAATTATTTTCAAATCTTCCATTCCTGTATTCTCTTATGTGCTAATCTAATTTGATAATAGTGACAATGATTTAGGTATCTGTGATTTAAGGTATTAAAGCACGCACAACTTACACAGGAGAAACCTTTTACTTAATAATAAATAAAGCAATTATTTTGATTTTAAGCCTTTTTATGTGTAGGCAACACATATAATCTTATCCCAACCACTCACAAACTCAATTTCAGGGTCAATCAACAATTGGCTTAACAAACTTAAGCAAAGTGATAAAGGATCCCAAGACTTTATTCTACAACAGGAAATATTTACGTGGTCTAGACCTCATAAGGACCTGCCACATTACCGAAGTAATTGGAGGTAAAGGGGTCAAGGCACTGTTGGTCAGGTTGAAGAGATTCTACCAGCCCAGCGTGTTGTCTATGCCGAAATCAGGCGTTCTACGTAATGTCATCGAGTATTTGCTGCAGCAACCAGACTACAGCGAGAAAACCGAAGTAATAGTGAAGAAAGGGTTAATCACACAGAAGCAGAACAGGAGATTGCAGAAGACAGTGAATATTTTTAATTTTGTAAGTATAATTGCTTTTCAAATTATATTGCTGTTGCCAATTTCAGTAAAGAGTAAATAATAAATTGGGGAGACCTTGACTGATAAGCCTAAAAAGTAAAAAAAAAGTGTGTAATATTACTGCATTTCTGAACACAATAAAGTATAAACAATGTAATATAAATATTACAGGAAGAACGAATGGTAACAGCAGAAGACAAAAACAAGAAGACCAAAACTAATCTGAAAAGAAAGTTCATCTACCTTTCATCCAAAGCTGATGAATCTTCAGAATCTGAGGAGGAGTCACAGGAACCTGATCTCAAATGCCAGTACAAGGTTGGAGTGAGCCTCATGAGACAGGCTTATGAACGGTTCCTGGACGCAGGACTTGATGGCCTCACTCAAGTGCAGTTGGCACAGTTACTGGGTATCGAGTTCTATACAAGTAGAGGAATCTGCAGGATATTCAAGCTAAGGAATATTGTTAGGGAGTATCTTGAAGATAAAGGGAAACAGAGAACTGCAAGGTAAGTAGGCTGAGTAATTCATTAAACATTTAAGTTTTGTGCGCAATCACTTGAATACCACAATCATGGCTACATTAAAAAAAATACAAGAGTTAACTCGCAATCTAGCGGAACTACTTCATTAACCCTAATAAATAGATACATCTAATGTAAATCTTGAACATGGTCTAAGTATGTATAAAATGTTATTCTGTTTTTGCATGATTCAGTTAAATTCTCTCACATTAATGATGTTAAAAGAGAAGTAGAAATTAACGTTTTTCACCTTCCAGGTTTATTGCCATAGCTGCCACAGGAGAGATGGATGTCAAATACTCAGAAGAAAAAACTAAATTCTTAGAATACTTAAAACAGAACCAAACATCTGATGAACCAGTTAAGGAAGAGAGTACACCAGCCCCTGAAGATGAAAGACCACCGAAAAGAATTAAACTTGAAACTGAAAAGAAAACACCAACTGAAGAAAACCTTCCCGAAACAAGCACAAATGCTGATGTTGACATGGATTCAGAAAACGAAAATGAAATCACAGAGGTAAAAGTCCTAGAAGGTTTCGAAAGTGGAAAAACACTTGGAACTTTCAAGAAAAACCCAACCCTGAGACAGTTGACTTTCGCAAATGGTGTCTTCAAAGTGCTCAAAGATAAACAATGTGTTTGTGGATACATCACACTCAGCAATTTAGCTTCCAAAGAAATAAATGAACCACCCATGGATACCAAAGCACTGAAATCGTTTATACAAAAGTTGGTCACAGATGGCCATATAAAAATTTATAAAGTGAAATGGCCTGGCATTCAAAAGTACTCTGTCTTAATTTGCGCTCCTCACGTGAAAGACACAGACCCGTTGGTAAAAGCAAAATATAAAGAGATTTGTATGAGAGCAGTCACTAATAAGAGGGTAGCTATTAAAAAAGATAACATGGAAAACACTTGTCCATCTCTCTCACAGTTTTCGTACCCCCGATATATGAAAATCCAAAAACTTCACGAGTTTCTCATGCGCTTCGCTTACTTCGAACATGTTAAACCAGAATCACATTCTCTACCAGCAGGTTTTGTCAGCATAGTCGATTTTATACAAGAAGTTACTATAGAATTTGTTATCAACAATATGGGCAGTATGGGCATGACAGAAGTCAACCAGTTGATAAATGAAAGCCAGCTCCAGATAAAACTTAAAGATGCTCCGACGCACATTTATAAAACACTGATGAGATCTAACACGTTACAAAATGCGATAAGATTAAATCTGAAAGTGTTAGGGATGCTGGGTCTCATACAGTTAGTTCGTCAGGCGACGCAGTCATCCAATAGCACTAGTGTTGTCACATATACCAGTTTCTTATTCTTTGTAAATCGACGCGCAAAAATACTAGACACGTCTGGCATATGGCCCAGGACAACTGACGAGAAGGTTGTAGAAAAATCATTTTACTTTGAAAAATTTGATGATGTGAGCAACTACTGGAGTGAAGTGTATACGATCAGCACTAATACAGTCATAGAGTTGGCTAAGCGAGACAGGAAGCAACTCAAACCGCCGCAGCGCTCCGAGGAAGAGGTGTTCAAGTATGACACCGGAGATCGATACGGCGACGGCAATGGACCCTGCGGATTCGACTCTTGCTTCTACATGGAAATACCTCGACTTTGGCAAACCTACTACATGAGGCCAGTTAAAAGCCACATGATGTCTAAGAAAAAGTCATCAATCAAACTGCCCAAATTGAAAACAAGTAAGAAACTTAAGCCAGAAACTAAATCTAAGGTTCCTTCTAAAATGGTGGCCGAGAGACTATCGAACGAAAAGTTAACTCGAAGGAGGAATGATTCTTCAATAAGATGGTCGAAGGCGGAAGACATGATAATAACTATGTGTAAAGCTGCTATAACGATTCTGAGTCCCGCATCACAACCTGGCAGTCTCATAGTCAGAAACATTGTTGCCAAAGATTTACTTTCTATCAATGATCCGAAAAAGACGAAAGGCGTATGCCACAGTAGGGCCTCAACTCTTGAAACAAACTTAACATTGATTCACGAAAAGCAATGTATTATAAACGAACTGAGAAGAAGGCGGAATCTAATTCAAAAGTACGAAGGGCTCTTGACAAAGCTTAGACTTCGCTACTCAACCAATATGTCGAAGTTTATCAACAAGGCTCGGGTACCTATGATGGAATTGGTGTGGACTATATCTGAAGTTATAAAATCTAAATCGTACATCCAGAAAGTGCCATGCGTCGCAGTGAACCTGGAAGTTTTCCACGAACATTTTACAATAATAACGTCTACTGCCAACAAATTATGTAACATGTTCAAGACGCCTGAACACGCCACTTTGAAGGAGGCTATAGTACTCACAATCATGCAAACAATAGATTCTGAAATCAGTACAGAAATGGGCAAAAAAATATATAAGACTTTCAAAGAGTATCCTGAGAGCTCACTGAGAACTGCTGTGGAACAACTACGCAAATGCGGCGCTATAGCAGCTAAAGAGAAAATATTTAACAACCAAATGCGTAAACTTGATTTGGAAGACATTTGTCAGTCGTCGTATAAAATATCTGCGTTTTATCAACGGAAGTGGGTGAATCGGCTGAACTCTGAGTTTAGTGATACTTTGAACAGTATATTAGATGCAGAACAAACTGAGAATGATGTTAAAGGATCTGCGGAAATTAACTGTATGTATTGTGAGATGCATGCGTTCGATGTTATTGACATAACATGTGCCACGGCGCCCGTTATCACGGACCCGTCGGGGGCACCCATCATGCCGGAAGAAATAAATGTTCTTATCATAGACACTAAATACAAATTGAAAACGGGAACATTGAGGTGGAAAAATAAATCTGCCGTCAGCAGAGTTTCTGAACTATACAAGCATTTGGACATCGATCACAGTGTGAAGTATCTATCAAGGTAATTTATTTTACCTTTCTCAAAAAGCGGTAGAGCTATCCTGTCTCCATTATGGCCTTAAAGTATAATTTTCCTCGTAAGAATAAATACCATTATTTTTCTTGCCCATTTGGTTTTCTACCGTTTGATACAAACTTAAGCCACTCTAGTTTGAACCTTATACAAATGTTACGCGACACATCATTGAAAAATGCGACCAACTAACATTGTTATTTTTATTACAGTTATACTTCTCTAGAAGTTAAAGAAATTAAGCCAAGTCTGGATAAAGAAGATTCAATACTATCACATTTGGACAAAAAAGGTGAAGCAGGAGCAACATTCCAGGAAGTACAGGTATCTATCACTTTATATCTTAAACTAGACCCGCCGCGCTGCTTCGTACGGTTTTTACGACTTGACAAAACAGAAATTATTTGCGAAAATTTAAAAATTTGAAATGTGTTTATATACAAACTTTCCGGAATAATAAATTCTTTGACGGGCCGGCGGAGCATGCGTAGTTCATACAAACGTAATACCAAAATAATTTGTAAATCAAACATATTCTTAAGATAGTGTGTATTTATTCCGATTGGATTACAGAATATCTAGGCTTCCAAATATATATTTTTAATGGACACTGATTTAAATTCGAGTTATGAGAAAAATAAGTTTTCTATAGAAATTTTAAATTCCTCATATCTCGTCTTACGTTTACGGGTATTACGTTTGTATGAACAACGCATGCTCCGCAGGCCCCTTAAATGATGGTGAAAACCGCATCAAAATCCGTTGCGTAGTTTAGAAGAACAACGACAGACACACAGACAGACACTAAAAGCAACTTTAATTTATAATATAAATTATGATGTGAGCTCATTAAGACGACTACATAAGAAAACTAAACTATTTTTTTCCTGCAGGAACAATCCGGATTAGATGAAAAAGAGCTGATAGAAAAATTACTACAATTTGATTCCAAGAAAATTACCAAACGGGTCGGCTTCTACGAAAATATTATCATAATGACTAAATACATAAAACCTTGGTCGGTAAAGATAGGCGACAAATACATTGTACCCACTCCATGGTTGACTTTAACTGGTAAAATAAGACTAGATATATTCTTCAAGTGGTGCGGTGTCGTCATGAATGTAGTATTCGAGAAACCCGGTTCTTCAATAGTATATTTAGCAGACAAAAGTGAATATTTAACCTACAGATCGGTGCAAGATCTTTGCATGTTTTTGGAAAGGTATGAATGCATAAAGCTATGTATTGTGAAAATCGTTCCAATAGATTTATTTTCAGATGAAGATGCTGAACCTGTAATTACTGAATTCAATCCTTATGAGACTCCGGAAAACATAATAGCCCATCCTATGAAAAATTCTCTGACAAAATACTGTCACTTAAAGAAAAATATATTAGATTCACATCATTCACAGACAAACGATGCACTAATGGATATGATTTTCAAATGTTAATTTGTTTTAAGATATTATGTCACTATATTATATTATTACTTATGTTAGATATTGTGTTAAAAAATAGGATATATATATTAACAGACTGACGTTTTTTTCTTATTCATGGCTCAATAAATAATACCTATAGTTACAGTGCAGTGTTGTGGCTATATTTTTTGTTTTGATGCCATAGGTACCGATTCTAAAACAAAACACTAGTTCCAGTAACGGGCTCCCAAGCGCGTTAAGGCTTCCACAACAGGGGTTACTCCCTAAGCGAAATTTGCAGTGAGACGGAGTGCGAAGCGTCCGTAACTTTGACCGAAACTACGGACCATTAAAAAGTACTCTGTGCTACAGATTTCGCTTAGAGAGTAGACCCCAGGTGTGACGGGACGCGGACGGCGCGACGACACCAGCCGGTCTATTCTGTAATGACAGAGCATTCTGTAATAATCTCACGGTGAAAACTTAGGTGAAGTGAGTTGTCATTCCACCTGCTGCTAGGGACTGACATGACAGCTCACTCCGAGCTCACTTCACCTAAGTTATCACGGTGAGATGGTTACAGAATAGCACTGCAGCAGTGGTATTCTGTAACCATCATCTCTCTCATCTGTGACACCGGTAATTGTTTCTACTGTGAAGTTTTCTTAGAAATTATATTTTATTAGAATCGCATTGCGCCTGTTTGCGAGAGCCTTTATAATTTACTCAATCGCGGATAGAGAAGGGTGGCATCACAGAGTACATTTTATATAGCATTGCCCTCTCCTGACGTTTCACATTTCTAGTAGCACATAGGAAAATCTCATTAAAACTGAACCCTGCCCTCTTCGGATCTACGTCTTCATTGAATTTATAAATTACTAATATTTATAGTGCGTCGCGGCTGCCTCGATGCAGGGCTAGTGGTCGCAAGCGCGGCAGAGCATTGGCGTGGTATAGTGCAGTGTTTTTCAACGTCTGGGTCGCGGCTCCCTGGGGGGGGGGGGGGGTCGAGTGAGTAACGTCTAAAAGGGAGTCGCAAGCATCAGTAAAAACTTTTTTTGTCTGGAGTCTTGCCACATCTATAGCTGCATTTAAAAACGTAATTAATCTACTGGGAAGACCCTCGTAACCCATAAATCCATCAATTATTCAAGTGGGATACGCAGTCTCCACAAATCCGTCATATATCGCTTTTCCGTGGAGGTGTTTGGCGATGTAATATTGTCTAAAAACAGATTATAAACAGTGTAGGGTAGGGTAGGGAGACGCGTTTTTTTTTTCCATGACAAGGGTTCGCGTCATGAAAAAGGTTGAAAAATACTGGTACGTAGTGTATCTATGGAGCATGGAAAACCATGTTCGATTCTCAGGTCCGGCAGTTTAATTAGGATTTTCCATATGGAATTTCATTCATCCATTCATCGTAGCAGCCCGGAATCTGGATGTGTGTTGATGGCAAGACAATAGGCTTGCTCCCCATTAAAATTGACTCTTTATCATTTATTGAGAAAATGTGGGATTAATATTAACACCTCTGTCTAACCCTTCGGGGAATACAAGCTTGATAGGTAATTATTTTTAATATCAATTACACAAATCGCATGCAAGTGCGTACTTCATTATCAGATCTCCAGGCTATCTCAATTACTTAAAGCTAAAATAATGCCCCAGTAAACCGGTATAAAATAAAACAAGTTTCCTTTTTTACGGTAACATGTCGCTCGCTACGTATGACGTAATTCGGCCGTGAGAGCTGCCAATAAAGCGATAGCGATCAGTCGCCGATTCAAATGTCCGGCAGTACATAATGTGGGTGTCATCAACCATGAAAATAAAGTTGGCTGCAAGTTTCTTACTGACATGCTGTTTAGTGATTCATTATTGCTCGGCAAGAAGTGTAACACCATTCAAATACCAAAACCGCATCGTAGAAAGTCAAACCCAACACCTCAAATTCTGCGACGATCAACATCTAGGTGCAGGTAAGTTCAAAATTCGCGGTCAATCTCTTTCATGATAAGTTATCACCATTTTACCTGAGCATTTTACCATCATACCATAGTGTTTGACCAAAGCAAACTAAAGGGATGTAAAAGTAATGTTTCCCAATAGATGGCGCGACTAGTCAATTAGTTGTAGAAATATTTCAAAATGTTTCCTCTGTAAAATATCAAGTACAGTAAGGTCATGGCATCATTATATTAGCCGAGCTAAAACGTGTTCTAAAAAGGAGACCCCTCTCAGGCCAATGCGTTTCACTTTCACACATGCCGTGTGATAAGTGTATTCCTAGCTTTAAAAATAGTAGAAGAAAGAGCCTTGTTTCATATATTTTTTAAAATAAACATACTCTTACAGCAATCATTTAACATTTTAAAACATCGTTAAATTTTTATTCTGATTTTATTAAGATAGTCGCTGACAAGCCGGTCTGTCGATCGATTGTCATTTATTTAGCTTGTCTATGTTTTTTTTTTTTTCTTGTAGCAATTATTTCAAAGGGAGTGAGTGAAGTGAAGTGAAGTAGGGCAATCCAAAATTCGCCATTTTTGCTTTTAGTGAAGGGAGATTTTTTATTTGTCAGGCTGGAGGACAAGGAATATTCAGTAAAAAGTGTGTCATTAGATTTAATTTCTCGTAGCGAAGACTTTATTTGAACAAAATCTTAGTATAATAGTGTGGTTTTATTTATTACTAACGTTTGTATGTAGTGCTACTTCCCCATCGTAAAATTTGCTCGTTGGTGTGTCGCTTTAGCTAATTCAATGGCAATGATATCGAAGTTTTAATCTATCGTGTCGCTTAGACGTGCTCCTCACGGGATAATATCGAGAAAGAGAGGCGACGCCTTTAGAAATGAGCAGGCCTCAAGGCGGACGCATTCAAGTCCCGGATGACCTTAGAGAGATCTTATTGGAGTTCACCATAAGTTATCTGCTGGAGCAACCGGGAGACGTGATCAACTACGCGGTCGAGTTCTTCTCAAGATTACAAAACAACAGGACGACCACCGTAGTGAGGGCCCCCACCGCAACCGCCGGAACCCCTGATGAGTCCATAATATCAGACGAAGAAGGTACTAGTCCTCTCATATTTAGTAGACAGATTAGATAATAACAATGTTACCGGTTGACCGCAATGACTGAGGTGGGTTGAGTAGGGCTATGCCAATAGTTGCTAGGATTACAACATCCTTTTTTGAATTATAATGTACCCATGTGTGTAGGTATCCTGTCCGCAATTCAAGAGTCAAATCAAGCTCCACATTATAAGTGACCAAGGAATTTGATTTTATTGCATTTCTCATTTGAAGTGATTGAAATACTGATACATACTAATATTCATATCTACCCATGCATACAAAGATGTAATAAAAAATAATAATATGGAGCTCAGTAATGAATCATTCAGCAGCTGAAAAATCAAACAGAACTTTTCTAGTGAATATTTAATTTTTAATTAGTTTACTGTCATACTATTTGTGGTGTTACAGTGACCTAAATAATACTTGGTTTGAAATACACATCAGTGTTGAGTTAAAATGCAAAAAAAAGTTAATCATTCTCATTATATCACTACTATAGTCGCCGGGCACGTAACTTGGCAAGAATCGTAGATTCGTTTCGCTTGTTTTTCTTAACAGACGTTGTTCAAAATTTACTATGGCAATAACCATGGAATAATGATAAACAATAAAAGTGTCAATTTATTGTTGCACATAAGTGTTCATGCTCCACTACTTACAACTTACTACCAATATGCCAAAACCTTGCCAAGTTACGTGCCGTGTACCTGCTGTTTATTCATCAGTCTCATTTAGTCATTGATAATGATTTGCTCATTGATAGCTTTTTTCCAGTACATACCTAGGTACTTAGTTTAGTTTTAGCAAAAAATTTTGCTAGCATCCTCTAGCAATGTGACAACACGAATATACTATAATCTAAATTTACAATTTTCAATATAGACTTGAATAAAAAAAAGAATTATAAATACTCTCTTATAGCCAACATCTGTAATGATTCAATTTTTGGCATACTGCCATTACAGTTTCAATGGTATATCATTTTATTTATGGAGAATATAATTTTTAACTGTTGCCAAGTGATAAATTGTAAGGAATGACATAATAATGTCCAGTCGCACAATTATCTATATTGTTATCTATATAATCAGAAAGTATTACCTAATAATATTTATATACCTTATTTGGTGTTAAAACTAATTTAAATAAAGCGTCATAAACGCAGATCAAGTGATCAACAAGATATAAAAGTGTCAAATGATAAGCAAATAGTTGAAATAATAAAATCCATTCAGTGTGTAAAAGTACCAAAAGAAAAGACGTGAAGCTTTCGGAGAACTCTACAACAAATGCAGGTTTTTACATGAAAATTGTTTGGAGAGGCATAAATTTACAGTGTTTACTATAAGCTCATCCTATTTGTGTGTTTGTTTTTAACGCTTTGAAGTTGTGTGATGATGAGATTGGCTTATTTTTCCATGTCCGCCGCTGAGTTTAACGTCGTGAACCGAACCAGATGTCGGCGATATACACGCGTATTACGTAAAATTAGCTGAGCCTATGTAATGACAGGTAGCGCAGTATCACAACAAAATTGTTCAGGTGCTAACCAGACCTTGAGTTTTGTTTGTGTAAGAGATTTTCTCTCTCATTGTTAGGATCATTATTCTGAACAACATACCTACTTGAATAGAAATAACCACATAAAGATTTACATCAAGTTGATGACTCTTTTTGAAAGAATACCTTTTTTGACGCAGCTACGCTATGAATTTGACAAAATGGGGCAATTACCTTACTTCAGTGGCAAATTAGTTATAAGCACCTGTTGATTAATATGATGTGATGTCATTCTCTCTATAATTAGCTGAAATACTTTGAAGTGTTTACCATGGCTTACTAGATTAATCCCTGAATTTTCACTCAGTAAATATTAGTGAATGAGATCATTTTCACACCCTTTTTCAAGCTCAAAAATGTACAATTCAAATTGAAATCAAAAGTTAGTGATAGGGAGATAAATTTTTCACATTCATTATGAAATGGATTAATGTACAATACAACAATGGTTCACATCCTGGATTGTTTAACGGTACACAATGTTATCTGTGGAATAGATAGTGTCATAGAACATTCATTAACTTCAATGCTAACTGTGAAAGAAGCGTGTAAAAAATATAATTACTCTGCAAAGTTATTAACATTTTTAATCATACGTTAGGGCATTTACATGACGTATAGGAATTGTATAGGCACATAATTTATAGTAAAGATACACTTCAGAATATAATCAAAGTCATTTGGTACAGTAACTAATTCTGAAAAGATCTGTCCGTTTTATTATTTCATTATAAACCTTTTGAGATCATTATATTATAATATATAAACCCTTATTATATGGTCGGCAAAATAATTCGATTCTATGTTTTGATTTGCTCTCGTGGCTACGCTACTGCTGCCGTGTTCTGGCCTCCGCCGTGAGTGTCTTGGCGTGTTATTAATAATGCAGTTTGTTACATTGCCGGCCCTGCAACACATACTAAACACTTCCACTAACTTCACTTTCTCTGAACGCACCATACTGATATTTTCTATAGGTACCACAAGTATTTAATCAGGCACATGTATCGGCTACTTTCCTTTGCGTGTTTCTAGAATCGATTGGACCTTAGAATAAGTGCACGCAAGACATGTGCAGGAAATTAAAACATTAATAAAATACAAGTCATAAAATATTTACAGCCGTTTGTCGCTTAGCTCTGTAATTTTCAAGTCGGTTTTTCGTCATTCTGTAACAATGATGAGCATAATTATCGCCAGCCGTTTAGCCTTCGGATATCTAGAACGAGTCTCTAAATAACGGCTTACACATAAAATCATGCGTTTCCCGAATGCTAGTCGATCTTTCAAGACAAGGCTCATCAGAACACGGATGTTTTAGTGCAATAAGCTGGTTCACCTTCGGGAAGTCGATAGGCTTACATTGCAAACCTTTACATGCCTATTTAAGTATTGGAACAAAATACGTGCTAAGAATTTAGAAGTCGCGTCAAATACGTTAGTGAGCCATTTGGGAAGATGCCCGTGATGCGGCAAACAACTTGTAAACGATGTTTGTGTTTTAAATACCATTACGTACAACTAAACTACACATGTGTCGACCTAATCATCTGTCTTACGAATGTGTTTGCGTCATATAATACATACAAATATGTTTCTGAAGTAAACCTCTGATACAAAACATTTGGGAACAGATGCAAGCAAAACACGTCAGGTCACATACATATGGAACGTTTCGAGGCCTACAGCACATGGGCAAATGTTAGCCTACATATTTGGTATCATAATGAAGTCCGCACTAAACTTATACAGTGTGTCTGGTCACCGGTGTCCGACCCCTTAGGGTGAAGCAATATGTAAAATTTTATCGACAAATGTACCATAATAAGCAGAGATCGGTTCGGATGCATATTTACCTAAAGTTATTTTTTGGCTAAGAAATTATGGAAGTGGCTTCTTAATATATTTTTTCTTATTATAAATCCCGGAATTTAATATAATCCGGGAATGCACAACTAATCGCATACGTGGTATGGAAATAACTCATCAGCCCTCATAAGGTTACTTTTGCGGTGTTAACATAAAAATTGATATATCTACTGAAAACATTTTTTACAAAGCACCTTGTTGTTTGTCGCTATGTACTATTTCAATTTGGCAACCTACTTTACAACATTAGGTAGCTAGATTTCTGTAGTCAAAAATTAGGTACTACATTTATCAATTCCGGAATCGCGAAATATTTGCGGTCGATACAAAAGTGCATTCCATATTAGCCAACACCTGAACGTAAGTAAATATACATTCGGTTCTATAATCAGAACTAAAATTTTTCGAACTCGCGATTTTTTCGATACAAAAGTGCTTTCCATAAGTCTAATAATAAGGCATATTAAATATAAATTTATTTTAAATTAAACGCCAATAAATGGTTATTTTATTTGTTATTTCCCTTCTACTTGTAAATAAAAAGTCATATTCAAATAGTCACAGCTCCTAAACTATTTGACTTAGAGCTTAGGTGTTGACATCAGTTTTTAGGTAATATCTTAGGAAAACATTTAAAAAGTAAAAAAAATACAACCAAATTTTGTGTGATGTTGTTTCAGGTATTTTTTTTAAGGTTTTAATGGTAGTTTTTGATAAACCTTTTAGTTTCAACTCATTGCCTATTTTTGTAGCTGTCGAAAGAAACAGTTTTATGCATGTAGGACCTCTACATCGGTAGATATGGCAAAATAAATAAACCCACCCGTCCAAAGTAAAAAAAAAAATATTAGTGGGCAAAATGCCATTTCAAAATATAACATCTTGCCATTTCAAAACAGTAAGGGTAAAATGCCATATTATCTCATCATATTGCTTCGCCTTAACGGGTCGGACACCGGTGACCAGACACACTGTAGGCATATATTATAATATCATTTGAGTAACGATAGGGAATAGGTACGTATGCTTAGGGCACTTAACTGTTGCTAACTATCAATCAAATTATATAATGTTATTTATGAAGGCAGTAATTACGTATCATGTGATAATTACAGACCCTTCAGGTACTCGATATGTTTAAGATAACATTTGAGTGTTTTGTTTGAGTTTAAAATCATTAATGGTGTGAATTACACAGAGCCTGTTAAAACGCTTATGCGCATAAGAAAGCAGAATTTATATTATAATACATAAACAATAAGTTTTTATTAATGCAGTTACCAATAACCAAAGGTAAAGTAGGAAAATTGTTCTACAAAAACATTAACCGCTATACCTAATAAAATGTTTGTAACGTGTACAACAGAGCCGCCAGTGGCGCGCTTCAACACCCGACGCAAATCGGTGTTCGCCGAGACTTACGACCCCGAAGAAGATGATTCGGACGAGGGAACCACGACCGTGTTCCCGAAGTCGGATGCGCAACGCCAGCGTCTGGCAGAGGCAGTGCGCAGCATCCTGCTGTTCCGCTCGCTTGACGCTCAGCAAATGCAGCAGGTCAGTTGAAACTTGCTAATAAAATAACTCTTGAGGGCTTCATCCACGAGAGACTAAATTTAATTAAAATAGTCTACCTCGTGTACGAAACAACTACATTGATGACATAAGTTAGGGGTACAAATACATTACAGTGAGTTCTCTAGCTTTCCTTTTTCCATCCTGGGAGTTAAATCTATTTTATTAGTTCTATCTGACACTGTCAGTGTCAATATTCAAATGATGACAATGATGATGATGATGTACAATGATGACATGACAGCTCTTGAACGCAGTTTAAATGTGCTAATCGCGTTTAGTTTCACTGGTGAAACCCGCCCTAAGCCGGCGTCGTAAGATCTGAAAAACTGTTGAAATTGGCACTTAGTACTGCTAGCAGCGTGGCGTGAAACAGTCATCAATCATCCTCAAACTAAGATAAATGAATCAGTGTATAAAAATGCAAGTTAGGTCCATATACAGACAAGAATGTTGAAAGTTGGTAAAAATAAACAAAAACAACTCGTTGGACCAGTAATCGAGGTTTGTACAATGTAATGCTATTTCATAGGTTGTTATGTTATGTCATATAATTACATCATAATGTGTCTCATGGCGACTACTTCGTACTTTGTTGACATGTATTTGATACCTATTGAACGATGGGTCGTGCTCGTGACCACGGTCATATACAACTGGTAACATTTTACTTATCATTCTATACTAATATACCTACTGAAACTTTTCTGTCATCAAAACTATCCAAGATTAACACAAATCCGTACTTCGGTACCCTAGAAAGTTTTCTCGCAGCTAGCTAAATCTTTAAAAAAAATATCAATTTGTTACACATAATAAAAACAAAGGGCGATTTTTTATAAAGAAAAGTAACTACGCGATCAGCACATCTAAATCGCGTTTAAGAGGAGCAGTAAGTGTCAATAACAATGATGACATTGACAACTCTTAAACGCAGTTTAGATCTGCTGATCGCGTTCAGTTTCATTGGTGAAATTCACCCAGAGTCTGTCGACACATAACGTGGTTTGCGTAGGTGCTGGATGCGATGTTCGAGAAGCGCACGGAGGCCGGAGAGTACCTGATCAGGCAGGGAGACGACGGAGACAACTTCTACGTCATCGAGAATGGCATGTTCGACGTACTTGTCACCGGCGATGATCGCATTGAGAAGGTACGTTGAGATGTCATCTGTGAATATAGAAAATACTAGCTTTTTCGTGGATGTCGGAAATACCCCACGGGAACATACTACCGGGATTAAAAGTATCTTATGTGTAAACCCGTTAATTCCGTTTTTTTTTTCCGACATCTTCAAAAATCATCGTCATATTTCAGCCAATTTACACAAAACCTTAATGAATCACTCATGCATAGATCACTCCGACCAATTGGTGAACACCGTATAGGTTGAGTACCTATATCGCGTCAGACGCGGCGGGGGACTGCTTTATATAATAAATGTAGTGATGATGATAATGTAGAATGATGAATATCATCATTAAGTTAAACTGACGCGGATCGCGTGCAAGCTACTTGTCCTACAGTCTTTACAGCAGTTACATCTGCTGTGAAGATCTCTCTGTTTGAAGACAGTAATTTGTGCCATTTTGACTTACCTTTTTTAAGTTGACTACCTCGTTGGTCTGTGCTCGCAAGCGCTACTGCTGAGCATGATGTTCCGGGTTCGATTCCCAGGTCGGGCAGTGTTATTGGGTTTTTCTATCTAGAATTTCTCAGTAGCAGCCCGGAGTCTGGACTTGTGCCCGTTTGATGGCAAAAGGCGCGCCCTCTATTACATGGGACTTAAACATAACTGCGTACTATAGGTGCACCTCTGCCCAACCCTTCGGGGAAACAACGCGTGATGTTATGTATGTTTTCTTATTTAAGTTTCCAAATATCGTATCGATCTGCATACCTCTGTTAAGAAAGGGTCAACCTTAAGTTTAACGTTGCACACTCCAGTATTACAGCATAGGGTACTGGCCTCGCCTTCCACATTGCTCAATGTCGTCGTCAACCTCAAAATAAAAGTCCAGCATTCTTTACGGGCCGGCTAATTACTATACGCGGTATTTGGCACAAATAATAAGCCCGAATCACTTCGGTTATTTATAAAGGAAAGCTCCCGAAAGATTAAAAATTAATACAGTTTTAAGCTTCGTGCAGACTAGCGCGACGCGACACCGGCTATTGGTATACCGTGAAGTTTTCTTAGAAATTGTATTGTTCGAGTGATCCGCCCAGACTTGGAATTATACGATTTGGGGCGTTCAAACCGAAAAACAGTTGTTGTTATCGCTTTGAATTTCCTTCATTAAGAAGATTCGTAATCGATGTTAATTTGGCATCAATAGAAATAAATCAGAACATCTTCGCACCCACTTCTAAAGATACGAACTGCTTGTCGTACGCTTTCAAACGTTGAATGAGATAAATGCCAAGTTTTTTTTTTTACTAAATTAATATATCATTCTACATTCCTTCCACCACTAGTAGCCAGATCGTTTTAGATATTGGACAACTAGAATCTTTGCGTTAGATACTTTTTAATAAAGTTGTGATGGCAGATGTCAGACTTGTAGAGTGAATAAGTGGCAGGGGGCTACTAACCTGTTATTTATCACAATTCCCCTGTGTTGTACGATAACAATGTATGACTAAGCAGACTGTCTATGTAAGCTAATGCTATTTGGACTACTCCTCATTACTCAAATGGGAATCTCTCTTAGTGTCCTAGACGTTTGTTTAATGATACTCTATAATGATGTGCTGGAATTATATTCACAAATTACAGGCTCGGATTTCAGGACTAATCTACTGAAATGTGGAATAGTATGACAAGGCATAGACAGTATATGCTGGGGAGTTTGTTGCGCCACTTCTCCTTCCCAGCTAAAGCACTGGGAAGTGGTGAAGGGTGGGCGTTTTGGGGGACTGTCTTATGTAACTTTGACGTTCGAAAAGTGCTGATTCTCAGCCTAGTTTGAATAAACAACTTTTGAATTTCGAGTAATTTGTTTTGAAGTGGAGACGAATCGTATACGAAGGAGACTTCCAAGTTTTGGGTTGCGCATACGATACAGAACAGTGCTGGTTATATACTCAAGTCTTAGCTTGTAAACGTGTAGGTATCAAAGGCGAGTTCAGACAATAATTTCCCTATAACCACCAGGTGGTGCACACATATGAAGGCTCGGGCTCGTTCGGCGAGCTGGCCCTCATGTACAACATGCCTCGCGCGGCGTCGGTGCGCGCGCAGACCGCTGGCCAACTGTGGGCCATGGACCGCCACACCTTCCGCCGCATCCTGCTCAAGAGCGCATTCAAGAAGCGCAAGCTCTACGAGGATCTGTTGGAGAAGGTGCCCATGCTGAAGGCGTTGCAGGTATGTTCTAGACTTTAAGTAAACCCAACGGTTATGAGCACCGGAGCCACTGGCAGGCGCAGCGTGGGTAAGCCCTCCACAAGGTGGACCGATATGAATCCGCCGGATGCGAGAAGTACAGCAGTGCTATTCTGTAACCATCTCACCGTGAAAACTTAGGTGAAGTGAGCTCGGAGTAAGTCAGTCCCTAGCAGCAGGTGGAATGACGGCTCACTTCACCTAAGTTTTCACCGTGAGATTATTACAGAATACACCGGCGTGACCTATAGATGTAGCGATGCTTGAGGGCGGCATATGTCCAGCAGTCAGTGTCAGAACGTCTTTCGGCTAAATGACAATGATAAGCCCAACAGTTATGGTGTCAGATTGACGTGCACTAATATCGTTGACTGTGGGACAGAAATCCAAGTAATTGGTTAATAAAATAAAATATATAATAAGAATTGTATACTTAGTTGGTTTGTACGCGCACTTCATATTTACGAATATGCACATTTCTTGGTGCAAATTCGTAAGTTAATTTGTAAATACTCTCCTAAACTTGTGAGTGCTCATTTCAATTTGTGAATATTCTGGAAGCTATTACGATTTTCTGTTTTTCTACTAATGGCCTGGAAGTTGTAGTGCTCATTTCAATTTGTGAATATTCTGGAAGCTATTACGATTTTCTGTTTTTCTACTAATGGCCTGGAAGTTGTAGCCGATAAATAGAAACCGCAAAAGGAATTCCGCGAAAGCGTTTAGGAAATATAAAAGAGCTTATTGCTAAGACAATGATGTTCATTTGAATCATAAGCCCTTCTAAGACCATTTATATGCCTCTAACATACCTACTTTATGAATTGAATTCATATTTTTAAATGTAGGTGCAGTTACCAGTTGTATCATAACAACTTGCTCATTTACAAATAAGTGTACTTGGATATAAATGATTGTTAGATCAAAGATTTTGATATTCTGCGATTAGCTGATATCAAGATAGAAAATATATCAGGAGCGGATTTGCAGAAATACACAAAATCTTTATACAAACAATATTTTAAGAGAATCCATTCAATATTGTTTGAAGAATCTTTTTCTAAAAACTACCATTCATATCATAAACAATCGGACTTTAAACTGAGTTTTTCTCAAACCAAAAATAGCGTGGGAAGTTATCATTACGATTACCGCTTTGTCCAATAATACGTCTGGCATTAAGACATGTTTCTCGTAGTCGCAGTTGACATACATCGACAAACTGGAATTCCTTGAGAAATAAGCACCTATGAACTACACTTTAACATTAATCTGTTCACTAATCTTTCCCACAATACTACAAAACTAACATAAACTTATTAAAACAATCTTAGAAAGATTTTAGAATATATTTTCAAATATAATCAGTTTTCAGAGCCCACGGTGTCATTAGTAACAATCAAATTACGTATTTTTGTTACTGATAGAACAAGTAGGTTTTTTCTTGATGAATGATTGATATTACCACACATGACATTGTAGCACAGACTAGCACCCAGTTCCGTAATACACGATTAATCACAATCTGAATCATTTTGAAAGAGATTGCTAATCCATAGCATCATAAGTTGGAAAAAAAAATCTGCTCAACAACGTAAATAACGCAATGAATGTCAAAATGAAACGGATTAGTTTTAAGGGGACTACAGGGCCTAAACGCAAGTTTTATAATGCCTAAAAGTATATGATCCACTGCAATAAACAAAATAATAAAAATATTTGATATACTTTGGATATACTAGTATCGATACAGCTTACAGTACAGTAATCGCGGAGTGGGGCGCGTCGTCGTGGATTACACTGTCTGTAAGATAGTGTGTTGAAAACATTATAAAAATAATTTGATACGATAGGAAAAAAAAAACATGAAGATACTTCTAAACATTTCTTTTAACGATTATAAATCATATTAATATACATGCAATCATTCTGATTTTTTGTCAGATTATTCTAAAAGCAACATATTACCGTAATATTGTTTTAATTTTTTAGTGCAATCAATAGATTTTTTCTAAATCGATAATTGCTTCATATTTTACAATAAATTACCAGCGTTATGTCATCGCGCTTCTTTCTTTTCGCTGCAGTCCGTCAGAGACCGCACTTTAGCTGTTGTAAGCCTCTTAATTAATCATTTACAGAAAATGTTTACGCAATTAGATGTCAGGGAAGCAAAGCAAAAAAGGAAGAAGGCCTGTACTCAGGGGGTGGAACAAGGCTTCCAATGATAATGACTTGACATGTGATAAATAACTGTGATCATTATTAGTATTCACATCAAATTCTTCTCAGCGATTTTTAATGTAGGCGTTAAAATAAATAAATTAAACCAGTGCATGAAAATTGCACATTTTCATGCGCTGTTAGTCCTCCGTAAAATCTGTATTAATAATGTTAATGAGAAGTTTCTAATTAGTCAGGACCGCAAAAGTTTAGCTACATAAGTTCAAATTTCCTTTTGCGGTAAAGTAATAGTTATGCAGTCGACACAAACTTTGCTAGCTCATAAGTCTTCTCATTGTTTTCTTAATTTGCTGACCTTACGACTGGTAGTACTTAATTTCTTCTTAGTAGCGAGTATTTTCTATCAAGGTTAAAATTAAGAAAACGTTTCTCTTCTCTTTTGCTTCGCCTTAGTCGGGTAACAAGAATATAGTTATGGAGCGGATGGGCTTCAGAACACTTGATTGATCTGATACGAAGTTATCATCAATCCTTTGATGAAGCATTATTTTAAAATAAAACTAAAAAGCACAAAGCTTTCAAACTATAACATATTACGTAAACAGACTACTGAAACATTAGAAATATTGAAACGAGAGTGTCACCGCCCCTCAGCATGTTAACGCGCGAGCGGATCCGTTGCCCAGCGTCCCGAAAATATTGCCTGACCACGCTCAAACTCTACTCAACAATCAATATGTTGCCTACTCTACAGTCTACACCTTCCATTATAGGTTTTTTTTTTTAACTCACTACAAGCAGACATACTTTTTAACTGACTTCCAAAAAGGAGGAGGTTCTATGTTCGTCTGTATGTCTATTTTATTTTTATGTAAGTTTGTCCATCGATATTTTAATCAATTGTGGACCGATTTTGAAAATTATTTTTTCAATGAGGACTGAACACTGGGGTGTGTTCCTGGCCTTAGCAATAATATATTGGCGAAATTGACAATTTTAACACAACTTTTTACTCATGTTGTCCTCCAGTTAACTAGGGTGTGCGTCATGGGACCTATTTGGCACACACTCCGTCACAAAAATACGTAAACTTTTGTAACAAATAGCAGTAGGTCATACCTACAAATATTTTATTCCTGATACGGGAATTGATTACGTGATCCTGAATTCAGAAGGGCATCGCGAACTCCCGAAATTGCGCCATTCGTGTCGCCAAAATATGAGATGAGATACCTTTATTACTGAGCTACCAGACGATTAATTTATCTTATGAGTTCGACAGATATTCGTCTAATTGACATCAACGTAGTACCTATGACGTAATAAATGCTTTATTATTACTAATATTCATTAATACCATACCTAATCTGTTTCCTCATTTTCATGGTAGGTTTGATAAATTAAGCGAAATCATCAATGTTCTTTATCCCATTATTCTCTTTATTTCTGGTATGTTACTACTTAGGTGTACTAAATCTATCCATCCTACTATGTATTTTCCTTCCATACATCTCTAAAAGCCAGACGCAAAATTCACTTTTGTTCCCTTCAAAAAGTCTTAAGGATTGTTCATAAAGAAGATCATCCTTCTTAAAGTTTACTTCCCAGTCTACCCCTTATTGAACGATCTCAAGGGAATAAAGCTGCAAACACTAAGCTTAGAAAACGGATTAGTGATCATGAAAAATAAAACGATATAGCGTTCCATGGGAAATCTTTTCCTATCTTCCACTCCGTCCGTTTCCCATTTAGACGGACAAGCACCTTAATTGCTTTTAGATAGTAGCATAACAACTTGTAACTACTTACTTACTACATTATATCACCATTTTAGATGTCAGACCGATAACATGCGAAGAAACTCGTTGTATTTCCGCTCCAAAAACGTTATATTTTTGTCATATTTGACGCTCGTCGTGCTCAGAAATAGAGTGATGTATAAATATGTTTCCTAGAATTATTTCGAAGCATATTTAATAGAGTTAAACGCAATAAACTTTGCGCCCGCCGCCGTAGGGGAGGATAACTCGATGCAAATTATACAATTTATGCGTCAACCCACGGCGTAAACAACTTTTTACGTTAGTTTTAAAACGTTTTTTGCGTTTTCCACATTGTTTTATGTAGATGTAAATAGTACTTACCTATTTTTATATGGTGTGCTATATTATTTCAAAGATTGTGCCCATTTCTCGACACGATTTATTACTTGGGTTAGCGTAGCGCGATGGTAAATCATATTTACTGTTTTATATTATCATAACAATAAGCTAATGTCGTTGTAAAGTATTTTACACGCGCGTTTTATTATGTAATAATTATTGTTTCATATACTATAATTAAAGAAAACGCGTTGTCTTTCATATATTTACACATCGATGACCTTATTAATTTAAACTGAATAATTTTCACAAATATTTCATTACTCTTGTGACGTTTTTATTATCTGTATTATTATAAATACGATGCCAATTGAAAAGTGTAAGAAGCAATCGAATGATAAGTGTTATAGGGGCTAGCGTCGCGTGATACGTGCGTACGTAACGTGATAACACTTATCAGTTAATACTGATTTAAGCTAAGATTACGCTGTGATAAGAGGCGCCCAACGTCCACGGTCTTAGGTTCGGATGCTCACACTCGAACCTCGTCCCCTTAGTATTTCCTAAGCTTGGTACAGCCCGATTCAGAACATGAGGCGTGTCGCTGCGCAGTAACGAATTCATGTGTCAGCGGGAGTGAGGGGTAGGGTACTGCGCAGCGAGTAGCTAACTTCCGAGCCGCCATTAAGTTTGAATGGAACTATATAAAATAGGTCGGGTTTGAAGATTTTAATAGTGTGTAAATTGTCGCATGTTGCCAACGGCGTCTAGGACACACCGCTTCACGCTCATAGACCCAGATCGAATTCTTCGGGTCGCACACATGCAAGCCCAATGCAGAAACATCTAGACTAAATAAATACCTATAGGCAGTATAGGCATGCTATTTGTCCCTATACGAGAGTGAACAGTGAATGAAGAGGGCGGAGATTCCGCCGACACTTAATTGGCACGATTTGACCAGTTGATAAGAAGTTTAATTTATGTCTCTGTAGAAGTGTGGAATATGAGTTTACCTGTACTTTACCTACACACTACACAATGGCTTTTATCGACACTTTAACGACTGTTTTCGTAAATCTAAGCATCTACCTTGATAGAGCTTTCCATCACTGGCCACGTGACTGACACTTGCACAAAGATACATTATACACTGTGCATTTCACTTGATGGCAAAGTATTCATAGGCTTAGTTCGTCTTTATACCCATAAAATGTTGTTGACTTTATAATAATAAATACTCATAATATTTCCAAGTTATGTCTGACACGGCGCCATTGTATAATCCGTCAATTCCTGATTATCCTCGCTTATTATACCTACGCGTCACAGGTCTTTGACACGCTCCCATTGTTTGTGTTTACATACACATTAACACTGAAGTACTTTCAGTCTAAAATTATTCTCTTGGCTCAACACGTTTGATTCGTAAACCATGGGGCACAATAGTAGTAGAAAATAAACGAATTTATTCTTCACTTTTTAAAATTCGCCATCGAGAAATTCAAATTGGTTAGTTACTTAATTTGTTCCGAATCAATATACTTCAAACAAAAAATGCTTATAAAACTAGCGTTGTCGCAAAGTATTTTCACATAATACGAGTTGGGATAGGGACTGCCCTGACGGTCTAGGTCCTGGGTTCGAGATGATTTCTAGATCAGACGGTGTTATTATATCAAGTATTTCTCAGTAGCGATTTGTTCCTGATTATTTACCTGTCTGGGCCCGCGTGGTGCGTTATTATGGCCCACTCCCTCACCACAATAGACTTATTACATAGAACTTAAACAAAGTCAAATAATTTATTTCAATTAGGCACAAAAAAGCACATGAACGTCAAAATTTACACAAAAAAAATTATTGATTCTAATCGCCCCTTCCAAAAGGTAGTTTTCTTATGGAGAAGAATGGGCAAGAAAAATAACAGTGATGGCCCAGTGATAACAGCCGCGACTTACAATTTGTAAGTCGTAGGTTCGACTTCGAATCCAGACAGGCGCTTCTTCTCTTTGTTTCATCACCACTGCTCTCGAAACGGTGAAGGAAAACATCGTGAGAAACCGGCATTCGTAGAACCACAAATTCGAAGACATGGTGACATCTACCATCCCGCACTGGGCACGTGTTGTGGATTACGGCCCACTCCCTCTCATCGAAAGGAGGCCTGTGTCCTAGTAGTGTGGGAACATTATAGGCTGATTATGCAAACATAACTGGCGGACCTCTGCCTACCGCTTGAAATACAAGCGTGATGTTATATAGAAACTATTGAAAAGCATTGTGTATAATCTGCTTAATTAGCCGTATGATACCCGTCCATGAATAGTTTACCCGTTTCTTCCCGTGCGTTTCAGTAAAATTAGGTTCATGTGGATGAGCAGTGTTTAAAATAGATTGCTGTCACGGTTTCCGAGACACTTTAGTTGGATTAAAAATCTTCAAGCTATGGCCAAATTGTTTGCCACACTCCGGTCAAATCGGTGGCTAAAACTACCACAGTAGGGCTCCCAGAAAACTTTAAAAAAATTGGCGGAATGAGCTTCATGTCTATAGACTGAATTAGCTCAAGATCAAGTTAAGTGACAAACGTAACGGGAGGCTTTTGCACTGCAGTGGAACATCACAGGTTGAATAATATTAAGCAATATTTTTTTTACATTTTGTAAATTATAGTGAAACAAAACAACTAGAATTTGCTGAGATTCTATGAACAGACAATCTTTTGCAAGCTCGGGACTAACGGAAAAGGGTCAGTTTGCCGCCCGCAGGCAATTAGCTAACAAGCTGTCACTAATGCCCGACTCTACCCCTAAGGAAAGGGAGGAAGCGACACATCGACTCGTGGACGCAATAGTACCGTGTAGGGTTTAAACGTGACGGAGGGCACCTCTTCACATAGTGGGGTCTCTGTGGTACTGACGCAATTAAGTTTCTATGGGGGTTGAACAGAAAGAATAGAATGCCCCGTACCGTACACAACTTAGAAGAGCTCAGACGCCCCATTGATTTGGATATAAATACAACAACTTGTTGTTTGATCTTGAATTCTTGATAAACCAAACTAAGTATTTCAGAAAAACTTACACATCAAAAGTGTTTGAAAACGATTTAGCAGTCCCAACCCAAACAAACTAATTTTAGACCTTCTCATTCTGTTAAATGTTGTATGAACACCCACTCAATTTTTCTTCTCCTGTCACAGTCGTGCATCATTAAATGCGCGTCAGCGAATTCCGCGCACCGTACCTTTCTGAGGCAGTTCCCAAATTAGATTTTTCGTGGTGATAACATAATTCCCGATTTACCGGAAATTGCTTGAGATGGAACTTTCCTCAATAAATTGTCATGATTTGCGCCCATCACATTTCGTTTCTAATAGTGTACATACAGCAACTCATTTCCGTTCGTATCACTTTAGGAAAACACTCGTAAATCTTATTACATAAAAGTACCTTAGCAATGTTTGAGCACCATAAAAAATTATCCCATTGTTTTTTCAAGTAAATCAGGCAATAAAAGATAACGCGCATGCTACTGCCATACTGCCGTCAAAGGCGGGTTTCGTTCGTGTGTAGATAATATTGTCTGACAAGCGAGGCGAGAGATAACAGCCACCGGACGCCGATGGATGCTCCTATCGAATTTATTCACCTTCCGGACGATGACGTTTGCTTTATCTAAACTCACGTCACACTGAAACTCGGGTGGCGACTGTGGAATGCATTGATAAATTTGGACTTTTGATGACGTCGACAATGACATTTCATTGCTTATCTTATGTAGATATTGTTACTATTGACAAAATTATCTTTTTTAAGTACATTTTAAAATTCTTTAATGAATATTATCCAAACTTAATTTATATCCTGAACTGTCTTGAAGCAGCTGCAAATATTGTCTCTATGTACAACCGCGGACAGTGGCAGTTGACCAATTTTCACCCTTATGCCCTTAGTAATAAGGTTGAAAAGTGGTCCACCACCAGTTTTTGCGATTTATTTTATTTATTTATTTAGCTACAACGGTTACAACCAATTACAATAACAAAAATTATAAAAACAAAAGAGACAGTTATAAACCACATTAAAATATGCAGAATAAAAACATGAAAACGTAAAAAAAAAACATGAAAACATAAATAAAATAAAAGAAGGTTAACAACACTGTCATAAGTTCCTCTCACAGTACTTCTGACATACCAATAAAATCTTCGTCCATCCATCCGCAAACAGGTCGCCTGTTGGGTTAGAATCCAAGAGATCATTAAGCGCGGCCAGAGTGCGAGGAATTGGCGACTTAGCACGGGCAACAGTACGACATGGAGGCACGGCAAACAGCCTGAGCCTTCTGCCCCGGCAGTAATTGTCTGGGACAAAGAAGCGCGCCAGGAGATCAGGAGCGTCAATTGCGCCACGGAGCGTCTTACAGGCTATTGTGAGCTGATCTCGAGCTCGCCTTACGTCTAGCGAATTGTATCCGAGGCAACCCAGTAAGAATTTTGTCGGATAGAGGTAAGGATAGTAGCCGTGTTTCTGCTTATATAGGTACCTAAGGAACGCTTTTTGAACTTTTTCTAATAAAAGTTCGTAAGTCCTTTCATCTGGATTCCACACGCAAGAGCTGGTTTCCAGATTGATACGTACAAGCGCATTAAATATTATTTTCAAGGCTTGAGCGGTGCGAAAATCGCGGCAATTACGCAGAACAAAACCTAACCTTTTGTAGGAATGTTTCGCTACCATAATGGTCATATGGTCATATGGCCGTGGAAGGTGAGCTTTCGGTCGAATGCGACTCCTAGGTCTTTCGTGGCTGTAGACTTCGTGATGGTATTATTATTTAAGGCGCAGCATTCTGAAAACGGGGTTTTTTAAAGCAGTGTATCTTACACCGTAAATAATTTTTACCAAAAAAAAAAGAATGATATTTTCAAGTCTTATTTTAATACAGTGATGGAACTCAAATCATAATTAAACATACATTAATGCTTCAAAAAAATCTTCAAACACACCTCTTAATTGTCTTTAAAAGCAGTATATACCTTCACTAACAATTACCCTTAAAATGTCTAATGCCAAGCTGCATTGAGTGATGGATTATGATGATATGAGCAATATGATGAAAAAAATAACGAAAAGCATTGAAAAAGTACAAAAGTTTGGTTATTTTCTTTACTCTTCACACGTAAAGAAAAAGATAGAGACAAAGGCAAATGGTCGGTAGGCCCTTAAATTATATTCAATATTAACTGGGTGCCGCATTCGACCGAATGTCATAGCGAAGCATTTGGACGAATTAAACTCCGATAGTACCTAGTCACTATCAATGATGTCAGCGACCATTTTTCTCGCTTCTTGCATCTTTCATTTTCGCTTGCATTCGGAGTGAAGCTAGTTTCACGGTATACACTCATTTAACGAGTCTGATTTCTTTAAAAACATAAAATGAAAACAGTTTCTTGTAAACGCTTTCAAATAGGTCATACGTCGCCGACCAACGGGAACTCGTTTAGAAAGATTCCCGGATATTATTTATTTACATTCATTTGTCAAACACATGCACGCTATTTATCATTAGGTTTAAACGAAGAAACAAACCCACGCGTTTAAATGTATAATGGCGGCCAAGCGTGGGGCATACCAATATTTTTAACCAGACATCGAAAACTGCAGCTTGTTCTCAAAAATGTCGTGTCGTTGGAATAATAAATTGTATACTAACCAAAATACCAGCGAAATTTCACGTTGTTCACTTTTAAATTAGTCGAGATTTTTAATTCATATTTTTTATGGCTAAGTAGTAACTGCCGCACGGGTCGATCCATCAGGTTAAGCTATGCTTGCCGGGGTTGGTCTGTGGATGGGTGTCCATCTTTACATAACGAGACTCTTCCGTGCCTCGGAAAGCACGTTAAGCCGTTGGTCCCGGTTGTCATTTGTGGATCTTTGACAGTCGTTACGGGTCGTCAGAAGCCCGAAAATCTGACTACCAGTCTTACCAATGGGGAATCGTATTACCCAGTTACTTGGTTGTGGAGGTCATATAGGCAGTCGCTCCATGTAAAATACTGGTATTCAGCTGCATCTGGTTAGACTGGAAGCCGACCCCAATATAGTTGGGAAAAGGCTAGGCAGATTGATTGATTCTTTATGGCACCTCTTTAGGCCATGAGCTATCCGAATATTATAAAATATTTGGCCTAGGTCTTAAGGAGGAGGCGTGAAAATTGATTCGCTGTTACAAGAAAAACATGTTATGTAAAACTGTCTTAAAAGATTACTTCAAGAAATAAATATAATTTCATTAAATTTCCAAGCTATTTTCTTTTTGACTTGATTGGTCCAACAGTAGCTATAAAACCTGTATCATTTGAATATTACTCAGGCGTACGAGCGCGCCAACCTCGCCGACGCGCTGCTGCCGCGCACGCTCATCGACGGCGAGCTGATCATCCGCCAGGGCGACACGGCCGACGGCATGTACTTCGTGGAGGACGGCGCCATCAGCATCCGCATCGCGCGCGACGACGGCAACGAGCACGAGGTCAAGCGGCTCGGTGAGTAGCTCGCAGATCCTTAGTTCAACTTGTAGCGGCTACACCGCCACATACGAACTACGCATCAAAGACATAACGTCACACAAATCCTGCATCGCGCAATTAGAGTTTACCGCGCGATCGACATGTATTAAGACTATCCGACATCAACAGTTGGGCAGTTACACAACACCCGTCTGGTCGGAGGATCCTCTCTTTTCTATGGTGGATGAGTGAACTTTACACCCTGTTCCTCATGCCCCTAAAAACTAAATGTAGTAAGAACCTGTCCAAGTAATATAGGTTTTATGTTGTGTGAAGGAACTCTTTCAGGAAATTACTACCACCAAACCAATTCTCTCATAAGCTATCAGCCTACAATGTTTCCCACCGCTGGGACACAGGCCTCTTCTCGATGAGAGGGAGTGTGGGCCGCAATCCACCACGCGGGCCCAGTGCGGGTTCGTAGAGGTCACATGTCTTCGAGTTTTTGGTTCTAGGACATGCCGGTTTCCTCACAAAATATTCCTTCATCGTTTTGCGAGCAGTGGTGATGAAATAATTCACACAAAGTAAAGCGCGTGTAAGAGTTTTATCCCACGACCTGCAACTCGTAAGTCGCAGCCCTTACCACGGGCTACCACTGGTCTCGCCAAGCAGCAATGCTGTATTCCGACTTTTTTTAAAGAGTGTCCGTGGAGTTTCTTGCCCGTTCTTCTCCATATGAACCTACGCTTTGGAATGGGCAACTAGCTTCATATTTCTGACTGACTGACTCCTTGACAATTCAAAAGTGCCTGTAAATGGTTTAATTCAAATAAATGCTTTGAGTTTGAGTTGAGTTTGAAGGTCATATACATTTTTGGTTTGGCTTCTAGGGTGAAAACCCACGCTCCCACGGTGCTTTTGGAGTTGCAGATGTCCACTGTATTCAAGCTCTCACTGTAACTACTGATGAGTTTACTGTATCCCGCTAAACAATTTGTTGCTAGTACGGGGCTTCTTGGTATAAAAGTCATTTGAAAGCCTTGACTAAACACCCTCAACCTTTTATAGTACTAAAAGAACTTCATACTAAGAAATTTTCAATTATAAGAAGGGTTTACTCCACCATACATGTACTAGCTGTGTTTATTAAGTAATAGATGCAGGACAGCCGGAGCATGTAACAATGTCATCTATCAGAGCGCTGAGCAATCAATAACCTATTAGTTTGCCTTACTTCGCTCACACAGGCTGCTCCAAATGTCGGACGACTGATCGATTGCTTCTTAGAACAACACCGTATGTGAAATATTCTACTATACGCAAACTACTCATGTAGGGTTTAACTTTGTTATTGTGACACGATTTTTGACATCGACTTATTAGATTACTCTTTGCCTCTTCCAAATAAGATTATGGATTGAAAACTAAGTTAGTGGCAGTTATGTAGTTTTTCCCTAAAAATATAAGCAATCTCTTTTGCTCTCGTGGGGTTAGTCATGAGGATGAGCGACAAATTCTATCTACTTTGATAGTCAAAACACATTACAATAATTCTAAAACCGTTTGCTAAGAAAGTAAAAGTATCGAACTGACTGCCTCGTTGGCTCTAGTGGTCGCATGCGCCACTGCGGACCATGAGGTCCTGAGTTCGGTTCCCAGGTTCTCAATAGCAGTCCGGAGTCTGGATTTGTGCCCGGTTGATGGCAATAGGCTCGCGCCCTATTACATGGGACTTAAACATAACTGGCGAAATATGTGTGCACTATAGATACACTTCTGCCCAACCCTTCGGGAAACAAGGCCTGATGTTATATAAAAGTATCGAAAGCCCATAGATACAGAATATTGACTTTGAGAACAATATCGATTGCCAAATCTTCCATATAAAATATCGATATTGGTTGTAACGAATTGGTACTATCGATAGTTTTGATAAAATTTGACTTTACTAGGCCCGTTACAAAAAACTGCAAGACGGTAACGGCACTTTACCAGATTTTAAGAGCAGGAGTGTGGACGAAGTGTCGAATAACTGAAAGCCAAATGAAAAAAATAGACAATGATGGAGTCTGCCGCGAAGTCTGGAAGGATGTGTAACTTATGATTATCATTTGTGTTCAACAGAGGCTGGCGGGTACTTCGGTGAGCTGGCTCTCGTCACCCACAAGCCGCGCGCCGCTTCTGCTTACGCTGTCGGACCCACCAGGGTGGCATGTAAGTATTATTATTATAATATTCATACTCATACTTTTTTTTTATTGCCTTGTGGTTACATAGGCGACTGCCGACTCCTACGCTCTGCAGTTGTGGTTACGCTCTCGAATACCAAGGTCTTGGGTTAGCTCCCCGAATCGGCTTTTGCATTAGGACAATATTAGGAGTCTGGGCCCAGTTATTGGCAATGGGTCGCCCCTTATTACAATACATTTAAAACATAACTGGCGTTATGTTATAGTTTGACCGGGACCGCTGTTCCGCGCTTTAGGTATGTGCGCGGCGAGAAAGGCGAGACGCGCGCGCGACGTCCTGCCCACCGCTCATTACTAAGGCGCGGAACAGGGGCCGTATTATGACGTATTACTGCCACCATTATTCCAGTGTGAGTGAGAGACGGAACTATACAAGGCTGCTAAAACCATCCTTTTTTCACAGTGGAATAATTATGGCATTAATCCTTTATAATAAGGCCCCAGCGGTCCCGGTCAAACTATACCTACTTAACCGTGTGGTAGTCTCAAAAGAGAAAAATATTAAGTATTTTTTACACTGGCAATAATTAAAACAGTGCAGCCAACCCAACAAAACGAAGACATTGTACAGGTGTTTATTGCCAGGACGGTAAACGGTAGTATTAGCATCATATTCCTGCGCCTGCCTCATTTGCATGTCGCCGGCTGTCAGCCTCGCTGCAGTATTAATCACAATACATTAACTTCATTTTCCTCTGATTGTCAAGTCCTGTATTGACGGAACAATGCCTAATACATTTTAGACCTGTAATATACTTAGTAGCACGAAACAACATGATATTCGCAGATGTAATGTAGGAATGATTCAATGATCTCTAAATAGTATAACATGAAGTTACCTGGCCTTATTCATGGCTTTGAGGTAAAAAACTGCTTTACGGGTATGATGCGGTTTCACTAGATATTTTCTCCTCTGGGAAGAAAAACCATAATGCACTCATTATAGCCATATATCCCAATGTCTTCAGTCAATTATAATAGGCTCGCTTTAAATAGGATTGTAACTATACACCTGGATCCGTCAAGGGGGGAGATTATACCCGTAATACTAAACAACTTTCACTATGAAACTCTTAACAGACTCGTGAATAAAAATCAAATTCCTATGTATACTCTGAAATGACGCGCGCCACTACCGCATTACCGACGTGCGTAATCGCGGTAGTGGGGCGCGTCATTTCAGAGTGGACAAGCTTTAAAAGAGTAGACAATTTCAATAAAAGAATGTTTTTTTTTTAAACGAATATTATTCTATTCTATTTTTATTATATGGCAAGCAAAGCCGATGTCTACTATTTTGCCAATGTCTAAAGTGCATTGCTAAAAACAAGTGTGCATGAAGAAAAAAACAAAATTAAAAGAAAAACAATAACTGAAGACACAAGTAAAATTCTTCGGTTGGTACAGTTGAACACAATGTAGATCTTGTTGGGTTAGTATGGGACTGAAACAAACAAAAAATTTAATAAATAAATATTGTAATTGTTAAAACAAAATACACGCATACCAACCAAATCAGAAATCCAGAATAATTTACAAGTTTTATGTTATTAATATTTGTTTCATAGCGAAAGTGATACCTATAGTTTGACAGGTAGAATCACCCAGTTGACGGATGCAGCATGTCGATTCCCGAAACCACTTCACCGTGAAAACACGTGAAGTGAGAGTGGAGTGAGCTGTCAGTGTCATCCTCATCTCACCCTGTTGGAATGACAACTCACTTCACCTAAGTTTTCACGGTAGGATGGTTACAGAATAGCACTGCAGGTCACTAAATCGCCACCCTGTATGTAAAATGTGGGTACGTTTTAAAAGGTGCATCCAAAATCAACCACACGTTTTTGCTTTCATTTATGTATCGCAGAGTTTTTACCAATGACAATCATGATTATTAGTGTCCTCGTTTGTTTTTTTAACGTCTATCGTAGACGATATAATGTTACAATAAAAACATCACCTGGAAACGTGCCAACTTTATCATTACAAAAAGTGCATACATAGAATATTTGAGATTCTTTCAGTGTGACATAATCACAAAGTAGCGGTGTTGCCGTTATCATTATTTAATAATTAAATGCTTATACTTATAAACTTGTTATCACGAAGTACAGATCGATAAAGAAACTAGTTAAACTATCGGTAATGTTTGGATTCATTTGCATAACCTTCATTTGATTACGTCTACTGTATACATGTTTACAATGCCTAGTAGCGATAAGTACTAATTAATAAGCCTATCCAGTCAACGTATTATAAATTCTGTTTTATAATTAAAGTGTATCCAAGAGTAGGTCTGTGTAAGAAATGAGCGGGATTCAAAGTCCCTAACTGCCTAATGCGTCTTGGAACATAAAAATCGAAATGAACAGCGGGGTAATTGCGTAACACTCTTAAGGTTCCTGCAAACAGGCGCGATGTGACAGCGCGACGGGTCTCTAATAAAAGAATTTCTAAGAAAACTTAATGGAAATTTGTTCTACCAGAATCGCGTCGCATTGTCGCGTCGCGCCTGTCAGTGGAAGCCTTTACAGTAGCAATGGCTTTCATTTTGACAATTAAACACCATTAATTGCGTTATTTATACTTATTTATATTGTTGAGCAGACACATTTTTCGAACCTACGAAGCAATGGATTAGCAATATCCTTCAAAATCATTGATAGTGTGTTACGCAATTAGGGTGCTGATCGAATTGCCTATGTAGTTAATAGCATAATTATAACGATTATTTAATATACAATGTAGTACAACAATTTTTTTGATGTCCCTCGGCAAATTTCGTATTTCGTCAATAAATAAGTTTTAAGTAAATTCATTATAAATTCCAGAATCAATGACGAACAACGATAATTTTTCACGCGAGTGCATTTAATTTTGTTCCTTTTTTAGAGTTCCGGAGTAAAAAAGGAACCCTTATAGTTTCGCCATGTCCGTCTGTCCGCGGCTTAGCTCAGAGACCCTTTGTACTAGAAATCTGTAATTTGGCATGGGTAATAAATATGGTTATTAATACATAACCATATTAATCACGCCGACAAAGTAGTAAAATAGTCATGAAAAAATTATTTTTAGGTTACCTCCTAAATTAAACATTCCCACTGCTTAGTGGGGATGTTTTATTTTTCATCTGTCCGACAGTTTGGTGTGTCGTTGGAAAGGTCGTTCAAAAATATTGTGAGTTTGTGAAAACCATTTTTGGATTCAGGAATCCGTTTGCGAAGTCTACTGTCCCCTTCATACATTCCTTATGGGAGAACATGTTTTTCAACTACAAAGTTAATTTTGTTCTTGCGAGAAATTCATCCCAACTACGGAACCTTTCATTGTGCGTGGTCCGACACGCACTTGGACAGGTTTACTTTAAACAGCCCTATTTGCAAGCCAAAGCGTAATTTTAGTAAAATATTTGACAAGCTACCTCCTCAGTGGCCATTTGTCGAACGAAATAAAAAGTTATTTCCATTTTTAAATTACACGACATCTATGAGTTTCCATAATAATTGATTCAGCCGCTGAACACGACTGATGGATTTTCATACTAATATTACCGGCCGCCTGCTCGCATGTATTTGACCAGTACAGCATTTTCGATTTATCACGAAGAAGTTTGTCAAAATAATGTTCGAATTTCCAAGCTTGTTTGAGAAAAACACTTTTATCAGTTTAGTTATATGTTTTAAAACTAGACGACTCTGAGAAGAAAGACAGTAACAAATTAAGAGGTCTCTTTTAAAGTCCAGTCAGGCCATTATGAGGACCCATGCAGATTAAGCCCGTCACAGACTTAGCTATAATATATATTAATATACCGTACTATAATATATATTATAGCAAGCTACCACACTGAGAAATATATATTTTGCCTTCATTAATTGATGGTGGATGGGATACCATAATATATAGTAATATGCAATAATGTATATTACGGTATCGCTTGGTGACGTCACAGAAATATATATTATAGCTGAGTGTGCGGTCACGCGAAAATTAGTATAGAAAATATATAGTAATATGAGGCAGCTATAAAAATATTAATATAATATATTATAGCTAAGTCTGTGACGGGCTTTAGTGTCTGATTTGGTCTTTTGAGGATTTGAGTGGACCTGTCCGGTCAGTGCACGCATTTGTCAGTAATCGTGTAGCTCAACTCGAAACTTAAAGAGCTCAACGAGGTTAGTGAGTAAGAATAGAGGCATAATATTTGAATTTTATTTTCCAGTCCTCGACGTGGAGACGTTCGAGCGTTTGCTGGGCCCGTGCATGGAGATAATGAAGCGCAACATCGACGACTACGAGGAGCAGCTGGTGAAGCTGTTCGGCGACAAGAGCAACCTCACCGACGTGCGATGAACGGCCGCGCGCAACCACCAGCGCCCACACTTGTTTCCCTTCCACACACCGTAATCTATACTCCTCTAATCATTCAAGACGAAAGCGCCAAGGTAGCCCGCGAAATTCAAATTTTCGTACGTTATTTGCTTTACGGTTGCGAGTTATATTCTGATCAAAATACAACCTGATACTGACCTACACATTACACACTGAAGAAATTATGAATTTCACGGTCAATCTTAGCGCATCCACCTTAAACGCTTTATGTGAGGTTATGCTGACATTATCGCACATAACTCATCCAAATATTAGGGAAATTTTTGAATATGTCATGTTAACGTTTTAGTTAATTTTTACCATATAAAAACTACTGCTATTGAATGTGATGATTATTAAGAACAAATAATATTTTATTTGGGATATAAAATAGTTAAATTTAGTATCAATTTAATCAATCTTTTTTTATGCCAAAACATGACAATGATATCAATGACTTAATTAAGCCTGACAAGGTAGCTCTAATGTATTTATTGAACAGCATAGCCTCATAGAAATCAAGTCAGTTTATGCTCATAAAGCGTATGCTTACTAAACAGCTTACATATTTTGTGCTTAACCAACTAAAATGTTGTAGAGGTACGAATTTACAAGATTAATTGATTTCATTTGACGTAGTGCCATGTTGTTTATTTAATTTAACTTGATTGTAGTATAAATAAAAGGGATTACGCGTTGAATGGAAGGTGAAACGATGACTACATTACGAGCGCTCAATAATATTGCATTGATACAAATATACGCTTATTTTAGATAGAGAAATGCCTTAGTAGCTAAGTAAATATATAAGGTACACCAAGGCGGTGGCGGCGAGGCGAGCGCGTAGAAAACAAAATGTTGACGATACATTGTGCTCAGTTTATGTGCCATAACTCATTTAGTGATGTTGACGGGCTAGACGACCCACCACACTGGTCCGTTGGATGAACTAATTAATAGCTTTCAAGGTTGTTTTTATAAATTTTTCTACCACAGTTCTGTAGCTTTTTCGTGTGCAATATAAATTATTCATTTAATTAAAGCGTGTCATAACAAATTTTGCTTTCTACGAATGTCGCCACCATACACGAACAAGTCAACAGCTGACGATAACAATAAAAGAATTTATGACTCGAGGGTAAAAGGCATTAGTGTTAAACTTTGACATAAATATGTTAACGTAGTGAATGGTTACAATGCAATACTATTCGGCACTCGGCCACGTCTTATCTTGGGATATTCTCATTCGCTATCGCCATTTCTATTAACTTAAGATATTTCCACTGACACAGGCTTTTCTGAATGATAACAAAATTATATACCTATTAGGTAAATTATATACTTAGTTGTATTCTTTATTTTTTTTGTGATTAGATTAAATCTATCACTTTCTATTATTATTTATTTTTTAGCTTGGTTAATGGTTTTTCGTCGATATGTGTATATGGAGATTGTAATGCGAAGATCAGTTTATTATATTATGCCAAATTATTAATAATAGTTCACGTATATGTAATTTTAACAGGACAGCTTATGAATTTAAAGATGTCTTAGTCTATCAGACTGATATAGAACAGGAATTTCTGTCTAAATGAAATGCATATACTTACATAAATATATATATTATTTATTTAGTTTCGCAGAGTATTTTTATTATGATTGTTTCATAGTAATTTTGTTAAGCAAAAGGAATTGTTTATGTTGTCTTTTAATTAATTTAAATTTTCTTTTCTTTTGTAGAGAGTTCCTATTGTTTTGTTTGCTCTTTAACAATTTTACATTATAATAGATCTGAGGTGTTTATCTTTGTAATACTTTTATAGCGAACACAAAGCTCTAATGAACAAACAGTAGAAGCCCATCATTGTTGTTTTTATATGTCCCTGTAAGAGATTGGTGTATAAATTGTAATGATTTGGTTCAGTGGACACATGTTAGGTAGAGTACGTGGCCCCGCGCTACCGACGGCAGACGTAGCGCAGGCGCACTCGGCCGACCCTCAGGTACAACTTTCCAGTATTATTTGAATTAGAACACCCTACCACCTTTACTTGTGAATCCAGCCAAAGTAGGTGAGTGCGTAAATATCATGTGTAGCGCTAAATATTTAAGTATATATTTACTATGTAGTAGTTAGTTTTCGTCATTTCTTATTGTAATTTAAATATTAGTAGATTAGGAAATTTTAATGGAATATAGTCAAATCCTGAGGGGTGAGGTGTATCGTTTTTGACGCCATGTACAAAAATGTACAAATTGATTTCAGATGCCATAGAAGATTTTATTTTATTGAATGAATATAATATGTTATTTTGTTGTGAAATATAAATGTGCCGCTTTCTAATTTCACTGGTTAACAAGTGCAGACATGGCTCTGTGTTAGCACATTAATACATGTCGGCCTTCGCTTCGCTGCTTGTTGGTATTCAATAGCATTCGTTATGTATCTAACTACGGGTTTGAGTTTTACGTAGCTAATACATTCCCTGATCCCTGTACTGGTTGACATTGTATTTATTTTATTTCTGAGAATATTGTTGTCCGCCCATCGATTTTCTATAGTTAATTCTCACTCGAAGTGCCTATTTCGTACAACAACATGAATCAGGAAACAATTTTCTTAGTACACTTTCTCACTAACAGTTATAATATTATTAATCTCGTGTTTTAACTTACTTAAACTGCCTTTTTCTATGTGAAATTGTGAAACGTGTTGTGAGATATGTGTATTTAGTGCATCGGACATTAAACAGTCATGCAGTAGTTCCGGTTTAAGATGTGAACCAATCTTTGTAATATAATAACACGACAATGCTCAGAATATTAACCGTTCTCACGTTTGTGTCTTTTAAAAACTTGACAAAATGAATAAACTCGTGAAATTGCGGTAAATATTTTGACTAACAATGGACATAATTTTTGAATATTTAATTCGATTCTGTCGAATCCACTATTTATCCATGAGCACTGGTAACTTTGGGGAGTGTGATGTTCGGTTGGTTTTCCTATGATCGTGTACATGGTCTGATATTGCTGTGTATAACGTTGTGTTTGTTACATTGTACAGGTGAGGTGCGTCACGTGTCGCCACCACGTTATGTCTGTGTGTCCCCGTGTAATGAACCCAGTAGTTAATATTATCGTGCAATAATAACTAATAACTGTCATTTATCTATGTCGTTTACATCAATATCATGTGTTAAATTTTGTCTGTGTGAAATTTATTTATAGAATTTAATAAAAATATAAATAGATTAAGAAATATATATCGCTCTTAATGCTGGTGTTTAAGAATATTCAGCATCGGTAAAGTAGGAAATGCTAATCAAATTACACTTGTATATTCAGTTTTTTTATTGAAAATTAATCGACACGCAACTTCCTTAATGTTAACATAAAAGCACAAATGTCTAGAATGCGTGATCGTGATCGATGGGAGGTTTTCATTCTGTTGTCTTCCATGGGACGCACAGAGGCTGCTATTCTAACATCCCAACGTATCATTCGGAGCGCTATAATATGCATTCTCTGGCATACTGATGTAAAATTGAAATTCAATACGCTTAACCGTAGCGTAATTTTTTATAAATTATACTAGTCATTGGTGTCTAATGTAGATTTGTAACCTGACAGCACGTTGGAATGGAACATACTCCATGTCTTCACTCACAGTAGGTGTAAGTCGTCATCCCTGTCCCATACTAAGTGAAAGCATATCAGCGCGGCGCGAGCGCCGCTCCTATGATTACTATGCACATGTGTACATCCGGTAGCCAGTTGAGAACTAGTACCGCTTTTCCCACGTCATGAGCTTACCCTGTACATTTATAAAAATTATGTATCGTAAAATGTTAGAAAACTGAATTATATTTGTTTGTAGATCTAAGTGTTGTTTATTTTATACCTCACTCTTTCCCCTTTGTCTTGTATTTTTTATTACTGTAGAACTACTTAGTAAAGAAACAACTTCATAAAAATGCTGAATTAAAAAGGGCACTTATCGCACATAATAATTTAGCTAAGAATTTAACCAGTTTTGTACTGACGAGCGTGACTAGCTTGGGTGCGCCAAAGTTCACCTAAATTTTCAACTCCGATAATTGGAAATCCGAAAATGTTCTTCCTAACATTTTTCATCCTAACAATCACAATTCCTAACTACTCTGTCTCTAATGTTCATAATTCCGAAGCATTCAACTTCATAATGTCAGTAGCAATAAACATCTATTATACTTTTATTTGTTTTCCTATATTTTCTCAACATAACCATCTTTTACACTATTATTCAAAGTCATATCTTTTTGTTTAGATTTCTTTTTATTCGTAATAATCAGTATTATATACATTAATTTTGCGTAACTTTATTGTCACATAACATACAATAAGAATAATAGTACCATGGTACAAGTAGTTAAATACATGTTTTCATATACACTTTTCAATTAAATTAGTTTAATATTAGCGGCTATAGCTTTCAAATAATCACTTTTATTTGTGTATTTTTGGAAGCCAGAGTCACGCTCCAGTCATTCAGTCAAGTTCCAGAAACGAATCGGTCTTATTCATAATTATTGGTTTAGGTTAGGTTAGAACTGTGACCACAACGCACGAGCCGAGCGAGCGAAGCGAGCGTGCCGCGGCAGTGGTCGGCGAAGTGCCAGAACCGAATCAGTCCTATTACTCAAATTCGGATGCCCCGGCACTGCAGCGCGTCGGGGATGTTCGCCGACGCCCGTGTTGACTGTTTTTACACGACGATGCGAAAGCGGTGCACATCTCTGGGGCGCAGGGTCCGGACCAGCTCCAACACCATCCTGAGTGTATTTGCGAACAGGTTTGATTGTCAGTACATTAACCATTGTTATATGGTAAATGTAATGACAAACAAACAATTGTCTGAAAGTTATTGCTAATAGTTTTAATTTTATTTATACCTAGTTGTTTTTTGATTTTTTATTTTGATTTGAATTTAATTATGTAATTTTAGATTTTAATTTTATCATTTTAATTTGACATATCACATTAATTTTATATTTATTTTAATTGAATTTTGATATTAAGTATTGTGTGTATGATCTGACATTGATTGAAATAAATGGAATTGAATTGAATTGAATAATGCACTTAGGGATAAAAGCGTTATGATAAAAAACAGTAGGAGTTTAAATATATTTACATTAATGATAATATTAATTACAATTTTCGGAAACATGAGTGTAATGAACATCGCCGGTAGCACTACAAATAGTATGAATGAAAACTTTAGGATGAAAAATTTTAGGAAGAGTGATCATTCGGATTACAAATCGTTAGGAAGAACAATTTCGGGTAAAGAACTTTAGTTGAGCCAATATGGACCCGACTAGCTTATTATTACCTAACTAAATAATCTCTTACGAAAGACTTAACATAATAAATGTAATATTTACTACGTGGCAAATCGTTAGCGGATACAGAAATCCTCAGGGCAAGATTCATTGACCGCTTTTTGACTTCACTAAAGGTCAGTTTACACCGAGATATAACGCGACGCGATGATGCTTGAAGAGGCCAGTGGTTTTGCGCTGCGCAGCGAGACGCAGCGCAACGTCCTCGCCCCCTATTACATACGACTTGGCGAAATGTGGGTGTAGACACCTCTGCCAAACTCTTCGGGGAATACAGGCGGATTTCATTCGGATATATTAACATTCAGCCAAATAATGTCTTTAGATTATTCGTGCGTCGCGAGGTGCATCGTGAAGTCGCTGGCAGCCCCACGCCTGGCTGCTTCGTGATGCGTCGCGAGACATTTTCGAATTATCTCAATTAAATGTGCATCTTTTTGAGTAGTAAATAAAGTTAAATTTTGTACCACTATCTTAAAAAGTGTGCGCAGCGACGCGGATCGCGTCGCGTCACGTCTCGGCTCGGTGTGAACTGACCCTTATGCATCTGATACGAATCTCAATTTTATTTTTGTAACGTTATTGTTTATTTTGGATGAATCGATTACTTACCAAAGTCAAAGTGCGGTCTGTGAATCCTGCTATCAGTGCTTTTTTCAGATACCCTCAAAAAAGGATAGGCTTTGTCACGCGCTTCACTACCGCATTAGCACACAAGCAATATTGGGGCGCACCATGGAGCTTAGATGAGCTCTACTCTACTATACTCTTAAAGTCTGGATATGTAGTTACCCACATCTAGTAAGTAGTACAGTTCGATTCAAACTTACTGGCGTGGCGGCTCGGAAGTGCGCTAGTCGCTGCTCAGTACCCCACCCCTCGACTCCCCTGACCGATGAATTCGTTACTGCGCAGTCACTTGCCTCATGTTCCGAGCCGCCATTATGTTTGAATCGGGGTGTACCTACTTACAATATTTTAATCCTACGGCTGCGTCTTATTATAGAGCGATCGTCGCGTTTATTCATATGTCACTGTTCAGAAAACCGCAAGGCGTCTCGGCCCTCTGTCGGCGCGATCATGCGTTCTGGTTCCGGTTCACTACTAAACAAAAAGACAATCACGTATTCGCGCGACGATCGTGTCATGCTCTGCCGCAAAGTCACCATTTTAAAATGCTGGGGCCACATTGTCGCGAATAAGGCGAACTAAACTTCGCGCGCTCTGTCTCGCTGAGCAACAGGGCGCGCGCGAAGTATTCGTTATCGCGACAATGTAGCCCCAGAATTAGGACGCGGGATACATCGAAGATGCGTGTGAATTGTTCTTTACCACTTCATTACTACACACCTTGCTACACACAATCGTTTACCAAAGTGGTTATGGGGTAATTGCTTTCGAGGGACCATGGTTGTCAATGAAAAAGGACATTTAGATCAAACCAAATAAAAGTGATGTATTCCAAAAATACCTCTTTATTTTAGATACATAGTAGCATACAGAAAGGAGTACAAAAAAAACAAAAAATTATTTGCAGTATTTATAAACTAAATCAACAAGTTCACCCTTCTTCAAACCTGTCAAAGCAGGTAAGCCAGGAATTTCCTTGTATTTCAATATATCTTTTAATTGAGATACTGTGTAATCCTTTACCATCTGATTATCAAGTCTATTTTTAAGTAATTGTTCATCAATATTATCAACTACTTTCGCCCTCTTGCTCTCAGGGCCACCTCTTGATGATGCAGGTTTCTTTACAGCAGTTGCTCCAAAGGGACCAAACAGTTCCTGAAATAAGTCATCTTGGATTCCTTGAAATCTCTTTATGTCTGGTTTTGTAGTATCAATGAATGGTTCAACCTCTTCATCTTCCAGAGCAATCGCTTCTATAGCATTATATTTCGCTTGTAGTTTTGGATCTTCAAACATATCAGGCTTATAATCAAACTGTAATTTATTCAAGATGTCCTTCATAACAGTTTTATTTGCACTTGAGATATCCATATCTTCATCTTCTTCAAATATTGGAATGTCTTGAACATTTTCTACAAAAGGTATACAGGTGATGTCAAATCCAATTTCTGCATTTAGACCAAGAGGTTTAGAGGTGGGACAAAGAGCTACAATAGTGGGCCGGGAATTCACCCTAGTACACAAAACACAAATAGCTACTTTTTTCATCTCTGTACAAGCCTGATGTAAGGCCTTAAATGCTACAATCGAGCCTTCTATTATGCTTTCATTTGGAAATAAAAAATAGCCTGATTTATAGTACCATTTCTCTTTGCACATGACACTGTCAGGTTTAAAACCAAGGAGTTTTAACATGGGTGGCCCAAACGGGTTACTAAGCGCCTTCCTTTCATCAACAGTAAACTCAATTTTTTCATCACCATAAGTGACATAGTGAAGCTCCTCAGATTTCAGTAACGGCACAGGCTTTGATTCTTGTTCGGTATCTTGCTCATCAACATCCATGTGTTGACCATTCCCCACTTTGACTTTCATTGTTTTATTAACACTGTCAAGAATTGCATTAGTATCTCTATGTAAATCAACAGTTTTCTGATGTGATTGGCCAGAACTCTTTAAAAGGTTGTATATTCCTACCCCAATTGCCAAACCCTCACCAATTTCAAAACTTAATCGGACAACAGCTAAATGGCGATGTGATTGCTGATGCATCAATTGTTCTATTTCCTTGGGATCCCAAACAGGTTTTGGTAATGCTACATCTTCTCCTTTATTTGCTTCAATTAAGAACTTTTTGTAGAATGCATTTATCTCGTAATCACTTTCAGAAATATTTATAATCTTTATTTCAATATTAGAATCTACCAAGTCAACAACTCTTTTTAGTGCTGGTTTTTCGTCAGATTGTAGTGGAGGTATATCAAAACGAGATAACATGATGACGGTTCGGGTTGAGAGCTGTTTTTTGCAACTTGCAAATGCTTTATTGCAATACCAGAGGAGATCTGAAAGTGTCAACTCTTTTGCTTGCTTTAAAGAAGAAATATCAATATTTTGCATTTTCTTATAATCATCTAAACTTGGCAATGATAGTGGGAAAATTTCTTCAACACTTTTTATACCAAAAACGGACGTGTTCGATCCTTCGGTACCATATAGACATACTCCAATGAGTTGAGAACTTGATTTTCGTAAATACTGCCGCATCATTCGACAAGTAGCCGTGTGAGCTACTTGAGCAGAGTTTAGTTCACCGGGGCCGTAGGTGTTGATGCATATTAAAGTGGCAGGAATGCCTTTCCATGAGGAAAATTCTTCTGCTTCTTCGTCAGAGCTCATTGCGCCGTACTGTTTTGTAAGGGTTCAAAAATTACACAGGTTTTTTTAACTAGAAAAGCTTTTTGATTTCTATTGTTGGGAAAACTGTGACAGACAACGTGTATAATAATAAATGTTCTGTGCAGGCAGACAACAATGATCAAAGTAACAAAATGATAGTTTATCAAACAAGTAGCAACAAGTTTCAGTTTCAAATCAAAATAATCACACTAATGAAATGACAGTGACAGTGACAGTCATTGACTCATTGATCACTTCTGCTGCGTTCCGAGTTAAGATGTAATCGAATTGAGCGTGCTAACACCAGTACCGAATTAGCGTGAGCGCGGTTCAGATAGTGCAATACACGACGACACGCCTCTCCGCGACAGAGATGGGATTTTACCCGGTAAAAACCAAAAATGTTGGTAAATTCGAGGCAAAATACCCGATTGGGAAAATATTCGGGTGTTTTAAAATTTAGCATAATAACATACTTCGCCAGGTATTCTCTTCCCGTGACAGCTGGGTCACGTGATTGGCCTAAGAATACGTCATCAATTGCGATGCGGTTCTCAAACTTTTTTAGTGGGGAAAAAGATAAAAATAATACAACGGGTACTCATTTTTTATCATTTTTAATAAATCGAGTATAATGGTAATTTTAATCAGTCTATACGTGTAGACTGTATCGTGTATACTGTACCGTAGACCGGGGTTACTTTGATCAATATTAAACTTTGAAGGTTCATATCTTTTAAATTTGTGGGTGTAAAAAAATACTAAATAAATCTAGTGATCGGTTTTTTTATTACTCTCGATTCCTGTAATAATAAGTGAAAAAAATTGGCTTGATTTTGAGAAAAAAAAATTAAACTGCCTGATCAAAGTTATACGTAGGATGGGGTTACTTTGATACCCCTTATTTTATTGCGTAATTACAAAGTAATTATTGCGTAATTGCAAAGTGATTACGCAATTAAATAAACCCAATTACAATGCCAATACAATTTAAATATAATTACCCAATTATAATGCCAATACAATTTAAAAAATAAAAATCTATCAACTAGAAAAATAAATAATGTCGCATGGGGTAACTTTGATCTAACAATTGATTTGATTGTGTGAATGACAATATATTTACCTTTTTCAATTAAAATGATTGGTGCATTCCCAGCGTGTCCTCAGGAAAGGATTAAACAGTTGTTTAGTGTTCATAACTCAGAAAAAAAACTACCTAATTGCGTTTCGTTTTAAGTAATTCACGATTTTATATGAAATGGAAGTTTCTATCAAAGTTACCCCGCGATTCAAAGTAACCCCGGTTTACCGGTATATACTCTGCATCGACTGACTATCTAAAAGTATAGACAGTCAGTCGATACAGGAACGAAAGAGTTCAAAATTACTATATTGTTATGTATTTATGTGTCCGCAGGGACTCGAAAAACACTGATTAATATTTTAGATGAGCCCAAAAGGTCTTGTAGCCAGAGCCGTTAAACCATATTTATTTGAAAAAAATAAAAACTACCTAGCAAGCTATGTCAACATCACTTGAAAAAAAAAATACATCTGACTTGGCTGTATGGGCTAAGATCTCTTTGCCTGTCCTGTTTTTTACAGGATAATATGGAACAATTAATCATTTTTCTTGTGTATCTTTCACAGTACAGTTTTCCTTTTCACAGTAACCAATGTTTGAGAACCCCAGTATTTGGCTCACCGAGCGAAACAACGCTATATATAAGAGCGACACGACGATAGCGATGAAATGGCGAACTGTCAGTATGACACTTGTCAATTTTATGTGTGGCCACTGTGTGTGATTGAATTACCCGAGCAAAATGCATTTTTAACATAACAAAGCAATTATGAACTAATAATTCAATATGTTAAATAATTTAAAACTAAATAGATGAATCACACGAGTTACTAAATAGTTAAGCTAGTTAGTAATTTATTTTATTTTCATTAACTAAATGAGAAAGTTCCTAAATTTACTGAAAAGGACAATCAATGGCAACACTTATCGTAACGTAGTCTCAGGCACAGACTACTTAGAGATACTACGTATGTCTTAGGCCATCGACGGAAGAGAATACCAGGCGAATTATGTTAGAGATGTCAGCGAATGAAGGGGTCCGATGATACCATTGCCTGCCGGGGTTGCGGGAAAGTCCGAAAGGGTTACCGTGGCCCCCTGACATTGCACAGGCAACAGAAGGAACATGGGTGGGTTTTAGTCAGTAAGTCTGACACGCCCTCCCGCTCCACCCAGAGCGGGAGACGTCATTTGATGATTTCCCACCCAAAAAAAAAAAGAAAAAAAAAAAGGCGAATTATGTTATTATACCATGCAGGCGAAGTATGTTATTATCATTGACATAAAAATGTTTTATAAGTCAATGGTTATTATACCATAATAATATCTACAGCATTACCATATAAAACATGGACTTGGCACACCTACAAGAAAAACGTGCCATACCTACACTTTACTGAGAGGATAAAATGGCGTCTACTAGGGCAGCCCTTATCGATATTTCTATGTTATAATATCGATAAAAGATTGTGAGAATGTTTTCATAATGTCACAGTACAATATTTACGGCTAAAAATACCCCAATTTATCTAACTGATGCCTTTCATTTGTTTGTTTAATTTAATTGCTTCGTCATTATTTCGCGGCTAAACAGTAGAACTTATTTTGATGTTTCCCAATATAATAGGTTGAAACCGGACAGATACTACAGCTTTTTTTTTTATATACTTACAGCTTTTTGTCGAACTAGTATTCTGTAACTGATTTCAGTCCATTGTATACCATGCAACAAGTTCATCTCATTGCCGACATATCTATGTACATATATACACAGTATACATATAGCTCATAGGAAGTGTGCGATGACGATGACACGAGTTTCACGCTTTTTATTCACCCAAAAAGTATACATATATACACAGTATACATATAGCTCTTGGAAAACGTCCCGTGAAGATGACGGGACTTCCATTATTTTTGCTCACCCAAAAAGTGCTCAACGCGCCTAAAGAAGTTTTCACTTCAAAAAATCTATCGAACTGTTGCCCGCCAGACACGACACCCGTCGGTCGGAGGGTCCTCCCTTTTCTATAGAGGATGAATGAATTTTACACCCTGTTCCTCATACCTCTAAAAGGTGGCTCCGTCAATGGCCCGCAGATGGTAATTTTTATATGAAATATTGTAATTTATATTATTATTATTTTATCTTTGTGTATCTCATTTTAATCAACATAAAGATTTGAATTTCACGGCTAACCAGTGAAAAAGAAATTTTGAAAATTGGCGGAGCCACCATAATTAATATTTTGATGCTAAGTTTCTAACAAGCAAATGATTGTGGGTTTTAATTAAAAGTCAACACTAATTATAATAAAGTTATATTAAAGAAATCAATCTCATTCAGTTCTGAACAATACAATTTTGTTCAGGTAATTTCTATGTGATATGCTTTCAGTAGATTTCTTCCCATAATATTTGTATCTCAAATTCATATATAACTCTTTTACATTGTGAGTTTGTCTGATTTTGATGATTCTCATTTAAAATGCCAGATATTGCCGCATATTTGTTCAAATCGCAGGCTGTAAACAAGCAAAAAAATTATTAGTATTTTTATTGTTTCTTGATTTTATTAATAGAATTTTTAATTGATCTTAAGTCTTTGGTACCAAAGTTGGGTACATAACCTGTCAAATGATCTTGTGTTGTGGTTAAAATTTGTGAATTTTGGAGTTATTTGCTGTGTTATTGCGTTTAAACTCGGCCCTATGGTGAAAATCATCAATAGCAAGATGCCCAATTGCAATATAATCGGATGTGGCATCAAAAGAAGCGGACATCACCCGAAAATAACTTTGCACCAGTATGTACATACATTTCAGCTGAAATATCTTTAGATTTAGAGGATAAACAAAAGATTCTGCATTCGTTGAAGAGCTTCAACAGTAAAGCATTCATATTTTCCCTTTTGCCATTATTTTCAACAGTTTTACTTCACGAAATCATTTTCTTGTTATTGAAGGGATAGAGTAGTGCATTTAGACATTTTATTTATCGATAATGCTATTTTATTTTATTTTTTTATTGGTTTTATGTTTTACTTTCAAGGTTGCCTGCTAATAAACGAAAAAAGAAAAACTTAAAGAAGGCCACATATTTTTGTTCTTTTCACTTTGAAGATTAATGTTTCAACCGGATACTCAATAAAGTAACATTATGTGACGATACTTTACCTTCACGAACCTTATTGGTAAGTAACATGTTATAAATTTGACCAACATGATTCTGTAGTGGCTGGTGTTGAAAATGATGGTGATGTCCTCATTTGCAATATTTGTTTGTTTGGTAGCAAAGAGTGTTGTAAAGAATGTCTTTGAGTGTGGTCTTAAGACTTAAGATCAATTAAAAATTCTATTAATAAAATCAAGAAACAATAAAAATACTAATAATTTTTTTGCTTGTTTACAGCCTGCGATTTGAACAAATATGTGGCAATATCTGGCATTTTAAATGAGAATGATCAAAATCAGACAAACTCACAATGTAAAAGAGTTATATATGAATTTGAGATACAAATATTATGGGAAGAAATCTACTGAAAGCATATCACATAGAAATTACCTGAACAAAATTGTATTGTTCAGAACTGAATGAGATTGATTTCTTTAATATAACTTTATTATAATTAGTGTTGACTTTTAATTAAAACCCACAATCATTTGCTTGTTAGAAACTTAGCATCAAAATATTAATTATGGTGGCTCCGCCAATTTTCAAAATTTCTTTTTCACTGGTTATCCGTGAAATTCAAATCTTTATGTTGATTAAAATGAGATACACAAAGATAAAATAATAATAATATAAATTACAATATTTCATATAAAAATTACCATCTGCGGGCCATTGACGGAGCCACCTTTTAGAGGTATGAGGAACAGGGTGTAAAATTCATTCATCCTCTATAGAAAAGGGAGGACCTTCCGACCGACGGGTGTCGTGTCTGGCGGGCAACTGTTCGATAGATTTTTTGAAGTGAAAACTTCTTTAGGCGCGTTGAGCACTTTTTGGGTGAGCAAAAATAATGGAAGTCCCGTCATCTTCACCGGACGTTTTCCAAGAGCTATATGTATACTGTGTATATATGTATACTTTTTGGGTGAATAAAAAGCGTGAAACTCGTGTCATCGTCATCGCACACTTCCTATGAGCTATATGTATACTGTGTATATATGTACATAGATATGTCGGCAATGAGATGAACTTGTTGCATGGTATACAATGGACTGAAATCAGTTACAGAATACTAGTTCGACAAAAAGCTGTAAGTATATAAAAAAAAAAGCTGTAGTATCTGTCCGGTTTCAACCTATTATATTGGGAAACATCAAAATAAGTTCTACTGTTTAGCCGCGAAATAATGACGAAGCAATTAAATTAAACAAACAAATGAAAGGCATCAGTTAGATAAATTGGGGTATTTTTAGCCGTAAATATTGTACTGTGACATTATGAAAACATTCTCACAATCTTTTATCGATATTATAACATAGAAATATCGATAAGGGCTGCCCTAGTAGACGCCATTTTATCCTCTCAGTAAAGTGTAGGTATGGCACGTTTTTCGTGTAGGTATGCCAAGTCCATGTTATATATGTCAATGGGATAAAATGGCGAACCGGCCGCAAATAGGTATTTCAATATGTATATCAGAACGTTCGGCCAGTCGAGATAGGAAGCTGGCTGCTACTCCAGTTTTTAGTGACGATTATGTGACGCATAAAGATGCCAGCCAAAGAATTTGTGACAGAACAGTTCGAAAGTTAGAAGCATTTATTTATGGCCGAACGACCTGATATCAGAACTTTCGGCCAACCTGGATCTCCATAACTGAGGACCTTAGAGAAACTGTTACAGAATAAAGATTTAGTGACGATTTGGTGACAAACAACCAATGCTTTACTTTTACTCGTATTGCCACCGATTAAAAGTAAAATGAATTTTGGTTCCTGGAACATCAGGACGTTCGGCCAACGTAATCTCCATAACTGAGGACCTGAGAGAAACCGTTAATGAATAAAGATTTAGTGACGAGACTGAAACGAATTTTTATTGCTTAATTTTTTTTTGTGACGGCCCCTATAAATAGTAAAATGAAAATTTAACATATAACCTCAAAACATTGGGATCATCGATTCCTCCACAAGGAAGAAGCCCAGAGAAACCGTTAATCAATAAAGATTTAGTGACGACACTGAAAAGAACTTTTATTATTTATTTTTATTTTGTGACGGCCCCTAATAAATAGGAAATTGAAAATTTAACATATAACCTCAAAACATTGGGATTATCGATTCCTCCACAACGAAGAAGCCTAGAAGACTCGTAAAACGCCTGATGTGTTATAGGTTTTCAGTGCAATAGTATAAGTATTTTTGTTAATTCAAAATTAATTTATAAAAATGCACTATGGCGGATGGAGACTGAAATAGGGTGACCATGTATTCCATCGAAACAAGTATTTATCGAGTAGGTACCTATTTATCTACTGAATGAAGCCAAACACGTCGAAATAGTTGAAATAAGGTGACGATGTAGGTATTGCAACAAAATAAATAGATACGCGGACGGAGGAATATGAGAAGAAGTGCAGTTATCTAATATTTTATATAATAGGTATGCATTAGAATTAAATTGTTATAAAAAACATTACACACACCACCATGCGTTATGGTGTGGCCTCTTTGCTTTACTTTTAATTATTTTTCTGTGTCTGTCACTGTCACATGAATAAAAATAATTGAAAGTATCGATCGAATTTCGACCGACCAATAGGCCACCACTAGTTTTACTTCATTCAGTTCATTTGGTGTAGTTATTGTATAATCTTACTGTGATTTATCTATAGAACTGTTATTTAATTTTAAAATGTGTAATGTATAGTTTATCAAACTAATAATAATACTGTCGGGCCACAAGTTTCAAATCTAATCACCTAGCAGTAAACACAAGAAGCTGTCAAATCGATTATCTTCTCTCGTGGTGAACCAATTTAACTGTAATTCTAAAAAGTACAAATTATTATGTACAAAGACAAAGTCAAAGTCAAATAATTTATTTCAATTAGGCACAAAAAGGCACTTTTGAACGTCAAACTTTACAAAAAATAATAAAACTGATTCTAGTCGCCCATTCCAAAAGGTAGTTTTCGTATGGAGAAGAATGGGCAAGAAACTCCACCGTTACTCTTTTAAAAAAATCATTAAATATCTTGTATACACTTATTATACAATTATATGTGAAAACAATGCACCTAGAATAAGATTACTATACCACGATAGGTAAAAAGAATGAAAAATTAAGGAATGACATAATTATGTGATAGATGCATGGTGCTCACATACTTACAAACATTGTAAAATTATACTATATTTCTAAAATTATAATAAGTAATACTAATAATAATAAGTCAGTGTGTGAGTTCAAGTAATCACAAAAAATTAAATAAAATAAATGTTAAAAAAAATAAAAAATAATAATTATACAATTAAATTAGCAACCAGTTCGATTTTGTCTAGATTCTGAATTTTCCTATGGAGCAGGACCAGCATGTTTCCAAGCATTTTTATCTTGGATATAATCCTCTAATTTGTAATATGCTTGTTTACAAAGTGTACTTTTTATATGATTTTTAAATTTTCTTTCATTTAATTCTAATATATCACAAGGTATTCTGTTGTAACATTTAACACAGTACCCCATAAAAGATGTACTTACTTTAGATAGTCTGAAAAATGGTTGATCTATTTTATCTTTATTTCTAGTATTAAAAATTATGTCTATCACTTATTTTATTAAAAAGATGTAGATTTTTTCTCACATACATAATATTTGAATAAATGAATTGGCAAGGTACCGTCATAATATTAATCTTTTTAAATAGTTCCCTTAGAGATTCGCGACGACGTAGATTATAAATGGCTCGGACAGCTCTTTTTTGTAAAACAAAGATGGATTCAATGTCAGCAGCCCGACCCCACAGTAAAATGCCATACGACATAATACTGTGGAAGTAGCTAAAATAGACCAAACGCGCGGTTTCTACATCTGTTAACTGTCTTATCTGTCTAACAGCATAAGCGGCCGAGCTTAGCCGCCCCGCGAGAGATGTTATATGGGGTCCCCATTGTAATTTCTCGTCTAGCGTGATTCCTAGGAAAACTGATTGATTAATAAATTCCAGTTTTTCTCCATTCAATATGATGTCACATTCGCTACTTCTAACATTTGGTAATTTAAATCTAATGCATTTGGTTTTTTTATTATTTAGTACCAAATTATTTACCGTAAACCAATCTTGGACCTGAACAATAGAGCTATTCACGTCGTCAAGATTTGGTGACCGTCGGTTTATTTTAAAGGTCAATGATGTGTCATCTGCAAATAACACCATCTTTGGTTGATTTAGAAATATTTGGGGTAAATCATTAATATAAACTAAAAAGAGGAATGGACCCAATATCGAACCTTGAAGAACGCCCATTACCATTTCAGACCCTAATGAGTTTGTGCCGTTGACTTGAACTTTAACCTTTCTATCTTTCAGGTATGATCTTAACAAATCATGAGCTGTATTCCTAATTCCATAGTGGTCCAGTTTCAGCAGAAGTGTCTCATGGTGTACGCAATCGAACGCCTTGGAGAGGTCGCAGAAGATTCCAATGGTATCTTGTGCTTTTTCCCAAGCGTTAAAAATGTTCTTTATTAGGGTGACACCGGCGTCAGTGGTACAGCGCCCTTTGGTGAAACCGTACTGTTGGTCATGAAAGATGGAATTTTTATTAAAGTGACGTAACATTTGATTGAGTATCAACTTTTCAAACACCTTACTGAGAACTGGCAGAATTGACACAGGCCTATAATTGTTGGGTTCCTTACTATCACCGGATTTGAACAAAGGAACTACTTTACTGTGTACCTAACTACCTACCGCTTTTTTGGATGATTGATTACAAATAAAGCATTTTTTAATTTGTTTAGGTACCTATTTATTGAAGTATTCTTGTACTTAGTAAAAATTTCCCGATTCCCAATGTCAGTCACCTTTCCAATTTCGTTTGCTTGTAGCCAAAATAGGCTCGATTAATATAACTAAAACTTCACAAGTGCAGTTCACTGGTATGTAGGCATCAGCGCAACGTTGCTTGTACCTATATAATTTAATATTACGACGTGTTTTGCTTCATTGTTTAGGTAATTAAGTACTCGATAAATACTTGTTTCGTTGAAATACATGGTCACCCTATTTTAGTCACCATCCGACATAGCGTATTTATAAGATTAATTTTGAATTAACAAAAATACTGATACTATTGCACTGAAAACCTATAACACATCAGGGGTTTTACGAGTCTTCTAGGCTTATTCGTTGTGGAGGAATCGATAATCCCAATGTTTTGAGGTTATATGTTAAATTTTCAATTTCCTATTTATTAGGGGCCGTCACAAAATAAAAACAAATAATAAAAGTTCGTTTCAGTGTCGTCACTAAATCTTTATTCATTAACGGTTTCTCTGGGCTTCTTCCTTGTGGAGGAATCGATAATCTTAATGTTTTGAGGTTATATGTTAAATTTTCATTTTACTATTTATAGGGGCCGTCACAAAAAAAAATTAAGCAATAAAAATTCGTTTCAGTCTCGTCACTAAATCTTTATTCATTAACGGTTTCTCTCAGGTCCTCAGTTATGGAGATTACGTTGGCCGAACGTCCTGATGTTCCAGGAACCAAAATTCATTTTACTTTTAATCGGTGGCAATACGAGTAAAAGTAAAGCATTGGTTGTTTGTCACCAAATCGTCACTAAATCTTTATTCAGTAACAGTTTCTCTAAGGTCCTCAGTTATGGAGATTCAGGTTGGCCGAAATTTCTGATATCAGGTCGTTCGGCCATAAATAAATGCTTCTAACTTTCGAACTGTTATGTCACAAATTCTTTGGCTGGCATCTTTATGAGTCACATAATCGTCACTAAAAACTGGAGTAGCGGCCAGTTCCCTATCTCGACTGGCCGAACGTTCTGATATACATATTTCAATGACTAGAAAATGTAGGGTTGCCAATATAGTAACTGTCAAAAACACTATTATCCTTTTTCACTTAGGCAAATTTATGAAAGTTAAAAAGAGATAGCAGTATTTTTTTGATTTTGGCGTCGATATGCCTCGTATTTGTATAACTGTTTTTTCTATAGTCAAACATTTCAAGTCCATGTTATATAAGTCAATGATCTACAGTCACAACCGCAATGTAGAGATGGTGCCAAGATCTTGTGCATGTGTGTTACCTAATAAAAATGCATAAAGACAGGTGGTAAAACGATCCCGAGCAAAGAATAGACCATCAGAACCACAATCTATAGATGAAATTCAAGTACCAGATGACATAAAGATGTTTGATGATGAACCTTTTTTAGTTTCAAACACACGTTTTAATAAAGACGGTTGCGTGCTAATTTTTTGTACAAAAAAAAAAAAAAAGCTGATGAAAGAATCACCAATATGGATAATGGACGGGACATTTCAGGGTTGCCCAATATTATTTCCACAACTTTATTCGATACATGATATCGTTGGTAATGCAGGGTATAATACTAAAACAGTCCCTCTTGTATCCCTTCTATCGAGTAAATCTCAGTGCTACACTCATTTCTTCGAACAACTCAAATGCTAAGCACTCTCTTGGTGCAGATCTTTTGGCCCCGGAATCGGTGATGACAGATTTTTAAGTTGCGGTCATACACTCTGTAAGGTCGGTGTTTATTGAGGCCACCCACAAATGCTGTCTTTTTCATTTGGGACAGAACGTTTGGCGAAGAGTACAGCAGCATGGTTTACAGAAAAAATATTTTGAAGATGCGAGATTTGCTCTTAAAATACGCCACTTGATCGCTTTGGCATATTTGCCATTATACGAAATTCCAAATGCGTTTGATTTGCTAAAAGATTAAGTTCTTCCTAAGGATAGCAGCACCGAAAATATTATACAGTGGTTTGAGACAACATAATAATAGGTTGGGGAAAAAGTTGCTTCGCATTTTTTAAGAAAATTCAAAACATTTTTTAATATATTTTATTTACATTTAACTGAAGTATGTAGGTAGGTACCATGTTGTTTGATAACTTTTTTCCATCTTGTAGGTAGGGATATGATCCCATTGCTATAGAAATTTTGGGACTTTTTATCAAAATACCGCGACAAGTGGTTTTGGCAGTCCTCTCGTGATGTTAACCTGAGACTGCCTAAGGAATTCTGAAGAGACCGAAACAGGTGGAAATCTGAAGGTGCAAGGTCAGGACTATACGGCGGACGCATTAACACTTCCCAGCCAAACTCTCTTAGTTTTTGCTGAGTGGCTAAAGATGTGTGAGGTCTAGTGTTATCATGATGAAAAACCACACCCTTTCTGTTGATTAATTCCGGCCGCTTTCTCTCAACTTCTTGCTTTAATCTCATCAGTTGTTCGCAGTAGAGTTTAAAATCGATGGTCCTGCCTGGTAGTAACAGCTCATAATGAATAATGCCCTTCCAATCCCACCACACACACAGCATCACCTTGTTGCGAGTTAACCTGGGTTTCGCCATAGTCTGTGAAGCCTGACCGGCTTTTGACCACGACCTTTTTCGCACGTTCTTATCGTACGTGATCCACTTTTCATCACCAGTTATCAGCTTCTTCAAAAATGGTTATGTTTCATTACGTCGTAATAAAGAATCACAAATGAGTACCTACACGGTTCATTAGGTTTCTTTCAGTGAGCGTTGCATTTTTACCTTTTTTGTAGTAAAATTTTAAAATGTATCGAATTTCTTCATTAGATTCACTCATCTTGACGGTTCGAAAAACAAATGAAAATCACACATTTTCCTAATTTGAATTTGGAATTATGTTCTTTAAAATTTAAACTTTTAATGATACCAAAACCAGCCAGATACAAATAGTATAGCCAAAGAGATTTTATTACAAGTTCATACATACTATAATGCGAAAAGACTTTTTCCCCAACCTAATATTATGTCAAAGGTAAACAGACTGCGTACAAGTACTGACAATAAAATAACTTTATACACCACTCCTCCGCTGTTTTCACCAGATTCATGGTCTATTCACTAAAACAACGAACATAATTTGCCTAGAACTCAAAATTAAGAAGAAGCGTGGCATAGACGCTGGAATTCGTTGCTTAATAATAAAAAACTAGGTTTATACCCTACTATCAAAGAGCTAGAGATGGGCTTCATCTCTTATCTGCCACGGCTTATTTTAACTTTTGAATTGTTTTTTTATTTTTTATTACGGACGCTTTTTACGTACACGTCTTTCTACATTGTTCTCACATGTATAATTTCAACATGAATGATGTAAACAATATTTTGTAAGAATATAATTTTTTTAAAAGAGTGTCCGTGGAGTTTCTTGCCCGTTCTTCTCCATAGGAACCTACGCTTTGGAATGGGCAACTAGCTTCATATTTTTGACTGACTGACTCCTTGACAATTCAAAAGTGCCTGTAAATGGTTTAATTGAAATAAATGCTTTGAGTTTTTTGAGTTTTGCTTAAACGTTAAAAAATAATAACACTGCTAAATGATAATGCTGAAAATATTTAACAGTTAAAATTAGCAGTTATTTTTAGCAACTGTTAAATTTAATCACAGACGGATTGTTAACGTAATTAATTCTCATTTCCTTCATACTTTTCACAGGCTTAGGACTGTCAACTTTTTCTGTTGGCGTATTTATAATGAGAATCAATTTATTTACAACGATTTCTTTTTTTTATGTGTAATTTTTTTATAATAATCATATTTTTTTTGTTTTGTTTTTTTTTTCTTGTATCTTTTGTATTTCTTTCTTAGATCTTGTTTTTTTTTCTAATAGCTACATACCAATTGGTAATATTACTTTTGTTCAAATTTAATATATTTTTTGTTTCCGTTTATTTAACATCTATCTCGGAACTTATTTAACAGGTGTTGACACAATTTTTTTTTATTAGTGTTAATTCGATTTAACAGTTAGCACTTAGCAGTTAATTAAATCAACTTGCTCAAACTTATCAATCTAACTGTGACTGAATCTGCAGGACCATTATTGCTTTGTTATGAGTTGTGACACTGACTGCTATATTTAACAGCTATCCCAGAACTTATTTAGCAGGTGTTGACACTAAAAAAATTTAGCAGTGTTAATTTAGCAGCTTATTATTTTTAGACCCATCCCTACAAAGAGCTTGAAAAGGAGCAGATCGCAGTGAATATTCAGAGCAGGCAGAAGCTGGAGCACAAGGTCCTTCTCCTAAAAAGAAAAATCGAGACAGCCAGAATACTATCTCGCATTTTATTGAACAGAGAAGCAGTATGACTGTCGTAGAGTTTCATATAGGGATTGCTAGTAATACTTATCTTTTTACACAAAGACTTTCTCAAGGTTCCTGTATGGTTCCAGATTTTTCTTTAATTGTTTTTATTTTGTAGAATGACAATATTATAAATCACTAGTTTTAATGATTTGGAAGATTTTGTTTTTATTTGAAATTACATGAATCAATAGGTTATTGTTGAAGTTATTGTAATAATATGTTAAGCTTTATTATCGTGTTAAAGCTTTAAATTGTTTAGTTGCCGTAGATGCAGAAATAAACGTTTTAATAAAACTTTGTTTTATTATGTAGAAGGAATATTTTTTAATACAAAGTGACAAGTCTGTTATATCAAACATTGCTAAGCAACCAACCATCGATACTATACAAAGGTTGTATATCTTCACATTCACGATACTTTTAGAGCTTGGACAAATCTTGAAGTCCAATTCTACAGCTTAGCATGTTCAGTCTTGGTCCAAACAATGGCTTCGTAAACATGTCCGCCAATTGCAATTCTGTAGAGACTTGTTTGACAGCGAAGTCTCCATTCTGAATACATTCTCGAATGAAGAAATGTTTTATCTTGATATGTTTTGTTCTCCTATGGAACTCATAGGGTGGGTTCTCAGACAACCTTATAGCAGACTCATTGTCAACGTAAATTGTCGGTTTTTCATTCAGGTCTGTTAAGTCCGTTAATTCCTCCAGGAGTTCTTTTAGCCATAAGGCTTCTCTCGCAGTTTCTGTCATGGCTACGAGTTCGGCTTCCGTTGAAGAGATTGCTACTCTTGGTTGTTTTTGGCTTTTCCACATGATGGGACCGGAGAATAGGAAAATCATCTCTGACGTCGAATGGCCAGTTGTTGTGTCACCACCAAAATCAGCATCACTGAAACATATCAGCCTCTTCTCCCGGCTTTTCGCGAAGACAAGTCCTTTGTCTATAGTACCCTTAAGGTATCTAAAAATTCGCTTAACTCTCATCACATCAAACCTAGTAGGAGTTTCTAGATGCCTTGACGCAACACTCACAGCGTAGCTTATATCTGGCCTTGTAGCGACCATGAGGTATGCTAGGGCACCCACAGCTTGACGATAGGGAAATGACGAATTTGATTCATCATCTTGTTCTTCATCGTTGCCAATTTTTACTGCCGGCGTTGCAGCGACTTTACAGTTAGTCATTCCAAACTTTTCAAGTATCTTCTTAGAATAAGACCTTTGGTTTAAGGTAATACAACCATCTTTGGTTTTATTAATTTCAAGTCCAAGGAAATAAGACGCCGGTTTTGTGGTTATTTTAAACCTATTTTTCAGTTCTTCAATAAATTTCCTACCAGCATTTTCATTAGTTGAAGCCACCAAACCGTCATCTACGTAAAGCGCAATTAACACTTGTTCACGTAAGTAAAGGCAATCTTTAGTGCTTTGCTTGAATCCTGAATTTATAAGATACTCTGATATGCAGATATTCCAGCATAGAGGAGCTTGTTTCAGCCCGTAGAGGCTGCGTTTAAGTTTGCACACTTTTTTAGTGCCATCATTGAATCCCTCTGGCTGCTTCATAAAGATTTCCTCTTTTACAGCTCCGTTTAGAAACGTAGTCGATACATCGAACTGTTGAAGTACCAAGTTTTCTCGAGCAGCTATTCCTAAGACAGCTCTTATAGTACTGAGGCGGGCTACCGGACTGAAAGTCTTTTGATAATCAACGCCAGGCTTTTGTGAAAAACCATTTACTACTAGTCTGGCCTTATACCGCTCAATTGTACCATCTGGATTGTTCTTTATTTTGTAAACCCATTTACATGGCAATGGTTTACGATTTTTCGGAGGGTTGACTAGTTCCCAAGTCTTCATTTCTTTCAATGATTCCATTTCATTTTGCATAGCCTCTAACCATTTGACCTTATCCTTGCTATTCATAGCATCATTAAACGTTTGAGGTTCTGTTTCATTATTCATATTCATGGCTGCCATAACATAATCCTCAAATATTTTAGGTCTGTCAATCTGTGATCTATCACGAAGATTGTATGACCTCCGTTCTTCTGGGACAAGAACAGATGCATCGACATCTATGTCGTTTTCATTTGGTTGATCAGCAGTTTCACTGCCGTCATCAATCCCGAGAGAGTCATAAAACAACTCGTTATTTTCATTTTGTATAGGTACCTTGTTAGAGCTTGCAATAACATTATCTTGTACTGCTTGCTGTCTACTAGCATTTTCTTTTGTAGTACCTTTTAAATATATTTCTGTTTCATCCAGTTCACTGTCAGTCTCGTTTGATCGCTTGTGATCATTTAATTCTTGAAAAATATCAGAAATCACATTTTTACCATCTTCGTAGAACATTTTCTTTAAAGTTCGAACATCCTTGGAAACAAGAATGCATTTCTTCGATGGGACATATATTCTAAACGCTTTTGAAACTTCCGAGTAACCAGCGAACATACCAGGAATTGCCTTTGAAGCAAGTTTGTGTTCATGTTTTTCTTTCTTTAGGATGAATGTTTTAGCACCAAATACATATAGATGATTAACGCAGGGTTTTCTGCCTACCCATTTTTCGAATGGTGTTTGGTTTTCAATACTCTGGTTAACACTTCGGTTTGACAAGTAATTTGCAGTATAAACCGTTTCTGCCCATAAACACATAGGCGCTTTTGATTCCAACATCATGCATCTTGCTTTTTCTATAAGGGTTCTATTTTTCCTTTCAGCGATTCCATTTTGATGTGGAGTGTATGGTGCTGTCAATCTTCTTGCTATACCATTTTGCTTCAGAAATGAGTCAAACTTCAGATTTCTGTATTCCGTACCGTTATCGGTCTGTAGGCATTTAATTTTGTTTCCTGTGAAGTTCTCTGCTTCTACCTTGTAGTCTATGAATTTTTGTAATACTTCATTTTTATTTTTAATAAAGTATACTCGGCAGTATCTGCTGTAGTCATCAATGAAACTTACAAAATACCTGTTGCCATTCAGTGAAGGTTGTTTAAGTGGTCCACAAACGTCACTGTGTACGATCTCAAGACGCTGACTCGTACGTGAATTATTTTTGTCACTCTTCTTGCTAGGCACTCTCACCTAAAGAACTATCACGGTTGAAGTCTAATCCAATCAGGCTTTCATTCTTTAAGGCGAGCTTCAAGTCCCTTTCGCTCATATGTCCCATTTTACAGTGCCATTGTTTAATAGCATCTGACTCCACTTCTTTTGCTACGTCATTACTACATTCTGTAGCATTGGCTCTATGTTTGTCAACATTATTTTTCGTTTGGAGATAATATAGACCATCGTCTTCTCTCACTGCTTGCATTTGTACTCCTCGCTTGTGATCATTAATTATTGCCTTCTTCTTAGTAAATAGAACAGTGAGTCCTTTATCAGTCATTTTCCCAACAGATAAAAGATTAGCACACAGGCTTGTGTTAGAATAAAAGAGTATGTTTTTTATAACGACCTTTTTTGTTCTGACTAAATTTATTTTTCTACCTTACTTTTTGACATGTCCTGTCTTCTGTTCGATTCCTTTACCTTTTCAATGTGTTGTCAAAGTGAATAAAACTAAAAATATAAGTTTATCTCAACTTTTATTTTTATCAACCAGTTTTATCATCTTCTGCATTCAACATAGGTACAAGCACACTGCACGCTAGTAGGACATATGTAGCCCTTACTAACCACGCTCTACTAACAGGTTATGTGCCCAGGAAACAAAAGAACGTTGGCCTTGGTAGTGGTCTAATGGTAACAAGAGTTCTCATAGAGAGCAGAACTCAACAATGGCACAAAATACGGATTCTTCAGGTAGTAGTGGGTTGCCCTCTATAGAGAGATTAGATGGTAACAGCAATTACGCCACATGGAAGTTTTTGATGGAGTTATATCTTGTTCACGATGACTTGTGGGAGTATACAAGAGTTACACCTGAAACGACCGATGTGAAAGGTATGAGAAAAGACCAGAAAGCTAGAGCAAAGATTTGCTTGATGATTAGACCTCATTGCTTGGTGCATGTACGAAAAGCGAAAACAACGAAAGATGCTTGGGAAGCATTAATGAGTGCGTTCGAGGACAAAGGTCTGAATAACCGCTGCCGGCTACTTGCAAAGCTGGTGAGCATGAAGCTGGAGCAATTCCCATCGGTTAGGGAATATATCACATCTGTGATGATGGTATCTCAGGAACTACAAGACCTAGGAAAGGAGGTTGACGATGAACTGTTGGCTGCTTTACTTCTTCAAGGCCTTACCATAGAGTTCCAACCAATGAGACTAGCCATAGAAAATAGTAACGTTGTTCTTACTACCGACTATGTAAAGATGAAGCTTCTTCAAATGGAGGATACCTATTCGGCAAGCACGAGTGCAAGCCAACCGACTTCAGCACTATTGTCAAATAAGCATAAGGGTAAGAGTACACCAAAGAAGATCAGAAAAAAGATCAAGTGCTTTATTTGTGATGGACCACACAAGGCACATGAGTGTCCTGATAATCCAAAACGGAAGAGGGAAGCTCTTCAAGCTTTTGCGTTTGGCATGTCGCCGTCGATTTCACCGGTAGAAGACTGGATCATTGATTCTGGAGCGTCGACACACATGACGAATCGCAAATCTTGGTTCAAATATTTTAACGATACCCCTAAATCTTTGAGAGTGACTTGTGCAGATGGTAATGAAGTGTTCGGTGCAGGTGAGGGTACGGTAGTATGTGAGTCAGGATTAACAGTCAGCAACGTTACGTATGTACCTAAGTTAGCTTCTAACTTATTGAGTGTGAATGCAATTGCGAAAAAGGGTAACGTGGTAGTATTTACAGATAAATGTTGTGACATCTACAAGAGAAATGAGTGTGAGGTGCGAGGTAAGCCAGTTGTGAAAGGTGTGGAAGAACGAGGCATTTATAAAATGAAGTGCTGTTCACAGGGTTCCGCGCTAGCAACAACAAAGCAAGACCAGCAGATGTTATGGCATCGGAGGATGGGACATCTTGGTATGCACAACCTCAAACTACTGAGAGATAAGATGGCAACAGGAGTAAGTTTTCCTGATTTTTCTTCTAAACTGGAATGTATATCTTGCATTATGGGAAAACAAACGAAACAGCCGTTCCGTAAAACTGATGCAACGAGAGCTACGGAAGCATTAGGTTTAGTGCACTCAGACGTGTGTGGACCTATGAGTATACCTTCTATTAGCGGGTTCCAATATTTTTTGACGTTTATTGACGATTTCACTCGAAAATCTTTTATATATTTTTTGAAACAAAAAAGTGAAGTTTTCGAAAAATTTATAGATTTTAAAGCGTTTGCTGAAAATCAATGTGGCAAGAAAATTAAGATCCTGCGCACTGATAACGGGACCGAGTACGTCAATAGGCGAATGGATGACTTGCTGAAGAATTGCGGAATCCAGCATCAACTGACGGTGGAGTATACGCCAGAGCAGAATGGCGTAGCTGAACGGGCCAATCGCACCATCTGCGATAAAGCAAGAACCATGCTACATGAGTCCGGATTAGAAAAACCTTTTTGGGCTGAAGCTGTCCATCACGCCGTATTCCTAAAGAACAAGTCACCCACGATTGCGGTGAAGAATATGACTCCGGATGAGAAATGGTCAGGGAAGAAGTGTGACCTAAGCATGCTAAAAACTTTTGGGTGCAAAGCATATATGCACATTCCTGATCAAAAAAGGACTAAGTGGGATGTAAAAAGCAGAGAGCTTATCCACACAGGCTTCGATGACAACGCGAAAGCGTATCGTCTTGTGCATCCTACTACCGGAAAAATATTTAAAGCCAAAAATGTTGTGTTTTTGGAGAATCAAAAATACAAAAATGTACAAGAACAATTGCAAGAGAAACCAGAAATAATACTTCTACAAGATGAAGCAATAGTCAGCAATATAGCAGAACCAGATGTTTTGCAACCTCAACAAGAGTATGATGATGATGTTAGCAATGTTCCTAGAGAGGAACAAGAACAAGAGAGTTTTGCTGGAAATCCTGTTCAACATGAAATGGTTATTCATGAACCAGAGGATGTGGAGTTTCAAGATTGTGAGTCAGACGTAGCTGAAGATCGACCACAAGAGGTGGAACGGAGGTACCCACTAAGAGACAGGAAACCCAAAGAGTTCCCGGATCATGTTCTATACCATGCAGTGGAAAAAGAACTTGACCCTACTACGGTTCAAGATGCACTGTCTAGGCCTGACAGTAGAGAATGGAAAGCTGCGATTCAGGAGGAGCTTGATGCTTTAAAGAAAAATGGAACTTGGACTTTAGTCAAACCTGGACAAGCGAGCAACGTTGTAGATTCGAAATGGATTTTTCGAATTAAAGAAGAGGCGGGAAATAAGAGAAGATACAAAGCTCGGCTTGTTGCCAGAGGTTTTAGCCAAAGATGGGGCATCGATTATGACGCGACGTTCTCTCCAGTGGTGAGGCACAGCTCTCTAAGAGTCCTCCTGGCGATGGCAGCTAAGAGTGGCCTGAACGTTGACCAAATGGACGTAAAAACAGCGTTCCTGAATGGAGACTTGTCTGAGGCGGTCTACATGAAACAGCCGGTTGGTTACGAAGAAAAAGGAAAGGAAGATTACGTGTGTCTCCTTAAACGTTCGCTTTACGGCTTAAAGCAATCCCCCAGAGCTTGGAACAATAAACTGAATAATGAGTTATTGCAGTTGTCGTTCAAACGATCCAAAAATGAGCCATGCATTTACATGAGATCCCAGGGTAAGAAAGTCATCATTTTAGCAGTGTACGTGGATGATGTGCTAATTTTTTGGAACGACGCGGAGGAGCTGCGTAAAGTTAAGCGAGACCTTATGTCAAAATTTGATATGAAGGATCTTGGGAAGGCAGAGTACTTTTTGGGAATGCACTTAACGCAGAACGATATTGGAATCAAAGTCGACCAAGAGAAATATGTCGAAAAAGTTTTGAAGGTTTTTGGGATGGCTGATTGCAAAGTAGCTTCAACCCCATCAGTTCCTGGGCAAAAACTTGTGAAACCTGGACTAGAACATAAACCTGATTCGAGGATTCCATATCAAAATCTAATTGGTTCGCTGATGTACGTATCTGTTTGCACGAGGCCAGATATTGCACATGCAGTTAATTATCTGAGCCAGTTCAACTCTTGCTATGCTGAAGAGCATTGGATAGCCGCAAAAAGAGTGCTCAGATATTTAAAGGGTACTAAATGCCTTGGGCTACAGTATAAGAGGACAGGAATACATAAGGTACAGGGCTATGCAGATGCTAGTCATGCCACTTGTCATGATAGGAGATCATACTCGGGTATGGTATTTCTGCATATGGGAGCTGCAATATGTTGGGAAAGCAGAAAACAAAGGACGATTGCTCTTTCCACAGCGGAGGCTGAGTATGTAGCTATGTCAGAAGCTGCTAGAGAGGCAATTTTCATAAAGAGATTGACTTCGGAGGTCTCTGGTCAAATTGAGATGCCAATGAAAATCTTCAGTGACAGTCAATCTGCTGTTGCTATTGCGCAGAACCCTATACACCATCAACGCACAAAGCACATAGATGTGCGACACCACTTTGTAAGAGAGGCAGTTGAGCATGGCCATATTGAACTAGAGTATGTAGAGACAAGTCGTATGGTTGCGGATGTTTTAACGAAACCTCTGTTGAAAGGGAAGTTCAACTGGTGTACGCTGAGTATGGGTGTTGTATGATTGTGTGATGGATGAAAGTAGAGAAATGAATTTAAGGAGGAGTGTTAGAATAAAAGAGTATGTTTTTTATAACGACCTTTTTTGTTCTGACTAAATTTATTTTTCTACCTTACTTTTTGACATGTCCTGTCTTCTGTTCGATTCCTTTACCTTTTCAATGTGTTGTCAAAGTGAATAAAACTAAAAATATAAGTTGTCAACTTTTATTTTTATCAACCAGTTTTATCATCTTCTGCATTCAACATAGGTACAAGCACACTGCACGCTAGTAGGACATATGTAGCCCTACTAACCACGCTCTACTAACAGCTTGGTACATAAAGTGCATCAGTTATTCCAATTTTTCCTTCTTCAATTTCTATTTCTGCATGCCCTAACCCTTTTATCTCTGCAGTTTTTTCCTTTGAAGCGAGTTTAAGGGTTTTTGAAATTTTCTTCATCTCAATAAAAGGCTTATCCGAAAATGTCATATGTGACGTACATCCACTGTCAAGTATCCAGCATTTTTGGGCTTTGTCATTTATGAAGTAGCTACTGAAGAGGTTTGTTTCTTTATCGTCCTTTTTAGTATAGCTGTTCTTAGATTTCTTATATTTTTTCTTGCCTGTATTCTTATTTTTAGACCAGCATTTGGACGAGTCATGGCCTTTCTTTTTACAAATCTTGCAAAAAGTGTAGAAACTTTCTTCAGCATCATTCTTTACGCTAGTACTAGGGATGTCACGACGACGTGCATCACTCTCTTCTATAATTTTAATTTTTAGCTTTTCAGGGTCTGGAAACGAGTCTTGTGATTCAATTGCAGTCCTGAAATTTTCGTATTCCGAAGAAAGGCTATAGAGCATCATGATTGATAACAGATCACTGTTGATATCAATATCCATATCTTTTAATTTATCTACAGTATCCATGAATTTCTTTAAATGCTCGCGTGTATCTGAACCTTCTTCTAGTTTAGCTAATATTAGTTGTTTTAGTAGGGTAGCCTTTCTGGCTGGACCCTTACTAGCATAGATGGATTCAAGAGTCGTCCACACATCTCTGGCAAATTTACAGTTTTTAATCTGTTTCAGTTCTGAAGGCGCTATCAACAACATCAGCTCTGACTTTGCCATTTCGTCATCGTCAAGATCATTTTTTGACGCATCTACCTTTGGGTATTCTTTTACACATGCCCATAGTTTATTTTTTATTAAATATGCTTTTGCATGTATACACCACGTATCATAGTTTTCTTTTCCTAAAGGTTGAATTTTTACAATAGACATTTTGAATTTTTTACCTTTTCGTTTTTCTTCTAATCTTACATTTTTCGCTCTGCTACCATGTTAAGCTTTATTATCGTGTTAAAGCTTTAAATTGTTTAGTTGCCGTAGATGCAGAAATAAACGTTTTAATAAAACTTTGTTTTATTATGTAGAAGGAATATTTTTTAATACAAAGTGACAAGTCTGTTATATCAAACATTGCTAAGCAACCAACCATCGATACTATATAAAGGTTGTATATCTTCACATAATAACTAAATATGAATAACTGAACATGATTTTTTAACTATATATTATGGTAATTATAAGTACTTCATAAATCTGAACTCAATAATATTATTATTTGGAGGTGTTTACTATCAATGTTAAGAGTTATTTTGAAAGTTCTTGTAATAATTACCTAAGGGTAGGTACCTACTGAATACGAATTTATGATTTTTCAACCATTTGTGGGTTACATCAATTGTGATTAAAAACTAAAAATCTTATGTTTTTTATTTAAATTTGGCTCGGGTCGGGCAGTCGATGCAGCGTAGGTACCATCGATAATATGGTGTATTGTCGATACAACGTATTATCGTTATGGTATACTGTCGGTATAGCGTACTATCGATTTGATGTACTGTCGATGTAGCGTACCGTCGATTAAGTGTACTGTCGATATAGCGTACTTTCAATTTGGTGTACTGTCGATGTAGCGTACCATCGATTTGAGGTAGGTACTGTCGATTCATTAACCCGTCGATGGAACGTTTTCGATACAGCGACCGTCGATGTTGTGAACTTGTGATTGTCGATATTATGAACCAGACCCCATTTATTTTATTAACAAGTAGTTAATGCACCAATTGGATTGTGATCCTCAAACTAGGCGTATGCTGTTTGTATCTTGGGACTTCGAAATATATTAAAAACTAAAATTTCACACGCAAATTATCTTTAATTAACACTTGAAATTAACAGAATAGCTTATATCTATATAGGTTCAGGCTCCCTGCTGTAAACTTGCATAATTTTCTCCATTATTTCCCAATTTTTCTCCTTCTGCAAGTCTTTGGTAAATACCTGAAACAAATTTTCTAAGTTATAATTTTATTCCGTTTAAACAAAAATTAATATTGGTACCGATTCTCTTGTACACCGAACTAAACTAACTACCGAACTAAACTATCACTAAAATTCCTAACTTTTGGCTATGAGAATCTAAAAAGTTTATCGTTTCCGAAGAAGCGCGGTCGGACTTTAGCTATTCTGCAAAAATAAATCCCCAAATTTAATATTTATTTCACGCAACTAAAATCGAATTTGACAATCTCCATGTGGTACTTGTTTGCCATAATCAGTGATTTTTTTTAGGACCGGAAGCGCGCAGCCTCGACTTGTTTTAAATGGAGTTTTTCACTTTTTGTATGGAAAATATGAAAAGTTATTACCTACATGTTGAATTTTAGGGGTCTTATAACGGGGGGGGGGCGAAGTTTTCATTATTTTTGCGATAGGACACACCATTTTCGAGATAAAAGCAAAAGAAGAAAAAAAGATTCATTACTGTTTTGTTTTTGCACCTGAAGTCGAGGTGTCGATGTAAATGAATTTTATTTTATACCACTGAATTTTATGTTAATGGCGTGAAATGTTCCTCAAGGCTCAATACTGGGTTCATTCTTGTTCTTAGTGTATATCAATGTCTTACCATTCTATTTAAAGGGTATCTGTGAAGTTGTACTGTTTGCAGATGATACTTCTCTTATTTTTAAAGAAGATAGAAATAGACAAGATTTTGACGAAGTAAACAGTGCACTCTCAGTGGTTACGGCTTGGTAAACCAATCCATTGCCACTGACTCATTCACTATTTTCACTCATCGAACTATCTCATTGCCAAGAAAACGAAATGTGTAGTTTGCCCTTCCAAATGTTAGAAATCTAGGACCCAACATCGTCTTAGGTAAAGAGGTGCTTGAATCTGTAAGCTCGGCAGTTTTTCTGGGCATAACATTAGATGCCAAACTTCAGTGGGGCCAACATATATCAAGCCTAGCGAGAAGGGTCAGTTCGGCCACCTACGCTGTCAGGAAAGTAAGACAATACACTGACGTTGATACAGCTTGGTTAGTCTATTCTATTTTAGTTATTTTCATAGAGTTATGTCCTACGGTATTCTGCTGTGGGGCAAAGCTGCTGATATTCAAAATATATTTGTCCTTCAAAAACAAGCTGTTCAAGCAATTTACCTGCTAAGTGCCAGTTTCTCTGAAAGATTTTTACAAAGATATTGGTCTCCACACAGTCGCATCACAATTCATCTTCACCAACATCTTATATAATAGGCAAAATATACACATATACACTAAAAACAGGGATATTCACAATGTTAAGAGGGAACAGGGGCTGCGAGGAATTTGAAAAATAGGTATTTGAAGAAACTATTGCCGTCCGTCGCGCTGCGCCCGAAAAACCGAGTTAAACCCCGTAAAGTGCGATAGGGACAACTGCAGCTCAAACCGATTATATCACAAAATTTTTGACGAAAACGACGTTTGGCATTCTCCTTTTTTCTCCTCGAAAACTAAGCCGATTTAATATTTTTTTACATAATTTTTTTAAGAAAGAGTATGTCTAGGTTCCTATTATTTTATTTTATGCTAAAAACTTTTCCGAATTAGTCTAGTAGTCCTCTAATCACGGCGGTAAAAATGGGTCATTTTTGTAATTTTTGGAGGGTCAGTTTCCTTACTTATTAATTGCTGAAAAAAAGGAAATGACAGGGACATACCTATAGACCCTGATTTTATATAAAAAAAAATGACAGCTCTAGAGGCATTATTCAGGAAGAAAAATGGGGAATACGTTTGTATGGAGAATCGCGGGCCATGTTCCCTCTTAACACTAGAAATAAGGGCAAACTATGAGCTCCTTTTCACTGGCTTCATAAGGTTTGTAACACATTTGCATACTATTCTATCAACAACTACTTAAATGATAAGAATAGTGGGTCGCTGTGATTAACTCAAGACAATGTTTAAATGTTCTTTCTCCAGAATTAGCTAAGTTACTGACAGGTTATATGAGTTTATATAATTGTTTCTAATTTGTTAAAAACATTTTAATTTTATTGTTATTTATTGTTAACATAATCTACTCATTGCAATGTTTTTTTATGAGTTGTATTGCACTACGTGGTTAGCTAGCGACCTCACAACAAGCAGTAAGTTTGTCATGCTCCCTTTGATGTCACTGCTTATGGTAGCATCGGGGTTCAGGTTGCCTCCTTCCCTCAAATATGGCAAGTGGGGTAATGGCTGATCTTTGCGTTATGCTCGTGAACGGGTGCTGCTTGTGGTGACTGGTTGTCTTGCTGATCATGGTTTTGTTATTAGTAATTAACTGTTTATTTATTTTACGAGGGCGGCACTGAAAATTTCGGGAATCAAGGAAGTGACACAACATTACTATTTAAAAATGTATTTATTGCTTTTCGAAGTATTCTCCGCGAAATTTGACACATTTTTCCATACGATGGAACCAATCATTGAAGCAACCTATCCATTCGGAAGTTGGGGTCTCCAAAATGGTCGTTTTGTAGGCGTCCACAAGCTGTGGACAGGTGTGCTTCAGGTGATGAAAATCTCTGTCCACGCAATTTATTCTTTATTTTAGGGAAAGTATAGAAATCATTAGGGCTTAGGTCGGGGCTGTACGGCGGATGGTCTAATAATTCTATGTTTTCTTGCTCTAAAAACTCTTTTGTTCTGTGCGCGGTGTGAGAACTCGCATTGTCGTGATGGAGGATGATGCGGCGGTTGCAGTTCTCTTTACGGAGTTCAGAAACGACCTGTGGCAAACAAATGCTAGCATACCATTCTGCATAACCGTTCTTTGTCCCTCAAGAGGAATAGTCGTAACATGGCCGGTTTTGGAGACAAACGTGGCCACCATTTTTATTTGCAACACTCCGTGAACGAACAATTTTTGTTGGCTTTAACTCATTTTCGAACACCCAAACTCGTGACTGGTTTTTTGTTTCGGGTTCGTACGCGTATATCCAGGATTCTTCACCTGATACGATGTTGTATACAGCATTTGAGGATCCTGCGTGGAATCTTTCGAGAGTTCTGACGCACCAAGTAACGCGAGCCGCTTTTTGCTCTTCACAGAGCGACTGCGGTATCCATCGGGAAAACAACTTTTTTACACCTAATTGTTCATGCAAGATTATTTGTATTTGACTCATGCCAATGTCTAAAGTTGCTTGAATTTCGCGGTATGTCACATGTCGATCTTCCTCAATCAGCTTACGCACAGCATCAACGTTTTCTTGGGTGACTGCAGTTTTCGGACGACCTTGACGGGGATCATCACTGAGCTTGACACGTCCACGTTGAAATTCAGCAAACCAGCGATAAATTGTGGTTTTGGATGGGGCTTCATCACCAAATGCAGAAATCATCCGGTCAACACACTGTTTATATGTTAAACCACTTCGAAAGTCATAATAAATCATCGCTCTTGAATTTTCTCGAGTCAATTCCATTTTCTCAACGACTAAACAAGTTTGACAAAGCCTTGTGACAAGACCTAGAATCTTTTTTTAAATAAATAAATGGTACTTATTCGATTTTTAAAACCAAGGAGTTTTCAATTAAAAATATTTTAATATGACAGGAACAGTGGAAATATTCCATTCCTGATCACAGAGTACATTTTTATATAGGGAGATGTTCCCGATACTTTTAGTGCAGCCCTCGTACCTAGATGGTCCTAGTTTATCAATTATAACTTCCAGTTACAGCTATATACAGCTATAAATGTAGGTAAGGTTAGATATTGTTTACGTTTAGTCTTTATTTCTGCCTGAGTATCTCTATGTTTTTGGTTGGTATATTGGTGTGTGCTAGCTGACATATGGCTATTAATGTATAATTATATAATTTAAATTATGATTTGTGATACATACTATTAAATAGAATATTTTTTTTCTAACTGAACAGACAGCTGTGCTGCTGGGGAGTTGGTTGTGCCGCTTCATCTTCCCAGCTAGCATTAGGAAGTGGTGAAGGGTGGGTGTTGAGGGACTGTCTTATGTAATTTTAATGTGCGAAAAGTTCGGATTCTCAGCCTAGTTTGAATAAATGACTTGAATTTTGAATTCGAATATTATACAAAAACATTCAGCCTAGCCCAACCTCTTATTATTGTAAACACTCATAAACAGAGTTTTTGCAGATAAAGTAATCACTTACCGAATACCATGCAGCATCATCATCTAGCGTTGATGCTAATGGCACTGACACTCCCAGGACATGCAGTGCTAGAGTCAGGCATGCTACTGCAACATGCGGAGCTCTGTAGTCCAATATAGATGGGGAGTGATGAAAATCTTGCAGAAAGGCCATTGCAGTGCGGGCAATAGGGGCAGAGCGCCACTGTGAAGTAGGGAACCATTCCTGAAGAGAGCGCAAGTAGTGCAGTAAATATCTGTGCGGAGATGGCGCATCTAAGTTGAAGCCAAGCAGCCGCAGTACTAGCAATTCGGCCTGGGCGACCGCACCCCGCCACGACCAGTACTCATCGCCCAACTCCAAAGGTCCTGCACCACGATTGATCGAATTGTGTGCTACGTTCACTGCATCTCTCAGTCTTACAGGTTCATCTCGCGACTTCCCCGCCGCACATAAACAAGCAGTACAAATCACGTAACAATCGTAATCATTTTTATCAGCTTCCTTGAAGAATTTATGGTAAAATACGGCAGCCGTAGCGACCGTCGCTGGTTGCAAACCAAGTTTTATCCCACACTCAAATATGAAATTTGTCGCTAAGCTGTGGCTCGGAGCACTGCGATAGTCAGGTAGCCTTCTCTCACGTCTACTGCTCTGTAAAGCCATCACGTCTATTACGTCTTTCATAGTCCAGAAAGTTATCACAATTTACGGATTTTGTTTGTTTTGATATATTTCAGATCGCCAAAGCGAGTAGAGTAGAGGTTAACAATAGACAATAATTTATTTTTTTATAAACAGAAAAATACCCCACCAAATGCTAACCGAAGTGTTTTAGAATAAAATATTATGATTTTAGCGTTACGGTCAGAGGCTTATATAAAAAATTTGCCCTCGCCGTCCACCGTGTGACTTATGCGATATATATATATATATATATATCTTACGATTTATTTATTTATACACCAATTACAATAATTATTAGGTACAGACGCCAGTACATCAACCTACTACAATCTGTCAAATTGCTGTAATCGATTTTCAACGTTATTACTTAAAGAGAAGGTTCAAAGTTGATTGGGAAAATTTTAAGGTTTCGAGTAGGTTGAGGTGCTGGCGTCTGTGTGTTGACAATAATTTAATTTAACTAACATGTAATACTGGACTCCCTAAAATACTTTCTCTCACGGAACACCAGACTTATACGCATGATTTTACTCCGCACACATTTAACACATCTCATTCAGGGGATTCAGTCGTAGAATGTACCTTTCGCGAAATGCACCCCTTACTGTGCGTTTGCACTGGCGAAACATTCACAACAAAACATGCTGAAATCTTTAGTTTCTGTCAAAGTTCCATACAATATTTGACAGGAAATAGAGATTTCAACATGTTTTGTTGTGATGTTTCGCCAGTGCAAACGCACAGTTATGCAAAACGTACCATTCTCATAATGCACATTCTGCGACTGAGCCATTCAGGGTTGGCAGAAGGGTATTTAGCATCTTTAAAATACGATAGACTGGGGATTCGGCTCTGGCTACAGTTTTAGATGACAGTTGCGCAAACAGATTGTGTCGGCGGCTCCGATGTCCAATGTATTTGTCGGTCACAAATAATCGGCAGAAAAGGCCATGGAGCTCGGGCAGTCAATGTGTTCCCCCGTAAGGTCTTACAGGCTACCGTGAGCTGATCAACTCTTCTCACCTCCAACGAGTTAAAACCTAACGTCCCTAAAAGATTTTATTGGTACAAACGTTGATTTTAGTGGTTGATTTTTTTTGGTGGATAGAAATGGCCTACAACCCTTGCAAGAGGCATTTTAGAAATGTTTTCTGTTCCTGTTCTAGCTTCATTGTTTGGGTCGCGGTATAGAGGTGCCAAACACAAGACTAGACCCGAGTTTGCTTCGAACCAGAGTCGAGTACCATTTGGATTGCGAAAGTCACGAGCGCCTGAAATATTCCTTCGCAAGAGCAGAAACGTGGTCTCTAAGGCCCGTATTACAGAACCTCTCGAAACTCAAGCATTACTTACAACTCGTTGAAAACCTATTGATTGGTTGAAACTAGTTTTAATGGTTTTAAGTAATGCTTGTTTTGTCTTGAGTGAGGTTCTATAATACGGGCCTAAAAGTCAGACAGCGGTCGAAAGTCACTCTCGAGTGCAAAGTCAAACTAACTATAGATAAATTGGATTGGTCGCAATCCACTACCGTATGTCATGACGTAACACTTGTTTGCATGAAAAAATAGCTAGTTTACGAAAAAATAGCTTGTTTACGCGCGCACTCCGCTTCACAGATTATATAGAGAACATCCGCTTTCTGTCAAACGTCACTCCACATTTTTTTTTTTAAATTTTCAATTGACCTACATTGACTTAGAAAACATATGGACTTGAAATGTTTGACTATAGAAAAAACAGTTATACAAATACGAGGCATATCGACGCCAAAATCAAAAAAATACTGCTATCTCTTTTTAACTTCAATAATTTTGCCTAAGTGAAAAAGGATATTAGTGTTTTTGACAGTTACTATAATGGCAACCCTACATTTTCTAGTCATTGAAATACCTATTTGCGGCCGGTTCGCCATTTTATCCTCTCGGTGTTTGGTACCAAAATTGGGTACATCAACTTACTGTCAAATGATCTTGAGTTGTGGTTAAAATCTGTGAATTTTGGAGTTATTTGCTGTGTTATTGCGTTTAAACTCGGCCCTATGGTAGAAATCATCAATAGCAAGATGCCCAATTGCAATATAATCGGATGTGGCATCAAAAGAAGCGGAGGTTTTTTTTGATTCTACGCTCGGCACCAGTCGCGGACGGACGTGCGCTGCGGTGTGTTCCTGAGTTCCTGTTTGTGGTTCCTGCTGTGGAATCCTGATATCGTCGTGCAGAGCGACGAGCTACGTAGTCAAGGACTACCGACCGCTATTAATTGTCTGTCTTTTTCAAGACACAATTAATAAAGTTTTTCTGTTAACAGAGATAAGTCAAAACGTAGCGCGTCATTGGCCCCTTCTGGGTAAAACCACAGTTTCGTGGTCCTCGGTGGATACCATACGGTGCCAACGAAGCCGAGGGGGTGTTGACCCAATCACACCCGGCGAACCCCTTCAGGGCTAGGCAGTCAGTTGGACGGGTCCCAGTGTTCGGCCTTGGGGGGTCTCCTAGTCGGCATTGGTGACAGTTTTCCTTCAACAGCTACACACCTAGTGTCGGTTGGGTGTGTCTACACCCTTCGCACTAGACTTGTAGGACCCTGTTGCACATTAAGATAGGCAACGGGCAAAAATCAAGCTTAGGGCTCACCCTTAGGCACACAACCTCCCTGCCTATACCCGGCAGGGAGGGTTTTACATATCCCCGGTACTCCACCCGGGGAGTTAGGCATAGGGAAAGATAGGAGTTATATTCCCCAATTTAATCCCCCGCTAGATACTATGAAGGGCATCCTGAAAGAGTTCGTCGAAATCTTTCAGGGCGTCTTTGAAGATGACCCCCGACTTAAAGCCAAATGGGGCAACCGATTCGCTGCCTTACAGCGATCCCTCTCTGGTCCCTCTGACCGAAGCGTCTCTACGTTTAGTGACGCATTAGACATCCCTGCCGTCGCGCGGGATAGCCCGCTCAGCCCGTCAGTGTCCATGGACACAGACGAGCCCATCCCCACCGCTTCAAAGCGCCCCGTTTCCCCTTACCCGTCAGATGAAGAGGCTAAATTCTCTTCTTCCTCTTCCTCCCATTCCGACGACGACGGTTTCATCCCCGTCCAAGGAAAAGGGATGAAAAGGAAGAACAAGAAGCAGAGCTCCACCCAGGCCAGCAAGGTCGTTGCGGTAGAGGACTCTGAGTCGCCCCTCCCTTCCCTAGCCCTACCCGCTACTTGTGCCCCCGTAGCTTCCCCCTCCCCCGCCCCCCGCCCGATAGCGTCAACCTCCGCGCAGGTTGCCCCCACCCCACCTACTTCTGGGCCAAAAAAGGTCCCTCCGCCACCACCCGTGTTCGTACAGGACAAGGGGAAATGGACGGATATCTCAAAATGGTGTTGCGATCAAAAGATCGCATACACCAGCGCCAGGAACACCCAGCAGGGTATTAAAGTTACAGTCCCTACGTCCCGTGACTATAGGGCTTTTACAACGCTACTGAGAGAGAGACGAGTGTCATACCACTCGTTCTCCCTCCCAGAAGAACGTCAGATCCGCGTCGTTATCAAAAGGATCCCGAAGGAAATCCCCCCTTCGGATATCCTAGCCGACCTTCAGTCGCAGAAGATCCCCGTCGATGAGGTCCACCGTATGCACCGCGGCAAACGCGGTGAGGCATACGACATGATCCTCGTTGTTTGCTCCCCGGTAGAGGGTCACCACCCTATATTTCAATTGAAATCATTATGTTCCCTCGTGGGTTTCTCTATTGAGAAGCCCTGGAAAAGCGGTGCTATTGGCCAATGCCACCAGTGCCAGCTTTACGGCCACTCACAAAGGAACTGCCACGCAAAACCCAGTTGCGTCAAGTGCCTGGGCGAGCACGGCACTCCCGAGTGCACCCGGCCAAAGGACCACTCCTTATGCCCCGACCCACCCAGCTGTGTCCTCTGCGGGCAAGTAGGTCACCCGGCTAATTACCGCGGCTGCCCAAAAGCCCCCAAATCCACATCCCCCAAACTGACCAAACGTTTCGACGCTCGTCAGCAAAGGGAAGCTCCTTCAGGGTTTAAAGTACCCTCAGCTCAGATGCCCCAGCGACTAAGCCCTCAGAGGCCAAGTCCGTGGAATTACCTCCACCACCAGCAAGCTTTCTCAGCCCTGGCCCCCTCTCAACCCATAGGCCCCTCTCAACCTATACCCTCCTCTCAACCCATACCCCCCTCTCAACCTATACCCCCCTCCCAACCCATTGCCCCTACCCCCCCCCAAACCACCACCATCCCCCGTCTCATGGACCCCCGCATTCGCATCACCGCGCCTCTCGTCAAACCCGCACCTGCTCCAGTAGCATCGCGTCCCCCAACCTCAGACCCCCCACAGTCGGCCCTAGCATGGCCTATAACATTATTAGTTCGACTTTTATAGCCTTCCTCTCCCCTCGCGCTATCCAAATGGCCCAGGAAATCCTGGCCGCTCAGGCCGCTGGCGACCTCTTCAGGTTGCAGGCCATCTACAATGCGTATCCCGAGATCACGCAAGCCCTGACCTCCCTCAGCACCCCCACTAGAACCCATAATGTATAACACCATCAATACTAGGTTCAAACCCCGATCCCTCAAGTTAGGTTTTTTCAACGCCAATGGCATTAGAGGCCAACGGGATGAGATCGCGACTTTCCTTCGCGACCATCAAATTGACATCCTCCTTATCCAAGAGTCTTTTCTCAAGCCATGCAACCGCGACCCGTCAATTGCCAACTATCGCATAGTTCGCAATGACAGGACGCGATGTCACTTGGGCGGCACCCTTATTTACTATAAAAAGGATCTATATTGCATCCCAATAGACCCTCCTCCCCTCTCACGATTAGAAGTCTCAATCTGCCGCTTAGGCATGACCAGCCATCAGCCGATCTCACTAGTATCGGTCTACATCCCACCCCTCAATACTTCGGAGAACTTCCAACTCCTCTCAGACGACCTCTCTATCCTACTCGGCATGAATGACTCTGCTATCTTAGCGGGCGATTTCAATGCCAAGCATCCCGCCTGGAATAGTTCCAGAACCTGTACCAGAGGGCGACACTTGTTCGACCTCTCTAATTCTCTCAATTTTGACGTCATCGCCCCGATGACCCCAACTCACTTTCCCCACGTTACCCATCATAACCCCGACGTCATAGACGTGGCGCTCCTTAAGAACGTCGCTCTAAGGTTAGAATCCATAGAAACGGTGCAAGAGCTTAACTCTGACCACCGCCCAGTAGTCATAAAAATGGCCCCCCGCATAGGTCTCCCCGACCCCTCTCAACCCGCTCTCACCAAAAGGGTAACGGACTGGAAGAAAGTAAGCACCCAGCTGAAATCCAACACGTCCCCCCAATTGGACGCCATCCCCGACAAATTCGACTCTATCGCGGACACGACGGCCGCGATCGACTCACTCACGGAGCAAGTACAATCAGTCCTGAGCGACTGCTCTAGGGAGGTTTCAGCGTCGGGTGACCCTCGCTGGAGCCTGCCGGACGATGTACGCGCGCTGCTGACTGAGAAGAACGCGGCCGTTCGTGCCTACAGCAATTTTCCCTGCTCCGCTAACAAAGCCCATATGCGCTATTTACAGAGAACTGTAAAGACACGCATACAGGAGCTGCGTGACACGGGCTGGGACAAGATGCTCAGCGAACTAGAGCCCACCCACCTGGCATTCTGGGAACTTCAGAGGAAACTCAAGTCCCAGCAAGTGGCCTCCATGCCCCCCCTGACCCGTCCCGACAAGACCATCGCGTTCGAGGACTTAGAAAAGGCTGAATGCCTAGCAGACAGTCTAGAAGCTCAATGCTCCCCTAACTCCCAACCGGTAGACCAAGCTCACCTCCTAGAGGTCGACGCCGAGGTCGAACGTAGATCCTCTCTCCCTCCCGTTGAAGATCCTGATAGTCCTCTGCCTCCCGTCACTCCTAACGAAGTGCATGACATCATCAAAGGTCTGAAAACCCGCAAAGCCCCCGGCTCTGATGGAATCACCAATAGGGTGATCCAGCTATTCCCTGCCCACCTGATAATGCTATTGGCCACCATCTTCAATGGTGCCCTAAGCAATAACATCTTTCCCCAAGCATGGAAAGAAGCCACGGTCATCGGCATACCGAAGCCCGGCAAGCCCAAGACCGAGCCGTCGAGTTACCGCCCCATCAGTTTGCTCAAGGTACTCGGCAAAGTCTATGAGAGGCTTATTTATAAGCGCCTCAGAGATTATGCCGAAACCAAGGGCCTCATCCCCAACGAACAGTTTGGGTTCCGAACCCAGCACTCTAGCGTGCATCAGGCCCACCGGATTATTGAAAGCATATGCGCTGGCTTCCAGCGCGGCTTGATAACCGGTGCAATATTCTTCGATATAGCGAAAGCGTTCGACAAAGTCTGGCACAACGGCTTATTATATAAGCTCTACAAACTCGGTGTGCCGGATCGTCTCGTGCTCATCTTACGGGACTTTTTGTCAAACCGCACCTACCGCTACCGTATCGAAGGAGCGATATCCTCCCCTCGTCCAATCCGCGCAGGAGTCCCTCAAGGCTCTGTGCTCTCCCCCCTAATCTTCACGCTTTTCACCAGCGATATCCCAAAGAGTAAAAGGGCGCAGTTGGCTCTGTTCGCAGACGATACGGCCATTTACTACAAGGGTACTAGCACTGACTCGATAGCCCACACTCTCCAGACCTCAGTCGACATGCTCGGCACCTGGTTTAGAAAGTGGAGGATCGAAGTCAACCCGGATAAAAGCCAAGCGATTCTCTTTAGGAAACCGCGTAAAAGGTTCAAACCCCCCCGACCCATCACCATGTTCGGCAAGCCTATCCATTGGGAGAAGCGAGCCAAATACCTAGGTGTCGTCCTAGATCAGCATCTCACCTTCAGTGAGCACATAAAGCAGGTCCGCTCGCGAGCCGCTTTCGTTCTCGGTAGACTCCACTCCGTCCTGAATGCACGTAGCAAAATGTCACTTAAGTGCAAATTGCGTACGTACACGGCGTGCGTTCGTCCCATCATGACCTATGCGGGAGCCGTATTTGCACACGCAAAACCCCGCCATATTCATAGGATGCAAACGCTCCAAAATAGATTTCTCCGGAAAATCACCGGTGCCCCCTGGTACGTTAGGAACGAGATCCTCCATCTCGACCTAAAGATCCCCCCACAATCCACCAATTTCTCAAACGCAATTCCAAGCGTTTCTTTGAGTCCGCCGCCAAACACCGCAACCCTCTGGTTGTCGAGGCCGCCAATTATGTCACGAGTAGAATCAGTCAGACCCGCCGCCCAAGGCAAATCCTTACCGACCCAGACGACCCCATAACCCTCCTCCAGGAGAGCAATAGGGCCACAAGTACAGTGCACAAGAAACACAGACACCGACCCACATTCCGACCTCGCCGCCGAGGTCCTCCGCGATCGCGACCCGCCCGAGTAAATAATACTCCCCACCGACCCTTGCTCGCAGAAGCGCCAGCCCGCGTTTTGCTGAGAAATGTAGTCTTAAATTCCCCGATTAATAATAATGAATCATCTTTGATCCAGCCTGTCCCAACTTGCTGTCCTCCCCCCAGCGACGCCCTAAGCCGAGGTCCGTACCCCACAGGGGGTGCCCTTAGCGAGCGTTCGCCTAGTTTTAATTTAGAATAGTTTTGCCCCTGGCTGGAGGCTTTAAGTTAGTAGCTTAAGGCAGCCGCAGGATTGACCGGTTAAGTAGTCATCACCTCAGAGGTGAGCTAAGAGATGCCTTAGAAAAAAAAAAAAAAAAAAAAAGAAGCGGACATCACCCGAAAATAACATTGCACCAGTACGTACATAAATATCTTTAGATTTAGACGATAAACAAAAGATTCTGCATTCGTTAAGAGCTTCAACAGTAAAGCATTCATAATTTCCCTTTTGCCATTATTTTCAACAGTTTTACTCCACGAAATCATTTTCTTGTTATTGAAGGGATAGAGTAGTGCATTTAGACATTTTATTTATCGATAATGCTATTTTATGCTTTTTTTATTGGTTTTATGTTTTACTTTCAAGGTTGCCTGCTAATAAACGCAAAAAGAAAAAACAATTGGTGTGGAAAATTTAAAGATCTTTAACATAAACTGTTCATATTTTTGTTCTTTTCACTTTGAAGAATCATGTTTCAACCGGATACTCAATAAAGTAACAATATGTGACGATGCTTTACTTTCACGAACCTTTTTGGTAAGTAACATGTTATAAATTTGTCCAACATGATTCTCTAGTGATTGGTGTTGAAAAAGATGGTGATATCCTCATTTGCAATAATTATTTGTTTAATGGAAACAAAGAGTGATGTAAAGAATGTGTTTGAGTGTAGTCTTAAGTAGGGATGGGTCTAAAAATAATAAGCTGCTAAATTAACATTGCTAAATTTTTTTAGTGTCAACACCTGCTAAATAAGTTCTGGGATAGCTGTTAAATATAGCAGTCACTGTCACAACTCATAACAAAGCAATAATGGTCCTGCAGATTCAGTCACAGTTAGATTGATAAGTTTGAGCAAGTTGATTTAATTAACTGCTAAGTGCTAACTGTTAAATCGAATTAACACTAATAAAAAAAAATTGTGTCAACACCTGTTAAATAAGTTCCGAGATAGATGTTAAATAAACGGAAACAAAAAATATATTAAATTTGAACAAAAGTAATATTACCAATTGGTATGTAGCTATTAGAAAAAAAAACAAGATCTAAGAAAGAAATACAAAAGATACAAGAAAAAAAAAACAAAACAAAAAAAATATGATTATTATAAAAAAATTACACATAAAAAAAAGAAATCGTTGTAAATAAATTGATTCTCATTATAAATACGCCAACAGAAAAAGTTGACAGTCCTAAGCCTGTGAAAAGTATGAAGGAAATGAGAATTAATTACGTTAACAATCCGTCTGTGATTAAATTTAACAGTTGCTAAAAATAACTGCTAATTTTAACTGTTAAATATTTTTAGCATTATCATTTAGCAGTGTTATTATTTTTTAACGTTTAAGCCCATCTCTAGTCTTAAGACTTAAGATCAATTAAAAATTATATTAATAAAATCAAGAAACAATAAAAATACTAATCATTTTTTTGCTTGTTTACAGCCTGCGATTTGAACAAATATGTCTGGCATTTTAAATGAGAATGATCAAAATCAGACAAACTCACAATGTAAAAGAGATATACATGAATTTGAGATACAAATAGGGAAGAAATCTACTGAAAGAATATCACATAGAAATTACCTGAACAAAATTGTACTGATAAGAACTGAATGAGATTGATTTATTTAATATAACTTTATTATATTATTAGTGTTGACTTTTAATTAAAACCCACAATCATTTGCGTGTTAGAAACTTAGCATCAAAAATATTAATTATGGTGATAGTGTGGTATGATGGTGGCTCCGCCAATTTTCAAAATTTCTTTATTTCTTTTTCACTGGTTATCCGTGAAATTCAAATTTGTATGTTGATCAAAATGAGATACACAAAGATAAAATGATAAAATAATATAAATTATAATATTTCATTTAAAAATTACCATCTGCGGGCCAGTGGCGGAGCCACCTTTTAGAGGTATGAGGAACAGGGTGTAAAATTCATTCTTTCTCTATAGAATGGGGAGGACCCTCCGACCAGACGGGTGTCGTGACTGCCGGGCAACTGCCCGATAGATTTTTTGAAGTGAAAACTTCTTTAGGCGCGTTGAGCACTTTTTGGGTGAGCAAAAATCATGGAAGTCCCGTCATCTTCACCGGACGTTTTCCAAGAGCTATATGTGTACTTTTTGGGTGAACAAAAAGCGTGAAACTCGCGTCATCGTCATCGCAAGCTTCCCATGAGCTATATGTATACTGTGTATTTATGTACATAGATATATCGGCAACGAGATGAACTTGTTGCTTATAGTATACAATGGTGTGAAATCAGTTACAGAATACTAGGTCGATAAAAGCAATAAGTATATATCTGTCCTCCAAATTTCAACCTATCACAATGGGAAACATCAAAATAAGTTCTACGGTTTAGCCGCGAAAGAATGACGAAGCAATTAAATTAAACAAACAAATGAAAAGCATATGTTAGAAAACTTGGAGTAGGTATTTTTACCCGTGAATATTGTACTGTGACATTATGAAAACATTCTCACAATCTTTTATCGATATTATTACATAGAAATATCGATAAGGGCTGCCCTAGTAGACGCCATTTTATCCTCTCAGTAAAGTGTAGGTAAAAAAAAAAAAAAAAAAAATGGCACGTTTTTCTTGTAGGTATGCAAAGTCCATATGTTTTATAAGTCAATTTATCAGACCATAGACTGAAAATGCCACAGAGGATATTAGAATTTAAACTACAAATAGAGATGGAAGCCGCCTAGGCTACTCTAAGCGGCTTCCAGCAGTTCCAGCAGGCAGCAGGGCTTGACGGAACGGGTTCAATGTCCAACATTGTTTGCCACCCGGGCTTACGCGGTAATCTGAGATTTTTCATAAAAAAACTGAAAATGTAACTAGCTCAAAAACTACTGAACTTCGGTAGAACATTTGGTGGCTTAAATTGTTGCATTTTAACCCTATATGACGTCCTGCAAGGAATACGTCGAGTTACCAGTAACCCTGTAGGTATAAGGCGTCAATATTATCCCGATATAAATCGATGGTTACGGTACCAACCATCATCGGACGAAATCTATTTAGTTTTTTTTGTTGATATACCGTTGGAAAGTTGAAGAGGAGGAAAGTACAGTATGCGCAAAACTTTTTGAGCTCTCGGAAGTTGCACGCGAGTGGCTGCGCAGTAAGTAAAAAATGTTTCACAGCTTACAATAAATGATTTTGCACTCATCTGTGTCCTGCGCGGTTTAGTACTCGGGCCTACGTTCAGAGGGCTCATAAAGTTTTGCGAGAACTGTACTTAGTTGAATTCGTTCTACCATAATAACGTCACATTTTGAATTTTCACATTTATTTTCATAATTTCCTGATACAAAATCCGTCCATAAAATTATGTGATTTTGCCGTTTTAGTTTTACTACTGCCATATTCTTTTACGGTTTTTTTTACGGATAAAAAGTAAGTATGTGCAACCAAACTTTCGCGTAATTTCACAATATGCTTAGTGGAATTCTAAATGTATTGTTGGCAGCATACCTAAGGTTTTTTTTTTGTACAGTAGTACAAAAAAAAACTGCAGCCGGGCTGCCTGCCGCCATGCCTAGTTCATTGTTTTGGCTTCATTGGTGTCCTTTTTAGGGTTACGTACCCAAAGGGTATAAACGGAACCCTATTACTAAGACTTGGCTATCCGTCCGTCCGTCCGTCTGCCACCAGGCTGTATCTCATGAACCGTGACAGATAGACAGTTGAAATTTTCACAGATGATGTATTTCTGTTGCCGCTATAACAACAAATACTAAAAACAGAATAAAATAAATATACAACAGACTGATTTTTTTGCCGTTTTTATAGATAATGGTACGGAACCCTTCGTGCGCGAGTCCGACTCGCACTTGGCCGGCTTTTGTTATATTGTGTGCTGAAATTCTCCAGTATTTTGCTTAGACGATTGTAACCACGTATGACAAAAAATAGGATCCTATTTAAATGATAGTGTAATACCTACACATAAAATTCTAGGGGTGAGCCATTCCGAGAAAAATTTACCCGTTACTGGACAAATGGACAATTTTAAAATGCCAGTAATTTTTACGACACTAAACGGATGTGACGAACTCCCGCTTTACTAACAACAATGACGATTCACATGACGCTGGCAGAATAGTCAACAAAGGCTCAGTTGCCTAAGAAAAAAAAAATACGACATGTATATAGGTTCGAACCCTAGGCACTGAAAATTATTTTCTTCACCACAAGGCACAACTTAAAACGGTGAAGGAAAACACCTTGCGGAAACCGGCATGTTCTAAAACCAAAAATTCGAAGTCATGTGACATCCACCAACCCGCACTGGGCCCGCGTGGTGGATTATGGTAAAATGTACTCTGTGGATTATGGCCTCCCTCACAGAGTACTTGCCTGTCCCAGCCGTGGAAACATTAAAGGCGGATTATTATGCTTGCTTAAACCAAGGTCAGTATACTTTCCCGTTTAGAAGCTGCTAGTATGATAACTTGTATAATACAGGGAAGGCAAGTGAGGAGTATGTGAAGGGATATAAATAAAACAAACATTTATTTGAACATAAAAATTAGAATATAATCATTTTCAGTAATTATTTAAAATTATACACTTAAAGTACATTTATAGTAAATTCAATAAAAAATACCAGTGCAGACGAGATACAAATAAGAGAAAATATTGTTTATTACATCGTTGGTTAAATACATCGCTTTCAGTAAATGCAATACAAAAAAATAAGTCGGAAAAAAATTAAATCAAAGTTGAATGTCACTCGTTATAGAAAAATAAAGATAAGATTGAATCACATTCAAAAATTACCCACTAGTGACTAAAAATTTTACTTTCTTAAACGTTTGTTCAATAATCGGGATCGCTCGGCGCCTTACTGGACCAGGCGGGCCCGCGAGCGCTCGGGCGCGGCCGCGACCTGCCGCTGCCTCGCAAGTGCACATTGCACAACGCGCCCCGAGCGATCCCTCGCAAGTGCACATTGCACAACGCGCCCCGAGCGATCCCTCGCAAGTGCACATTGCACAACGCGCCCCGAGCGATCCCTCGCAAGTGCACATTGCACAACGCGCCCCGAGCGATCCCTCGCAAGTGCACATTGCACAACGCGCCCTGAGCGATCCCTCGCAAGTGCACATTGCACAACGCGCCCCGAGCGATCCCTCGCAAGTGCACATTGCACAACGCGCCCCGAGCGATCCCTCGCAAGTGCACATTGCACAACGCGCCCCGAGCGATACCTCGCAAGTGCACATTGTACAACACGCCCCGAGCGATCCCTCGCACGCGCTAGAAATAAATGTTTACATGTTCATCAATTCTAAATAAGATATTTTCAACATTGTACTCTGATCAGTACCGATACGACTATATTCGACGCTGGGCCGCGCCGACGGCGAAACGTGCGCCGCGCCTCCGCCCTTACCGCGAATCCCAGACATAATTTAGTTATCGAAGAACATACAGTAGGTATAAATAGTGAGGTTAGTATTAACTTTGGCAAATATGAATGAAGCATGGTGATATTGTTTTAGATGGACAACATCTCGACAATACTCAGCGTTAATATTAAAAATTATACTGAACGTCGCTCATTTCGCTAATACCAACAGTAAAATGTCGATACAGGTAGTCTTCGAATTATCTCATGCCACATCACAATTAGAATAAGACATATGCCTCAAACCCGATCACTAAACGCTACTACCTTAAAAAAACTTTGCAATAACTTCCCCAGTTGTGGATCTAATAAAGCGCGAGAATATTTGAGCCGCAACAATTCAGTCTTCAAATAAGAAGCTAACGCACATACCACGTGCCGTGCGTCCGGCATGCGTCCGGCATGCGGCCGTCGCTTGAGCTGCGAGTCGCGCCGAGCGCTGCGGTCGCGCGTCGCACGTACGTCCTCTTTGTGCGCACGTTTTGTGTCCCAGACAAACATGTTACATGTGGCTTGTGCGATTCGTTCACTGTCTCAAATCTTATAAACTAAATGTGATTCGAGCGAATAAACAATGCGGCAGTGTACAAAATTTACATCACATTCACTCGAAATATAAGCATACAAGTTAAATGTTCTGCGGCGGAGGAACACATTGAAATGCAAAACTGTCGACATGGACTAGATGTCGTGCGACAGGACAGGCGCGGGACTTCAGGCGGTCGCCTCACACGCCACACACTGCGCACCACGCCACACCACACCACACCAGCATTAATGTACGAACCCATAGTAATTATGTATGGGGCCTTCATACTGAAGACGTCGAATGATTATATCCACATCGTTCACTCATTAAAAAACTTTTAAATGTAACGTGAAGCTTACTTAAATGTAGGTTGAATGTAGAACTGCGCTAATATTATTTTTTATTAGTTTTACGTACACATATTGTTACATAACAGTAAAAAACCTACCTAGCAACAAGCGAGCGACGAGCGCTCGAGCCGCGGGCCACTACCATACGTTCACGATCCGGAGATCAACATTTTATTCATCTAACAATCTATTTATCAATTTTAAAGGAAAGTTAATGCGAGCATTATTCTATAATTAAGTTGTCATTAATGTTTTGATAGTACATTTTAGATATTGGTGTGGAACAGTGAATATTAACAATATCTTTGGTCTTCAGCAAGCTCGCACAGAAGCCGCGCGCCTCTCGACGGCGGAGTGGTGAATGGCCCGCGCGGTCACAGTGTAGGCGTACATTTTCATTTAATCACTTTTTACATACTCATAAACGTAAAATGAAAATAAATCACCTAACTATGACAATAGTAAAGGTTACTGTCTAATTGCATTATTAATTAATGTTTATTGATACAGTTACTGTCCTAATGCTTAAAAGTAAGATTTTTATTTTTATTATTAATAATAAATTATGTTATATAGTATATATAGTTGATTACGCCAATTCGCGAGTGTATACAAAGTTTATATACTCACATATCTTACGCGAACGGTCGTCCGCGGACTACGAGCGAGGGGCCGCTGCGTTACTCGTGCCGACCTCACAACGGACTCTAGCTGTAATACACGTACATAACTGCTTAGTTATTATATCAAATGACCACACCTCACTTTCTTACCATTACAGACTCCACCCACTTCACAAAATAATGACGAAGATTAACATGATCATAAACATTGGTTAATTACCTTTAAATATAAAATTAAACATGACAAGTTTACATATACCACGTTTAATACAAGTACTCTAGATAAAATAAATACCTAACATGATTTCAATAATTGAATACAAGAATAGATCTTAAATGGCTACACCTTAAGGATAACTGTAAAATGATATAGAAAAATATGAACACAAAAAAATATTCAGAATTGTATATATGGCGTAACAAATGAATGCTCTTACTGGAATAAATAATTTGTGCGTAATACGATGCTTAACTTAAAATAATAACATTGGATGACGGGACTTAGCTTAAGGTATGATAGTAGCTATGTAACATAAACGACCTCGTCTTATTCAATAGAGCGGTTACAGTTGTGCATTCAAAAGTTTATAAAAAATAATTTCTCATTATAAGTGATATAATACTTAATAATGGAATGATGTTTTGTAATCAGTTTAAGTAGGCCTGTGAACGTATTCATGCATCTCACTACCGTGTTATAATTCAGTACTAAATATTGGTTCCTTTCTGTGTTTGGTCCGTAAGAGAGTGAGTATATAAGCACATATTGTTACCGGTGCTCCACACGGACAGCGCGCGACTGGACCGACAACATCCACTTGTGCCAACGAAACACTATACCAAATGCCTAGCACCAAAATTTAGAATTGAACACTAGATCACTAATTCACATTAATCGAAACGATCCCAGCGCGCGCGCCGGGTCGGTCGCCGAAACAAGAACCAAACTACGGTTTTATATTACAGGGGAAACAAAACGCTACCTGCTGTCGGATCTAGTCGCACACTGCCGGTGGGAGCAGTTGAAAATCATACACAATGCCCCAAGCCATGTGACACATGATATCTGCACATCGGCGGTATATCCAGTAAGCTTACTTTCCATAAAAATATATAGGTAATTATAATACGCGTAGCTGCGGCGTGAGCGGCCCGCGAAGCTCGCGCCCCGCACCGACGTCATTGATATGCACAGAGTTACAGAGATATCAACACTTGTGTCGCGTGTACTGCGAGGGAGTGAGCGCCGCGGGAGTGAGGAACAACGTCTCGAAATACGACCACAAAACTGCACCCGGCGTTGAACATCGAACAGAACAATGACATGTCATGCGAGTGTCGGCAACGGTGCGGAGTGTTGCGTGGTGTTTTGTGCTCGTATTCGCAGTAGGGTGGGCTGGCTCGTTCCTCGGCTCTAGTAGAGGCCGCAGCCGCGCAGGTTGTTGGCGATGATGACGTCGGTGACGGCGTCGAACACGAACTGGATGTTGTTGGTGTCGGTGGCGCACGTCATGTGGCAGTAGATCTCCTTGGTGGTCGACTTGTTCTTCGCCTCGAACTGGGCCTGAATGTACGCGGCCGCCTCGCCGTATTCTTGCGCGCCTGTAGAAGAGGACAGTTAACTTTTATTAAATGTTTTACCCAGTTGCATTGCACTGATAAGACTCACATAATATCTTTGACTTTGTTTCGGCATTTCTCCTAAAGCCACATTTGCACATCCACACGAGTGACGAGGCGAGCGGAGAGTCGAGGCACGAACACGAATATGTAAACGGTGGTTCGTCATTCACCTTCGTATTTCACCTCGCCACTCGCGTCGGGAGCGGGTTTTGGACAGGAGTCAAATGGAAAATAGTGGCGAGACCAACTAGTGTTTACACATTCGCCTTCTAGTTCATTTCGTATCAAGCAACATAAAAAAATGGACCAACAATAGTCATGATGTTTTTGGAGCTTTACCAACGTCAGCCTGTCATTATAAATCCAAAGCATGCTCATCATAAGAATAAGCAGAAAGTATAGATATACAATGCTTGGACTAGTACCTATATCAGAAGTAATGGGAGTACCAGTGAACTATTTAAAAATGAAGAAAAAATATTTGATGGCTACTTTTCGTACACATCGACGCAAGAAGCTGTCATCAATAAAATCCGGTGCAGGAGAGGACCACCACTGAGGACGTTTTCCTTTAATTATTTTTTGTAGCACCTCTAAATAGATTGTCTTTGCAAATGACGTCGTCTATTTCGTGAAGCTTTCTATATTAATAGACGCGAATGTGTAAACAGTCAGTCGTATGGCCACACGATTATCTCGCCAATAAATTCGGCGAACGGCGAGCCGAATCGCGAGAACGCATGTGTAAATGCGGTATAAAGGATCAGTCAGCTAGGTAATGCTTTCGCCATCTAGTTTTAAAATATGAACCAAACAATATACGTGTTAAACTGTCTTAAAAGATCTACATACTTACAGGAATAAACATCATTTCAATTGATTTCACGAGATACAACTGACATTGTAGTCCCATTTCAAGATTTTTGGACCGCTTACTAATTAAGCACTTTGGCAGTTCAAGCCATGTCCATTGAATGACTTTGCGCCTTGATACAGGACGGTAAACACTGAACGTCTGGTAACTTACCCGTGTATTCAGGAAAGCATATGGTGAGCGGCGACTTGCGTATCTTCTCCTCGAACAAATCCTTCTTGTTCAGGAACAAGATGATACTGGTGTCCGTGAACCATTTGTTGTTGCAGATCGAGTCGAACAACTTTAGACTCTCCTGCATACGGTTCTGGAATATAACAGTAAACATATTATTTTGGGAGGTTTCGAAGAGGATTTACGAATGGTTATATTTGTTCCTACAAACTGAATGGAATGTTTAAAATAGTTAGGGAATGATGCTTTAAACACAGCAGTGTATTTGAGTGACACGCCCATACTCTATGTACTATCGAAGAACTTCATATCTATAGATAGTGCAATCCACGACGACGCGCCCCACTCCGCTCCGCTCCGTACTAAAGTGCAGCTTACAGTACAGTCGTCGTGGATTGCACTATCTGTAAGCAGTTTGAAAACAAAATCCCGTGAACACGAAGACCACATGTTACCGCCCCGGTTCTATAGCGGCCGAGCGCTGCTAGCAGAAATAGTCCTTACGGTGTATAGATATGAACTTCTTCGATGGTACCTCCCTCAAAAGTACGTTGTCGTCAGCAGTCTGTCAACTGCTAATGCACTACGTGTATGGTGATGACGATCGTTAGAACGAACTGATCAAATGATAAGCCCAAAAAAAAAACCCGGAACAGTGTGCCTGAGCAAGGTATAACATTCTAAAAAGGTTCTGGACCTTATTGGTAGTTGATGGCATGCACGCATTTGGAGTGCATTAGAAGAGCCTGTTGACTGACTCGTTGGTCTAGTGGTCGCAAGCGCTACTGCTGAGCATGAGGTCCTGGTTTCAATTTATTAAAGAACACCAACAGCATAATATATATGTATATTCAAAAATTTATTAAATAAAAAATTAAAGGTATTTTACTGGTTCCTGGGTCAGGTAAAATGTTATTGGGTTTTTCTATTTGGAATTTCTCAGTAGAAGCCCGGAGTCTTGATTTTTGCCAGATTTATGGTAATAGGCTCGCCCCTTATTACATGAGACTGAAGGCTTATGCAGACTAGCGCGCTAGACTATGCAGCTTGTTGCGAGGCGGAACAATTTCTATGAAAACTTCACGGTAGAATAATTACATATGTCGCGTCGCGCTTGTCTGCCGAAGCCTTTAAACATAACGTGCGAAATGTGGGTGAACTATAGGTACTCCTCTTCCTAACCCCTCGGGGAATGCAGGCGTGATGTTATGTTATAAAAGAGCCTCCACGAGTAGGGATACCTAAATGAACGACTTGCAAACATGGGCAGTTATTTCCAAATTGCTGAATTCTACAACATCAGCTATTCTCGTATACTTCGCTGTAGACAAGAAAAAGCCCCTGTCAGTTCGGAAAAACTTCAAAAACCTTATAAAAACAAAAAAAAAATACCTTAACATCCCAGGTAGAGATATGGTGACATATCTACATTTTTGTTACAAAAGCCCTTGTAATAATCTAGTAAAAGGAATAATAATTTACCGTCAAATCCGGGCAAGTAATTAATATTACTTTTTGAGTTTATCTTGGATATAACTGACATCGGTGAAGGAAAAACATCGAAGAGAAACCTGAGCTTATCTTTATTCAAAATTAATTTATTTACGTTACACAAATACATATGTGTACCAAATTTCAACTTAATCGGTCCATTAGATTCGGAGCAAATTAGCTGTGACAGACAAACAGACACAAGTGATCCTATAAGGGTTCCGTTTTTTCCTTTTGGGGTACGGAACCCTAAAAAGCATAATATCTGCTATATAGTTACTACTAACTAATATTATTAATGCGAAAGTGAGTTTGTTTGTTTATTTGTTTTTTACGCTTTCACGCGAAAACGGCTGAACGGATTTGGATGAAATTTGGCACATGGGTAGATCATAGGATAGTTTTTATCCCGATATTCCCACTGAGACTTATGCGGGTGAAACCGCGGGGCGCAGCTAATAGTTAATGTAAGTCTGAAATCGCCAACCTGTTTTGAGCAAACGTGGTGATCAATGCTCGTGCCTTATGAGAAGAGGCCTTTGCACTGCAGTAGGACGACAATAGGCTAGTCTGTTAATAATTACCGTTGTCTCATCCTCGTGCAACACCTGATCGTACTCCGACATGGCCACACAGAATATGATCGCGGTAACATCCTCGAAGCAATGGATCCATTTCTTTCTCTCGGACCGCTGTCCGCCCACATCGAACAATCTGAAAACGTACATGGTTTATGTAAATTTGTGAAAATACATTAAGGTTAAATTTGTGATGATTTTTCTACACACCCTGGTCGTAAGGGCATAGAGTTAGGCTACATGTAAATTTGTAGACTTAGAATGCAATAAATATTTGATGGTTAAAAGTAAATTGTTGTAAGTGGACAGTATTTTATTGACGAGCAACAGAATCTCCAATTATTCGTATTTTTTGTCTCTGTAACAGTGTGCTTTTAACAAAAAGCTGCCGTTTTTCTCTAGCTTAAAACTAAATTGTATGAGAGTTCATAAAATTTCGTCAGAAGTCCGAAAGTCTGACAACCACTTACCAAGGGGTAAGACTAGTTGGCCCGGGGGGGGGGGGGGGGACCTCCACAACCCAGTAGCTGGGTAATGAATATATTACCCAGCTACTGGGTTGTGGAGGTCAGATAGGCAGTCGCTCCATGTAAAATACTGGTATTCAGTTACATCCGGTTAGACTGAAAGCCGACCCCAACATAGTTGGGAAAAGACTAGGGATCTTGAGTTCATTCAATTTAGACACTACAACTCCACTTTTACTCGAATTTTTATTTGGATTTTTTTTTCTCTGTTGTATACAAAGTACCTTAGTGTACTATCGAAGAACTTCATATCTAAGCAGTTTGAAAACAAAATCCCGTGAACACGATGGCCACATCTGTTACCGCCCCGGTTCTATAGCGGCCGAGCGCTGCAAGCAGAAATAGTCCTTACAGTATAAAGATATGAACTTCTTCGATGGTACCTCTGGACAAGACAACCCTTAGTGTTTGAACAATCTTTACAGACATAAGACTTCAGGCTTTCAAGATCTTGGCATCTTGCCCAGCGCAATGATGATTATGGTCGAAGGATCCGCCATCAAGTTGAATACTCACTTGAAATTAAGGTTTTTAAAGGAGAAGTGCACTTCGACGATGCCAGTGGTTTTGACTCTAGTCCTTAAAATATCTTGTTCGGTGGGCTGGTAATCTCTCGCACCTAACCGGTCCAAGTCGTCAAGGAAACTGGAATAATAAAGAGAAGATACTAGTTAGAAAGTTACCATCATAAAACGTAACATAACAAAATAATTATCGAGAATAACTCATCTAATTTACATTAAGAGTCCATAATAGCTGCTCAAGCTCAAATTCACTCCTTGTCTCGCTCGCACGATATTGCTCGCGGGCTGAGTGAGAGCGAGACCGAGCAGCGGGGAGAAGCCTCCAAGGCGGCAATAGTTTAGGTACTTTCTTTTTACGTCGAAAATAATGCTAATAATAAATGCTTTATAGTTAGTTCAGTTATTATGCAACGTTTCATGATCTAATTTTAAGTTTTTTTTTTTTTTAATACCAGCGGTTTTTTGTTAGGTTTGGAGGTAACTTTGTTTTTTTTTATCGATCTAAAGGAATCGTGTCTTCGTTACACATTGTACTTAACATTAATCCTCAACTTTACCATAATATAATTATTTCTAAATTAATTTTGCAGTAATTTCGATATAATGGAGGATCATGCTAAGCAATGTCAGGTATTATAGACTCTTTAAATTCTTGTTCTTATAGACTCTTAAATTCTGTTTTGTTATCGATTCGTCCATTAGTTGACGACTCATCAAAAAGTCGACCGAAGTACAATTTCTATTTTCGTATTGCCATTCACTATAAGATCATTAAATCAAGTCCACGTGACCGAAGCCACGGAAAACCAAGTCTGTTGTATAATGTAAAACAGGAATATAAAAAAAACCGGCACGTGCGAGTCGAACTCGCACACAAAGGGTTCCGTACCACCGTAAAATATTTAGCAAAAAAACACATTTCTTGTATTGGGACCCCTTTAATTTTTAACTTTATTTAATTTTATTATTTGTTGCTGTAGCGGTAGAAATACACAATCTATGAAAATATCAACTGTCTACCAATTACGATTCATGAGATACAGCCCGCTGACACACAGACGGACGGACAGCGGAAGGGATCCGTTTGGCCATCCTTCGGGTACGGAACCCTGAAAACTACGTAACTGCGATTGTTTGAATACGACAATTAGAGTATAACGCCTTCGGTCCCTTTTTATTGCATTTTTAATTAAAAAACATCGTTAAACGCTGTATAAACACTAATCGATTATAATACATATTTCATGTTAATCGAACGTATCAAGTTTATCGTGTAATCGATTAAGTAAACCTGCAATCAGTGGGTTCGAAATACAACAGTTTATTTACAAACAATGAAATCGTTTGTGGTAGCTATAGGGAAGGATATAATTATGTCGTTGTCGTTAAAGTTTTTCAAATATAGAGGGGCTCATTAGGGTCTTTGACGGAAAGGTAATTATGGACTTGATTTACCCCTGGTTTAATTTCAATAGCGTGGTAATTTTCCATGCGTTATAAGAACATCAAAAGTTAGTGGTATTTTTTAGTGATTATACTGAATTTGTACCTTCAATTTTCGCTGATTATTGCTTGGGTTCGGTGTGGTCAGTTTCCTGGGCTAGTGGAACGGTTATTAGAAGCACGTCTAGTTCATTGCACCCGTGATATAAACATACCCTGAGCAGTGCCGGATTAAGCCAGCGCGGGGCCTGTAGCAAATTCTAGCTAGGGGCAGAACTTGATTTATACAAGTTCTAAAGTTTAGGAGATAAACTAGTCAAATCAAATACGTTATGTTGCTGTTGCTAAACACTCAAGTAGGTACTTCATCCAAATGATTTTTTTCAACCAATGCTAACGGTAGTAGGTAATTTTAAAAACCTCTATGATTCATTTTTAGATCAAATACGTTTTAGAGTACCTATGGTCGCAATTGAGGAATATAATTTTAACTTTTCTGAATCGTTCTTTATTATTTTTTTAGTGAATTTCACAATTCAAATTTCAAATTGAATGAAGAATTTTCTTTAAATTTTGATTAAATATAAAAAAATCAACTGTCAATCAGGATTCCAATAAAACCATTACAATTTCTGCAATCGGAACTGAAAAAAAATGCATCGATATGGAGCGACGACATCATTTTACACGAGAAAAGAGCGATGATGAGAGCCGTCGGAATGTTGCTGTTCAAGCTGCTTTCAGGCAACGTACTGTGGCTGTCTCTCTTGGCAATACACAGAGCGTCATAAGCTGCATCTGGATACGCTATCGTATCACGGGCAGCGTGATCGAGCGACATGGAAGACGATCTCACATCACGACTCACAGACAGAACCGGTACATCCAAAATACTGCACGACGGAATCGTACCATGACCGCCATTATGGCTTGCTGATAAGCGACCAAACCATCCGTTTACGTGAAGTGGGTCTGCGCCCGAAGGCCTAAAGTACCACGCAATCGTAGGGTCCGTTTTCAATGGGCTCGCAAACACAGAAATTGGGAGGAAGAAGACTGGCGTTGTGTTTGCTTTTCCGATGAATCTCGTTTCAGTATGAGGCCGGATACAAGACGTACTCGAGTTTGGAGGACTGCTGGACGTCAAGAACGTTTGAAATTTTGTCAGAAAATTCATTCATATCGAGAACTATAATGGTTTGGGCCGGTATTTGGACCGGTGGAAGAACAGATCTCATTTGGATCAGCGGCAACCTCAATGCTCAGATTTATGCGAAGAGGATTGTATCAGACGTGATCGTCGACTAATGCACGTCCACACATGGCTAGAGTCGTAACACGCACTCTTGCGATGCTCGCATCAACGTTCTGCCGTGGGCTGCTCAATCGCCAGACCTCAACCCAATTGAGCACGCATGGGATATACTCCAAAGAAGAGCTTTGCCGAGTATGGCTGCCGTGCATACCACACAGCAACTTTTTGACTTGTTACATAGAACGTAGGCGGCCATTTATCAAAGTAATTTTGTTGAACTGATTTTAAGCATGCCGTTATTGTGTGATTCGTGTCAATGGTGGAAAAACAGTTTTTTTTTTTTAATCCTTACAATAAAAAATCTTTATTTTTGCCTTTTTTTGCCATTTAATGGACGACATTTACTTAGGTTAATGTCCAACACTTAGCAATGAATGCAATTTTCCTTAATTTTTTTTTTACAAAATGTTACATTAAGTAATTAAAATAAGAAGCCAGTCTGGAGGACTAGATTTGGTAAATATTAATTGGATCCCGATCTTAGACACTTTTGATGTGTGTAGGTTATTCAAAATAGTTTACGAATTAAGATAAACTTGCAGGAAAAGATGCGAATTTTTAACACTTCACTGAGGTTTGGATACGCGGGGCCCGTAGCAATTGCTACTCTTGCTACGTGGTTAATCTCGCACTCCCTGAGTACCTACCGGTACCGGTACTCCCTGTACGTATTATGTGAGTGCGAAATGACGATGCTTTCAATACAACAGAGTATTTGGGAAACAAGTATTAATGCAAGTATCAGATGAAACTGTTGTTCATTTTTTTTTTTACAAATTTAAGCCATTTCGAAGAACAAATTAACCATTGCAGTAAATGACAAATAATTAAAAACACATAAAAGGAAGTCATAAATTTACCTTGCATGTCACATTACCATAATTATTCGCAACTATTATATTAAAATATTGTTCTGTTCATGTGATACGTGGTAGCCATCACGCATTCCACTTAGCATCGTCCGCTTGCCGCACTCTTTTGTGAAGACAATCAAATATTTGTATACACATTTGGCAAGTATTAAATTCATTGTTATGTTCCGATTGCAATCTGTTTAGAATTCGTATTGAATGATGTCAATAAATCTGTAATTCAGTTTGAAACACTTGTTTGTTTGTATTACAGGACAATATGAGTCAACTAATTAATAGTGGTGCCGAGTATGCACAAAAACGGACCGGAAAACGGATGCTGTTCAGTCACTAACCGGAATGAATCAATGTAGCAAACGTTTTTGGAAAAACCCATTATCACGGCAGTACACTCTTATGAACTCCAGTTTCTGGAAAGTTAGCTAAATCTCTAATCAGTAAATCTGCAGTCAAACACCGTATAAGCTACTTTTATTGGGTGGCTAAATAACAACAATAAATTATATTCACTGACATATTATACGAAAAGAGGACGCAAATGGAAAGTTTTATGATTATTAAACGAAATGTGCATGTTAATTCCAAGTAACAATACGTTTCGCGTTCATAACTAGATAGGAAGCATTAAGTTCAATAAACAGTGCTAAGTTTTATTGATTATTCCGCAAGCTATATCAGCAGACATCCGGCCGGCCACTAGTTGCAGCCACGCTAAACGACGCCGGGCGACGCTGCCGCATACATATTAACGAGCTGCGAACAGTAGACAACACGCTATATTTCTAAGTTGCCACCACATTAGTAATCTTCATACTGACGGTTCCCCAAAACAAACAATTATAAGTAAACATATATGTATAAAGAACACGTTTTCAAGCAAACTGAGAAGAGATCATGATCGTTCGCCTTTGCTTTGAAGAGAAAGGCATACACAAATAGTCGTTTATTTCAATAATGTGTTTTCATTAGTCCTAAACTAGGTCCCAAATGGTTAAAACATTCGATAGGACTCATATACAATGACGTCACAGTATCCAACCTTCATTTTCCGCGGCAGCTGGCACACGTGCAACTCTATACTACAGAGCGTTGGATCCTCTCGTAAATCGTCACATAGACCGCTCCATTGAGTAAAATGCTGTAATGGCATCGCTTGTCGGGTGGGTTTAATCTTATTTGTGCAGGGCGAAGGCTACTCTATTTATTGTCAAGCTTACGGACATACTTTAGTAGAAGCATCTGCCTACAATGACCGCTGCATTGCAGTTCCGAGATGTTTTACGAGAACGAGACAAGAACATTTTTATGTTGAACAATTATACAGAAGGGCATAAAAAGATGTCGTTGCAGACTAAATTGTCCTTGTACAATTCCACCATCTTGGTAAAGCTTTATAGCTCTAAAGCCAACATTCAGGCACTGAGAAATGAAGAAAGTAAAACTGTATTGTAGTGACTTGTACCAGAAGTGGTCAATGTCACTGTATCACGAGATGGTAAATCATAAGTGAGTCAGTCAGTGACGCCATCAAGCGGTTGACTGTACCGAGAAACGTGACTTTGAACTTCTTCGATCTCGACTAAGATTAATGACAAAACAACGCTAGTGTTCGCCCAGATTGCTTAAGATAACATTCTAATCAAACAATCACGTCTGGTGAATTATTTGATGAAAAATATCGTTCTTGAATTATCACCAACATACGGTGGTCGGTGGAAGAACATCGAGGGGAAACCTTGACTTGTAACGAGTAAGGTCATTATGGCTCGTTTCTTCTCAGAATGAAAAGTAGCTTTTGCATTGAAGTGGGACAAATTATGGGCAGGTATTATTGTTCTTGAACATGTAATAGCTATAAGCTAAAAGCGCTAAGTCAAAATCAACGTCCAGTATTTTATTGGTTGACGTTTTTAGACCTGTACCCTAATTACGTAATGCAAAATCAATCCGAATCTGAATCGTTTTGAAACAGATTACTAATCCATTGCTCCGTAAGTTCGAAAAAAAAATCTGCAGAGCAACGTAAATAACGCAATGAATGTTGTTGAACTGTCAAAATGAAACAGATTTGTCGTTATCGTTTACGAAAATATGTTGCGTAATTAGAAAGCAGGAATGCAACGGCCATTATTCTACATATAATCAGCAATATTACTGTTAAAGCATTTCACTGTAGCATAGGACTAACACTGTGAACTTAACAAAATCTGCAATGCAACACTAATAAATTTTCATTTATACAGTGTATGAAGGTTTATAAAAATTAACATTTCAAATAGGTCAAAGTATCTTAATTGCAAGTGGGCATGTATCGGCGCCGTAGTTAGCGTTCGTGTGAAAGGCCAACTTTGACACGATAGACCGGTAACTCCCACCCTAAATGAAAAACTACGTTGGCGAATCACGCAACCTTTTGGTACAGTGAAAAACTTTGCTGTTATCCATTCGACTAGTAATCATGGCGATTGTATTTATTTAAACGATAATTTTCGACAGGGCATGAAAAAATCTAAGCTAAGGATAGCCATTGTACCTACCTATTACGTTTTGGATATTGCGATTTCCAAGTTCGGAACTAAAAAGTTTATAACTACAATTTAGTATTCAATTAATTATGCAGTACCACGAACACTGTACGAGACCGAATACTGTAGCAGAAGAACAGCCGATTGAGGCAAACGGTACAGCGGAAAAATTAATAGGAGAGCAAGGCCAGGCAAGGCAAGAATGGAGGGCAGACATACTTAGATATTCATGTCAAAGAGATGGCATGTCAGCAATAACAATTTAGCAGAGATAAATAATACAGTAATCATAGCAGAATGGGCCATCAATATTGGAACTGTACGAAGTGGTCTTTTAAACGTCAAACATTTAGTTGACTGTATCCAATATGATTTATGCAAACGACCATTGGGTCTATGTCATGATTGGTGTCAGAAACAACTGCAATTCAAGGCCAGTGTGTATAGATCGCAGATCTGACATCGTTGGCCCGATGCCAGATTGCCTAGAACAGCCGAACTTAAACAAGTTAGCGACGAACAAGCAAGGGTTGATACTGAGCTAAGCTATCATCCTGATTCTTACATCAATATGTTCGTAGAAGGAAATAAGTTTGCTGTTGAGCATTTGCGTTTAATATTAGCCTAGCTAAAAAAAACGAAATTCCAAACACCGTACGGTTGATTATGCTAATAATATAGAAAAGCGAAGGTCTTGCTTAAGTTGCAGTATTAGATACGCTAAAAGATAAAACATTATGTATTGATACATTTGTAAAGTTTTCATCTCATTACACGCTCAGTAAGTTGTCCAAATGTGCTATGGGAGCAAGAAGTAGGGTATTATGTTCCAATGTCAGTGGAATTGTTAATGCTTTTGGACGGGTGCCAACAGAAAGGACATCTACGATCCTTACTTAACTACCAAAGGGAAACTGTCTGATATTTCGCCGATACGGAATATCTTTGTGTTTCGTACAGAAGCTGGTCGTAGTCACGATTCGAGTACTTTCGAGGGAATAGTTATAGCTGGTAAATCCCCTGCATTATGAGGTGTCGCAGTGCGAATTACTGCAGATACAGGACTACAAACGTAGAAAATCAATTTAAAAAAATGGTTACTCTGACCTCGCAAAACACCTTTACTATTATATATTAGAAGTCTGCTTTGTGAGCCTTTGACATTTATTTAATCATTATTACAGTAACTAGTAATATTTCAACAAGATATGTCGAAAGGAATCATATTTATGGAGCAGTATACTTTATTTTCGGTAATAAATATCCTGTATGTCGGAGTGACAGTTGAAGGAGCACTGATAACCCTCTCGAAGATCGTTCTTATAATTAAAACGTAATATCATAAACATTACAAACATACGTGTAAAATTTTCAAACCCGAGTGTTTATCATACTGGCGCTTTTTCGCGCCGGTCCTGGGCGTTGCTGACGTCAAACCTCTGTCAACATTAACTGGGTCAGTAAACAAGGATGAATTACATTCGGAGCAGCCGAAATCATTTCATTATACCATTGAACGCCGCCGGTGTTATTGAACGTGGATGTATTGATGACAGCAGCGTTTAGGGGTGACGGGATGGTTGCAAACTCCTGTGAGTATCGATTTTCCTAAGACTTCTCCTTAAGTTGATCCTAAAATGCCCTAAATTTCTGTACCTAGTTATTAACTGCCCTGTATGCATCAATCCCGAATTTAATTTTACATTAATTATTTCCTTGGCTTTCTCTCCAATATTTTTATTTGGTGAGCAAAACTAACAAGACTGAATTACCAAAAATCTCGACCAGATGCGACTCTTCTCAATAGGCGTTAACTCGCAAAGGAGAAAAATCGATAGCTCAAACAGATGAAATCCTTGTGCTTATTGCAAGCTGGGTAATGCATAACATCCATGTATGGTGGTGTTGTCGGTTGACGCGGCTTGCGGGCGACGAAGCGCGGCCTCCGCCCGGCAACAGGTCCGGCCGCGCGATCAATACGCCGCGCGCCGCCGCACGCCGCGCCGAGCCGAGCCCTTTCGATAACTACGCGCTACGCCGCCGTGCCGGCCGAACCGCGGCCGAAGCGACGCGAACCCGTGATCACGTCACGCACAGCCGATTTGCACACAGTCATACATGTCGACCAACATCGACCGATTTCGCTGCCTCACTATCAATATTCGTTGGCTATCAAGAATTGCCTATCAATATTTAATTAGTTGCTCCATTTTCCTAGTGCAAAAAAAACTCAACAGATTTATGTTTGGAACTGATGGCGCAGACCCCACGACACGATGAAAATGTAATGTTCCTTCTATACATTCAGAATTTGTCTATGTCCAGAAAGAAATCCAGCTGAACTACACAAAGTATTCTCATCCTGATACGACAGTCGTTGGATGAACCCGACGTCTCAAATCTTTCTAAATCTGGTCCCAGTGTGGATAAACCCAACTCGCTAGTTTGTTTATAACGTCCATAACACGAAACACTTGTCAGCTTCATCATGGGAACAGAGAGATCTATAAAAAGACTTTTGAGAGTAAAAAGAACCAGAAAGGAGCCTGAGCAACCCTACCTAACACTTTTTGTTTAGTTGGGGTTGAACGCATTCGGTTGAAAGGTTACGCAATGGTGTGACTACACCAATAAAAGTCAGCGGTGACACATTACCCCCGAAAGCGGCGGCGATAGGGGTTCATGAGGTTTTACGAGTTAGATGAAGGGCGCAGACCGTAGTTCAGGACTTAAGCAGCCGGTGGCGCTGTGTAGTGCTTCCTGAATTAGCGCGGGCGTCATGCGATCGGCACATAAATCTGTCGCCGGTGGCTTTCCGCGCGCCACGCGCCATGGGCCGCAGACGACGTGGGCGGCGCCGCGGCGGTTGCAATCGCGAACTCACCGATACTATCTCAATTGCTTTACGACCGCTGACAATCTTTTAAACACATGCATGACAAGGGGACTATACATATAAAAATAAAAAGTTATCTTTAAGTATCATGCGATTGCTTACCGCCACCAGAATGATATCAAACGCTATTGTATGTAAGAGTAACTTGTTCAGGGGATTGAATCACCCAATCTAAATGAATGTTAAATATCGCATTGGAGCCAGTTGTAATTAGCTCTAGCGATGATGTAGCGATCATTTACCGCAGTTTACTACACAATATTTTACAACAATTGTGAGTTTGTGGCGCTTGAGCGGCGATCCAATGAATAAAACATTCACGAATTGAAGAAGGATTCAACGAAATTCACGCCTTCAAAGGCCGATTCTTGTAACTTTAAATTACCTTTGTCTTGGTTGTGTCTTGCTCGAGCCTAGACCTCTTGAAGAATATCAGTATGTAATATTGATACAATATTTCTACATTGCTTATTACTTATTCTCCGTGATACCTGAAGTTATCAATATAGTCGACAACTGTTTCAGACTCAACTTGGTGTAGGTACCTACTCTGTTTCAACGTCAGACCTATTAATTTATTTATTCAATGAACACGTATTTTCTAACTTAGGTACACCGACCGCTTAGTCATATATGCGGCAAACACTGCATTCAATCGATATTGTTAAAACGGAGACCAAGCACCAACTTAGAAAAAAGAGCAATTTATCATCAAACCAAGTAAGAAATTATATGATTCGTGCGTTCCTAGACGAACGATCTTAAGTAGTAATAAATAAATCAAAACATACAATTTCTGTTGCATTGAGTAACTGGGTATCACTTAGTTCCGCAAGGTATATCGGTAATGCAACGCAACAGGCCAGTTAAATATCATTTTTCGCCAATTGAGCATCGGAGCCAGTGCTTACCGGTGAGGTAATAGTGAAATATGGGGATCGTTTACTACTAATGTGCTGGTGACTACTAAGTTAGTTTCGACAAACTACAACATCCATAATGCAGCGAAGTCCTTTTGATGATCGCCATCCCTTACCCAAAGATTTGATCAGTGAAAGTTGTGTCTGGCACAACGTTCACTGATCGAAATGATCATATGCTTCCACTCCTGATATTTAAATATTGAATAGCTAAAAGGTCCTGCCTGACATACACAACATTGTATCTACTACAACGTACATTCCGTATGTGATTTTCCTCATGATTGATGAGAGACGCACAGATACGAGCGTTGAACCGCGCACAAAGGGTTCCTTGTGACTGTTGCAAGAGCATCCGCCGACCGCGATTCTCGCCACACAGTACAAAACAACTATCCTTATCGTGTTACTGACTGACCACTAAATGGTACACCAGTTCCACTCAGCTCTGAGAGAAAACGTGGAACTTATCAGGAATTCAGGGTATTCAATGATAGCTTGTTCACGGGGGACACAAAATTAGCTTTCTGCTACTTTTTATCTTTATGAGAACGCCTTTATGCCGTGATCAGCAGAATAAAAGAGCCCATAGTGTGACTTTAAGGGATTGGATGTTTCGACTCAGGCCAGAACCTGGCCGGTAGACCAGAACATGACGTGTTTTTCATGATTAATGGAAATTGCTTTGTATTCAATAGAGTTTACGATGTGTCACGTTATTATTGTAGTTTTAATAAATTTTTACGTGGTTACGGCGGTTTCAAGAGTCGCCAACTCGCTAATCCTGCTTTAGCGCTGTAAAGCACCTCGTCTGTAATCGTAACGGCTACCTCGTCAGGGATTATAAACTCGATATGTAAGTGTGTAAACCGTACCTGTTTATGGGAACGTGTTTATCACGATGATTCAGTTAACAAATAAATAATAGCCATTTATCATTCTGCGTAAGTTGGAATCAACGGAGCGAATCCAACGCCTTATTGTTAGGTGTTAGTAATCATGTACTGTTGTTTTGTTTTTGCTGTAGATTTTTTTTAAAGTAGATTTACTGAATCGATGGTAATTTAACACACATGATTATTAATTCCTTTAATTTTATCCCAAAATTAAATTCCAACCGAGATGAGCTAACAAGACCTACCTATTTTAGAAGCTTTGGCAATCATTAAGGAGCAGCAGAGGGCAAATCATTATGGAGGATACCCGTTGTATTCATAAATGAACTGATTCATATGTGTTCTCTTCTCTCAACTCTTGTGATAACATTTAAGCTAAAAAGATTGGAATGGTGATGAAGTAAGCCATGATTCTCTTAATTCGTTATAAATGATGGCAGAACAATTTAGTATTAAATATGTTCTGGATGGGTGTGATTGCGGAAGAAACACAAATGTACACAGTGAGCAGAGACCGGACGAATCAATCGGCGCGCGGGCACCGCTCCCTGCTTCCATCGGGGATTGACAAATTGAATTGATGGCAGTGACGTCACACATTATACAGATGAACACTTACCATAAAATTATCGGTATGTACTAATGTGTACGTACATACAAACAGCCAACGCTCATAATCGTAACAACAAGGTTGTTATCACACCAGACTTTTTAATTAATCGCGACCCCATTTTGCAAATTAAATACGTGAGTAAAATTAATTTAAACGTTTTGATCGGGCATTCTAATTTTATATCCTGTATGCGTGTTATCTTAACATCTTCGCGAATTACTTGTATGAATAGTTAGTGGAGTAACCACTTCATTAACCGTACAATTAGCAATGTCATTAAAACCTTATATTATTTCACTTAAACTTATGGTTCTAAACGGTAGATAAACAGTTTACGAAATGATTTACCAAGTGAATTTGAAGTCCCTAGGCGTGACTTGCATGTTCCTTTAAGCAGTTTCTAATATTAACAGCCAAACTCTAAGTGGTGTCATCACACTCATCACACTTGCGACAATAGCGCGCTACATATTTGAAACTATATATTTTCTGTTTATATGTAAACAATTAGGATCCCCTTAATTACCATAGATATTGTAAAATTGCAACAAAAGGAATGTATGAGAGGATAAGCAACAGCATTTGAAGGTTCATGTTCAAGATATCCTCCAATCAATCAGGAGAGGAATAAAAATAAAAACTTAAGAAAATATTAACCCCCCAAATGTCAGTGAGAGGTTTGTAACATCAATCAAGGTTGTATTTATTTGTACGCATGCGTGTGTACTGCGTCAACCGGGCCGGGTGGCGTAGATTACGACATCGGCGACGCTGAAAACGTAACATGGTAGCCCCCACTGCTTCCTCTGAAGTGCTAAACTTAGGGGCTGAAGCTAAAGCCATTGACAATTCGCACGCGATGAGTAACGCGCGGTGCTACACGGTGATGCCGGGCCCCAGGCCCCTGCCTATACTCGGCAACAGTTGGCGATTCGCTATAGGCAAGAACCCATGGAGAACCCGCGCTTTGGACGTTTCACTCTGGTTCCTGAGAGCTTTAGCAGGCGCCGGGGGAGCGGCTAAAGTGGCAAGACTGTTTGGACATCCTGATTTGGTGTTTCCGTTTTGTGCAGAGGAAACAGCAAGAATTTACAGGCGGGAAGATTTTATGCCACATAGAGCAAAAGCGCCTTGCCTCAGCCATTATAAGCTGGATTTGAGAAAGGGTTTCTTTGGGAACGAGCCCGGACTAATTGGAGTGTAAGGGATTAAATAAATTTGTGTTAAGATGTTAAAGTTATACGTGTTCTAAGTTCTGTACATTTCCTGCAGACATGGCGAGCCGTGGTCTAGATTTAGATCGAAAGTATCTAAAGCTTTGATAGCGCCGGAGGCAGCAAAGGCCGCGGTGCCCGATTTAGAGCAAGTGACCGACGATTTTGTACACAGGTATGTCGTAGGTATCAGTATCGTAGTCTTTTGTTCTTTATCTCAAAAAAGCGATTTGTTTAATTTACTGAGCTATTCTTGTAGTGTTATTTTGGAAAGAAAACATGATAGTGATAAATCACTGTCATCATAATGGAACTATAGTGCCTGCATTACGATGTGTACCAGCAATGTAGATGTTTAGAGAACTATTTATTTAAATTATTTGTTAGATTACGAAGTTTGTATTTAACACTAGAATTAACATGACCCATTATACTTATAATAACGGTGTATTTAATTAGTACAATAATTCCAAATAAGTCTTTAAGAACACATTATCGGCGTAAACGCATGCGGCAATTTTGTGGTCCAGTACTTCGTTTTGCCTCTAGTGATCTGAGTGTGGAATCTCAGTTTAATGACCACATCCCGTTTTTAACAACGGCGCGCGGCGTCTGCGCATTTTGTTTTGAGCGACGGCTCGGGCTGACTACTGACTCATTGTGAACAACAAACCTCATTCAATGAGAAACGTTACGTTTCGTTTGACTGACTTTAACGCGGAATATTTAACGCTTAGATGAATTTAATTGAGAAACATAATTTTCATGTGGGCTTTAAATGAATTAGGTTTTGATTAGCAGCTAGGCAACGTGAAAATTGGGCTAAAGCAATTTAAATTAAGCACGCGAACGTTAAATATCAGTCGATAGCTACATTTTAAAATATTTTCTTTACAGAATGGAATGCATTCTCGACGATAATCGTGAGCTGCCGAAAGATTTTCTCACGGAACTCTACAAATGGGCCCTTGAGTGTAAGTGCTACTTGACAAGCGGCGCCACCTTCTGTGAACTCTATTGTGCTTTTCCGCATAAACTTGTTCAGAGTGGTAATTTAACGCCTAAAGAAAACACTCCTCTTTGTTCCAGCTGTGGGTGCTTGGGCACTGGGGACAAGATTGGGATGTCTCCGAGATAACGATGCGGAAGCGAAAGAAATCATTAGATGCATCCACGGATTCTTCCATAGTGTTCCTGTATTGGAACTCTCAGCACCATTATGGCGAATATATTCAACACCTGCCTACAAAACATATATCGAAGCTCTAGACGCCTTTAGATCCCTCTGCTTGAAAAGATTGACTGATAAAGGTATATGCTCACAAATAGCAAGAGCTTCTGGTGAAAAGGTTGCTACAATATTGGCTTTGGATCTACTCCTGGTCGGTGTAGATACTACAGCGGCTGCTGCGGCGAGTACTATATATTTATTGGCCAATAAAGAAAGAGCACAGAGAAAATTACAAATTGAACTTGACAAAAATCTACCAAGAGACAGAGGACTGACCAGCAAGGATTTGGACAAGCTGACTTATCTTAAAGCTTGTATAAAGGAATCATTGAGGTAAGTTTAAACTCTAAATGAAAATACCCACTTTTTTGCATTTAAAACAATAATATTGTTATCTAAAAGGCGTCTACGTGCGGCTAGCTAGGCACGCGAGAGTATCTCACGGTGGCAGTTAGCATAATATTGACATTACAAGGCTGCTTATTGGAGGAGCAGCAAACATTGGTGGATCCCGATACTGTGTACCCTTAGTTAACGCGTGGCAGCATCACCGTACTAAATACTTAACTCCGATACAATATGCAGCAAGTAAGAACCGTTCAAAGGTGATAATTTGTCGTTTGTTGGCCTGTTCGTCATTATCAGTTTGCGGTTTCATCAGCCCTACATAATATTTTATGAGTGTATTTAAATATATTATATTTTATGAGAATAATTAAACTTCCTTTCTGATTATCTCATTCTAGTTTTAAGTTTTTGAATGATTCTTTATTTTTTTCTTTTTAATACGGATGCTTTTACGAACGTGCACGTCTTGCTACATTGTCCTCACATGCATAATTTCAAAATGAATGATGTAACCAATATTTTGTATCAATTTTTTTTATTTAAAAGTGTGTCCGTGGAGTTTCTTGTCCGTTCTTCTCCATAGTAGGTACCTACGCTTTGGAATGGGCAACTAGCTTCATATTTTTGACTGACCGACCCCTTGACAATTCAAAAGTGCCTGTAAATGGTTTAATTTAAATAAATGCTTTGAGTTAGTCTTATTAATTTCTCTTAAATATGACTTTAAATTTTTTGTGGGTAAATAATGAATACTCATGAGTCAGTTTCAATGTCACTAACAAGTAATAAGAGATTTTCCTCATGACAAGAGTACAGTAACCTCCAATTAGCCTGTAGGATAAAAACTTGATACAAGTGTATCGTCTTAATGTAACGTGACCAATGATGGTCAGCGTCGAATTACATTTGCACCTGAGTCGCTGTTAAGACCTCAGTCCACAAGCCAAGTGTAACAATATGCACGTTATGTAAATAATATACTTGCAGAACAGGTCTGCATGCACCGATAAATGCGAAGAATTCGTAATTGACATAAGGGTGACGGGTTTTAAAATGTTGTTAATGATCTCATATGAGCTGGATTTTTTTAAATGTAATCGAACCGCTAATAGTTACTTTTTCAGGCTGTTTATATAATTCAAAGTCAAAGATTTATTTGACTTGATTTTTTTTTTTTTTTTTTTTTTTTTTTTTTTTTTTTTTCACTAAGTATACTACATTAAAATGATAAAATGCTAATCGTTAACGTTATTCCACTGTCGGCACCATTCACGAAGGTAAAAAGCAAATGTTCTCATTACAATTAAATTACACTTTGTTTGAATAAGAAATATTCAAAGGAGGACATTAACCCTTGTATTCTGAACAGGAAAAGTGTAAAAAATCTATGTTAATGTAGTATAGTAAATAAGTTAATTTTACATTTCATGTCGATATGTATCCTCATGTTGTATTCCACATTTTTACAGAATCAAACCAGTGATTTTGGGGAACGGAAGATGCATACAGTCAGATGCTGTGATATCTGGATATGAAGTACCTAAAGGGGTAAGCATAACAACTAAATGATGTAGACCAAACTTTGATGATGATCAATCAACTTAGGTAAATTAACTTGAGGAAATACTTATCTTAGACTGGCGGGAAAGGGGAAAACTGAGAACATCATAATTTATATTCACAAAATTCCTATTTCCCATTTCAGACGCACATAGTTTTCCCGCATTACATCCTATCTAACGAGGAACGATACTTCCCGTCACCAAAGGAGTACGTTCCCGAGCGATGGCTACGAGACAACGAAGTTCGGGAGTCAACGGAAAAACCAGAAGGATCGATAGTTGTTGGTGAAAATTCAAGATGCCCGTATAATCGGGCGACGGAGGTGCGTCGCAAGCAAAAGGAAGTAGGGATCCATCCGTTCGCATCGCTTCCGTTCGGCTTCGGTCGCCGAATGTGTATCGGGAAAAGATTTGCTGAAGCAGAGTTGCAACTTCTGCTAGCTAAGGTGAGTTGGATTTTTTCTGTAGGTACTTTTGTTTTTTTAAATGAGGCCAGCTAGATTTGTCATAAATGACTTAGAGTCACGAAAAGGGAAAATTGTGGAGTAGAAAATCGAGGGCAAATGGCTCAACAAAACCAAATAATTTGCAGGGCAACATTCTTACACTGAAAATGATAATATTGTTCGATTGGTCGTTCAATACTTTAGAAGCAGATATGCTAAGTCTAATTATTTGTTCCCAGACATTCCATAAATACGACGTATCATGGCACTACGGAGAGTTAACCTACAGCGTGACGCCGACGTACGTGCCAAACGAACCGTTGCAGTTCGCACTCCACAAGAGAACCGGTAACCACACTAGTCTGTAATCTTCTATGTTAAATACGTATTTAATGTTTTAGTAAGTCGTATAATTAACTGCCAAAGGTTTTTTGTACAAAGTTGGATTTAGGTCGTTTGTGTTTTGTACGGTTTTGTAATACTAATATTATTTTCAAATAAAGCCTATTATTTGATGGTTTAAGGTATTATTTCAAAAATCCTGTCGTTTCTGCTAAGTGGAGAGCCTAACATTAATTTTCTTTTCTAAATATGAACAACTAATGAACTATCTTGGTTATCAACTTATCATTCCTCATTACACAACATTTTGTTTGCTAATTTCTTAGCTTCTTGCCCTTGAACACAAAAATCTCCCTTGCTCAAACACTCATTCAGCCCATTATAGATTACGCCGATGCCTGTTATTTGGATGCCACCGAGGAGCTTTTAAATAAACTTGAGCGTTTACAAAATTTATGTATTCGTTTTGTTTTTAACCTTTAAAAATATGATCACGTCTCTAACTTCCGCAAGATACTCAAGTGGCTCCCTATTCGACTTCGCAGGAACTCTCGGATATTGTGTCTGCTATTTAACCTTCTTCATAATCCTAAAACTCCTTCATATCTGCGGGAGCGCTTTTCCTATGACCGTCCTTCTGATGTGCCTTGCAGGTCGCATCTTAGAAACCTGCTTAAGTGCCCTACCCACTCCACTGACTTCTACTCCTATTCCTTCACCGTGCACGCGGTGCGGTTGTGGAATTCACTTCCGCCTGACATTAGGGACTGCCAAACTGTTGCAGTATTTAAAAGAAGAGTGAAAGAACACTATCTTTCCACTTCGTCATAGTTGCGTAGGTATTTATGTTGTATTTTATTTATTTTAGAAGTATGTATGTATGTATGTATGTTCGTAAGTATATTGTCATATAATTTGTTTTATTTTATTAAGTGAATTGTTTTGATTTTTTGTATTTTACTTTCTCTCTACTCTTACACACGGTGTCTACATCTCTTTTTACCCTCTGTCCTATCGCAGGTATGCTGGAAGAGATTTCATTAGAAATAAGCATCACCTTTGTACGTATTTTTCTGTTCTTATAATCTTGTCTGTTTATTTTTGTGTGTACATAAATGGTTAAATAAATAAATAAATAAATAAATAAAATTAGGCTGAGAATCAGCACTTTTTGAACGTCAAAATGGCGACAGTCCCTAAAATTAATCCTATAAATAATTTCCCTTCACCACTTCCTAGAGTTTTAGCTGGGAAGCAATACTGGCGCAACAAACTCCCAGCAACAAATCTATCTTTTAAGTTAAAACAACTTGTTTCTAAACAATCTTCTCATTAGCAAACATGTACTCACTATTTGGCGGAATCGTTGAGCTGGTACTCGTTGGAGCGGCCGAAGCACTCCTGAACGCCGGCGTCCGCCCAGAGCCTCTTCATCGCCGCCAGCAACTCCTCGCTGAACGGCTCCGTGTCCTCCATCCGTTGGATCACGTCAAACACCATCTTGCCGTCGCTCTGGAATAGACAAATAGAATAAGATTTCTTCATCGAAGGTATAGGTAGGCAGAGGTGAAGGTACATAAAGAGACTACAGAAACATTTCGTCAGAAGTATTATTGGGCACGAGCCTATGGCAAATCCCGGATTCCTTGATAATACGAATATGAGGTTATGAAATTCCTGATGGAACATCCCAACAAAAGTTGCCGAGAATCGAAAAAAAATGGTTTATATCATCATCAGTCGAGATGGGTCGTAGTTTTTCTGTATGGATATAATAAAACCTATACCAAAAAGGAAATAAGGTCAACAGCAACACTACGGTGTAGCAAAGAGGTTGGCAACGTAGCCAACACTTTCACCGCTGCCGATATCTATCATTCACAAATTCTGTTCTGTCTAGACCAGGGATGGGGAATCTTTTTCCTTCGCGTGCCAATATAATACTAACGAAATATATGGCGGGCCAAGTTGTTTCATTTTTGGCTATGTTAATTACTGAAATAAAAATATAGAAATGTATTTTTGAAATACTAATTTATTGTGCAATATTACAAAATAACTATTGGAATAAAAAAAAATTGGAAATTGTAGTTAAATTAAACTTTTAAGTTTGCTGCGAAGTAGAAGGTTGAGGAGCGCTGTGGTCTTTGTGGGGACATGTGACATGTGGAACTGTTTTTGTTTTTGCATGATTTCATCATAAACCGGCTCCATTTGTGATGCTGAACATTTTAGTAGTGAATAAAGGTGGTCATCCGAAAGTCTATTACGAAGACAATTTTTTTCTTAATTTCATTATTGAAAAAGTTTGTTCGCATAAATAGCTTGTACCAAACATAGCCATTATTTTTTGGGCGTGGGCTATATTTGGGTATTGTGTTCTAGATATGGACTAATAAAATTCCAATTTGCTGGTGATGAGAGTGAAATTACTAACAATACGAAATATTCTCTTGATTTTTGTTTGATGGTCGCGGGCCGGATTTCAAGCCTTCGCGGGCCGGAGATGGCCCGCGGGCCGTAGTTTCCCCATCCCTGGTCTAGACATAAGTGCATTTGTACCACTGCAGTGGTAGTACGGGGCAAGGAGCACAGCCACCGGGTAAAACCACTACTGGTGCCTGGTGCTTTGCCAGGGTGCATTAAAATTTTCCGCGATGCCACTTTGGTGAATGGCTTTACCATGGCTCATTAGTTTGTGGCGATACAAAAGAATATGACCATTTTCCCCCATGCTGCACTCTTATTTCTGACTTCACTCAAGGTAAGACAGTCGAAAGTAATAAAAGTTTATTCTTGAATGAGAACGCGGCAATAATTACACCCTTGATCAAAATTAGAATTTATAGGAGTATAAAAAAATACACCTTTATTTTTGTTTGACGGGCTAGTGCCAACGATTGAATTAACTATTGATTTGTAAAGGTATCATGGATTTAGTTTCCACCTAATTTATGAATGAAGCAATTACTAGATACCGAAATAAACCTCAATGGTGGAGACTTGTCCATGACTCAAAGTTTTACTTACTCCATGAAGAATTAAAGAAGCGTTAAAAAAGCTTATTTAATTCTTTAAAAAAAGCCCGCTGTCGTATTGTATCTACCAGTCAGTGTCTAACTAAATGGTGTCAAAGTATTTTTTTTTTTTTTTTTAATAGGCATACGACATTTTTGAGCATCAAAATTCACAATAAAAAAAATAAAAAAGTGATTCTAGTCGCCCCTGATGGACCTAGTGGACCTGATGGTCCAAGAGGTTCATTCACCGTTATTCCGATGTTTGTTGGAAGTTGATGGAGAGGATAATATTACTATACTGCTTCTATGCAGAATATAGGCGTAGGCATTATCCTCGCTAGATGAACATTTGAATATGAGGAAACGTCATAATAATTACTTTTTAAATATCGAATTGGGGATACCAATATAATATTAGGTTGGGGAAAAAGTCTTTTCGCATTATAGTATGTATGAACTTGTAATAAAATCTCTTTGGCTATACTATTTGTATCTGGCTGGTTTTGGTATCATTGAAAGTTTAAATTTTAAAGAACATAATTCCAAATTCAAATTAGGAAAATGTGTGATTTTCATTTGTTTTTCGTACCGTCAAGATGAGTGAATCTAATGAAGAAATTCGATACATTTTAAAATTTTACTACAAAAAAGGTAAAAATGCAACGCAAGCGCGAAGAAAATTTGCGATGTTTATGGACCTAGTGCAGTGTCTGTGAGAGTAGCACAAATTTGGTTTAAGCGTTTTCAATCCGGAAATTTTGATGTCGAAGATGCACGTCGCTCTGGTCGCCCTATTACGGATAAAATGGATGCCATTTTTGAAAAAGTGGAGCAAGATCGGCATATCAGTAGTTACGACGTAGCTGAAGAACTGGGAATTGACCACAGAACAGTTATGTCGCATTTGAAAAAAACTTGGTACACAAAAAAGCTTGATATTTGGGTACCTCACGAGCTCACTGAAAGAAACCTAATGAACCGTGTACTCATTTGTGATTCTTTATTACGACGTAATGAAACCGAACCATTTTTGAAGAAGCTGATAACTGGTGATGAAAAGTAGATAAGAACGTGCGAAAAAGGTCGTGGTCAAAGGCCGGTCAGGCTTCACAGACTGTGGCGAAACCCAGGTTAACTCGCAACAAGGTGATGCTGTGTGTGTGGTGGGATTGGAAGGGCATTATTCATTATGAGCTGTTACCACCAGACAGGACCATCGATTCTGAAATCTACTGCGAACAACTGATGAGATTAAAGCAAGAAGTTGAGAGAAAGCGGCCGGAATTAATCAACAGAAGGGGTGTGGTTTTTCATCATGATAACCTCACACATCTTTAGCCACTCAGCAAAAATTAAGAGAGTTTGGCTGGGAGGTGTTAATGCATCCGCCGTATAGTCCTGACCTTGCACGTTCAGATTTCCACCTGTTTCGGTCTCTTCAGAATTCCTTAGGCAGTGTCAGGTTAACATCACGAGAGGACTGACAAAACCACTTGTCGCGGTATTTTGATCAAAAGTCCCAAAATTTCCATAGCAATGGGATCATGTCCCTACCTACAAGATGGCAAAAAGTTATCGAACAAAATGGTACTTACATATCAATCTGCCTAGCCTTTTCCCAACTATATTGGGGTCGGCTTCCAGTCTAACCGGATGCAGCTGAATACCAGTATTTTACATGGAGCGACTGCCTATCTGACCTCCACAACCCAGTAACTGGGTAATACGATACCCCTTGGTAAGACTGGTTGTCAGACTTTCGGACTTCTGACGACCCGTAACGACTGTCAAAGATCCACGAATGACAACCGGGACCAACGGCTTAACGTGCTTTCCGAGGCACGGAGGAGTCTCGGTATGTAAAGATGGTCACCCATCCACAGACCAACCCCGGCAAGCGTAGCTTAACCTGACGGATCGACCCGTGCGGCAGTTACTACTTAGCCACGAGCTCCTAAAAATTATAATTATTAAAATGGTACTTACATACTTTAGTTAAATGTAAATAAACTATATTAAAAAATCTTTTGAATTTTCTTAAGAATTGCGAAGCAACTTTTTCGCCAACCTATTGCGTAATTATAAAACATAACATAACATCACGCCTATAATCCCCAAAGGATTAGGCAGAGGTGTACCTATAGTACACCCACATTTCGCCAGTTATGTTTAAGTCCCATTTAAAGGCTCGTGCAGACCAGCGCGACGCGACTCGAACAAAACAATTTCTAAGAAAACTTCACGGTATAACAATAGCCGGTGTTGCGTCGCGCTAGTCTGAACGAAGCTTTAAACCGGAGGCGAGCCTATTGCCATCAAACGGGCACAAATCCGGACTCATAACATACGTAGTATTATTTGCTAAATAAATATGAACTTAGCTGTTGCCCAAAGTTTACTCCTCTTGATATATTTATGTTATTGTTCCTTTAAAGAAATCCGGGAGACCAAGAGAGAAGGGAATCTAGAATGAATCATACAGGGGTTAAAATTTCTAGTAATTTGTGTAAGCTGTATTGACATAATTAGGTATTAACGACTTAATGGTCCATACATAACTCATTAGTGCTGTGTTGACCTATTTAATACAGTTAGACATGTCTTATTTGTAGAAAAGGGAGGGAGATTACTGAGCTTCGAATCACAAACTAACAAGACTTAAGAACTAATGAACTTCTTTCTTTTTAGTGTGGTTAATTACTAGCCTGGTGTCAATTTTTATGCCGCCCATGGGCCTCTGACTTGGCTTCACATGCCATCGAGAAATATCTCTCAGGCATGCCGGTTTCCTCACGATGTTTTCCTTCACCGTTTATGAAGCGAGTGATAACAATACGCGCATGAATCCGAAAAGTCAGAAGTGCGTGCCTTAGGTTCGAACTGGATGCCTATGGCTTGGCAGTCACACCACTAGGCTATCACCGAGACACTGATATAATGAACTGATCAAAAATCATCCCACCATTTTTAATTGCATTTCAGAATCATTCAGCACATAGCATTTCCAAATTAATATTTAACAAAATTAGTCATCTGCCTAGCCTTTTCCCAACTATATTGGGGTCGGCTTCCAGTCTAACCGGATGCAGCTGAATACCAGTGTTTTGCATGGAGCGACTGCCTATCTGACCTCCACAACCCAGTAACTGGGTAATACGATACCCCTTGGTAAGACTGGTTGTCAGATTTTCGGGCTTCAGACGACCCGTAACGACTATCAAAGATCCACGAATTACAGCCGGGACTAACGGCTTAACGTGCTTTCCGAGGCACGGAGGAGTCTCGGTATGTAAAGATGGTCACCCATCCACAGACCAACCCCGGCAAGCGTAGCTTAACCTGATGGATCGACCCGTGCGGCAGTTATTACTTAGCCACGAGCTCCTCTTATAATAATAAACTTAGTATTCAACAAAAATATGAAAATGGTCAATAGATCATACTAATATTTAACAAAATTAGTATTCAACAAAAATATGAAAATGGTCAATAGATCACCATTCAATCTTCTTCATATTTTCTACATGCTTCTTAATTCTTTACCAACTTGTAACCTTTATTTCATGATCACTGTTACATGTTCCTACCATGCAACAACCATTGCCTAATTTTAAAAGCCATAAACACAGCCATAAAGAACGATGAGTCATAATAATTCGTGTTAAAGAGCAATATCGTCTCAATTGGAGTTGAGTGACCCAGCATCTTCGACATACGCTAATCCGATTAGTAATCCATTTAGCAAACTCGTCTCGGAGAACCGTACGCTTTCGTTACGCAACCCGCTAACCGCCAAGTGAAAGAATTCTGACTATTAATGAGTAATGAGAATCTCCAAAACTCTGATGTGTTTAGTCTTCGTCTAAAAGTTTCATGAGTTTGTTGACGAGTAAACTGCAATGCATCATAAATACTCATACTTTATGTAGCAGAGACAAGTCCAGTCTGTTCTGGGTATTATAAAGTTTATAGTTATACTAGCGGCATTGCGGCATGAAATGCCATGCTATGAAATAAATAACTCGTACATCAGGCTTGTGCTTTTGCTGGTTGCAGAGGTTTCTGTGAAATATGCTCTAATTATGACGGGTGTTGCGGGGCGCATGCGCGGTGACGGGAAGCTCGCCGCGCCATTCACAACCCCTCCTCGGAATAACCCGCCACCGCCACCCTTGTTGCTTACACATTGCATATTCATTTAAACATCGACGTCCATTAGCTAGTTACCTAGGTTGGCATTAAGGGTCGGCTATAGGAAATCGTGTTATGGGTTTTGATAAGTTTTAGAAAACTTAAGTAGTGGCCACGAAAAAAACGGATCAATCACCAATCAGTGAAATAATCGGATTGAGGACAAACCATACGAATGTAAAAAAAGTCATATCACAAAAAACGTGAAAAAGCACTGCCGTATTTTGTTAACTGATATTGATATTTCCTTTTTGCAAATACTGCAACTTCGATTGAGGCAAATTATGGGACTTGACAAATGATTCCATCTCATCATTTGTAAAAAATCCATGGTTATTTTGTCATGACTTTCGTCACTAACAGGCACCAACAGGTAAAACCGACATTTTATATTTTACGGAAAGAACGAGGCACATCCAAAGGAAGGTCACAATACTGAACCCGTTCGCTATGTAACCCTACAATATCATCTAAACAACGCTTAGACAACCCTCATGCGATTCATTGTGCGTGTAGTTAGGTTTTGTTTCAACCTGTTTGCGCCGGATAGGGTTGTCACATCCACTGCTTTCATGTCCCTCACTGTGATAAACAAAAAGGTGCACGAGGTAACATAGACAGTGTCATGTGCATGCTAGCGACATAGCTTGCGATGCGTACAATATGCAAAACTAATGGGGGGACGGTAGAGGGCATGTCACATTAGGGGAATAGCAGTGAAGGGGATCGATCTCCGGACATTGCGTGAACTGTGGAAAATACCGACCTGTGTGTTAAACACGAAGTACTAACGATTCGTACTGTAATCTAGTTTGTATAATCACTACTTGAGCAGGAAATTACAGGATATTTTTTATTGCTCTTAGTCTCGTGGACTTTAAAGATCCGTTTACGAAGTACCTATGTCAAACGGTACGTGCGTCACATCTCGTGACGAGTGAATTAATTACAGTTTTCAGAGCAGCCTCTCGTTCGTTGTGTAACCGATGACGTTGACATGAACAACTCTTCAACAGGTCGAAACGGAACTGAGATACCTTATCTGACTGACATTCCGAACAGGTACTCGTGATGATAACACTGGCCTATGTATCCCTTTCTGATTTTATTACACGTTTGGTGGTTGTTCTTTGGTTGCTAATAGAATCGCTCACTATCGCAAACATGACATTGCCACCTTATCTGGTTTACCGTAAATTATTCAGTTTGCAATATCTCGTTAACGTTAGCACAATAACCAGGTTAACGAATTAACTTAGCTTTACCTAAAGTGGTATGTTGGTAATTTAGACTAACATCACTGAAATGTAATGTATTGTATTTTTACAACCCCGTACTTAAGAAACCAATTTAATCTCAAAGATAACCTTGGCGAATGTCTCCTCGTATTTACAAGTCAATAAAATTGGAAATAACTGTTTAATAAAACTGAAAGCTTTACAATAATGGTAATATTTGTTTTGGAGTAATATTCATAGCAAACAAATAATGCAATAAGTTGTTATGCAGAGTGAAACCGAGCTCGGGCGGCCGGCATGCAGCGAGCTGAGCGAGCCACTCTCATGAATAACGAATACCCAATATTGATCTCCAAAGAGAGAACATTTCACAGAATCGAACAAGTCCTGGGGAAATGCAGATGCAATTTTCGTTTATTCATGGAAGCCTTTCACCTGTAACTTATGTATAGCTATAGCTACAATAGCTTAGTACTTTTTAAGAGGATTCATTCGATATTCTCAATTATAATCATTTTAGACTTCCGCATTAGGCGGACGATATATGGACATAAAATTTATATTATTAAAAAGGAATATGAATATATGCTTTGGTTTGTTGGTTACTATGCAATAAGTATCATAACACTCGTCTCCCACGAATAGCTTCGTAATCAGCATTAGCGGCAAACGGAAGCCTCAGAGCACTTATTCCCCGATGTAGGTTTCGATGCAATCGACATTATTTTTACTGACGATACCCATTATTTATAGAACACAGCCGACACGTAATCGACGCAGTTTATCGTTTACGCAACGAATACTCGCTTTGATTTTCGATTTTTAGTAAACTAATGAGTACTGTACGATTGATATCTTCGAATAAATATTTCAATTCGATCAGTATACTCATCACTAAGATCATATTGAGTGTTTTGTGGGAGATTTTTATTCATTTTTGACGTCCTAGCAAAAGCCAAGCCAGAATTTGCGTATGCTGGCATCACAGCCGGAAGATGTCGAACAAAATTATATAATTGAAGATCTTGGGACTCGAAGTTCTTTAGGACCTTAGGATCTATTGCTTGGTATTACCATTTTTACAGGAGACTGTTGTTCTCTCAATTCTTATCTATCTCGGTTTGCTCTAATCGTAAGTTATTTAAAGATACGATGATTTTTCGACGAAGTGACTTACATTTTCAAAATTACTCGACGTTGTTGATGTGGCAAAGTAAAAAATCTAGTAGGACTCCCTCCAAAGCAAATGTCAGAGAACGAGCAGCTTACCTCTCGGTCCTTATTGCCGTAGGTGATGCCCAGGTTGGGCATAGCACGCAAGATGGCGACGAGCGACTGAATCGTGTTGCTGTACACCACCGGCCGGTACTGTTTGAAGTCTTCATTTGTAAAGCCACTTTCGTGGATAATTCTGTTGGAAAGAAAGGAATGAGTAATAAATTAGGTCAAAGAATATGTTTATGTTATAATATTACAAAAATAATCAGCTGAGTCCAGTATTTGATCTACAGTGTTCAAAAGTAGATGATTATTACATGAAGATGTAAGGAAGAACAATTATCACATTTGTATCTAAGTAGGTACAAGGTATATGACACAGAACAAATAATTGACTAAATTGAGAGAACGAGTTAATAAAACGCGTAAATGTGTTACTCATCGATCGCCTTGTGATTCATAGGTCCAAATGGTCCAACAGGGCGGTATTTTAACGAGATTGTTAAGTTCTAACCTCGACCAATGTGATTTCATGACGTAGCCATAATGTAACGGGAATATACAAGAAATTAGCAGTCAATTTGCAATTTATGCAGTTTCCATAATACACTCATACTAATTTGTTGTTTAAGATTCAATAAAAACTTTGTGTTAACTGTTATGGTACCTTTACAAACGAGTAGCTGTTGGTAATATTTAGCGTCACATTATTCGTCATTACATCTGACTATTCTACTGACAAATTGGCAATAACATCAAAGGGACAGGTCGTCATTCAAGCACTTCCATACGGTTATACATGTCAGATTGCTGTTGCTATAGTCAGAGCTACAGCAGGTGCAGTTTGTAAGAGGACCTCCTTGGAATCATTTCGGGAAGTAACGTCCTAAAATCTATTACAAGTATAGAAATTCTATATTGTGACAATGTTTCTATATTGTGGCGTGTAATTTAAATTTGCCCTACAAAAATGACTCATCATAAAATCTTAACCTGAACTTTTTTGTATTCCTATATTATTAATGATGCATTCGTATTGTCCAGATCTGTCTGTATAAATTATTTAGTCAATCAGACATTCAAATTGCATGTACATAAATAATTTATGTAGTGAGGACGGTAGGCTCACCGCAATGACAAACACGAATATAGCCAATTCGGAGAGCGAGATAAATGTACCACTGAATTTGGATTTCGCGTAACTGTCTTTTTTGTTGATTTAATTTTTTACTCACTAAATCAACAGTCAATTTATTTTGCAGAGTTTGGTCGACATTTTTGTAGCATTGAGTGGGTTTCTTTCATGTCTACTAAAAGTCAGAAACCTGAAAAGAACTTCTCTTTAAAATGTTACTTAAACAGCCTAAACTGATGTCGAACGAGACAGATTTAATCTGATCTGCAGGATTAATAAATAAAATATAATAAATAAGTTATATAAATAAAACAAGCCATAGCAAGCTCACATAAGATTGTTCTTTAAAAGTTATGAAAGCTATATACTTGCTGACAGTTTGTACAAGATGCTATGTAAATATTTTAGTATTTTACGGATTCGAACAATGGAGGCGGTGCGTGCGGATGATGCACTGTCCAATAAAAACAATCAGGCCATGCAAACGGCGCGCTCGATTCTTCAGAATTCACAGAATTCTAACTTCATTTCAACCAGATTCCGACCTGTTCTGTTTTTTTCTATTGTTCTAATATATACAGTTATTCGTAAACTAACTATATAAACTCACAAAGGCTAAGTAATGGCAGATTTAGATGTCTTTACATTATTGACTAAGTTCTAATTTTCCGAAATATATTCTAACAAATGAAATGGTTCTTGATGACAAAATCGTCCAATTCTCACTTTTTTGTAAGTAAGTTGAGTATCGATAAAATAATTTGATTCCGAACGTCTGGCGTTCCATAGATCTGTAGCATCCGGGACGCGAATGACGTCACCGACGGCATGGTGCAAACACCCACAAAACATTGATCTCACCAACATTAGCGTAGCGTAGGTTATTGTAGTACAATGTAGATATATCGATCATTTTACTTCTTATGACTTGGCCATGTTCTATTGACAACTCATCGAGATTTGTTGACATTATGAATAGTAAACAGCTTAGATAAGGACCAAAATTAATAAGTACTATTGTCAAATACTAGATAAAGCAATATCAAATTATAAAGTCCCAATTTTAATAGAAGGGTCTGAATGAGTAATCTGAATCAGAAACCAGCTATCTAATTTCGCAACACATTTTCGGAAACGATTACGACAAATTTGTTTCATTTTGACAGTTCATCAACATTCATTGCGTTATTTACGTTGTTGATAAGTTTTTTTTTGAACATATGCATCAATGCATTACCGATTTATTTCAAAACGATTCAAATTCCGATTGATCGTGTATTACGTAATTAGGGTACTGTTTGACATAGATTAGGCATGTGCAATTTTCACTGACCATCATCAACTATTTGGCAGGGCTAATTAAATAGCTTCGTCGGAGTCGTTGGATGACAAATAAATTTATTCGTATACGTTGGTGACAGCTCGCGGCGTGACGTGAAGACAAATATCTTTTAATTTAAATACCACGAATAAACGTATCGTAAAACTGCTAAACAACGGAACATTATAACTACGTATTTGTTACCTAGGCATTTAGCGACCGACGTATGTATGCTCTCAAAATTATAACTATTCTGTGATAACAAGGTAATGGTGATAGTCGACATTTATAAATGCAAGGTGCAAATTATTCTAGCATACAGAATTTAAGCAAGATTTCTTAACAAACTTATGCAAACCGTTTATTGTTCTGACATATTATTTGAAATCTCCGTAAAATATTGGAAAATTCAATATCTAATCTTTTATCTTCAAATTTGTAAAACGCTTGTTGACAAGTCGTAGATAGTAGATAGGTACATGGAGATAGCTGGCAATCGACCGATGCATTTATCTCTAAACAATAATATTGATTAAGATAGATACGATTACGAATGAATGTAATTGATAACACTGTACGACAAAACGTACTGTGCCCACCCTAGAACGGGATGGGATGCAAAAATGAAAGACAGGACAAGAGAAATATTGTCAGTTTTCAATAGAAGCTGTCTGCCGTTTTTCTCTATTATGACTAGGACGTGCCACAAAAGAGTGAATGGCCATTACCAATTGTACAGACGAACAGAATAATACAGGTTGTGCCTTAGTTAACAAATTGTATCCAAGGTGTCTATTCTTGGATACAATTTGTTGACTCTAAAACGTATCGTCTCGTACAGTTTTGCACACACGATCAATCAAAATCTGAATCATTTTGATGGTTATTGGTAATCCATTGCTTCATGTTTTCGAAAAATGTGTCTGCTAAGCAACGTAAATAACGCAATGAATGTTGTTGAACTGTCAAAATGAAACAGATTGTGATTAATCGTGTTACGTAATTAGGGTGCTGATAACATAAAGTAGGTAGTTGGTTTTGAAAGTGGTCAGAAAGGTCCTGCATAATGTAAGTGTTTTGCGAATAGGTCTGAACAGGGCAAAGATCGTCACTAACTGGACGACTGAGAGAGGACATCGCTGCCGCGCTGTGCGTCGTCGAGGTGGATCGCGGCGAAGGCGTAGGCGGTGCGAAGAATTTGGATAGGTGTTTAGGGCAGATATGGAAGAAAATTGCAAAATATAGATTATATAGGTTTCGACTGGACGGAAAAAGAGGTATTTGCGTCCAGAAGTTATTTGAAAACAAAGCATTTCGTGTTCAAATAACTTCTTTTTTTTTTTTTTTTTTGCGGCCTAACCTACCTTGTGTCCCATTGCTGGCAATGGGACACAAGGTAGGTTAGGCTTTGTTTCTGGGCAACTAGAGGTATTTTAAGTAAATTTTAATTCACTACGTAGGTATCTATTTACTTTGAAGTTTTTCAGTCTACTTGTATAGTTTAGAATAGCCAGCCAGGCAGGGGTGCAGTTCGCCTGAGAAACTAAGTATTTGATTTAAAAAAAAACTAGCCTTCCTTTTCAACGCCTATAGATTTTATACGGTTCACTGCTATGCTGCCTATTCAAAGGACGCAAAATTTCCTTCCCACTGGGGAGACTTGCAAAAAGTTAGGAGCTATGCCAAACCGCTGCAATGGACTAATGTTAAACTATTAGGTACGTAATTGTCTGTAAGTTCAGGGCATATTGCTGTAATATCTAGACATTATCACATTATGGCTCGTCTCCAATTTTTCTTGAATAAACTACCTTTCAAATATTTCTGCTGACTATTCAAATAGTTACAGTTTCTTACATTTTAATAACAAAAATCAAAGAGCTGGTATACTTACTTCATTTGTTTGACTATAGTACTTTTGCCGGATTCACCAGCACCTGTAAACAAAAATACAAATTAAATACTATTCGTGCACCACTACATAACACATGTTGTGATTGTTTTAATATTATTTAATCATTATGCATAACAATTAATTGGACAAGTGGAGTTAGGCGACCGACATTACATAAAAGCTGCGTTTCTTCAAAGTAGACATTTCGCCAAACCACGTAATAAAACACGCGATGATATAAAAACATTTAATTACCGCCTAAATGTAAACTGTTTCAGTCCACATTATGCACGTCTCGCTGAGTGAAAATAGCATGGGGAAATAAATTAACAACGTTTACAGTGAACTGTACGCGGACGTACGAAGGGTCTACTACGCTGATCGATAAAGACTTCAGTGTTTGCAGCTCTGCGCATACTGAGCATGCTTCGGGTTTGCCACTTGTTTCCTAGAAGACAATCGATATAAGTATAACCTACGACAATGCTACGCAGAAAGCTACGCTTACGCATATTGTACCTTATTTAATTTACTGTCATTATTTATCTGTTAACGCTGAACAATGGTGAAGACTCGATGACAAAATGTAATCAAACGTAGATTGTTGAAGAATAGTAATTAATAGTTGTCTCTCAAATATTATCTACGTGTACTCTAATCAAACCTATAAAACAGTTATGTAAGCGTAATTACTACAGGCAAAATTTATTTACTGTTATATCGTTCGTACGTAGATATTAATTGGCTAATAAAGTGGCGAAATTACGTGGGTGTAGTAAAACGAACCCTGTCAAATACAGGTTCTTAGTATCATGACCCTTGTTGGCTCTAATTGGCTCGCCAGCGCGAATGGCCGATCTCTGACCCCCGATAATACACATTATCACTACACAAGTGCACTCCTGATTTCTACATTGCAACTTGTACAATCATTCATACCTTCGATTCTGATGTCTAGGCTTAAATATAATAATACTTATGTAACAAAGGACGTGACGCCTGGTATCAGACAAGACAATGCATTCGTACGTCAAAATAAAAGGTATCATCACATATTTTATATTCACAGTGGAAGAACTTTCACAATCAAGTGGATGGTAATCGCGTGCCAAGAAAGTATTCCCACGAACACCCAATATAATAACTTTTAAAACAGTGAATGTCATGTTGGATTATTTAGTTAATAGTGAATGCTCAAGAATTCGAACAGTTTAGAAGTTATCTCACGCAGATCAAACGATCTGAGCAGGGAATAAACGGCACATTACTTCACTATCGTGGTTTTAGATCCTAATAGTGTTCCGTACCTGCGAGGAACGATGACATAATAGCCTTTAGTTTATTGTCTTTAGTTACATTTATATCGTTAACATAGGGCACTTTTTCGCATGAACCTGGCAGTGTTTTATCGCGGCGTAAACCTCGATAAAAACATAATGTATCGAATCGAACTTCTGTATCGCTTGTGTGACAGGATGAGTAGAGGTCGCCTCTATGCTTTTTGCGCTATCATCACGACGATAGCATCGTCGCGTGCTCGAATGCCGCTTGGCTGATAAAATACCTGTCTGTAATGTCCGTTCGATCGCCTCTTCAATAGTAACCTGACATTTGCCTATTCACGAAAAAACTTACGATTCAAGAAGTTGTGTAGTACGTACAAGGAACTTCATATTTCAAGTCTTAGCGCCTATCTAATCCAAATGACATAATATTTAAAGGAATAAAGCACTCTTATCTTTTTAATAACATAGATATTGACCGATTAGTGCAATCGATTATAATTAATTGCCTTCAGAGTTCACATAACGATCGTATTAGAATTGTTGCGAGTACATGACTCAAAATCTACACGAACTTTACGCACGATGTCAAATTGTTACGTTTTGAATTATTTCGGTAAATAGGTAGGTGGATAGCCTGGACAGGGCAATAACGACGCTACGCACGTAACCAATGGTATTTGGTGTATGCGTAGTGGACTTCAAAGTGTTGTTTTAAAGATTTTTTTGGTAAATAACTTCGACTAAGACCCAAGCCTGAACGCTACTTCAAATACCTACTAATTATATATTTTTGACTTCGGTTCAGTTGGTCACAGTATTGATTTAGAAAAGTTAGTACTTAACAAGTTGTTTTGTTAGTATTTTTAAAGTCAACACAATACAGAGAGCAGACCAAACTGGGTGAAAATGGCGTGTGACTTAATAAATGACCCACATCAATTGCGACAAATGAGACTATTCAATAACCTTACCTATTCATTAATCCAAAAACCGCTCTTTTTGCTTCCAACTGAAATTTTGATTACATAAGTCTGAGCTAGGACTAATTACATTACCATAGATTTTTTCGAAGTGAGACAAATGAGGAGTGGCTCATTAAAGCAAAACACCATTCATGGTCAGATATGCACGCACTGGTAGCCACGGCGGCGTGCCGTGACACTTCAATTAATTTCCAGCACAAGATACCTAGTTGACACAATTGTCACATATGATTGGTCACCCTGATGCTCATATGTGATTGCAAAACATTTTTTTTTTGTTTTGGTTTCATTTTCCTTGAAATATCTACACCAGAAAAATTAAAAGGAAAATCTTTATTTATCCTGGTCATTGGACATTGAATGTCAATGGACGCTGAAAACATGACAGAGAATCTAAACTGGTTATACCTAGATAGTTCCCAAAAAGGACTTAGTATTGTAGGTAACCAAGTGTTTGTATTTCATTTGCATTTGCCTTGTGACTTTTACCCTGTTAGGATTTTGTTGTCTTGTAAAGATCAACATATAAACCTTTTTATAATAGATAGGTATTGTAGTTTGGCATGGCATTTTAACTATACAAACAGAATGTAACAATGGCAAAAATACACCATGGAATGAGTAACACGAGTTGTCATACTACATTATGATAACAAAATGGAAGAAAATTAAGCAATATAACAAAACCAACCAAGAATTTTCACACTGCCCGGATTCAGGCCTCATTAAGAGGTGTAGCATAATTATAAAAAAATACCAAATAAAGATGATAATTATATCTGAATTTTGTAAACCAATAGTGATGTCACATGTTAAGATAGCGCAAACCATAAAGTGCAAAAAATTACAACTGGTTCATATCACCCAGACATGAGACAGGTATAAAATATTAATCTAATGAGTAATGAATATAACATGTATATAAGAAACAGAAATAGTTGATCATACCAACTGCCTACATCATTATAGACATTAGAAAACACAATGGTGACTCATTCTGGGTGTAAAATGACTAAGTAATTGACTTTGAATGGTGTGCATTATTCTGTAGTGTAGTAGGTAAATGCTGGATAGTGCTAATGCCAATTGAAATAATCCACAAGTTGATTAAACGGAATTATGTAATCACATGTTTCTCACATAAAAGAGGAGTGTATGATCCATATTTAAGAAGGGAGGGCATAGGCACATAAGACATTGATGACAATCATTAATATAATTCACAATCGTCCACCTGAGACACATCACAAATAACACAGCTTGTGTCAATGCACTCACATAATTTATCAGTGTCAAGATCAAGGTAACTTGTAAGACATTAAATTACATATTTACTTATAATTTGACTTCAAATTCAACCTCCCTTTTAAATTAGGGATGTTCCCACATAAGTTATTGTAAGCTTATATTCAAACACTTTAAATATTATGTTATGACTCAATTGGAACTTAATGGTAAAATACAGTTTAACAAATGCAAATGTCAATAGGTATTTATCATTTCCTGAAATAGGTAGTAGCTGAGATCATCCTAAAACATTTCTTGTACTGTTGTGTTACATTGAATGCAAAGGATATTTTTTTTTAAATAGTTTATTACCTGCATTATTACAAAACTGTATTGATAGAGTTTTTTATTCAGTTTCCTCAAGCGATTGTATTTAAATGTAAATAAGTACTGTGCCATTTAGAGTTGGACATGAATGACATTGTTCTGCTGAAATATTGGCAACCGTTCAACACTGCCAACAAGTACTGTTTACAGTCATTAAAATTCTTTAAATACTAGTTGATTGTTTACTGACAATATTACATGTGGTTTTGTAATAACTAAAACAACTTTTACACAATTTATGTGTTTCTAAAGGGAATTACCTCTTGCTTAGTATTGAAAAGCAATAAATATGTTTAATTTTGACTTGTGTGTGTAAGTGTAGGCTGGATGTTTAGTTTCCATTGTTGAGCTGTTTTTCTTTTGTGTTTTATCAACCTGAAAATGTTATCTCATCAAGGTCATCTATGCAAATAGCAGGAAAATAACCAGCTAGCACAATGGAGCAGTCTCCTTGCTTACTAAGTCACAGTCGATAAGCATCTTCAGTTATTGTACTGGACGACTGTTACATATTTCTCAAGAAATATTGACATCATTAGTGGGTGGATTATTATTTTTAAAGAAGTTCTGTTATTATAAGAAAAGTGCACGAGATTTATCATTCAGTGAAGAAGATACAAGCATTGCTTCAACATGCACTGATGCCTCCATCTGCATTCTGCATTTGTGATTCTACTGTCAATCATTTATTTAGTTATCAGTATTATTATGGCAGGAATATTTAATTTTAGCCAATTATGATTATGTACTCTAGAAATGTGTTTATTTAGCAGTTATAAGAAAAATATACTACTTTTGGCACATCTTATGAGATTTGACATGGTGGGTTCAAAGAAATTAATCAATCTCATTAGAATTAAAACAAATAGTGGCAATGTTAAAATACGTCGCGTTTTGAAATACGATAAGGAAAACCCCTCCAGAATTGAGGTTCATGACATTGGAACAGAAATCAACCATGAATAGCATAGAAACGACTACACAATGAGTTCATACACATGTTTCCTAAATGTGAAACAAATAGGAACTTTCATTTGCGCACGGAACTACCGTACATACCGGCATAATGATTAGTTCCAAGTGAAAGCAACTAACCATTTCTACTCTTCGTTCAAAATCTGCAATAAGCTAATAGGATGCATGAAGAACGATCGGACGCTATACACAGGGGCATCATGAAAGTCGGGATCGTTCAAGGGGACGCCCAAATTTCTGCAACAACCCCGAAACATGGGTGCGGCCACGGATCGCGACTAAATAATAGAGCTACACTGTACCTAATAAGAGCAACTTGATATCTTTGGAAGCCTGGATTCCGTCCTCTTTCAGGTTCCTCTCTATCTGTCGGCTGCGAGCTGCAGCCGCACGCTCCTCGGCCGACTGGGCGCACCCCATGTCGGCAGCTGTCCCTGTTCCTTGGCCGCCGGCCGCCCCGACCCCTGAGCCGGGCGCGCTCTCACCGCTCCCTCTGCATGCGCTCCACACGCGTCCTGCCGCTCCGGCGAGACCGGAGCCACCCTACACAACGTTAGCACCCAACACACAGTAACCTAACAGTACCACTTATCACTGTTCATACGACTCCGAAACACACAATCTTTAGATAAACGACCGCGACTCGATATTTTCCAGGGTTTTTTACTGCACCGAACACTAAAAACACGCAACGACAATGCAAACTTTAATTGATTTTACAAATCCGTTTAAATACGAGATAATGGCGGCCGGATGACAAGCACCAACTCCGCTCCGTGACAGCGACCGCGCCCCGCTCGACTGACGTTCGGGTGCGTTCGGAAATCTTCGTTCGGACTCGCTCACACATGCGTGAAGGCACATTCACACGCGAAAGAGAACACGAGCAATGCGCTAAAATCAAAGATTTGCCAAAGACAATTTCTTATTTTTTTTACGCAAAAAATGTGATGGCGCGCATTTCAAATAAGGTCGTTGTAGCTTTTACATTTTAATCTATTTGTGCGGGTACGTTTAATTACAAAAAAAAAAGATTGATAATGGTAAATGGTAACTTTCAAGCGAGTCTAACCGAATATAATAATCATTATCAGAGATTCAAAAATATCACACATCTAACTCATTAATTAATTTGTTTAATAAATTGAATTGCACTTTATTTTTATTTTTATTTATGGCACCTCGCAGTTATACCACTAAGGTATTTACTGCTCAACCGAACAATCCTGTGGCTGCCTTAAGCACTACACTCAAAGCCTCCAGCCAGGAGCAAAACTATTCTAAATTAAAATTAGGCGAACGCTCGCTAAGGGCACCCCCTGTGGGGTACGAACCTCGGCTTAGGGCGTCGCTGAGGAGAGGACAGCAAGATAGGACAAGCTGGATCAAGGATGTATCATTATTATTATTATACGGGGAATTTAAAGCTACGCGCTCAGCTGCGGCGCGGGCTGGCGCTTCATCGGACAAGTTGAATTGCACCTAGGTACTTAGTATTCTAAATATTTATTGCAACTGTAACATCGAAGATGTGATCGAAATTCTAATAAATAAAAAGCTTGTTTGTACTGGACTGGATGATTGAATATATTTTCTTTTGGGAGTAAAAAAACTTTCTATAGCCCTTCTTTCCAACGGAATGGCGAGAGGAGCTCGTGGCTAAATAATAACTGCCACACGTACGGTTCAATCGAAGGTACGCTACGTTTGCCGAGGCCGATCCGTTGATGGGTGACCATGCATTACACATCGAGAGCTTTCAGTGCCTCGAAAAGCACGTAAGCACTGTCGGTCCCGGCTATAATTTGTAGATCTTTGACAGTCGTTACAGGTAGTCAGAAGCCCGAAAGTCTGACAACCAATCTTAATAAGGGGTGTCGTATTACACAGTAACTGGGGTCAGACAGGCAGTCGCTCCATGTAAAATACTGGTATTCAGCTGCATCCGGTTAGACTTCTCGCTGACCCCAACAAAGTTGGGAAAAGGCTAGTCAGATGATAATGTTTCAGATGGCGCTAGTCCACTACGGAATTCTGCTTATTTTATTTTAGTTGGCGATATTTAGGTTTAGTCAAAGGGAACACAAGATTTTTTTTAAACTCTATGTACGCTTTCGCGACAACATCACTAAAAATTACACCAAGCCATGCATTTCGACACGCTCCGGTCGTGTCAATAACACTGTGTTTTAAACACAGTGTTTATTAATTTTATTTAATTGTTTTAACATGCACATGCAGTAGTATGAACCATTGTGCAAGGACAGTAGCGGTTATCATGTTCATCTGCGGCCTGTGGCTAGCAGGCTATTTAGGTACACTTTGGTGTCATGTTGATGACTACGATTAATTATGAAATAATTCGTAAGGTCGTAAGTTCTGAAAACCAGAATCTTGCCAGGACCTTCTTGCTAGAATGAGTTTATGTAAGTATGTAAATGCAACAATCAAATTAAGGTCTTAAAAGTACAAACCACAAAATGTTTTAACACCAAATTTGTTTCTAGCATTATCTAGCATAATCTTTGTTTACTTGGTTGTCGAATGTCGTCAAATGCAACAACGAACATAAATGGATAGAATATATAGCTTCCCCAAAACTTAGAAAGAGAACTAAATAATCAGGAAGTAACAGAAACAGCTATCTAATCACGGAAAACCTTTTCGCAATACGACAAATTTGTTTCATTTTGACAGTTCATTGCGATAATTACGTTTGAGCAGATTTTGTTTCGAACGAAGCAATGGATTAGCAATTTGTTTCAAAACGATTCAAATTCCGATTGATCGTGTATTATGTAATTAGGTTACTGAAGTAGCAATATATACGTAGTATCTCTAAGTAGTCTGTGAGCAATATCATGTACAAAGGCACAGTAAGGCCCATCGAGTTCTTTAATAGTGATCGATCGTAGGTACTTACAGGTAGGTACACACGGCTAGGTACACATCAAGCTATACATTTCCAGTATTTTCATGAATAAGCTGTCCTCGCATTGTACGGAAATCCCATACAATGCGAGATCAGCATAAACTGGAAATATGTAACCGTGTGTACAAGAATAAATACCCAACTAACCAAAATTCATACATATGCGTTTTTCTGATGAAATAAAAATTGCAACTTTGACAAAAGATCTATAGCATTTGTTAAGGCGAATAGTCTTAGATAATCGAAACTCGGAGCATACGAGCAAAGAACCCTGACCCTGACCGACTCTGGTGTCTAGCATATAAGTTGCGCTGGAAAAAAGAAAAAACCCCTAAAGCTTGGGACCTCACCAAGCCTTGGGGTTTAGGGTATCTGTTGCTATCGCTATGTTTCGAAGCTTGATAAGTGGTTTATGTTTTGGAAAGCATCATGTATGTTTTTGCGAAAATTGTTTTCTTCAAGCTCAACTGGTCAAGTTTAGCTATGTTTTTAAACAGTTTGAGGTCGATTCGTATGTGTTTACGCAATCAACTAGTAGCAGCATCAAAGAGGTATCTCAATCCCCAAACATGGGCTCTAAGGAGCCACTGATCTTTCTGCCGAGTCACCAACCACGAATTACCCTCGAATTATCATTCTCCTGATTCGCCTTTTAGGACATCCACAAGTTCCTCAGTCTGCAATTCTGCATAGATCCTACTTGATAAGCAACTGGGCCTCTGAGCGAGAATTATATCTAAGACACCTATCTGCCACGTATTCGTGGCTACTGGCTAGGTATCATGCATGGTAGGTAAGATATAGTATAGCCCATAGGTATTATAATAAGGAAGAAACAACATTTGTGTTTTGTTTGTATTTATCCTATGAATGACCCTAGTTCTTCCATGCTAGTTCTAGATACAAATTAAGTAGGATTATAATTCCGGCTAGTCTTTGATATCAAGCTCGCCAGATCAGTTTTACATAGGTGGAATGTTGTGTTGAAGTTCGAAGATCAGATATACTAATAGGTACTAATTGATGTGTTCTTATCTTGCTTCTAGTGTAGGTAGGTAAGTCAACCGGAAGAGCACTAATTTCCTATTTTCATTATCAGATACCTACATTACCTAGGTACCAACCTAGGTACATCATCATATTATAGAAAACGTTGAGTTGGATACTCAAATGGAGACCTCGTAGTGTATTGAATAGTCGTATCAGTGAGTAGTTACTCAAAAGATGCTATCCAAAAAGAATTTAAGTATACTAAGTCAATACATTTATCTACATTCTCGAATTGGAGAGTGGTTCAGAAGTCTGAGTCAATAGAGCTCAAGCCGGCGTGCGCGCGCACCTGCTACCTAGACAGAGATAGAGGAAAGCTCCATTACCAAGGAGCAGCAGCTTTATATCCTTGGAAGCCTGGATACCATCCTCCTTGAGATTCTTCTCGATCAGCTTGCTGCGCGCAATGGCGGCGCGCTCCTCGGCGGACGAGGCGCAGCCCATGGCGATGGCGCGCACGGCCTGGCTCGCTACGCGCGGCAGCGCCGTGCCCCTCGCATGCTCGCGGCCCGTCGTCGCGCGCACGTGGCGCCGCGCACGCGCGAGCGAGCGCACGCGTGCTCCGGGATAGGGGGGACACGCACCACCACGAGACCGGGTCGGTCCGGCCTGACGCGCGAGCTGACGCGGCGGAGCTCGGGGGGCGAGCGGAGCGCTAGTGACGGGGCGAGGTGGCGTCGCGGCGTGAACCCGCGAACGAATGACGGATCGCGCAGGCCTGGAGCGGCGCGCGCACTGCGCAGGCTCCTCCACCGCGCGCCGACCGCCGGCCGCTGCCCGCCCGACACCTCCTCCCTCACATACCTACGAAGTTACTAACACCCTACGTCAAACCTACGCGGCGCCTACACAATGACACAAACGGACACCTAAACAATTCAGGTTAAAACATTTAAGTATTACGACTTCCGAATTTTTTTTCGCTTTGAGTTATACCGAAATAGGGTAGGTAGGGGGTGGGTAAGTATACTATTTCCGGCCTACAAAGGGACGAACCTCGCGTAATTCGGTTATTATACCATATTATCTACTGTTGCAAATGCATGCATTCTTGTATCTATACAGGACAGGACAATGCGATAATACGTAAGAATCTCGTACAATAATAGGAGTCGGTAGGTAACACTTCTCCTTGCTTAGAGTAGGTACTTCGTCTATGATGTTATTTTCCACAAACGCTACTCAACCCATTGTTGGCTGTTAATACTATAGCCACAGTATCCCTGGCAGTGTTTTTAATCGTCTAATTAGCCCGACATTTCAGCGCGGCGCGGCGGCGCGGTATGCGCGTGATTACTTTTCTCGTTCTAAACAAAGGATGTGAAATTAATAAATACAATCGCGTGTAGAAAATCAGTCATAAAATTATATACTTAACCGTATCTCGATAATTACCTGTGCTGAAAGAGACTTTACTGACGTGATTTCTGGAGTATATTGCAGCAAACTTATAGGCCAGCACAGGCGCGACGCGACACCAGTACAACAATTTCCGTGAAGTTTTTATAGAAATTGTTCGACCAGTCGCGTCGCGCCTGTCTGCGGAAGCCTTACTTCGAGAAGTAAACCACAGAGTACATTTTTATATAGGGAGAAGTAAACTCACGCAATTGTTAGAGTAGAACAGTTGTGAGCTAGACAGTCACATCATCTAGTAACTTCATGTCTATTAACATGCCCGACTCATAGGGGCTTGTAAAAGTACCTTTGTAGGTCATCAATGAACTTTAAACTGCCTATTATGTGCTTATTTAGAATTAATTGTTGACGCATGTTTTGTGAAAGTTATCTAACTGTTAACTTTATTTGCATACCATGACCTTGAGTCGTTATGGAGTGCATACCTACTTTCTTTCTAGAATGAAAATAATTTGATTAACAGTCAGGATCATTTAGGTACATTTTAAAGGAAATGACTAACTACCCTCCTATTGCAAAAAAAAAACATCGTCGCTACAGCTTCCGATCGGTTAAGTGTTGCAGGTTCGATTCCCACACAGAGAAAAACATTTGTACGGCGGACTTCAGATTCAGGTAGATGTTCCGGGTGTGGAGTGGCTGGCAGTGAACATGTGAGATTTGTGTTTGTTAACACACCAACGTTACAAGAGAAATTCCTAATACGGGCCAAAGTTATGATCTCAGAACATAAAAAAGGGTTATGATAAATAGTATTCAAACCGGTGACGACCTTTTTGACGTAAGAATATAGATTGTGTAGAAAAATGTTTAACTAAACTATGCATTGCAAATAAACCTTTCCTATTTTATTCTAGGTAGGTAGGTACTAATCCTTTAGGATCGCAGCTCAGAGCATAGAATCAATATTATTATATCATATACATAGAATACTAATAGGATTGCTGCCATCGGGCTCGGGACCTCTAGGATCACGGCCAGGCCAGCACTTCTTCTTTTTAGCCTGTCAAAAGCAATCTAAATGGACTCGGCTAAGAATTCGGCTACGAGTTTGCCATCATTAGCGTTCATCAGTTCCTAAAGTAACGTGCAGCTGACAGGACTCGCAGGACACGATATGAAGTGTCCCATCGTTTGTGGAACAGCACCACATTTACACTCCAAGGCGTAGTTGCCTACGAATAGGTTTTCCCCCAGTAAAACAGTAAAAACATTTAAAATCATGACTATGAGAACACACAAAGGTGACACCGGAGCTGGGTCGTACTGCGTCGTACAGACGCCAGCACATCAACCTACTACAATCTGTCAAATTTCTTTAATAGATTTTCAACTTTATCACTAAAATGTAAGGTTCAAAGTTAATTGGGAAAATTTGACAGTTTCGTGTAGGTTGACGTGCTGGCGTCTGTACGTAGTAGATGCTACACAATACATTCAACCCATGAGCTATTTCGTTTAAGCTGTGCCTATTGGGGTTGCCTAAACTCAGATTTATAATTTGCTAGTCCAAAATGACAGCTACGATCGAGTTTAAAAAAATAAAAATTACAGAGACAGCACGACAACAGTGAAGGTCCTTCCTGCAGAAAATGATTCACTGGTCCTTGGTGAGTCACTCGGTAATTAAATTACTTTATTTCGACACCAAATGTCATTTTAGTCTAGCAAATAATAAAAAAATTGAGTATAGGCACTGGGCACAGATTAAAGGCACGTGCAGACCAGCGGGACGCGACTCGAATAATACAATTTCTAAGAAAACTTCACGGTTTAACAATAACCGGTGTCGCGTCGCGCTAGTGTACACGAAGCTTAATACAGATGGGACATTCCGCAAAATCATTTGAATAAAGAGCGATTCTTGCTACGACACAATAAAATGAAATTCAGGTCAGGTAGCAGCGCTAATCACCTACAGTTAATCATCTAGAAGTTGCCTCTCTGTCAATCGCGTGACTCCTAGATCTTCTGACTACGTTACACACTGAATTGGCCTAGCTGCACACCTAAACTGCGGAGTGTCCCATCAGAATCTGTATTAATCTGTGGTATAGGTGAGATTTATCCTTCTCTTGTCTCCCATAAACACTTGCACTCACAGACTACTTAGAGATACTCTTGCACTCTACTAGTTCGTAGTCAGTCATAGACTGGGAATGGCTAAATTGATATGATTTTGTGTACTGTATATTGGCTAGTAGTTAAAGACCTAATAGTATAATTGACTTTAATCAAACTGCACACGTACACAATAATTACACATTTATTTTCTAGCCTCGAAATATAATCACACTATTTATAACAATTCTGGAGATGTTACTCACACTCTATCCAACAACCAACATATAAAATGTACTCTGTGCAACCAACTGCCCACAGATAACTTTTTTATCAACTGCCTTATAATGTACTCTGCGACTGCCGATCACTCCTTCAGATATTCGTTTGGCAAGTGTCGCCCCACCAATGCTCCGGAAGTTCGCAACGGAACAATAATGGACACTAGTGCTGCCAACCTAACTATTAATCAGAAGGAGAACTATTAATCAGAAGGAGAACTATTAATCAGAAGGAGAACTATTAATCAGAAGAACTATTAATCAGAAGGAGAACTATTAATCAGATAAATATCTGTAAATAAGTAAACATGATTGTTTAATTTTTTTGTAGACTTAAAAATAATATTAATTAAATATGTTTTTGACAACAGTAGTGTAAAATTACTATCATAATTTCAATGATTATTATGTAATTGTAATAAAAAAAATCAATAAACTTAGAGATTTTTTATTTTATTAAATGATAATTCAAGTACACAGACTACATTAGTATTCACTGAGACCATTTTTATTATATAATTAAATGTAAAGGGAGCCATCAGCAGGCCCCAAGTGATGGATACCTATAAGTAAGGCATCCACTAAAGTCCAGACTCCCAGTCCTCCAAAACTGAACAGTTTTCCTATCCCCTCTTGCCAGTGGCCAAGATAGAACCGATCAGCACCAAATCCTCCAAGTGTTAGGGCTAGGATGACTGCAGTACCCCAGCGAGTGCCTGCAGTCCATGAACATCGGATCTTTTTGAGGAATCTTCGCTTTCCTAGGCACACCACATCATCAGATACTGTGCAGTTTGTCCTGCAAATGTAATTAGAAGTTATTCAACTTTATTAAGTAGGCATAAAGAAAATGTAAAATGTTATAATTTGTCACCAAATTGTTTGCAATTGTTTATATAAACTATAATTTTAAATGTATCCTATTACAGCAGTATTTCAGTTTTGCTTACAAGTAATACTTCAGTGGCGAAGCCAGAGAATTGCAGTTTGCTTTCTGGTCACAGCGATGTTCCCATTTCTCTGTCTGGTAACAAAACCTGCACATTGCTGTTCTGTTAAATGTTTTGGTTCCCTGGAATTTAATAAAGTACACATTATTGTTGGAAACTTGAACTTCATTATCTTTCTAATGAAATGGTGTTTACACTAGGTACTACTTACATTACAAACAATTTTTGGTTTGACGGTGCAGGAATAATTAAAGAAGCCTCCATATCGACAATCTACGCTTCTGTCACAATTTATACAAGGATACTGCAATGAGGAACACTCAGAAATGTCCTGTTCAACAGAAGGACAACTCTTCAAGTATTCTTCGTTCTCACTGAAATTTACCCCTTTGTCACTCGAATCATCCTTTATTTTGTTTTCTTTGCTTTGTATATCCATATTGTTGTTAGCTGCAACACAAAATTGTATTGAAACATCAGAATTATTATGTAAATAATAATTTACTATATCATTGTTGCAGATTAACTTACCCATATCCGTAATGTGAATTGTATTAAATATAACTAATAAAACTAAAACTAAACAGTCTCTTATACTTATTCTTAGTGGCAAAGTTCTCGGCATCGTGAAATTATACCATTTTACTAGTATTTCAATCAAAATAAGCTCAGAAAAACAAATAACATTAATGTCTTCTTGTCAAACTTGACAGAAGTAACATTGACAGCAGGATAGCCTGGCCGCTTTCCGAATTAGAACTTATTCGCTCACAGCGCTAACATCGATAATTGGCGTTCCGATCACGTTATCACGATTATGACAGCTGAGGGCTGTCAAGAATTCGGAACGCTCGTCAACGCGCTCACGGTACTCGCTCAACGTCAAAACTTGCACATATTTCTTTGTGAATACAATTGCGTGTCATAGCTTAGGGGTAGGTTCAGTAAAGATAAAGGCAGCCAGAAAAAAAAAAAAAGATTTATATTAGCACTTACTAACAATAGCAATCGTTTAGAATTAAAATCATTTTATTTGTTTACGACGGTATGTAAATTACAATTCGAATTTTCTCTTCGTACGGCGCGATGCGATAATAATGTTTTTATTTTGTTTAAATGCTACTAATTAATAAGAGTTACTTACATACTATCGAACGCAATAAAATACCTACGCCCGAAAACTTATGACGATAACGCCGGGTGAAGTAGGTAACTAGGTAGGTACGTACAATTCCAATTTTTTTTTCTGGGTTCCTTTATCGATACTGAGCCTACCCCTAAGCTATGGCACGCAATTACTTTAACACCCTGTATACACATTTCTTCTTCTTCTTTGGTTAGGTGGCGAACGGTAGTCAAAAACACAATTTCGAAAATGCCACGTTAGTTTAAAAATAAGATGCGAGTAAAACAAAACAGCACACTGTCATTTTTGACAGTGCTTAAACGGTGATATTAGTAAAAGGCATGGTCGGCGTTATCGTAAGATGGCGTATGTGATTACGTCATCTATGACGATTCAAGACACAACGTTATGGTGCCCCGTTAATACGGTCCGGTTGTTAGCGCGCTCAAATCGATTACAGCGTAACTCGGCTCGGAAAGCACCCTTTTTTGGTTTGGATATCATCAAATGACTATCATCTGATGACGTGAGGGCGCGATATTTTCCTCTCCCTCACGCGTTCCGCCTCCTCCTTCGCGAGCATTACAGCTTCGCAGAAGGAGGTGACGCCCTCCCATGCCCTCTCGCTCCGTACCGTGGCCTGGACCAGGGCCGGACGCGAGATCCCCGCCACCGATCGCCTCCACGAGGACACGGCGGTGCTCTGCCCAAGCCGGGCAGACCTCCACCGTGTCCTCCGGGCGATCCACGCAGTGATGACACCCGGGCGTTTCCTCCCGCCTTATCCGAAACAAGTACCTCCCGAAACAGCCGTGTCCGGTGAGGACCTGCGTCATGCGGAAGGTGAGGACGCCGTGGCGCCTCTCCAGCCACTCCTCAAAGAGGGGACTTATCGCCGCAATAGTGGCGTGCCCAACATTGGGTTGCGACAATCGCACACTCCATGACGCCATGAGATCCCGTCGGAGCTCTGTCCGCTGTGGCGCGATTTCTCGCGGCATCGGAGTCAAGCCCCGGCGATTCGCCTCCTCGCGCCACTCCCAAATATGCGCGAGGACTTTTGCCTTCAGATCCCATGGCGGCAATCCGGCAAGGAGGCTCGACGCCTCACCGAAGACTATGCGGTAACCCCGGACCAGCCGGGTGGCCATGACCCTCTGGGACGCGTCCAACCAGCGGGCTGGCCGCCGCCTCAACGAACGCGCCCACACCGGTGCCCCGTAAAGGGCGATGGACCGCACGACCCCCGCGTATTGCCTCCGGAATGCACCCCTTGACTAACGAAACAGAGAATGCTTTATGTTCCATACTTCCATGAATGCGAAATAATACAAATACATTGCAAACTATAGTTTTGTATAACTTAGACGCATTTTTATTTTAAATTTTTGTAAATTGTGAGTACCATGGAGTCGTTTACTGTGTTGTATTTTGACTTGAAAGAGCAGGGTAGTTGAGAGAATGTCATGCTCACTTAAATGTCTCGCTGATGGTGGCGAGTGTGTTGGATCATTCGGTTCCCTACAAAATGGTTGAGCGGGATGGTGCTGATCCACGCGTCATGTTCGTGAACGGGCGCCGTCAGTTGAGACTGGTCATCTCTTATCTGCCAGGGCTTATTTTTAATCGTTTTTGATTTTTAGTTTTTTTTTTTACATTGTTCTCACATATAGAATCACCAAGAGTAATGTACCCAGGATTTTGTAATTTCTATATTTAAAAGTGTCCTTGGAGTTTCTTGCCCGTTCTTCTCCATAGAGATCTACGTTTTGGAATGGGCAACAAGCTTCAACTTTCTGACTAACTGACTCTTTGAAAATTAAACCCTTTACAGGCACTTTTGAATTGTCAAAAGTCCAGGGTTTAATTGAAATAAATGCTTTGAGTTTGAGTGCGACAAAAATAGAACTACGAGTACGAATTTATGCTACAGATATTCAAAATCTGTTCTCTGAAACGCAAGACGTCGATAAGGGTAAGGAGAACAGCAGAAAAGATAGCAGTTGCACTGTAGGTGCGTTATTCTGTATAGTAAAGATTGGCATCAGTTATGAATGCGGCGATTAATGAATTGTCCATACAAAAGTAAAACCTAAATCATTTGCAATTTGAGCATATTTCCAGCATTGTACATCTTTTCTTTTTTTTTTTTAAACTTACCTAAAATGAAGTTTGAATTTCGCAAGGGTTGGGCAGAGGTGTGCCTGTAGTAGGTACGTCAGTTATGTTTAAGTCCCATGTAATAGGGGGCGAGCCGATTGCCATCAACCAGGCACAAATCCAGACTCCGGGCTGCTACTGAGAAATTCCAGATAGAAAAACCCAATAAAACTGCCGAACCCGGGAATCGAACCCTCATGCTCAGCAGTAGCGCTTGCGACCACTAGACCAACGAGGCAGTCTGTATTATAAAGGGTGCTAATCAGGCAGATCTCGTCTTCAAATATATTTAGTTGTCTAATGAATGAATAGGTCAACGACGAACTTTTAGCGTCTAATAAATGCTTTTCATGCGATCATAATATATTGTAAAACAAGCTACTGTTAATATGACTCAGCATGACGATAATTCTTAACCAAATTTTGTGATCTGTCTACGCATTGCCAGCTTCTAATAAGTGTATCAACTGCATCTACAAAATAATTTCAACGTGCTCTAATTTCATAAAGTCACCTATATTTTTATACGTTAGCATAAGTAATTGACAGATGAGTGAATCTACTGTAATTGAACATAAAATTACCTTATTTTTGTCATCAAATAATGGTAAATTAAGCTCTAATTTCATGTAGTCACCCTATCTATTTATAATGTTACCATGAGTAATAATTGATGACTTGACTGTTTTACCTAGACTATACTGCAAAAACAAACGCAAAAAAATGTATTCATTAGTGACCGTAGCTGATTTAAAAGCAGAATTAAAGAACAAAATGCTTGTCTAATTGGGAAAAACGCGAGGTAAGTAAAAGTATGATAAATCTTGAATTTAGTTTCATCACCATTTTTTTGTTGACATTATTTAAATTCCAATTTTATCTTATTACAGACTAGAATCATATGATAAAAACTTTGGTATTAATAATGAAGAGACTGCCGAATACCTAGAGATTCAAGACTAAATGTATGGTATTTGACAATTATGACAGTTCAATCAGCACCAGTGATTATACGCCACCTACCGGGATAAAAAGTCAGCGTGTCTCCTCATTGAACATACAAAAATGATATTATTTATACAAGAATGTAAGTGATAGTGTTTGGAAACAGAGGTGAATGATAATAACTGTCGGAGTGCCCTAATAGTTATATTACAAGGTCGTGCTCGTATCATAGTTATATTTCTAGCTAGATGAACCGCTTTCATATAACTATATTACGGTCTAAAGCTATATTCCTAGGGATATAACTATCAGGGATGTTACGGAAGTCGTTTTACGGAAACGGAATCGGAGGTTTTAAAATTGATTGATCGGAACCGGTACCAGAACCGGAATAGAGCTCGCTCATTGGCGCAAATGGCCGGTCACGCCCCTCTCATTCCCAGCGAGCGTTAGCTATGTACACTCCCATGCTTATATTTTTTATGAATATTGAAATTTAATACCTAATTTAGTTGAATAAAAAGTTTATAATGTGTTTATGTGTGTTTTTTGTTTTGTTTTTAGTTTATATTTGAGGCTGGTATTTGATTTTATTAGCGGACAGATGTTGAATCTCTAAAATATATAAAGTAGCCCACTTACAACATTAGTCGCTGAGTTATCAATTCAGAAGTAGGTTAATAATAATATATTAATTGGTAGCTCTGAGTCATATTAATTTACGTTTGTAAATTGACGCTGGTTTTTTTAATATTTTGTTAGTCTGTTGGAATAGTAAAGATGATGAATTAATATAATAGAAGCTGTTCCATTAACTCGTTACCTACATACAAAAAAAAAAAGATGGTATAGAAAACTTTTGTTGCTGCACTCATAATTTCCCTGTTAAAAATAAGAATATTTGTATTAATGTTTCAGCAGAAGCATAGCTTATATTCAAGTTACAAATTATCGAAAAAAAATTGGTAAAACATTTAGTTTTCATTCATCATTTTTGGTATTACGGAACACATCCAAGTTTATTTTCGTTCACTGTCCAAATGTATCATAAATTTTCGATAGCTAGTAGCACTAGCTATCGCGTCAAGCGATATAAGATTAAGATCAAATCTCAATTATGTTATAGCATTGACATCAAAACAAGATCAAATACAGAATCGGTTGATGGAGTTTCCGGTTATAGTAACTTTGTGGGAACCAATCCACAAAGTAACTAACCGCAGTATAGATAGTGCAATCCACGACGACGCGCCCCACTCCGCGATGACTGTACTGTAAGCTTTACTTTAGTACGGAGCGGAGCGGAGTGGAGCGCGTCGTCGTGGATTGCACTATCTGTAATACGCGGTAATATTTGGAGCTTAATTTTTTGTCTTAACATTCCCAGCTTTACATGACCTGACTATAAATGACTGCGAACTGCTTAGTGATAATCAATAGCACAACTTTTTGCTGTAATAGTAATGCACTTGCCAGTCTGGTAAAGTCCAGACTCTTATATCATTGTAACAAGGTATAAATTGGAATGGAGAACGTGCGTTCGTGAAATGCAACATCTTTATCTAGTGCCAATAAAATTAAATGAGTTTCGAAAAATAATTAAATTTAATGCATAAAAAAAATATCAAAACATAAACAAAACAATGACAGAATTATAAGTATAGGTAGATAGATTATAATAGAATAGATTTTTTTATAGCACCAGGCTGGAATGTGTCAACGATTAAAAATTCGAATGAAAAGCACTTAGAGTATTGAAATCATCTCCAGTAAGGCCATCAAAATCTTCTAGAGTTGGTTTTCTGCTGCTATCATTTTCTCTGGACATCTCCGTAATAGTGGATAGGTCTGGTACGGCGCACGCAATAGGGAATATTTGTTTGAGATTGGAGCCGTAGCTTCCGCTGCTCAGCATTATTGATCCTGCCCCAACCAGGTTTGTGTTGGTTTCATCTTCGCTGAACAGGTACCATTTGGATGGGCGTGCGGGCGGCGGGGCGTCGTCTGACAGATCTTCGGTAAGCAGACTGTTGGGTGAGGCCTCGGTGCCAAGTGGGCTGTGGTAGACTGTCTCACTTGTACTGTTGATGTCAGAATTAGCCCCTGTAAACAAGAATGGTTGGTTGTCATGCTTTTTTATTTATTTACGGTTCCGCTATTACGATTACGGTACTTTTGGGTTCAAGGCCGCCTCACATGCTAGTATAATTTCGTACGATGGTGATGTCAATATGGTTTATGTTCTTTAGGACCTAGAAACATGCCTCTCTTATAAAAGTTCACAACATACTTGACAGACTTAAGGCTATTTTTACCTATCACTGATCATTGATAAAAATAGCCTTAAGTCTATCAAGTAATTACAGTCACGCACCGTGTGTTCAACAAAACATAACGTAAATTTTGGACTTACTGTTGTAAAAGCTGACATCTTGAGCATTGTTGCAGAACAAATCGGGCGATTTGCTATGTTCTTCATTATTCTCACACCGACTGTTCCATTCGTTGTCGCCAGACTGCATCGAGTCGCCCAGCGTTAACACGGACTTCAGAGAGTTTTCTACAAACTCTACACTATCGCCTACACACTCATTAGCATGCAGACATGTTTCGGAATGATTGTGTATAAGATCCACACTATCATTTGCAGGAAGAAATACTTCTGACTCAGAGTCATTTATACCACTATCAGTTAAAACTGAAATCCTGCTAGCATTCTGCGCAGATTTAGTACGTAGTTTCTCTGTAGCTTTTTTATTTCTAGGTCTTTGTATTTTAACCCTGATGATGTCTTTCTTCTTCCTACCTTTTGGTTTCTCGTTTGCAATAGTAAGGTTAGCCATATTGATTTCTTCTGTTACAACATTTTCATTGCACAGGTTTGTTTGAAATAGAGGTGGACAAGACTTCCTCCCATTGTGAGAACAAGCCTCCACGTGTTCCTCTTCCACTACAGGATCTACTGAGGGACCAATTGATTTCTTTGATCCTTTTCTTTTATGAGGAGTAGAACATCTCTTCTTAGTAGCTTTGGATTTCTTTGGAACTTGAACACTGGTGACATCTACATCCATCATGCTTGCTTCTTTTAGCGCACTTTGAGATTCGGTCGTCTTTTTAGCGCTTTCCAAAAGCAAGTCGTGCAATTTTTTATTCAGAGTATCTGTTGCAGTAATCTGATCATTTATATTGAAAGTATCTATATTCTTTAACAATGATTCTGTGACTAAACTTTTTGGCTCAGTCGACATCTTGGTTACTGTGTCGCAACTTTCAAATTCACATTCTTGGTTCATCAGTGGTACTGAGATATCAACATCTGATATCATATTATACTTGCTGCACATTGTTGTTGTTCCTTCTTTTATTTCGTTACTTCGCATTTCATTTATAGTAGGGTAATCTTCAACTGATTTGAGCATCTCCTTAGATATAGACATGTTTTCCACAACTGATAATTCAGGAGACATTGGTAGAGATACATTACTGGAACTACCAACATCACTGGTCATTTGACACGAGGTGCTAGCAAAATTGTGATTTATTTGAGCCGATATTTCGTTTCTACATATTGACTCCAAATGCCGGACAAAGTAGGTTTCATTGTCAATTGGAGTTGTTTCATTTATCGGCTCCATTTGTCTCGATGACACCTTGGCTCGAGGATTTAGAAGTTGGTAAGATTCGGATCTGTAAGCATCTGTGTTCAAACTAGAATTTTCTCGAGTAACTACCCTTACAGATGCATCTACAGATGAATTACTGGAATCGTTGTATGCATCGTGGTATATATATGGGTGAGTTTTACTTCTCGTACTGCGCCGTAATGAATTTCTGGTTTTGATCTGAAAGCTGGATGTGTCCATTTTCTTTTTCTTTTTAGTTTCTGTATTAACAGGACTTACATCAGAATCTTGATATCCTTGAGTACTATCCTTGGAATTAAGCGATACAGTATCGGGCGATGAAAATATCTTCGAAGGTTTTTCCGAACTGTTGAGAAGGAAAGCAAGAAGTGCATATTAATAGCCAACACATACAGTGCAGCAGAAGCTAAAGTGCAACAAATGAAGTGTACGATGTGCAAAAAGCACCATGCAGTATGGAATGATATACGTAATGGAAGCAGGTTTACAAACAAATATTATGTTTAAAATGCACTCACCGAAATCTTAAGCTTTATGAACAGTGATCGGATATTCGGATGCATATTTACCTAAAGTTTGTGTGTCGACTAGAATGGAGTGCTCTTCAGTACGGGAAGTCCTAGTTTTTTTTAAAAACCACACCATGGAAGCTCTTGTCTTCATCTCACCTGATGGTAAGTGATGATCAGACCGAAGGTGGAAGCGAACTTCACCCGGAATCCTCAACCACAGAGGAACTGGCTGTCTTAACCTCTAGCTGCCGAAACGTTTCAATGCTGTTAACATTGTTATGGCGACAGACTTAGATAAGATGGTAATAGCTAGCTAGGCGGATTTAGAACACTACTACCTACCACCAACCACACCGATCAGAAAATTTTGCCCCTGCTGGGAATCGAATCCGGGACTTTTGGATCTGACACCACAGAGGCGATTTCCGAGGCCGACGAATTTTGCTTTCAGGTTTAAAAAAAATAAGTACGTGTGTGATTTTTCTATAATTTTTTTGCCTAGTTTTACATAGATTAGAAATATTATGTTATTTATGAAATAACAGCAAATACGGGAAAAAATATATAAGAAGCCGCTTCCATACTTTTGTACCCTTTGCCGGGAACAAAACATACTTTAGGTAAATATTATGGATTAGAATATCCGATCACTGTTTATGAATCATACCACAGAACACAATATAACAAAATTAAATAATCATTAATGACTAAACTATCTGAGAAAATAGAAATAATACACAATTTACCATTGAAAAGTTTATTGATCTGAAGTATTTCACCTGCTCCCATTCATTGTTACATTATTCATTTAGTATAAAATACATCGTCGAACGTCTTTAACAACTGCTTTTGTTATAAACAGAATATATATATTTTTAAATTTTAAATTGAATGGCAATATTTCTAGCGGACTATTAAAAATAATATTAGTAGTAAGAGACCATTTTTGAGACTTAGTTCCATATAAAATTGATTGCATGCGATATGATTTGTTAAACAACTCAATATGAGTACATGACTTGTACTTTTGAAATATTATTTCTACACATAATTCTTATTCAGTACTCATCATCAAAAAAATTATTTTTCTTGCTACCACAATAATGAAGAATATTAAAATTAGACGAATATTCTAAGTACCTACCTACTTACATCTTATTATACAATGTATAATTTCTTTAAAATAATTTAAAAGAAAGATAGTCCCAGCCCTTCAATAATGATAAGTTAAAAGAAATAAAATATTGAAGATTTATAGAAAAAAGAAGTTAAAATCAAAGAAAAAGTTCTTATAATTATTATAAAAAATATCTATTGGATATAGAAAATAAGTGAAAACTAAAAAATATTGAAAATATAAATATTTATTCTTTAAATCAAGGGCGTTTGGTAAAGCATTGGGTATCTGACAGGTTAAAATAATAATATTATAATAAAAATTTCTAACATGCAATTAAAAAAATAAAACCAGTGTTAGTAGCAAGTAAAATATAAAATAATTTGGTACTTGGGATTAATAGTTAAGAAAAATGGTAAAATAAATTATGCAGAGTAAAATTCTAATACACACTATGATCATAGGGCAAAGTTAGTGACTATCCGGTACTTGACTTGATGCACTTCCCAATACAAATTTTTATATCACCTACATTAATTTTATTATTTTACTGCTAAACGCTTTACCTTTTCTTTTGATTTTTCTTTTTGTTAGCGGGCGACTTGACTGATTGCCTGTTGTTTTTAGGCGGAAGCATGTATCTCACTTCTTCGTCTTCATTGTTCACGCTTGAGTTCAATTTTTGTGTTGATCGCCGAGTTTGCATTGTTTTTGATTCGTTTATGTTCACAGTCTCTGTCGAGACAAAACAGCATAATTAACATTTAAACACGCATACATAAAAAAAGAATAATAAATTCTTTATAGAAGCGACTTAGGGAGACTCACGAAATACTTTTCCTAGACAATATTTCAAAGCAAAAGGAAAGCATCTGCGAAAAATAAAATAAGCCTTACTAAACAAAATAGGTGCCATCGAAGAAGTTCATATCTATACACCGCAAGGACTAATTTTGCTTGCAGCGCTCGGCCGCTATAGAAGCGGGGCGGTAATATATGTGGTCATCGTGTTCACGGGATTTTGTTTTCAAACTGTTTAGATATGAAGTTCTTCGATACTAGATGTATAGTGAAACTCATTTTTCCCCAATCCCTTGATCATCCTCAGATGCGTACCTTTTTCCTTACGGCGCGGGCGGCAGATTTAGATAAATGCATGACTTACCATTTAAAATTTTACGTGGCGACCGCGTTGGTCGTTCTGAAACATTTTCTTGAGTATTATTATTATTTTCAGTCTCATTGACTTTCTGTCTGCGCGTGCGGCTATTTTTCTCAGGTTCCTTTGTTTCTGGCCCATTGGATGTTTTCGGTTGCTCTTCTGTGCTGTGAACTGATGATGATGATTTTCGTGGAGGTGGTGGTTTTATTACCCTAGAGGATGAAAGGATACTTTTTAATGGTGTGTTTTTAAGTATGCACTCCTATTTGGGCATGCTCAGGTAAATATTAAGCTAAATATTTACACAGTACTTGTGTAAAGTACAATCAAAACTATTTTAAGTTTTCAAATAATTACCAACGAAAACGTTTCGTTAGATTAAAATTGCTTATTAGCTAGATAGGCTTGATCGTCGTAGAGGCTAAGATTGTAATTATTTATTAAGAACCAGGTTCTTGTGTTCTTTATAATAAAGGATTATAAAACACCTGCCAAGTGCGTGCCGGACAACTCACAATAAAAGGTTCCGTAGTTGGGATGATTTTATCCCAAGAACAAATTTAACATGGTATATAGTGGAAAAACATGTTCTCCCATACATTCCAAGTGCAAATGTAAATTTTTACGCACAATATTGGGAGATTTACCATGTTATTTTAAGACCATAGAGTTCTTATAGATTTTCCTGTAATCTATAAGTATAGAACTGAGTGTATCTGCACTTTATGCCCCAAATTTTAGGGTCAGTACTTTCGGAGAATTGGGGGGAAAGACCAATTTTCATCTGTTTTGTTATATAACTTTAAAAACTATGTATTTATAAATTATAAAAAAAAGTACTTGAGACCATCACATTAAGCCCTTTCATTTGATATTTGACACGCTAGTGTGCAAAACTTAAAAAAATAATCTTTTTGGTATCCCAAGTGACCTCCATAATCAAAATTCATTTATTTACTTAACACGCTCGTGTCTGGGTCACAGAAATAGATATGTGTACCAAATTTCAACTTAATCGGACGATTAGATTCGGAGTAAATTGACAAACAGATACACGAGTGATCCTATAAGGGTTCCGTTTTTTCATTCGGACGTACGGAACCGTTATGATTGAAATTGATTCCTTAAAGATGTTGCACAAAATATACTTTTTAATGGGCAAACCAATAATAGCTTATGAAGACTTTACCTTTTAGTGACGTTATTCGCTTGTGCGTTTGGCTTTACTTCTTCCTGTTTATCTCGTTCTTCGATCTCTTTGAATATTTCTTTTTCTATTTCATTTACTTTTTCGTGTATATCTGTAAAATTTATAATATCTGCTTGAAGTCCCAAATGGTATTTCCCGTAAAGCTGCAGGCAGCAATGTTAAACAATATAATTCCATAGCAGCTATTATGGCGAATCTATCTATGGTCAGTTCGAAAGTCAATAGTTCCCGACTATGTTGGGGTCGGCTTCCAGTCTAACCAGATGCAGCTGAATACCAGTATTCTACATGAAGCGACTGCCTATCTGACCTCCACAACCCAGTTACTGGAAAATACGATACCACTTGGTAAGACTGGTTGACAGACTTTCGGTCTTCTAACGACTGTCAAAGATGCACGAATGACAGCCGGGCCGTTGGTCCCGTTTCAGAGGCACGGAGGAGTCTCGGTATGTAAAGACGGTCACCCATCCACGGACCAACCCCAGCAAGTGTAGTTTAACCTGATGGATCGACCCGTGCGGCTGTTATTGCTTAGCCACGAGCTCCTCCGTTCCAAAAGTATTTAATGAAAATATGAACAAATGAATCAGAAAACGTATATACCTGTGGATGAAAATTTGTTTTATCATAATATACTAATCAGTCCAACCCAACCCTTCGGGGAAACAAGGCGTGATGTTATGTTATGTGTACTAATCAGTCTTTGATTTGATTTTTGGAATACATAAAATTCAAATTTTGTTTACACTTTCATAAAATACTTTCGGAACAGACCATAGTATATCATATTAAAAGGTGGACTAGCAGTATTGGTCGCCCTATGCTGTGTAGTACCAGTCATCTTCTTTTGTCTCAGCCAAATCCATAAATAATATCTCAGCTGAGTTACCTATTGAGCTAAGATTGATTAACAGTTAACCGTAATTAACTCGTTTTGGAATTTAAAAGTGACTGCTCTCCCTCTGATCACAGCATAACATCACACCTAATTTCTTCGAAGGGTTAGACAGAGTCGGCCTATAGCACACCCGCATTTCGCCCTCCGATCATATTAGGTTTATAACTTACCAGGATCAGGGATGATAACAGGTGTTGAAGTCCCACTACTCAACTCCTTGGATTGTTCAGGGTGAATGACTGTCATACAAGATTCCGGTTTGACCGCCGGTCTAATCTCCTTGTGGAATATATGCACCACCTGCTCTAGGACCGGGTGGATTTGCGGCCAATGGCCTTCGAGTTGGACCTCCTGAAATGAATCAAGTAACACTTGTGCAACGAAAACAGGTCTTACTGCTACGAAATTGGCACTATCTATAATAAATAAAAAATTAACGTCAAATAAAAGTATGTATTTGATTTTATTTTAAATTGTTACGGCTCATTCCCACGGCCATCCTTGGGCCGTATTATGAAGTATTAATTCCATCATTATTCCAGTGTGAGTGAGAGACGGAGCTATACAAGGCCGCCAGCACCATCCTTTTTTCGGAGTGGAATAATGATGGCATTAATCCTTGATAATAAGGCCCCTGTTCTGCAGGAACGGCTTTATACTGGATCCCGTAAAACTGACTGGCTTTGATTCCTTACTAAATGGCTAAATTTGACAGCGCTGGATACAGAAAACAGTATGCTTGTGTGCTACTATTGCAAAAAGTCCACAACTAAACGGGTTCCTGTAAAATACTGTGCTAAAAACGGGATGTCGCCATGGTAACGAGCCCTTACCTTATATATAAGCCAAAAAGACGAAATAACAAGTTGGAAAAGAGTTTTCATTGTTTGAAAATTTTGCATGCCGTAAGGTAAAATGTATCGGGACCATTTATAAAAATTACATCCATAAATATTATTAGCAAATAAATGATTTCATTTGAATTGAAAGACAAAAATATTTGTTGACATGTTACCTCATTGTTCTTTGTGAATTTTATTTTAATTGTCTCAGGAGGGATTTCTTTCGGTTCTTCTTTCATTTCATGAGGCACTGGTAAACATGTATCTTTTCCTAAAAATATGAGGTAGATATTTGTTAAAAACTTGTCAATGACGGAATATCAATATTATAAAAACATCACATTGAATAGAATCTGAATACTTACTAACGCCATTCGAAGGTTCACCAACCATACTAGATCTTCTTGAATTTCTAAAAATATGCAGAAACACAACATTAAAATATCATACTTTTTTTAAATCAAGTACATATAATGCTACACTTAAGATTACTGCGATTGAACACATTGATTAACCACTAAAGCTCAACTCATCAGGGCGCGCGGCGCCATGGTAGTGACGCGGCAGTCGTCGTCCGAGCAATACAAATTATAGTTGTATAATTACAAGCGCACGCACACATGGCGCCGCGCGCACAGATGTGTTGAACTATCTGTAAAAGCGTTAAGCTTAAAACCTGTTGTAGCATAGTTATTTCATTCCAGGATGCATCTAAGACCCGTCGCCTTCACATATAATTAAATAGCTTTTGCCCGCGGTTCCGCTCGCTTGAATGTCTTAAAATATCCCACAAAAACGGGATTCAGAGTATCTTATACAATTATCCTAACCCAGGTCATAGCATATTCGTATGCCTTTCATGTAAATTCGTTCAGCCGTTACGGCATGAAAAGGTAACAGGCCGATAATAAATCTGTTTTAGGGTTCCGTACCTCAAAATAAAAAATTGAAACCCTTAAAGGATGACTTCGTTGTCTGTCAAGACCCTTTTTCTCAGGAACGCGTGGAGGCATCAAGTTGAAATAGATATCAAAAACTTAGATCTACGGTCTCTTGGAGCTGTAACGAAAATCAAACTTCCAAGTCAACGCAATAAAGTCTATTTGGTACTTCCCGTTGGCCCAGCAGCATGAAGTTTGGCGAGAAGTAAGGTAAAGAGGAAAATTCGAAAATTGTTAATTTATAATTTTATACATTTAAGAACTGCAAAGCTGAGTTTTTTTTCTTCAATCTGGGATCAATATTTCATAAGCCGTGTCTTGAAGTCAAATTTAGTCTGTATTTCATTCTAATAAAAGTTATTTTTCAATTGAAAAGTTAAGTTTGTTCTTTAATCCAGATTTGGAAATTCGGGCAGCCGAGCAAGCACAGCTTTGAGACGGAACCCTCAGGGCGCAAGTCCTACTCAAACTTGTTTTTTTTTATTAAATAAATAAAATAAGTATAAACGATTCTTAAAATAATAATTATTCATTTTTACTATTATTATTTACCATTGATTTGTAATACCTACCCTTATTGAACACTTAGAGGTTTATTTATAAACGTTGCTTAAAGTTAAGTTTAATGATAAGTGACTGTTTAAACATACATTTTTGAGGTTTGAACGTCACTTAATTTAGCAACGTTTATAAATAAGCCCCACAATACCCCATGTTAGAAAGGTTAGTTTATGAATTTAAATTGTTAATAACTTTGGTCCGCATGGGCCGATTTTAATGAAATAAAGACTAAATGTGAATTCAAGATACGGGCTATGACTATATTTCCAATTCCTTAAATCTCTTGAAAAGAAGACACAAAAAAAACAATATTACATGTTAATTTTGAAATCATCCTGTTTTACCCTCTTGAGGGATGATTTTTTTAAAACGATGAAATACACACATCGACATCGTCTAGGGATATTTAAGTTCTTAAACTCAAAAAAATACTGGCCAGTTTTAAATTCTTTTGAAGAAAGCTTATTTTGTAAACCTTTTTGAACGATTCTAAATTTGAATTTTAAGAAATAAATAAAAAACAAAAGATTTACGGGGCATAATGGTAGCGAAGTCCGAAGGTTTCATTAGCTTATAGTAGTTTTTGGCTATTTTTTTGTGTCAAATTTAAGTTTTATAACAAGTTATCGGTTAATTTCGAATTAATGTCATGTTAGCCGGACCTGGGACAATATACCGCAGCAAGACTTGGATAACTTAATCCAAAGCATGAAAAACCGTTGCAGGACCGTTATTAACGTCATGGGTGGTTTTACTGACTACTGATTTTTCACATAACTGTTAAAAACAGATTATTTTTTCCTTATTTTTCACTTTTTCTTGAGAAACTACTTAACTTTTTCTTTATTTGAATAAAAAATTATTTACGCAAAAAAAAATAGTTTTCTTTTATTCTGGAGTGTAGTCTGATAATGGGCTTTATAAAAGTGTATACATGATGTATGTTATTTTTAATAAATTTTAAGTAAATTGAGTAAATTCAAAATATCCCTAGACAGTGTTGCTGTGTGTATGTAATTCTTTATTTGTTACCCAAACCATAAATTTAAATTTTCCTAGCCCTAACTTAAGAAGTGATGAAGTTCCCATACAAACTTTCAAAAGTAAAGATTCGTCATTCGAGTGACAATTTTTGACCTAAATTAATTATGATTGATGATATCTTCGAAACTATGCACTTTTGGACCACATATTTTAAGACATTTTGTATATATTTTTACTTATTGAATATAACCCTAGAGTATTGGAATATAAAAAAAAAAACACGTTGTATATAAACTAATGTAAGTAAAACATTTTAAAAGAGGAACCACGGAGTTTCTCGCCCATTCTTCTCCATAAGAAAATCATTTTTTTCACCATTGTTCCCCTTTTGGAAGGGGTAAATAGAATCAATTCTATTTTCTCGTAAATTTTGACGATCAAAAGTGCCATTTATGTGGCTATTTTTTTTTTTTTTTTTTTTTTGTTTAACTTTGCCCCACTAGGAATTGCTCCTGTATTGTGGGTGTTTACAAAAATTTAAACTCGCATAAGCAAACAGTCAGACCCGGAACAACTAATGTGAAAACCAATAACCCGCGACACGCAGCGCAGCAGTCAATCGCTTAACCACTGCGCCAAACGTGCCGTCTCATAATTGAAATATTAGACTTTAAAAGAATATAGTAAAAACATACCTATGTGGGTTAGCTTGAGGCACAGGAGAGTGTGTATCTTTCAACTGCTGTGGCTCTTTAGCTTCCTCTAATAACCTGTTAAAAACAGAATTATGAAAAAACTATGAAATTAAAACTATGTCCACAATTTTATCAACACTTACTTTTTCAATGCTGATGCTTTCTTCTTCTCTTCTTCATATTTCTGCTTCCAGAAGGTCTCACCTTCTTCTGAGTCGCCTAAACATAACAAACTATCAATAACAGAATATAAAACCATTAAATGACTAAACTGCAAGAGCCTAGCGTTATTATGACACATCGATCTATAGAAAGAGTTTCACACAGGTGCAGTATTTTTATCTCACGAAGCGACGCGTGCTTTACTTGTGATTTGTGTGCCAAGTGTACAAAGGAGGAGCTCTCGGTAGTTCGGTACCACTCGAGACAATGGCGAAGTCGGAAGTATTTGCTGACACCTCTCGTCTTCATGCACACATTAACAACGTGTTTTTACTCTGGGTAACCAAAAGTAAAGTGCGCGTCGATTCGTGAGATAATAATACTATATAAGTGACAGAGACAACACTATACAAAACAGAACCTTTTCTTAAACTCAATGTGCCATATTTGCGGTCGGATACTGTTCATACATACTTTCTGGCAAATAAGTGATATAATTCTTGACAATTTTGCCATCCTTTATTATTGGGTATATTTTTTTCCCGTACATGACGAAAAGACCGCCTTCTTCTTCTAGTGCCGATATCTTGACGGCATGTGGCTTCCTGCAAGTAATCAACATTGATAATGATGAGGAAACACTTGTTGAAATCTATGCGGTAAGTAAAGTTGTAAGGTACCCTTAAAAACATTTTTTTTCCTGTAAAATTTTACACACCGTATCCAATGTGGTTTAACATGGCAAAGATTTCTGAAACGCTGATCTGGATAATGTAGTCAAATTTATTAGCTTTGTGATTGGTTTATCGAAATAACAAGAGTCGATCACATCACTTGACATCTCAAAAGATTTATGGTTTTATAATTTCTAACGTGACGATATTATCGTGGACGTCCACGTTCATAAACTCAAGCTTCAAAAGTCATTTATTCAAACTAGGCAAAGAATCAGCACTTTTCGAATGTCAAAATTACACAAGACAGTCCGCAAAAAACGCCCACCCTACACTACTTCCTAGTGAAACGGAGAAATGGCGCAAAAAAACTCCCCAGTAGCACAGCTGTCTGTTCAGTTAGAAAAAAAAAAAACTTGATTAGATACAATAATAAATGAGTTTTAAAATTGTTTATTTTATTTGACTGTTTATGTCAATTAATTTTAATTTTATTTTCATTTATTATTGACATAATCTACTCATTACAGTATTTTTTATGAGTTGTAGTGCAATATGTGGTTAGCTAGCGACCTCGACTATTGATCATACATATATTATTCATGCCTAACTTTTTATTTATTTTTCTTGAAAACGTCTAAAAAAATCAGACAAAAATTTCTTTAAAAAAAAAGTGTTTTTTTACTTGATGGCTGTTTTTAAAGGGTTTCTTTGTATTTGTCATGCAAAATCAATTATTATTATCAGCCATAATTATTGTTTTTCTTATAACGAATTTATAATATTCACTCAATTAATAAAAAGTTGTTATTTTCAATACAATTTAATAGGGAGTAAAACAAAAAAAAAAACTATAATAATTATACAGGGTGTTAAAGTAATTGCGTGCCATAGCTTAGGGGTAGGTTCAGTATCGATAAAGGAAACCAGAAAAAAAAACATGTTCAACCTAATTTAGTAGGTCTACTAACTTAAAATAGCAATTGTGCTACAATGGTACGTAAATTACAATTCCAATTTTCCCTTCGTACTTTAACGGGCTTAGGACCGTCAAAATACAAAACCTACAAAAATGATCTTGTTTAACTAGTATTCAACAGCAGAAATACGAGTAGGTATTTATAGGTTGATCTTCTTCTTTTTTTTTTTCTGGTTTCTTTATCGATACTGAACCTACCCCTAAGCTATGGCACGCAATTACTTTAACACGATTATTATTACGTTTTTTTTTTTTAATTCATTTTTTTTGTCATTGAATATAGCTCTAGTTTTACCCATTTTTGTTTGTGTGTGTATCATTATTGTAGCTTATCCATGGTAACTTGGAAGTAGCGCTCGCCGGCCGCTCCCGCGGCACCGCTTGGTCACAGTTCTAACCTAACCTAACCCATTTGGTCGGGGTGCCACATAAGCAGCGACAATTTATTATTTTTAAAAACTAATTTTAAGTGCTATGTTGCATTTCAAGCCGCGGCTGCGGCCGGCGGACATTAAAAGTCCTTACTTTTTTAGCGTGGTCACCCTACTTTTTTTGATTTGTTGTATGCCGCCGCATTCATGCACAACAAAAACAAAGCGACATCAACGCAAATGATCACTAATGTTTGGCCACATCATGAAGTAGTCGTGCGTTTAACTGTTCATATCGTTAAACGTTGAGTATTCAATGATCTGGCCAGGCCACATCATGATGTGACCAGTGGTCGATGTTCATTTCATGAAATGATCAATCTTAAGATCTGGCCACGACATCGATAAAAAGTAGCCTTAGATGGAGACGAACCACGCTCGCAACTGCATGTCGAGACGCGCGCGAAATTCGTTCGAAATAATGCTATCTCTGTTTGACAAAAGATGACGAGCGGGAGACGCGGTGCGGAGCCGTGCGTGTGTATTGAGTGGGCAGATGTCTATTATTAGCTGTACCCACTTGCCATTCATTCATAACGCGTCGACGGCATTTATATTTATTAGTAATTAGGTATGTTCAATATTAGACTGTAGACGATGCGGTCAGGTCGGCTAGTTCAAGGGACATAATTTTGATGGGTGATTTCAACGTCAAAATAGGAAAAGTCCAACAGGGTGAAGAAGGAATCTTTGGGAAACACTCGGCTGGCAAGAGAAACGAACGTGGCCAACGGTTGGTAGAATACGCACTAGAAAATAACTTGACGATAGTAAATAGTATGTTCCACAGAAAGCCTCATAAAAAATGGACATGGCGGTCACCAAATAATCAATACCACAATGAAAAAGACTACATACTAACGAGCCAACCAAAGCAAATGCATAAATTCGACATAATAAGTAACCTTAACTTTGAAACAGACCATCGTATGTTAAGATGCTCACTAAACCTAAGCATTAAAAAGAAAAGGAACTTTATAAAATCGAATAGCCAATATACAAATAAATTGCCAACTATCTCAGGTGACACTGGAAAATTCTGGGAAACTAAAATGATGCAAGCAAATAAACAAATCACCAGATATACAATACCAGTACAATGCTTTCGTGTCGGAAATAATAGATTTGATTAAAAAATTACCAAAACAAGAATCAAAATATACAAAAAAAATTAGCACAAAAGCTCATGAATTGTTGGAAGAACGTAAAGAATTATACCGTTTCAAAAGAACGAAAGAAGTACGAACAAAAAATACTCAAATTAGCAAGGAAATAAATCGAAACCTACGGAAAGATCATAGAGGACATAGACAGTTTGTTTTTGAAACCTATATACAAAAAACCGGAGCAATTAAGAAAGCTTTTGAAGAACTAAGAAATAAATCAGAGTGGGCACCTAACATAAAAAAACAAAGCTGGGGAACAAGTAACAAAAAGACGAGAAATATTGAAAGCGGCAACAGACTTCTACAGCGCTCTCTATGATTCCAACAAACAGTCACCAACAAGACTACAACCTATATATCACATATCTACAATCTATAGCATATCTAATCTCCTCTTGCAGGACATTAAGATGCTTGGTTGAGTCGTGCTCAGTGCGATCACTGAGCACGACTCAACCAAGCATCTTAATGTCCTGCAAGAGGAGATTAGATATGCTATAGATTCCCAGAAAAATAACAAAACACCTGGTGAAGATAATATCACAAACGAGCTTCTGAAATCCCTTGCGGAACCTTTGCAAAGCGTCCTCCAAGCCCTATTTGACAATATATTGAGAACTGGATCTACTCCGGAGCAATGGTCGGACTCGACTACAGTACTTCTCCACAAAAAAGGCGACCGTAGTGACCTTAACAATTATAGACCCATCAGCCTGATGTCAAGCGTGTACAAGGTGTTTTCTAAATTTATTCTAAATAGAATTACAAAGGTTTTAGATGAAAATCAGCCAAGCGAACAGGCAGGTTTTCGGAAGAACTTTTCAACAATGGACCACATACAAGTGGTAACTCAAGCCATAGAAAAAGCTAAAGAGTATAATAAATCACTTCATATGTGTTTTGTAGACTACAAAAAAGCGTTTGATTCATTGAATCACAATTCAATATGGGGAACGCTACAACAACAAGGTGTCGACGCAAAATACGTAACGGGTATGGTAACCATAAGTATATTATCGACCGCATTCAAATAAAAAAAAAAAAAATACAATTATGGTAATCATAATCATGCATGTATTCCCCAAAGGGTTAGGCAGAGGTCACCCAAGGTGCCAGTTATGTTTAAGTCCCTTAATAATAGGGGGCGAGCCTTTTGCCATCAACCGGGCACAAATCCAGGCTCCAGGCTGCTACTGAGAAATTCCAGATGGAAAATCCCAATAACATTGCCCAAACGGGAATCGAACCCAGGACCTCATTCTTAGCAGTAGTGCTTGCGACCACTAGACCAACGAGGTAGTCAAACCAAATCGTAAACAAATATATCCAGGCCCGTAAACAAAACAAGACCTTTGTTTTGTTTACGATGGATATATTTGTTTTGTTACTTGATACCAAATCACAAGACAAACCCAGATTCAAGTTCATAGCGTAGGTTGAGATTCCTGAACACTACAGTTACCCGATATCTGGACATTTCATTTTTCCATTACCTCGACCAGTACTTTTTATTAACAATTTTATTCCATTTCTATATAATTTTGTCTTATTTTTGTTTAAAAACCCTCAAAAACTATGAAAACGACACATAAGACGAAAAATTTGAAAATGTTCGCAACCGCCATTTTGTATTTTCATTTTGACTTCACTATCGGTTTTAGCACCATCGAAAACTACGAACACGACAACCTTGATCAATTTTTTTTTAAATGTTCGCACACGCTATTTTGGATTTAAATTTTTACGTCGGTATCGACTTTAGCACCCTCAAATACCATGGAAACGACACCCATGATGAAAAACTTGAAAATTTACGCAGCCGCCATCTTGGATTTTCATTTTGACCAAAGGTGTGAAAACCGCATGGACTACACTAAGTACTAGCTATCGAAAATGTATGATAAATTTGGATGTGTTCCGAAATACCAAAAATGATGAATGAAAACTTAATGCTTTTCCATTTTTTTTCGATAGTTTGATTCTTGATAATATAAGCTATGCTTCTGCTGAAACAATATTACAAATATTGTTGTTTATTATACAGAAAAAACAATATGAAAACGTGTCATTTACGCTGTAAAAATGTGCGAAATTCAATTTGCTTAAACTTCATTTTAGGCAAGTTTTTTTTATTTTAAAGATGTACAAGCTTAAATAAATGCTGTCTAAATCCGAATATCAACATAATATGTCGGAAATACAATGATTTAGGTATTACGTTTGTATGGACAATTCAACGGTCGCTACGTTCTAAATATCCGATGTCCTTCCCCAGAGTTCAAAGTATCCCAATACCAAACGTCAAAATCGGTTCAGTCGTTTAGCCGTGAAAGCGAAACAAATATACAAAAAATCAAATATTTTCTCTCTATATAATATTAGTGTAGATTTAGACAAAATACAGTTCTACAAGGATTTTTTATCGCTTAAATGACGTTGACGAGGCGTTGTTGGTAAACATTTTGTGAAATTGAATTGAAAAAAACAAGATGGCGGCGTTAGTTCATATTTACGCCACGCGTCAAAAGATTCTTGTACAGCTAGTTTTACTCACAGATATTTCCTGGTTGGCCTGTTCTTCCGGCTGCGCGGCGGCGATACGAAGTCTTCACTCTCTGATGTCCAGTCACTTGTGTTCGACGCGAGGGCAGCAGTGTGGCTGAATTAAAATGTCTTTGCTTAATTGGGTGAATGTGCAGCAACGTTGTGGGGACGGATGAGATCAAGAAAAATAAATTTAACATGATATATATTTATTTTCAATATACGAGGGCTGCCTTTTAAGTCGTGTAGATTGCAAAACTCCCGCAATTATTAAAAAAAAAACATGGATTTCTCATCTTAATGAATTTAGAATACGAAAACAAAATAATGTTTTTTGATCGGTCGAATAGTTTTATTGTAGCGTCTATTCAAAGGTGACAAGTCGGTTGTAAAAATGGAAATATCAAAGGAAAATATGCGTGCGATAATTTTCTACAACTTTCAAAGGGGATTAACGCGACTTCAGTGCTTTGAGAGGATCACTTCTGTGTTTAGTGATGCAGCACCATGTCTTAGGACTGTAGAATGCTGGTATTTAGAATTTTAACGTGGGCACTCTAGCTTCAGTGACAAGCCACGTGAATGTCGTCCAATAACCTCCATGACGCAAGAGAATATCGACGCCGCGCCGTGCGGCAGCTAATCGTCGAAGATCGTCATGTGACATACCGTGAAATAGAGGCAGCCGCGACAATTTCAGGGACTATACTATCCAAAAAATCCTGCACGAAGAACTCGGCGTAAGAAAGTTGATCTCTCGTTGGATACCACATTTGCTTAGCTACGACCAAAAAGCAGCCCGTGTTAGATGGTGTCGCAAAACTCTGCAGCGATTCAACCGAGGAGAGTCCAAACACTTCTATGATATGGTTAGTGGTGACGAGTCTTGGATATATGCTTACGATCCAGATTCCAAGCAGCAGTCAACTGGGTCTTCTAAGATGAGCCAACCAAAACCGACCAGTCATACGCTCACGGAGCACTTAAAAAAAATGGTCAAGTCGCCACTATTGTACTGGAAGATCGCAAGACGGTTAACGCTGACTGGTATCTGACTCAAGACGTCGTATGATACTGCACCATGACAATGCAAGTTCGCACTCCGCCCGCGATACAAAGATGTTTTTGAGCACACAAAATGTCGAAATTTTAGATCCTGGCCTTACAGCCCTTTTTTTTTTTTTTGTGGGTGGGAAATCATCAAATGACGCCTCCCGCTCTGGGTGGAGCGGGAGGGCGTGTCAGACTCTTACTGACTAAAACCCAACCGTGTTCCTTCTGCTGTGCAATGCCAGGGGGCCACGGTATCCCTTTCGGACTTTCCCGCAACCCCGGCAGGAAATGGTCTCATCGGACCCCTTCACTCGCTGACACTCTTTGAGGCGCGCGTGGAACACAACGCGCCGTCGACCCGGGCTTAGTCCTTACCGGACGGCGAGCTACCAATTGCTCACCGTCCGCAAGCCCAAATATGCCTCACGCGTTCCGCCTCCTCCTTTGCGAGCTTTACTGCTTCGCAGAAGGAGGTGACGGCCTCCCATGACCTCTCGCTCCGTACTATGGCCTGGACCAGGGCCGGACGCGAGAGATCCCCGCCACCGATCGCCTCCACGAGGACACGGCGGTGCTCTGCCCAAGCCGGGCATACCTCTACCGCTCCACCGTGTCCTCCGGGCGATCCACGCAGTGATGACACCCGGGCGTTTCCTCCCGCCTTATCCGAAACATGTCTTACAGCCCTGACTTGAGCCCGAACGATTTTTTTACGTTCCCCAAAATTAAGCAGTCTTCGTGGTCAACGTTTCCGCTCACCCGAAGAAGCTGTTGACGCATACAAATCGGCCATTTTGACTACCCCCACTTCGGAGTGTTTTAAAAACTGGTTCGAACGCATGCAAAAGTGTATTAAATATCGCGGAGGATCCTTTGAAAAACAATAAATGGTAATAATCTATTAGATTGTCTATACTTATTTCAAACGACACAACTTAAAAGGCAGCCCTCGTACGACTTGCTTGAATATGGACTTTGCAACAGAGACCACATTCTTACATGTGTTTATAGAATGTCAAAAGTGGTGTCATAGACAATCATAAAACTTAAGCGTCTATGACTCATATTCCAACACCTGCTTCCCATGCTAAGAGGAAGAGGAGTGATAATGGGAGGTGGAGAAGGGTGAATAAAACTGAAAACTATTTTGGTTAACCCAATATAAGATGAAATAGACTTGATTACTTACTGCAAAGCATTATTGTGTGAAGCATTATTGTGTGATACGGTTCTGCTACGACGACTCAACTGCCTTTTACGCTTTGCACCAACTCCTCCACCTAGAAAAGAAATGAATGACACAAATTTCTAAAAAAAAACACCCAGACATTATTTTACACCATACATGAATGTATATAAATAAATTACAGGGTAGGGTTGGCTTTTGATAAATGAGGGTTATACCAAATTGTGAATTAACTGAGATGATGAATTGATGGACACATAATATAAACTGCATTCCCCCAATAAATAAAAACCTTTTTTTTCTGTCATGCAGCCCCATATCTTAAAGCTTAACCAGTGTCAGCTTTAGGCATTCTGAAGCGAGTTTTAAATATCAATATATTATAAAAGAAAGTTGTGTTAGTTACACTATTTATAACTCACTATTAACCCGTCGCGCGCGCAATTAGCGACACAATAGAATTTTATGGTTATTTGCACACATGGGGTGCAATCGACATTTTAAGAGTTAAGAACGGTTGGACCGATTTCACTAATTCTTTTTTTGTTGTGTTTGTCAGGAGAAGGTTTTAGGTAGGTTAGGTAGGGTAGAGTAGGTGGGTGCGCCGTAGATAAGTACTTAGTGCTAGCCGTGTGAAGCCGGGCGGGCAGCTAGTTCCTTATACAATATAATTACATATTGATAAAAAAAGGTTTTTAGAAATAAACCATGCTGATGGCAATATCATTAATGATACCACACAAAGGGTGTCTTAAAACCACCAGGTTATGCAATATTTATATTGACAATGGTTAAAAAGTTGAGGAAAGTTTTAGATAGTTAGATAATTTATTTTATGCTTGTTTGGAATCAAATCCATATCCATAAAATACCTTATTTGTGAAGCTGTGCATTCAACTGTACCCAAAGTACAAAGTGTAAACAATTGGTGTCACATTGCACATGCCAAATGTTTGTCATTCCATTACTCTACAAGCATTGGCACAAGATCCAATCTCCCTAACGTAACTTACCACTAGTGAATCCAAACATGTTTGCTACAGCCTTTTCCCTTTCGGCTTTACTTATTAACACTCCAGCACGCTGCTTCTTCTTTGGTGAAGCATGAACTTCTCCGGCATCAGACTCTGAGTTGGACCTCAGCACCACTACATCATTTGAAGGTTTTGACACAGATGGCTCTTGTTTATCCACTTGAGATTCTTTCTTATTTTGTTCAGTGTCACTAGACTCTGACATGTTATAGTTATTCTTATTAAATTGTTCATCAAACAGACTGATGTTTTGCAAGCAGGGGTTCTTGATCTCTGGCGACTCTTTAGTGTTACTTCTCTTTTCAGTCTCCATGATATCTACTACACGAGTTTGAAAACTTTTCGAAGGCTTGTTAAGGTCAATTGAATTGTCTTCAACCCTTGGTTTTTTAATGACATCCGGTTTAATAGACACTTCATTAGTTTTTAGCTTATCTTCTCCATTCATATCCAAGTGAGATTCTGTAACCTTGTTATCTGTTTTTGATGGTGACTTCAACTTCATTTCGAGTTTCTTTTTCTTATTCTCTATAGTGTTTGAATTATCTTCCGAACAAGATCGTTTTCTAGTATCTTTCTTTGGACTTGGCGATTTATCAGAGTTATTTGTTAGTTCAATTACACTTTCTGGTGGTTCTTTATTGTTAACTTCAGCAGTTTTAGAATTTTTATTTGTTAATGCTTCCGGATTATTCGGAAGTGAAGCATCTACAGTGCTATTGGAATTATTTAGTCCACCAGATTGTACTTGAGGTTCTGAGTGGGAATCATGAACAACTATTACATCAGGAGTTTCAGAATTTTGAGCAACTGGTTTTTCAGTAACCTCAGTAGTGACAATTTTTGTAGCTTCAGGAGTCTCAGCATCTGCATCATCATCCTTTTCGGTGCCATTCTCTACTTGCATTGAAGAAATTTCATCAACCAAATTGACTACTGGTAACTCTTCTATATCACTCATTACATTGGGGTTGTTTTTCTTAGGAGATTTATTTTCTGGTTTGCTACCATCTAATTCTTGAGCCAATACTTCTTCAACTACTTCAGCAGACAGTCCTTTGGCATTTTTAGCAACATCAGTAGCTACGCTTTTAGTGTTAAGAATTTCATTGTTAGGTTCAGGAACCTGAATATCTTCTGGTACATTTTCAACTATCTCCATCTGGCCTTCCCTGTCTGAATCTTCAGGTTCAGATGCAAAGTCATCCAGCACTTCTTGCAGCATAGGTGTCAAAGGTTCAGAATAAGTAATGCAATCCCTGAGAGATTTGGATGCTCCAGTTGGCTTTTCATCAGACTCAGCGGATTCTAAATCCTTCTGAATTTCCTCAGCAGTTTCGTAGCAGTTTTCAAGTATTACTGTGTCAGCAGAAGATCTACTTCTTACAGGTACCTTTGAACATGTTATATTCTCACCTGCAGTGGTCTCCCCTTCATTGTGAGACGGCTCATTATCTTTCGGACCTAGAATAAATTAAACTGTGTATGGCAAATTGTATATATTTGGAACAAGAAAACAATGATTTTTTACGTATTTTAAAAATAAAAACAATTTATTATTTATAGTGGCATTTTAGTATCCATAAGGTTTATTTATAAACGTTGCTTAAAGTTAAGTAATTATTAGCGACTGTTCAACCATACATTTTTGAATGTCAAAACTTTTTTGGCTTGTTAATGTAACATCTAACCTTTAAAATGGGATTTGGAATGAAAATATAAAGATGCAGTTCTAATTTAAAGAAACAATAAAGGAGGTTCGGGCTTAATAGTCTATGGTATATTGGATAACCAATTAGAAAGATTAAGGCCCATATTACAAAACCTCACTCAAGATTCAAGCATTACTTAAAACTAGTTTCAACCAATCAAAAGGCTTTAATGAGTTTTAAGTAATGTTTGAGTTTTGAGTGAGGTTCTGTAATATGGGCCTTAGATATTTGATTGAAACCTAAACTCATGTGGATGACAAAAAAAGTACCAAATATAGTGTTTGTTTAAACATAATTTCTGTTTTTTTGAGTAATACCTGGATTTTACACAAATTGCAGCAGGAGAACTACTATTGTAGCAGATTATTTTGTAGATTGTAGGTTAAATATAATATCATAATGATTAAATTATATTCATTTTCATAGGCATGAGATAACAAATTTCTAAGTGTTTAGTATTTTTTATGAATCATACCATTTGAGTTGGAGTCGTCACTTATAGTTTGGATGTCAAGCTTGTTTTTGTTCCTATCTGCCAGATCACATCTGAAATAATATGAATAAATAAAGATATTTCATAATATTAATAAAATATATTGCATTTTTTTTTTAAAACCATGTCCAGAATACTGACAGATAATTTATGCAATAAATATCACAAAAAAAAATGAAGACAAACAAATATTTCATGTGGGAATCAAACCTGCTGTTAGCACAGAAGCCAACAACTCAGCCACTATGCCATAACATAAATAAAACTTAAGGATTTGTTTTTTATTTCACTCTTGTATGAACAACAACCATGAGAATACCTAACTTATGACTTGACTTGACTTGTTGCTCTAGTAGTCTAGCAGTTGGAGATGCAACCTGAGCATCGGTCACGGATTTAATCCCGAGGTTGAGCAGTGATTTTAGATTTTTTCATGATAAGGAGAAAATACAGGCATACTGTTTTGATTATGTCTACAAATTATCATGGCTAAATGATTTAAACATTACTTATTAACTTTAGTGTTGTTGCACAGCCTGGGAGAGGCCTATGTTCAGCAATGGACTGCTATAAGCTGAGTTGACTGTTTGAATTAACTTTACCTAGATCGGAAGCTGCTTATTTGTTCATTAGTTAGATGGAAGTAGGGATTATGTATGTCTGGTAGAATCCGTTTCAAGAATGTTTCCTTTAAACTCTGCCATGTCCGCATAGTAAGCTGCAAAACAACATTTTAACATACTACAAAGTGAGTAGTTTGTTTTCTACTCATTACATTATAGATAAGAAAATCAGTACTTGAATGACTTCACACAAGATTCACACAAGCATTTTGTTACCTTTGTGTTGGCAAAATCCACCCACATCTTGCGAGCCTTGGTTTCTCCATATAATTTATTTTCTACTAAATAGTCCACTATCATTTTGAACTCTTGAATGGTATACGGTTTTCTATAAAAAAGAAATACATACAGGTAGGTGCCTACAGTTAAAACATACCGAAATTCTATGAAAGTGCATGATTCACACGATACATCTTTGGATGCAGATGAAGCGCTTATTGTAATAATGATTTATAGTCTTACCCTGACATTTTGATGCGTATTTTCTATTGTAATCGGTTTAAAACGTAGGTATAAAAAATATTATGCAGACGGGTGTAATTTCCAGTTAGCTCAATGTCATCATTATGGTACCGGTAATTTCACAAATATTTATTAATGTTTCTGGGAATGCACGAAGAAGTGTTGGTTCTTGTCTTCCTTTTAAATAACCTGAGTTCTCGGTAAATTTTATCAATCGGCCGATAAACACACTTCCAAACGTAAGCTAACCAACGATGCGATATTGCCAGCATAAAACTTCCAACCAGGCTTATTTGAAATAAAATATTTTATTGCCGTACCTAAAAATAATAAAAAGCAAAACATGGTATTAGTATGTACTATACAGTACAACTGGAATGCTTACAAATGATACATTGATAATTATATTGCATGCATGTTGAATTTGCAAAGTGTGCAATAATAATAGTAGTCTATGGTGCAATACGTGCCACCCATTGACTAATATAACATATGTTATATGTCAATGGTGCCACCATAGAATCTATGAAACCAAAGAGTAATAGCAAAACATTAACGGCATGTCATGTTTATAAAACCGGCCAAGTGCATGTCGGACCACGCACATTGAAGGGTTCCGTAGTTGGAGTGAATTTATCCCAATAACAAACTTAACATTGTAGTTGAAAACATGACTTTAGAACCTTATATTTTAATAATAAAGTTGAAAATCTAGAGAAATTTGACAGATTGTAATAAGTTGATGTGCTGGCGTCTGTACCATTGACTTATATTATAAGTCAATGGCATACATACATACATAAATTCACGCCTTCTTCCCATGGGGGTAGGCAGAAACTACAGAATGCCACCTGCTACGATCCTTACATACTCCTTTTGCTTCGTTTACGTTCATACATCTGGTCATACACGCACGCCGGTTGCGAGTACTACGCACCTGTCCTTTCTGAAGAACATCACCAATAAGGTCAGTATATGTCCTCCTAGGGCGTCCCCTCCCGGCGTTTCCATTCACATCTGCCTTGTAAATACATTTTGTTAGTCGCCTTTCATTCATCCTCTCAACATGACCAAACCATCTCAGCATACCCTTTTCAATTTTTGTCACTACATCTTCTTTTAACTCACACCGTTGTCTTATCACATCATTTCTCAGCCTATCATTCATAGTTAGACCACACATGCTTCGCAAGGAACGCATTTCCACAGCATTTATCCTACTTTCATGCTTCTTTTGCCACACCCAGCATTCACTTCCATACATAAGCGTGGGCACCAGCACACCACTGTGAACAGCCAGTCGAGCCTTTTTGGACATCAACTGGTTGGTCACAATCGCATGTATAGCACCATTCACTTTATTTCCCGCATTTACTCTCCTTTCCACATCTTCATCAATCTTCCCATCCCTTGTAAACAGACTCCCCAAGTATACAAACTCACTTACTTGCTTCACATTCTTATTATTTATTTTGATATCACACACCGATACATCCTCTCCTCTTTCAAAGACCATGACCTTCGTCTTATTCACATTTATATTCATCCCTTTCCTCTTACATGCTTCATCCATCAGTCACCATGTCTTGCAACTGTTCTGCTGACGATGCAAGTAGAACTTGATCATCTGCGTAGAGAAGGCATTTGACAGGCAACTCATTCATCCACAATCCGCACTCACCCTCTTTCAAATCTGTCAGACAACTATCCATGTACAAGTTGAAGAGCCACGGTGACGGACGCTACACAACCCTGTCTAACACCCCTCGAGATGCAGAACCATTTCGTGTAAGCCCCATTTATCCTAACACAGGCACTGGAATCCTTGTATAAAGATTTCAGTGCCCGTACCAAGTGCCAGTCCACCCCGTACATGGATAGTGTTGACCACAGTTCTTCCCTCCACACACTGTCGTAGGCCTTCTCCAAATCAACGAAAGCACAATAGACTTTCTTGTGCTTTGCCAGATGTTTTTCGGCTATGCACCTTAAGGAGAAGATCTGATCCATACAGCCCATTCCCTCTCTAAATCCTGCCTGCACATCCCATATTTTCTCATCTGTCACTCTTATCACTCTATTTATTAATACCTTTGCATACAGTTTGCCGACAACACTCAAAAGACTAATGCCGCGGTAGTTTTTACACTCCTGTTGAGACCCTTTTCCCTTATATAGCGGTACGATTACAGCCTTACACCAATCATCCGGCACACGGCCATACCTCCAACACATATTAAAGATCCGGCACAACAGGCTTGCTACCACCCCGCCACCGCCCTTCAGCATTTCAGCAGACACTGTCGTACCCTGCAGCTTTCCCAATTTTCATCCCTTTCAACGCTCTTACAATCTCATCTATTTCTATTGCTATTATTCAATGGCATTGACATAAAAAGTCAATGGTCAATGGGCACCATTGACTTATAAATATGTTTTAAAAGTCAATGATGGGCACTCACTACCATTGACCTAAAAAACATATCTGCTCAGTTTGACATTTAGTGTGTTATGTCATGTTACTGACATTGATTAGTGATAGCGCGCCAAATTGCTACAATACGAAAGGAAAAAGTGAACTTATTTTCTTCTAATTACCTTTTTACTATGGAAAATAGCGGTTACCTGTCTTTATCAGATATACTAGTAACAAATGAGAAAATTCCATGCAAATTTTTACATGATCTACCAAAAATGGGTTAGTAACAAACATAACCCAAACAGCATTCAATTCGTTTTGTGAACTATCATTTATGTTAATGTTTTTGTTTACTTTCTGATTCAGGATTCTTAGATCCCTCCGCTGCAGAAGATGATTTAAAAGCAGGAACAAATGTGGAAATACCTTTGTGGTTAGCCGAATCTTTATATTCTAGAAGACCGCCTTTAGTTTCTGTGGACTTACCCAAAATTTATAAAGATTCCTACAGAGAAATCCTTAACGCCGATGCTTGTACAGTAGATATGCACAAATTAAGCCAATATTTTTATGAATTTGGATGTTACATAGCAAAACATGATATTAAAGGCGAAGTGTCATCTACTCTAATAAATGTAAGTATTTAACTTGATGCCACCCTGTGAACATAAACCTAACTAATATTATACATATAAATAAATGCGAAAGTGACTTTGTTTGTTAAGCTGTCATGCTAAAACAGCTGAACAGATTTGGTGATCCTATACGGGTTCGGTTTTTTCATTAGGACATACAGAATCCTAAAAACCAGCTTATTTAGTATTGCAGACATTCTGTAAACTTGTTTTATTGACCATGCTGATTGTTTAAAAATGTCTTCCTGTTTTGTACATAATACTTACTACCACACATCAAAACAAAAGCAACTACAGGAAATTGTCCTCTGGCTTTCCACAGGGGACTTGCTAAACATGTTCAATCGAGCATCATATTAGAAATTATCATAATTAAAAACTAGACAAATAAGCCTGAACACCAATTTATTATTAACCATACATTAAAATGGGCTAATAGTCTAATTAATTTTTTTAGACATTCAGACAACGATTCAGAATGCTGCTATCCGCCAGTGTATCTACGGACTCAGTGGGTGCTATACAACCTCTATCAGTGAGTGAACGTCTCCAAGCTGCTGAGGCTGCAAACACAGAGAAAGCTCTCTTAACCTGGCTACAGAGAGGAGAAAGTGTACTTACCACTGCAAATATGGTTGCTAGCCACCGTAAAAGGAAAAGGGCTGAAATGGAAATGCTTTAGTAATAATATTATTGTTTAGGAATACTTTTTAATATACTGGTTTGAGTTTTATAATTATTTCATTTGTGCGAAGATCATCGAGTACTGCTCTCCACTCCACATGATACAAACAAACAATTTTATTTTAACAAAACATAATAGGTAGGTACCTACAAAGTTACTTCTTTGATTTCTCAAACTTCTATAAGTTATTACAATGCTTTTTTCCTAGGCTAACGAGCGGAAAGAAAGAAAATAAGTTCTAAAGCTAGTAACTTATCATAAACAGTCCCAAATGTTACTGTTAATCTGAATTTTTATTTCCTATTGATATATTAATCCCAGTTCTAAATAAGATAGAAAAATGTCAACAAAGTCCAATATTGGGTGGTTATAGGAAAATACATTTTTTGAAATATTTGTAATAATAACATTTCAGTTACTCATTTTTACCCGACTATGGCGAAGCAAAAAGGGGGGTTATGATTTTGACTGTATGTATGTTCATCTGTTCCCTCATAGCTTCTAAAGTGATAAATGAGGTATTGTTGGAAGGGTCTTGATAGCCCTAACACTTGTGACTCCGGATTTTTAATGTGTCTGTCTGTAATGACTTGTTTATACCTTTTTAGATGACTTTTTTTGTCGTAGTTGGGTTTTAGTTTTATAATTTTTATTTAAATTATTTTGGGGTAATACTTAATATACATAAAGTAGGAATGTGCTAATTACTATTAATGTGGATATCTAATGAATTCAACTCTCTGTATTGAGCCGAGCATTGAGCATCCAACAGAGCGCATCAAAAATACACACTGTTCGATTTTTAACTCGGCTCTAAGCAGTTCGTTGAAAATTCAGTGCGCGAAATAAAATCGCCCTTGGGTACATAAGAGGGCTAACCGATGCAGTTAAGTAGGTTCAGCTGATGTTCGTTGCTGACTGAGGGCCTAGGTTCGATTCCTAGGTTAGGAATTATTTTACATAGGACTTTAAACATTCCAATGTGTGACTCACTCTCAAACAACTCAAACTCTATGGCATACACTTTCGCGGAATACAGGCATGATGTTATTGTCATAGCCTTCGTATCTACCTACAAATTAAATTAGAAACTAACATACCATTGTTTAAGAGAGCAAACAACACGTAAACAGGAAAGACCTAATTACCCGATAGAAATTCGATCATGATTCTAAATATAATCCGATTGGAACAGAGGATCAACATTTGAATGTCGGGCTATTTATACAGTTGAGAAAGTTCGAGCGTCCATCAATGACTGGTATCGATGTTTGTTTCATAGGGGTGAACCCTGTGATCAAAAGTTTTTGTCTCACAAAGGTAGGTAGGATAGCTTGTCTAGCCTGAAATGACGCGCCCCATTACCGCATTTTACGTACCTACACGGCGCGGCGGCTTGTACGTAAAATGCGGGAGTGGGTGGCGTCATTTCAGACTAGACAAGCTTGGTAAAACCATCCTCATTATTTTTGTACTGATAGTAACTGTCTTCTCAATCAGTGTAGTTAAGTAACATATTTCAATATTGGTGGGCGAACTATAGTTAGAGTCACAAAGTACATTCTACTATACCTACTGAAAGTTAGAGTATAAAGGCATGTCGTTTATAACATCACGCGTCTTCATAACGGGGTAAGTTGGATCACGAGAGGCGGCGCGTAGTGTTCCACGCCTGCCACCCTAAGGCGTAACGGGGGAGTTTTAACACACTACTCTACGGGACGGGGCCCACAGGGCGCGGCGTCACCAGTCCGGAACAGCGGAAGCTGCAATTGCACCCGCAGCCCCCCGACGCAAGTGTGTGAGGGAAAACCGGGGTGGTTTTAGTCAATAATAGTCTGACAGACCCCTCAGCCTACCCCAGGGAAAAAAAGGTTAAGTTGGATCAGAACGCCTCGTTTTACGTTCCTTATTTATTTACTCCTTTAGATTTTTGCAAATCAGTAAGTACCTAGTAAGTACCTGTTGTAAGAGGCAACCATACGAAATATTTATAAGTATAGGAAGTAGGTATAGTTGGCTATAAAAGCATTTGGCACAGTCTAATGCGACTCAGTCAGTCGTTCCGATTGTTGACTTGTGTTAGAACGTCACACATCCTCATAAGATGGAGTTCCCTAGAATGTGTCCAGCTCGGTGGCTATCAGACCAAAACTTCGGCATGTGCATGCCACCACACGACTTTCTATATCCATTCTACGATATGCATTCGAATTATTTTCGCTCTAGGAAGTGTTATAATAACAGCCAAACTATTTCTAAAGAATTCGGATCCACAATAGAAAACGAGAAAGGTAACTATAAAATAACGTTGGATGTGCAACATTTTCGTCCGAACGACATCAGCGTGAAAGTGACGGATACTGAAGTAATAGTTGAAGGGAAACATGAAGAGAGACAGGACTCCCACGGATTTATTTCGAGACAATTTAAAAGGCGCTATGCCTTGCCAAGCCATTGTCCTGCGGAGAACGTCACCTCAACAATGTCTTCAGACGGTATCCTCACCATTACTGCGGAGAAGAGATCAATTAACGACACGGAAAAAATTGTGCCAATCAAGATGTGCGGCTTGAGTCCCAGAAAGACTCTGATCGAAAGCAAAATGACTTCAGAAAACTTACAAAATTCTGTCAGCGAAAATAATAAGGACACTGAAGACATGACGTGTAGCAAAGATAGAACTCAAATAATGCTCAAAGAAGAGCATAGTCGTCTGCTAAAACCAGAATTACTCAAGGAGGCAGTGTCATGCACTAACGGTGATAAGATGTCGTCCAAACAAGTTGTTGATATGATGGGCCTGTCTGAAAAAACAGACACCACGGATATCGGTGCCACGTCGAAGAAGATCGAGGAATCACTTGCGAAATCAAGTCTGGCCCTGTCTGAAATGAGTGAACAATTGGGGCAAAGGAGTTTAGCTTCTACTTCAGACATGTGTGGAATGAAAGGCATGACTAATATGTCAAAGATACTAATTGAAGAAAGTTCATCATCCTTTAAGTCATCATCATCCATGTCTTCTACCATGAAGACCGATGGGAAGATCGGAGAATATGTGAGTGACATCATAACCGCGGAATTGAAGGAAGCTGCTGAAAATATATAAACATGTTAGCTGGTTTTTATAATGTTTATTACTTAACTATAAAAGATTTTGTTTACTTTTATTACAAATTCGAATCTTAATTTATATTAAGTATAAGTCATTGATTTGTAAACTTACTAACAAGAGCATTATTAACTATTTTAAATATCTATAAACTCATAATGTCTTTAAATGAAACCTCACTTTGGTGAAGCATATTAATATCAATACAATAAATAAGCATTATGAGATCACTGAAGACTAATTTCAAGTATACATTAACAGTATGAACCTAGCTTGAACAACATCAAGATAATTATTGTTATCTTGGTGTAATGGAGGTCATTCCAAGTCAACAATTGATTATGTATGTACAACTGCAACAAAATAAGTCAATAAATAATTGATTCTTCTTCTAAATGTTTAATAATCTCTAACGCTAGCTGCACACTAGACGAAAAATAACTGGACAATATAAACATAACAAAATAACAATATTTAAGACAAATGCAAACATCACACCAACTAGTTATAAATTCACTGGGTTCACTATACATATAAGAAGTCAGTATCCCTATATTCCATTTAAATCTCTTCGTCACAACACTCTTGCACCTCATCATTGTTTTTATCACTAACCAGTAGTTCTGAGGTGCAGCGGTAAGGACGTATTGATTGTTAACATCTGTCATTCTTGACTGACGGGTTGAGGTCGTGGAAGTAAGCATGAGCCATAGCATCATCAGCAGGCATTCTCAGTGCTGGGTTGCAGGTGAGGAGGCGGGCAAGGAGGTCCCGTCCTCGTGCGGGCAGACGGGGCACCACCTGGGCCAATCCTAAGCTAGGCTGATACACTGGCAGTGGCTTGTAGTCAGGCAGCTGGGTCACTCCAGGCCAAGTGTCTTCATTTGGAGTACCTGGAAATTGTAATTACATTACTGATTAATAATTGGTATTGAAAATATTGAAGTACCTACATCTTGTTAGGAAGGAAGACTGACAATTTAATAAGACACAACAGCAGACATGAATACTATTATTATTTATGTAAAGAATGTTTTTTTCTTGAAATTGCAAAGACTGCTTACCAAAACTGGTTTTTGGAGGAAAAACCAAGTAACAGTTATAAAAAATTTCTTTAGCACAGGTTGTTTTCAATATTAACATTTATGTCTCAACCATGGGCCTTAGCCTTAGCTGCCTGATGATAGAATGAAATAAAGTTCAATAAACTACTTACCAAGAAGTTTGAAAATCCTTTTCAATTGATCATCAACATCAGATCCAGGGAACAGTGGTCTCCCAGAATTAGCTAGCTCTGCAAATATGCACCCTGCTGACCACATGTCAATACTGGTTGTGTAGAGCTTAGCGCCAAACAGAACATCCGGAGGCCGATACCAGAGCGTCACTACCTCCGCCGAGTAACACTTCACAGGAATACCAAAAGCTCTAGCCAAACCAAAGTCAGCTAATTTCAATTCCCCATTTTTATTAATCAACAAATTCTGAGGCTTCAAATCTCGGTGCAGTACATTATGGCTGTGACAGAAAGCAAGTCCTCGGAGGAGCTGATACATAAACGATTTGACGACATCCAAATCTATCTCTCCATTCAAACTGTCGAAATACTTCTTCAAATCTTGATCACAATGCTCAAACACAAGAGTCAATTTCTTTTCACTGTGCAATACGTCGTACAGGCGAACTATATTCTTGTGCTTTAACTCTTTTAGAAGGCATATTTCACGTAAAGCAGAGGATGGTACTCCTTCATCATCGTCATCTAACCTTACCCGTTTCAGGGCCACTATTTCATGTGTCTCTTTGTTTTTAGCTTTGAACACTGTGCCATACGTCCCCTCCCCAATTTTCTCTAATTTTTCGTACTTCTGCATAATTTATAAATATAAATTAAAACAGTAGTGTAAAATCGATTGTTTATTCCGCTTCGCGAAATCCTCCCAGCTCCCAGGCTGACTTTTGACACTGACAACTGATAAGTTGGATGACAGTTTGACATCTGGTGAAATCACAGGGCTTGCTAGGCTTGCTTTATGGATTACATGAAAAAACACTATTGCCATTTTATGTTATTTATTGATGTATTTTTATAAATAACAAAAGTCTGATCTTGGTACAAGTGATTATAAACTACCTTGATGTTTTCAATAACACAGAAAAAATACCTCTTTATTATTATTGTTCATAGCTATCCTTAAAACGAGTATACGTTCAGAACATTATTACAAGAACTTTATGACAACAATACAATGATTTCATGTCTATGCAACAATAGATGTTCTTATTTTTTTCAATTGATAACCTTTTTGTTTCCTACGTACGAACGTTTATTTAACAGTAAGTTTGAGGATGTTTGTAAGAATATCAATTTGGTTTCGAAATTATTTTTTAGTCTTATATTCGGAACGATCTTCTGTGTGCAAAATAACATTCATTCAATGGTCATTCAAATCAATTCATTCACAAGTATCCATATTTATGTAGTCTGTGATTCACAAAAAACTCGTCAAATCCAAAAAGTTGAATTGTCATAGTATTTTCATTATTATTTTTTTGGGAAGTGATCTATAGATTTTAGTTATTTGAATTTTGAACTGCTAAGGTAAGGCTGCTGTGGTTATTTGATAAAAAATGTTTTTTTGGTAGATGTGCTAAACTGTATATTGTATGGAAAGTAAACATTATTACGTATTAGTTGACGATGAACACATTATCACGAGCGCGTGTTTGTAGATGAGCGAGGGCGAAGGAACATTGGTGGACAAGTCGGAGAGTAGCTCGTTCGAAGACCTCACAGCTGCGGCGGCACACGAGATCGAAGAGGCAAAGCTGGCTGAAGCAGCTGCTTCCAAAGAAAAGTCAGATGAAACAAAAAGTGATGAGTGGCAAGATTTGTTAGGGTCAGGCGCACTACTTAAAAAGGTCAGCAGAAACTTTGATTATCTCAGTGGATCTACAATAATTTTATAGACAAATATTTTCTATTGGTTTCTTGTTTGATTTAGATTGCAACAGCCTTCTTTTAGCCATAATAAACATTTTCATACTATGGGAGTCATTTTTATGCACACCCCAAATTTACTGGAGAAAATATCATGATTTTTGGTCATTCATACTCTTGTTGTAATTTTGCAAACTCAGTGAAACTATACTTGAAGCTCATCCTATTTTGGACTAAGTTTTGATAGCTTGCATGTTAAATTATGTAAATAAGAAACTATCTTTATTTACAACCAATCATCATTTTCTTTTGTTTTGTTAGTGATTCATGTTATGACAACTATGCTAACGTGATTTGAAAGTCATTGATAAATTAGCATTCAGATATTATTTGCTTCAAATTCTCATCATTTGTTGTTTTTTTGCAGATAATTAAAGTAGGTGAGGATTCAAATGGTTTGCGACCCCACAGAAGTGATATTTGCCGAATTAGTTATGAGGTCAAAATTAAAGACACTGACAATGTTGTTGAAAAGAGGGACCATGTCAAGATTTACTTGGGTGACAATGAAGTAAGTATGAAAAGATTTAAGTCCTATAAAAATACAGAATCTTTGTTGTCTTGTTTCAAAAACTTATTGTGTATCCAAAGTAATACAATAATAAATATTAACTGTCATGGTGGCCTTAGAAGTGCCTGTTTTTCATGGGCAAAGGTAGACAAAATGGAGGATAATGGAAGGGAGGGGATCGGGAGGACCTTTCCCAGCAGTAGCATGATAAAATGTGCTTACATAATTAAGTGAATAAAAAGCTTTCCTAGGTGAGATAGTGGTCAAATATGATCCTAAAAAAAACAATAGTTGCAAGTCAATATAAAAAGATAATTTTATCCTATCATGATGAGATACAACTTTTGTATATGGTTAATCAAAATTATTTTTGCTCTTATACAGCATGAGGTTTAGTTATGATTTCATGAATCATTAAATAATATCAGTATAATCACTAATATTATCAAATAATCAGGTATTGACTTTGTATTTTCCATTACAATAGCTGTAGCTATCTAATCATGCATCTGTCAGTGTTATCATTTATTCTAAAAGTTTATTTGAGTTGGCAATCAAAGGAAGTGTGAAATAGTTATATAATCTTATCAGTCTTTTATATGAAGATTAAAGTTATTCTATTGTTTATTTATTAAAACATGTGATTGTTATTCTATTTTTTTACTAAGTGATTTTGTTATGGATTAGGTATTATGTTAGGTATACATACAGGATGGTATGACCGCAGTACCTAATTTCTTATAGGTATGGCCTTTCTTATTATTCCTAAATTTAAATGCTAGATTTTACAGAATATAGTGGACAAAGACTATTGTTGATATAAAAGTGGAACTCTGCCAAATGGGACAAAGAAATACAAAAATAAATGAGGACCCATGATATAATCATGTGTGAGATAATATTAAGATCGATTTTTGATGGTGGCCCTTATTTTGTTGCCACAGTCAAATTACTTTTCAAATTTCTAAAACAATTTTATTAGAAAATATTTTATTTTTAGATTCTACAAGGCCTGGACTTAGCAGTTACAATGATGTACAAAGGCGAAGAATGTCTTTTACAATTGGCCCCACGATTTGGTTTTGGTGAAATTGGCCTGAAACCTGGTGAGAGTTTGGGCCTGATTGGGGTGATTGATGCCCCCAAGTATGAGGGCCCTGTAATAGATGGAGAAACTTGGCTTGATGCCCGTATCGAGCTTCATGACTGGGAAGAAGAACCTGAACACGAAACCTTGGCTTTTGTTGAGAGAATGGAAACTGGGTAAGTTAAAAAAATTAGCAAAAAATTTTTTTTTTTTTTTTTTAAATTATTAAATTAGTTAGGTTGTGTTGTTTTTTCAAATTAAATGCAGCATGCATAGCATGACAACCATAGAAACATTTTTCTACGGGTTTTGTCGACAGAAAAATAGACAAAATGACAGATTAACAATCACAATCTGTCATTTTGTCTATTCTTCTGTCGACAAAACCGGTTTCTATTGTGGCTATGCTAACCGTGCAGGATTATAAATTAGTTGCTACCTGTACAAAAATATTAATTTACTTATCTGTTATTATGGCATGGCAATGGTATTTATGAAATCAAACAAAAGTGGAGAATGTATACCTATAGGTACAGACGCCAGCACGTCAACCTACTACAATCTATCAAATTTCTTTAATAGATTTTCAACTTTATCTCTATAGAATAAAGTTCAAAGTTGATTGGGAAGATTTGACAGTTTCGGGTAGGTTGATGTGCTAGCGTCTGTACAGCTCAACTTCGGTATGGTCCGAAACCGAAATCCGTAACCGTATGAGAGAGCCCCAATGATTATCTTTAAAAGATCATTTAAGGATGTCTTGAACCTGTACCTACTTTGTAAAACATATAATTCGCTGGTTGTTGTGCCACTTTGTCACAGTGTAACAGGTTCCTTAGGCTATTGACCTTTACATATTATCTTGGCACGTAAATTGATTAAATTTATGATATCCGAAATAAGAATGAAGATAAAAAATGTTTGTGTATTTATGCAAATTAATTTCAAATTCGGGTTTATTTTAAAAATAAGTTAGTATTTATAAAGCAGAACATACGTTCTTACAACTAATGCAAATTATGCTAATCATTGGGAACTACGTCATATTGTCCAACTGTTTTACACTTTGTGCATAAACAATACAGTATTACAAAATTAGAAAGTTGTCAATGCTATTGTCCTGTTCCCTCCTAATGTCAAATCAAACGAATGTATTATTCTGACGATTGTTTCGAAGCAGTCTCGCCCTTGAATATATTTACATAAAACTCAGTTTGATGTAGATATGAGAACCTTGACATATTTTTAAACGTTGACCAATGCTTGCTTTATTGTGATTACTTAAATTGGGGGCAGCGTTTGAGCGTATCGCAAAATTTTCTTTATCATGCGTATGGATAGACTGTCTGACTAAAAAGTAATAAGATTTTGTACAATGATGAGCAAAATTCTTATTGGCATTCGTTTTGCGCGCCGATTTAACATTCATGGCCAACTAAAACACGTTACATGTAAACATTTATGTTTTAGTTGGCCGAAATTACTCTTTATTTTTTCTGTTTTAAGTATATTGTTGCGTTATGTTATGATATGACCATTTATGGACACAGTGGCCATGAAAGTGCCACTTATATTCTTGATAACCTTTTACTTTAAAATAGAAGCATCATAAAATGGGTGGGTCTGTCTCTTATAAAAAAACTGGTCAAATGCGTGTCGGACCAAGCACAATGAAGGGCTCCGTAGTTGGGATGAATTTATCCCAAGCTATAGTTGAAAAACATGTTCTCCTGTTCCAAATGTAAATGCAAATGCAAGTTGGTTTGTTCTGCAAATTTATGTTTGTACGCACAATATTGAGAGATTAGCCATGTTATTTTAAAACCATAGACTTCTTATAGGTTTTTCTGTAATCTATAAGTATTTTCAGTATTTTTTCAAAATTTTAAGCTCAGTCGTTTCGGAAATAGTCCTTTTTTATATATTTTCTTAAATAACTTTAAAGTACTAATTTTAAAAATTATAAAAAATAGATACCTACATATTTGAAACCCGCACAACAAGCACTTTCATTTGATATGTCACACGTACACAGGTACAGTTTGCAAAAAATAAACCTAATTTTCCCTCAAGAGTGACCCCCATATTCAAAATTAATTTATTTACGTTACACACGTCCGTGCTTGGGTCACAGATAGATGGTCATATGTGTACCTACCAAATTTTAACTTTCGGTCATTAGTTTCGGAGCAAATTGGCTGTGACAGACGTACTTATACACAGACACACGAGTGAACCTATAAGGGTTCCATTTTTCATTCGGACGTACGGACCTCTCAACATAATTATGGCAAAAGCTGCGTAGCGGATAGGTTACACACGTAGTTTTACAAATACATATTATTTAGGTCACCATATTATTTTGTCATCATTACAAAATAATTATTCGCCAATGTGTGTATGTAATATTTAAGTAATAGACAGGATATTATATACTATTCTGTTATCTTGGGGATATTTTCAAAACATTGATTTATTTATTTATTTGGAGAATGTAACAAAATATACTAACCGCTCTTCGGAGTCCCTTGAAAGGAACAACAACAGATCAACTATATTCAATGTTCTAGGGCTGGCCTAGCTACGATTGTCCCTCAGATCTTAATTACATCACTGCCCAACTTGAAGGTTAAATCCAAAACTTGACAAGAAGATTCGCACTTCGCACCTTCTGGATTAAAATAACAGCAAAAAAACGTTGGCTCCGAAAATCTTAATTGCACTTGTCATTCCCCAATGTCTAATCTTTTGAGCCTACGCTGCATACTGAAAAGGTTCACTTTTACAGTGTCCGTCGTCGTGCCCGCGGCAACTGGTGGTATGGCCGTGGGGAGCCAACTTTAGCCGTACAGCTATACAGACGCGCTCTCGATATTTTGGACGAGAGCGATGGCGGGATAACCGCGCCGACACCTACTGGTGAACTTGAGTCTACGTCGGCTGATCTACAGTCGCTGTTGGATGAAAGACTCCGGGTACATAACAATATGGCCGCTGCACAGTTGAAAGCGGGAGCGTATGAGGCTGCCCTGCAGGTATGTTAGAAATCAGTGTTTGTTGTCCATCTATGCCACAAATTGAGAATTTAAGAGGGGGACGAACAAAGGTCGCTACTGCAAGTCGAGACGTGTGCGAAATTCGTTCGAAATATTGCTATCTCTGTTTGACAAAAGATGACGAGCGGGGTACGCGGTGCGGAGCTATTTGTGTGTGTATGAGTGGGTAGCTATATCTATTATTAGCTGTACCTACTTGTCATTCATTCATAATAACGTATCGACAGCATTTTTATTCATTAGTACAGTATGCGCAAAACTTTTTGAGCTCTCGGAAGTTGCACGCGAGTGGCTGCGCAGTAAGTAAAAAATGTTTCACAGCTTACAATAAATGATTTTGCACTCATTGTGTCCTGCGCGGTTTAGTACTCGGGCCTACGTTCAGAGGGCTCATAAAGTTTTGCGAGAACTGTAATTAGGTATGTTCAATATTTCTTTATTTTTGTTGACTATTTTGGGGAATCGTTAGATGTTGAAAAACACAATACCTACTCTTTATGTAAAGAGTAGGTATTGTGTTTTTTGGATCTTTACCATGCCAATATCTCAACATCTGTCTCGAGATCTAGATCTTGTAGAGAAAATATAATAGATAGGTACGTCATACGAATAAGGTAGGTACCTACCTATACATCGTTATTGTGCGTGGCTTTGGGGGTAAATCGGCCGACGAAAGGCGCTAGAGTCACAGTGTAAATAAGTAACAGTATTATGTCTCGGCAGTGACCTCGAAATAATTACCTACGGCCGCTCGGTAGATGCATCGGTGCGTAACTGCCGTGCACTCAAGTGCGTACTACTGGTATACACTGAGATTTTGAAAGGTGTCATTTCGCCCGCAATTTTGTCTAATTTTGTCTTCTTTATCTAATTTTGTTTAATTTCAATTAATTTTGCATAGTTTTATGTAATTTAACCTATTTTAATGATTGTATGGACTAGTATTGACCGATAATGTGAGGTGCAAACTGTAAGTATAATTTGGTTATTATTAAAAAAAAAACGTGTGCGGTCTCGGGCCAGGAACGAAGTTCTTTTTCACGTATAATTTAAAACAAAAACAAAATTTTGCAGCCGGCCTCTTGGATTTACATTTTGACCTCACTATCGACTTTAACACCCTCAAAAATATGAAAACGACAACTATGGTGAAAAATTTGAAAATTTTCGCAACCGCCATTTTGTATTTTCATTTTGACCAAATTCACACAGAGATAAGCCGCATGGACCTTATCGTATTACTCTTCATATACAAGGTGTAATTTTAATCACCGTTAACCTCGTAAGGGGTCATTGTACTCGTCATAATGAACAACTTTTACTATGGGACGAAACCTGAAATCGCGAAAAAAAAATCAGCTGTTCCCTACATTTATGTTCGCATAACTCGTCAAAATGTAGGGAACAGCTGATTTTTTTTTCATAGTTTGTGGTTTGGTCCCATAGTAAAAGTTGTTCATTATGACGAGTACAATGACCCCTTACGAGGTTAACGGTGATTAAAATTACACCTTGTATAAGTAGTATACATACACTGTGGATCTGGACTTACGACATTAAATTAAAACGAGCACAGTACTAGTCCATAGAAACATTTTAAAATACGAAGATTAGTAGTTAATGGAAAATTGAAAAATTGCAATTTTCAAACAAAATAAATAGCAGAATCGACTGCATAAAAAGTAAACACGCTTTATCTACGAAAAGTCACTAACCTGTTGCGCGGCCCGATGCGGGTCGCGGCGGGGGGCGGCGCCTGCGCTGCGGTGCGGGGCGTAGGTGGACGTGGGTAGGTAGTTTAGTCGGAGAACAACAAATTAGCGGCATAAACTCACTAAGTTGCGCGTTGTTAATTAAAAGATCACTGGTTGAATAATTAATCACATAATATCACATCACAATCAGAATTTACATCAATAGTCAAATTTATAAATTTTCAAGGTTTCCACCGTTGTTCATTATGCACAAGCGACATCGATACCTAATTAACTAACTAATATTAAACTAACACTGAACAATAAGTCACACTAAATCGTCTTTAATCACAAATACCAACTAATTTTTTTCGCAAAATCACAACAATGCGCGCGCGGCTCGTCTCGTGATAAAAAAAAAGTAGCCGACAGCCGTGTGCCCTCCTCAAAGGGCGCCGTGCGTCTGATCTGACTGTGACCGAGTCCCGAGACTGCCGAAAAAATTCCGCTCACACACACACTCGCAATTGTCTATGCACCACTAATGCATAATTTGCGTAAGTAATATTTCTTTTTCTTTCTAATTGTAGTATTTTTTTGTGGGACTGGGCGGGGCGCGTCAGAGTGGAATCGTATGACACCTTTCTCTGTCTCTCAAGCATATTGAGACGTAGAGGATAGAATCGTACGTTTTGCACAGGTTCTTGACCTTACAATGTTTACCTATTATTACGGACTCAGATCTACATCATGTTGATAAATAAGAAAATGAAAAATAATTTACTGTGGCTAAAGTACTCATTGGATTTGATTGATTTTTTGTATACGGGTAAAGAACATGACACTCTTTATGTGGTTTTGAGGAATGTCAAGCGTCCTGCTCCACATTGTATATACAGGGTGTAAGGGACAGCCCTCCGCAGACTGATGGGGTGAATTCAGTATATCATACTAAGATGACCGGTACATGAAATTATTTCAGGAACTTTATGGGAATCCAATAAACCTGATTTGTTTTATTAACTTACCAGCAATGTATCGCTACCGTGGCAAAACGTACGTAGCGAACGGCAGTGCAGCGAGCTTTCGGCCGCCCTCCCCGCCCCCCGCGGTGGTTGAACAGCTGATTTCACGCGTAGTTCGTTAGAGAATTTCAACATCCATTGCTGTTTTTTATTATTTTAGCTGTTTTATTTACATGAATAGAATACTGCGTACAGAGAATGTAATTTTAAATTGAAATAAAGGACCAGTAACTGAAACCCGATAAAAAAAAAAACTGAGAAAATGTTCAGTGGAATATGATTCAAACTAAGGAGCTGAATGCACCCTCTTAGTTTGCGGAGGGCTGTCCCTTACACCCTGTATGTATATATATATAATTACATATACGTATAGTATTACTTCTTCATTTAATTTAATAATAATAACGCTTTTTTCGTTACGTGATGATTTCTACCAATAAACTCCGGTTCCAATAAAAATAAAATACATAGGTCAATAGTTTCAGAAATATTACAAAACAATTTAGCAAACAAATTACGTATTTAGTACTTACGTACATCACAGTAAAGTACCTAATCGTCTAATACTGACAAAAAATACCCCGAACGAACTCCAACCAAGCACGTTGCGCTAGTGCGAGTGACAATTATTGCTTGACGCGATAGCACTACTAGCTATAAATGAAAACTTAAATGATGAATGAAAACTTAATGCTTTTCTAATTATTTTTTCGATAGATTTTATCTTGATAATATAATATAAGTAAGCTATGCTTCAGATTAAACAATATTAAAAATATGTTTGTTTATTTTATAATACAGAAAAAACAATATGAAAATATGTCATTTACGCTATAAAAATGTGCGAAATTCAATTCGCTTAACTTCATTTTAGGTAAGCTTATTGAATAAAAAAAAAAATACTAGCCTAGATTTTAGGGGCATGAGGAACAGGGTGTAAAGTTCACTCATCCACCATAGGAAAGGGAGGATCATCCACCATAGGAAAGGGAGGATACAGGGTGTAAAGTTCACTCATCCACCATAGGAAAGGGAGGATCATCCACCATAGGAAAGGGAGGATCCTCCAACCAGACGGGTGTTATGTCTGGCGGGCCGACTGCCCGACTGTTGATTTTGGATAGTCTTATCTATGTCGTTCGCGCGGTAAACTCTAATTGCGCGATGCAGGATTTGTGTGACGTCATGTCTTTGATGCGTAGTTAGTATGTGGCGGTGTAACCGCTACATCACTCCCCTCCGGAGACCGGAGGTCGATAGTGGGCTGAGTCTTGTATCTTGCGATGCTTCACAGTGCCAGCTAAGGTTCCAGTGAGTCGGAACCGGGTGCCGCACAGTTCACGGTGAGTCGGAACTGTCTGCGATGATTGCGGCGGTTGTGGTGATTGAGGTGACTGCGGTGATTGAGGTGATTGAGGTGATAGCGGTGATTGCGCTGATTGAGATGATTGCGGTGATTGAGGTGATAGCGGTGATTGCGCTGATTGAGATGATTGCGTTGATTCCCCAGTGAGTCGGGGTGATGAGGCTGAGGGTGATGACCAGGAATGCGCGTTCGCTGCATGCTGGTGGTCAGGATACCCGTTGAAGCCGAGGGTGCTGGCTGTCTGTGTGACTCGCCTCACGAAAGCTTGCGGGAGTGATGATGATGACGTCACGCTGAAGTAGTTGCACGAAGGCTGCGTTGACGTTCATACTCGGGTCACCAATTTAGGAGTATGAGGAACAGGGTTTAAAGTTCACTCATCCACCATAGGAAAGGGAGGATCCTCCAACCAGACGGGTGTTATGTCTGGCGGGCCGATTTCGGATAGTCTTATCTATGTCGTTCGCGGCCACGTTTCCAGATCTCCAATAAAATTTTGTTTTCTTAATTACAGGCAGTAACTCGAGTGTTAACCTGCCAACCAAAGAACGCAAAGGCTTTATACCGTAAATCTCGCATATTGTCTTTGATGGGTCGCAACTCTGAGGCCTTAGAGGCCGCGCGGGCCGCTGCGGCTGCTGCCCCTGATGACTCGGGGGCCCGTAAAGAGCTTCAACGTTGTGAACAGAGGGCTACCAGGGAAAGGTCGGTGGAGCGGAGGCTAGCTAAGCGCATGCTTGGTACCACCCCGCCATCGAGTGGCTCGCCTGATAAGAAACCTAGTAGAGCAAAGGTAAGATTCTTTTTACCATTAAGACACGTGCTTTCGCTAACACTAGGGGACACCTAAATGCATGCCTAAATAAGTCTTGAAAATCCAACAGCGCGTTTTGATCATGAAATTTAGTTATGGTATTGGTTCGTAAGTCGTCGATAAATCTTTTCATTTTTATGTACAACGATTTTTTTTCATGAAGCCTTATAGGCGCCTACTAGGCGAAACTTTGCATAATAACTGAACTGTTGTTGATTGTCATGCATGACTATAGTTTAGTAGTTTATTTTTCCAAAATCTTAGTATTACTTTACAATGGTAATGTGGCAACAATTTTATTTAAAAAAGAGATTTGCGTCTGTAGCCGAACTGGGCATAGCCTGTATTTCGGATATCATCACCATTCACCTTAAGTATTATAATACAAGAATTGGTATCAAGCAATAGAGGCATAAAATAATTCAATCAATACTACAGAAATACAGAATAATAGTTGATAAGTAATCTAGGTAAGTAAATTGAAAATAGGTAAGTATATTATTTTAATTTAATTAATTAAATGGATTGAGTGTATGTGTGTTCGGGCGTGTGTGTGCGTGAGTGCGTGTGTGTGGTGTATGTATACAGGGTGTAAGGGACAGCCCTCCGCAGACTGATGGGGTGAATTCAGTATATCATACTAAGATGACCGGTACATGAAATTATTTCAGGAACATTATGGGAATCCAACAAATCAGATTTGTTTATTAACTTACCAGCAATGTATCGCTACCGTGGCAAAACATACGTAGCGAACGGCAGCGCAGCGAGCTTTCGGCCGCCCTCCCCGCCCCCCGCGGTGGTTGAACAGCTGATTTCACGCGTAGTTCGTTAGAGAATTTCAACATCCATTGCTGTTTTTTTTTATTTTAGCTGTTTTATTTACATTAATAGAGTACTGCGTACAGAGAATGTAATTTTAAATTGAAACAAAGGACCAGTAACTGAAAACCAGATAAAAAAAAAGAAAATTTTCAGTGGAATATGATTCAAAATAAGGAGCTGAATGCACTCTTAGGTCCGTATTACAGAAGGAAACTCAAGTATTGATCTCTGTTTAAAACTAGTTTTAAGACCGATTTTTATTTTAGAACGTTCCTCGAGCATAGATTCATTGATCATAGTTCAGCTGAGTATGGCTTTATTTTAGATCGTTACTCAGTTCGCGAATCGAACCCAAGCAGTGATTTGATCTATAATCACCCAAGTGTGGTCGAGATCGCGCTTGAGCATAGATTGTCATGTCCAATTGTACATTTTTGTTGTGTTCATGCGTTGTCGAGTTTATATATTGTTGTTTTTTTGAATGATTACTATAATGGATGCAATTGAAAAGGTAGATCATTATAATAATTTGTTTGGCGATAATTCAAATAGAAGGTTGAACTTTAGCGTTCCTCTCAGATATTTAACACACAGTCCCAAAAAAATTGTGAAAACTCCAAAAAAAGGTACCTACAGTTTTTCACGAGATGTGGTGAAATTATTTAATTCTACCTATATATACCACGATTTAAGAAAAACATAATAGGTTGTATTTTTCTTAAATCGAAATATATCATAGGCAGAATTCAATATTTCCCATAGCCCCAGAATTGCAAATTCTTGTGACTATGTAACAGTAGTAACAAACTGATGTTTTCACATAAGTATTTGACCTACGTTGTGACATTTTAAATAACATACCTATTTATGGCTATAGATAAGTATTTTAAGCTAGACTTATTTTTCTTACAAAATGACTATACCTTTACTTCAATAAATTAATGGGTGATTGTACTATTCGGGATCGAAATAATAACGCTGATTTCCTAAGTAATTGTGCTCATATGGTTTATTTTCATCAGAACCAAGTTGGTAAATAAAATAAATTGTAAACGAAAACAGGCTGATGCATAGACAATACACATCTCTGCTTGAGGCTCGATTTGAGTCTCGATTCAGCTGAGTATAGATTGATTACCGTTCTGGAATAAGACTGATGCTCAAGTACTGATTCTATACTTAAACAGTGATCAACTGATTGAAGATCAAACTGGACTTGAGGAACGTTCTGTAATACGGGCCTGAGACTCAAGTACTGATTCTATACTTAAACAGTGATCAACTGATTGGAGATCAAACTGGACTTGAGGAACGTTCTGTAATACGGACCTTAGTTTGCGGAGGGCTGTCCCTTACACTCTGTATAAGAATGTGTGGGTGTGTGTGTGGTGTATATGTGTGTAGGTATGTGTGTTAGAATAATTATGCGGTGAAGGTGTGGCGGGATGTGTGTGTAGGTGAGCTATGTACCATCGAAGAAGTTCATATCTATACACCGTAAGGACTATTTCAGCTTGCAGCGCTCGACCGGTATAGAACCGGGGCGGCAACAGATGTGGTCATCGTGTTCACGGGATTTCGTTTTCAAACTGCTTAGATATGAAGTTCTTCGATAGTACTTTGTTTTCTGTGCTCTTAGCCATATGCTCAGAGTGGTAAGTGTATTTATTAGTTGGTCCCTCTCCTCGTAGCTTAATTTCTGCAAATATTGACATACTTTTAGTTTGTAGTTTGCACTAATAGTATTCATATAATTTGTATTTAATCTGAAATGGAATTAGAATTTTAGACTCATATTTTCAAAAATTATTTAATTATTTGTATGCCCAAGTGGCTGATCATGGAATGAACATGGTATATAATTATGCAATGAACGCCTGCATGTAACCCATGTATCACAAATAATCGATTTGTTTACCATTTTTTCGCCGTTAAAAGCAATTGCTTACTTAAACTATTGGCGCCTTGGAGCCGCCAGCACCCCACTCCGTCTCACTCTCACTGAGGCCGCGAGCGAGATAAAAATTGAATTTGAGTTGAGGTAGCATAGGCTCTTGATTCGTTTCCCTATAATTTAATGGATAAGGCAATATTCCTTCATTTTGTTTGTTGATTGCATGGTTAATACTCTTTTTTAAGTATATTACTAATATTGTTCTGCATATGCAGATGCTGGTGTGGGGTTCCATTCTGCTGAGCATCCTGATGGGTGTGGCCAGCGTGCTGGTCTACCGGTACAAGATACAGGCGCATTGACGTCGGGAATTGAGCTTTAGACCACAAGTAAGTTGAGGGTAAACGTGCTGTATGATTATTAACTCTATTTCCATTTCACAAGGTTCAATTTCCACTGCAACTGAAATTACATTACGAATATTTCAAATACTGAGGTATCTTTTCGTTGTTCAGGTAATGGAGAGTCCAATGGTGTTATTGGAGGGGGATGGTGCACACTACTTAAGGCCACGTCATATCTTCGCTGATAAAGAATCATAAGCCTTCGTTAATCTATCGGTCTTTACCCTATGTATTGATAACGAGAGAATATGTATAGTTATTGTTACTGCTGTAAATAATTACTTTAAAAAAAGTTCTCTTTAGAATTGCCAAAGGGCAATCTCATTATTTTTTTATATTTATACATGACTTACGAATTATTTTATCTATGATAAATACAGCAGACTTTAATTATGTAGTTGTCGGACAGTATTTGAATAAATATAACAAATACGGAGAGGTGATGTTATTACACGGTAACAGCTGACTTAATGTGAATAACTAGACAAGGCGTTTTACGCGCGTAATATTGTACGCAAAAAATATAATATTTACCTACGCACGAAAAACGTTATCTGGGACGTGTTCAATACGATATATCAATAATATAAAGTAAAACTTACCATATTTGCATCGTATTTTTGAACTACAATCCTGAATAATTCTGGTATTCCAATAATAATAATTGTTATTAGACTATTGTAAAACTGTATTATAAAAATGGGGATAGGTGTAGTTTTAGATTTTTGCAGTTATATTTCGACCGTTCGCCACTATGTGCATTTATGTCTAAATTTCTATGTATATAATTATTATGTATGTGAAAATTCTGTGTTTATAGTTAGTGCCAAAATGTATCATAAATGTGTAGGTATATATTATTATAGTCTCAAATCACATTCTGCAGAAGATATTTATAGAAAAAAAAAACAAAAGTAATTTATTACATATTTTTCGACTATATTTTTGCAAAAGAAGAAGATGGAAGCATTCGGGTAAATGTTTGAAGCATTCCAACTTGTCTTTATTTAGAACACAATATTTTTTTATGAAACGTTTTGGGAGGCGCTTTCCTCCAGTTGTAAGGGTGCTTTTCACTCGCATTTATGTATCCATCGCTGTTTCACTATCAACGGATCAAACCCAGGTAGATACATTAGATAAATTATATAGTTTTCTCGTTTATCTTCTAGATATCGCTTTTAGGTGGTGAAACTGCTGATCAACATTTCAATATCAGTGATTATTTTCACAAAGTAAAAAAATATATACGTATACTTCGAAGTATTTAGTTTCAGCTGAATTAAAATGCACACAAAGTAATGTAAAATTATATTTATTTAGGACATTGGTTTGGTTAGGGGTCGCTGCGACGCCTATAGAATATCATTATAAATAAACAATGGTGGTTCCAGTATACACTTACACTAATAAACAATTGTTAAGATAATTTGTTTTATTTATTTTGCTCCTAAATAAAATAGTATGCCGTAATCGCAATTAAAATCATTTGTAACATACAAATATATTAATTTTGTTCAAGGAATGTCTTAAAACATTTTTTTTTTGTATCCATAAAGATAACTTACTCTAATTTTAGTTAATTTTAGTTTATGTTAATGTACCATTTGTAAGTACAAAATAGGTACAAAAAAATAAATAGGTTCAGGTTATTATTATTCTTATATTTAAAGAGAGCTTGTACTTACTTCCACAAAGCCTCTTACAACCCATCGTATCACTATAAAAATAAATATGAAATAAAGTTAATAAATTCACGAAATATTTGACGTTGCTATAATACAATCACATAATGATTACCGCAATCACATAACATTAATGGCCATATTAAAAACATTTCTGCGTATAGTCTCGCAATTCACTTTAGGGTTTCGACAACCTAGAATACCTTTGGTAACTATTTGATAACTATATCACAGTCTTGATTTGTAAGTGAACATCCGGGCCAGCCAGTTGGTGACATGTGCTAATACTTCTAGTTGTGCGATCGTGGCTAAAGCCTGGATGCTGAACACAGTCGCTACGAAGTCGTACAACAGCTTAGGTGAGAACACACTCCACACAAACAAGTGATCTCGGAAGATTGTCGCTATCACACAATACACTACTACGGAGTATATTCGGTGTAACGCGAGGATGTTCGTCGATCGCCATATTGTTTGCAAGTACCTGGAAACAATTAAAAAATATAAGTATTATGTGAAATTAAACTGCCGTTTTATCTGTCGTATACATATAAAGTGCCTCTGGGCACTTTACGGATACCTGCGGCACTCCCGCTCAAATAGTGTGAAATGTTACTTGGATGTACAAAATCAAATTCAAGTCATTTATTCAAATTAGGCTGAGAATCACCACTTTTTGAATGTCCGTCAAAACGCGCGCCCTTCAACACTTCCTGGTGCTTTAGCTAAGAAGTGGCGCAACAAACTCCCCATCAGCACAGCTGTCTGCGAAGTTAGTACACTCATCTTCTTTTATTTATTTTAAATATTTTGTCCTTCATATAGGATTGTAAGATGGTAAAGATTGAAAATAGCAAAAGGGATTAATCTTGTATATTGAAGGGATTAATGTTGTGTATCTTGACAACCGCGCTATTCTAAACCTTATCAAAGGCTTATTAGGATGTCAAAGCCCAGACCTGCTTGCTGACAAACTTGGCTTTACAATGGGATTAGCTTATCCTTTACAATGGGAGAAGAACAATTTTACTTTGTTTAGAGGATGGGGACAGGATCGTCACACCATGTGTGCCTGAAAACGGGCTTCGTCACCGAGGCAGGCCTAGATACGCTGGTGTGACGATTTGGTCTCGTTTCCGACCGATTGGCCGGAGAAGGCGCAAGATAAAGAGAATTGAAAGAGTATGGCGGCTTCTACATCGCCACATGCGAACTGCGCATCACGCAAAATCTTGCACCGTACAAGCAGTGTTTACCGCGCGACTAATATTATACAACATCCCAATATCAATCGTCGGGCAGTAGCCCACCAGACACAACACCCGACTGGTCGGAGGATCCTCCCTTTTCTATCAAGGACGAGTGAATCTTATACCATGGTCCTCATGCCTCTACAAGAGTATGGGGGAGACCTTTGCCTAGCAATGGGACAAAACAGGTTATTTTTTTTCTGTTTTAGTCTGCATTCGGTTATTACAACCATGATCAGCTGGTAGGTCTTGAACACATTATTAGGTGATTCTCCATTAAGAATCATCCCCTACGTATCCCTGGTTTAGAATCACTGTCCGATTTGAAGTAAATGCAATCTCTTGTCTCCATTGCCATTCATTAATTACCTAGCCAGAGAGTTGCTATGAGACTTTAATTCCTCTGTATCTTTCACAGAAACCATTTACTTCCTGTTTGATAGTAGGTTCCTCTAAGTAGTCATGTATTTCAAGTTTTTAGTGTAAAAAGGTGCAAATTGGTTCACTGAAACGGGTTAGTATAAAAAAATACAAGAAATGAAATACTGACTGCTGCCACGTGTCCGCTCGCGCCGCCACGCTACAGAAGAGCGCGGCGCCGGCGAGCGCGGGCCCGGCGTACGCGTGCAGCCCCATGCGCAGCGCCACGCGCACGGGGCAGTACGCGCGCAGCCCCACGTAGCCCGAGCCCAGGTCCACTGACGACAGGCTGTTGGAGTTGCCCTAGAAAGAAGATTAGGACGATTTTATCAAGAAACTTTCTAACACTGCTGATTGCGATACGTCAGTTTTGTATTTAAAACTACCATAGTTTGTCTAGTGGTCGCTATATTGAAAGCACGACTAGTAAGAGGAAGTTCCCTGGTTCGGTTGCCAGGTTAGGTAGTGTTATTCGGTCTTTATTCATTAGAAAATTTCCCAGTAGCAGCCTGGAGTCTGATTTTGTGCCCGGTTGATGGAAATAGGTTCGCCCCTTATTACATGGGACCTCAGCTCAAATTCACTCTTTATCTCGCTCGCACACTACTGCTCGCGGACTGAGTGAGAGCGAGACCGAGCGGCGGGGAAAAGGCTCCAAGGCGTCGATAGTTTAGGTCATTTCTTTTAGCGGTGATATAACGGTCATTTAAAACATGATATCTGCTTTACATTTAGTTCAGTTATTTATTATGCAGTTTCATGATCTAATTTGAAGTATTTTTTTAACCTTTTCACTGCCAGCGTACACAGAACGCGATACCTCGCCTAGCGCCAAGCTATAAATTTATAACGAAATATATAGTAAACAGTAGTGATGAGGGTAGAGTCATATCGATGTAGCGTTTACCTACCCGTCAGGCCGGGCCAAGGCCACACCTTGTAGAATGCTTAAAAGCTTATCCGTATCCAGTTCTTCGTTCATGTCAATAACTTACTTATTTCTTCTTCGTTCATGTCAATAACTTACTTATTTCTTCTTCGTTCATGTCAATAACTTACTTATTTCTTTACTTATTAATAATGAAGCAATAAAAAGTGCAACAAATAGTGCTGCAGACTGCACTATGCCAAAGTGACCTTGACAGCCATACGTTTATGACGTCACAGAACGACTTCTATAATAATCCGTGGCGTCCGGGGCACTGACAACCAATTGTTTTGTAGAGATGGGGATATAATTACCGATAAGGATTGCCAACAACTATTTAATTCCGGTTCGGCACCTATCCGACCGCGACGGTCGAAAATCGTCTATTTTCCCTTTGTTATAAAGTAGTTCTCTAAGTTCATATTTTACTGACCTCAAATTGATTTCGATAATAATATTTCTAAATATTTCAACGGGTGAAATCAAACAGTGTTACCTTTCGCGTCACATCACTGGACGACTATATATAAAGTCCTTGGCGTTCTGGAGATATTAAAAATGTTCGTAGTTTTTGTTTTTGCTAATTTTAAGACAATTAAGGGCTTCTTTTGTGTGGAAAAATAAAAAAAACAATAAAATGAAAAAAAAAACCTGTTAAATACTGTAAATTGAATTTTATAACATAGTTAAAATGAAGAGCTTCTAATGAAGTCGTGGGGCTGGTGGCACGAAAATCTAGAACTTCTATTCATGTCCGTGGCGGTGAAAAGGTTAATACTTCGGCTTATACTTTCTAAGTTTTCTGTATCCAAGGAATACAGGCATATTGGTAACTTTACCATGGTAAGAATAAAGTCCAAATCATCGCAAAGAACTCATAGATAAGGAAGCAAGACTCACCTGATAAAAGAAGAACAGCATACCAATCCACATATGCACTAACGTTCTACTAATAATGTCAACCACTTCAGTCTTCTTACTGGACTTAGAATCTAACAGTTTATGGTCCATACACTCTGAAGTCAACACACACGTTATATAAATACTGGGCACCATTATCACATTGTGCGGTCTCATTAGTAATGCTACAATCAACATGAGATCGTTCAACATTAGGTGGGACATTGACCGAACGAGATTTAACTTCACTTCCTCCAGATTCCACGGTTCTTCAACCAAATTATCATAGAAATAATCCTCAGTTTTAGCTTTTGGTTTACTATACACGAACTTAGTAGCACTAAAATCTATGGGTTTCAAGCCACAGGTCTTCAAAGATCCGATGTATGAATACATTTCAAGTCCAAACTGGACTATAAGTATGGCCCAAAATATGTTGACTATTTGTACTGGGTCCCAAGTCTTGATGTCTGCGTATGGTGTTTCTAAAGTTTTGGCTGCAATTCGGTAGCAAAATATGCACCCTACTGCGACGATTGTCAGCCCTGATTGGATGTAAACGACGTTGTTGAGGTAGCGAAGGTTCCATAGACATATTACTAATGTTGCTAATGTGCCTGGAAAGATAAAGAACAAATATTTTTAGAACCAACTAGCTGCTGCCCATCACCTGCCAGTGAAAGTCCCGTCAAAATCGGTCCAGCCCTTTCGGAGATTAGCCGGAATAAACACAGACAAAATGTTAAAAATTGTTTTTTTTTTGTTATAAGTATCGTAAATATACTTTCATAAGCATTTAGTAAAAAAAAAAAAAAACTACAAAACAGATACTTCAATTTTATTTTATTTATTATATTTGTATGTATAGATTAATGTGTTTCGATTTTTCTGAATCCGGTTAGACTGGAAGCTGACCTCAACATAGTTGGAAAAAGGCTAGGCAGATGTTGAGATTTTTTTTACGTACAGACGCCAGCACACCAACCTACCACAATCTGTCAAATTTCTTTAATAGATTTTCAACTTTATCACTAAAGCATAAGGTTCAAAGTTGATTGGGAAAATTTTACAGTTTCGGGTAGGTTGACGTGCAGCTGGCGTCTGTATGTGACTGTTATTTATATCAGCTTACCTACAACCAGATGAGCTTGAAGGTAGAAGACATTTTCTGGTGCATTCAACCAGTCTGCTGTATCTGGGAGGAATAGCCACCTGTCCCCAGTTTGGTTCATTGTTCTTAGATACCTGGAAAAATATAAAAATAATTATGAAGATACTATCGATGATAAGATGGTAGACGACATTGTGGCAGACCGATAACTACGATGCAAAGATGCTAAACGATGAACTTGACTTCTACCGAAAGGACTAGCCCGTAAATGCAACGAACAGAAGTGTGAGAAGGGAGAAGAGTAATACAGAGGATAATAAAAAACAAATTACGATGTCACAAAGTGAAATAAGGACACCTACAAGACGGTCAGAAAAAGGTATAAATTACAATTGTCCGTTACCTATGGAGAGGAACGGCAAGAAACGCCACGGCTACTCTTTTAAAAATAATGATTTGGTTTTTACAGTTTTTATGTTACAGTGTTAATTTATAGATATATGAGGACAGTTTCAGGTATAAAAGTAACATTTACCTATGCAAAGCAATAAGCAGCACCCATTTCGGCAATATCCCCACCCCGACCGCACTCATCCTCTGCGCTAACTCCGGTTTCTCCTGCACTTCCGTAGCGCCACTCCATCTCTTACTCAAATACATTAGCAACACAACCACAGTTCTCACTAACACGAAGAACATCAACGTATTCCAGAAGAAATACCACGTCATATGCTCTTCTTCAATGAAACTGGTTCCGAAGAATGACCAACAGTGGAAAATGGTCGCTCCGATTAAAAGATAATCTGTTGCATTTAATTCTGTCAACGTAGATAAATCTTTTATCCTCTCAATGCCCGTTTTTACTAAGAAGTAAGTTGCTGTGAATGTGCAGGCGACTGCTGCAAATGCGATGGCCCAGAGTGAGTTGAAATGGCATAGTTGACTTTTGGTTTCTGATATGAAACAGGCGGTAGTAAGGACTGCGCTGCATATAGCAAAGATGACGATGAAAGCGATGACTGATCCGACGTGGGAGCGGTGGTGTGAATGGCCGGCGACGATGTCTTTGTGACGAGTGTCCGGTTGTAAAGAGTATAGAGTGACGAGTAGGAGGGATGTGGCGATCTGTAACAAAAGATAATTAACTCGTAATTATTAAGTGTAAGTTGATTTGCTATGGGCGCATTCTTTCTTTTCTTTTTCGTGTAGTTAGTGACTAACCTGTCAGTTTTTATGCTGCCCATGGGCCTGACTTGGCTTCACATGCCGTCGAGAATTATCTCTCACGATGTTTTCCTTCACCGTGTTTGATGCTATTGATAATTATACAATACGCACATGAATCGTGCGTGCCTGCCTTGGATTCGAACTCGAGACCTATGACTTGGCAGTCCGACGGCCACTCCAATACGCTATCACAGCTGCGTGAATGAATTGCCATTGACAGACCACAATTTTAAATGCGAGGTCTATGGAGCACTTCGTCGCCTGCGTATGTTGTCTCATACGGCATCTTTTACGGAAGTCAAATCGACTTATGATTGCTTATTGCATGAAGTAACTTTCTTGACTTTTGCGCTAAGCTCATATTCTCATGCAGCGCATTTTTTTAACCCAAGTTGGAAAAGAAGAGCTGTAATTTAGCAGCGCATTATTTATCCCAAGCCGGTAAAAGAAGAATTCTGTAACTTTGAACCATTTGTCCCTCATCCTGTGACCGCCATGCACCGAAATGCAATCATCTTGTGTAAAGTGTTAGTTTTTCGCCCTCCTATCGTGTCGGTTGCATGTCTTTATTTGCAACAAAGTGGTCAAAACTTACTAAATACAGCAGAAGTACAGCCATCCCAATAGCGAACATGTCGAACTCAGTCTTGGTCTCCGTGAGGAACACGGACATCTTCTCGAGCGACTCTTCGTAGAACTCCTTCGCGATCTTAGCGGCGCTCTGCTGGCCGGTCGCGAGGTAGTGCGCGAATTGTTTCTCTGCGCGTTGGAACTGCTTGTAGAATTCTGTAGGGGAAAAGGAAATTGCTATGTAGTTGGAGATTATATGCAGGAGTAAAACGGGCAGCACGAAACCTGAGTTGAAGTACTAAACGTTCAGGATAGGAAGGGTCGTAGTACCTCACGTCGTGAAAATTTTGCACGAGCACGACTGGGCCGATTTATACTAGTTCGTGTCGTACCACTTACGGTGAAGGGTTCCGTAGTTAGCATGCCCAGTATTGATTTTACCGACCGCAAAAATAAGTTTCTAATTCATAGTATTTTTCAAAAAAAATATGAAAATCAAAGTTATTACTGCAGTTGTAACCAAAAAAAGGCACTTAGAAACATCATCTTTTTTTATGGGATCTAACGATGCCCCAAACGCAACTTGTGTGCATTGAATTCTTTTTTCATGTGCCGTAATTATTTCTTTCATAATTTCACTACACCATTGTTTAGCGGTGTACAGAATACACAAAAAATTTCATCAATATATTACCGATAGTCTCCGAGTAAAATGGCTGCTTGACTTCCGGAAGGACGAACAGACGGAAGTGACCAAATTATAAGGGTTCTGTTTTTGCCATTTGGCTACAGAACCCTAAAAATCAATGTCATTAAAAAAAATGCTTTTGACCGTGCTGTTTGGAAATTAAAACGAGACGCTTTAGTCCCGGACAATAGATAAATTTAATTTTGTACTGCTACTAAAGTGGTCACACTCAGTGGTGTAGTGGGGACAAGGCGTTACACAATAACTCAATTAGAGGAGAAATATGTATACATCTATGTACTTAATGTATTATGAGTTTAATATTCCATACATACCAGTATCCGTAGGCAGCGCCTGCTTCGCATTATGCTGCGCCATCACATGCAGTAGATACAGATGCTGTCTCGTATCCTGAGGCAGTAAGGCAGGTAACAGTCGGCCTCCGCTGTCGCCCGGGGGCGGAGCGCCCAGTAACCATGACACAGAGGGCGCCACGTCCACTTGGGCCACTGTAGGGCCGGGGCCTGGCCTGACGAAGTTAAATACTATTGCAAATAGTGATACATTTTCATCACAGTATTACTACCTACTGAGTGATTTGTTGAGATGGGTTAGTATGGACGGAATATGGATAAATTAGAAACTATTACTTATGGTGGGTAGGTAAACATATGTGAACCATAACATGAAATGAAATATACGTTGAAACAAATTCGCTTTATTGTTGTGTTACATTTCATGTTGCATTCATTGCAGTTATATTTGGGAACCACGTCGTCAGTTTTAAAGTTTTTTGACAGTTTTTATTATTATGCAAAAGTTAAAATGATTTTTCTCTCTTTTATTCTCTTGATCAAATCTCCTGAAATACCAAAGCATACAAACGGACAGATCTACATACGGATGAGGACACTGAAAGTCAGTACTCCTGGCCAGTACCAGCGGAACCAGCACTTCACTGGGCGTGGCACCGCCGTGCCCGCCCGCGTCTCGCATGCCGTGGTCGCCGCATACTATGAGGACTCCGTTGCGGTCCTGGAACCAATCGGTCACTCAGATGGTTCGAAGTACTGTACACAGATGGTTCACTCCGCATTTTAGGTATGAAGCTACAACGAGGTACGAGGCGGGCTAGACTTGTCGAATTCAGTGGGCGTAACGTATCAGAAGATATAAGTAACGCGATAGAGAGCCAACTTCTAGGTGAATATAACTGTAGTAATTTAGAGCTGTGCAATCTGAATTGCACTTTATTGTGTCGTAGCAAGAGTCACTTTTTATTTAAATGATTTTGCGGAGTGATCCATCTGTACTAACCTGTGGTATTTATTGTTTGCAAGACATGTTTATATTGGTGCAATTGGCAAGATCCATCTTCTACTTAATAAAAAATATTAAATTCACTGACAGACAACGCATATCCTAAGCCGCTGGGTCTAGAAACATGAAATTTTGCACAAAAGTTTATTTTATAAGGAAAAGATATTTAGAAAGTTCATCCCCTAAAGGGGAGGGGAAGGGGATTTGTGATGAAGTGAAAGTTTGTATGGAAGTTCATTATTTTTGTAATTAATTCAAATACTTACCCATTTCTGCATAGCAGTAAATATCTTCTTAACAACTTCGTCCATCTCCAACAGCTTCGGTTTGATCTTGGGACTCCGCGCACCCTCCAAATGTCCAATATGGTCTAATCCTAGGTAGTGCAACACTAGGAAGTCAAATGTGGGCTTTTTGTTGTCGTCTGGCGTCAATACTTTGTCTAGATGTCTTGTAACGTTGTTGTCTACCTGCAAGGATAATATCCTGTACAATAATCAAGCAAGAATATACACGATATATTCATATCATATTTGATGCGCATCTTCTAAGTTTTCGGTTCAACCTATGGAAAACCATTGCTTGCTGGACCAAGATCCAGTTTCCGTCCGCAGAAAGTAGAGTACCTCTGTATAATCCGTGACGAAGAACGACGTGGTGCCATCGAACTCGGCCCATAGACCTGGGAACAGTCTCAGCCACGTGTCATCTCCATACATCACGGTACGGCGCCCTCTAGCGTTGGCTACACGCAACACGCTATCACCACGCACAGCTGGCGCTCCGAAGTTTAGGGCTACGTCAGCGAATGTTGATACACTGCCTGTCATCATGGCCTGATGGAATGATATATTCAAGTTATTGCTTGTGACTGACAGTTGTCTTTAAATAAACTTGGTCGGTTAGTACACGTATTAGTTAAAACAGTATGCAGAAAACACATACAGACATTTTAGCAAGTCAATATTGCTATAGAATAGAATACTTATATTTCAAAGTCCATAGGGTTAGTAACTAATTTACTTATCATCTAGTGTTACTAGGAACAGACACGGATTAACACAAAATTTAAATTGAGCGTGGATCTGCATCCAGTTCCGCAACATCGGAGTATCCCATCGATTTGCGAACACACTGAGAATACTGTTGGTGCTGTCGCGAGCACGTGCCATCAGGCATGCACATCTTTTTCGAATAATGGCGGCAAAACCATCAATGTAATTATCCCTGAACGTCCCTGACGTACTACAACGCCACGGCAGCCGCAGCGGTACTCTCAGAGCATTATAATACTGAACCCGTAGGTCGCTGTATGCCCGCTGAGTGAAGTTGACCCACAGGCTGCGCATATGTAGAAGGATTGAATCGTGCAAACCTGCGGGCCAGCATGTTACAACGGACGGCCAGCGAAATAAGTTCAAAAAAAAAAAAAAACTAATAAATAGGTTACTGTCCACTACTGTACTTTCGTGTCCAGTAGAGATGAGAGAGGCTTAAACGTTAAAAAATAATAACACTGCTAAATGGTACTGCTAACAATAATTAACAGTTAAAATTAGCAGTTATTTTTAGCAACTGTTAAATTTAATCACAAACAGATTGTTAACGTAATTAATTCTCATTTCCTTCATACTTTTCACAGTCTTAGGACTGTCAACTTTTCCTGTTGGCGTATACACAATATACAAACAGTCAAACAAATGGAATTTTCACTCACAACACCATCTACCACAAACAAACCCGCGTAAACCTTCGCAACGAAGATCAGTCTTATTTAACACTAGTTAAATGTAACATTTCCGAATTCAGCAGTTAGCAGTTAGCACTTAATTAAATCAACTTGCTCAAACTTAACAATCTAACTGTGACTGAATCTGCAGGACCATTATTGCTTTGTTGTGAGTTGTGACTGCTATATTTAACAGGTATCCCAGAATTTATTTAACAGGTGTTGACACTAAAAAAAATTAGCAGTGTTAATTTAGCAGCTTATTAATTTTAGACCCATCCCTAGTGTCCAGTGCAACAGTGCCATCAGTCAAGCCAAGTCAAGTGCGTTGCCATTTTGTTGTTACGACGACGTCTAAAAATACTATTTTTAGAGATTACGATCTACCAACTAATATTGTGCTTACCCAATTAATTTCTACTAGGTTAGATGAGATCGGTTGGTGTTACGCACATTTTAGATCAGATTAAAAAAACTGACAGACTGGCACCTACATTATTAATTTTAAGTACATTGTTTAGGTGTATGTACACAACATAATAAAAAAACAATAGCGAACCACGTGCCTATCTAACACGGAAATGTAAGCAAAACACGATAGTTTTATTCTAAGTAAAGCCCATAGCATGTCCAGGCAAAATATAAGCAGAGCGACAAAATTTCGTCGCAGTATCTCGCGTCGAAACGAGATACGATACTATTTTTACGTACTTATGTATATGCCCTGTCTCGTTTCGGCGCGACATAATGTAAAGACACATTACAATTTTAGTTGTGCGTAATTCCCCGGTAATGCAGAGAAAGGGAGCCACAAGGAAGGGAAAGTGCGAAAGATATCAGTTAATGCATGCTCTTCCTAAGGTGATGTGCATGGCTGAAGCTTGTATATTAAAGATGTGCAATGACTCGGAACCACAGGAACCGATGTAATATTGGTAATTAATTGAGTAATACCAATTAATTTAATCAGCGAATCACCATATTAATCAATTTTAGTACTGTATTTTAGTAGTAATCATTTGTGATTTTATGACTTTGTATGTAATTGAATTACTCATTTCTTTTCCGTTATTTTTTCTTTCTTTTCTTCTTTATTAACAGCTACCTGAAACTGGCATAGATATAACTTTGACATCCAGTAATTAATTTGTGACTTAAAAATCTTAATGCATGAGCTTTTAAGTGTTTTTGCTATCTTTTAATTAAATTATAATATTTGATAAAATTAAATATTTGCACACATTATGTAATGGTAGTATGTAAAAGGGCCAGGGGATTCAATTTCAAGATCATACGTTGTAGATCTACATTCTGGCAAACTAATTTTAATTTGAAGGACAACAATAGTCCTAATTTCAGGTGGAAAATTTTCCCAATCAACTTTGAACCTTATACTTTAGTGATAAGTTGAAAATCTATTAAAGTAATTTGACAGATTGTAGTACGCATGTTTCATGTTGTTGCGATTGGTTTACCAGATGCAATGTTAAAAAAAAATCAAAGATTTACTAATCCCTTAAAGAGACTTGAGTACTTTTGGCTCTTAAAAGCTAACAGTATGATTGATTATCAGCTGTTTTTTTTCACATTGATTATGCAACAAATTTTTGTTGTGGCTTCACCTATAAGTGTACATATTTATATTATTAATTTATGAAGATTCATTAATTAATATCTTTCATCAAATATTAATAGATTCCTTCATCAAATATTAATTAAAATAATGGCTGGTGATGTAACTATCGTTAAATTAACGAAGAAAATGTAATAACGACGCGCATATTTTCGTGCTACACGCTAACCAAATCAAAATACGCCAGGTATGCTGTTCCGAACCCAGTGAATGGTGTAGCAAAATATATGTTACGAAACTCTTAAATACATTTTGCACGTCTGTTGCGCAAGCACATGATAAGTGGTAATTTCCAACAGAACTTTTATGATAAACTAACTGCACCCCGCGGTTTCACTCCTGTGGGAATATCAGGTTATAAAGTATCCTATGTCTTAGCCCAGGTAATGGTGTACACATGTGCTAAATTTCAACCAAATCTGTGCAGCCGTTTTAGCGTGAAAGCGTAACATACAAATAAACACTCACTTTTGCATTTATAATATTAGTTAGGATACTCTTTCTACGAATAGAATAATACTTATTGCAAGTTAGAAGTATGTTTGAGTACAAAAGATTTTTTTTTTAAATCTATTGAATATGAAATGATTATTTATGTGAGAAATTAAATTATTTATAATATGTTAGAAAAGCATGAATTAAACAAACATGTTAACAAAAAATATCAAACACAAGACCAAAGAAAAAACATGTTTCTTGATATTAATTTTTTTGGACAAAACAAACAAACTTGAATTCAACAAAATAATAATTTCAGTAAAGTTTTCTGTTTTTTCTTTGTCTCTACGATCATGCACGTAAAGCTGAATAAATACAACTAGTTTTAATATGTAAAGGTGACACTTGCAAATATATCCCGCCAGAAGTTTATTGTGCGCCTCCACTGTGCCTTTTCCATCTTACGCTGAGGTGACTGTACACAACAGAATAATTTTACACACGTAATCATGTACTTGTGTAATTTTTTATAATTATAAAAACTAATTCAGGACTATGAACCTGAAAGAATACTAAAACAGAATTGTGAACTTTTTTTCTTTGGTTTTGTGAGTGGAAACAATACAAATATCATGTATTCTTTTTATTAATGTTTAGGACTTATTTTATTTATGTGCAAGAGTTATTATAGAGTTAAGTTACAAATCAAAGATGTTTGTTCTTATTAGTTTATTTTTCCTACCTTGAGCCTAGGCATAGTTACAGTAGGAGGTTCAGCCACAGACACATAGATGCAAGCGGACTTGTTCTTTAGCAGTTGACCAGTGTATGGCATGTACTCGTCAGTTACGAAGTCATAACGAAGGCCATCTATCACCATGAGGACCACACTGTTCTCACCAGAACTGTACACTTGCTGGCCATCAATACTGCAAGTTTGAAAAAGACAATTCATATTATAAATACCATTGAAAAAATAAATTATTGCTTATTGCTTTAAGTGATAAGACCGCCCATTGTGTCACCCTATATAAAATTTCTAAATTTATGTGTAATTTTTATGGTGTACAATACCAAGTATTCTATATAACTATCTAAATACATTATTTTGTTATTTATTTTATACATATGATTTTTGTGAAAAACAATAACTTAATGTTTATTTATTAGCACTGCTGTGTGAGAATTATAAAAAAAAACACTAAGTAAACAACCAAACTAACCTGACACCATCTATGAAGTTAGGCAGATCATCCATATGGGACATCTTCCCTGAATGGTATTTCAATGGGAAAAACCCATACAGGAAGAGCATCAGGGCTCCAAAGCCCGTTACAAGGAGGCAGAGGCCGGTCCATCTGTATTGTATCCAAGGCAGCATGACGATCGCCCTTTACTGCGTTGTAATCGCTTGAATCATCAACTAACACTAATTCTGAATTACCGGCACTCGACGAATTTTACGCTACGTACACACGCTTTCGCTTCTGCAATATTTCATATCAAAGTACTTGTCTTCCCGTTATAGGAAACCGCATTGTGCAATGAGGATGAGGTTTATTTCATTCAATACACAACGACGTGTATCTGCACACCTATTATCAGAAGCAGTCAAGAATTTATGACAATACGATAAGATCGGCAGTTTTTTTAATCACGAAAACACTTCACAACCTTTTGGTGATCTAACTCAAATTTAGTTTTATGGTAAAGCCATTCTTGGGAAAACTTATTTTTTCAAGAGCTCTGTTCTTTGGAAAATAAACAAAAATTCGGATGGAAAACTGCATTCATTATTAAAACCACCGGTCGGTAGTGTCACAGGGTAGTGTAGCACAGGCAGGGTTGCCAACCGTAAAACAAATTCCCTCGTACATATGCAGCAAAAAATCTCGTATTTTGACTTTCAAACCTCGTACATTTATTATGCATTTAAAACGTGCTAAAACCAAAATTAGGGCATATATACTGGATCATACACATAACTACTGGATTTAGAACTTTTTACTCAATGATCTTTCTACTAAGTAGGGCCTCCCGTTGCTCTAATATCCTTTCAACCACTGATAATAAGGAAAGCCATCTTGTCTGTGATGGTTTCAGTATTTTGTGAGGCTCCACTGCAGCAAACGACTGGAAGTTACGTAGTACAACTAAACACGCGTGTTTAGTTGTACTACGTTAGTACGTGTAGCTAATTGAAGTTTTTGTAAAAAAGAAGAATTTTATTGTTAAATACCTAGTCTTTTCGTTGTTTCGTCCATTGTAAACTACCTTCATTATATATTCTGAATTCGACACATTAATTCATGACCTGAAAATGCAACGAATGGAACAGAGAAAGTAGAAATTTGCGCTATGTGTGACAGAGACGACTAATGCGAAGAACGTAATGTTTTATTAGTCGGGGATTTCCCCGGTTGACGGGATAACTACCATGGACAATCATCGCGTAAATGCAGCAATGAAATTTTTGGTGTAAGAAGTTTCAACAAGTTCTGATAGATGGCACGGCACTACTCTTTACTGTTATATAATCGTGATGCAAAATATTCGTATGGCCATATTATCAATATCTCGTACATAATTGTACGAGGTTGATAGTGTCCTCGTACCTCGTACGGAAGACCACAAATCTCGTATTTGTACGAGGAACCTCGTACGGTTGGCAACCCTGAGCACAGGTGTAGTAAAATAAAATGTAGTGTTGTGTTGTGCTTGCCGTGGCTGGCTGCAGCACTTGATTGTTGTTGATTTGTTTTCGATTATGAATCGATTATAAACAAATCGTTTTCACTAGATTAAGAATCTGTATTAAAACCGCTAAGAGGTAACTGAATGATTTGGAGTAAATATTACCAGAAAACACACACACGCTGATTTTATAAGGGCTAATCTTTAATACGATATGTATTTTAATTTTAATAATTCGATTATTATGATCAAATCGTTTTCACTAGATTAAGAATCTGTATTAAAACCGCTAAGAGGTAACTGAATGATTTGGAGTAAATATTACCAGAAAACACACACACGCTCATTTTATAAGGGCTAATCTTTAATACGATATGTATTTTAATTTTAATAATTCGATTATTATGATACGAACACAGTAAGAATCGATATCAAGACAAATAAAAAAAAAAGTAATCATGACATCACTGGACTTGGCTGACGTTTTGCTGACAGTGACATGAGTGGTACCCTTTTGACGTTGACACAAATAACTGAATAAAAATGTATGCTTGGATTGTAGTTTTTTTAGTTATCTGACTTTTACTGTCCAGTATGTTATTTAGCTCGTAGGTCATGACACTCATGACACCTGCCATTCCCGCTTTGGAATTACTTGGTCGTAACGGGTTTCTTTGATGCTCAGGTTAAAGCTAGAAAATAACTCCTTACCTACCTGGACGGTAGTGACTGATGATAAGTGTTACAGTTTCCTGGATCCAAATACAGATTAGTAGTTCCGACAAATATCAACAGTAATGTTTCACTACACGTGCAAACTATCAGCAATATTATTGTAGATGTGGCTTCGAGCGCTGCAACGTCCTACGAAAGTCTGGCTTATTGGATTTTTCTATCAGTCGTTAAAAACACTACCGGGATGAGGAATCTGACTCCGACTGTATGGTCAAGGACGGATTTATTTCTGGGAGGAGTACCAGGATTTATTTCTGCCAGACAGATAGGATAGGATAGATTTTCTTTTGATCATAGATTCAGAAATAAGAGTTTTCTACTTGTCGAAATAGGTAATAGTAACATTTAATTTTGTTTCCGTTGTTTTTTTTATTAACGATTAAGTATGTCTTAACTCATTCTTGACCACTGTACCAATTTGGGAACACTTAATAAATGAGGGTAGAAGAAAAAAGTTTTGACAATAGCTAATATTTTATTACTTTGATGTGAAAAAAACATACCTGAACGGGTGTGTTTTTTAGACAATAACATCGAATTACACAAATAAGTTAAAAAATCTTTATTTTTGGATCATCTGAATTTCGTTCTCTGGAGGACAGTACAGGTAAGCGTACGTTTGTTATTATTATTTATTACAGATGATGAATATCGTGAATATTGTTTATATTTTCATAAAATAAGTATCTAACCTAACATCAAAAGTTATTTTATTGCAGTTATTTTACATGTATATAAAAATATAGTGACATAAATATTGGTGTGCCAATTTGGGAACAACGGCTACAAGTGAACTAAACATTACTATTTTATTTACACAATCAATATGAAATGCAAGCAGTATTTTAGAGGCACTAATGGCTTTAGGGGCTTAGACGAAGCTATCAGCATAATAGCAGAGAATAGTGACGACAACTGGAGTATGATTTAGCCATCATTCCACCAAAGCCAAGTATCATGACTGACGAAGAAGAAGATGATGTGTCACTTAGTCATAGTGATGTGTCACTTAGTCACACCCTACTAAACGATGTCTCAGGTAATATCGAGGTATTTGTTCGGCCACGAGGGTACTCTTTCGGAATCCGAGTAATAGCAGCCTTAGGCTGCTAATAGGTCGCGACTTTTCTTTAGATCGGACCAACCAGAGCAGCCACCTGTATCTGCGCACCAATAGTCATCCAGTCTCCCGCTTTAGTGAAAGTGTTCACCAAATTACTGGACAATCTTCAAAGAAACTGATGATATGTTAGGTCTCGAAAATAGCGTCAAGCAGGAACTAAAAGATTTGACAACCGTTTCAATATTTGAGAAGCTTTATGAAGAAGAAGTTTTTACAATGATTGCTCAGTTTAGTAACTTGTATGCTACTCAAAATAATCGGCACAACTTCAGTGTCAGTGCTACGGAGCTGAACCCTTTTTTGAGGATACTCATAATGTCGAGCTATCACAAACTACCTCAGGAATATAATATGTATTGTTCTTTAGGTGAGGATATTGGCGTTGCAGTTGTGTCAAAATCTATGTTCAGACAGAGAATCTTCAAAAAATTGTAGTGGATCTTATTAACTTATATGGTTGATATGACCATGTCAAATGCATGGCGATTGGACGTAGGTAATCGCTAAAGAAGTACCAATGGACCAATTACTATTCCGCCGAAGTGTCGCCAGACACTACCTCAAACTGTCACCCCGAAGATGTTATGCTCACCCTTCATCATCCAATAATGTTATTTTACAGTTGGATCACGGCCCCGAAAAGCATCCAAAACGAGTGCGATGTGTTGTGTGTCATATCAGAGGTCGTTGGAGATGTAAGAAGTGCAAGAAAACCCTGTATATTGAAAAATTGTGGTTCGCAAATTTTCACCCATATGAGGTCATTGTGCCAATTTGGGTACCCTGTAAAATCATGAAAACAAAAAAAAACATTCTTTTTATTTACCTACTCTTGTAGATAGTAAATTTCAATTAATAAAATTATTTTGAAAATATGCTCAGTGGTTTTGATTTGGCCACTAATGGGTGATTTTTCTTGTGTTTCATAGGAAATTGGATATTTTTTACCTTACCACAGTCAGTAGGTATATGGATTGTTGTTGTTTTTATTTCTTCTTAAATGGTCAATGTATCTAATTTAGGGGAGAGCAGCTGCCCCCCCCTGGATTTTGTATGCCTAAGTACCTACTGACCTACCTACTGTTGTCGATAAAAGTTATGTTAGAGTCACGTTAAGACTTACTTTGCAATTACAATATATACTATGCATAAATTGTAAAAACCGCTGTGCGCGGCCGTTTAAAACTTTATTAGCAATGCTCTACAAATACAATTGAATGGTCACTCAGTATACTCAGACGCGTAAAAAGATGGCTGAGATCAACAATTGGCAGTCATATAATCTGTAGATAAATGGGCTTTACCCTGTCAGTTGTTGGTCAGTGCAACTATACAATGTGGATCTGGACTTACGACATTAAATTAAAACGAGCACAGTACTAGTCCATAGAAACATTTTAAAATACGAAGATTAGTAGTTGGAAAATTGAAAAATTGCAATTTCCAAACAAAATAAATAGCAGAATCAATTGCATAAAAAGTAAACACGCTTTATCTACGACACTAACCTGTTGCGCGGCCCGATGCGGGTCGCGGCGGGGGGCGGCGCCTGCACTGCGGTGCGGGGCGTAGGTGGACGTGGGTAGGTAGTTTAGTCGGAGAACAACAAATTAGCGGCATAAACTCACTAAGTTGCGCGTTGTTAATTAAAAGATCACTGATTGAATAATTAATCACATAATATCACATCACAATCAGAATTTTATTTTATTTTATTTTTATTGAAAGGAACAGCAAACAGTTACATTATAAGAACTTAAAACTAGTTTAACAATAGCAATTTGGTTATAATGTAACCCACAACGCTGCCCACAAGTAGACATAAAAGTTTAAAAAAAAGGGCTAATCGCTAGGTACATAAATAGCAGTACGTGTAGCAATTACATAACTAAAACTAGATATAATAAAGACTATTAGAAAAAAAAAAAATGCTTAAAATTAAAGTGTAAAGATAATAAAAAATTATATAATATTATTTTAGTTAGGAGGATTCGTTACATTTAATAGGTAATAGGGTACGGTGAATGAGGCTTTTAAATTTACTAATTGTACAATTGAAGATGTCAATGTTTATAAACTTACTGTTATATGTGTCAACCATACGGCGGACAGGTGAGCGCAGACCTGAATTAGTTCGGCAAGTGTTCAAAGCAAAAAGAGTACCTGCGCGTACCTGCCGCCTGTGAATAGTTCTAGGTACAGCATAGCAAATCATACTGTTCAGATTTGTACAGTTAAACTTGTTTCTGACAATTTTGTATAGTACTGTGGCTTCGAGATAATTCCTTCTAGAGCTAAGGGGGAGGAGCTTGTACTTGCTGAGCAATTGAGAATATGATAAGTAGGATTTATGACATCTATAGTGCATAGCACGCAAAAATTTGTACTGTACATTCTCAACCATTTCTGAATATTTTTTGTAGAAAGGATTCCACACTGACACTGCATACTCTAGTTGAGAACGAACGAGGGCTTTATATAAGCATAAATATGACGAGGTTCTCTTGAAATCAAGGGTGGCCCGCATGATAAAACCAAATAGTTGGAAGGCCTTGCTGACAATTTTATTAATGTGCGAGTCTAGGCATAGTTTGGAGTCAAGTATAACGCCGAGGTCGCGAATTGAATGCAATTGAGATAGAGGCACATGACAAAGGGTGTAGGCGAACTTAATAATATGCTTGTTTTTAGTAAAAGTAAGGTAGTTGCATTTCGGTAAACTTAGTTTTAATTTGTTACTGTGGCAGTAGTCTGTAAGTCTGTCAAGGTCTTTTTGGAATAAAATGCAATCGTCTACAGTTTTGATCGCCTTGTAAACCTTCAGATCATCGGCGTACAACAAAAACTCAGTGTTGCGGAAACAGTAACCTATATCATTAACAAATATGTTAAATAAAAGCGGCCCAAGGATAGAGCCTTGTGGGACACCAGATGTGACTTCGATAATATTTGATCTGTATCCGTTAATCACCACCCTTTGACAGCGGTTCGAAATATACGAGGCAAACCATCGCAATAAATTGCCACGAATTCCGTTAAAGGCAATTTTACTAAGTAGCAGCTCATGATCCACCTTGTCAAAGGCCTTGCAAAAATCTGTATATACAGCGTCTACTTGCAGGCCGTTGTCAAAACTATCAAACAAGAAGCTGGAGAAAGACAGGAGGTTTGTAGTAGTAGATCGCTGTTTAACGAAACCGTGCTGCTGTTGTATAATGACATTGTGTAAGGATGGATATATTTCATTATGGACGAGTTTCTCAAAGACCTTTGACAACGTAGAGAGGATCGAGATTGGACGGTAGTTCTCCACATTACCCTTCGACCCACCCTTGTGTACGGGTGTGATGTTTGCACGCTTCCACTCTTTTGGAAACACTCCCTCAGCAATGCACTTATTGTAAATTATGACTAACGGTTTGCAGATGTGAGCAGCAGTGTAGCGTAAAAAGTAAGCAGGTATGCTGTCAGGTCCTGGACCTTTGGCAGGGTCCAGAGACCTGAGTTCTTTTATGACTTTGTTTTCATCAAAGTGTAACCTAGAGATAATGTCACAAGTTGAGGAAGTTTCCGTGGGTGGTTGCCATTGTGACAAGAGTGGCGGCGCAGGTTCGTAAGAATTTACATCAATAGTCAAATTTATAAATTTTCAAGGTTTCCACCGTTGTTCATTATGCACAAGCGACATCCATACCTAATTAACTAACTAATATTAAACTAACACTGAACAAAAGTCACACTAAATCGTCTTTAATCACAAATAACAACTAAATTTTTTCACAAAATCACAACAATGCGCGCGCGGCTCGTCTCGTGATAAAAAAAGTAGTTGTGTGCGCTCCTCAAAGGGCGCCGCTATGCACTGACTGTGACCGAGTCCCGAGACTGCCGAAAAAATTCCGCTCACACACACTCGCAATTGTCTATGCACCACTAATGCATAATTTGCGTAAGTAATATTTCTTTTTCTTTCTAATTGTAGTATTATTTTGTGGGACTGGGCGGGGCGCGTCAGAGTGGAATCGTATGACACCTTTCTCTGTCTCTCAAGCATATTGAGACGTAGAGGATAGAATCGTACGTTTTGCACAGGTTCTTGACCTTACAATGTTTACCTATTATTACGGACTCAGATCTACATCATGTAGAAAAATAAGAAAATGAAAAATAATTTCCTGTGGCTAAAGTATTCATTGGATTTGATTGATTTTTAGTATACGGGTAAAAAACATGACACTCTTTATGTGGTTTTGAGGAATGTCAATCGTCCTGCTCCACATTGTATAAAAAAGCACTCTGTGGTGTTAACTATGCGTTTGCACTGGCGAAACATACACAACAAAAACATGTTGAAATCTCTAGTTCCTGTCTAATATTGTATGGAACTTTGACAGAAACGAAAGATTTCAACATGTTTTGTTGTGAATGTTTCGCCAGTGCAAACGCACAGTTAAGTTGTAGCAAATATGTATTAACAGAATTGTAATAATTAGAATAGAATCATTAATACCTACGAGTACATCTCTCTAAGTTAGATTTGTTCCATTGAATGACTTTTTCATAAAATTGTAGCGGTTACACCGCCACATACGAACTATGCATCAAAGACATGACGTCACACAAATCCTGCATCGCGCAATTAGAGTTTACCGCGCGAACGACATATTATTATATAAGACTATCCCACATCAACAGTCGGGTACCCACAGGGGGTGCCCTTAGCAAGCGCTCGCCTAGTTTTAATTAGAATAGTTTTGCCCCTGGCTGGAGGCTTTGAGTTTAGTAGCTTAAGGCAGCCGCAGGATTGTCCGGTTAAGTAGTCATCACCTCAGAAGTGAGCTACGAGATGCCCTAGACAAAAAAAAAAACAGTGGGGCAGTCGGCCTGCCAGACACAACACCAGTCTGGTCGGAGGATCCTCCCTTTTCTATGGTGGATGAGTGAACTTTACACCCTGTTCCTCATGCTCCTAAAAAATCATTTCAGTATAAATCTAACTTAAAGAGATGTAATAATAATTGTAAAGATTAAAATTTCTGTAAATAGATACATACGTAATTTGTTAAGGTGGCGAATCATATTTTATCAAAAGCTGGGTATGTACCTACGCCCATGGTATCGATCAAGTAGCTCTCTGACATAGAATTTGCGTTCATCAGACTACACAATAGGTACACATACTACACAACCCGACAAATGAATTTATGCCTGTACCTACTTTTAGCTTTTTTATGAGGTCGAAGTTTCTAAACTACTAAATCTCTCTTTCAACTACCTTTGAGCAGATGTATCTCCCTATTAATGAATTAGAATAATAATTCTAATAAACGTCTGTCGTTTAGCCCGTACGACAAATATCAAAGGCTCAGACCAATAAAAAAGTATTGGTCTGAGATCAAAGGATAACCTTTTGAAGAATACAATTCTTTGGTATCACTCTAGAACTCAAAAGATCGTGATATTCGGGAGACATGATTAACAGTCTATTTACATCACAATGTTATTCTGAAAGCGTTAGCCGAAGTTTTCTTCATGTCTATTTATATCGTATACGATCATCCACTCAATGTATTGGGATAAAATTGTCACGAACTAAAAATAGGGGTTTTATTTTGATCATTCGTGACGCCGATGTGGTACGAGATGATAATGATTTTACTATGATAAACTGTGTAGTAAACTTGGAATGATGTCGAAGGCATCATCATCCTCCCACATTTTACAAGAAGGGGATTCGTTCTCGAATGACACCCACCGAATATCAATGGGAAAATAACGTCGCAAATATTATCTGCTTATTAGTTATACTCATCATAATTATGGTGACTATGATTTTTATATTTTACAATATATTTTGGGAATATAAAATACGTATTTTATATAATACACATAACATCTGCCTAACCCTTCGGGGATTACAGTCGTGATTTTATGTGTATTATATAAATCTTGTCTGATGGTTTCTCTTTCTACCCGAACTGTGAAAAATACTGCTGTCATTAAGTTCCTGAAATTATGGATAAATAAAAGAGCTCCCGACAGGAGAAAGAAAACTATGATGATATATGTTGTTATAATCATGCGTAAGGTGTCAGGTTGAAAAAGTACCTAAAATTCAACAAATTGGGATTAAAACACTAAATGGTTTTCGAGTTTGCGTAAGTTCCAAGATAGTCGCTGGTCCGCACTAAATCGATTATTTCAAGAGGATGAACAATATTACATATTTAAATTCTAACCATATATGTTATATAACTTCTAACCATATTCTTTTCTAGATGATTTGAAATCGGGAAAACATCGACTTAAGTCATGGTTAACGCCACATGTAGCTTACTTATTATACCTAGGTACTCTCTCCGCCAGAAAGTTGCATGGACCATAAACGGCAATTTCCCACCCAAATAGTCCGTCATACCGTAATGAATGATACCGAACCTATCGTTTCAAGTTCAAGGTGTACCTATCCTCGTGAATCAGCCCGTGTGGGCCGCTGAAAATTCTATTTAAATCACATTATATGGCGTTCGTCTCTAGTCTTGAGTCCAGAGCGGCGCGCGCCTGCAACGAACTAACAACCACAAAGGTGAATTGTTTTTTTTTAATAGTGCTATCATAGGAGTGTTTTTCTTTTGTGCTTTATACGGTAATAAGTAGTCGATTTTGTTGTTTGTGTTAGTTTAAATTGTTATTTATTTCGAAAGGATTGAGAAATTCGGTTGGCTTTTCTACCGGTGAAACGGGATTTTTACAATTTTTCGGAAAATGTAAATATCAAAAGCGTTTGTAATCATCGCTATGTTTGAAAAAGTGCTATTTACATGCACATGTATGCGCAATTCGTTAAGTACAGATTTTTTCATTACAGTGACTTCAATGACAGTCTTTAATTCAATACGCAGTTCATAAATTAGGTATTAATTAATCGTAAACACATTAGTAAATAAAACAACTTCTAGTTCATCAGATTCAGAATAAGGCACAATAATGTTTAAAAGAATAAAATAGCTAAATGTATTTAGTCAATTGTAGTCCGTTATACAAAATAAAATAAAAAAGCTTCAAACATTCATGAGCCTGTAAAAAAAAAAAACTAATTCAGACAACTCTTCAACAACTTGTCCCGAAGATATCTTGTTCAATGTTGATGTAAACACTCGATCTACTTTTATCCTATTACAAAACGAATAGTGTCGCATAACTATTCATCATAGCGTAAATACATTTAGTTCAGCATGTTGCATCAGTTCTAAAACCGTCCCGAACCGTGCCCAGGTGACTCACACACGGTGGAATCGTTCCAGAATTTCCTCGATTATTATGTGCACGTAGCTTGTGAATGTAAACAAACCCGGTAAACTTCAACAAGCTTTTCGTTGGAGCAATAAAAACACCTGTTAATCTTGTAAATGAATTTGGTCAAACAGCTCTATCGATACCTAGTATTTTTGTTGAAAAACTTCTATGATACTTGATACACATAGCTCCATAGTTTTCTTTCCTTTTTCCTAATCTGTGAATAGATCCAATATTTATTGCTGTTTTAGACTACAGTTTTTAGAATCAGAAATGATTTTTTTTCAAGGGTTTGCTTTTAAAAGTTATTTATTAAGGCCCCAGCATTTTCGATTGGTGAAGATTGACGACGATTGACGATCATGGCTGATTTTCTGACAGACGTGTTTATTTCAATAATGGAATTTGTAGGTGACAAAGGTGTTTCGAAATTATCGTATAACTTTTCTCGCTCTCTACTACTACTCTTCATGTCAGACTCTTACTGACTAAAACCCACCCGTGTTCCTTCAGTTGCCTGTACGTTGCCAAGGGCCACGGTATCCCTTTCGGACTTCCCTGCGACCCCGGCAGGCATCGGTCCTATTGGACCCCGTCAGTTGTGCTGACAGCTCTTTGAGATGCGCGTGGAACACAACGTGCCGTCGACCCGGGCATGGTCTTTATCGGATGGTGAGCTACCCATTGCTCACCGTCCACAAGCCCGCGCCTACGGTGGCCGGGAATCGGCCTTAGATTCCCGACGCCCAGGGCGTCTCGTGCGGCGGCTAGGGGCGTAAGGGCGCGAAATTTCCCTCTCCCTCACGCGTTCCGCCTCCTTCTTCGCCAGCATTACTGCTTTGTAGAAAGAGGTGACGGCCTCCCAAGCCCTCTCGCTCCGTACCATGGAATGGACCATGGCCGGACGCGAAAGATCACCACCTCCACGAGCATACGGCCCCGAGCCGGGGCAGACTTCCACAATATGCTCCACCGTGTTAGGTGTCAAACCTCATGCACTCTCTATTGCCAGTCGGAAGTACTGACCTTTAGGCTGTCAACCCCTACTATTCTTTAAAAAATAAAATACCTATATATATATTTCTAATGCGCATTCAAATATTGGTCGGTCGTCCATTCATCTGCCTAGCCTTTTCCCAACTACGTTGGGGTCAGCTTCCAGTCTAACCGGATGCAGCTGAATACCAGTATTTTATATGGAGCGACTGCCTATCTGACCTCCACAACCCAGTAATTGGGTGATACGATACCCCTTGGTAAGACTGGTTGTCAGACTTTCGGGCTTCTGACGACCCGTAACGACTGTCAAAGATCCACGAAAGAAAGCCGGGACCAACGGCTTAACGTGCTTTCCGAGGCACGGAGGAGTCTCGGTATGTAAAGATGGTCTCCCATCCACAGACTAACCCCGGCAAGCGTAGCTTAACCTGACGGATCGACCCGTGCGGCAGTTATTACTTAGCCACGAGCTCCTCCTTGGTCGGTCGTCCATTACAAGCGCAAAAGAGATAACTGCTGAAAATAAACGCGCCATGAAAATATCCGCCGTTTATATCTACGCAATGAATAGACAATGTTGTTGATTTATGTCAGTCCAAAGCAAAGTAAAGTTTTACGAGCGCTCGCGAGAGTATCGACAATTCTATGGTTTCCATGACCGATTTGATTGTTGTTTATGACTTGGCAACATGTAATGTTATTACATTACATATGGTCCTTTTGGACAGTCATGATGATGTTTTGTATGTGTTTAGTTGTGCAGCTTGGAGAGGGGTTGGTTTTTTTGGAAGTTTCTGAAAGTGATTGGGGTTACACTTGACAGATGAAAACAAAATCAGCATGGAATGAGATTGAAATAAACTGTTTAGTTCTTTAGGCTATTGGCTGCCCACAGCATTCAAAAAGGTCCCAGCTAGCTCCTAGTGCCTTTATACAAGATAACTAACTAACAAAGCAGGTCACTTAATTCTTTTATCTTCTTTTTCCAGATGTCGATAGTACCTCTGATGTTCCGTGACTGGTGGGACGAGTGGGACAGGCCCTCCCGGCTGCTAGACCAGCACTTCGGTATGGGTCTGAAGAGGGACGAGCTCCTCTCGTCCCTCTCTACACTGCCGACCTCCTCGCTGTTCAGGAACTCGTACTTCAGACCATGGAGGACGAGCTTGACGAGACAGGAGTCTGCTTCTACTATTAACCTGACAAAGGACAAGTTTGAGGTAAGATTAAATGTCACGGCCAGAATAACTATGTAACAACAACACAAAACAATGTATGATCTAGTAGAACAATTTCTATGAAACTTCATGGAAGTTCTTCTAGCAGAAACACGCTGCATTGTCGCGTCGTGCCTGTCTGCGGGAGCTTGATTTCTGTTGATCACAGATTATCACAGACCGATTTTGGTGAGATGCTCGCTTGATGTATATGTGACTAGACTGACCAATTGGTTCGACAATGCTACTACTACTGACTATTATTCTGCGCTATTTGCAGGCATTAGCAATAGTTTAGTCATTTTTACTAGTCTTGATGGTTTTTTTATTGAGATCACACTGGTCTGCTACATATACAGCGACGTGTCTCTGTGAACCGGTGTGATTAAATTTGGCACAGTCAATAAAGCGAGTTAGGACTGTTTAACGTGCCTTGTTATTACAATAGCTTGGCACCTGTCTAGGTAGTAGTTAAATTATTTAATCAGTTTCACCTTCACTTTTATTAACTAGATTATAGAGTCATCTAATGTCAGGTTTTTGTATAAAGACTTATTCATTAGTTTTCTCCATTCCAGGTCATCTTAGACGTCCAGCAATTCACACCCGAAGAGATCACAGTTAAGGCTGCGAACAACAGCGTAGTAATCGAGGGTAGGCACGAAGAGAAACAGGACGAGCACGGGTTCATCTCTCGGCAGTTCACACGCCGGTACATTTTGCCAGGAAACTACGACGTGCAGGACCTCATCAGCACACTGTCTTCAGACGGCGTCCTCACTATCACAGCACCTAAAAGACCCCCACCTAATGCAGGCGAAAGAATTGTCCCCATCACCAAGACAGGCCCTGCTAAGCAGCCTGAACCCATCTATACAGAACAACCCCGAGAACAAACAGTACCTATCGTCACGTCCCCCTAATTTTAACATCCCCCTTCAGTTAACGAGACATCGATGTTTATAAGTAATCGATGTTCAACGATCGAATCATAAATAGCATTTATTATAAGCGCCGTTGTTGGCCAACAACGACTAGCTATTCGAAATGAACGAATTAGGTTTTTTATATTATTAATTTGTATAAAAGAGGAATGCAATATCATTGTTTATAATTTTAAAAAAATAAACGATTCCTACCATCACTGTTTATTTTAATTGAAGCCGAAAATTAAACAGGATTTTCGAAGTAGGTAAAAACTGATGATTGACAAATAAAAACTTTGACTTCGTAACTGAAGATATTGGTGCCGATTCTATTGCTAAACTAGACTAAACATCACCAAAATTAAGTTTATTCCTGTCAAACGACGATTTCCCATTCTCAAATAAACTAAAGTGTCACAACTTGACTATATTTTAGTTTGACAGCACTAAGATGGCACTGAGTTTTTAATTTACTGAAAATGATAATTTTGCTATTCTGAATTTGACGTTTATTACCTACCTAAAATTTTGATTGTCTAACTAAATCGGTGGGGAATACAATTAGTTGTCATGAACTCACACCAATACCTCGAGTTCAGATGCAAAAACAGTACTGTATCTTTTTTCCTTTCCTTTGCTTATATCTCGAAAATGGTGTGTCCTATCTAGAGAATACAATCCCGAGCATGTTTTTCAATCCCGGGATTACGGGAATTTTTATGAGTTATCCCGGGATCTAGGAGCTATCCCGGTATTAGACTATGTAGTTTCTAATTGGGCACAAGTGAAAAAAAACTTGAGTAATTTCTTAAAAAGTTCTACGACAAACATTATTAGGGCTGTAGGTACCTGTGTAGGTACGCATCATACGGCGTATCTAAGGGTTGTTTGTCATTATGTAATAAATGCTATTATAGACCATTTTTTCCAGCCTTTTAGCTTCCAGTTTTAGGTAGCGTAGACTAGAGTAAAGTGACTGGTCTATTAATATATTCTAGGCATGGTCATTGTCAAGGTGCAACGGACTACGGAATGCGAACTAGACCTGTTTGTGGCAATCCGGAAAATCCCGAGATTAGCCAAGTACAGTTCCCGTATTTTCAGGGTTAGAAAACGGCCGGGATCCCGGGATTGTATTCTTTGGTCCTATCGCAAAAATAATGAAAATTTCAACCCCCTTTATAAAACCCATAAACCCCTAAAACTCAACATGTAATTTTTCATATTTTCCATACAAAAAGTGAAAAATTCCATATAAAACACGTCGAGGCTGCTCAACCTGCGCGCCTTTGACTCTAAAATATTTACGGGGTAGGGCAAACAAGTATGTACCACGTGTAGTCGCGATTGTCAAATTCGATTTTAGTTGTGTCAAATTGTTTTTAGATTTAGTCTTTTTTTTTGCAGAATAGCTTCTCATAGCCAAAAGTAGGGAATTTTAGTGATAGTTTAGTTCGGTGTACAAGAGAATCGACACCATATTATTTACTTAAGAAGTATTTGAGTCTAAAACCAAAAGTTACGAGGACTCTAGATTTTTCTATATCTATAGGTAGGTACATACATACAGACATAATTATTATAAAAGGGTTAAATTAGTTTTTTGTTTGTTTTTAAGTTTGTATGTAGGGGGTAATCTCCGGAACTACCAGTCGGATTTGAAAAATTCGTTTTTCATTGGATAATTTCGTTATTCTTGAGGAAGGACGAAGTATTGTAAATTGGTCTGTGGTAGGAAGTGACACCGTTTCAATCGAATTTGTGGGTATTTTTTACAAAACTGGGAAAGCAACAATTCGTTGTTCGATGGACCATATAATAAAACGCCCAGTCATCTGAAGACTGAAGAAATATCCTAGTTTAGTTAGTTTGAATTGAATTAGATTGTGTATTCTGTTTAACTTCTCTAAAATGGGAACAAACTAATAATTTAACGATTTTATAATCGGTTCCCCTATAATGTATATATTGCTTGTCTACCTTGAAGCAGGTGCGACAGGCGAGTATTCACTCTCACGGTTATAGGTAAGTGACAGAACGCATTACTAAGAAACACTTAACCGTGGAGCTCGGAGCAAACCGCGAGCGTACATTAATGCTCAGCAAACGGGCTAGCCACAAAGAAGAAAGAACACCAACAACACCTACCATACTGAACTACAAATAATGAACAATAATTCCTCCACTAGTTAATTTAAAACACAAACCGCGGTGTGTCAAGTGTGAGCTGTCAGAGTGTAATGACAAATTTTCTATAAGTCAACGTGGCGAATGGTCCTGGGGCAAAAAGGGCTGCGTTTGACTAATTTAATTTTCCCGCGAAGTGTCAAGTCTAATAATATTGTTAATTTATCATTGGGACGAGGGTTGGGGCTGCGGAGGAATTTCGATATACGTACAACGTAATGCAAGTTTAAAATGTTTGTTGAGAACCGAAAGAACGGTAAGTTATTTTATTCAAAAATCGTGCAAAATTGAGCGGCGCTGCATAATTAAGTGATATTCGAAATTCCTTTTAAGCCTGTTATCTGAAAACAAAAAGAAGTTACAGTTCAACTATGTTCGCGATATTTAACTCTCCGATCAATATGCTAACGCCATCTATGCAGCAATTGAGGAAAGAAATAGCGCCATCTTTGAATACTGAAATGAATTTTTGTTTATAGATCTTTGCGTAGATCATTATTACCAAACGGTTTAACTGTAGAACAGAATTAGAAACGTTTACTCTACAAGATGTTTGAACATGTATGTATTTAAATATTTGCTTACAATTTCATTATCTTCAGTAAATAACCATATAGATATGTATTTTAAAGTTTGCAGATTTAATGCAAAAGTAATTGCTTGTTTGGTTCAGTCTTTTCACTTTTGGGAGCAAAATGCAAAGATCAGCCATTACCCCCCTCGCCATATTTGAGGGAAGGAGGCAACCCGACCCCCGACGCTACCGCAAGCAGTGACATCTAAGGGAGATTGACGAACTTGCTGTCGATTGTTCAGGCAAAAAATAATAGGTCGCTAGCTAATCACATATTGCAATAAAACTCATAAAAAAACATTATAAGGAGTACAATAAATTAAAATAAAGTGACTTATAAAGTCAAATATAGCTTATAGCCTGTCAGTAGGTCAGCAATTTTTTTTTTTTTTTTTTAACTGAGTATGTACACACATATAAACAGACAAGAAAAAAAAGAAACAGAGAAATACTTACTAAGGTGATGCTTATTTCTAAAGAAATCTCTTCCATCATACCTGCGATAGGAAAGTGGATAAAAAGAGATGTAGACCACGTGTGTAAGAGTAGAAGAGAAAATAAAATAAAAACATTTAACTATTCACTAATTTAAAAATAAATATACAATATGATTCTGGAGAAAGAACATAAACATTGTCTTGAGTTAATCACAGCGACCAACTATTCTTATCATTTATGTAAGTTGTCGTTGATATAATACATAGTAAAAAAAAAACTAGCAAAGAAGAGGGTAGCTTGTTGTAAAAGTTTATACCAAGCCCAACAAATGAGTTATGAACCTTATGGAGCCGGTGAAAGGGAGCTGCACAGAATTAAGAAATCGGTTTGGTTGTGATTTCTTTCTAGTACCTACATTCTGAAAGGTATATTAAATACCTAAATACCTGCGTGTATAGCGTATACTTTAAAGCGTAAAATTAACCCACCAAAATGAATATGCATAGGAATTTGCGAATCCTTAAGTTGGTACAAAAATAATAATTTAAGCGATACTTACGTTATGTGTAAGGTACGACATTAATGTTCTTTGAATTTTATTTTGTTATTAGTGTTTCACGAACTGTGTCAAAATAAATATTATTCTTTCGTTCTTTCTTTAATTAAAAGTCTTCACAATAATTCTCTAAAACCATTACTTTACAATTATAACAAGACCACAGACTAACCGCTGAGTGAAATTAAACTTCGTCGCTGCATCATGGAGATTTACATAATAGGCTTGGTGACAATTTTTAAGAAACCAAATAATAATGATTCTTGTGGTATATTTTCCTCAAAATAAGATTATTTCAGCGAAATATTAATATTAACAGAACTTATGTTTTATTTGTGTAACGAAAATTAATTTTGATTGTTAAAAAGGAGTATTCTATCATGGAGCCTCGAGTGACATTTCCCCGCAACAGAATACGATGCGACATTACACTATGAAAATAGCTATAGTAGGTATTTTATTATTACTTTTTTTGCGTGGGAAATCATCAAATGACTTCTCCCGCTCTGGGTGGAGCGGGAGGGCGTGTCAGACTCTTACTGACTAAAACCCACCCGTGTTCCTTCTGTTGCCTGTGCAATGCCAGGGGGCCACGGTATCGCTGTCGGACTTTCCCGCAACCCCGGCAGGCAATGGTCCCATCGGACCCATAGTAGGTATACTAAACGGCCTGTATCTGTCTCGGTTCAATCACAATCTTTTCTCACCGAGTATATCTTCAGGATTCTTACTTTATCAACGTAAGGTACCGTCAAGTTAATGCAATTGTTTTTTTTTTTTCATTTAGTAGTAGAGCCAGTGAACTACTTCTGATATCGCACTATTTAAATCTTTGGTAACCAGCTGCTGACGTTTAAGTTTAATCAAATAACAAACAAGAAAGGACCAAGAATTGAGCACAGTGGGACTCTCACTGCTTCTATAGATCCGGGAAATCTTTTTCAATGACCTCAAGTTCTGAATCCTATTACTGAAGCAGGTATCAAGAAAGAAGATTCATGGCGGTGTTCCAGATCCGCAGAACGCTATCAAATGCCTTCGACAAATAGCAAAAGATGTCCAAATCGCAAACTTTTACACGTTCAGTGCCCGGGAACCCTTCTGGAGGGCTAACCTAGTCGCATATGGGATGTCAGGTGCCCTGGCGGAGGGTTCATTTTAAATGTACGGTTTTCTTAGCGAATACAGAATTATAAACTATAAAAATAAAAGCTATGGTATATTTTAACAGGGTTTATATATATGCGTTGGTTTTAAAATCCAAGAATTTTTATTATCAAAAAAACCGCCCAAGTGCGAGGCGGACTCGCGCACCGAGGGTTCCGTACAAACCTGTAGGTATATATTAAGTAAAAGTAGATAAGCCGCGGTCATTGCGGTAACTACAATTATGTTTATAATCACAATTTAAATTTAGTTTTTGATTCCCTTGCAAGTAGTTGCGAGTTTCAAAATATGCGCTATAGGTAAATGGTTGTACCTTTGGGTTTTTGCGTTGACTTAGAAATTTGTTTTATTTTCACAGCTTATAGGCAATTAGACCTAGGTATTTGATATGAGTTTCAACTTGATATCTCTACGCGTTCATGAGGAAAAGGGTAATAAGTTTAGTTATTAAGGGTAATTAGTTAGTTAAGGTAGTTTTTTAGGCGAAAAAAGACTCATCTTTCATGGGGTACTGTTAAAAATGTTACAATAAAATACCTCCCCACATACTCCAATTGAATGAAATGAAATTTAAATCTTGTATAAAACGCACACTATGCTGCCAAGCATATTTTTTAAGTTAGGGGATTACATCGCTGACAAAAATGCTTGGCTCAACGCTGGTCCAGCTCCACGAGGGCGCATAAACTAATTGATTCGCATTCGAAAATATTGTTGGAGCTGCTGAAGATTCAAAAACTATATTAACATTGTATAAATTCAATCTCTTAGTATTATATAATTGCATTGCACATAATAATATGTGAGCACTGTTTACCTACTTTAAATCTACCATTTACTGAGTACGTCTTTCATTGACTTGAATGTGCCCTGGCGGCTGAGAGTATGTCATGCTCACTCAAATGTCTCGGTGGTGGTGGCTGTGTGTTGGATCATTAAGTTCCCTTCAAAATGGTTGAGCTAAATGATGCTGATCCATGCGTCATGTTCGTGAACGGGCGCCGTCAGTGGGGGACTGGTCATCTCTTAGTAGCTGCCATGGCTTATTTTAATTTTTGAATTATTTTTGTTTTTATATTTTTATTACGGACGCTTTTAACGTGCACGTCTTTCTACATTGTTCTCACATATATAATTTCAACATGAATGATGTAACCAATATTTTGTAACAATATTTTGATTTAAAAGAGTGTCCGTGGAGTTTCTTGCCCGTCCTTCTCCGTAGGAACCTACTACGTTTTGGAATGGACAACTAGCTTCATCTTCCTGACTGATCAACCCCTTGACAATTCAAAAGTACCTGTAATTGGTTTATTTGAAATAAATGGTTTGAATTTATAATTATTTAAAATAAAATGTGATGTTACAAAAAATTTAAGGTTTTCGGAATTTTTCTTTTATATGTGCTATAAAAAAATGCTTCAATCCAAATTTCAAGATTCTAGGTCGACTGGAAGTACCCTTTAGGCTTTGATTCAGTTGCGAGTTTGAAAATATGCGGCTTAAATTGCTGTTTCTTTTGATTGCGTTGACATAGAAGTTTGATTTTGTTACAGCTTAAAGGTATTATAGACCTGAGCATTTGATATGAATTTAAATTTAATACCTCTACGCGTTCATGAGGAAAGGGGAAGTAAGTTTAAAATTATTTAAAAAAAAATATTTATTTTATTTATTAAATGATGTAACTAAAAAATATGGTTTTCGCAATTTTTCCTTTATCAGTCCTATAAGACCTTGCTTTGTACCAAATTTCAAGATGCTGAGTTTACGGGACCCTGTAGGTTTTGATTCCCTTGCGAGTGTCGAAAATTTGCGGCATAAATGGCTGTATCTTTTGATTGCGTTGACTTAGAAGTTCGTTTTTTTCACAGCTCTAAGGGACAGTAGACTTGAGTATTTGATATAAATTCCAGTTTTATAACTCTCCGCGTTCCTGAGAAAAAGGGTCTTGACAGACAGACAGACGGACGGACAACAAAGTGATCCTATAAGGGTTCCGTTTTTTCCTTTCTAGGTACGGAACCCTAAAAAGATTTTGGATTAGTGTTTTAGGGTTGAAAAACCATTATCAGGGTTACAAATATTCACAAATTTAAAACTCTCGGGATCGGAGCGAATTATTAAACTTTTCCTAATTTTTATATTTTTTACTATTTAACCCAACTAGTACATAAAAATACCCCCAGAGATACTACGCATAGCGACAAGATCCCAGGAAAACACAATTTTAAAGTTTAATAGTTTATTTCCAAAAAACTTAGTACTATTTTATAATGGTAATGTGGCAACAATTTCATTTAAATAAAAGAGATTAGCGTCTGTAGCCGAACTAGGCATTGCCCGTATTTCGGCTATCATCACCATTCACCTTGAGTATTATAATACAAGAATAGGTGCCAGGCAATTTTACTTCGTTTTACAGTGTTTTATAAAACGGTTTCAAACCTAATGTCGTTGATCGTCCGCGATAGTTAACTTTAGCGCAAACGTAATGTCAGTGACCCTCCCGGAAGGATCACTTCCAATATGTATGGCGGCATGGCATATGACCTCTATCAAAACTGGCTGGAGTTGAAAGTGACATTTTCTCAGCAATAGAGGTATCAACTACTAAATCACTAAATCACGTTTAGTGATGAGTGATACGTTATCGTATACGTTAACGCTATGACGTTTAGTGAGTAGTTGATACGGGAATATTTGAAAAAAAAAAAAAACAAAGGCTACCGTGACTTGTGATTTAATTATGTTGTCATTAATGGTTAGACTGTAGTCAGTATTTCGGTCACGAAAAGGTCTACCTTCCCGTTTCATTCACTCTATATTTTAATAATATTCCATATCGTTCTGATTACGTGTTTTTATTTTAATCTTTCAAAGATTAAAAATCTCAAATAACGTAACTTGGTCGTATACCAAACGTTTCGGAATAATTTTGTATTATTTCTAAAATACTTATACTTAATTCATCAGTATTTATTAAGTCCTTTCATTGTATGTACAGCTCATAAAGCGGTGTTCTACTTTTATTTTATGAACTCCAATATCACCAATGCTAACCCAATTACTGAAAGATGCGCTACTAACTATTAACCGAGAAGTCTTGGGAATAAAGGTGGAATTAAATTGTTTATAGTCTATATAAAATTATCATATAGGTAGATGATTTGGATCATCATGAGTAGACAAAACTAACTCGATGTCGTCAAGAGCTCATTGTCAACAATATTTTATTTGAAGCAGTTGTTAGTGGTTGTAAGTTATAATGAAAGCGACCAGCCTAATGGTGAAAGTTTGCAAATTTAAATCTGCTTGATGAAGGATTGTCGTTTCTAGTACTAAAGTCTTTTTCTATGGGTAAGACTTAAAATCACCAAAGGAAAAAGGCACCATAATTTAAATATCTGCGCTGTTTACCTGCCACCACCAGTTCAACAAGTCTTACTGGATTCACTATTAGACAGAGTATATTCATTGATTGAATCTACAGGTACGATTGTAGCCGGAGACTTCAATCTCAGTTTTATCAGTTGGGACATAGACAATACTCTTGGTTACTTTTCATGTACAACACATACTAACTACTCCAACACGTTAGGCTACTCTTTAATAGATTTTATGTCAGAAAATAATACGTTGCCTTGCAACTAAATACTATTAAAAATTGTTACAATAAAATCTAGGACCTAATTTTTTCTAACTTTTACGGAGGAAGTGTTAGCGAGTGCAGTAATCCAATGTCCAAAGTAGATGTGTATCACCCACCCATTGTGATCGCTGTCAGCAATATTTCGCCTGCTCCGTTAGTCAACAAAAGAGTCACAAAGCCGAATTTCAAAAGTGCTAACTATGCGTTGATTAATTTGAAACTAAGAGATATAGATTCGATAAAAATATTTTCTGAACTGCCTGAAATCGATTCTATGGTGCATGTGCTGTACGAACATATTCGTTGTATTAGCAATAAGACAAGTGTGTTCCCCTTTTTGAAATTTCCATTTTGGTTTTCTGGGTCTCTTATTAGACTACTGAACTAAAAGGAAAAAGTTAGATCTCGCTATAAAAAATATAAAAATCCTAGAGATAATTATGAATATGAAATCCTAGGCGACCGCGCTAGAATAATGATCAAGGACTGCTATAAGAGATACGTAATGAATATGGAAAAGAACATCGCACAAAACCCTGAACTCTTCTGGTCCTTTCTTAAAGCCAAAAAATGTAAGTCTAGCGGCATTCCTTCCACTATGCATATGGGACAGAATATTGCAACATCTGGTGAAGAGATAAGCAAACGATTTGCCACACACTTCTCTTCAACCTTCACACCATCCGTTACCCCGAATGCTCCCAGTACTAGCTCGCACAATTATTTTCAATCCGCTTTAACTGAGACTTTTACTGAGAAAGACGTGTTGAAGGAGTTCAAGAAACTTGACGCTTGCAAGGGTTCGGGACCAGATGGCCTGCCCCCGTTATTCATCAAGAAATGTGCAGCTAACCTGTCTCTTCCACTTCAGTTGATTTTTAACAAGTCAACTAATTTGGTACATTACATTAATGACATTATCAAATCTCTGGACACCCGCACCCAGGTTGACGCCCTCTATACAGATTTCAGCAGTGCCTTTGACAAGGTTAACCACAAGGTACTTATCATAAAGCTTGCATACAACAAGCTGGCAAACAGTTTGGCATATCCGGCGAACTACTCATGTGGTTTGTCTCATACATATTTGAGCGGAAACAGAAAGTGGTTGTGAGAGGTAATGAGTCACCGTTTTATCTTTCCACCTCCGGGGTACCACAGGGATCTCACCTCGGACCGATTCTCTTTTTGATTTTCGTCAATGACATTGTTCATTCAATACGGCACTGCAAATGTTCCATGTTTGCAGAAGATTTGAAACTGTACAGGGAAATTAAAACAGACTGCGACATTCTTCTTCTTCGGAAAGACTTAGATGCGGTGCAAGAATGGTGTCAACTTAATATGATGACTCTCAATGCAAGTAAATGCTATCACATTACTTTTACGCGAAATAAACAAGTACGATCATCTTCTTATGCGTTGGATGGAGTTCCTCTGCATAAGGTTGATACCATCCGTGATTTGGGTGTACAACTGGACAGCAGGCTAACATTCATCAATCATATAGACGCGATTGTAGCCAAAGCGTCGAAAAATTCGATTTCGGAAAATTTAGAAGCCCTAGCTGCTCTCATGACGTTAATTATTCCCATAGGCTTAATCACTTCAATATGTTACCTATTGAACTACGTAGAAGCACTTCTGATCAGCTCCTGTTTTACAAAATCATCCATAACCTGGCGGATGTACCTGAGTTATTATCAGAAATCAATATACACACATCAACACGGTCTAGGGATATTTCATACTCAATTAAATAACTCGAAAAGTACTGGCCACATTGGAATCTTTTATACACCGATTTGTTTGTAATTTATCTCAGACTAATTCCAAATTAAAATTTTTGAAAATTATTTTGTTTCGGTGGCATAAAAATGTCTTGATGTATAGGAGAGGGAATTTTCATTTGTGCGAAATTTAGAAAACAATACGAATTACGTTTAGTTACAGTTTTTTTTCATTTTTAAACGAAAGATAAAGTTAAAATTGAGGTATTGTAGCCATGCAACGCCAACATTTGACGAGGGCGGAGATGTTACGAGCTGTGGGAATGCTGGAAGCTGGATCTGTTCAGCGTAATGTTGCTGAGGCCATAGGGACCCATCAAAATGTAATTTCAAGATTGTGGACACGCTATCGTGCCACAGGTGAAGTAGCGGAGAGGCACCGGGGGCCAAGTCGCATCACTACCCCCAGACAAGACCGATTTTTGCAAATTACTGCGCGAGCTCAACCAAATGCAACGGCGACTCAATTGGTCCAAAGGCTGCGAGTGGAACACCAAGTGCTTGTGAGTGACCAAACTGTAAGAAGGCGACTGCATGAAAGCAATCTACGCTCTCGTAGACCACTCCGGGTCCCACCTTTACGGAGAGGCAATCGTGGACGACGATTAGAATGGGTTCGGAACCACGTGGACTGGGGCCGTGAGCAATGGTCCAATGTGCTGTTCACGGATGAATCCAGGTTCGGCTTCCATCCAGATTCACGAAGGACGCGTGTTTGGCGAGTTCCTGGACGATGGAGCCGTCTCCAGAACCCTCAGGAAGTTCACCCATACCAAGGAGGAACAATTATGGTTTGGGCAGGAATTCGTCTTGGAGGACGGACGGATCTCGTTTGGGTGCGGGGCAATATGACGGCAGAACGATACGTCCAACAGGTGCTGGGGCCCGTAATCTTGCCCCACAGAACACAAATGGGGCAAGATTTCCTGCTCATGCACGACAATGCCCGGGCACACACGGCGAGAACGGCAGCAGCTTGGTTACATACACATAATGTTAGGGCCTTAGACTGGCCTGCTCAATCGCCAGATCTAAATCCCATTGAGCATGCGTGGGATATGCTGCAAAGAAGAGCTCTGAAGGAAGTTCCTGAAAATCTGGCAACAGAAGATCAACTTTTTGCGCACCTCAGAAGGACATGGGACAATATTCCGCAGCAAGACATTGACAACCTTGTTCTGAGCATGCCGAATCGTTGCCGATGTGTTATGAACATCATGGGCGCTTTCTCAGACTACTAAATTCAAGTTTATAAACACAAATTAAATGATTTTTCTATTTTTTTCAGTTTTTACTCACAAATTAAAAGTTAATTCATATACGGTTTCCGTCTATGCTTCATTTTTTTTCCATAAAATCCTGAAATTTTAATCTAAGTACCTTAACCATTATTAAAAAATGGTAGAATATTAAATAACGTATCTTTTAAATATATACATGTCATATAAATAATTAACACATTGATAATAATTCGCTTTTTTAAAAATATCCCTAGACCGTGTTGATGTGTGTAACTGTACCTAGGCGTATCGTAAATAGATCTCTACGAAAAATAAATACCTTTGCACCGTCCTCATTAAGAACCAACCTTGGTCTCAAATCTCAATGCCCCCTTAAATCGATTAATGGCTAATTATAATAAAATAGATATCTGCAACAATATTGATATATTTACAGACGCATAAAACTTATAACTATAAGCATTGAATCATAATTTAATAACCTACTTTTTATTTTTTACTATTATATATTGGGTTTTTACCACATGTGCCTGCCACTTTTACAATTTTGGAATGTTATTGCACTCGTTATCGCATTCTACCCTTTTTGAACTTGACTATACTGTTTATAAATATTGTTATGTACTATGTTAATAATTTACTGTTAAATTGTTGTAATTTAAATCTTAATCTTTTTAATTTTGATAATATTGATTCTAATGATAATTTTAATTTTTGATTCTATTATGATTTTATTTGTTTGCTTCATGTTTTGTTCTTCATACATTTTTCTATCCTTATACGCTACGAGTAAATAATCTTGTTAAAACGTATATTTAAGAAGCTTTTTTTATATAAGTGCTGTGTGTGCCTGTAAGTGACACCACAACTCAACGCTTATGTATTTCTTATCATGCCAATATTTCTAGTGAATAGGTCGTTGGTGTACCTTTCAAATAAATATATCTATAAATAAAGTTATAGTGGGTATTGACAAGCAGCTCTAAAACGCTAACTTTATTTTGTATGTCCTTTTTGGTGGGTGAACAGCTTGTCTTAACTAATATTAGGGGTTAAAGTATGAAATTACCGATTAGTACTGAAAAATTGAAATTCGTTTTTTATTTTATTTGACATATTTATTTAATCAAAATAATTACCATTAATATCTATTATTGCTGCCATCTAATGGGAAGGACATTTATGCCTTTGCGATAGAACTCTCGTGATCTAGATTCAACAAACTGTGTGAAAGCATTTTGTACTGCCTCCTGAGAAGAAAACTTTTTATCACGTAGAAAATTGTCCAAATCACGAAACAAATGGTAGTCCGTTGGAGCAAGGTCTGACGAATACGGAGGGTGACAAATGGTTTCTAATTGCAGTTCCTGTAGCGTTAAACCGGTTTCTCGTGCTGTATGAGGTGTCGCGTTATCATGGAGCAATAATGGTGAAGATCGATTCATGAGTCGGGGCTGTTTCACTGCTAGTTTTGCAAGCATTGTAGGGAGTTCGGCACAGTAGACATCTGCCGTTATTGCTTGACCAGATCGGAGAAAGCTATAGTGAATAATACTATGCTGAAACCACCAAACAGTTACCATTACCTTTTTATTGGTAAGCTTTGCTTTAGGACACTGTTGCGGCGTTTGACCTGGGGTCAGCCATTGCATTTTTCACAATTCGATCCAATATTCCTTCATTTCTGTATCGATTCAACAAGGCAACACAAGTTTCGACGCGTTTTCTGCAGATCAGTCAAATCGTGAGGCACCCATTTCTCATATTTTTTTATTTTATTGGCTTGACGAAAATGAGTCAATATTGTTGGTAAGGTAGCACTAAACCATGTCGCTAATTCCTGGGTAGTTTGGCTTGGATCGGCTTCCACCATGTCTTTCAATTCATTGTTATTCACTTGTGTGGGCGGTTTTCCACGTGGTTCGTTATTCAAATAAAAGTTTCCATCACGAAAGCGTTTATACCAAAATCGCACGGTGCGTTCATTAGCAGTCCCCTCTTCAAACGCGACATTGATATTGCGAGCTGTTTCTAACACGTTAGTTCCGCGTCGGAACTCGTATTAAAAAATAACTCGAATTTTCGAAGTATTCATCTTTCTTGTCTAAGCTGAATTAAAAAAAAACAACTGAAAGTCGATAATCGAATGTTGCACATTTCTTAAAAGAAGAACTTCATAGGTACCATGTGAAAAAAGTTTCACACAAAAATCTCAAACCGTGAAAGTTCTATGTCAATTCGAAGTACCTATTACAATAAAACGGCAATTTCATACTTTAACCCCTATTATTATAAAGAAAAAAGATTTAGGTATTTGGGTAGACCATGACCTGGGTTAGGACATAGGATTTTTTTTTTAAATCCCGATATCCTTACGGGATCGAGACTTACCTATGCGGGTGAAACCGCGGGATGCAGTTATTGATTGATATACTTAAGTCATATTTTTATCGGTTGTTATAGAAAATAGTGCCAGTAAACTTTATTTGATGTTTCATAACATAGCACCTTAATTAAAAAACTACTTTCAAAGACGTTCAATTCCCATCAGTTCATACAAGTCCTGTGTGAGAAATATAGGCCTGCCACAACAATAGCATAGAACCACTTTTCGGTAATAGATTTTAAGAAGCATCGCTATTAGCTTGTCTTCCTTCTTCATTCGTATCAATTCAATTATTTAAGAACTACCAAAAGAAGAAGAGACGGTTAATCTACCTTTTTTTACAATAGTAGACAGACATTTGCAAAATTAAAATGGACCTACAACAAGCATGATAAAACCGTGTTAAATAAAACAGACTTTGCGGGGCATTGTGGTAATGTAGCCAGGGTAATAGATCTCATAGTCATGGATCACTTGGGCTAAACGGCGGGGGAGTCCAGTCCGCCTGGCGAAGTGGGAGGGGGAGTTCATCAATCAGCCCGGAGCGATTACAGGGACGACGGCGCAAGGTAAGAGCGAATAAATTAACTAAGTGGTATTGTTTATGGAAATTATTGACAGTATCGCTCAAAGTGCCCTTCCTGGTACTGCGCTGTCACTGTCAAAATGATACCATAGTGTAATTATACACCATTTCAGTACTAATATTTCTGTATTTACATTCTTTCACACATACAAACTTGGTATACTTTTAGCAATATTTAACAAACTATTTTATAATTAGGTACTCAATACAATAACGTAGACTTTACACTTCTTGAAGACAACCATTCGGTTTGAGGCTCTAACTGAAATGACTTAGAAACTAAGCGACGCGACGCTCCAATCATCATATTTCCATTCCGTTCCGATAAAAAACCAATACTTTTACGGTAACTGTCAAATGATATACTTATAAGCTTATTAATACTTTTAACCACATACTTTTAATTTTATATTTGAAAATAATGACAATAGACATGCTGATGAATTGTAACTTTTTGACTTTAACAAGATACTTTTTTTAAAACTTTTTTCAAGATTGCGGTCTTATCGCATTTATCATTGATGAGAAGTGTATAAAAAACAAATGAAATCAATAATATTCCAAGCCACTTGCCCCACTGCTTCATTAGGAAGTACACAGTAAGTACTTGTGAGCACCTCAGTCGTTATGATGATTACAGTGAAGATTAGATTGAGTATAAACAGGAGGCATGTGGAGGCCAGAGCAGTAAAGTTTGGTCACAGTTTGATCGGATAAGATTTTTTTATATAGATGATTTTTTTTTCAAATAGCTTTGGGTACCGCCCGGGTTTGATCCAGTGCGTGTAGGCGGTCGTTAAACATATGCACAGAGTATGTACGATATGCCCGATTTGTGGGTGAATACATACATTTTAAACAACAAAGCAGTCAGTATCAGTAGTCTTTCCTTGTCAGAACTAATCTGTAGATATTATATATTAAAGTCGCTTTTTGTGTCTGTCTGTGTGGCCGCCTTATTCTTCTAAACTACGCAACGGATTTTGATACGGTTTTCACCATCATTTATAGAATTTATTTCGAAAGGGTTGTGTGTATAATACAACGTAAATAATCAATAAATATCGACGTTTTGTCAAGTCGTAACAACCGTTCAATGCAGGGGTGGGTCGCTGGTAAATTATAATACCTAGAACAAATCGGTGCCTACGCCGTGCCTACACAATGCTACGCCTGTGCCGACGCAGTTACTACGCCGTGCCTACGCATCGCTACGCTGTCTACATCGTGCCTACGTAATGCTACGCTCGACCTACGCAGTCCTACGCTGTGCTACGCCGTGCCTGCACGCCTGCGCTGGAGAAACGCTCAGTGTGTAGTTTTATCGTATCGATGTAGATAGGTGCTAGCTGTACTTTTTGAAGAACAAGCTGTAGTTAATTGCTCCGCTCCTTTGTTCGTCAATTAATAAGTTAAACTTCGTGCAGACTAGCGCGACGCGACACCGGCTATTGTTATACCGTGAAGTTTTCTTAGAAATTGTATTGTTCGAGTCGCGTCACACCGTCGCGTCGCGCTGGTCTGCACGAGCCTTTAATGATATTTAATTTTCTGAAATTGGGTACCTACTTGTAAATGAAGATCAGAACATTGGCAAAATAATGCGGATACCTATGAGAAATACCTTTTTTTTTTCTTCTAGCTCGTTTCTAACTCTTATAACTTGCTCCACACAAAACAGCTTGCAGTGTTCGACAAGCGATTGATCTGCCGGCCGTATTAATTGTTGCTGTCTGTACTATACCTACGTCACTACACAGTGTGTACGTACTATAGGAGATAGGTACTCTTGTTTGTATTGTATGCTCCCGACTACATGGTGAATACGAAAGCTCATTTTAATTGAGTTTGGAAATATCGATTAATTTCATTCGATTTGGATGTTCGTTTGATTGTTGGTTTCAAATTTATATTACAACGGAATAAAAGGTATGGTTTCTTTATCAATACCTAATCGCTAGTGCTCACAATAACACCCGGTATTTGACAAGGACAATCAAGTCTTTCAATATTTAAATCTAATGTCTAGGCAAACGTTGGCTGTTGTTATTGGTTGGCAACAATAACAAGCAACATTTATAATGAGACTCAACAGATTTTATTGAATAGGATTCGAGAAACCGAGGTTCGTAGGTATATTAATCTTAATAATTTTAGAATAAGAATAATTTATTTGCTGAAAATACAGGTTGTACAAAAAGAAAAAAAAAAATTATCAGTTGAGGGCAAATTAGGTTACATTAACATAAATGTAAAGACACACACTATAAAACTAAAAAATATTTTCTATTGGTGCCGATTCTCTTGTCACAAATGCCTCTAAAATAGAGTAAAATTGACCAAAATTTAGTTTATTTCTGTCAAACGACGATTTCCCATTCTGAAATCGACGAAAGTGACACAACTTGATTAAATCTTAGTTTGACAGCTGCACTAAGATGGTACTGAGTTATTAATTTATTGAAAATGGCAATTTTGGTACTTATTCTGAATTTGACGTTTTTCACCAATAATTTTGATTGTCCAACTAAATCTGACTATATTTAATCTTGGTTTAAAAAGGTGTGGTATACCTAAAAGAAGTTGTCATTCAAATTCAAATTCATTTATTGGTGTGATTTTTGGTACTTTTTACATGAGATCTTAATAACTACTCAAGGCAATGTTTAAATGTTCTTTCTCCAGAATTAGCTTACCTACTGGAAGGTTATGTATATGAGTTTATATAATTGTTTATAATTTTACTTTATAAGTCAATTTATTTTAATTTAATTTTAATTTGTTGTTGACATAATCTACTCATTACAATGTTTTTTTATGAGTTGTATTGCAAATATGTGGTTAGCTAGCGACCTCGACAATTATTTATTTTACTTCGATGGTCCTAGTTTATCAATTATAACTTCTAGTTACAGCTATATGTAGGTAAGCGGGCACGCCTTTTAAGCCTGGAGGCTTTATTTTCTTTTTTGGATATTGTTTACGTTTAGTTATTTTTATTTCTGCTTGAGTATAGTTCTCGATGTTTTTGGTTGGTATATATATTAGCGTGTGCTAGCTGTCATATGGCTATGAATTTATAATTTAAATTATGTTTTGCGTAATGTAAATTAACTTGCATAGGTACTATTAGGTATATATAATAATTTTTTTCTGCGTAATGTAAATTATATTGCATACTATTAGGTATAAAGAATCATTTTTTTCTAACTGAACAGACAGCTTGCTGCTGGGGAGTTTATTGCACCACTTCTTCTTTCCAGCTAAAGCACTAGGAAGTGGTGAAGGGTGCGTTTTGGGGGACTGTCTTATGAAATTTTGACGTTCGAAAAGTGCTGATTCTCAGCCTAGTTTGAATAAATGACTTTTGAATTTTGAATAAATAATTCGTTCCTCAAAAATCTACCTTAAAGATGTAGGTAGGTACACTCTTTCACACAATAAGTTAATTAAATTAAAAAGAATATATCAACATTAAAATAAAATAATTACAACGCAAAACACAATATAACTTAAGACAGAAAAAGTCATGAACTAAAATTCTCACCAAACACCTCGACTTCAGGTGCAAAAATAGTACTGAATCTTTTTTTCTTTTCTTTTGCTTATTATCTCGAAAATGTTAAAATAATGAAAATTTCGACCCCCATTATTAACCCTTAAAACTCAACATGTAGGTAATAATTTTTCATAAGTATTTTCCATTGAGGCTGCGCGACTCCGGCTCTAAGTAATATTCACGGGGTAAGACAAACAAGTACCACGTGGAGTCGCAATTGTCGATTTTAGTTGTGTCAAAATAATTTTTAAATTTAGAGACCTTTTATTGCAGAATAGCTTTAAGATTCTCATAGCTAAAAGTAAGGAATTTTAGTGATAGTTGATTCTCTCTAATTTTTATTTTTATTTTTTTGTTTGGTTTCCAATGCTTAATTTGGTCGTATTGAACGAGATATCATTGTTGTACTGCATAAGTCTGTAATCCGATAAGTTTGTGTTTTTATTTGGAACTTACCGGCTACCATGTTACCATGTTATTCTGGCAATCAGCAGCAAGACAGCGAAAAAGTAGCACGTTAATCTGAATAAACGATTCGTTCTTTTTACCCGACTACGGCGAAGCAAAAAGGAGGGTTATGATTTTGACCGGTATGTATGTATGTATGTTCATCTGTTACCTCATAACTTCTATACTACTCATTATGATTTGACAAATGAGGTATCGTTCGAAGCGTCTTGATCGTCGACTGGTTAAAGGCTATGTGATGTCACATTAAATTGACGCCCCTCTATGGCGCCCTCTAGAGGACATAAAGAAATAAAAACAACTCTGCCTACACGATCGATTGATTACAGCAGCGATGTTATGTGTGTTTTTCAACCATTTTCGGTAGGTAGGTATCTAAGTCGCAGTCTATGACCGAAAAAACAAACAAATGATTTAATTATCACGAATTCACGAGACTAATATAGATAACAGTAGAAGAAATAAGAAAAATCGTTAGGAAAATTGTATTTCACATCCTATCTAAAAACGGACACGACAGAACTGCTATCTCCTAATTACGCAACACATTTTCGTAAACGATTACGACTTATCTGTTTCATTTTGACAGTTCAACAACATTCATTGCGTTATTTACGTTGTTGAGCAGATTTTTTTTCGATCTTAAGAAGCAATGGATTAGCAATCTATTTTTAAACGATTCTGATTCTGATTGATCTGGTATTACGTAATTAAGGAACAGAACACATCATACTTGGCAGCCAAAGTGATCTAGAACTACTAAATTAATATAGGAAGCTTTAAAAAGTATTCCTAAATCGTTCTATACTTTTCTTTTACTTGTGTCCAGCTTATTAAATAAAAAGGATGCAGTTTTATCGTCTGTGTTTTATCTACCTACCTATAGGTATCTACTTCTAGTACATTTATACTGTTTTTTAGAAGATCTTATAAACACGTGCGAGTTAACTTGTGTGAACAATAGTTTTTTTTTATCTGCCGTTTTGCAGTCAAAGTGTTAGGTAATTAAGGTCCTCTGGGTCTCTTGTAAAGTGATCAGTGATCTAAAGGCCTATTCCCGTAATTAAAAACGTTCAAAATTTAGTCGCAATTTCGTTTCAGCTACAATGAATGTCAAAAACTTTACGGGAATTAGGTACCCCTCTGGTCATGCAATATACTTCCACCATTTCAGACTAGGTAGGTATATTAAATAAGTTCTAATCTAGGACTTGTAGGTAAAAATACTACCTATATATGTTACCTACATAGTTTTACATAGAATGTAGAATGGACATTATAATGTTTAATAAGGTTGTCCTTAAAAATACAATAAAGGTTACATTACAAGTTGTAAACAGTAAAGGGCCTAGGATAGAACCTAAGGTATGAACACTTTTCTTAGCTACATTATTTTATTTATGTGTTATTTTATTTTTGCTTTTCACTCATTAGGTTTTTTGTTTATTGATATTGGGTTATGATTTGGGTACTTCTAGTTATCTAAAAAAAAATGCTCCTCTCCCGTGAAGCATAATATTGTATGTTTGGGCAATTTATTCGGGGTTAACGCATTATTAGAAAACTAAGCAACATTTTAAAAGATAGGTAATGTTTGCATATTAATAGGTTTTTGTAAGTAAGTATTATTAAAAGCTCACCAATTATTACCCAAATATTGTTCTTGGAACACTGGTAATAATATTTTGATAAGGTTATCATTATGCAACTCGATTAAGTTATTCATTTTATTCTTAATTTTTTTAAATTGAAGTAGTTATCTTTACAACTCAAAATTCTTAATTTGTTTATAGCTATAGTTATGTGCTTACAAGCTAAGTAAAGACTTCAACGCGTTATTCTTAGATAACACCCTCCAAAATAATTATTCCTGTATTATTTATTTGAATACTGATTATAGAAAGCCTTTACCAATCTTATTAAATTTCCTAAGAACCAATTAAAACGAAACAGATTGGTGAATGAACGGATTGTTCATTTAACAGCCGACCTCATTCATCCAATCCATTAATCAAACGTAGCTATACGTATAGTAACAAAACTAACACTAACAGGCTCATTAAATGCGCAAACGAAACCCCGATTAAGGCGCATTAATATCGCGTTTCACTATCGCTATTAATCACAAAGAGCGATCAATGCCACGCGATTATTTTATAGCTTGAATAAAAACAATATAAGTGTAGCGGGCGGAGCGTGAGGCTGAAATATCAGTTTGATATCGCGCGGTTTGATTCGCCGTGACGCGGCCGCCTTAAGGCGGGGCCTCGCAGAGAGGGGCGACCGGCGACCTGGCGCGCCATACCATTCCGTGCGAGCACACGCAACGCTCGTTTCTCGCCTCTACGGCCCGTGTATTCGTTGTATGTCCGACGCGAGTGTGTGAGCTAAGCACGTGCCCTCCCGTGGCGTATTCGTTGCACCGTGCATTGTAAAAGCCGCCAAGATTCGGGTGAAGAACCGTGAGCCGGTGCCGGCGTACGCCATGGCCGACGCCGACCGTGATTCGGACCTTGGCGACGACAGTCCAGTGGTGAGTTGTCTTTTGTTTTAATTGACTCCTAACAACAGGTGACGATGAAACTGTGCTAGAACTGCAAGAGACTCTCAGTATCAACTTCATGTGGGTAATTGAGCATTTTTTGCATCCGTTTCTTATTAGTTTTGGTTCCTGTTTTTCCATGCGGTTGGTTCGTGTTGTCGTGCTGTCAGTCTGTCGGCATTTCTGTTGTTTGAAGTGTTGTTAGCAAGCGTATTGTTAGGCCGGCTGCGATGCGTTGTTATGTTGCCGACTGCAACCGGTTGTTATGACAACCGTAACCTGATAAGCCACCAACTTACCTAAGTATTTTTGATAAAAGTTAAATCATTGTTTAATGTTGATCACTTTTTAGAAGAAGTAGTATTTTAAGATGAGGGTAACTCGAAAATTAATTGATGGAATAACTTAGCAGCATAAATGACAGATATAAAGAAAGTTAATGGCGATTAATAAGATGATACATAGTTTACCTAGAAATGTAAAAATAATAAATAAGCTTGGAATGTAAAAACAAGCATTTGTGATGTCATTGACAGTTTTTGTGAAGTAACCCAAGACACAAGTGTTGTCAACAAACCTCTGGGCAATGTTAGGTGGAAAAATACACTTGTTCACAACATAAACCTATTTATTTGTACATTCATAAAGAAATATGTATTTACGCTATGTTAATATGGGAAGCACTTCGGTTTTCTCCCCAGCTCTGATTTCTAGTAGGTATTTTTTTTTGGATAGAGTAGACCATTTCTATTGTATTTTTGAAATCCCCAAAATAAGCAAAACCATAGGTGCCGAGAAAAAAATTGCCAAAGTTTCAAAAAAATCGCCAGAGTATTAAGGGCGGGAAGATCACGTGGCGGGTCTAAATTAGTTTCCAAGCAATACTAAGGTCAAACACATCGTCAAGGTCAAGGTCAGCACCCAAAAGTCAAGGTCTTACACATCAAAAGTCAAGGTCAAACCAAAATATGCTCAAATCTTGGAATATTACCTTGTAACAATAAAGGTTATTTCTAGTAAAGCGTTGTCGACGGAGCCCCGCTTCGCGGGGCTCCTATTTCTGGGTGGTTTAAAAAAAAATAACCACGAAGGGGATGGCGGGGTCTATTCGCTCGCTACGCTCGCTCACTAGACCCCGCCATCCCCTTCTAACCTAACCTGTCCGTGTCGGGGTGCCCCAAGTCCCGAGCTCGCTTCACTGACATTGGATTACGTTTCGTTACAGACAATCTTTTAATAGTACAAATACAACTATATTTTTTAAATTTAATTTACTATATTATTTACTTTATAATTAAGTTAATTGCGGTAGCAACTATTTAAAAGTGAACGAAAGTTAAAAACTTACAATATTTATATAAAAAACCATAAGAGTCCGCTGTCACTTTGTCTGAACGTAAAATGGAACAACCAAGGAGTGAAACTCGTACATTATCTGTGGTAAAATGACAATTAATTTACGTAAATTGGTTAAAATTTCTGAAAATTTAGGATTTTTTTTCTCAAAAACTAGGTGTTTGCTCAGTGTGAAATTTTGGGAAAACGTTTTATTTGAAGACATCTACACACTATAAAATTCTGAAGCTCCGCACGATTGGGGAGAAAAACGAAGTGGAGCCTTAATATGTCCTAAATATGAGTACGGATCATGTATGTAAATTACGTATAAACATGAATGCCATTTCACCAGATTTGTTTAGCGAAATATTAATTTACATTGGAAAGGAGTTTCAATACGGAAATAATAAAAGAGACTATAAATTAAATTTGCTTAATTCTTTCATGAGTAACAAAGCCGTGGGTGGGTATTAGAATATCAATGATTGGGTAATATCTTTGACATTTCAGCCCATACAATATTAAACATAACTTATAAATATTGAGATTCATTTAGAAATTATCTTTTAGACGGAAGTGGGTTTACTCGTGTTTTATGGTATTATATTAATATATTACTGACCCCCCAAGACTTTATGCATATCCAGTATTTTTGTGGATATGACACTAGTGTATTAACTTTAACTAAAGTATTTTCAAAGCTACTGTTCTTTTACTAACGTTTATTGTGATTATCATCATATTATCGTCTATTGTCTGTTTGTTTCGTCCTATAGCTCATATCGCTTGAACTTTATATGTATGATGTAGATAAATTTCTAATTATGTCAGAAATGGGGTTCATAAATATTATTCAGAATTACTTTATGCAGATACTGTTAAGTAGGTATTAGAAAATATTTAAGAATTAAAATTTCCATCAAGTGAAATTTAAAAGAAAAGAATAGATGGATGGGTTGATGAAGGATGATTTACCTGAAAGGGAAGTGGACAGTGGATTGAAAGATATTATATGTATGGAGACAAACAAGACAGTATGTAAGTTATTGCGCTGAACCCAATTAACTTGGGATAAACGAAGGAGGATGATTACCTAGTAAGAAATTGTGCATTGATACCATTTTACCTTATAGCTTAGCAATTATTTTGATAATTCCTGTAACAGCTTAAAAGAAAAAGTATTCATAAGAGACCAGTTTATATTTAGAACCAGCAATTGGTTAATATTATCCTCTACCATTTCTTTATGTGGGCAATAGGCCATTCAAACAGTAATATCAATACCTCGTGGTGTTTTAGTCGATGGCAAAAGCTTATCATCAATTGTTTTGTACCGATGAATGCGTCTGAGCCACATCTGGGATCCTATCCTTCTATTGTTGTATTCAGGTACTGAAAGTTGTAGGTAGGTAGGTACATAGGGTTTATGGCACTTTTATTATGTTTTCGTTATCGTAAGATTCAGTATGCTCTGTGGTATTTTGCTTTTGGAAATAAAAAGTCTAAGCAGGGGACCGCCACTTCCTAGATGTTGTAATTAGTGTTGGCATAGGGCCGGGTTGTTGTCTCAGTTACTAACTATACGATTTTTGCAGTCCCTTAGATTTGTGGACGTTTCAAGGCAAACTGAGTCCCTAAAAAACCTAAAACAATTCTAACAAAAATATTGATGGGAAGTCAAATGCGAATTTTAAAGCCCTAAAGTCAGTATTAGTAGTGTCAGTGATAGTAAGGTTGGGAAAGGTTAGAAAAAATATTTGCTGGATAATCTCGTGACTGCAAATGCAGGCAGCATGGTTGCTGAAGACAATTTAATAGTGGAGGAAGACGGTATCACTCGGAATAATCCTCTACGAATGCTAAAACTCCGAGAGCATTCAAAAGAAATGAAATGAACTAAATTCGCAGCTCTCACAATACGCAGCAAACAAAAATCCATGTTTGGCGACATCTATGCAACACATGTGACGCCGTCAATGTGGCGGCTTTAACAAAATGGCGCCGATATGATTATTAATAACGAATTCGGCTGCGATTCGGTTTCAAGTTTGTTTTATTGCAGGCCGAAGGTTCCCATCTGCGGCGGCTCTACGAAATTTGACTGCACATTGTTTATTTAGCGGAACTGTTTTTGTCCATGTTCATAATTCGTCAAAGGAACGGCATCGGTATTTTGGCGTCTGTTTTTTGTGCTCCCCGCAAAGGCACCGGTTTATGGTTTCTATGCTAATAGTGACGTTGTCATTGATAAGATGTTACTTAAGTATTAGACCAAGATGTTGTAACCATTGCTTCTATCGAACTAGATATACCTACCCTAGTGCTAAATAAACGGCACCTGTGATTCATGACAGTCATACATTCGGCAATAATACACACGCTGTCACATGATTTACTGTGTTCAACATAAATATAATAATAGAATAATCTAGATTCGGAACAGAAATAACTGTAGCTGCATCAAATGTACCAGAAACAAATATAATCTGAAACATTTCCAGCGCGTCAGAATTGATGAACAATCCGGGAATTCTAATGATGTAAAGTAACGAGATCTGAAGACTTTATTATCGCTTACCTGTATAACACATCATTAGGCGTTTATTTCTGTCCGGACACATATAATGTTTGCGTTTGACTCAATCATTTATTCAGCGGTGTGTTTGCCTTTGGCGACATCTCACGGGAGGCCGGAACGCACGATTTATTATCCCCACTCGGCGAATAGAGGGCCACGAATTAATTAATCAAGCCTAGCTGTCACTCAGTGCACAATCGCGGTTTATACTTAGCTCATATACCGAACGCACGCTTCCTTTTCCTGTCGACACCGCGACGTACCATTAATTGAAATAATTGGCGGGCTTGGAAATTTTATTTTTTCGCGTTGACAACACCGCTTGGCGTTTTGCATTAATTTTAATTAACTAAGCTTGTGTGGCAGTTATTTTTACGCCATTTCTTGGTATTTCGATGAAAAATTACGAATTCAGATATGAACTTATGAAAGTTATTTTTAAAGGTGTTGACTTTTGGTGTCGTACTTTATTAATACGACATATTTATCTATCAACGTTAAAGTCGAGTTATTCGGGCTAAAAACATGTTTACTTTGTTGTTTATACAAGGAAAATGAACGATTTGCCACAATATTTTTTCCTTTTATTAGCATGTCTTATCAGAAAATTGAAACCCGAGTTATCTGATAGGTAATATTTAAACGCGTGAATCAGTTTATTGCATAATATTGCGCGTTAGAGTATTTATTTGGCTTCATTTCAAATGCAGATGTATTCTGTAGAGAAACGTTCTTTAGTTTACATAAAAAAGTCAATATTATAATTTAGTTCTAGGTACCGGTACATCAACATAGCAGATGTTTCTAAATCACGTATCAATTTGGATTATAAAAAATGAAACTGAAATACCTATTGAAAGTTGTTTTCTCTTTGCGGTTGAAAACTTTAATTACAAATTTTAGTTTAGTTTTAAAGATTCGCCCTGAAAAATATTCTCGCAATTAGAATGTTTCATTGGACTTATCGAATCGAAATTGAATTCTAGAGTTGCTAAATTAGAAAAAAAATCTAAGGCTTAGAAGAAAACTAGGTTGGCTTCTCTTACAATGAGTTGGCCATAAGCCACATATACCTACTTAAGAGCGTTTATCCTAAAAGTTGGCAACGTCGCAAATACGAGTAGCTGTTAAATATTTACCTGTTTTGATTAATTTGGCAATATTACTGTATGGAAATATGAAATGTGGCGAACTAGCGAACTAAAATATTGATTAAGAAATGCAATAATTAATATGGTAACACCGAATATTTAGTTTTAGATGTAAAAAAAGTATTTGGAAACTTTCCAAATGCCTTTTTCACACCGAGAACGGTTACAACATCAAAGTCAGTGTTATATTTGCAATTAATTATTATAGCTAGCCACATTTCATCTTTACATACAGTAATATTGCCAAATTAATCAAAACAGTTATACCATTGTACTCTTAACTGTTACACCATTGATACACCCAATATTTTGACGTTTCTTTTTTTTGCTGACGCAACCCACTTGTGGCACAAAGAGGTGTATCACACAGTTGTCGGCAGGTGGAACGCACCACGCTACCTGGTCGCGTGCTCGCCACAATGGTAGGTGGGCTATATGGGCATCCACCCATATCTCATCTATTGCTCTAGTCATATTAGGAAAAAAACATTCACACGTTTTTAACGTGACTGGTAACCTAATGATTCTCGACATTTTATTGAGCCTTCTTTGTTCAAGATAACGATTTCAGTTTTGTAAGGTCAAATCATTGATCAATAAGATGATTTTGCAGCATTCATCATGACTTAGATTAACTTAAGTCTGATAAGTAAGTTAAACTAAACGGTAAATTGTGCCAGTCGCCAGAAATATAGCCGTTTATATTTCTATTGTTTTTAGCTTGTGGCTAAGTAATAACAGCCGCACGGGTGGATCCATTAGGTTAGGTACGCTTGCTGGGGTTGATCCGTGGATGGGTATCTCCGTGCCTCGTAAAGCACGTTAAGCCGTTGGTCCCGGCTGTCGTTCGTGATTCTTTGACCGTCGTTACGGGTCGTCAGAAGACCGAAAGTCTGACAACCAGTCTTACCAAGGGGTATCGTATATTTTACGTGGAGCGACTGCTTATCTGACCTCCACAACCCAGTAACTGGGTAATACGATACCCCTTGGTAAGACTGGTCGTCAGACTTTCGGGCTTCTGACAACTCGTAACCACTGTCAAAGATCCACGAATGACAGCCTGGGATTCCATTGGCAACCCATCCACAGACCAACTCCGGCAAGCGTAGCTTAACATGACGGATCGACCCGTGCGGCAGTTATTACTTAGCCACGAGCCCCTCCAGTTGGGAAAGGCTATGCAGATTGTTTTCTTTTTTTTTTACATATTCCTTTAAGTGACCCTGTGCACGATTCCCTGAGCTTTCAGTTTACCGTAAACACGTATTATGTAGGTATTTACCTATATACCTCTACCTCTTTTGTATTTTTTATGCGAACCTGCATATCAAATTGATACTTTTCATATGTTCAGATATTTTGATTATCCGACACGAACAGCCTTTTGTTGAAGATTTTAATTTGCATACAAATAAAATGGCTGACTCGACAAAAGAGCCATTGTCACAGTTCTTTATACAGAAATCGAACTTGATCCTTTATCTCTCATTTATATTCAACATATCTGTCGTAAATAATCGTATTGACATTCAATATTTATAAAGGAAAGGTTGCGTGGGTTCGCGGCGGCTGCCCCTCACACCGACGCGTAACGCCCTGGAGCTATTCAATTATTGCTACTATCTATGATCGCGGATGGATTTAAGTCCATATTTTGCTATTCGTTAAATGTCAGTGTGTCTGCACGTGGGTTTGTTTGACACTTGATAACTTTGCAGCTTTTTGATATATTGGAAACAAACGTTTTGTTAATCAAACACTACCAGTAGCAATGGGTTTAATTTTGACAGTTCAAAAACATTCATTGCGTTATTTACGTTGTTGAGGAGACAAATTTTTCGAACATATGAAGCAATGGATTACCAATAGGTATCCTTCAAAATTATTTAGATTGTGTTTGATCGTGTATTATTCAAATAATATTATAAATAAATTCATTATAGGTGTATGTATTACATTACATTCCCAAAAATACGATATGAGCTAGGCCTATTAAAGAAAACTGTATAGGTACTTTCCACACAACGACGCAGAACGCAACATAGTGTAAGGTCACGGCCTATGTGTAAGTAGTCACTGTTGGGAATCGCACCCAATACATACGGTACGGAGTGAGTGGCGAATAGAGATGCATTATTCTAATAATATCCCTGTTTATCGGGAGAAACATCAGCATTCGCATCTCTATTATAACGATGTTTAAGCCCACCACAGACGTAATTATAATATTATATTGTAGCAAGATATATTACGATATATTTTCCATAGTAATCTTCGAGCGACCTCAGACGGAGCTATAATACCTACCTATATATTTCTAGTGCGCACCAAAAGCTACGCAAAAAAAAGGCTAAAGCAAAGTATATTAATATACAGGGTGTTAAAGTAAGTGCGTGCCATAGTTTAGTTTAAAAAAAAAAAACTAGTTCAACATAATTTAGTACCTACTAACTTAAAATAGCAACCGTTTAGAAGAAGTTACGGACAAAATGACAACGCGTTCGATAGTAGGTAAGTAATTAAAGCATTTAAACAAATAAAATAATTTTAATTCTAGTTTAGTAGTTAGTAGGTGCTAATTAATATAGGTTGTTCTTTTTTTTTTTTTCTGACTTCCTTTATAGATACTGAACCTACCCCTAAGCTATGGCACGCAATTACTTTAACACCCTGTATATTATAGCTAGTTAGCTACGTCTGTGACGGGCTTTACTCTTGTAGAACATTTTGTATCGACAGATATAAGGCACGGTTTTTCTACCCTTGTTGTTAACTCCCTGACTACCTCGTTAGTCTTGTGTTCGCAAGCACTACTGCTGAGCATGAGCTCCTGGGTTCGATTCTCGGATCGGGTAAAGTGTTATTGTTGTTTCCATCTGGAATTGCTCAGTAGCAGGGGGCCAACTACCATCTCTTTAAGCAGTATGATTTTGATGTTACTTCAGTGCGAGAAAGAAGTGGAGCTATACAGGACATCTAGCTCCATCTCTTTCCCACGCTCAAGTAAGATTAAAATAATACTGCTAAAAGAGGTGGTGGTATGGCCCCAGTTCGGTCTCTGTATTTATGCCTGGTTGGTAGCAATAGCCCTCTATTACGTGGGACTTATTTACTGGCGAAATGTGAGTTTACACTACAAGTACACTACACTATAGGTACACTTCTGCCTAACCCTTCGGCGAATATAGACGTGATAATATGTTTTCAACCGACTTCAGAAAGGAGGAAGTTCTCAATTCGGTTGTTTTTTTTTAAATGTTTGTTACGCGATTACTCCGCCAATTATGAATTGATTTTGATGATTCTTTTTTTGTTTGGTAGGGAATACTTCAGAAGTGGTCCCATATAAATTTTGTCAAGATCTGATGAGGGATTTTTGAGTTAGCTTCAATAATACATATTTTTCCCACCTAGTATATGTGGATGATATTCTAATAGTTCCTATCGCTGTAATTTAAATGGTATTCAATTTTTTGTGGGGGTTTTGTGTAGGTACCACAACTAAAAAGCGAAAAATAAAAACTTTTTCACAAAAAATAAAACCGACTTCCAAAAAAAAACACTACAAAGTGAAAAATAACTTTGATTTCGGAAGTCGGTGGCAAAAAAAAACGAAAATAAAAAACCCAGGACACCGACTTCCGAAATCAAAGTTATTTTTCACTTTGTAGTGTTTTTTTTTTGGAAGTCGGTTTTTGTTAACTCTTTATAATGTCTTTCTGTAGACTGCTAAACTAATGGTCAAAGAGGCATAGTTAGCCAGACCTCCGTATCAGCGTTGTAGAACTCTGCTAAAACAGGGCCTCAAGTCTGCTATTACAATAGTGTCAGAATGCTCTATCATTGATTTCATAATTGTTGATTTTGACAAGTTTGGTAATCTACTAATATATTGGCGTCATTATGACTTTCCAATGGTCAGCCACTGACACTCCATTGAAAGAAATGGCATCTATTGGTAATCTCGTACATAATGACAAATGATAATGACTGACTTAGGCGGTAATCTGCTAAAATTTTGACAGTTCCTTTGATCAGTGACCTACCATTAGAACGTCATTGTGCAGTCATTGCTTTTAATTCGTTACGAGTATCGTGTTTGTGGAATACAATGATCAACCAATGATCGACCATTATGATTTTAGCAGATTACGAACTTTTAGCAAAATGACAATGGGATCGTGTTGGAATGACGAATTTATAAAAATAGCAGACTTGGGCCCTGATCCGAAGTACCATACCATCGAAGAAGTCCATATCTATACACCGTAAGGACTATTTCTGCTTGCAGCGCTCGGCCGCTATAGAACCGGGGCGGTAACAGATGTGGTCATCGTGATCACGGGATTGTGTTTTCAAACTGCTTAGTGCTTAGATATGAAGTTCTTCGATAGTACCTATAAGGGATTGGAAAATCAACATAATTTTATCATAGAAAAGAATTTAGAAGTAAATTTCATTGATAAAATACGATAGTAAGAAAATCTGGATGTTCTCAATTAGTATTTTTAATCCACTCGATATTGACATTTGCATAGTGCTGATTTAAAACGTGGATTAGTTGTAAAATAACATAAGTGTGCACTATGGTTTGTTTACAGCACTATGTAGTATTCTAGTACGTGTTTGCCTAATAATCACGTAAAAATGTCTATGAAAGGAATTTTTTTTTTTTTGAAATTATCCATATGTCGCTGTACAAATAAGTACATGTTATGTTTGCATTTGTAAAATAACAAGTCTAATGTGTACCTTTAATACGTGTGCGATCCATAATCTATATATTTATTGATTTTGCAGAAATTTTCTATCACACGCATAAGTCTCGATTCCGTGGGAATATCGGGATAACAAGTATCCTATGGCACCGGCCACACAGAACAGACGCAAGGCACGGACCCGTCGCAGTCGCGGCGCCCGTTTAATCTACTTGCATATAAAATGTATACAGCCGTCGCGACGTAAAACATACAGAAAAGACGGGACGCCGTCACGACGTTAATTCGTCGGCGCCCTATTGGAAAACATATAGAAAGGACAGGGCGCGGGCAGGGCGCGGGCCTGCACGGGCGCAAGCGGGGGAGCTGAAAGAGCGCGGAGGGCAGGTTCTCACAGCGCTCGCCCGCTCGCCATTGTGCATCTTGCGTCTTGCGTCGCCAGTAACGTCTAACCCTCTGCAGATTAGCGAGATATACCAGTGCCAATACATCTTCATCTTCAGAAGAAGACATGTTGTCGTATCAAAATCGGACGGTTGAATGCCGGGAAAAGCTTCTAGTGCGCGCCATAAAAAGTCGTGACGGCGCCCTGTCTGCGACGGGTCCGTGTCTTTTCTATATAAGTTAAAAAGTCGTGACGGCGCGCGGCGCCCTGTCTGCGACGGGTCCGCGCCCCGCCCTCGTCTTGCGTCTTTTCTGTCTGGCCGTGGCTTAAGTCCTTACCCAGGTCATGGTCTACCCGTATGCCGTTTCAGAGTGAAAGCGTAACAGACAAACTGACTTTCGCATTTATAATATTAAGTTAGGATGATGGATGGCAAAAATGGCAATGTCAGGGAAAGGGAAGAAGGGTTGAAGTGATTTTTAATTGAAAGTGAAGGCGATGGATAAGTGTGATTTATCAATGAATATTTTTGTGGTTTATTGTCTATAAAAAAACCTCGATTTACATAACTGCGTAAAAATAATATAACCGTACGTAACGTAAACGTGACTGTAGCACTAAACTGTTATATACCACATAGTTTTTCTGAATTTTGCTCTCAATTTTACCCTGTGTTACCCATTAGGTATGTCTCCTGTAAATAGGGTTGCCAACCCTACTATATAATATAGTATCCTACTATATTAGAGGCCTAAATAATATGCGAAACTACAATATTTTTATTTCAATACAAAATGGCGAGAAATTCGCAGTAGGGCCAGTAATAATCTCATAAAAGCTGAATTAATGGTATTTTGTAACCTTAATTTAGAGTGTAAAAATAGTTGACACAAAAAATACCTGCTATTAAAGATAGAAATATCCTGTTATTATGCAAATAATATGCATTTAGAGAATATAAATGTTTTAGAAACATACCTACTATATATTTTTTATTTTTTCGCCATCAACTATATTTTTACAGGCAAAGGCAATTCTAAAATACTATATTTGATATAAAAATAGTTGGCAACCCTACCTGTAAATATTATTTAATTAGGTATTTGTGAGTAGGTTTTTTTTTTACAAGCCTTTACGATTCCTCGCTTTTGGCACACTAAGGATGAATAAAATTGTTTGTATTATTTTCTAATAAATCGTTTATAAGTTTCGCAGTATTAAAGAAGCATTTGATAAATTTTTGTTTTTCTTTTGCTCCAGATTGCTGGTCTGGCAGTAAAAGAAAGAAATGGATTTACGCTCAATGTATGTGCTTTTTACGTCCTATATTTTATCGAAATACACTAATTTGTCATGTCAATGTAATTCGCTATGTAATTTACAACATGCGAGGCAAACGCAACCCGTAGAAATTCTTAGCAAAACCTTATCGGTTACTATAATATTTTTCTATCAACTATTAAATTATAGGTACTATTACAATTCACTATTATTTATAACATAAATTCTGTGGAGTTCTGAAATGATATTTATTGCAGTCTTATTAAAGTTTAGTTTGGAACGGAGCATATTGGGTGTTATGATGTTTTGTTAGGTCAGTTCGGTGACGACGGCGACTGCGCGGGCGCCCGCATATTCGTACTTAACAGAAACAATTTATTCCATAATACCTTCCCTATTGGTTAATATAGCATTCCTATTAATATCGTTGATTAACAATTCAAACTTATGTTGGTTAACGGTTTTGTGGATTGTAACGAATTTACTTGTTCTATCGATTGGTCTTTAGTCCTTTATCATTTGATAAGGTTATTCGATTATTGAGGTCTGTATTGTCATTATTGTTCATGTCTTTTCTTGTTTCTAAAATTAGTTCATACTTTAATGATATTTCTAATATTACATACAGCACTAACGTTTTCCCTTCATCTAATGAAGTCGGCACCTCTGCCGTTTAATCACATTTCATTGATCGTGTGTAGGTATGTTTGTCTGTCATTACATAGCGTACCCACTCATTTGCATACACATAAGTACGTTAGATAATAGGGCGGCAACACACCGAGCACATTTTATTCAAATCGCTGCCTAGCCGCGGTGAAATTACGAAGATTCATTTACTATGAGATTTCCAATAGCTTTCTTTTTGCATTTATACATAAACTAGCAACCTGGGATTTACGGGTCAACAGACATGAAAAGCGACTTTAATTTGTAATATTTATAGATGTAGAAGATGTACAGACGCCAGCACATCAACCTATTACAATCTGTCAAATTTATTTAATAGATTTTCAACTTTATCACTAAAGCATAAAGTTTAAAGTTGATTGGGAAAATTTGGCAGTTCGGGTAGGTTGACCTGCTGGTCTGTACATACAGCACTAACTATCACTTCTATTAAAACTTGTCTTGTTTAAATCTTGATTCATTAACTGTATTGCAATTCCAATCTAACTCAGAAATTGTGTTCGACTAAAATTTATTGGCAATTTTATATCATGTTTATTAGACATCAACGATTTTAATTTATCTAATATTCATATGATTCTTGCTTCAAGGACTATACAGTGATTATTCAATTGTTTTATCTGTCATGACGTCAGTAATTAACATGTTGGTCAATCTTAATTTAATGTTTAGATTTTATACAGTTTGTTAGCATGTTGTAAAGAAGTAATAACTATGAAGCGGATGCTTTATAGTTATTACTCCTTAATACTAATTATATTTAAATTAAACAAATTTTATTACCGAACCCTGATTAGGTAATAAAATTTATTCAATAGTGATACATTATTGCAAATTCTTTTGTTCTTTTAATAAATGTAACACCTCACCAATATTTCTGTGAAATTGATGATTGTATTTAATATTTCAATGATACATCTAGTTAGTCACACAAAATTATGTCTGATACGCAAATATAAGATTGTAAACATTCGCACTGTAGGCAACGGATCATAAAATGTCGCCAGCTAAAGAAATAAACGCCTTGACTCATTCAATTGAACTGTTAAGGAAGTAATATTTCACACAATTGTGTTAAATCAACACGAGAAAAACATTATCACGCTTACATTCGCAAAAGGGATGAATAGATAAGTTCAAAACCTTCAATTAGCGATGATGTGACTCTAAATGCTCCAAGTCTTAGCCGTGTTTTTTTTCACTCCATAGCCAAAACCCACTAAGAGCTAATTTCACCAATAAAATTGAAAGCGATTAACACATCTGAACTGCGTTTAAGAACTGTCAGTGTCATTATTTGACCGCTCTTGTACGTGGTTTAGATGTACTGCTTTCAGTTTGATTGTTGAAATTAACCCTAAATCTTCTGACTTTCCCACTACTTCGACCACAATCAATCAAGTTTCTCCCTAGTAAATTACAGGCAGACAGAAAAAGACACAAACGATGATCATGATAATTACGGTTTCCGGTTCCTAAAGGATAGTTCAGGTTCAGGAATCTTATTCAAGTTTCACCGTTACATCTTCCATACCTCTCAGAATCATAGACAGACACCTAACCTGTACAATAACAAAGTAAGACATAGAAACGGGCAGAATTTTTATTGATGCATAAATTGCAGTCAGTGCAAACAAGATAACTGATGATTTAAAGCTCAAAGCTGTTTATTTTACAAGACCTAATGCGTTGGAAGAGCAAACAAAGGTCAATAAACGCACATACGACACGAATACCGATGCATTAACATTCGTTATTAAAGGCCTTTCTCTAACCGGAGCTAATATTATTTGAATAGAAGATGTTCGTTAGTAATAACAAACATAGCGTTATGTAAGGCGACACCACGCGTATCACACGGCACCGGTGGGTCTTCGAGAAGTCATATGAACATTATAATCGCGTTCCGATATTGCGATCAGTGCACGCCTGTCCTTAATTAAAATGTCGTGCATGTTGTACTCGTCTGGTGAGAAAGAATTGTTCTGATTTTCTAACAGATTTGTTAGTGGATAGTGAAAATGCTGACATGTTCATGTCATTTTCCTATTGAAAACTGCAGTTGTCAATTTTCCTCTTACATCTTGTGGAGTTTAATGACTGATTTTGGTTTAACAAATAGTTATCAAAAGTATCGTTTTAGGGACGTGGCTATAGAAACTGATCTAGTTTCTTTTTAAAAAAATATTTTCGTGACCATAGATACATTGATGGGGTTTAACTTTAATGTAATATTACAATAGAAACGTTGACAATTTTTTTTTTGTGTCCGTCAGGTAGATTATTAAAAAATATGGAACACGTATTTTTTCTTTATTTACGAAATCAAAAGATTAAGGCAATACGTTAAAATGTGTCATGACGTAACTCCCGGGAGATTTTATACTGACTTGTAACGTTACGTAGCGAGCCTCCACTCCCCAACTTTAATGCGTTTTATCTAAATATATTTTTAACATACATAAAACATAACATCACGCCTTGTTTCCCCGAAGGGTTGGGCAGAGGTGTACCAGGTACACCCACATTTCGCCAGTTATGTTTAAGTCCCATGTAATAGGGGACGAACCTATTGCCATCAACCGGGCACAAATCCTGACTCCGGGCTGCTACTGAGATATTTCAGATAGAAAAACCCAATAACACTTTGCCCAACCCGGGAATCGAACCCAGGACCTCATGCTCAGTAGTAGCGCTTGCGACCACTAGACCAACGAGGCAGCAAAAAAAAATGTGTCTAATATTTTTCTATTATCTAACTGACGGACCTTATGTAGTTTTTTATTCAATATATCAATAAATAAGGTTAATAAGGCACGTGTTTTATCAATCTGTTTTAACATCAATATTTTTCATTAATTTATGTTCGTATTATCAACTTGCCGCTGTTTCGGGTTGGGTGACATCTCAGTGATATCAACGTTTTCATACTAATCTTTCAGCAAATTAGTGTAGCCAGATTTTCCAATGTATAATTTGTAACTTCCATAATATTGTCGACGTACCGATGCATGCTAATAAACATTTGTCAGTTTCAGACCACACATTTAAAAATACCATTATGATAAACAATGGTAAAAAAACTAGCAGTAATTAACGTACTTTTAACACTATAAAAACTTTGTCCCTAAAGAAGAAACTTTAGTAACAAACACTAATGACGTTTTACATGGTTGATAGCCAATATTAAGGTAAAAAGTAATGGCGAAGATGCACGATCGCAGCTTTGTAGGGGGCGGAGTGGGGATGATTGATACAGCGGCATGCGCGCGCGCTGCTCAAGCGGTCACGACGCGCAAGTAATCGTTGCTTTAAAATATTTTAATAATTTTCTCTGTTTTGAGAGTTAACAATGAGTGTTGGAGTTTTGAGGTGGGTTTGATTGGGTTAGGTGTTAAGGGAAAATTAAGTGGTGTTTAAGATACATTTAAAGCACTTGTTTTTGAGTTATTTCGTAACTGTATCCTAATTTCCTATGTAAGGTTACAGGAACTCAGGACTCAGTTGACGTCAAAAGGCGTTCCTTCTTTAGACTGGGCTGGTTTCACCAAAAAATCAGCACATTTAAACCGAGTTCAAGATCTGTCAGTGTAACTCGGTTTAGTTGTCCTGATTGTGTTCAGTATTATTGGTGAAATTTGGCCTTAGGAACCAGAGGAAATGCTAAATCTTCTGCATTGCAACTGAACGCGATCAGCACATCTAAACCGCGTTCAAGAGCTGTCAGTGTCCAATATTCCAGAGCAATGATGACACTGACAGCTCTTGAACGTGGTTTTGGTGCTGATCGCGTTCAGTTTCATTGGTTATATTCGCCCTTAGAATATGTTATTTGAATAAGTTCTCCAATCATTTCCGTTCACTTGCCGTGTCAAGTGTACACTGTAACTTGATGCTTCTTTTAAGGTAGGTCATCCTTATCGATTTGTGAAACAAGATAGTGATATGAACTTCTTGGTACATCATTCTCCAGTCCAAGTGATTACCATTTTTTTTTACTTACAAGAAAATCTATGAAAGTAGGAACTAGGTCTCGAACAGTATAAGTTAATGCTGGAAAAGTGTTCTCAAGGTTTGATTGAGAAAATGAAATGATTGGTAAAAATAAATTGAGAATAAAAATAATATTTAATCGGATAACTGAAGGAGAACTGACTTTTCGGATTCATGTGCGTATTGTATAATTATTATCACTTGCTTCGAAAATGGTGAAGGAAAACATGGATGTCTGAGAGATATTTCTCGACAGCATGTGAAGCCAAGCCAAGCCCATGGGCGGCATAAAAACAGCCACCAGATTAGTCACTAACCAAATGAAAAATAAAGAAAATGGTATTTTTACAGTTATTTTACTTCTTAAAGCAACCCAAGCAGAAACCCACCAGCAACTGTATAGCAATGAGAATAAATATCAGTCTGTGTTTTGAAAGTGATGAAAAATTAGAGGTAATATAACTGTGAAGGGACTGTGTACTGCATGCTGCTTAAAATACAACCTCAGACAATCTGCATGGTCCTCAATTCCTCATATGGCCTGACCAAGATTATGTCTGGACTTTAACACTTTCGACTCCACCCACTTTTCATAGAACTCATACGTCATGCCGCCATACATATCGGAAGTGAACCCTCCGGAAAGGTTACCGGCATTACGTTGATTGCGCTAAAGGTAACGGCATCGCGGACGGTCAACGGCATTAGATTTAAAACCGTGTTATAAAACACTGTAAAACGTAGTAAAATAGTATTTTTGAGGGGTCTTGTTGCTATACGTAGTTTCCAAACTTTTACATTTTTAATTAATATCTACAGATATTCATTAAAAATCGTGAACAATATAATAAACATGCTAAGATTTTAAAACCAACGCATATAATAAATCTTGTTAAAATATACATCAGGTTATATTTTCACGGTTTTTATTGCTGTATTCGCTAAGAAAAACCTATATTTAAAATGAGCCCTCCCCGAGGGCTCCCGGCATCCCATATGCGACTAGGTGAGCCTTCCAGGAGGGCTCCCGGCACTAAACGTGTTACGAGAGACTGTTGACCTTTGATTTTGTTTCGGTCTTTCTTCTCAGAGTAGTCCGTTAGGAAACACCGAACTCATCTAGTTTTAAACATAGGTACTTTTGGCGCCCAAAAAAGTGTTTTCATGAACCAATTTACAGAAATAAATATAATTTATTATTTATGTACTGCCCCTAGTCATTCAAGAATTAAAACAAAATTAAAATGTCATAATAGTATTAAAATATGTATTTATAATATAATTGTGGAAGGTTTTGATACCATACCTTGCAGATTAGATCGCATTACCCTGCGTAAGGCTTCCCAAGACTTCTTGCTTGAAATACGATAGGCACGGATTGTAATCAATAATAATTAATATTGTGACTGACGCGGAACTGTTTGGTTGGAGTTTATGATATAGTTAAGTTACCAAGGTTTTTACTCGTAGGTGTTAAGTAAAGGTTTAAAAGTGAGCTAATATTATATAAATTTTTATTGGTACGTAAGCGGCTCCTAATTTTAGAACATAATTTAAACATACTCGTACTAAAATGTATCTCCATGTAGTCTTTAGTCATAATTTTTGCCTCATCTTGGACTAGTCTTTGGCCATAATACGAGTATAAAAAAGAAAAATATTGTTTATGAACACCAGGTGCATGAATTAAACAAAAAGTTATTTAATTATCTAATTATAATATTGTTTATAGAAACTAAATATAATTAGTAAGTAGTTTAATTAAAGTAACTAATTTATCAATAAAAGAAGTGAAAGTCACTGGCCAGTCTTTAGAAAAAACATTACTTAAATGATAAGAATAGATGGTCGCTGTGATTAACTCAAGACAATGTTTATGTTCTTTCTCCAGAATTAGTATACCTACTGACAGGTTATATGAGTTTATATAATTGTTTATAATTTTACTTTATAAGTCAATTTATTTTAATTTTATTTTAATTTAGTGCTGACATAATCTACTCATTACAATGTTTTTTTATGAGTTGTATTGCAATATGTGGTTAGCTAGCGACCTCGACAATTATTTATTTTACCTCGATGGTCCTAGTTTATCAATTGTAACTTCTAGTTACAGCTATATGTAAGCGGGCACGCCCTTTATGCCTGGAGGCTTTTTCTTTTTTTTTTTAGATATTGTTTACTTTTAGTTATTTTTATTTCTGCTTGAGTATAGTTCTCGATGCTTTTGGTTGGTATATTGGCGTGTGCTAGCTGTCATATGGCTATTAATTATAGCTATTTAATTTAAATTATTTTTAGCATATTGTAAATTATCTTGCATACTGTTGTATAGAATCATTTTTTATTTTATTTTCTAACTGAACAGACAGCTGTGCTGCTGGGGAGTTTGTTGCGCCACTTCTTCTTCCCAGCAAAAGCACTAGGAAGTGGTGAAGGGTGGGCGTTTTGGGGGACTGTCTTATGTAATTTTGACGTTCGAAAAGTGCTGATTCTCAGCCTAGTTTGAATAAATGACTTTTGAATTTTGAATTTTTTTGAATTTTGAATTACGATAACATTAAACGCCAATGTGAAAATAAAATTATTTATTCTTATTTATGTTAAAATGTCATCTGAATATTTTTTGATGAAAGTGGCCAGTAGTGATCAATACGAGAAGGCTGGATCTGGCTTTAAAACTCTTTTGCCAAGTTTCTAAAGAGTTTGTTTTAGTTGTCTGTTTACGTTTAGGTATATATGTAAAATCATCAGGGATTGGATACTTTCCCTGCTCCTTTGTTTAATTAAAGCCTTATTTTCCCGCCATGATTACTACAAGTGTGTGCGGCGTCATTCAATCGACGTTGCGCACATAAAGTACTCACTAAAGAAGCTTCCTTCGCATCAAATTAGGCGGTTTAATTATTTACTAGCACTAAAACGTACTGTTAACACTTACAAAATATAACTTGACCTACCCTCACCCTCTTTTTACTGCTGGGGAAAAGAGGCGGAGGGGAAAATAAAAGGCTCTTCAAGGATCAAATTAGGGTAGTCTTTCGGACACTAAAACGTTGGAGGAAATAAAAGTGATGCGAGGAACAGTTTGCTGAGGCAGGTGTGTTTTTCCTTTGGGGATAAATAATTCTTTCTTTAATTTTGGATAAGTGCCCACCTACACGGGTCTCACGTCTTCATATTTGAAGTTCAGTTGAAGATACGACGTAATTGTTAGTACCTAGTACCTACAAGATAATTAGTTTGAGCATTAATATCGAATTATCTAAAATGGGAGTTTTCCATTTCATTAGTGCAGCTTTTAGAGATAAACTAAAAATTTATTTCGTTTGACCATCTGGGGCCAACCACCACCTTTTTAAGCAGTATTCAGTGCGAGAAAGAAGTGGAGCTCTACAGGACGTCTAGCTCCATCTCTTTCCCACACTCAAGTAAGATTAAAATAATACTGCTAAAAGAGTTCGTGGTAGGGCCCCTGAAGACTGCATGGAGTGAAGCTCTTGCAAGTTTCAATCGTACATACCATCTCTAGAACGCTTGTCATTATAATAATTATGATTTCAGTTAATCTCGCACATATCCTACGCATCAAGATTTGCGTCATTCATTATTTACGCTGCGTGTGCGACTTTACAACATCACATTGGAGTGCGCAATTTTATACATTACACAAAAGATATTAACAATTCGTCTATGTTTACATTTTAACGATTGTTAATAGGGGTTAAAGTATGAAATTGCCGTTTTATTGTAATAGGTACTTCATAGGTACTTGACATAGATATATCATACCTTCATGGTTTGAGATTTTTGAGTGAAACTTTTTTCACATTATGAAGTTCTTCTTTTTTAAATGTGCAACATTCGATAATAGACTTTTAGTTGTTGTTTTTTATTCAGATTAGACAAGAAAGATGGATACTTCGAAAATTCAAGTTATTTTTAAATACGAGTTCCGACGCGGAACTAACGCGGCAGAAACAGCTCGCAATATCAATGTTTGTTTTGGAGGAGTCCCCTCCTATTGAACGCACCGTGCGATTTTGGTTTAAACGCTTTCGTGATGGAAACTTTGATTTGAAGAACGAACCACGTGGAAGACCGCCCACACAGGTGAATAACAATAAATTGAAAGAGATGGCGGAAGCCGATCCGAGCTAAACTACCCCGGCATTAGCGGCATGATTCAACGTTACCTTACCAACAATATTGACTGATTTGCGTCAAATTAATAAAATAAAAATATATGAGAAATGGGTGCCTCAAGATGTGACTGATCTGCAGAAAGAAACGCGTGTCGAAACGCGTGTTGCCTTGTTGAATCGATACAGAAATGAAGGAATATTGGACCGAATTGTGACATGTGATGAAAAGTGGATTCTTTACGATAACCGTAAGCGAAAAATGCAATGGCTGACCCCAGGTCAAACGCCGCAACAGTGTCCTAAAGCAAAGCTTACCAATAAAAAGGTACCTAATGGTAACTGTTTGGTGGTATCAGCATGGTGTTATTCACTATAGCTCTCTCCGATCTGGTCAAGCAATAACGGAAGATGTCTACTGTGCCGAAAGCAAAACTAGCAGTGAAACAGCCCCGACTCATGAATCGATCTTCACCATTATTGCTCCATGATAACCTCATACAACACGAGAAACCGTTTTAACTCTACAGGAACTGCAATTAGAAACGATTCGTCACCCTCCGTATTCGCCAGTCCTTGCTCCAACGGACTACCAATTTTTTTCGTGATTTGGAAAATTTTCTACGTGATAAAAAGTTTTCTTCTCAGGAGGCAGTACAAAGTGCTTTCACACAGTTTGTTGAATCTAGATCACGAGAGTTCTATCGCAAAGGCATAAATGACCTTCCTATTAGATGGCAGCAATGTATAGATAATAATGGTAAATATTTTTTCACCACTCCCGCACGAAAGAAGTGTCTTTCCTCTACGAAAACAGTGAGGAAAGTTGGTTTTTCCTCACTGCTTGAACAGTGAGGAAAGTTGGTTTTTCCTCACTGTTTGAACAGTGAGGAAAGTAATGCTCCCGTTCAGGAACTAACCTTGCCTGATTTTTTTAAGTTAAGTTTTAAAGATATTTTAAAATATAAAGAATTATTTTGATTTGCTTTGTGTCTATTGAATTTATTTACCTATGATGACTGAATACTTTCTTGCTGGGAGTGGTGAAAAGTTTTGTATGCAACTTGTGAGCAAGTTCATTTGCTATTCGTTTTGTTGAGTCTTTCGCTTACGAGGAAAAACGAACTTTCCTCACATGTTGGATAAATAACTATTTCAAATAAGTATCATCTTTCTGCCCTTATCTCATGTTACTTGGGGTCGGCGCAACACGTTTTCTTCTTCCATTCTTCCCTGTCAACCGTCACGCAATCATCTACACCTTTTTCCTTCATATCACTCCTTACACAATCCATCCATCGTTTCTTTGGTCTTCCTCTCCCTCTCCATCCCTCAACATTTATATTCGTCACTCTTTTAGTCACATGCGATTCTTCCCTCCTCATCACATGCCCATACCAAGACAGTCGATTCAATTTCAACTTTTCTGTAAGTGGCACTACTTTCAGACTTCCTCTAATATACTCATTCCTTATTTTATCCATTCTTGTCACACCACACATCCACCTCAACATTCTCATCTCCGCTACATGCAATCTTTTTTCGTCCATCTTCTTCACAGCCCAGCATTCCGATCCATACAATACGACAGGTCTAATCACGGACTTGTATATTTTCCCCTTTAACTTGAGGGGCATCCGTGGGTCGCAAGTTGTTCCAGTGACCTGTCGCTTTTTCATCCACCCTGAGTTGATCCAGTGCGTTATGTCACGGTCTACCTCACCTTATTTGCGTAGGACTGGAGAGACCCCCGAAATCACAGAATAAGTATTAAGTTTTGGTCCTACTTAATTTCAGGCCAACATTCTCCAGCATAAAAAAAAGAATTTTATTTTTTCAGTATAAATCGGCAATTTCATACTTTAACCCCTAATATTACCCGCCCTGAGATATGCCAACGCCATCTTTGGCGATGTTGGCTGACCTTAAGCTCAAAAGCCGTAGGTTTTATGGGTTCTATTCAGCTGTGACTAACAGCAATTCATGTTTGACAATTTTACGAGCGCAACGATTCACCAATGGCGTCCACTTATAACTGCCGGTTACGCTCAATAAAATGATCATTTATTGCGCGTACGCCGTGTTAGTTTTATTGGGCATATGTACTAACATTTTTGTTGCGCTACAAGGAAATTTATTTGTAAACACACTTACGTCGCTATCGTAGAATTTCGAGATTTATTGATAAACTCATGCAAAACGCTGAAAACTGTGTAGGTGGACATTTGAATTGCAAACTTTTTGGAGTTCATCATTCTAATTTTGAAAATGGTTGTGCTCTAGTTGTGTGTTGCCATTTCAATCAATCTGCCTAGCCTTTTCCCAATTATATTGGGGTCGACTTCCAGTCTAACCGGATACAGCTGAATACCAGTATTTTACATGGAGGACTGCCTATCTGACCTCCACAGCCTAGTAACTGGGTAATACGATACCCCTTGGTAAGACTGGTTGTCAGACTTTCGGACTTCTGACGACCCGTAACGACGGTCTAAAATCCACGAATGACAGTCGGGACCAACAGCTTAACGTGCTTTCCGGGGCACAGAGGAGTCTCGGTATCTAAAGATCACCCATTCACAGACCAACTCCGGCAAGCGTAGCATCGACCCGTGCGGCAATTATTACTTAGCCACGAGCTCCTGTGTGGTGCCATTTCTAAGCTAGAAAAAGAAAACTTGTGAGATAGAGACATAAGATAAGGATAAAACTATAAAGATTTCAGTTTTAAAACTAGATTCATTGACAGATCGGGTATATTGTGAATAAGGCATTTAAGATTAGACTACTTCTGTGCTTTTACAAAAACACACATTTCTAACATATACATTATCCCATGACAAGTCCATCAAATAACTAAACAGTGTTGAGTGATCGTACCTATTTGTCACAATCGATGCACAAGTATGGTCATATTGGCCATGTTGGCAAACTACAGTATCATGATATGCTGTTTACACAAAGAACACAAAGGTGGTGCAGCCTGCTACACCAAAATGTGAGACTGTGACCACAGAGGAGAGAGCGAATGTAGTGGGTACTTGCTATCTCCCAAAAATCGAATCAATGAAAATCAAAAAACATTTATTCAAATTAGCACTTTTTGAACGTCAAAATTTATAATACAGCTCCAAAAAGCCCGCCCTTCACCACTTCCTAGTGCTTTTGTTGGAAAGGAGAAGCGCATCGAACTCCCCAGCAAGAATAAGTTCAAATTGGGGGTCAAAATCAAAGGGAGATAAGACACGATAAAAAAATATGCACTAAACATAGACATGTGCACGGGCCATTAGCGCGCAAGTCCAACTCGCACTTGGCCTTTTTTTTTGGTTGCTACTACGGTTGCTAAGAACGCATAATAATCTGTAGCACGTAGCTAATATAGTCCTCAATACATTTTTTGAAGAAAATTAGATGTTACTTTGTACTATTACTTGCTAATTGTCACTGGTAAGTATTTTAGATGATAATACTTAAGGTAGACTTATTAGTCTACCGAGTTTATGTTCATTCCAAATTCGCATTAATAAATGCGAATTTGGAATGAACATAAACTCGGTTTGCTTAATCTGGACAAAAAGATTGCAAAACGACTTTGCATTCGAAAATTTTGGGAAAATTGAAAAATATATGTTAACAACTACATTACGAGATAATTATTTCGAGTTTCACGAGTTTCGATCTTTAAAGGTGACGCAAACGGGATCCTCAAATCGAGCTGAATGGCGTCCAATTGGAGAGGCCTATGTTCAGCAGAGGCCATCAGCCCGTATGATAATGAAACGTTAACCTTTTTATGAAATAAAGTCATAGCAAACAGTAGTTATAATTAAATTAGTTCGTCCCCTCAACCAAGTCACAGTAAAATTTCCCTTATTTCAGCCTCATTAGAAACATTGAATGATAAGCAGAATACATACAAAGGCAAAAAAAAAAAAATTGTCTCTTACTCCATTGTTAAATCTACCTCGGATAGTTCTCGGAAGGGTGTGGGGTATTTCCCTTACGTCACTAAGATGTCCCGTTTACATCACCCAATCAATCTTGATCTTTGACACATTTATATAATGATTGCTTATGATAATTATGTTTATCGTAATTTATAGCGACGTAGTAAATGGTAATATTCTTTTGTTGGATCAAATGCATAATGTACTATGAGAGGTTCTCACGTACATGTATGTGACACTTAAAATCATCTTAGTACCCATGTTTTATACTCATAAGATGAAGATTTAAAAAATATTTGCTCTTGTGCTTAAATAACATGTGTAATATATTTGTACTTACTGTTAGAACTGGTCGTAGTAGGTAGGCGCATTCTGTTAATACTTGTATGTTATTGTGAAAATATTAGAAATCTGGAATAACTGTAGTTTACATGTATGGGCATGTGAACTATGGCTTATCGTCTTATATCTAAGATTAGAATCCACAGAAAATCGACATCACATTTTCCTCATTATTACACGAGATGACGGATTCTTCGTAGCGATCAGTGATTTTAATGATTAGCATACACTTGTAACCTAAATAACTATTTGTTGATGTCATTATTTATTCGATTGACAGAACATTAGCTAGTATCAAGTAGGTTAGCCGACAGTTTTTGCGAGGGATTGAAGTGCGCGTGATCTCACTATTACCGTTAGCGGTCGAATATAAAATGTTTGCGCAAACTATTTCACATGTACTTTACATAAAGTTTATTGAACGGTTGTGGCCGAATGTGATTTGAACTAAACTACTGTTATCACGGCATGACTTTTGTTTGATGTTTCTTTTAGAGTGGTCTCTCTAAATGAAATACATTGTAAAGTAGGTAAGAACTTCAGAATTACCAATACGTACAAGGTAATGGCTCCCGTAGACAGGCGTGACACCGGTAGAACAATTTCCGCGAAGTTTCATAGAAATGGTTCCACCAGATTCGCGTTGCGTCTGTATGCGGGGCCTTTAGACTACCTACCTACCTACATACCCACGCATAAAAAAATCTTTTGATTCTAATTAACATACACAATTTACCTAATAAAAATAAAAAAGTTTAAAATCGTTTAACACTTCAGACTCCACCCATTTTTCATAGAACTCATACGCCATGTCGTCATACATATTGGAAGTGAAGGTGTTACCGGCATTACGTCTGCGCTAAACTTAACCACCGCGGACGGTCAACGGCATTAAGTTTAAAACCGTGTTCTAAAACTAGGTAAAAATAAATAAAATCCTGTTTTCAGGGGTCAGTGGTCACCCAGAGCAGGAGACGTCATTTGATGATTTCCCACCCACAAAAAAAAAAAAAAAAAAGGGGGTCTTGTCACTTTAAGTAGATAGTTTCCAAACTTTTAAATTTTTTGAAAAAAAAAATGCTCGTGTTTTAGATCCAACGCATATACTAATAAATCTTCTTAAAATATACATCAGCTTTTATTTTCACGGTGTATAATGCTGTATTCGCTAAGAAAAACCTACATTTATGTGCGACTAGGTGAACAGGGACTGAACGCGTTAATAATACGATCAATTAAAAGTCCCTCCCAAAGGCTCAGTATCATGGCTATCAAGTTGTTTATAAACAGTTGGGCTCAGTAACGGCGCGTGCGCACTTTGATCTCCCCTCCTCACACCCACGGAGACGATTAATACATTCTCTTGTTTGTTAATTTGTTACTACGCTTTTATAAGGATGGGTTAAATTTTTTATTGTTTTACTGGCCATGATACCTATACCTAATGCTTGTAGGGAATTATTTAGGGCATGAATATTACAAACTGGTCCTTTGAAATAAAAAATTGTAAGGAACGTATTTTAATAAGCGATATTTAATTGTGTTATTTAAATTCAAAGAATTGTGTCTTTGTGACACATCCACATAATAAATGAACATCTTAAAGCCCGCATACAAAATGTCAAGCATTGCGAAATGTCATCATTTCATCTACCCGACAAAGTGCTCAACTTTTATTCAGCATGAATAACAAATTCATCAGCAACGCACAAAAAATATTAATACGTCGTAGTAATAAACAAACGCGACAAAAACGAGCGACCGCATTAAATATAATTAATTAACGCCACATAAAAGAGCATTAAGCGATCTTCACAAACGCTATTCAATGGCCGAATGTTCCCTTTCAAGTAGCTGTCTCTATAAACGCGCGGCGTTAGTGATGTGGCGCATGCGTAATTGACGTGATTAATCGTCCAATCACGGTACGCTATAAAAACTCTGTATTAGTGAAGGTAACGTAGGAATGGCGACAATACGATTGAAATGTTAATTTGTGCTACCATTTGTAAGTTGTTTTTTCTAGGGCAAATTTTTCAAAGTTGAAAAATAAAAAATCAAATGATTATGATTATATTATGCGTAGGTTCTTATTAGTAGTAGGTATATCGTAAAAAAATTGAGGACACAAACCATTTCAAAATGAAAAATAATTGTGAATTAATTAAGGACCAAAGCTTGTTAAAAATTTGGTCCACGCCATAAATAATTTCTGAAAGTGGTCCTTCTATGCAAAACATAATTTGACACCTATTGACAAAAAAACATCAGTAGCCCAAATAGCTCCGTAACCAAACAAAACAACAACGGCATGACATTGATCTGCCGTCAATCCGGCAGGTACGAGATATCGCACAGATTCTCACGGGCCTCACACGCCACCGCGGACTGTAGTTAGCGGGCTCTATGCAGACGAACCCGATTCTCGGAATAATGATGTGTATCGCAGCTCTAATGATACGTTTCCTATACTTGAAGATCCAACTATCAAAATCTAAACGGAGGAGCCTCTGCATACTATAGACTATTTGGTGTTTGTTTTTAATGAGGACGTAAAACAACCCAATATCGTTTGGTTTGGAAAAACGATGCAGTGTCAAGTGCAGCTGACAAAAATGTTTTGAGAAGGTTTGATTAGGGTCCTGATAAATCACTTTTGCGACCTTACTTTTCAATTTCCGATTGAATACTTAAAGTTTTTAATCAGCATCAATGCTCACAAGAAATATAGGTATAGTCCATTAACTCCTTAGAGAGCAGCCATTCAAGCCAATCATTTTTATCATTCAATCGAAGTTATAGCAAATATACAAATTCCTAGAAATTGTTACATAATAGGAATACTCAGTATCGTTTTATCGGAACATAAATGCAGGAGAGTCAACATTTAATTAGAAGTTTATCATATATTGACACTAATTTTTGTGTCCGTTTCTGCATCTGATCTAATATATTTTATGAAATCCATCCAGGAGATATTGATTTAACTTATTTCATATACTGTATAAATTTCAAAACCTAAGTTTTTGAAATAACCCTGCTAAATAACAAAAGCATTTGCATGACACTATAATTAAAAATACTTCAAGAGGAATCATCAGAACTTTCGACTTGAAATGGAATGGAAAGAGACATACACTGGAACGGGTATAACAAAAAAAAAAAACTCACTCAATTTTATGCCTGACTCAATGAAACTGAACGCGATCAGCACATCTAAACTGCGTTCAAGAGCTGTCAGTGTCAATATTCCGCAGAAATGATATCACTGACAGCTCTTGAACATGGTTTAGATGTGCTCATCGCGTTATGTTTCATTCCTGAAATCCACCCAAAGATGAAAATTCATAGCAAGTCTACAAGTGAATAAAAAAGACTGTCAATAGAATCTCCATAGAATTTATGTCCATATAGAGAAGAGTTGCTACTGTTTAATAGCGGGCGTTTTGATTACAGATTACAGTAATTACGTATCTGGATCCCTCTCGAGACACGCGCGGCGGAGGGCGGGGCGCACGCGCACGCTAGCTCTGCCACTATACATCACACTTACAATTGAAACACTATTTTTGTATTTTAGAAATTAAAGACATGATAGAAAAGAAAGATATGATTTTCAAGTTTTAAGACAAAATCTTGCCTAGTCTGGTGAGCTTATAAATTTAATTCTACCGTATTAAAGGCTTCTACGGAACCATTCCTTAGTTAATGGTTAGAAAATCGAATAAATGCAAAACCGCGATTATGCGTCCAATGATGAAAATAGACAGCAATCAGCCAACTTCAAACGCTTCTCATACATTAGAAAGCAATTATTCGACGAGTTTACGCCCATTTTACGCCACATGTAACAACGCGTCGATCAAGTGAATTATATTTCCAGTTTATAATATCCAATATTATTTCTATTGCGTTGGGAGGCACCGGTAGCGGATAATTAGAGGATAGCGGGCAGGTCGCGCGATAACTAGTCTTAATGACGTGAAATCGCACTCCAACGCCCGCCGCCATCTTGAAAATGAAGCAGCGATGGCGGGAAAGCTTGCAATTAGCCATAACCGCACACCGCTTGATCACGGCATATCGAGCTTTGCCGTACATATCAAGGAATTGAATGACTAAGACAGTCTGAAAACTTCATGTTTCATCAATTTTAAAGAAACTCTCCATTGCAGCATTGCATGGCTAAAAGATATTATGATTGCTTTTGTGAACTTTCTGGTCTTCCTGATAGATTAGTTTGTTATCCCCGTGTTCTAGAACACAATTTAATCCAATTTGAAATTCTCACGGGTGACTTAGACAGGAGCTCGTGAAATAAAAAATACCCACCACTTAGACACCAACTGAATATAAATTATAGAGTCCTTAGAAGAAAGAAATTGCATTGATGCATTTTTTGTCATATCAGACAAAGAACTATGGAATAATCGATTCCCACAATTTAACAGTGAGTTTGATCGGCTGTGGGATCGGCTCGTCCTGACTGGGGCTCTGACAGGCAGCAATTAGGAGTCACGACCAGTGCTACTGTTCCCCTGAAGCAATGATTTGGACACGCAAACTCCAGCCAACATGGACAAAAAAACCTTGAATAGTTAAATGACGATGATAGATGTTTAGATAACTTTCCATAATGGGAGGCTTTGAATGAAAAACACTACAAACTTTTCGAAACTATTCTATGGATATGTGAAGTTGAAGAACCTGTCAATAAGTCATCTTAAACCATGCAACTGACAGTTACAAAAAATCCGAAGGACCTGTAATACTAATCATTTAATACAGTTTTGGTCCTTCGATTTTTTTTGGGGGTCATATAAAACGATTAAGGTAATTTAAGTAGCAAATAATATGTATTTTTTATACTATTACTGAATTGATATTGTTTATAAATATTTTTCTGAGTGAGGGTAGAACATGTTGTCACAGTCATATTGCACCCAAAAAGCTTAACATGGTAAGAACAGGGGGCCAACCACGACCTCTTTAAACAGTATTATTTTGGTACTTCAGTGCGAGAAAGAAGTGGAGCTATACAGGACGTCTAGCTCCATCTCTTTCCCACGCTCAAGTGTTCTAAAATCTTCAGTCTAGTTAGATGTTAATTTTATCCGAATCGGTTTTTGTACATATCTGCAAAAGTATTTTTTTGGACGTTGTTGTAAAATTGAAATGATTATGTTCAAATGACTACTAAAATGTGGATCCATCGACAATTGAGCTCGGCTGTCGCCCCCGGCGCGGCGCTCGTGACGACACGCGAATCTAACTCGATGCTCCTGCGCAACTCTATTTAGTTTTAATTTGAAACTAATTCATTCTTTCTAATCATTATACTTTTTCATCGATGGAATGCAAAAATTATATTGGTTTTTATGTGAATGCAATTTGACAGCAATAACTTTGAGATTTATTTAAGGTCAAACAATGATAAACGCCTTTTGCTGGCCATTATAAGCTCGAAATATGTTAGCAAAAAATCTTTTGCCATCAGGAAAAACTTCGCTATTACGAGGATAAATGTAATGCTGACGAAAATATTTGAAAAGAAGCTGTTGTCACGCCTTATGATGCATATTTTTTAAATGCATGTAGGTACAAAGTGTACAAAACTTGTTATTGCGAATATTTGCATTGCCATTACATGCTCTGTAGTTGGTTAATTACAAAATTGTATTTATGTTAGTAGACACGAGACACGATTATGCATTGGGTAACACTTTGGAAGTGACACAAAGTTTCATAAATTATTTTCGATTCCATCAAAATAGGGAGCGTGCCCAGCTCCCGCCTTTAATAATATTTAAATTTAGAACAGCGAAGGGATGGGACATGTGTGTTGTAACGCGTTTGGCGAAATGTGATTACAGTCGGTAATTAACGAGCCGCTATTTATGGGCTGGCCTACGCGACATTATTTAAATATTTTCTTTTCATATTCTAAAAACGGCGTTGCGTACAGGCCTGGCCGTTTCGGAATCATACTCTTTTGTAATAATTATCATTGTATTCGTGAAAGTGTTTTACCGTTGGCCAACCGTGTCATGTCCGTTTTGTCCAGTCTCTTGAAATAAAGCACGCTTTCAATTGCAGACTAATTATTCCAACACGAGAAACTCATTCGGTGCCGTCAGTTTTTACGTGTAAAGAGATTAGTCCACTTAAACGACACTCGAACTCAAAGGAGCATTGTGATGCGGAGCGATAATGATGATACGTTAAGAAAAGTATTACATTCTGTCCATAATGGGCCGTTGAAAAGGAGCGTTTCTTATAAAATTTCATTTGGATTCAGTGCTCGTCCCGCCGATGTGTCACAGACTCTCCGGTTATGAATAAATTACGGTTGTACATTAATTTATTGATTGTTATTCAAATTGGGTTTCTCAATCGGAGGTTGGAGGTGATGTGTCTCGTCTCGGCTTTTTGTCCCCTCTGATGTTTTGAGGTTGACTTGTGCTCGTTCTGCGCGACGGAAAATTGTTTTCGAATGCTCAAGAACGTTTGAATAGATATCTACTTGTGATTTACTATATCTACGTCATTCCGCATTGATTTCTCAAACGTATCTAATTTTATTGTGTACTAGTTTGTGACTGACAACTGGAAAATTTGTACAAATCCTGATTTTTCTTAGTATGAATTGTAGAAATAATTTTGCACTTGGAATTATTTATTAGTCAATCTCACGTTTAGTTTTTGTTACTTATATAGATATTTTTAATAGATTTGTTTCACAATATTTTGTCTTTGATTTAGGTTCGTTTTGTGTTAAAAGCAAATATCACAATGAAGAACAGAAATTATGTGGCATTAACCGGAAATTCGAAGATGAATATAACAAAAGATGACCATTTAAGGCAAATATAAAGAAAAACTTATAAGAAAATGACTCATCTCCCATATATAGATTAAGAAGATCTTTAGAAACTTTGTAAGCGATCCGTTATAAAATGTACGTGTTCGGACTTCATTACAAATAATGAAGTTACGTCCTCAATAGTTTCAGATACAGTCATATTATGTTGTATGAAACTATAATACACAATATAGTAAGTAATTATTATATCCGCCATATTGGCGATTTGCGCGCTCGCCGTCCGATTGGTTAACGTCTGAAAACCGATTCATCGTCTATACGGAGTTGTTATTATTCTTGGCGTTATGGTGTTTCTAAGAATGTTCGTCGCCTCGACTGTTTGTAATGACAAAGGCACTTTTTATTATTTGATCGCTCGCTCGTTTCTGTTAATTGTTCCGGAGACGTGATTTTAATATATCATGCATGTTGACTGGTCTCTTTTATCGTGTATGCAAATAAGTATCGATCCACGTCGTGGGCAGCGGTCGGCGCGCTCGACGTGAGGCCTGCGCTCGCGCAACCAACTGCGAATGGCACATAAAACAGTCGTTTAGCGCTCGTTGCTTTGTTTTGGGGTACCTTTTTGCGCTGAATTGAATTAGGCATTTGTTCGTCAAAGCTTGAATGTTGAACTTTATTCTTTATCTACAGTCGAACAATGAAGGCATTACATATGCGTTAATTTGCATACAAATGGATTAATGAACTTTTAGTGAAACAGAAATGTATACCTACTTAGTTTCAAATATTGGTCTGCTACTGCGGGTACTAAAAAGTGTTAGTTTTTTTTTAAATAATAAAATGAGTTCGGTCAACTATAGAAATGAGCTGTATCTCGAGTCATTGTATAAATTCAGTAGCTACACTTCAAGCGCCTTCGTAAGGCTCGCTTTCCACCACAATCATAAAGCTAAGTTTATTTTTTATACAGAAAATTAAAACACATATCTTTTGGAGATATTGTTATATCCGGTTGCTATTTTATAGTAGTCAGCTTATCTCTATACACATAAACAAGTAAAAGCTCCAATGAAAATTCATATCTTATAAAAATCAAAGTTTAGTGATAGCAAAAACAAAAAAAACCTGTCGCACAGGTTATCACTTAAAGTAAAAATTCATTTGGTCCTATAGAACCTCAAGCTGTATTCAGTCGCCTTACCGCATTAAGTAGATTCAGCCCTAAAATGACTCGCGTATTTCTCGCTCCATTTGACTTGCTGATGCTAACACCGGTGGTCCTACGGGACCCGGGGTCTCTCCGACCTCTTCTATTTGTTAATAAGCACCCACTAGTGAGCGTTCGAGGGTTATGTATGCATGTCATTATGGTAATATTATCGTCAGATATAACTTTCCATTTTTATCAACTGAATTTGATTGTAATTAATTATTCAATAGCCATTGTTATGTAAAGTTGTTCTAAAGGCTATTATTAGTTTTCAGAACTCATCTTGAGCTTGACTTTCAGTTTCCAGGAAGTCATAAGTTTTGATTTCTGTATTGTATGGTTTCTATTTCTGCATATGTAAACGTCGCAATATTTACAAAAAATCCTGTCATATTTACATGTATTTCTTTGCATTTCTTAGTAATTACCTCTTAAAGTTGAATTTACTGCTATTTTAGGGGGCCGCAAAATTTTATTTATTAATATTATCTTCAACGACGAACATATCTTCAATACCGGATCCCTCCCAGCGTGTACCTCCCAGGAGGACTCTCATCTGAGGGTCATCACTACCGTGTTACGGATCGCCCCCACAATGTTTACCCTCTCGAGCTCTTGGACTACGTTGTCACATAATTGGCCGGCCACGTGTGGTCCGTAACTGTGGTAGCTGGTCCACTTGTTTGATGTATGAACTGCGTAGTGGTTTTAGTGGAAATTAATGGACATTTTAAGTTTTTGAAATGGATTTGTAATTAACTTTCTTTTCGTTAAAATGTAAAGCGACATCTTTTTTAAGCTAACATAATATACTCTAGTGTTGATATACTACGAAACGCAGTTCAGTTTGATTTAAACTGAAGAAGACTTTAGAAATGTAGGTATATAAAACCTACGATATACAGACACAAATCTTTTAATTACTACTTTAGATAATGACGGGCTTCTGCTACATATTTAAGTGCCAATTATAGCATTTTTCGTTCGTTAAATATGACGCAAGTTATTAATGTCCTTATGATATTGGAAGTGGGCTCAGTGTGTTCCCCGAACAGTCGCTAATGTGCGGCGACCACGCCCCTTCCTGTCGCCTCACCCCCGGACACGATGCGCTTGCGCCGATGACACTGCGCAGCTGAAGGTTCAGGATAAATATAATCACTTAGCTTTCAGAACTGCATCTATGTACTTAATGATTTGTCAATTTTGGTCTTACGAACATTTTGTATGTGATTTAAGTTAAGGAGTAGACAATATTGACTATGTTAATTAGCATCAGATCTGAGAATGAAGCATAATTTAAATGAAATCATCAGACAAATCAAATAACCGGTAAGTCTGAATTTATATGGAGGTGATAAAACAGGCCTCAAATTGCATTAAAATAAGTTTCATCCAACTCCAAATGATCGTAAGAGTACCAAGGGACCAATATCAAGAACGAGTCCAATACATTCTTCAATATAATTTATTGTAGCAAATAGCTTTATAAATGCACAGTAGTCTATTTATCGCCATTCAGGTTTCTGATACGAAGGCTCGCAGTTTTACAATGAGTAATCGCTATTGAGTCATTGATTAATGTTATCAATCAGACTTTGTTATCTGATTTTATATTTTGATTGTTTTCTGTTTACGTTCGATTTATAATTTTTGATATGAAAAATTTAACCTAAACTCATTTCTGGTGTGAGTATATTTTGTGGCATTGTCTCTAAAGACCAATTTTATCGAATCACTTATTCGTACTATTTTTATAAATCCAAGGTAGAATGATATGTATATGATATAAATCCAAGAAAGGATTTACTGATTTGTTTGTACCATTACTGTTGAAAGCATTTTAATACTTTTTTGAGGTGGAATTTTCTATTCCAGTACCTTCAGTGGATTAGCATTCCTACTCATTAATCTTGTTGATACATCAATTTACATATATATACCAGACCTAGATTTTGATACTTCGTTAGCCAATTTTCTTAGGTTACACCTGATTGCTCAATTTTATACTAAGATACAGCTGCATTGCTTCTGCAACGTGCAGTTGCACTTAAAACGTCAGTGTTCGTGACTTATGCGACTCGTTGTCGGGTGTCATCGGGTGTCGTCGGCTCGTCTGGCTACCGGCGCGGGCGCAGCTTCACCCACGCGACCTTCACTGCTTATTCACCACCTCGTACATTAATTTTACTGTTTTCGTTACTGTGTAATTAAATCATCTGAAAACCTGTTTTATATAACTGGTAGTCTTGTTTGTTGTATGGGCAAGAGTTTAAATTTTTTAGTGGTTTTTGAAATACAGCTAATACTTAGTTGTTTGTAAAAATGTAGAATCCAAGCAATAATACATTACCTAGTAATCATCACAAATCAAATTTAATTAAAAAAAAAAAAAAACAATTTGCTAATGTTCCATTCTCCTCTAGTCACTTCTTCGCTGGTGCCGTTTGATGGCCACTCCGATCACTGTTTTTCTATGAGATTGTGATCTCTTGAGCATTGGTTCAAAACAATGTGATCAAAAATTGTTATCAAATTCATATTTCACAACTGGCAATACCTAAACGTGTCGGATTAGAAATTATTTACAAAATCCAACTGATCCAATTACTTTCACTTAGAATATTAGGTACCTATTGCGTGACGATTTGTGTGACGTGTGCCTCCAAAAGCTCCTAGTTTACCTGTAAAGTATACTAAGTGCTACAGTGTTGTTCTAGGGACCGATGTTGACTTGCGTCCGTGTGTGGTCCTATGGCCGCACGTGGTCCTAAACAAAATGCAATAACTCACACAATACGTAACACAAACTTGAATCTTATTTCTATTTGATGAGGACACAAATCGGTTTGTCCAAATATTTACTTGCCAGATTGCCTCCTGGATGTTTGGCTAAATAAGACAGTGTTGCCTTTGAAAAAAAAGAAGGATAATAGCGAAAGTGTTAAGGCGGTCTGGTTTGTTAACTTTTTGTAAACACATAAATTGAATTTACGTTATTTTTAGACACAAATGACGTGTGTAGATATGCAAATTGTTTCAAATTGCAAGAGGATGTGCAAGTTTCACGCCAGACGTTGCGTGGGCGAGCCATTGTATTCTGTGAAATACTGGCGACCATGCTATTACGCATTCAATGTCGCAAACTTTAATTAGATCATTTAAATCGTCGCTTCATGAAATGATATCAGTGCAATTATTTTCTTTATCGCGATCAAATTATACAAGAACTAGCTTATGTCCGCGGTTTCGCCCGTGTGGAATTTAGTTTATTTCATGGTCTACCTACCCATGTGCCAAATTTCATCCAAATTCGTTCAGACGTTTTAGCGTGAAAGCGTAACAAACAAACTCATAGGATAACAATTGCACTTCTTAATAAAACGGTTTCAAAATGTCGTAACGTACTCAAAAGGGCTTCACCGTATTGAGTCGTCATGTTTGTCTGTAAAATTAATGAGTACACAAAGTGAGACAAAGGGTCAATAAAACTCAAATAACTTTTATTCTATCAAAACGGCGTTCGGCGGCCATTAATAAGCTAATGACAGGCGAGTTTGACAGCCCGTTATCGCGCCATCTAGCGGGAACCGTTTAATATCGAGCACGTTTCTCTACGTCAAAATGTTATGATAGACGGTCACTTATTCTTTTTGATTTAGTGCCCCTCGCGTTGAGAACTGCATTGATTTATCAATTATTTCAGGTATGCGAGCTTGGTATTTTTAAGACACGATCTTACTTTCATGTCATACAGTTTGAATCAAATCATCAATTACTGTGTTCGATGCGTATTTTGGTATTATCTGATTGGTATGAGTAATATTTTTAATATATACCTAAAACGAGATTGAAATTACAACGATAAACGTGGTTGTTGTATAAAACTATTATAAGAATTAATTGGATGCGAATGTGAAAGGTTGCGTAGTGTATTGTTTGTAAATGGGGTGCGCCTGCGCAGCGGGGTGCGCCGTTTTATTAGGAAGTGACAGGATCTGTGGTTTCGAAATGACATTCTCACCTTATCCTTTTTCTCTGTGCCTCTGCCCTGTATAATTTGTTACAAAAAAAATTAAATGTGCCAACCTGGTGCCAACATTCTGGACTGTTCAAACGTATTAGATTTTATGAAATTGGCAACAATCGGTCCAATTCTACAGACGTTCCTGAAGTTCCTGGATCGAATTCAAGTCATAGATAAAAAATCACTCGATTTATAATAATATGATATGTTATGTTCGATACAAATATTATAATACAAAGATGGTTGACAGATTGTTGGTCTTCGATTACGATTCCTTTGGAACCCGAGATTTTTTGTCGATTTGCTTTTATTTGAATCGACATGGTTTATTTGAACGCTATCGGGAAGGGTTCACGTTATTGATTTTTAAAATGTATGTTTGTTTTGATGGACTGACTCTTTAGGAAGGATTTAATAAAAATAATGGATTCGACACTGGTAGTTTTTCTGTCAGTAGATTTTGAATATTAAGACGGGTGAAGGTTGAAAGCAGTAATATGATAAACTTGTTTATGCTGAGCCTATTAATCCATTATCAGCAAGAAGTAGGTACCTACGGGCTGAGTAAAGGTCATCGCAAGATCATTATGTCACAAGATAAAATTCCGTAGATCTTTTTTTAAATTGCACCAGAATCTCTTAGGGTAGTAAAAACACACATGACATCGGCCAAATTAAGGGAACACATAAATACAGTCTGAATTTTTTAAATTAATACGTTGAATACAAGGAAGTTTGCCAATAATTCCTTCTGCATATATGTGGCTTCCCTGGTGCCTCATTAACGGCAAATTATGTAAGAGTCTATTAAATAATCCCAAATTACCATGTTTATATTTATTACATTCTTCGTAGACATAATCACCCTATTATTTGACATTATATAGGCACCTACAATTTAATTTCAACTCTTTATTAATGGCTTTTGTGGATATGACAATTATTCAGATTTGTTACAGCTGTAATAGCTACCACGTCATTTCGTTTAAAATACGTATTTATTTATTTGTTATTAATTTGTTTATCTTTATATAGATTATTTTTTATTTTGTGAATGTGAGAACGCTGTTGGCTTAGTGGACTGTAGTCTGTAGATTTGTTGACCATCATTATTTTTTTAATTAAGTACCTGATACTTGTTGAAGGACCTACACTGTCCTCCCATACCTAATAACACTGTTATTTGAAAATATTGTAAAAGCCAATTATTTTTAAAAGAGTAACCGTAGAGTTTCTCGCCGGCTCTTTTCTGCACTTAGCTTCTGACGTTTCATAAGTGCCCATGTAGGTTTATGTGAAATAAAATATTTTGAATTTGAATAGATTTTTTAAAATTGTTTTCACTTCCTTCGTGTTTGTTTGTCAAACTTAAGTAAGAAAAACAATATCTAGTTGAGTATTGTTTATTTATGGAAAAACAGTGAAAAAATGTCTAATTTAGTTTAGAATTTTCTGAACAGAACTTTCACATGGACAATTTATTGAAAATCTTAATAATAAAATAAATAACAATAACACTGGCAACACCTTGTCAACAGAACATCTCCTGTACATAATTGTAACAACTATATTAATTTTGACGCATTTTTACGAGATTTTTCTACATTATTTAATACATATTAAACCTAAAACCAGGAAACCACAATAATTTCAGTAAAAAGATCACAATCCACCAAAATGCAATAGAATTTTATTAAAAACTGCCGAATCGGAGGTGACATGACAGATGTCACCTCCGATAAAACAAGAATATACAGGAAAATTATGATCGAATGAAGATGTTGACAAGATCGGCCGCACGCCTAGCACGCCTACCACCTCCGGACTCTTCGCTCAGCTCCGCCTCGCCGCCGCCGGTACCCAGCCCCACTGTGAGCGCTGTGACGACACCGGCCGCGGCAGTTGCGTCGAGCTCGAGCGACGAGTATTTCTCTCCGCCCACGACGCCACCACCTGTTCGTCGACGGGGAGGACGCCGGCCGCCGGACGGCTTAGGACCTCGAGGCCCACCGGTCTCTGATAGGGTCCCAGCTCCCGGCGGAAGTGTGCAGCGCATGAGATGGACACAATCCATCAACGAGAACGTCATGCGCTCATACTATGGGGCTACAGAGGGGGGAAACAACCTGACCGCGTACCGTGTTCGGATGCTCTCTCTTTTTCAGGTGCTTGAGCCAGCTGTCAACGTTTCGGCACAACGACTGTCGGATCAGGTACGGGTCATCCAGCGTAATCATATGTTGGATGACACTGTACTTGATCGCCTACGAGATGAAATGCGGAGTAGCCATGTCATTACCTCCCCGTCGCAGAGTGTTATAGTACCATCACAGGTGACTACAAGTCAAGCTGACGAAGGGATTGATGACAGGGCTACAAACGTAAGTACCCAGTGCAATGAGGAATTGAGGAGTGCTTTGGAGGGTGCGATTCGGGAATATCGGTTCATGTCGCCCGAACTTAGACCACGCTTACCTCGTTTGCCCATGCATAACAAAAATAGGGCGCTGGTGGCGGCTCTGGATTCACAGCTATCAAACTATTTTGATAACTGCGAAGACCTCACCGATACTCATTCAATTCTGTACTGCGCGGCTGTAGCGGCATGTCGTGTAGCTCACGTCAAATTTGCAAATGACTCTAGAGCTACACGACCGAAACCAGCCGTACCAGCTTGGCAGTGCAGGATTGAGCGCCGTATTGGTGGGGCCAGAGCACTCATTGGCAAACTTATCTGCTTCAGGGAGGGCAATACTCGCCCTAGAGTAATGCGTTTTGTGAGACGGGCGTTCTCAGGGACTGATATCGGCCCTGAGGACTATGTGTCCCGTGTCACAGAGCGCATCGACTTTCTGAAGCAGAAAGTATATGCATGGGCAAACCGTATTCGTAGGTATAAGCGGCGAGTAGAGCGATACACTCAGAACCGCACCTTCCAAAGTGATGAAAGGTGGGTTTATAGGGATTGGGAGCGACCGACCCAAGGTTTGGTTGACACGCGCCTTCCTGATGATGATGCCATGTGTTCTTTCTGGCGGAGTATCTGGTCGGCGCCTGTCAGCCACACCGAAGGAGGTTGGACTCGGGAAGTCGAGCGAGCCTGCGATCCAATACCAGAAATGGGGGCTATTACCATCTGCCCCCAAGATGTAGCTCGTGCAGTTCGTCCGTTGCCCAACTGGAAGTCTCCAGGGCCGGACGGGCTGCACAACTTCTGGATAAAATGGTTTACAAGGTCGCACGCTCGCTTGGCGGCTCAGTACCAGACTGCATTGGAGTCTGGTTCGCTACCCCAGTTCTTAACGACAGGAGTTACCCACCTGCTCCATAAATTTGGTAGCACCGCGGAACCCAAAAATTATAGACCGATCACATGTTTACCGACGGTCTATAAAGTTCTTACATCTATTTTGAGAGCTAAAATTAACAAACATATAGACACTAACTCCATCATGTCTGCCTCTCAAAATGGATGTGGGAACGGATCCCGTGGTACTAAGGAGCTACTCCTCATTGATATGGCCATTAGCCAACAGGTTCGTCGTTCCCGAAAGGATCTGTCGACATGTTGGATAGATTATAAGAAGGCCTATGACTCGGTGCCACATACATGGCTCATGAGGGTGCTGGAGTTGTATAAAGTAGATGCAACTCTGCGCACCTTCCTTATGTCGTGTATGGGGCAATGGAGGACGGTCCTTTGCTATCCAGGATGTCGAAATATCCAGAGGAATAGCGAACCGATAAGAATCGAGCGAGGCATATTTCAGGGCGATAGTTTAAGTCCACTTTGGTTCTGCTTAGCCCTGAATCCTCTCAGCACACTGCTGGAGTATTCAGGCTTAGGCTATCGGCTGAGGAGAGGTGGTCAGGTTATATCTCACCTCCTCTACATGGATGATCTAAAACTCTTTGCCCCCAACAACTTGCAACTGATGGAGCTACTGAAAGTAACTGAAACTTTCAGTAGAGCCATCAGGATGGAATTTGGTGTGGACAAATGTGCGGTCATGCATGTAAAGCGAGGGGAGATTGTGGAATCCGTTGGAACCCAACTCTCGGATTCCATAAACCTTAGAGCCCTCTCCGCATCCGAAACCTATAAGTATTTGGGTATGTCGGAAGCGTTGGGCATCAATGTTACTGACGTGAAGCAATCGTTGAAGGAGCGCTTCTTTGGCCGCCTGAAGAAAGTATTTAATAGTCTTCTATCAGGCGGAAACAAGGTGCGCGCCTTCAACGGTTGGGTCATGCCGGTTTTGATGTACTCTTTCGGCGTACTCAAATGGACTCAGACCGAACTCGACGCCCTGGATAGGAGGGTCCGTACGCTGCTGACTGCATATCGAATGCATCATCCACGGTCATCGGTAATGAGACTGTATATCCCGCGAAAGTGTGGAGGTCGAGGCTTTTTAAACGCTAAGACCCTCCACAATCGCGAGATATGCAGTCTCAGGGAATATTTCCTAGAAGCCGATGTGGGGATGCTTCGAGATGTGGTCGCGGTGGACAAGGGCCTTACGCCGCTCTCGTTGGCTAAAGAGAACTGGCGCAGGCCTGTAGTACTTGACACTAATGATCGCAAGGAGGTATGGCAGAGTAAGGAGCTTCACGGACGCTACTTCCGGGCCCTACATGGACCCGATGTAGATTTATTAGCGTCCGTAGCCTGGCTGCGTTTTGGTGACCTCTTTGGGGAAACCGAAGGTTTTGTCTGTGCAATTATGGACGAAGTTATGATGACGAACAATTACCGGAGATTCATTGTGAAGGACGGCACGGTTGACATCTGTCGGGCATGCCACCGTCCGGGAGAATCAATCCGACACATTATCTCCGGGTGTTCTCGTCTAGCTAACGAAGAGTACTTGCATAGACACAACCTTGTAGCCAGGATTATCCATCAGCAACTTGCTCTGAAATACAGCCTTGTGGAATCGGAAGTACCGTACTACAGGTATGTGCCCGACCCAGTTCTCGAAAATGGAAATATCACATTATACTGGGATCGATCCATCATCACTGACAGGACCATTGTTGCTAATAGGCCTGATATAGTGGTGGTGGATCGAGGAGAGCGGCGCGCAATGATCATTGACATAACGGTCCCGCATGACGGGAACCTCGTGAAAGCCGAGAAAGATAAACAAATTAAGTATCTTGACTTGGCTCGCGAGGTTGTCGACATGTGGGATGTGGACTCAGCGATCATTGTGCCGATAGTCATATCAGCCAATGGCTTAATTGCTAAGAGCCTCGACCAACACCTAAGGAGGCTCTCGTTGGGCAGCTGGATTAAGGGCTTGATCCAGAAAGCGGTACTCCTGGACACGGCTCGCATTGTTAGGAGGTTCCTCTCTCTGGAGCCCTGACCGCCGGTAGCTTGGACCCTGCTCCCGATACCGGTGGGCTACTATTTTTTATATTTTTAAATGTTTTTATATTTTCTTTTATTCTAATATTTAAAAATATAATTTATATGTAATAATGTAAAATAAAGGAAATAAATAAAAAATAACGTGTGTCGCCTCCACGGGCTCTTATAAGGGCTTTGATACGTATGACGCTTTAGATCATTTTCAGATTGTGAAAAGACAGAATTGTGTAAAGACAGATGGAAATCATTTGAACCAAAAAACAGAGGAAGATTATTAATTAAGTAGGAAGCATTGCAAAATGTTACTAACAGAATACATTAGCAAAAATAAAACCTGATAGAAATGTGTTGAATGAACCGCATCTTGTTGATACAAATGTTGGTGCATATATTTGAATCACGTGTTTAAATAAACTTGAAAACGAACTAGAAGGTGAGCTTAGACGTCATAGGTATATCTTCTAAGAATGGCGTTACATCATGATTATGATTCATTAGCTCAAATAATGAAATGAAAATGATATACATTAGCAATAAAGATAAACAAAACGGTGAATATTTTTTTTAAATTTGTGTTGATTTGTTTATTTAAATTTCTAAAAAAGTTTCGTAATAAACTAGAATGAAGAACTAAGACCATTTAAACCTTAGTCATTGGAGCACTAGGAGCTGTCATGTCGTTGAAAAGTTTAAACATAATATTAATGCAATAATAGACATAGACAATAATGATTTTTAGCTCTCTGGCACAATTCAAAGGAATATAACAAATAAACCAAGAGGCAGAAACATAGGAGCATATCCATCTATCACCCCTAAAGACACAACATAACTACATTAATATGTCAAACAAACAAACGACGATCGGAATCCTTCGTGTATCATCGGAATCGATACTAACGATGTCAGGGGTCGATAAGTGTCACTACAGCAGTACTTGGTACCACAGACTAATACCACATCGAGCAGAGATTGATAATGCAGCAGGTACATATCAATCCTCTCCTTGATTTATGATACCAATGAATTGCATTGACGTACTGCGAATCGATTTGTTTGTATAAAATTCTTGGGCTGTGTCTCATGTTGGCTTGGTTTTTACTTAGATTTTAGACTTTCTTATTCGAAATGATCAATATCATCAAACTCTTTTGTGGTTATGTTCTGATTTAATTCTTAACCTTTTTCTAATCCATGGTTTTCGTAAGCTTTGGTAAGATCATTGTTTGTCTACTTCTAAGTTTTCCTGCTTTTTTTTCGTCAAGCTTTTTCTGATTTTTTACGTATTCGTCCTGTTTTCGACCCAAGGGCTGTGGAATTGCTATCTTTGTGTAATTCCTCATCTTAGTACTTGATACAAAGTAAACGCATCCGTTTCACTAGACAAGTGACCTACCTGCGGTCAGGGCATTAGTTTCCTGAAGTGTTTACGAGCACCACAAGCCTTAGGTAATTAAACTTCGGTTAGGGCTGGGTTTAACGATACGGTTTACAGCCGTCACGCGTCCATTGTATGTGCCATATCTAGTGTTACTAAATGTGCAACTATGTAAATAGACAATGCTGAATGAGATTTCAAATATTTCATTCTTATCGATTCACAGGCCTTCTCTCAGAAATGGAGGTTCCTTCAAACTGTATTTATCTACTTAGCGCTGCTTCGCTGTTTTTCTTTAACTAGTCTCAAGGTTAGGTTTGAATAAGATTAAAGTGTTATCTTCTTTGGGAATCCCTTTTTCTGATTTTGGACATCCCCTGTCATTGAGCCATAACGTTTAGTATCTTACCCAAACATTAGTGATATTGTAAATGTTGCTCAAGACAGTCAAAAAATCTCCATGTTCTTAATTACTCACGAGGTGACAGGTCACCTGCCTATAAACGGAACGATTGACGATTTCCACAAAGGAAGTGACACATGTCGGCCATCTTATATACAAATACAGAGAAGACATCCGTTTGGCGCCTCTATTGATCGGTTTCAGTCAATAAGTACTGCGAAGATTAGTACAAATTGTTGTATTGGAAATTAGCTTTTAAACGTCCGTAATAGATTTGTTTATTGCTTACGTTCAGTTGGTGACAGGCATTTGTAATGAGGCGATTTCCATTGATGGATTGCGTATTAAAAGATTTTCCTATGAGCACAACATTTTCCTGTTTGAGATGTGTGACATACATATGCAGTATACTGGGAATTCTTAATACAGTCTTTTGATTGAAATCTATATATATATAAAAACAAACGCTTAATAATTTTTCGCTGCATCAGGAAACATACGCATGATATTTTTTATGCAAATCTTTAGATAGTGATCTCGATCAACCACACTCAGGAATCCATTAGAGGTTTTGTTTGATCATTTGCAAATTTTCCTCGTTGCCGCTCGGGGAAAAGTGACCCAGGGTCACTTTCGCGAATCAATGACTCTTCCCTTTAAAAATAATGAGTCAAGCCAAACACGCTTAGCGTCACAAAGAACTTTATACACGATGATGGCTGTTTGCCGCTTTGCAGAATAAGTTAATAATGCAAATAAAGGTCGAGCTTCGAAGTTTACCTGACATGTTCACATTTCACACGGTAACTCCGCGATGCGTCAGCGCATGAACAGATAAATCGATAACAAAAAGACCTGCAACAGTCCGTGTGTTCCAATGAAATCACGCGTTAAGGACCGCTCCAGTTTGCCGGTCCACTTAACGTCCGTCTCGCGTTCGATTCGTCGACAAACGACATTTCACATTAAGGTTCCTCGAAATGTCACCATCGGCCGGCGCGCCTACACACGCCACGCAATAAAAGCGATCGATTATTACCTATATGTGTGAAAAGCGGAAGGAAAAGGGCGGCGCGCGTCCAGCCGCGGCCGCGTCCGCCGACGCTCGTGAGAACTGTCAATATTTGACCCCGGCTCGTTGCTACGCTTCGAAATTGTCTCAACGATTTCGATATTTTCCAATAACAAATATTATTTTAATAGCTGACAGGCCAGATTCCCTACGTATTAATCGGCCATCGACGTCGCTCGTCCGCGTCGGATCGCGCACCGCGGCTCTCCGTAAACATCGATTCATTATCTCAATCGCAGTGTTAAAGAACTCGTCTTTATTTGCGCTTTCTACGCATAAATAAATATGTATAAAGGTATATTACCGCGGAATCTGGCACGCGTCAATCAAACGGAACGTACACGAAACCCAATGATTTGTCTCTGCGCCATTTTGTGGCATCCACAATAACGGCCGCCATTTTGGTGACAATAATTAACTGATAGGCATCTCCGTTCGACCGCTTTCTAGTTTTTGTTTTCTAAAAATAATTATCATCACAATAAGCGACGCGATCTCTTTCTACTTTACCGCTGTTGCGGTATTTTGAATAAAATTAAGAGGCCAAATGATTTCAAATTCAATAGCGTCGGTACGGTTGTAACGAGCATCTATTAGAAACCAGTGGAACAAATGTTTATGTACCTGACACTCGGACACTCAAGAAACAACTCGTACCTCCGGCGTTATCCTCTCGATTCTAAATAAAATATGTTGTGTAGTGAATCGGTCGGCTAGTTCGCAACGGCTCCATTCAACTCGGTAGCCGTCGGTCGCTAAATAGTCGACGCTGAAAATATTTCAGCGCGGTATTTGAAGCGTTAAACAGCTGTTGAACGAGAGTTTAGCGCCGGTGGCGGGTCGCGGGCGTCGCGCGCCGCGTGAGTGCGGGCTGCGAGCGCGCCGCTCGCCGTCACGCCGTCAATGGCCCGGGTTATTTACCTCTCCTTATCACCTTTTGTTTTGCTCAAATACTTGTCTCGTTTCGTGTGACACTCGTAGCTTCCTGATACGCTACTGCACGCCTGCACTATGTTACGATGCATCTACGTTCGTGCGTCAACGTAGTAAGTAGGTAGGTATAGTACGTAATAGGATTGGAGGAAAGTATACAGACGGAGTAAAACTTTTTGATTGATTTCAAATCAGGTCACATTTTCCGTTTCAACATAAAAATATCTAAAGCCAAAAAAACGACAAAGAATCCGAGGCATGTTTGCACAAGACATCGAGGATATCGAGCATCGCAGTGAAATAGAAGAAGCCACAGCTATTGGAAGGGCTAACAATAAACGCATCGGAGGCCGATCGGCGATACAGGTCCTTGTGTCCACATTAGCATCTCGAGCCAGGAGTGTGTGCAAACACCGAGGGTCATCTGATGAAATGTTCAAAGGCTTTTAGTTCCCGAGAATTATTAAATGAAGCCCCAGGATCGTAATGTAAACAGTGTGTGTTTGTCGAGCCAAGAACCTGTTGCTTTGTCGACGTTTTGATGCGTGCTTGGGCTTATTGGCGGTTATTTTATGTCTGCTAATGTTAATGCGAGTGCGGCTGTTAATGTGGCAACATTGTGACACCAAACACATTTCCCTAGACGCGGTATTATTGCCTTCTTTGTTGGATTTCAGCTCAATACTTCATATATGTACATTTTAGCATTCTTCCAATCATATTTTGTTTTCAAATCTATGAAATCATAGCCACCATCGTCCACCTTAACACAACGCGGAACGTCTTCAGTTGGCACAGAATGACTGCGTTTTCAAGTTGTTTGTATGAAGCATCTTGTACAATCAGCATTCCCTCGTATATTACGCAAACACGAAGGCAGATTTCCCTTCGACGTCAACAATACATTGCTCAAATGAGTGTTGCAACGACCTCTACGAAACACCAGATACGTGTGGATATCTAGGTAAATATGGAGGGGTTATGTCTAGGTAAACATGCAGGTAGCCATCCCGGGCGCTAACACTGCTAATGTGTGGACAAAGCTCGTCGTGACGGATCCTGCTAATAAATATTCCAGGGAGTGTGGATGCGCGAACATTACCATCACGCCGCGCCGCCGCCGACGGGAACCTAATGAACTTCTTTGTCCTTTATGCGATGCTGCAACGCTGCTGAAACAAATGAATGTGTTCTTCAAGTTTATGCATGATTTAATAAAAAATCTGTAGTGGTTTGCTTTGAATCGACTTGTAAAACTTCAGCAAACTTTTCATAAAATACCATGGCTATCGAAACTAGAACTTGACCTTTCAATGAATTTGCAGTTTTAGAGTTATGGATTTTTCTGCACCGCTTGTTAATGAGTATTTCTAAATCCTCGTGCACGATTGGTTAATTGTCGTGTGTTCGATCAATTCACACAGTCATCAATGTTTTCACCTCGCACAGCGACGATATCTCCGCTGACATTAACAACTAAATGTTCAATATTTTATTACCACACGTATTTGTCTTGCATACCAACCAAACATGTTAAGCGCACACGACATCTTTCATTACAAGTTTCTATTTGATTTCGCCTCATAAAATCTACTCGCATAGACACGATTATGATTTCTATCACAAATATTACATTGTATAAAGTATCTGAAAGTTTACTTTTATAATATTCAACGGTGTTTCGACGACATAGAGTTCAATATTAGGTGCTGTGACTTTTCGATGATTGATGGCTAAGGACGCAGCATCTGTTTCGACGACATAGAGTATATTTTCCTCTAAAGCTAATTTTGTGTTGTTATCTTCATTGATATCGGTAGCTGTAAATCATGCTCTATTTAGAATTGAGCTTAATTCTGAATGGTTTAAGACCACTTTTGGTAGCGTTGTGTTGGCAGTAAAAGGCGCTAATCAACGGTGTGTCCTCCTGCTTATATCTGGGTATTACTTCGGGATCCTTCTGAGAACGGCATCGAGTCTATTCCCTGTTTATTCAAATAATAAGCAAGTGGGTTGTTTAATGGTTTTGATGGATGAATTCCTTCACTTTCCTTTTCTTTGTTGGGGTCACGATCACGATCTAAAATGTATCAGTGTGTTTTTGTTTACTTGTTACAAATTGGGTGCAATATTGTGTCCACTTCGCTTGGTTTAAGTACGTTGGCGACGTTTCATTCTTCATTTCCCTTGGCATCGTGTTAACGTGTAGTGAAATTCCGGTCGCTTTTATTGACTCGTCCAATACGACGTACCTTTTCATCGGCCCACTAAACAACTTACAGTTAATATTATATTATAAAATCACGCGACAGATTCCACAAAGCTGCTAAGTCGCTCCGATTCTGTTTGTTCTGGCGTTAGCGCGGGTTGTGCTAACGTTATCCTACTTATCGGGACGTGCAACTGTTGATTTTTACAGTTCGTCACTTGATAATAACATCAACATTTATTGTGCCGCGTGTTTATTTTGTTCACTGAATTTGGTGAATCCGCAGCTTATAAGGTAGACGAACTTAAAATAAACGCCTTAAGTGGCTCATTTTATTGATATAACGTTTAAATAAAATTGCGGTCACCTTAAAAAGTAATAAAAGGTGGAAGGAATCCAGTAGCAGTCTGGACCCATGAGAAAGAAAAGTCGAATGAAATGACAGGGTGTGGATACGGGAGCGCGATTGATGTGATTATAGGGTTCCGTAGGCTGGAGTAGCGAATTTCACGAGAAATTATACTGCTCTGGGATGAAGATAAAGTGACGCTTAAACGTAATAAAAATTCAAGGCATTTCGACTGCAAATATCTTTTTCACTTCTCATGCTCTGAAAGTGCTTATTTTTGCAGGATATAGGCTGCACAAAATCGAATTTTGTGCACAAGTGCATTAACGTATCTACTCATAAAATCTATATTAAGACAAAGAAAATGAGCTATACAGCCAAACACAATAAGAAGTTCATAGATAGACTTTGCTATTTTATAATATTTACTTTAATTTATTTGCCTTATGTGTTTTAAGACATAAAAGATATTAAAATTTAAATTCAAGTACGGTAGGTTATTTCATTAATTTAAGAAAATGAATATTACAAAATTAATTTAATAGTAGGCTGTATAGGTCTGCAGCCCAAGCCTAATTATCAATGTCGGGAAAAACAATTTCCTTCAGTATTCAAAACAGTACTAATTTTACTTTGAATTTTGATTAAATAAATGTTATGTTATACTACTGTTTTACTTCCTCGCAATCGAAGTGAAAAGCAGAGTTTATAACTCGTCCACAAAACCATTTTATCCTCGACATTACTATGACCCCCGCCTTCGTCTCGGGGTGCTAAAAGTCTCGGATAAAAATGGTTCGTTTTGTGCACTTGTTGTAAAATCTACTATTGTTGGGTCGATGACACAGACATTTTTGTTAAATTGTCAGTTATTATTCGTATTGTTTTTTACCTACATTCTTTTAATTTAAAGTACAATGGGTAAGTACGCCATTAATCACGAATCATTTGTAGCCTTCACGATCCTTTTTTCAAACTGACCATTTACCCAATTTCGAAAAAAGCCGACAAGTATTCCGAAGCACGATAAATTGTTGCATATTAATTGATATAACACGCGGAACCCTGAAGTCGGCCGTTGAAGGAAGCTTGCGTGTCGTTCAGAGGCGAGCGTTTATCCGAACGAAACATTTCACCGATAATAACTCCACACAATATAATAATGCGAATAATAAATAAAAATGGAAATAAAATAATAATTTTAATGTCGTAATTGTGGGCCGGGGGCTGTGTCGGCGCAAAACGCGCTCATTTCGAACAACGATTTGATTGCCGCTCGCAACACTTGCCTTATATTGATTCCGATGGTACTTTAAGTGCATTAATACTGGGACTGGTTTCGCATAGTCGGTACTTGTATTTCTCGCAATGGAATGATGCATTACGCGCGGAGACCTGCTATTCATTCCTATATGCCGAGTACTGCCGAGCCAGCGCTCGTGGATTTCCGTGAATCCGATTAAATTAACTCAATTGCTGTAATAGTTGTAATGATAGAACGGTAGATGATTGTATTAGTATTGAAACATGTCTAGTTGCTTTCTAGGAAGGTAAATTGGTCAACTCACCTTTCTTTCTATACAAACTATGCTTTATTTTTCAATAAGATTATTAACATTATTGTTCGCCATCAACCAACTATGTTGATGTTGAACAATATCAACTAGTTGAAATTAAATGAAATGTTTATTTCTGTAAGTAGATCTTTTCGCTTGTTATCGTGTAAGCTTAAATAATAGTGACGTGTCACCTGCAAATAACGCTATTCCATGACTGTTCTATAGAAGCGAAGGTGTCATTAACATAATTATACGAGAAATAAAAAAGGGCCAAGAATTGAGTTCTGTGGAACTCCTATAGTAAAAAAAGAACCCGGGGATCGCTCTTTGGATCCTATTATCTAAATAAGAAATAAGAAGATCCAAGGCAGTGTTTCTAACACCATAGTGAAATACAATCGAAAGTTAGACAGGTAAAAAAAAATCTAGAGCGTCATGTGAGTTCTTCCTGGCCTCAAAAATATGTGCAAGAAGCTCAACACCAGCGTCGGTAGTCGAGCAAGGCCTTAACAGTAGACAACAGTAAACAAGTCTGTTTCACAAAACAGACGATCTAGTTTTTTTTTTTTAATATTTGACTAATGGTGGGAAGCACAGAAATTGGCCTAAAGTTCCTGGGGTCTGATCGAATTAAACAAAGGTAATATTTTACTACTCTTCATTAACTCGGGTATTATTCCTCACTCAACACATTTTTTTTTTTATTAAAAAAAATCCCAATTCAGGCGCGTGTTGTAATTTGCATTTTGCAAGCTGTACGGAATTTCCCATAGATCAGCAGTTTTTTAAAATTATGAGTGTAGTGAAAGTTTTAATAATATGTCTTGCACTAACATAGTCGAAATAAATATCAATCACTGAATGTGTTGCAATTAATATAATAATATTAATTGTGTGCTGTGTTGTAATTAATATCAATCACTTTTTCAATAGGGACTCGATAACAGGGGCTGAAGAATTTAAAGATAGGGGTTGGGTTGAAACTAGAATAACAGCAAATGAATTTTCAAAAACTGTGGCAACTTTTAAATCTTTTTAGGGTTCCGTAGGAAACAAGGAACCCTTATTGTTTTGCCATGTCCGTCTGTCTTTCTGTCTGTCCGTCTGTCTGCGGCTTAGCTCAGAGACTGTTAGTAGGTACTAAAATAAAAGAAAAATAATAATTTAAGGGTATCTCCCCTACACGTAGGTAAAGTGGGGATGTTTTTTTTTCTCGTCTTTCCCAAGGTATGGCAGTCGTTGGAAAGGTCGTTAAAAAAAAATTGTGGGTGTGTGAAAACAATTTTTTAATTCAGGGATCCGTTCGCGAATCATGTGTGCCCCCCCCCCCTTGCCAGCTAAATGAATGTACTTGGATTCGTAAAAAAAATCACAGCAGTAGAATATATCGAAGTTCAAAGGAAAACTATCACAGTTAAGTAGGACTTACCGGTTAACGAGTAATAATCAACCAACTTAAATTTGCTGTTTGAAAAACATGTTGTCCCATACATTGCTCATGGGAGAACATGTATTTAATCTATAAAGTTAAGTTTGTTCTTGAGAAAAATTCATCCCAACTACGGAACCCTTCATTGTGCATGGTCCAACACGCACTTATTTAATAATTGTATTGTTAACTACTGCGCTTTCTATCTCTTCCAGTTTCATTGTTTAATATTTCCCAAAACGTTTTTATTTTGTTTAAACGATTTAAACATTTTGAGCTATAGGTATACGTTATGTATAGCGACACTTAGCTTCGCTACAAACATGTTTAAATAATTTGGAATAGTTTATAACATATTGATGAAATCCTTTAGGTACTTTTATTATAATTCCTTTCTTCATACAGTTTAAAAAAATGATTCTACAATTAAATATCCTCTTAGTTGCCCATCCACTGAAGGTAATAACCTTCACTGACTATAGTTATTACAAGTATTCAAGTACTTGACTAATACGGCTGGTTTCAGCAAATGTTGTAGGCCTTAGGCGACTTATTGCGGCCACCACATGTTACTCTGCCGATATCGTTATAAACAAATAATAAGTATAAATAATTGAACAAATTTAACTCCTCGGGCAATCCAGGAACGGAAGCTCACGGCAAATTGTGTTTATTAAGTGTATGCATCGGAAAGTAAACAATTATAGATTAAACCGAATCGAAGGTGAAATAATAGTTTGTACTAATTATACAGAATACATTGTTATTACTTTATTAGCTGTTAACCCTCTGTATGCCGACGATCGTCCCTGAACGATGCTCTTGGAAAAAATCGTAGGTAATAACACGCGTTGTAGAACAGTTTACGTCAAATATACACGTATTTATTTATAGAACTTTATTTTAACAATAACTTGGATATGTAAAGAGTATTCTTAACGTGTCATCTTCGTATTTTTCTACATTTACGTGTAATTTTGACGCCTTGCGACATTTATAGGTAATTGCAGTTAAAACTGACCAGTCTTGGTGGCTGCACCTGCCAGTCGCTTATATGTAATTTAAAAATAAGCCACATATGTATATGAAACCTAGCTGTATGCTGTAATTACGTTAACGTTACGTTGGAAAAGTCTATGATCTATGATGAAACGGTATTTCTAACTATTTCCTTTTGATAAACCGGAGCATAGACTAACTTAGATCACTGTTGCAGTTTTGGGTTAAGGAATATAATTGAATAATGTTTCAATGTTAGAATTGCTTACGTTATTGAATTAGATTTGGCTGTTTTATTGTAATGGTTTGATCTGGCTGTATTATTGTGTGTAACATCCTTTAATGATTCGTATTTGTAAGAACAAGCACTTTGATTCTCGGGTTTTGAAGTTTAGACTAGTTTTCAGAAAAGAGCTTGAACGTAAAATACTAAGCTGAATTAAACTAAATAGCGTTCCAACTTCCAATAATGAACGACTTGAACGAAAACATTGCTTGGAACGAGGGTTGTGGAATTGTGCAAAGTTAATCTTGGATATTCATTCTCTCTCTCAAACTCAGGCATAGATTGGCATGGATAAGCCTCTCTTTGTTTGTGCCAATGAGAGTTTCCTGAAATTACGTTCAATAGGTGGCCGCACTGAGACGTCAAGTTCGGGCACCTGTCAAATTTTTCAAAGCGTTTTATTTTCTTTAGTCGTGACTGAATGATGTATGAGTGAATGAAACGAATGATGAACTTCATCATACATTTTATATTAATTGCCAAAATGGAAGACCACTTGTCAATGTGGCGCCAACTGGTGGCGTGAATTTCCATGAAATTTCACTTTTTTTTTCCACGCCCTTGTTTTCATCCAGGTTTACTTACTGCCAGTGTTGCACCAAAGCTAGATAAATAGATAATATGCTTTAACCAATATTTTCTTTGTTCCAGTCCGCACGGTCTGAGGGCGAGTCTTCCGGGGAGCAATCTTGCGAGAGTTCCGACGAGGGCGTGGGGCGGGACGTGCCAGCTCCCCACCCCCACCAGCCCCACCAGCCCCACCAGCCGCTGCAGCTACAGACACACCCGTCGCTGCAACATCAGCCGATACAGCATCAGCCCACACATAACCTGAGCCACCACGCCTCGGTGCAGCATCAGCCGCTGAACAGTCACCAGATGACGCATCCGCATCAGAGGAACTCGCCTCGACCTCTTGAAAGGGAACTTAAAGTAAGCCTTAAGTAACCATTTTCAAAACATGATGAAAGCAACTCTAATAAATTTGAATTTATCTGACAAAGTCAAAGCCAATTTTGATGGGTTTTCTACTTAATCCTAATCCTAACTAATATTATAAATGCTAATGTGAGTTGGTTTGTTTATTACGCTTTCACGAAAAAACGGCTAAATGGATTTGGATGAAATTTGGCACACGGGTAGACCATGACCTGGAATAGGACATAGGATTCATCCCGGTAGTTCGTTCCCGTGGGATAATTTCCGACATGCATGCGGGCGAAGCCACTGGCAGAAGCTAGTCATTTATAATTTGAGGGTCAACCTCTGTTTGGTCATACTGAAATGCATGAATTGGTCCTCACAAACTATATTGGTACGTGCACTTGTCTACCTTATGTAGATGCAGAAGCAATTTCCATTATCTTGTAAAATCTATTTAGTACGATTACTAGAAAGGGATTAGGTGGAGTGCCTTTTGTAGAATTGATGGTTTTTGAGGACTGGGTATTTATTATTTGGAATTATCAATTCTTTATTTACAAAATGAAGATTTGGATGGAAATCAGTGTATAACACACTTGCAAGCTATTATCACAAACCTTTCCTCCACCAGGTGCGTGACGACTTCGAGTCTCTCAAGTCCTCTCTACACCCACACTTATCTTCACTGGCGTCGTTAGCTCAGGGGGCTCCTCTGTCGACCCCGAGCAGTGTTTTCGCTTTGGCGGGCGCGGGGGCTACGGGGGGCTTCCCTTATGCACCCCCAGCGTTCTTGGCCCCCGCACCACCGCCGCCGGCACAGCCAGCCGGCTCTGCGTCATCGTCGTCGTCAGAAGGCAGCGCTGCTGGTTGGAGTTTTGAAGAACAGTATAAGCAGGTCCGTCAGGTAAGTTCGTTTTTCATGATTTGTATATTTTTTGAAGTTTCGTTATAAATTTAAACAAACTTCTTGAGACCTTGGCTCATCCAAGATTCTACACTTGGATGAGCCAAGGGTAAACCAGAGGATTATAAAAATGATATTAGAAGGATGAGCTAAACAGATATTAAAAATAAAATGAATACTTATACGCTTCCCAATGGAAGAAAATAGATAGAAAAATACGTTCTAAATGTTTGTCCACGTATAAAATCAATAATCATTCCAATAGTCAAAGCAAAGTAACATCGTAATAGCTCTTCAACCGTTGCATAATAAATCATAAACAATTTACCTACCATAGAGCAATCAAATGAAATCGCGCCGACCCTCACACAACCCTGCTGAATTATTCACAGCCACACATTACGTGTCTATGTGTCCAATAAAATGGGTTCCAAAATCGCTACATAATGGTCGGTTCAACCCGTTCTTTTGTTACATATTTCATTGGTTTTGCGAAGGGTTGTCAAAACATGTGAGGGGTCATTCGGAACCCCCGGATGAATAATAATCCGCTGTCGCGTTCGGAGGGTTGAGGACAGATTGTCAGTGTTCTTTATTACTTTATTGCGGTTATTCGAGGGCTTCGTGGTGACGTCTTTATTATTATCAACTTACAAAACTGTTTGGCTATTTTGACGTTTGAAAATCAGTTGAATTTAAACGGTTTTTACCTAATATATTTTTCACATCAACAAAAACATTGTAATATTTCTTTTTTTTCATGGATTATTATTCCTTCAAACGGCACCATTTAGCAGAAAGTTAACAAGTTCCGTAATTTTCAGATACAAAAGTAATTATTTTATTTTCACCTCACGCACGACCTTACTGAACAAGCTGTTAAGTATTCTATCAAAGGGGAGAAAGGTATAAAATTGTTTAAATTGTGGTTGTCGATCACGCTTCTATTGTTCCCTAATTAACTGGAGGCCCTCCTGTGTGCCTTTACGTAATACCGAATAAGGAGTCACATTCACTGTAAGACTTTTTCCTTTACATTCCGACACTTTTGAAAGGTTTTTCAAACCGTTTTGAACGTTAGAAATGGGGCCATGGCGACGTCGCCGGCTACATATCCAAACTATTCGTATTGAAAGAAAAGAAAGAAAGAAAAACGCGTTTATTGGCATTACAAAAAAAAAAAAAAAATACACCTTAAAACTATAAAACAGAAAACAAATTATTATAATGCCAAAAGGGCCTCAGCTCAGCATAATGTCAGATGACAACACAAAGTGTACCACCTGACGCTGATTTTCAGCTGCAACCCACGAGTGCCATACGCTAGAATTATAAATATAAGAAAGTGTCTGTCCGCTATAATAAATAAATTTTAAAGGTAATAAAATAAAAAATAAATAAAATAAACCCATACAAAAACAAATAACATGTTGTGACATACATGTGTGTGTGCGTTGTGTTGTGATTAATGTGCAGCCAAACTAAATACTCAATATCTGTGTATTTACTACATTTAAAAATAATAAATCTATCATTTATACTTAAATAGAAAGTACCTCCAAGGCAAAATCGAGCGACTGCGCTGTTCTTCTAAACTACGAAACGGAGATTGATGCGATTTTTATTTTCATTCAGACCATAATAAGATAATAATAATTGACAAATAAAAATTAAAACTGATAAAATTGTATTTTTTTTCTTAATAATAATTAAATAAATGTAGGTAAAATTGATAAAATTGATAAGTATTATAAAAATTATAAAAAAATAAAATAAAATTATAACACATTTTTTAAATGGCAGATAAGTCGGCTCGAACATTTTCAACATCCTTTTGATGGCTCAATAAAAATTCTTTTAATTTAAATTTGAAAGTCGAGCAACTTTTACTGTACTTTATGGGTGGAGGGATATTGTTCCAGCATTTGGTAGCTGCGTAGCGAAAACTGCCTCTAAAAGCCGCCGACTTGTGCCGTGGGATGGAAAGCTGTTGAGAACATTTTCTCCCCTCACCGATTCTGTGTCTTCTTGTCCATGACAGTCTGTCATATAAATAAGAAGGGGAATGAGACTTAATAACACCAAAGAGTAGGCTCGCCAAGTGGAGTTTACGTCTAGCTTTCATTTTTAAAATGTTATGCTCATTGAAGAAAGGTGTAACATGACCCCTAAAGGGAACTTTAAAACAGAAGCGTGCACAGGCGTTTTGAAGTCTTTGAATCATTCTTTCAGTTTTTGACAGTAGTCGTTGGCCATACACTGTGTCCGCATAATTCAACTTCGATAAAACCAAAGACTCCACAAGCAAGACTCGCAATTCTTCACTAAGATAGGGACGGGCTTTGTATAAAATCTTAAGTCTATAATAGCAATTACGGATCGACTCAGATACGTGTTTGTGAAAACGAAGTTCCGTGTCCATGATAAGACCCAAATTACGTGCTTCGTAGACCCGCTCGATAGGCTCTCCCATAACCGTCACACAGCTGGCACAGGGTTTAATTTTACCTAACTGGTTTTCGGTTCCAAAAATCATATACTTGGTCTTTGTAGGGTTCAAGGCAAGCGTGTTGGCATTGGACCATTGCACTATGTTTTCAAGATCTGTATTAAGATCATTTAATGCTTGTTCATAGTCTTCGGGTTTAAATGATATATATACTTGTGTATCATCGGCATAAATATGGTATTTACATTTATTTATATTTCTAATTATATCGGAACAATACAAAATAAACAATACTGGCCCAAGAATCGAGCCCTGTGGGACCCCCCTTCCAACTGAGCGATGTCCAGAGATAACTGTTGAGCCGTCCGCCTGCCGTATTTCAACGAATTGCGTACGATCGCTAAGATAGCTATCAAACCACTTTATTGTGTCCTCGTCAAATCCATAAAAAGCCATCTTTGACAATAATAAAGGAATGTTAATACAGTCAAACGCGCGTGAAAAATCAAGCAACACCAGAAAAGTGCACATCCCATTATCTTGAGCCGACAAGATATTGTCTGTCACATCCAACAAAGCCGTGGCTGTACTACGGCCTTTCCTAAACCCTGATTGAACATCTGGGAGGATTTTATTTGTCTCTAAAAATTCAACCAATTGCGCACATACTACTTTCTCTAAAACTTTAGAAAGTACCGGTAGTATACTAATTGGTCTAAGATCCTTCATATCCACTGCATTAAGAGTCTTCGGTAATGGAAGCACTTTGGCAATTTTCCATAACTCAGGGAAAGATGAGGTTGTGACAGATGTATTTACTAAAGTAGTCACGGCGTCCAAAGTCACAGGTAGTGTCAGTAATATCATATTCATGGTAAAGCCATCGCAACCTTCAGCGTTCGATTTAATACTAGTCAGCGCGTTCGCTATTTCCTTGCATGTTGCAGGTCTCAAACTAAACGTGGAACTATTATTTCGCGCGGATTCAAAATATGCAAGCAACGAATTAGTAACCGTATCTCCACCCGGCACATTCAGAAAATGGTCACAAATTTTGTCGGGATCGTTAAAATGCAGAGGTAATTCCTTATGTTTAGATGGGAGCAGGGTAGACTTTAGGTTTTTCCAAAGCGTTCTGGAATCATTGATTTGACTGTTGATCTTGTGTTTATAGTACGCTGATTTTTCGTAAAATAGAGACATAGAAACAAGTGACTTAAATTCTTTGTAATAAATCTTTCTTGAATCAGATTTTTTATTTTTTAAATATTCTGCATGTGCTTTGTTCCTCAAATGCATCATGAATTTAACATTCTCAGTAATCCAAGGGTAACAATACTCCTTAATAACACTCGTTTTTAGAGGTGCATGGATATCAAATAGTGTGAGTAACTTCGAGTCAAATTCACTGACCATTGTATCAACATCCCTCAGCTCGGTTATCGCTTTCCAGTTAAGCAACTCAAGATCCTGATCAAAACATTCCCTATTAATGTTTTTTAGTGGTCGATAAGTAATGTTACGCGATGGAATTTTCAGGCGTTTAAAACTAAATTCGCCGGAAATCAGCGCGTGCGCACCTAGATCCGGTATGACATCAACTGATACAGAGCGTGGTTTAACATTTGTACAGATGATGTCTATCAGAGTGTTGCCATGCACTGTAAAGTGCGTGGGTGACTGTACCAATTGTTTAAGACCTAGGCAGTTCAAAAATGAGACGAACTTGTCCGTCCTTGAGTCCGTATCACTAAGCATGTTTATGTTAAAATCACCCATTAATATCGTGTACTCACAATGTGTTAGGGAGTTTAATGAACCAGATACAGCGTCAAGGAAAAGATCAACATCTTGCCAGGGCGGACGGTAGGCGGTACCTATTGCTAGCTTAACTCCGCGAACACTAATTGTGACCCACATCTGCTCGACCGTGGTGTGCAGCGGGCTAGCAGAGTGGGAGTGGCTTCGAACATTTATACCGTGCCTGATATAAAAACCAACACCGCCACCACGTCCCTTTTTGACAGATAATGGGCGCGGTATATGCCGTAGCCTATAACCAGGCACGGAGGGCGCGCGCCCTTCTTCGCCTGTTCGCAGCCACGTCTCATTAATGGCCATAATATCGACGTCCAAATCCAGTAATGCTGCTATAAACTCGTCGTGATTCGTGCCCAAAGAACCCGCGTTCCAAAAACCAACCTTAAGGTATGTAGTAGACATCATTGAATAGATAATTTAGTAACGATAAATAAAAATATCACAGAATATACTAAATAAAAGAACTTACAGATTGATAAAAGATGTTTGTAAACAAGATTGTTGTGGTAAATAAATAAAGCTACACTTTGTAAGTGAATTATTGTAAACGGCATAGAAAAAATATATAAATATGGCCTGGCACCGTGAGCAGCGTAGATTCTAAGTAAAACATGGCAAAAATAAAAACCAAATATGCTAATAGAATGACACTGACAGGAACATGTCTGTAGAGTACAATTTATCTCAGAAATAGGTAAAAACAGAAAGAATATATTAAAAAACGACTTGCAACAATGAAATAAGAATAAGCTTGATAGTAAACAAAACAATGGGCTGATTTGAATATACTCAAGTGGCAACGTGTAATCCGACCATAAAACATAAAAAACGTTGATAGCAATTTCTACTTTATACACGAACAAACCTACTGAGAGCTGAAAAAACGCGAGATGTCCTTTTCCGTTCGGATATGCACAACTGACTTTCCCTCCTCTTTACGAGCAAGTATGCGGCCATCTTTAGTCCAGGTGTACTTCCATTCCAGGCGACTAGCAGCTTGGCGAGTGTCGTAAAATAATTGCCTGTTAGTTTTAGTCAGGCGCTCGTTGAGATAGATGCGGTGTGGCGCTCCCGGCACTTCGATGTCAGTAGTAGTGAGGTTGCGGCGGACGCGCGCGGCGTTCAGCAAATTATCACGCGTCACGCGTCTTGCTAGTCGGACAACAATGATTCGAGGGCGGGGCGCTTCGCCTTCGGTGTGCTCACGCCGAACGTTCCCAACACGTTTAGCGAAAACGATATCCTGTTGTTCGAGCTTAAACGCTAGTTTAAGTGCAAGGGTGCTAATTAACTGAGTCAGGTTTTCCCCTTTTGACTCAGTAACGCCAGACAGTTGAACATCGTTTAGCAGTGACTCTTGTTCGCGTTCATTCAGCTGCTGCTGAAGTTCCCCAATTGTTTTCTCAAGTTGAATTAAACGCGGGGAATTCGTTTGCTCGGTATTCTCTTCGAGTTCTTTGACACGAGTTTCCAGGGTGTCCATACGGTCACAGCATTTATTCACCTTATTATCAAGACCTGAGAACTCATCTCGAAACTGACGAATTTCATCTCGCAAGGCGTTAACCTCACTACGGAGACCACGGATTTCCATCGCTAGGCAGAAGTCTTGAGTATTGAAATATATGACAGTTAACTCACTTGGCTACGTCGCCAATTTGGAAGCGTAGCCACGATCGACCGGCCCCTACGTGGAGACTGGATACGTAGGCAATTCGCCAGTATTTTGTATACAAGTAAGTTACTCAGTGGCCAACTTTTCGCCAGGACTGATGCCCGCGTGTTACTGGCTTCTTATTTGGCTACAGCAGGTAGCCAGAGTACTATGGCTACGTTAGCCAGCGACGTCGCCATGGCGCCCCAGTGTGTTAGCGCTCTTAATGGTTGTCGATTGGAAAGTGCTGGAGGATGATAATGAATTTGATTCAATATACTTTGTTGAATAAGTTGCAATAGGTCTTGATGTCATGATCATAGTGTAGGTAATTCATGCTGAACCATTTCTCGCTGATGCAAGATGTTACACTAATACAATACAACACATGCTCATGATCTCTCTCATTAGACAAACATAGCTTATGTAAATTTATTGAGCTGAGTTCCAATAAGTAAGTATTAAATGAAAACTCTGACTTCCTATAATGACTGGTTTGGTCAAATAACATATACCTAAGTTGTAATATTTCACCTGCACATTAAACATTTATCTATCCTTTTCAATGAGGACTTTCTTCTCCAGAATTGTAATAATTGATACAACTGGTAATCGATAACCTTTCATCGTAGTATCCATAGCCAACTTATAGGCATACTACATATGGTATATTGTAGTCAAATTAACGAGGTATAGTCTCTTTTATCTCAGTATGCTCGCGTGCCTCGGGCATTAACGAGGTAGACTCAAATTGATACCTACCTACCGCTCATGGATCAATTATAAAATTAAGAATACGATGTGCGGTTCAAAGAAATTATTGAAATTTTAATTTGTACAGACTTGGGTGTGGTCGATATTAATACAGGTTGTATAACGCCTTTAATTCGTTTCATGTATATTCTTTCGTTCATGAATTATACATATGGTATGAAGGGTAAAAAAAATGCCTTACTTAGGTGATTAAAATTGAACCAAAGAGGTGCTTACTTCATTATTAAAATTACCATGTTTTACAAGTTCTGCCATTGTTATAATTTCAGCAACTTAAATACCCTGTCTTCCAAGGTGAAAGTTATATCGGCAACGAGCCAGTTCCTGACAATAGCCCATTTTTTAAAATTTGTTGTTTAATTTAGGCTTTAATGTTTCTGGTCCTTCAGGCCATACGGTGTGGACCTGGTCCTTTGTGTCTAGGTTAAAATTTAGCACGTTAATTCGTTCTATATATCTCTTTTTGCGACACAATGTGGGACCAAACAATGAGCACAAAGGACTTCGAGCATTCTCAAAGCAACATAGTTAATGTGTTAATGTACTGCAATTGAATGTTCGCTGGGTGCTCTTAGGAATTCTGTTTACGGCCTGTTATTGGTATTTATTCAGTTTAATGTATCCGTTCTTTGTGATGGAGGTTGCTTGTAAATTAAATGTCTGTCTACAATGTTGATAGATCGATTAATAAATAAAGATCGATTAATAAAGATGTGTGGTTTTATGTTGTTAGGGGGCTTAGATACAATGTTGCTAGACAAAACTGGCACTGCTATTAAATTTTGATATGAAATGAAGACTGTTCATAAAGACTGACTGGATGAATGAAGTGTTGCTTAGCTATAACCCTTTGCAATGAAAGCATAGCTTAGTTTAATGGACAAAGTTGGCCTTAAAATAGTCCACCACAACTGTATTTGTTGTCACCTTTTGTCATAAATTGCAGTTTTCTTAAGCATTTTTTTAAGTTAGTATATATTTTCTACCTAGACCACACAACACCCATCTTATGCTAGCAATAAATTAATTACTTTACAAGAAATCTCAAAATAGCATTTCGATAGTCGTCACCAATCGCCCCGACCGAAACAAACGCGCGTTGCGATATCGCACGGCTGCACGCGCGGGCGATAATCTCGCATTTGACGCGCGACTGCGGTGCGTTTGCGCATACCGGTCCACTTGCGCCGCGTCACGGTGCCTTTGTGCGATTCCGATGTTATGCCGCTATTTAGTTTTAGATATTGTTCGTATAGGTACTTCTAATGCTCTAGTTAATACGGGTTCAGATTCATATTAAACGCTAATTATGATTTATTTGGTTCATTGAGCACGGAATCTGGTTCTTGATTTAAGAGACGTGTACGTGAACTGCTTTTCCTGAATTCGCTTTAATGAATGTCTTTTTCTGAAATGCTTAGGAATTGGAAACTTTCTTCGAGATAAATCGAAAATGCTGTACTCATCAAATACATGCGAGCAGCGGCCGGCAAAGTTAGTATGGAAATCCATATCTGTCATGTTTAGAGGACGCGAAAATTACTATGAAAACTTATAATAATATCTCTCGTGTAATTTAAAAATGGAACTATCTTTTTACTTCGAAATATGGCAACCAGGAATACGGTTACCAGGGAGGTAACTTATCAAAGATTTAATTTATATTTCGAACTGACTTGCAACTACAGTTATATAAAGTAAAAAAGAAACAAACATATTGGCGCATGATAGATTTTTGTTAGTTATTGATTCTGGAATTTATAATTAAATAGCTGCTGCCCGCGGTCTTCGCCCGTGTGGACCCTAATTCTTTATCTTAAATAAAAGTAGCTTAAGTTACTCCTTCAGTAACTTAGGCTCCTTCAACATCCCCTGCAAAATCGGTTCAGCGGTTTCGGAGATTAGCCAGAACAAACAAACAGACCGACAGACAAAAATTTAAATAAATGTTTTTTTTTAAATTTTGTCTGTCTGTATAAGTACGGTATACAGGGTGGATTTTTGACACGGGGCAGTAAAGGTGGGTACAAAAAGTTAAGGACACTCTTCTGACACCGTTTTCCTCTAGCTACAGCGGTTAAGGTACGTTAGTCTCATTTCCTCCGAAATGTATGGGAACAGTTTTTTGCGATTTCTAACTTTTCTAGTACTCAAATTTCAGTTGGTCTAATAGAGCTTTTCGATCCTTATAAGAAACAGGATCGATTGGTATCAAAAAACGTTTTTGTGAAAACTGACCTTTTTCTTGCTTACCTACTGTACAATTTTATAAAATCAGTGAACGTAGATCAAAAGACCGTTGTCTTTTAGCGACAACAGTTAATTTACCTGTCCTTACTGCCCCATCTTAAAAATCCAGCCTGTATACACTTTCATATGCATTGCCAGTTAGTAAAAAGCTGTTATTTTGACATTACAAACAGACACTTCAAATTTTATTTTTATTTGTTGTATAGATTGTTGATTTTCAAATAAAATGTTCTACGTAGATACTTAGTTAGAATTTCTGCATTATTTGAGAAAAGTACTATAAAACCCTTGGCCGCAACCAGGCATTGATCTCACGTATGCATGCACGTTCGTCCATCAATCCTCTTTTGCCGGCTCCTTCAGTAATGTACTATGGCACTCAGGAATTTCATATAGGTACTAGGTATTTCTTACAACTGGATCAGGAACGGAAAATCCAAAAAAATAATGTTGTTTTCTAATTAAATTAATTAATAAAGTTGTTTTCTTTTTGTTTGAAAAGTGACGACATAGACAAGTTTTTCATTGACTAGTATTTCAACAGACAACAGAGGCTTATTGTAAGAATTCTATGTGTACTCGGTATGTCATACAGAATTGATTATAGACAGGCTGTTTACTGGATAAGACATGAATAACACGAGTCAGTATCACACCATGCTGTTATAATTCTATCACTTTCCTATATTTGATCAATCCACTCTGAAACTCCTCGTCTATTGACACAGAGAGTGATGAATTTGACGATTGAATGAAATCTGTGGTAACGTTTACTCAAGGGACTCAGTAAACAAACTCCATTCATTCGTACTTCATTCTTCAATTGAAGATAAGCTGTGCAGTAATTATGAACGGATCGCACCTCTACGTGAACTTAATTACAAGTTTCAATCTTTTGCAACTTTAATTACATAGTGGACGTTGTTTGCGTGCGTATTTAGAAAATGATATATTTATGTATTACTTTTATAAATAATGACCCTCTATTAACTGTTATACAGTTGCTTAATCGTAAATACAGAGTTGTAGATAAATGGTAGCGTAGGTAATAAAGTAAAAAAATAAAAATACGTCGTTTTCCCCCGCGCTCCTCCCACATAATTTCTTCCCTATAACAAAAATTACAAGTTTGATTCTCCTGCGAGGTTCCGTGTGTATAAACATTTATATTTCTGCTAATAGTATGATTATCGCGCCCTCTTTAGGGCGTTGTCGTTGAATTAACAGTTATTTGTGCAAAAAGCCGGAAGCTGTTCGATTTTCTACCTTGTGGCTTCGTGGTAGGGTTATAAATTAAAAAGTGTGGAACTAACGCGAGACCTAAAGTCCATAAACGGCGGCCATGTTGGAAAGTCCGCAGTTTTCCGACCCTAAATCATCGCCGCGGATATTGTTGTTCCTTTTATTAGCTTCTACTGTGTTGCTACTTGTCTGATAGCGTATTCATAGAGTAAATTTTAAAGCTTGCAACAATGTATGTACGTGAATGGGCCATGTTTTTAGATTTACTTTTTATGTCACAACCGAAAATGTTGAGCGTTTGAGGTGTGCCTCGTTTCCGCTACGTCACACCTGTGTTTAGTAAACTTTCCAAGTTTTAAGTACACAATGTAAATAAGTATGAGCTTTGTAATCTTGGTGTCGAGATATATTTGGGTACTTTATCCGATTTTGAATATCCTCATTTCGACAGCTAAGTTTCAGATTTTCGCTAGCTTCAGCTAAAGTTTTCAGAGTACTACTACGTAGCATTTGGTGTCCATTTCGTCATCATAAATAGTTGCGTATGAAAAATATATTCAGTTTTTTTACTTCTCGGAACCATTTACCGATTTTGATGCAGTTTTACTGTTTACGGCAAGTAAAGATACACACCTTCACTTGTTTAATAAATTTTATTACGAGTTCCTATAAAAGTCCCTCCGTCCAAGATTCAGTATTGTCACGTATTCGGCTGCGCGCACGCCGCTCGTCCATTAGTCAGGCACCCCCCGCGCAGGCGCAGTTTATGTGCGACTGTGCGACACGTTTGATTTTATACCATTTATCATAGCTATAAATTGCCTACGTTGCAAAACACGCTGCTTGTTACAAATTGATGGGGTTATAGGCCGATTGTAAGTTTTATATTGATTGTGAAATTAATCAAGTGTAGGATGAGTGCAGGTTTTATTTTCGATGGACAGGTTTCTAGGGCTGCACGTCTCATTTATTGCAAAGTTGCAGTGTGCTGGGTGGTATACTTGTTTGCTACGCTTGCATTTGTCGATTTTGTCGCCCAGGGCACGGGCCCCGGTTTGCCCCCCATAGATCCGGGGTTGAGTACCCGTTTCCCTGTTCTGCTCCCTGTGGTTTGTTAGTAGCAAGTCCATAAGATTGCTAATAGCTTAATTTTCTCCGACAGTGAGCAGTTAAAAGTAAACAACATCACCGCACCCAAAGGTTCCGTAATCTCTAAACGTGGTTGTTTTAAATGCACGTGAACTATTAGATTCGCCGTAAACCTTTTAAAGTGGCACTAAGGTTATGGGTGCGTTCGTCCAAAAAAAAGTAACTTATTTTTTTAACAGGCAACCCAAACGATTAGCCAAGTGAGCCATCGTGCTGGTATTCGAGTGTTTTGGATATATTTATTCCGTCTAGACAGTTTATCTTGTGGATGCTTTCGATACGTTTATCAGGGTGGAATGTTTTATATACACTTGAAATTGGAAAGTTAACGACAAATGAGCTTTTAAGCTTTTTTCTGCAGTGAGTGTAACGTTTAACCGTTTAAAAGACGAAATAATTGTCTATGGATTGTCATTATGATTGTACCTTTGTTTATTGTTTTGTCTTGAAATGTGGTAAAAATTTAGGTTGTGGTGTAGAACTTTTATTTTCTCTGTAGAATTTTATTTGGCTACACATATTTTTCTGCCAATTAGTTTAATTTTAATGGCGTCTCGAATTATAATAAGCTCTTGTTTCCAACAGTACTTTTGGTGTTATCGTGGTACCTTTTCGTGACATCATACTTACAGCTACATAAAAAACAAATTAGTCAAACATTAAAAAGCATTCGAGACTTCCGATCCTAATTAAGGTGTTTTCAAACTCGTTATTGTTGTTTTTTCTTCAGATTTAGATGCGGCTATTATCGTTAAATACCCGACTTGTCGTCGCAATTAGCCTTAAAATGTTGTGTTGTACATAAATCGGTACGATTACGTGTATCGGCTTCATTATCGAGCGTGCAGCCATTTGTCTTGTAACTACGTGTTATACTGATAGTTAGCATTGAAATTTTTATTGTTGTGACATCAAGGAGTTGGTATCTTCCTATAAGACATGGTTATATTCAAAATAGCTAAGCTGAATAAACTACGTCTCGAACTAAGTCTCGCAGCATCTCGTAAGGAAGCAACAAACAACAATGCTGCCCATGCGTATTTGACCGCCCGTATTTTTCTGAATATTCACGCAAAATTATATTTAAAAAGGGAACCCCTCTATTTTTTTAAATATATTATTAAATTTTAATTTTTTATTTAGCGTTTGTAACTGCTTTACATTTTTTGCCATATCTCCGATGTTATTGTCTCTCGATTTGGATTCTGTTTAATAAAAGCTTATCATAAGCTTTTAGAAATAATAAATAGAATCAAAGTAAGGTCACAAACGCTACCCAAAAACATCACATGCACATTGGGCTGCTCATGCGCATGTGACGTTTTTCATTACTATATAGCCTCAATCAAGATAATCCCTACTTTCAGCAAATACATAACAATTCATGGATTAGTTAGACTAACACATACTCTAGGACTCCGTAAGTTAGATGTAAAGGACCAGCTTTAGTGTAGGGTATGATAAACATACATGCAATTACATAATCAAATATTAAGATAATGTTCAGACATTTATTCTATATTTGCTGCATCATATCAATCTACAAAGTTACCTTCAGCAATGACTTCATCGCAGTTATCAATTGTTATTTTAATATAGTAATTATCATTAATATTAACACAGACCATACGTTAATGTATTCAATGGACTAAATACAAAGTATCGATACATTTAAAGGCCCCTGCAGACGGGCGCGACGCGATGCTACTAAATAATTAAATGAAAACTTCATGAAAATTGTTCTACCAGAATCGCGTCGCTCCGTCGCGTCGTGCGTGTCTGCGGGAGCCTTAACTAGTGAAGCAATAATTACGAGGACATTATCTGGTGACGAGCTCTGATTGGTTGATATTGAATGTCATTCTTACAATAATGACATTTTGACGAGACGTTGTAACTAATTGCTTACAATATTGTTCGTATTGTTTGGTTTATATTTTTAAGATTAGATTAGTATGGCTTTGGTTATAAGTTTTCCTAATGTAAAGCTTCAATACTTAGTTTTTGGTTGTAATGTTAAAGTATTGCTGGAAAACATTAAATAGGTAGGTATATACATTATTAAAATCGAAACAATCACATTTTTATGTATTTACAATTCCTTTTAAATTTTTGAGGTGCACATGAATAACACGGTTTTAATTTTTCATTTTCACTTCCCATTTCATCTTCCACCTGCACCTAAAACACACGGATTGAATTCATACAATTTGATCAGTATAGAGTTACCGTCTATTTCCACGACATATCACGCGCCTGGTTCTCGGCGTGATATCGTCGCTGACGCACCCCAGCTGATCGCTATTTCTGGGGGCTTGCATGGGGGCCCTACGCAGGCGCAAGTCACGGGCCATGGGAGATGAGAACGATGGAACATTGATGAGGCTTAATCGATTTATGGTCTCTGGCTGAATTTGTTTATTGTCGAATAAGTTTAAATGAATTTCGCTTTAACTGTATTAATTTTTAATGCTCATAAAAATAGCATCAATAGTTCAATTAGGTTTTCTTGATTTTCTTTCAACTTGCAGTGTCCAGTTTATGACTCACCTATATACCTACTTTGGTCCCACTTTCCATCGGCACAAGGAACAGTTCTCTTCGCTGACAATTTTTTGCAGTATTTCATAATTTTCCAATGTCTGCCCCTTGTGTTTTTTTTTAAGTTCTTCACTCGTTTCTCTTGTATTTTCGTGGATGCGCTTCACTCTTTCGTTCATTTGTTCAGTAATCGCTTCCTCTACTATCTTGCATCGTCTAACAGTGGGAGTGCTATCAATGCATGCAGCATGCCGCATGTGGTGTATTAATTTGATATCCTTTTTATTCGCATATGCACCAAACAATAAATATGGCCGTTGATCAAAATAGTATGATTCTATTAATGTTTTTGGGTCCTTAGGTACAGTTTCTAAATGTAAAGGGCCAAAGCACTATCTCATTGCTTTTAAACTTCTTAATGACGTGATCTTTTTGTATATATCATCTAGAAAGTTCATTTAAAGTAGGATAGCATAATTTTTATGTTTATTTTCATTTGAGTCATCATAACAAATTTTGTAGTTAATTCGCAATAACCCTGTCATTACAGAATGGGTGATATCATTCGCAACTAGAATCAGTACAGTTGTTGAAATACAAACAGAAACAAATATCTACTATAACAGTTTCAAGAGTAGAATCCAGCGTAGGTACCTACTATAAGATATTTTGGTATCAAATGATTACTACATCTTGAAATTATTGGCTCTTCTACTTTAGATGAAATATCATATTAACGATTACGTTAACTTGCCGATAGACGGAAATAATATTGATGCCGAATGGATGGTAATTGAGCCTGTTCCCAGCTTTGTTTTCGCCATTCGCGTAAGTACATTGTTTAAGAGTATAAACTGATTTATTATTTGATATGATCCGTCGACTGACGGCTCACACTTGCGATAGAACTTGTTAGAAATATGTTTTTATTGTGTGTTAATTCTACGTTTCTAGTAATCTACGTTCGTAAGCGATTCTTTGTGATTTAAGCCTGTTTATTTGCTCTCTGTATTTTTGGAACTGTACGTTTAGAGTATTTTTTGTATTTGTAGTTTTTGTTCAACGGATCACTGTGCAATGTTTTATTCGTATTCTAAGAATGAATGGTGTGTGAATGATTTTTTCCTCTTGATTCTGAAGACAGGTTCTTTTTCGACATTGATATGTTTCGGCTAGATTTTGTTAGAACTATTGATCTATGATGTTTGGATCATTAAATTTTCTTCTTATATCATCGGTAGGTACTAAGACTTGGTAAAACATGCACATCATTGTTTGCAACTCAACCAAGGTAGATTCTATAATACTGTCATACTCAGGGTCCTTCTTATACAAGACATATTTCAACCACAGTGTAAAACATACGGATACACACGGATGTAAAACATATAGATTTACCTTTAAAATTTATTTAATTACGGCTCAGTGGTCTGATTTGAATGTGCAATGTCGAAATAGTGTGGATGGCCATTGGTGTGGACACATGGGCCATATGTATCGAGTCATGGCGCATTAGCGTGTCGGGTGACCGTCACTCTACAACCGTGCAACACGCTATTAATAGCTGAACTAGGATTCTGTTATCATTGTCTGAGAAATTGCTCGATGAATTTGATGAAGTATTGAGAATTCAAGGGAATCTGACGTATATTTTGCGACAACTATAGATAGAGTAAGACAATATCCCACAAATGTTAATCTTCTCAGCATAGAATTTTTCTCTTGGACGATTATTTACCAAAGAAGCTACTTTTTCACTCGTTGGTAAGAGTTACATAAAAAAAAAAAAAACTTACCCTGAAAAGATACCCAGGGTGAATAATATAGTCATTCCGCACTGCTATGTTATTTATTTAACATAACCATCTTTATATACTCGTATAATCATACTTATTCATCTTTCTTCTGTAGCTTGCCTTTTGCTTAGAAAATTGGTCCATTTTTTTCATAATCTTTTTGGATGCCATCTTGCTATATCTTCCATACCAAACCCCCATATACTTTGAATCACTTACGATACGTACATTAAATCACTGATCTCATCTACCCCTCTTGGCCACGCGTCTTACATTCTCGTGTTACTAGAGTGGCTCGCGCTACGAGGGCTGCGAGGGTGGGGGCTTGAAATAGCGCACACGCAGCATCTGCCGGTATTAATAGCCCCCCAAAGTGAATGTAGTATCAAGGACGCGGCCGTTTATATCGCGTGATTACTAACTTAGGAGCGTGATTGGACGGAGCGATGTTTGGACGATGTAACAGGATGAAGTGATGGAAAGACTGGTCTTGAAAGAGGTTTCAGAGCTAATTATGATATTTGTTGTTACTGAATCTCATAATTTAGGAATATGAGCTAAAGCACATGCTGTTCCATCAGGAGAGAGGGTAATATACCTATGATATAACTATTTATAAAATAATTCAAACAATGAAATAAAATGAGGATATCTAAATTAATCTAGATATCGTCATTTATTGACACGTTAACCTGTCTGCAATAATTTTGATATCTTTGACTTCTCTGTTGTTCCCTTTGCATAAAAAAATATAATGTCACTGTTGCCTGTATTTCGTTGTAAAAATCTACATATCCTTAATGTATCGTACGTAAATTCACAAAATACATAGACTTCCTTTACCAAGTTGATGAATGCCGCCGTTATTTGTTCCAAAAACACGGACGCAGATTTATTATTTATATTACAACTTCCTTTACGTGAAACCCCTAAATCGATTCGAACATTTGGTTGGCAGTTTTTGCTCCAAACATTCCTATAAAATGTTTATCACCGATGCCTCGCTCACATGTGGCAGCAGCCCTCTTGACTAGAGATTATTCTAAAATTTCCAGATTGCCACCCCGGGCAAAAAATAAATAAATCCATGCTTATGAACAAAAAATCTCCCGAATCCTCGAGTAGATGATTACAATCCCCTTGAAATACAGATTTACAGTTATCGCTGCCATGAACCCTGAGAAGTAATCCGCCGTCATTTTTATGAGTGTTTTTTAATATTGTTTCACAATTCTTTCAGTGAGTGGCAATCATTTTATGTAAAGGACGATGAAATAGCCTACTTCTAGTTCGATTGATTTCACTGATATTTGAAATACTTTCTTTCATATCATCTTTTCTATCGTTAAAGTTTTCTAAAATATCATTGTTTTGTTAGTTATTTTCGTCTGCCATATTGTCTCGCTCAAATACCCTTACGTCTTTACTCCAAAATAATTCATCACATTAGTGTGCGTAATTTAATTGCCATCTTCCTCGTGTAGGCGTAACTATTTTGTTTATGTCAGTGTTATTTGCATGTGTTGGTGCGATGCCGGGGGTGGCGCGGGCGCAGTCGACCCGCGGGTTATCATTTCCTGTTCTTATTTTAAATTTTACAACATAATATTTTTTGCTTACGGCGGGAAGCTGAAGCGCTGTTATTACTTTGTATCTGCTGAATGTTTTGAACGATCAAGAGAAAGAAATGCTCACGATGGTGTACAAACTTTTTGAAAGGGAGTAAGATATTAAATATGAAAGGATATAATATGGAGCTGTCTTAAGCTTAGATTTTTATCATGAGTATTGTCACAGGTATTGTGAATACTTGAAGAATGACATCGTCATGAAAACATGTTCCAAGCAATTGTAGACTGTAACACCAAGGGACCTGATGTTTACCATTAATTTTTAAATTCACGGCTACCTCGCAATTTCTCAGCTTGCCTGCATGGATTGTCGGCACAGTCGATTCGGACGATAAAACTGCAAACAACAAGAATTTCACTGTTTATACACGTAATTGTTTATTAGGGCGAGCTCGGTCGCCGGCGCCTTTTGTCGGTCGATACGTCAATATGATTTTATTACGCGCAATTCGTTGCGCCCGCGCCTATGTGTAAGCACCTTTAAGATTTGCGATTCGAATGCAACACTTGACCTAACCTGTTGAAAGTTTACTTTTTAACTCATTGTTTCTGTTCAGTAGCTTAAAATGTATGTCTTTTGCTGAAGCTGGTGCAGAACTGACCATTATACTTTTTTGCAACTTGCTTTTTTTTTAATTAGTCGTTCTCATACATCCGCCAATTCTCTTTATCTAACTAGAGGCCTAGTTGCACTTATTGGCCAGTGGACCTTTTCCACATAAATAATATTTGATGATTAACCTAAGAATATTAAAGGATGGTCTCTTACTGACTGAAATTGAAGACAATACCAATACAATTAAAGAAGAGGAAGTACGTAACATTCCAATAAAACCTTAATAGCCCAATTAGAAGAAACCAAGCTCCATAATCAAATCACCCACAACAAACAGCAAGGCGAATGATCTACCAAAGGAACACCTAACAATGGACATGTCAAAACATTGGTCCTTTGATCAGAGCCCAATTAAACATGTTCTAGGAAATCACTTAATGAGTTGCACGTAAACAGCTGTAACTTGTAGCACTTACTCTGGATGCACTTTACGTGTGGAGACTAAGTAGAAGAGCAGGTGCTTGGTGTCACTGGTCCTTATGGCTTGGTCTTTGTGGACGAGATTAAAGTTGATACGTATTATTCTTGGTTACATGAGGATCTTTACATTAAATCTTATGTTCAGAGGGGATTGTTTGTTTTCTTCATTTACAAAATACCTTGAACATTCTTATTTGATGCAACGATTAAGTAAGATGTTCCAACTGATCTTCAACTTATAATAGATAAGTAGTTTACAACTGCAAAAATCTGGAATCGACAAGGGGTCTTGTTTGATGCCACGATGATGTTTCTTTAAAATTCTACATAAACGAAGGGTGCGCTCGGTACATTTAGACCTCACTTTAAAATAAAAACACAATAAAGTCCTATCAATCGCTTGAGCACGCTTCAAGCGCTAGCCGGTAGCGTACACGTCATCCTCACTAGAGGAGTGCGCTTGATTTGTTTAGACAGCGGCGATCACAAAGCGGCGGCGATCAGCCTGTAACGTTTCCTCTTTACGACCTCCCCAACTGTGGAACACTTTGTATAGTTATCCATTGTTTTATCAATTTCAATAATTTATCACTTGTGTCGAGAACGGAACGCGTCCGTCGCCACTTCGGTACAACGTGTGATTCTTGATATTCTTAGATGTAAACATGCAACTGTTACAATTGCTCTTACGATTCTGATGGGTTTTTTATTACGTTTGGTTGCTGTAACCTGATAACTGTTGTGCAAGGAGTTTTGTCAAATATTTGTAGCGTGTGCTGAAGTAAATGATGCTTTTGTTTACGAGCTTGCTGTGTACTGAACGTTAGTTATGACTTCAGCGTAAACAACGTGTGATGAGTGTAGTGCATTTTCTTGCGTAAAATTTTGTAGACTCTAAGCTGTGTCTTACAAGAAATTATTTAACTTCCTAAATAGAAATTGTGCCCAGTCTCACAATGGTCATTAGAAAAATAACACAACGTTTGTAAACAACAATGTTTTTGATATTCTTCTTGAAAATCTAGAAATCTATAGTTGTTTCAAATGGTAGCAGTGGCAGTTTTGGAATTAAAAGATCAAATAAGAATTGACAAGCTGAATCTTACATGCCAAGTTGCAAAATCAACAAATCCTAACAGACAAGCATTAAACGAAGTCAATATAATTAAAAATCAAACATTTGTGATAGCATGAACAATAGTAGCGACGGGCGCGCCACCTAGGGCGCGGGGCTGTAAACGAAGCGCCATTAACGGACTGTTTATAGGCGCTTTAAACACTACTTTAATTAAGTAAGTCGCTTATGTTACGTCGCGAGTTATAGCTGATGTAACGCCTGCAAACACATTGAATTTCTTTATGTATTGTCACGATCTGAGCTTAGAAAGGGAAATTTTGAGAAACAGGAATAAATTTTATAGATATCTTGAGTGTAAAAGAGAGAGTTATATTTTTCTGTTCCATATTCTCTCTTTCATATGACCAGACACGGAGATTTGCTTCTTCAAATGACCAATATTCTTTATCAAGCAGGTAGAAATTACTAGATGCTTCTAGTAGTTGTTTACAATTCGTAAGTAGGGGCTAGTAATGCGTCGTCGGGTGTTATCTTTTGAAAACCATTTAACCCTCTTCTTAGAAGACTTTTACAACTTATGTGGGTAGATAAGCCGTTGATTGATTCCACGTTTAGTTTCATCACGTGAAAACAAAACGAATGGAATTGCCATAGAAATGGAGTTTCATAAAATATTACTAATGAAACAGAGCGAGATAGTGACAATAAAAGCCAAAATATAAAAATGTTTTACTACTAAGATCCCTCTTAAATATTAGTATTCAAAACGGTCTCAGGCGAAAATAAAACTCTTTCATCAATACTAATTTTTATAGCAACAAAAAGTTGTAAAACATATTTATTTTCTTTTTCAAAAAACCTTTAATCTTAGCTGAGTTTGAATCTGCTGTTAAACCGCGAGTGTTTACACTTTCAGTAAATATTGACGATGAAATTATTGAATTAATAGATGTTACTCAGAGATTCACAATCAAGTGGCAGTTACGTTGGTTCGTCGGCTAATATTCTTATTTTGTAGGTCTTAAAAACGCATCATGGGATTCCCATTGACATCTTTGCTTACAACAATAAATACGCTTTGACGTTTTCTCTTTTATATGCGCAAACATTTATTTGTTTTGTACCCATTGAGGTTGAGGAAAACAGATTTGTGATATCATTTCGATTTCTATTAATGGGTTAGTCTCTGCTTTCGTTTGAAGCTATTCTAGAAGCTTCCTCTCCTGGTTTCGCCCGTTCATCAGATTAATTTAATGAATTCCAAGTAGGTATTGACTATAATATTGCTTTATTTACAATCGTTAATTGACCAACGCCATTTTCTGTGCTTATTTTATTTGTTGTTTCATTTTGCACCGATTATTCTCTCCTCCGTAATGGTTCTCGATCACGTCACGGTTTACCCGAGCTCATCGAAACATTGAGCTATCACGAGCTTAATTACACTCACCATGAGGGGAGATCCTTGCAATCGGGAACTATTGACTATCACGTGTTAATTAAAATCGCGCGACGATAAATCTTCGCCCCGTGCGAAACGACGAGTGTTGGCAAAAGGCAATTAGGGATGATACTTGAACTATCTGAGGGTAGCTTAAATATCTATTGTAATTGAATGGGCATTATTGCTGGATACAAATTTATCCCACATTACAAAGATGGCAAAATTGTTATTATTGGTGAAAATTCAATAAAATACATTGTAAGCTATTCATAGAGAATACTTTTTGTAACAAAAGCGTTATCTCCAAACTCTAATTACACGTTCCGCATTGGTGCACTGATAAAGAAATTACTAGTCGATGGCATAATATAGTCGCTTAGCCCGCCCCCACTCTATAGAATAATATCAGTTATAAGAATGTTAATTACATAAGTATTTTTGAAGTAGATAATCCTAAAATGAGTTGAAAATGTGGTAAATAACCATTAGAAGTACATTTTTTTATGAAACTTGGTCGTTTTATATTTATTCTGAGTGTTCCTCGTCGGGTTGAGTTAGCTCAGACTCGCACGGGTCAGTAGGCCTATGTCAGAGGTCGATTATGAATAGGCTCGCATTAATTTTGTCGAGTAAGCTTGATTCCAAACCCACAAGGGAAATAGAAATAAATATGTATGGTGTTAAAAATACTACGTCTCTATATTAAAGTAATTTGGGTGAAAAGGCTGAAGCTATTAGAAAAGAAGTAGGTAACTAAGGTTCACATAACAAAATTAGGTAACGAAAACGTGACTCACAAACTATTCACACAAAAAAATTAAAATACCGTCTATTTAAAGCCGAACATTTGTTTCTGATTACGTTGGAATTTTTCGTATCCATTTCATTGTAATTGTTTTGTACTAAATCTTTATTGTAGATCTTTCATCTCACCCACATGGTGAATAAAAACTATTGGTGTCCGTCTGGCCCATTGTTTCATGGTTTCACAGAATATTTCGTAGAACCGTGCCCAATAATACTCCGTATCTATTGACTTCCTTTCGATAGTAAAGATTCTTCGGCGTTCTATTGTTTGAACGACAAAAATAATATTTTAATCGTTATTTAAACACTTTTTGCCGGAATTACCCAGTCGTCCCATTCTTTTGTAAATTTTTATTGCAGTTACATTTTATGCTTGGGATAGTGAGTTTGGTGATAGTGGATCGTATCGTAGGCATTTAGTTGTAAATTTTATTGTTTAAAATTGTTTCAATACTATTAAATTCAGGTAAAGTGAGCTTTTAGAATTGACTAAAGCTTTCGATAAGGTAGATCACGGAACATGTCGATGTTTAAAAGTTAAAATTGTAACATTAATTATGTAAATATATGAATTGTATGTTCAAGTGATAGTCTATTCTCCAAGGTTGTTTAGTTGTTAGGTCCTTGCAAAGACCTAAAGTAAGACCACATGCTAAAATCCATAAAAATATAAACTGAACATTAAAATCTTCAGCAGCACAGGCGAGTCAAGTCTCTCTAAATATACTTAAGGAAAAGTCAACCGCCGTTAGTTCAAAGGGTATGCTTTCCGATCCCATAAGGGATGGCATGACGTCACCGGGATTTTTTCGGCGTCTATTCAGTGGATTCCCGAAATAACGGCACCGGCGGTCGGGCATTCCATAGAGAATTATTGGAAGTGTGATAAACACAAAGCTTGCACTTTTTTGACGATTATTGAAGCTGTATTATACAACAGTGACCATGTGTTATTAATAATTGTGCATAGACTATTTAAATATTTGTAGAAAACGGTGTTAAGTTTGTTGAACTGTTAGATGTCCTAGTTGATATTGTCAACGTTTTTCTTGTAGTATTTAGTCATTTCTACAGACCTTGAAAATTTAAATCTCCTGAAAATGTATGTTATTAATCATTCTCAAGCAGACAATAATGATAACAAGAAAACGTTTGAAACTTAGAGAGCATAAGTAGTCCTTTTTCGGAGAAATCCTACAATGAATAGTTAACCCGTTGAATGGCTCCATGGACCTGTCACAACATCACTAACCCTGCCAAATCCACCCGTATCAATTCAAGTGCCCGTATGACCAGATTCGCCCACTTTACCCCATTTATAAAGATATCAATAACAAGATAAACTCGCCCCATGAAATCCTATGACATTTCAATAGTAGGAATTTAATTGATTATTTGTGAAACGACGAAATAATATTGTGCCGAAATTATTACGGGACCCCTCAACACTTGTACAATTACACGATTTCTGAGGGTCTATTTGATTCGCTCATGGGATTTTTGGGATAATTTGACAGGTCATCGTTAAAACTGTGCTACTGAAATCTTTTTTGTGAAAATTTTAGCTTCGCGTCTCCTATTTCTATTAACACCAAAATATTTAAGGGTGTTAAAATGTGATGCATGAATTATTGTTCATTCCTTCTCTCTCATATCTTCGTTTACGCTTTTAATGCGTGTTCGTGTGTCGTTGACTGTGGTGTTTATTGGTTTTCAATAGGTATAGCCGATGGTAAATTACGATTCTGTTAACCTAAATGTTGTTTGAAAACATAAATACATATCTAAGAATCTCTTTGTACTTTTATGTGTTGTTTTGCTCACAATTCACGCACTAATTTAAAACAGTATCTTTCAATCATCAATGTTATATTATAAAACAAGACAAATTCTTAGAATAGCCTTGCGCATTGTATCCACGCGTTTGCTATTTATAATTACAACTTTTAAAAAATCGTTCTAGAAAAGCTTATTATCTTGTTGGCGTACATAAAAATGGTAGTTTGCTCATTTGGAATAAAGTTCATAATCGTTTGAATAAGTTGATGTTGGTTCAGTTTAGTAAGCAGGTAGGAATTTTAAATTTCGAAGCGATCTCGTCTGGCGACAACCCCTGCGCCGCCAATGTCGATGGGGTGGAGCGGAGCCGTCTCGCCACTCGCGCCATCCCGCTCGCGCCTTGCCGCTCCGTTTATCTCTGTCTCGCCTATTATTGTCATATCAAGATTCGAACATTGCATTTTGTTTCCAATTTTCAATTTAGTTTATATCGGATGTTGGCAAGAGCAAGACGTCTGGCGTGCCGCCATACTTCATTGTGCACGTGTTTATGTCGCGCGCTCGACTTATTGTATATTTGAATTATTAGTTCGCGGTAAATAATTGAGTTCCCATTGTTGTTTAGTGTGAGTTATTGGACTTTGGTAGTTGTACTATTAAATGGAATTCATGGATTTCTTCAACACCTTCATGGAGGATCATCATCATCATCATCATCATCATCATCAAAACTCGCATAGCGAGCCTCCGAAGATGCCGAATTTTTTCGAAGTTGATAAGAAAAAGGTTGGCTGTTTAGTAATACGTAATTATAATCAATTGACTAATTATTACGCATACTTTTTATATTTAAATCTAGCGCAATATTTGTTTTTATTGCTTATCTATTTGTTTTAGATTTAGTGGCAAAGTTTACTAAAACGGTGCACGGGCAGTGACAGTTTAATGACAGCTGACAGTGACAGTTCAATATTTTTTCACAATATTTTTTTTCGTATTTGTATTGACCTAATAAGCCTATTGGCTTATGCTGCGGCTACACTTAAAACTTAAATGATTAATTCCATAATAACAATTAATTATAAACCAACTAAAGGATATCGATCTACATTTACATTGTTGGGGAAAATGCCGTTGATATTTTTTGTACTATCAAGTAGCATTCTATTTTATCTGTTGACTTCCTCTTATTATCATCATTCCACTAATTTTATATAATTTAGATAGCCGTGTGTGCATAGCATGGCGGCGTTTAATTTATTTAATTATAATGATTTTGTTTATACGTACGAACTAACGACTATAAATGATTTCAAAAGTTAATTGAGGCCTCGCAGGAAAAGAAAAATTGTTTGTTTAGTTACTTAATTATTTATTTCTAATTAACAATAAAACGAATTCTTAATGAGTTTATTCTAAAACAATACAACAGTTACCTACCTGTACAATGTTGTTATGTTGACTCACAAACAAGTCGCAGTCAACTATGTTGCTCCAAAATTGCAATAATAATTTTCCAATTTTATATTAGCACATAAAATTATATGATTTCCATTTTAATAATTCAAATATCGAACAGAGAATGAGCTAACGAACGGGTTTCAATGGCTGACATAAACAATATAAAATAAATTAGTAATAAAATAGAGGAATGAAGCGTAAAAGATTTATATGAATATTAAATCGCTTAATAAAAACTGGCGATCTGTTTAAAGGGACCTTTTTATGTGGAAGTTAATTATAGTTTTAATATAAAACGATGCCGAATTAATAACGAGAAGCCGACGGATTAAAAAAATGGATTCGATATAAATTTCGATTATTTATGGGGCATTTAATAGGCGTTTAATATCGTGTCATTATGAATTAAACTTTTGGTATACCTACTTTAGGTTTCAGAATTTGTTTATCAAGTTAACACGCAATGTATAACAACGTTTTTTGCTGGGTGGTCTCCATTCCAAGAATAGAGGCATTCCTGGTTCCACCCATGGGCTTAGATTATGGTCTTTCTATCGTTCCAAATGATTAAAAAGAAAGTGATTTGATAAACACTGATATGATAACAAAATAGTACTTTTTCTTGGTAATGCTGATCACGGATGCCCCAGGCGTATTAATGTTAAGGACCGGTTAAATGTTCTTCAAGTTAGCGCGCTCTGGAACGTTCTAGAAAAAAATAGGGATGAGGAAGAAAAGCTGAGTTTTGGCTCTATTCTCAATCTTTCAGGTAACCGTATATTAAATGCAACTTTCCTAATATAATAGACGAGTATTTCATTAACATAAGGAAAACTTCGCGATGGCTACCTACATTTAGTTTACCTAGTTTTTCTTTTCAGTTAAGATAGGCTAATGGATCGTTAAGTTCCCTTCAAAATGGTTGAGCTAAACGGTGCTGATCCATGCGTCATGTTCGTCAACGGGCGCCATCAGTAGGGACTGGTCATCTCTTATCTGCCACGGCTTATTTTAATTTTTGAATTGTTTTTATCTTTTTATTACGTGCACGTCTTTCTACATTGTTCTCACTTGTATAATTTCAACATGAATGATGTAACCAATATTTTGTAAGAATATTATGATTTAAAAGAGTGTCCGTGGAGTTTCTTGCCCGTTCTTCTCCATAGGAACCTACGCTTTGGAATGGGCATCTAGCTTCATATTTCTGGCTGACTGACCCCTTGACAATTCAAAAGTGAAATAAATGGTTTGAGTTTGACGCGGAAATCTTGTCTCGAGATTAACAACGATAAAAGAAAAATGATAAATCATAACTTATTTGGACAGTATTTTAGCAAGCTTTTTTTTTCGGTTTAGGTCAGGTAGATTAAAAATTTAAACCAAACCGAAATTACTTCCAGAATGTAGGTCGCTTTCATAGACAAATCTTATCTAGTTGACAAAGTTGTACTGATTGTGATGTCAGGGGTGGTCAAACTCGCGCCCGTTTATTTTTATGACGCATCTTCATTTTATCACCGGATAATGCGTGAAACGGATCATTTTATAACGACAGCATATCTTAATGTTCGGATTAGAACCCTTCTTGATCCCCATTGATTTATCTCTACATATCACTTAAATTTTATTGGTCTAACTTTTAACTGCTACATTTTTGAATAATGGCGTCATGAAACAAGATTATCTGAGGAAACTCTGGAGCGTTGTTCAAATAGTACATGTGCAGTCATAATTGTAGGTTAACATAGGTTCGTAGTAACAAAAGTATTGCAAATACGCCTGGAGCCGGGTGTCATTTGTATTTATACGTACAGCAGAGCGATTGTTGGGCTTGGTAAGAAATTAGCATGTCGTCGCTCAGTGCGGTGTGGTCATCCCCTCGCCCCCCTCCCCCTGTGTGTGTACACTGTACAACTATGTTGGTGACGCGAGGGTGTGTTCGTGACGCACACAGCCGACCCGAGAGCGATGACCGCGCGTTTGTTACACCTGCAAATAAACTGGAGTCCATTCGCGGGACCAATAAATGCATGTTTCCATGTAGTGTGTATTCATTAAGCACCGTATACGGTGAAAATCTTGGCTTTGTGAGCACGTTAACATGCGATCTTTATGTCTATGTGTTAATGTTGTACATACAAACACTGTATAGAATTTAGCACGTTTTATTATTTAGGCACAGCGTTTGAATAATTTGTTTAAATAGAAATCATTGTAAATTATCGCTGGGACTTGTTTTAGTTGTCGTTTGTTTTTTTTATAAGTAGAAGGAATGACTGGTAACGCGCAAAATCAATTTGATAATTTCTGTAGGAGCGACAATTATCAGGTTAGTTATCACCTTACAGGAAATTGGTCGGTTATTTACAATGCGGGCTGTTTACCTTCAATTTTTGCATCGGCAAAGTACCTATCTGCTATTGAATCAAATTATCGTTTGCATTAGTCATATTAACTGCTTGCTAATAAATAACAAGGTTATCTCAATTGAATTATCATATAATATGATCCATATAGTACCTATAGGTCAATATCGTCCATTTTTTTAATTTAAGAAACAACATCTTTTCCTGTGCGTCATTGCAAACAGTCTTATTTTCCTAAAGCTCTAACCTTTAGTGGCAAAATTCGGTACTTTATTTAATCTGAACCTTCGAGTCCCAACATTAGTTCGGTTTGGTGCAGCCCGGGCCTTACACAACGTATGTCTGAATGGATGCGCGCACGCATGTGTGCGTCATTCGCTTGTTAATGCCTCCGACACGCGCTGACCGACGTTAAGCGTGTTTCCCTATGCAAGGTGAAAACACGACGGGAAATATTGGAAAAATATATTGTATGGAACGTTGAAAACTAAGAATAAATAAGGTGTTAGCGGCTTTAAGATATTTACAATGTGCTGGAGGCATCTATGGATTGACGGTTTCTATTTTGGTTGAAACAACAAGTTTATTGACCATTGTGCAATTACAGCAAATACCTATTTATGTTCTCTATGTTTCAGTAACTTATTAATTATACTCGCAACTCGTAGCGTTAAATAATGATAATGATTTATTTATAAAAAAGAATCGTTACGCCCCAAGGTTGATAACCACTGACGAAACGTCAAAAAAGTATGAAAACACTTGATATATAAGTAAAAATAACTCCTTTACGTAGGTACATAATCTGAATTTCCAAATGACTGTAAAATTAATACTAAGGTAAAAACTATTGTTATCTTAGTGGAAACTCCGTGAAAATTGTAAGAGCCAAATAAACGATAAATATAGATGACGGAACCTGCTCAAACAGCCAAGAAAATCTCTCATCGCGGGCAGGTACGGAATTCTGTCAAAACAAATGAGTTTTTTTGCTTCAAAACTGTGATGTCTGTATTACCTACTACTAGTTGCTTTTCTAATGATAATAGTAATATGAGAGCAATGCAAATTGTTATTCTTAATAACTTATAATTATAACTAATATTATAATGAGAAAAGATTTCATTTTTTTAAGATAAGATTTGATTTTGATTTATGTTTGTATGTTTATTGGTTACGTTAAAACGGCTGAACGGATTTAGATAAAATTTGGCACCTATATAGATCATGACCTTGGTTAGGACATTTAATACTTTTTATCCCGATATTCCCACGGGATTCAGACTTATGCGAGTCGAACCGCGGGGCACCGCTAGCTATAAATGGATTGAAGCCCTTATATACAACACACACAATATTGACATTTCGTAACATCACGCCTGTATTTCCCAAAGGGTTAGGCTAGCAGAGGTGCACCTAGGCTAGTTATGTTTACCTAAGCCCCATGTAATAGGGGGCGAGCCTATTGCCATCAACCAAGCGCAAATACAGAATTCGGGTTGCTATTGAGAAGTGCCTAATATATACCACAATAATACTTTGCCCGACCTGGGAATCGAACCCTGGTCCTTGTGCTCAGCAGTAGCGCTTTCGACCACTAGACCAACGAGGCAGTCCGTCAGTGAATGCATGTAATATACACACTATTAACTGTTTTTCCATTTTCAACTCTATGATCGCTCATTTTATTTATTTCACTTTGGCGTTTAATAGGATTTCTATTGAAGGGTGTAAACTTATAGAAATGTTCAACACTGGGTGTAAACCGACAATTTATCGGTCAAACTGATCTGAAAGAGTTTCCTATCCGTTTTCTATTTCAAGACGTTTTACGGATTCTTTCAATTTATTTTTAAATAAAGCCCCTTAGCAACCAGAACTGGATTGGTTCACATGAGAACTGGAACCAGCACCCTAATTACGTAATAAACATTCAATCACAATCGAAATGATTTTGAAGGATATTGCTAATCCATTGTTCGAAACATTTTTCTGTTCAACAACGTAAATAACGCAATGAATGTTGTTGAACTGTCAAAATGAAAGCCATTAGTACTGTAAGTGTGTCACGCAACTACCCCGCTGAATAGCATCGATTTGTATTGATTAATCTTTTATCTTTAGATTCAGTAGTTATTAAACAGAAAGTTTTAATAGCGTGTACAAAAGCCCAGTTTTACGAATAACAGAATCACAACAAAAATAATATCTCCACTTATTATTACATCAATACTAGTTTACACTCGACCGGTCCGCTTCTAACCGGCTAAAACCAGCGACAACCGACTTAATCCCCGGTGGATAATTGCGGCCAGCAATACGAGGCTTTGCGGGCGGGCGGATTAATTTTCCCCGCCCTAGTTCGTGCCGCCCGCCTTGTGCCACGTTATTATTTCAGATTGATTATTTTTATGAATCGGTTTTGTTTTCTTGAATAGAAAATGTTATGGTGGCAAGTAAAAGGGTTGCATTATATGAAAAAGGTAATATTTTTTTAGCATGACCCAATTTTGGTTTATCTTCCAAAATTAGGTCATGGTCAATATGACCTTACTTAACCTGTTTTTTTGCACAAGACTTTTTTTCATTCGCAATAATATATAATATCGCTTAATATTTCGTTGCTCTTGTAACTATGTATGGGGAAGTAACATAATTTAACACTCCACAAAAATTATCAGCCATAAATTCTTGTCCACAAAATGATCTAATTTAGCACAGTTGGGAAAGTAATTCACACCCTCGCCACGACCGGACGAGCACGAACATATTTATTTACAATCGGTAGCTCCCCTATCATACGGCAGATATGCGGAACCCCAAAATGTTCATCTAATTGGAGATCAAAGAGAGGGCGTGTAATCGTGTACACTTTGTGTATACTCTATAGTTGAGGGTACACCGATGTAGAGGACTCGGAAGCGACAAGGAACTGTGTTTCAATCGGTTTTTAATAAACTTACGTAACGCTTTTGTTTTTTCTACAAAATTTACAAAAAATATAGCTACGTAATAAATTTTCGTTGGTAATCAGTGAGTTCTTTGGTGGGATCTAATTAAAACTGGATGACGTTCTAAATTCGACTAACTGAATGATAGCAAAATCGTACATTATCGTTGTGTGTCACCCGATGTAGACTCGTTTTTCAAAAATGTAAGAAGCTGCAACATTCATTTAGATACGATATGAATATTAATTAATCTATAATCGATCTTACTTCTGAATCCAATTTTAAATGGTCAATGTCAGTAAAGTACAAAGTATACCTAGCTGTTTAATTACGTCCTTTTTTGTCTGTCGCTTCCACTGCCCAATAATCCTTGTGTCCCCACGCGTTGATGACCACGCGCTTATTGTTTTCGTCAATTACGCGATTACTTGCCCGGAATAATTCCACCAGAGGGCGCTATCCCGCTCCCTGGACATAAGCCGCTGACTATTATGTAGTTTTATGTATATAATGTACTCTTCCGGGTGTAATTAATTGTTCAAAGACCCGAATTTATGCCCGAGTTATTAGACTGGAAGATTTCATTGAGCAATTGATCACTTTTACAGATTCTATATAGGAGGGATTTATGAAAGCCTTCCTTTTTGTTTAGAAGCAAAACTATAAGTTGGATAACCTTCTTTGTTAGTTTTTTGATCGTGGAATCAATTAAAACCTTCAAAGTCGAATCATTGAAATGTTCACTTTACTAAATGAGAACACACCGTCCGATCTATCACCACACTCACGAATTGGTATTTCAAAACCATTAATAATTCATATCAACATCAACATCAAGTATAAATTAATCTAATTGTAGGTGGAAATGATAATTATACAAGTGTGTGCAACGTTACCTATCAATCCGGCGAAGTACTGGCCTCAAATGAGAAGTAATTTATGGGTAAACATATGGGATGGGAATCACTTAGCGCTTTCGTAGTTGCTATCAAAGCGTACACCGATTGGGGACGACCCATTCACGAGAGAACCAAGAATCGGAAACTACTTTTCGTGTAAGGTTTCCAAGAATTCACAGATTCGAAATATAAATTTGGCTTTGAAATGAGTCATGTAAGAAAATATTAATTTGTGTTCAATGAGCCGCTACAATTCGTTTAACGCAGGGTGTTTAGTCACTGTCAAAGTAATTTTTATGGTTTTAATACATCTGAATTTCAGGAAAACATCAAACTAAGTCTAATTTCTATAATAATTATGTATATATAGTCCAAATAACGAAGAAGAAGACTAATGGTCTTTATTGTTTTCTATAAAGGCGTCCCTAATAAAACAATTTTATCATATCAGAATTTGGTCTAACATGCTAAACTAACTGTTTCATAATCAGTTATATCTACTACCGTTACAGTAGTGGTTCCATCCGCCATCACTGGTCCTCCATTAGTAGAAGTAGATGGTGGTACACTTTGATTTCGACACTAGGCACTGCTATCAATTGAGGCATTGTTTTTGCGGCCAACGCCCTCGACTACTTTGCTGTGTTTTACATATAATGCGTACATTAATACAAGTCATAGGCGGAAGCGTTTCACTTATTTACGTTTTACTTGCTCTTGAAGTTCAAACATCAGAGATAACTTTAAATTCGGTGCTTTGTAAAGTAACTGGTATTTATCCTTATGTGTAACATTCATTAGATAATCATAATTATCACTTGCTTTAAAAACGGTGAAGGAAAACATCGTGAGAGATATTTCTCGACGGCATGTGAAGCCAAGTCAGCGGCCCATGGGCGGCATAGCAACTCTGAGACCAGCTTTCTAATTACGCAACATATTTTCGTAAACGATAACGACAAATCTGTTTCATTTTGACAGTTCAACAACATTCATTGCGTTATTTACGTTGCTCTGCAGATTTTTTTTTCGAACTTTCGGAGCAATGGATTAGCAATCTGTTTAAAAACGATTCAGATTCGGATTGATTTTGCATTACGTAATTAGGGTACTGGTTAGTCGCTAACCACACGAAAATGAAATGGTCAGATTTCCCTCTTATTGCTGTCCCTCGCAAGAAGTTTTATTTCGACGTCACGTTTTACATCTACACCGCCGAATGTCTCTTTCAGAGTAAAAATTGCAATGACTTCCCACACTTTCCTTCAAGTAGAACATTACTTCTTACTTCTTAAACCAACTCAAAATTATGCAACTGCAAACATATCCTCATCAGCAAAATTAAGTGCTTCTTCTGTCTCAACAATGGAGGTAACAGTATCGCTGACACTTACACCTTGTTCCACATCCCCAGCGTTTGTTTACCTCATTACAGCTCCGGTTAAAACTGTGCTACACACAATACGGCGACACCTGCCGGCTCTTCGACAACTCTCTCTCATTTCATTATTCTATTGATTTCAGCTTTTAACTGACTCACTGGTAGAGATCGGTTACGGGTTATAAGTCCTTCTGTTTGTGTTGCGGTTTTGTAATGACTGTTGTTTGCTTGATTACAAAATATGTATATTAATTATTAAAATATGTTGGGTTTGAATTTGATGAAAGCTTTGTTCGTAGCTCTGTCACTATCATAACCGTTAAACGGCCTTTTCTTTCTAGGTCTTGATCCAAAAGTTTTCATGGAACAGCGATATTGTCAGTGTCTGACTTTTGATGTGTTTATTTTTAAAGTAACTACAAGTAAATAATATCTAATTCTAAATAATTTCCCAAACTGCATTCGCTAATCTTCCTACAAAATCTTCAATCATCAATGAAATACAAGACGAATATAATAATTATTTTACCTATTACCTTTACTAGAAATAATGTATCGTGAGTTTCGTGATGCACCGTGCATTTTGTGGTTACATTGCCTTCATGATACATTGCAGTTTCATTCGTTCAAATTATTTGCTATCATGATCTCTATCTAAATAGTTTTGTGTGGGAACCCGATTAGATCTTACATGTGTCTCACGATCTTCTTAATGATGTATCTTAATTATTGTGTTTATTTTAGCAGCAATTGGCTTGTTATCATTGTAGGATGTTGCTGGTGTATTCTTCTAATTTCTCATCGTTGTAATCATTTGGGAGGTCTGTCTTATTCTTACAATAGCTGTTGCCCGTGACTGCGTCTGCGATCCAGGATGAAAAACTTTCTAAGCTTTCTAATGGTAAAATAATTTTTCAAATCAGTCCAGTAGTTTCGGAGCCTATTCAATACAAACAAACAAACAAACAATCAAATCTTTCCTTTTTATAATATTAGTATAGATTAGTTAGTATTGTCTTGGCCGTTCCTAGATTTACAGGAGTTTGATCATAAATCGCAGTACCTGTTTCTTCATTCTGATAACATGTGGTATTTAAAGGACTAAGTTTAATACTAACTTCGGTAACACGCATTAATGTACAAAATACCCGTTTTTTTACGTTCCTTCATTAGTATCGCCTCACTCTACTTCCACTTAAATACAAAGTGCTATCTCAGGTATACCCAGTGCGTGACTGCGACAATCTACAACAACTTAGCATTTGACACTTATCAATACATTTTAATTTATTACAAACGGAAAACTGCGGCGTCGCTTATAATTATAGCATTTGAGCGATATGCAAGCGATCGGTTAGTGTTTAGAATATGGGTCGCATTATCGTCATAATGTGCGCAAATACACGAGCAGACATTACCATTTTACTGCTCTTGCTGATTGCAATGAAACATTGTCATTGTTACCTTCGACGGAATGGAAAATCAATTTCCTTGTTAGGTACCTGGCTCATGTATTATGTTTTTCCATTGAAATTGCTGCGTAATTACGTACTGCTACGCAGCTTTCAATGTTATTCTTCTTCTTTTCGTGTGGTTAGTGACTAACCTGGTGTCAGAGTTTTAAAGCTGCCCATGGGCCTCTGACTTGGCTTCACATGCCGTCAAGAAATATCTCTCAGGCATGCCGGTTTCCTCACGATGTTTTCCTTCACCGTTCTTGAATCAAATGATAGTTATACAATACGCACATGAATCTGGAAAGTCAGAGGTGCGTGCCTTGGGTTCGAATTCGAGACCTATGGCTTGCCAGTCCGACGGTCACACCACTTCTCACATTGTTTTGATAAACAAGTGTTTGAGATTTCAGTCACTGCACAAATCATCTAACTAAACATTACATTTCGAATGATGTATCGTTACGACCTTTATTTAATGTTGTAAAGAAACGTAAAACAACAATAAAATAAAAAGAAAGTGCAATAAATTCTTGATAATGAACACCGTAATGTCCGTAATGAATCACACTATAAATCGCGGACGTAAAACGCAACAGCAATCTATTTGTTATTAAACAAAACACGAACAAACTTAGAAACTAGTCTAACACCGACCATATTGTATGCAAAGCGAAATTTATCCAGTAATTTCTCCCGTAAACCATCAAAAGCAATAAGTGTAAATCTCTTACATTACCATAAACGCTGTTCCTATTATCTTTAGATACCCACCACGAGTTTATTTATAAACGCATCCTTCTTAAATATTACGCCTTTAAATTATTGCAAGCAATTTGAAATTGACTCGCGGCGTGGCGCGGGCGCATGCTGTCGGACGAGGCAAGGCAGCCAGGTTCGTTCGCAGTCCAAAACGTTATTTAATGTAAGCGCCCATGTGTCGACAAGTGCTAGTGTAAATTGTATTGAAATTCATGAGAAGACTATATGAATCAGTGCCTCAGTGGTTACGAAAACGGGACTGATATGGATTGATGTTGACCTGTATTGTGATTTGAAGAAAGTTGTACGCATTGTCTAGTTCAAACTCGTTTGTTTGACATACCAATACCTGACTTTCGATGTAGATAAGATAACTTTTACTTGATTGAGAAGTAGTATAGATAACGGTAATATACCAGTCTATAACATTCTTTTTTTGCAGTTTGTTGAGCTGTTACTTAATCGCGTCCTTTCTGCTGTGACAACAGTTACTATTTTTAAATAAAATTAACTACCAGATAGCCACACAGCATTTACACTTTAATAGTATCCGACCGAAAATGGGTTTACAGCCGAAACTGAAAAAGAAGCTTCGGCTTAAGTCTTATTTTCGACTGAAAACGAAAATGATTTAAACATTTTTTTTTCCGATGTTCACTGAAATCTTGTTTGTTTTTTTACACCTAGGGAGAGAATGTGTGTATTTCTTGTTGTATTGATTCACCTGATATTGCCGAGCTTTACTAAGTAGGCCGAATGACGCCCGACAATTCATGAACTTCTGATTTTCGACTTGGCCGAAGCTTCGGCTGGTTTACGGCCAAAAACGAAAATAATACCGAATTATGATTTTTGGGCCGCAAAAGAAAACGAAGCTTCAGTCGGTCACTAAACTTCAATGATGTTTATCATGCAAATCCCATATGATGTGGTTGCAATGAAGGCCTTATAAGTTATAAAAATCTGTGCATAAATCTATCTTCGTACACAATAGTCTATCAGAGTGGACTCGCCTACGTGTCCAAATTGAACGTTTCCAATATAGAGGTAATGGCGACTCCACCTTGTAACATTTACCAGGGATTTAGTGCTAAACATTGATTTATATTATTCGATACAACAGTGCGTGGTTTGTTTGGTTCTTTTACGCAATTTTGATGTGTTTGTTTTAGGACTTGACATATTGGGACATGTTGGAGTTAGCTCGTTTAAGATTATATTCATAGCAAAAAGAGATAAGTAATTCGTCCATTAAAACAAATAATAAAAACAAAATGGAACACATTTCACATCAATCGGATATTGTTGACGGTAATCCGTCTGATGCTAATGCATCCGTAGACGAACCAATAATATAGATTCAAGTATTAGTATTGTCATATACAAGTAACTTTATTTACTATTTTCAAGATGCTAATCTTTAAGGTAACTTATTAGTTTTCCATAGATTTCGTCGGATTTAGGTACAGCACAATAATAACATAGAAGATTGATTTTAAAATCACCTTGAGTTAAAGGCCACATCGATAAAATATGTATAGGGACGATTGTTGACGACATCGAGCAAACGACAGTGATTGGTGCTTATTGTATTATTGTTGTACATAAGCAAGTCGATCGTAAACGCTGTTGCAACGGCTAATAATCTGAGCGATCGATTCGTCTACTTTGTGATTCTAATCGATGTTTGTATCGATATCGATAAAAATAATGCGACCTAAAACGGATTAGATCTTTAATTCTCTAATGCTTAAGCCAATTTGGTTTGTTTTTAAAGGGTATTCATTTGATTTGGAATAGGTTCCTTTTTGAATATGAAACAGACATTCAGTCAATCTTAGATTCTTATCAAAAAGATTTCTTCTTCTTTTGAGTGCATTTTCTTAGAGTCCTCTCAGTGTTCCTCGATTTGGTTTTAATAATAATTTTCTTCTAAATAACTTCAAAAATTCTGCAGCCACATCGCATCGCCCAGAATTTCCAAAGTCATATTACGACTTTTCAGTTTAATTCATCGATCTTGTCTTTAACTATCGAAGTATCGATAGATTGTCTGTTCAGCATTACTCCAGTCACTAGTATACTATTTATGAACTTCATAGTAATCATAATGTTATTGTTTCAAAACTATAAAATTACACGATTTATGTTATTTATAACTTTGTCCTAATTTATTAATAAATTGCTACATTATCACGGCTGTCAATACTGCCAACAGTTATTTTAATCAATTGTGTATCCAGGAAATGTGTGATGTGCAAATAATACAAAAACGATACAATTTTTATGTGTGAACTTTGACGTTTAGTATCGTCACATAATAGACTTCAAAATATTATAAGAACACAATTCTTTTTTAAAGCTACCACGGTACAATGATCATGTTTTCAAAATATTTATTTATTTATTCAAGCGGAAGGGGAGAGGTCGTTAATTGGCACATCACAATAGAGATTAAGGAGATTAGCCGGCCAGTTTTGTGATTCAAATATGGCGTCGGTGGGCGACAGTATCCCAGCCCTGTTATGATAATATTCCCGTCATTTCATACAATAATTTGTTCGGGAATTGTTCGGGTGGACGTTGTAATACCCTTATAACAGTGTCGACGTCTGTTTTGCGATAATTGGAATGCATAATGTAGTGTCTACCCTATTAGAGTTTCGACTTACGAAGAAGTTAGGGGTCAATTTTGAGAAATTTCTTTATTTTGTGTTGTTAAGAATATTTTCCGGCCTTGTGAAGATTAATTTACTGTTGGAATTTTATCTCCTCTTTTTTGTCATAGAAAACCGGTCCATCTTTTAATATAACCAAGAGAGTCACAATCAATTAAGTATTCTGCATCTGAAACTGTAAATGTATTTACGTATCGTTAGCCACGTGGTACCCAGGTGTTGTTGTTAGTCGTGTCGGTGTCAATAGACGATCATAAGCGTTTGCGCGCGCGAGGGCTTGACTCTTAATAGCGGCAACAGGCGATCGCCTCTCGCATCAATCTTCTCGATCGTCACTGTCGACTCGGACTCGCCCCCCGCGATTAATCACCAGCCAGAACGTTTTCGATTAGCGCCGGATAGCACACACGGAATAAAAAAGCATGTTCCATTTACGAACGATCATCGTACACCATTTGTTTTAGCGTTTGGTCGCGGTCAAATGTGTCCCGCTTTCGAAGGGTTAGACGTGTTAATACGTAATAGTTTTTTTTTTTGCAAGAGAATCTATCTTTAATGAGTATACAATGGTGTTAGACGGAAACAGGAAGTGTCAAATGGCGTTTCGTTGTCTCTCCACGGCCCAGTTCTTCGTAGCGCTAAGTGCGTCGATGTAATTGCCCGGGCAATGCAAATAGCTCGGTGTTTGATCGCGTGTACGAAGGCGCCGACATGTATCCGAGCTATGGGACACTTTTGCCCGCTCTTCAATGTAAACCGGACGAGTTGCGCATGATTGTTTAACGGGATTCCCTTTGTTTGAGTATGATGTCAGGATCACGCTTTCGCGTCGACATGTGGAGCTATTACGTTGATAATTTTGTCAATATCATAGATTTGATCGGATTTTCCTTAAATCTCGCCGACGATATCTCTTTATTATACATTGACGCACGCCATTGGTATAATAAATTAAAACGAATGAACGAGTAATCTTTGGATGAATAATATTCCGTAAATTGATAAAGTAGGTACATATTTCTTATACAATAAGTTATATGAGAAAGTCTCCTCCTTTAATAAACTCAAACATAAGAAAACAAAAGAACTTCGAAGATAGCCAAGAACAGTCACCAACATTTAACAAACCGGCCAAGTGCGAGTAAGACTCGCAGTTGGAGTGTTCCGCACCAGCAAATAAATGAAAATACTAAACGATTAATATTATTATTTTTCATCTTATTTTTTTTTAATCGTAATGATAAATTTGTATGTCATAATTACACTATGAATTACAATTAGTTATTTTTGCAGTTGCAGAAAATCACCCATATTTAAATAAAATACCTTATGAATCGGGGTTTTTAGTTATTATATACAGTGTACATAATACAGAAGTTTCAAATTTCTAACTTGTTTAGTTGTTGAGATAGAGCTCGTACAAAAATGGTCTAAAACTGACAACTTTTACATTTCATAATTTTTGAAGATAAAAAAAAATAAAAATATATTTGTTCTCTACTCGATGAGGTCTAAACAATGACATCCTTCATGCCAGCGTTAGATTTCTTTTTCGATTGTATTGTATGCAGAATTGCAGATAGATTATGCATATTATGCATTTCTGTTGCCGCTATAACAACAAATAATAAAAATTAAATTAAATTAAAAATAAAAGGGGGTCTCCTTTAATTTAAATTATTTATTGATAAAGCGGCAATGGAAATGCATAATCTATGAAATTTTCAACTGTCTAACTTTTACGTTTCATGAGATACAGCTCGCTGACAGACATACAGACAGACGAACAGCAGAGGTTTAGTAATAGGGTTCCGTTTGGTACCCTTCGGGTACGGAACCCTAAAAATAAAAGCAGTAGGTATTAATTAATACTATAGGTACCTTCTGTCTCCCCCTGACCAATCAAGCGAGTCCGTTTTATCTGCAGTAGTTAGTGATACGACCGTGTTATCAGTATTTAAATTGCACAGTGCATTTAAATAGCGGATATCGAGGTAATTATGTAGAAGACACGCCTTCTGCGGCTTTGAGTATTTCGAGGAGTCTTATTTGGAACCCCTGGGTTTCTGTATAAAGACATGATTGTGAATGTAAAGGCGAAGTACCATCGAAGAAGTTCATATCTATACACCGTAAGGCCTATTTCTGCTTGCAGCGCTCGGCCCGGCCGCTATAGAACCGGGGCGGTAACAGATGTGGTCATCGTGTTCACGGGATTTTGTTTTCAAACTGCTTAGATATGAAGTTCTTCGATAGTACAACTGTACTCAATACTCAATTCTTTATTGCATTCCACAATGTAGGCTTAGCTGGTAAATATTTGCCAAAAGAAACAATCATGGACCCACCCTGTCGGGCACAGCAATTGAAAGATATTTGGAGAAGAGGGCTTATCATTTACATATAATCTAACTTATTCTCAACACAATTTTACAAAATAATTACTTTTTATAAAAAATAATAATTTTACATTTAGCTTACGAGTATTATATACTAGTGTTTTAAGGATTAATCATTTAAATATTCGTTGACACTTTAATAACATTTGCTTATTAATTACTTTTTTAATTTGTTCGTGACTAGATGGAGTTTTATTTCTTCTCTTATATATTCGGGTAACATATTGTAAATTTTGTTTGACATAACTAACGGGCTTGAAATTGATTCCTTCATGGAATTTGAAGTAGAACCTCTTTTCCTAAATCTTGTTCTTTTTCGCCTTATCCATGTGTTGTTCCTCGATTTTTCCAACTAACGATAACATTTTCCGTACCTGTATCTTGTATTTAAATTCCAATATCTTCATAAACATGATTTGGGGTTCCCAATATTTGATAAGGCTCAGCCTATGTGGTCTCTTTTTACTATATTTATAACGTAGGTATCTAATAAATTCCAGCTATCTATAAAAAGAACTTAATAGTCCAATTCAATAGTCAGCTGTACATGCATATCTAAGGTATGAGAATTGAATAAGGTGTAATGCAGTTTCTATGTTTTCTGTTTATGCGGGTGCACGTGGTTGCGTCGCTTCGTTGAACATCGCTTCCTATTTGGAATATTAATATCTTCATTATAACAACTGTTTTATGTTAAAATGGTAGTTTTTCTAAGTTGTTTTAGTTGTACCCGCAAGTGGTACATGAATTAGCTGATTATTCGTTTCGCACCTTGTGAAAATTTGACTCAAACTAGTTTCGATAGGTTCTGAATTTCTTTGTTATCTATATTTCCTACGTTCCGCATTACGTTCTGTGTCCCAAATCCTCCAAAGTTATGTCCTTGGACATGACACTCACCAATATGTATAGCCATCTTCATTCAAATAATAATTTCTTTCTTTTTTCCAGTTATACGAGATCAGCGATGATCCACAAAGGAAGGAATTCCTGGATGACCTGTTCTCCTTCATGCAAAAGCGAGGTAAGTCCAATTCCCACATCATTCATCCCTAAGGTTGCGACTTGAATCCCAGCGGGAGCGATGTTGACTTGGAGACATTGACGAAAAAAATGCAGTACATAATACCATTCTAAGTTCTTTTTAAGTAAACCTCTACTGCTAAGCATGAATACAAATGGTACCACGATTAACATTGATTAGATAGTAATTAAACCGATCATTGCGTTAATTTCTACCTAGGTATATAATTCCAGATCGTCATTATTACCTATTTCTTCAGCTACTTCATCCAATTTTGCAACGTCTGGTGAATAACTGATTGACTTTAAATCTTGCTTCAAGCAAAGAAAATATAAAATCTTAATTCGTCTACGCCGCTACATCTCTATCCGTAACCTCAGCCTCAACTTGTTTTGATTAATCCTTTGTAACGATTGATATTCATTGTAATTTATCACTACTCCAAATGCTCCATTCACGATCATCGATCCGAATGATACGAAACAATCCACTATAGTAAGATATCTCTTCTCCAACAATTAATTATGAAACAGGGGTCAACCTATTATGGTCTTCAGATACAAATCAGATACAGGGTAATATCAGTCATTGGTTGTATAAACGGTTTTATATTGTGGAGATCGGTGATCGGGTGATAAGATCACGGGTGATGGACGAGCATGGTCTATGATGGTCGAACTATGAGATATTAATGAAGCTAAGCTACGAGATATGAACGACGTCAAATTAATAGGGGAAATTTCAATCAGGGCAAGATTGTGTTTAAGAAAATTTGAATATATCATTGCTAATTCTATAACTTCAGTTTTATTGTGCAGAAACATACTTTTATCATCGCCGATATTAGTATCTAATTTAGTTTTGACAATGTCAATCAAGAATATGTTGCTGTCAATCAACGTAAGAAATTCCGTTGGTGATCTAGTCATAACTAGATCACCAACGGAATTTCTTTTTAGCTAGTACAGAAACTGTAAATACACAATTAACATTAAATTCTGTAACGAGCGTGTAAGTGCAATATGCAATTATTTATTGCAGCTCTCAATCATCCACTAAATTTATAGACTTGTAACATTCAAAACTGTGGGAATTCGCCATACGAGACTTATCCGTGGAGATAATCATTATATTTTAAATATCATAATAGAAATAATTAAGCGGGAGATCGTCCGATCGCTTCGGGCGTCGAGATCGTGCGCGGGCGCGTGATTGATAACTCGACACCTGTCTCTTTCACTCGCGTGTGTTTCTGTATCTCTGTTCTTGTCAAGCATTAATTGATCTCTGTTGTAAATGGCGCCGATTGTCGCTAGATAGATCATGTTGATATCTGACCGCCTAGTTGTTAGTCAAATCAATGGTTATTGTTGCAGTTGCAGCTTCGTTCTTGTGTAGGATTTGATATTAATTATGTATTTTTTAAAGTGATTAACTGTACTTACTGGTTGTTTTTGCTCTTTGTTTTCTTGGAAATCATTCGTTATATTGTGATTGCGTTGATTTACAATTCTATCTATGGATTGAAGCGTCAGTGTCTCTAAAACTTCCAAGTAAATTCTGATTATAACAAGTTTATCATGCTGAAAGCTACCTACTTAATTGTAACCGAAGAATGAGTGTTAATGCTTGACAAAATATAAAAGAACAATTTCCTAAATAACGAAGGGTTATTTAATTAATTATGTCGTAGTTAAATTATTAGAAACATATAAAGGCTATCACTTAGGGCATGTTTTCCATTTGCCGTGCAGTTAATTTCGCATACGTAATAAATAATTAAGCAGATGTAACTGTCAGCTGTACCTACCCAAGTGTAATTTACTGTCGAACCTGTTTATTAAAAATTACGAATGAATTTTCTGAACAATTCGCTATTTTTGTTTCTCTTCTGTACTGTTTTACATTAAGTTGAGAGGGATTATTGAAGTGATAAGTAATAAAATTTAATCGAATCCATGTACGTTGAAAATATGAATACGTGTATCTTGAAGATGGTGACAATCTTAGGCCGTAATAATCTTCCAACAAAACAACATTTCAGTTCTATCAGTAGTTGGCTCAGCATCTTGTTATTTTCTTGTTCAATACTCTTGTTGATAAGGGTAGGGTTGGTTCTCGTATAAAAACCCGATAGCTTCATCAGGGGTTGGCATCGGGGGCGGCACCATTCGCTCCGCAGTTTGTTAGTCTCTCTGTGTAATTGAAACAAAATGTTGGGCGCACCACACACCGGTGTTCTGTGGCGAATGTACATAACTTGTGCAACGCTGGTTGGCTGGCTTTGGTACGTTGAAGGTAGATTTTCCTAACAGAAACCATCAATAACTATGAATCTTCTAAAAGGTTGTAATTCGGAATTTCCACGTTTTTTTTTTACTTTTTGACTGCTCGTAGGCGAGCTACGAAAGTGCTACGACAGATACTTACATTTATTTGTAGTTATTAAAACGATGGATGGAGACACCATCCATCGTTTTATATATTAAATATTTCCAATGCAGTTATTAAGTTAATCGTTAGCGGAAGGTAAAATAAAATTGTATAAACGACTACATGTCGTAGCCCGTCGTAGCCATGTCTACGAAGCCGGCTACGAAGTTTTAGGACATCAAAAAATATTGACAGATTTCTCTTTAATTTAATTCGAAAATAATTGCAATAATTATTTTTATGCTTCGGTGTAACATGCATCCGCTCACACGTTGAGAGTATCAAGGCGCGCGATCTGAACGCTGCCTTATCTTGTTCGGAATAAATTATTATTCAATTTATCATTCCGGGGAACCGGCCAATAAACTTCTGGTTATTATTACGCGACCAGATAACACAGGAAACTAATCGCATAAGACTGATTACGATTTGTTGGCTAGACCACTAGAAATCTATTAATATATTTTAATCAAATATATTCAGTTTCAATTTTGCATAAATACATAATATTTAATTCAAAAGCTACTAATTGTTACAGCCCGAGGGAGGAAAGAACATTTAATAATTAGAATTAATTTATTCGACGTAGGTTAGCATGTGTGAGCCATCAAACGGAGTGATCTCCTCATATTAATAATGTTTTATCATTTATTATTACTCGTGAGTAATGAAAGTTAGTCCGCCACGCCCCGCGCCTTCTCCTCACTCTGTCTTCGTCTTCGTTCAAAAAAAGAAATTAAAACGTTTTTTTTAATTTTATAGAGTCGAACTCGGCTGTAATGTGAGCGACAAACGTTTATGTAAATGTTAATCAAAACTCTGCATACGTTACACGCCTGGCGAAGTGGGTGTTCCAATTTGTAAATAAATCGATTAGTTTTTTGTAACGATTCTAATGCTGCTATTGCAAATCGATGAACGAGTTTGATTGAAGGAAAATTACTCGATAATTTGACGGCGATTGATGTCTAATTTGTTATTTATGATTTAAATGTAAGTAACTTGCAGTTAATTTGTTTTTATTTGGCATACAATGCAATGAACTCGAGAAGTGTAACAAGCTTATCAATATTTAAAATAACTATTTTTTTTTATACAGGCTGCAATACCTAAATAATTATAATCCTTTATCAATTTTATATTTTGGTCTATTTGTCCGTTTTATCACCTAATTATGATAGAAGATATGGTAAGTGTGTTGGATGTTGTGACCACGTGACCAGCTCGTTAGCCGCTGATTGATCGGCCAGCGGCCGCTCCTTGCCGTCTCTAACATACAGGTTGATTTTAAAAGTCTATTTTATTATATTTTAAATAATATTTTGTACATATAAAAAGGTACCTAAATAATCTAAAGAAAATGAATTCGATGAAAAGATATCATTACATTTGTAATATATAATTGATAGATATTTCCTTTGGATACACGAGCAGTATTTTTCATATCAAATGAGTTATTTTTAATGTTCCGGAATTCAGATTTATTTCCTAGATAATTGACCAGTTCTACATAGAAACAGACATTTAACATATAAAATGTCTTATCGCGATAACATTCACTAATTGCGAAGTAAACGAACGTTAATCCCTTCCTGTCTGAAAGAACAATTAACGCCATATGATATTAGTGCTGAATAAGTGCTCACATTCACAATGCAATTTAAATATAAACTAAAGTTAATCTCCGTTTAACGATCACCATGTAAAGTCGGGCTATTGTTTCACTTCGTAATAGCGAGTGTGGTATAACTAATAACATCTCATTCGGATTCATTTCCCGTGATTAATTATCTGTTTAATCGATATAAGATGTTGTGCCAACAGCCTTCTCGAGTTTCTACACGGAACCCACCCTTTAATTTTGAACCATAGTGCACGGGGCTAGGGTGTTATTTAGTTTGATGTTTAACAGATTATAGATTACGTTAAAGAGTTGATCTATCAAATTTTTTTCGTCTCATTGAAGATAGCCTTTGTTGGAGGTTTAATTGGTGTCTTAAACATGCATGCGGTTAATTCGATTTCGAGTTTGGGCTTCGCTCATTTGTTTTTGTCTGTTTAGCCTTTAGTTTAGACGAGTGTTAATCTAAAGTTGATTGATTAGAAGCGACTTCGATGTATTAATGGGCGTGGATCTTATTACGTTTTGAAAGTGGATTGTGGATTTAATAAGAATTAAAAAATGTAATTTTGTTTTTGTTGTCCTAGATGATTTGTTTTTGAGTCGTTGTCTATTGTCTGAATAGATTTGTGACTGATGATAGGAAATCGAACTTGATGGTTCTGTCAACAGATTGAGGAGGATAATCTTCATAACAATTTTTTATCTTCTCTTTTTGGTGAATTGAATCTCGATTCGAAACTAAGATTAGTAGGTATGAAATCTTTCCTTTTAGATTCGAGATGCCTAAACCATCGTTCAGAAAACGGCCCTTAACTTTAGTTATAAACACAAATGAACACTTTAATATTCAAAACCGAATGTTTCCAATTCTTCACGGCCCCGTTTATTGAAGTAACAAGTCTAGGCATGTCCCATGCTTTAAATAACCAAAGATTGATGGCGAAGAGTCCTCGATTAGGACAAGGGGGAAGATTAATGGTGCTCAAGTCAGTAATCATTGTCAAAACGATGTGCCATTGAACGCTGTTATAGTTTTAATTGAATTTTGTTAAAATAATTGGACTGTAGGATAGGAATTGCAATGACGGAATAAGTGCGATATAGTTAAGAATTTGGAATAGGTATAGTTTTTATTTAAATTAGGTGTTTACTTTATTAAATTCAATTCAAAAACGGTTTAACGGGTGAAATGTGGGCGAAGACTATTATAGGTTTACCTCTGCTGCTCGGCCTAACCCTTCGGAAATTGTAATTGTTGTGTGTTATGTTAAGTTTGCAACATATTTACACTGGAAGTAGGTAAAAGAAAACTTTCAAACACCCTGTAATGGCACTGGAAAACAATATGACTAACAATAAATCTGTTTTTATTCAACAAACGCATTCCTTTTGAATAAGACCTGAAGACTAATTCCCGTCATTAAAAACGTTCAAAAGATCTAAATTTGATCGCATCTCATTTTAGCGACAATCAATGTCAAAAACTTGTCAAAAAGGTAGAGAAATTAGAGGTATTTTTGACAGATTTCGATCAGACTGAACGTTCTTAAAATTACGGGAATTGCAAGATATTGGAATGTCAATACAAGATGCAAACAGGAAGTCAGATTATTATTCATTTAATTTTATTGTTTGATTATATTTCGGCTTATCTTTTGATGGCACTTTTTTGGACTAATTTTCCATGTAGTCACGTACCTTACTATTTAAATATCGATGAAAATTTGCGGATATGACTTAGCAAACATATGGCTTTTATCATTAACTCGACTTTAAGCTTATTTATAAGACATCAAAGCGTAGGTTCACCGCCTCTAGCTCTAATAATAACGCTCTTAAGTTTAATTCAATCCATAAAATCGTCAGAAGATGGTTGATTACATTTTTCATTTGAGAAACTTGAATTTTAGCAACTGAATATTATACACACTGAATACCTCTATTATGTAAATATATAGCCTAGTGTCAAGGGAGCCCCCTTGACATTTTTCTGCATTAAAGATACTTATTCAAAATAGCACGAACTATAGCTACACGTTAATCCTGTCACTGTTGCACAACTATCAAACAACAAGTGCAAGACAGAGACGGCAACATGTCTAAATCTAAGCACTGGGTAAGTAACATTTATAGGTCTTGGCCTTAGATCTTTTTCTGGGACTTTAAAAGATGCATTTCGCATAGAAATAGCGGGTGTCCTTATAGAGGTTTCACTCTACATTTTACTAGAGCAGACACACGCTGTTTTCCGGGACAACAAACGTCTCAGTCTAGTTACTACCTGAATACGAATACACCGCCATTGTCACATTTGACATCCGCGGGGACACATTTTTAGTTTTATAATAGCTGCTCCAGTTTATATCGAAAAAAAAAACTTCAATTTCCAAAACAGTCCTTACTCCATTTCCACAGTAAACTGACAAACAAGGTGTCCGTAGTGAGAAGGTGCACATCAGACAACATTGTGACGGTCATCTAGTGCCAATAACGGTCCGGATATCGCCGCGTCACGATGGAGACCCGCATCACGGCGCGGTATAAGACACAGGCGGAAGTATCTTTGTCGTGTTGGCACGAAATATTAGGAGCACTAGCGCCACAAACGACTAAATGCATCTAACGCTAAACGTTTGAAACATCGTTCTGTTTCTTTCAATCGTTTGAAGATGACAGAGACAGAGTGATGTTTTGAATATGTATCTCCATCTTTTGAATTATGAGATCCCACGATACCTCAAACGCTTATGTACATTGAAATATTCTTTTCATCCCTTGGTTACATATGTGGGGAGAGCCAGCTTACCTCAACATTTTCGTTTTTTCATAACACCATTGAAAACCGGTGCACAGTTTTTTTTTCTTCCAATTTTCATTGATATAATGTGAATAAAATGGCTATGTAATATCCGGATGGACAGACGTATAAGACGAAATTGTAAGGCTCCCGTTTTTGCCCTTTGGCTACGGTACCCCAAAAAGGGATAAAGTATTGTACCTCAACAATTTGTTGTCTTTCCCTACGTAAAGGTATATCATCATAATACAAAATTAGCAGTTATGTCAAGTTAAATTCTGTTGCTACCGTTGTGCAAGATATTCAATTAAAGTGTTTTTTTTAAACTTAAATGTAGCTTATAAGTTTACAACTTACGCCATGTAAGTTGTATGCAAAGACTGAAGAGGCAACACTATCGAAATTTGTGTGCGGTGAATGAATGAATGACTTGAAAAAGGTTGTAACTGTATTAAATTTTGTTTTTATAGCTCGTGTTTAAAGGCTCTACAAATAAAAAAGGCAGACTCGTTCATTCAGGTTAAGGTTGTTGTCATAGACTGACGAGACAATATTATTAAGAACCTCGTATTTTCTTTAATTAATTATTCCAATCACATTATGTACATGAACGGTACCTACCCAAATATTCCATTACAAACATAATAATGACGACATCTAACATCAAGGTATGCGCTTTCCCAATTAGCCGACTTTCCCTGCGTGTGCGTTTGATAATTATGCCGTTTACACAAGTCTAGTAGCCGCTACTGGTTTATTTGTTCTTCTCTCATTCCATGTTCATCGAATAACTCACTCGTTCAACATTATTTTGATAACTTCTGGAATTTTTAAACCGTCTTTGCGTTCTTTTTTGTTTTAATTCAAAAATGTTCCATTTTCAAAAGCGATGTGTTAGTAGGTAGTGTGCTAGTTTAATTTATCGGATTATTAGACTTCCATTCGAAATTCAAAAAAGCATTTCATTTATTTATAAACAACAGACGATCTAAAAAGATTTTAATTAAAAATACAGCTATCTCATTTCTTAGAATTCTTCAAGATTATGATCGATTATTTTTGTCGTGTTTTCGTCGTGTCGTGAAAAATGTTAGCGACATTATGTCGACGCGCTCTACGGCGTATCGGGATCAAAAGCTCGGTGCCAGCTGCTTGATTCTTATACAAATAAAAGTGGAATTAATCAACGCACTACTAGTGTTGGGACAGTTTCTAGTTTTTATAGAAAAAAGTGAATGACCGGAGAAAAAAAAAGTTTACTAAGTGAAAAAAAAAAATTAAAACCGTGTCTAACAATTAAAATTAAAATTAGATTTTTTCTGTCAGATTTTTCTTTTTTATCGTAGTATATAATTCGTATTCGTATATAATTTAGTTTTCGCAATTTTCCCTGAATATTTTGTAAGTAGGCTCAGCACTAGCGGAGGCGCGGATGAGCGCTTGCCGTGGTTTCCTGCGAATGCGGCGGCGGTCGGTGGCACATACGATGATAATCTCGCGCCGAAACGTGGATTAATATATCAAAGTCGCGGAATGTCCGACTTACACATTTTTAATTTAACGAAATCGTCCCGCCAACGTTTACCGCTCTATTAATAATTTTTATCGCGTCTTAAACGTTCCTTTTGTTTTTGCTTCCAATAAAATTATTTTATTAGTCTTTATGCGACGCGCTTTGATCTCGGAAACGCTATATATCTGTTTCCATAACGCATTTGAATGTTACTTTTTATGTTGGACACTGTCATTTGTAAGTTTTTTATCGGATACAAATTACAAAGTCTGAGCGTCGTTCAAATTTACGATCGCTTAATGAACCGGTTTCCTGCATAATGCTAATGTTTATTGTTTCACAAATTCGGCTCTCTTAAAGGCCGATCCATCAGATTCCCAGAGGTTAATATTTATTCTTCGGACGAGCTTGAATGAGTTCTGCTTGCATATATTTAGTGTTCATTAATAAAAGTCAAAATACTCTAAGGGTCGCGGTCACGGCGCGGTTAAACTTGGTTTAACGTGTACTTCCAGGGATTAAGTTATTGTAATGTTAATAGGTCATGTCGAACTTTTTATTTTGTAAATACTTACCGACAATTCTTTATTCAGCTTCCCATAGGTAATCAAATTGTCTAAACAAGTTTCTTAAGTGGTCGTAGTTTTTTTTTTAAGAAATCATAAATAATAATAACGTGGTCACATAAAATCGAGAGAGAACGGCGCCAAAATTCACTATAATTTATAATATTTTCGTTAAAACATCAACACTACATCAATTCACACTATAAAGTAGATAAACATAATTTTCCTGTAATAAATCTTGGGATTCTATCAACATAGCGAGCTGTCACACATCATGAGTGCCGAGCTACCGAGTTAGGTCGTGGTGCCATCGACTGTAGTTCCCGACTCCATTCCGTGGGTGTGGTATATATCATCTCGCCAAATTAATACCGCGAATAAATCACACGGAATAAAAGAAAACAGTGTTAATGCATATTTTAATGACAAATACAGGAACTGAGTAATGTGTGTGAATGTTGAGAATGTCAGCTGTGACAATCGTTTTTTTTTTTCTTGAATTTAATTTAGATTTCAATTTCAGCGTTTTAGTGGCGATGTTTATAGATTGATATCAATTTTAAAAGTTTTCGGGGTTAGTTAATGCTCTTAGAAATCGTTGACGGGCTTTTGAAATATGCACTAAGTAGGTATTTCCAAATGTTACACCTGTTTATACTTAGTTTCTTTTGATTAAAATCACCTGGCTGAGTACTAAACTAATTACAATAATTAATCTGTTAATTTATGAATCTTTTATTATGCCCTAAATTCTAAGTACTGATTCTATGGAAAGATCACAATTATGAAAATAACATTGAAAGAACAGCTGTCCTTAGTTTTTTAACGGGCAAAGTCACCTTACACTGAATCTCAGTAATACAGAGATTTGCATAAAACAATAGCCGTTTATAACACACAAACATACATGATTCATATACTATATTCGTCACATGACTGGTCCTAATTCTGCCAAAAATAATTCCGAGTCGAGCCCGCATTGTATTCGATTCCAGCGCGTGTTTAATCGATTATGTTTAGGTATCGAATTCGGACGGTGATATTTGCGATTTAATTGACCTTTCGACATTCGAAACTTTTGATTTTCGTTTTTAATTTTTCGGTAACAATAGCCGGCCTCTTTACTGGGCCGCGTGCTTGAATTTTTTAAATTGATTAATTTACGCGATAAACTGAAATAATGGAGATCGTATTTTTATAGAACTCTAAATGCCTGAAATTCAGTGTAAAAAAAAAAAAGAAATGAAAGAATTACGTAGAGTAGGAAATTGATTGAAAATGTGGTCATTGACAAGCGTAAACGATAAAATGTAATAATAATAAATTGCGGTGTGGTCTCCACACGACAGGAAATCGTAACCAGTCATAATGAAAGTGGCGTAAGGTTAACTGACAGTACATTTGAATACTCGATTACTGGCCACCTTTCATTTCAATTTAACACAATAAAAGCGAGCGATAAAAGTAATCGAGCATTTGTTTCCGAGAAGTATAGGTAATAAAAAAAAGTTATTCCGGCCGAGTAGGGGGAGTGTGACCGCATTATAATACTAAAACATGGCGCGCGTTTCTTCCCCGCCGGTCTGTACCAGCCTATTGTTGTTCGTCTGTCCATCCGCATCAAATACGCCCGTAAATCATATTCGTCGTAAATTCGATACGAGTTACAATGAAAGATCTGTTCTTATTTGAATCTCAACGATTTTCGTGTGTGACATTCTTTATGAAACACAATTGTATGAACGCTGTTGAGATGACGCGGTCTTTAGGTGTATAAGAATTGCAGTGTAAACAATAATGGTGACTATTGTGAGATGTTGAATTTAAACATTTGTACCACACAGACCCGAGGCTACCAAAATCGGGAAAAATAAATATTTTTTCTCTGCTGGTAATTATGGTGTATTATAGAGTAGAATCACAAATTGCACAGTAGCGATTGTTGCGTGGTCGGCCCCACACATCATTGCGTGTTTACGCGACAAGCACGTACGTTTTACTTTGTCGCCGGCGACATCTGCTGTACTCCGTTAACTAAGTTGAAGATACACCTCTAATACAAGGGAATAGGGTTCAGAATTGATGAGCTTTTTTGTCAAGTGTTAAGAGGCTGCCCTATCAGACGTGCGGTTAATTCTATATACAGTGTGTAAAAGGATTTTATTGACTTTATTTCAATGTTTTCTTTATGAAATTGCAGCTTTTTACATCAGGATGGCCATTGTTGTTGATTCAATCAAATCGATAATTCAATATTTACATGTAACGTTATAGCGTGAACGTCTTCATCGGAGGTCTTGTAAAATGACCAATTTGTTATCTAACAAAAACAAATACGTGACCACCTACACAATATCAGACTGAACTCCACCCAAAAACCAACTTTAAGACTGAGACGCTAAAGTTGAAGTTACTTTGGATATTTCTACAGTGTGACAAAAAAGTGATAAGTCCTTTGTAATCCTTCTGACGCCACGGAGGCTTACTCAAGTTAATTGCTTTGAAATAGTTTTTTTTTTTAACTTAAATGTTTTATTATTGTATTCCGTCTACCTGAATTGGTGGAGACAGTATCACTAAGCTGCAATAGATACGTAGACGTCGAAAAAAGTCGATAATTTGTCGACTGAGTCACGATTCAGCAATGTTATCGATAGAAGGAATGTTTTTATCGAATTCTGTTTGTTTTGGTTTGTCGTACTTAATTAAGATATTCAGTTACTTTGAATTGTAACTGATAGGATACCTTACTTAGCTACGTTATGTTATGTTACATAATTTTCTATTTTCATTACAGTCGCTATAAAAATACATTTTGTTTATAAACAAAAATATCATTTCCATTAAAATCTTCTTAGACAGCAGTCCCTGTTTTCGTTTCCTTTGCAAATTAACATCATTTAATAACTTACTGACATAATTACGAACTTTGAAGAGTAAAAAACTAAGTCCTAATATTGTTGTGATCAGCTCTATTTTATGACCAAGCCATTCGGGCCCAGACGTCCGCCGGGACTTTCCACAATGACAGCTTTTACTGATACCGCCATTGTCTATCATTTGCTTCTCCACAAACATCCCAATTTCTTTTCAAAGTACACAGCCCCTATAAAATTAAAAGAAAGAAAAAACTTGCCGGTCTTATTTTTTTTTTGACAGTTCTTATATTAAATGTCGTGTTATTTTCTGAGAATTTGAAACGGCTCGGCGTTCTGGAACCATATAATTGAACATTATAATTAAGAACAATGTGTTCGAATTTCTAAATCCATTATTGTATTTTTTTGAATAGTAGAGGTTTATTGCCAGTGTTTGTTGAAACATAAAATTCCCCCATCCCTAAGTATTCTAAAATGGTGTTGTATCAATGTAAACTAATTACAGGGAACTATTTAAAATGTACGTGCTAACCAAAATAGGCTTCTCACGCAGCCGCCTTATTGAAGGCAATAAGTAAGTACAGTTCGTTCAAATAAAACGTTTCAAGTTATTAAACGGCTCCACCACACCCAACAAAGGACTATTCTGGTAATGTCAACACGCGTTTCCGTCGCAAACGAGGCATAAGGAAACAAATGAAGTAAAACAAATGATTCGCAACTTTGTTACCGATTCATGAGTCGATATCGGAACGTAATCAACTCCTACTATTGGTGTTCCATTGGAATAATTATGATCAAAGCTTTAAATTACATTTAAAACATTTACATGTACTTTTAAAAATACGTATATTGTTTAATCAATATCAATAGATATAGTAAAATTATTTTGAATGAGCTTCAGAAATGATAAAATACCTAAGATTCTTGCGAAGTAAATTTAAAAAAAAATGTATTTAAAAAAATGCGTAAATGGCTGTTATGAATCTTATTAGTATCAATACACGAACCCAAGTGAACTAACATAAACCACCGTCTTGACTTTACAACTATTTCCAACAACCACTCTAACGCTTCATTTACAGCTAGCTAGCCCTTCCCGATATCGATCGTGTTTGAGATCGCGCCGCAATTTGCCGATCGCTAGATGACGTTTCGCGGAAGCGGCGCCCGACGTCACGCTGCGCCCGCGCAACCACCATTGCTATATAATTTATTGGCCATTTCGCTGTAATTGTACCCTAGCCGCCCTCTGCTAAATGTTTCTTCTTCTTAGTGTGCCTCACAAACTTACAACATTGTTATAAGCCTATAATTTTATATACAACTCAATTGAGTTGGTCGCGTTTTGGTCCATTGGTTAGGGTAGTAACAAATCTAGTTTTAACGTTGTAAACCAATCAGAATATTGCTCTTTTCTTATTGGTTAGCTGAATGACATTTAGAAGAGTTGTTGCGTTACATTAGTATCTGTCATGGCGAAAAGTGTAATAGGTAGGTATATATTATTGGAAAATAGGTACCTACCTATTGTTCTTCAGATCAGAAATTTATCAATTTTTGGAGGAACAGTTCTACGTTGTGTCAAAATATTTAAGCTCTATATCATAGAGGAATAGAGGAAAAAAAAAAACAAAACAAAAATGACCGACTGTGAATTGCAGCTTTACTTCATTTTCCCTTTATTACTTTGCTAGCTGTTGCTTGTGACTTCGATCCAAGATGTAGCTTATGTCCTAACCCAGCTCATGGTCTACCCATGTGCCAAATTTCATCCATATCCGTTAAGCTGTTTTAGCGTGTCAAACAAACTCATTTTCTCATTTATAATATTAGTTCGGATAATAATTATATCAACACCAGCTTACTCGATAACCATCTGTGGTCCTAACTTTATTATTGTATAGTTATAATTTATAATATATTCAACAAATCCAGCTAATTATAATTGGATGAGTGAACTGGCTGCTAGCACTCGACCGCTAGTAGTCACGGTACTTAATTGCCAGTTGTGCGGACAAACATGGCGTCTGTCACAGGCACAGGGCAGGCCGGTTCCTAATTGTTTTCATTGGCCTTTCTCTTGATCGTGTCACAATATAATTGGGCTTTATCTTAATGTACGTAAGTAGATTCTCTTTGCAACGGACCATAGGATAAGGTAAGCTTTGCAACCAAAGGAATATTTCAACAAAGTTTGGAATTAATGAGGACTAAAAATAGCCGATTCTTAATTTTGCTGGTTTTAAAACAATATCCTCAGTCATCCTAACTATAATATTATTAATGTGAAAGTCAGTTTTGTATGTTTGTTACGCTTTCACGCTAAAACGGTGAAATTTGGCAGATAGGTAGACCATGACCTGGAATTAGGACATATTATATTCCTACGGGATGACTTACGTACCTACGCGGGTGAACCGTGGAGCGCAGCTCAGAATCAGAATCATAAAAAATAAACTTGGAAAATATTATGAAGAGGCAAAATAGATTCTCTAAGTGCATTTATGAAGTCCAATCTGCACGATCTATTTCATAAAACATTCACCAGTAATTTTAACACCTTTGTGGTGAATCCCAAGCGAATAGCGGCGGGAAACAATTGTGTGGTACTTAATTAAAATAATTGTCCAATTGTCGTGGTGATTGCGACTGGTCTGATGGATAACGTGCGAATCACACCTTGCCATCTTCATTTGTAACTATAACTGTGGATATGCAATTTTCAATTTACAAGTATGCAGCCTGACGCAAATGACTTTATATGAGTAGATAATTATAGTACGCAGCGTTTATTTATTGCAGGGACATGGTCTGACATTTTGTTTAACCTTACTTATGGTTCAGGTGTAATTATCTTAAAAGACAAGCAAAAGAAAGTTGGGCTGTGAAAAAATTATAAACACAGATGCGAAGGGAAAGGTTCCAAGTTATTGGACCTCTACAAGCCATTGAAAATAATTTTGAACGGGTTTGTAAATAATCATAAACGTTTAATGATATAAAAGGCTTCACTACTCCATTATAGCTTCCCGGAGTTAATGATTCAGTAGTATATTGAAACTTTATATATTTATACATCAAAAGATTCCGAAATAGTTCCACCGACAAAGACTTAAACAATTTTGTTTTAAAATGAAATCAAGATTATTATTTAAACATATAACATGAATTTATAAACTGTACGAAAAACTCAGAATCGAAATAGTCCAATGTTGTAATGGTCTAATTCCAGATAAATGGAATATTGTGGAGGTCATGCGGCTGGCTCTGAACCGCCACATATTGTGACTGTGTAACACGACACTGACATCTCATTTATACCGACTTTAATGTGTACGTTATCACTGGTCAAACTGAAATGTATTTTGATAGCTAAATATTTTCACATATTTTTTTTAAAATTTATTACGAATATTTTCAGTGACCGGTCTAAATGGAATCTGTGACAGAATATTGTGCCGATTTAGTTCGTGTTTTCGCATAGCAGTGTCTTGTGACTTTACACTCACTGTGTAGTTGGTATCAGTCGGTTACCCATTGGCCTATTTTAATGTCAACAAACGTTGATTCCCTCCTGCCGGTGACTAGGTTATAAATAAAAACGGCCGCGATTAGCGTGTGTCTCATTAATCATTCAGTGTATAGTGTCACACACGTCCAAGCGCTCTGTGATCTCGGTACCATTCAAAAATTACACTTTCCAACGTTCTCTTCTGTTATAACAGAAACGCTGGAAGCTAATTGCTTTTAAATTGTGTTTCTTTTATTTTTTTTCTTCATTTGAAATAAGTAGGACACTTGAACTCTCTTTCAATTCAGTTTGTCACATAAGATTAACTACATAGATCGTTATTTGTCGTATTATAATAATTACGTGACACCGGTGTCAACTCTTCTACCTTAACGACATCGCTCCTGTTACTGTACCACAACACCACACAATCAAAATACAATAGTTTATATTTATTATTGGATTGCGGAAACGTGTTTGGCTCTGTTCCATCGTGTAGTTATTGTAAAATTTCCACGGGCTCTATCAAAAACATCAAGGTATTACTCAAATTGTACTTCTGAACCAAATGAGTCTTCATTTACTAAGCATGTATCATATTAATTTCCTTTACAGTCGCCATTAGAGCAATAATGATTTGATGTAGTTCAGTTTAACACAATGTGTGCTCCAGCATCTTCGGCGATGTGCCAACATCCATAATAACAACACTTGGCCACAATTAGCCGAGTGGTGGATGATAAAATAATTCGCCATGTCTCACCAATCGCTTTATGTATAGCATTGTTTCAACTTGATCTACAGCCGCTCTCTGATCAAAGGCGGCTGCACCCGTTACAGTTGTTTCGCGAGAATGATATTAATCAAACACATTTATTGCGGTCGCATTCAAAATTAACAACCGTATATTAAATTTAAGTTCTGAGAACTGTTGGCTATCAAATATTTCCTACAATAAACCAGTTGGGCCCGCTGTTAAACTTCCCAGATTCTTGTGCCATCTGAACATTACAACCACAATAACAGCGACGTCATATTTCTGGATTGCAGCCAATGCTTTATGGACATTTATTATGGTTAATATAATAATGTCATTTAGCTCTAATAACATGTAGTTGTTGAACATTTGGTGCGCAGTAGAGTCAGGATTCAGGAATCAACCGCTCTATTGGGTTACGATTCGTAACGCGCTCACTGTTACAACAGATGTGGCTCTCGCCCGTGCTTCTAATACATAAAATAATTAAAATAAATAACAAAGCACCAATCAAAGAATTCAGCCGGCAAACAAGAAGACATGAAATCTCCCGCGACGTCTGTCAAATTAGCATCACAAACGAAAATAGCGTCATTCTAATTATTTTGATGACTCAACCGAAATACAATTAATCTTGCCGGTTCTGTGAACTGTCCAAGTGACGGACGGACGAAAATATCGTCGCATTTCGCGATAAATAAACTCGTGAGTCGAATATCGGATTTCGATTCCATCGGTGCTGCGTATCAAAGATTTTATACGCGTCTTGGATGCGGGCAGCGGAGCGCAATGCCGGACGCCGCGCACCCGCCACCGCGCGCGCCTGCCGCGTTGCGTTAGCGCACAGCCTGCCAACAGAAACTGTACATTCACGAAAATAATTGAACGCATTCTGTTAACAGAAACTGCAAAATTCAGCCACAAAATCCATAGGATCAGCAACATCTGCTCATTAGGCTGCCAACATAATTTTAGTAACAATCTTCATTCTGACAGGATTGAATCGGAGACTTGGAGCTATCTAGTGCTCGCATCGCAGGCCGGAAATCAGCTGTCGTATCCCGATTCCTAGTGGGAGATCGGCCAATGCGTCTGAGTCTACGATTACATTAGATCGAGTTGGTTCCTAGAGTTCTGATTGGAAACTCGAGACGGCTTGTGTTCATCGGAACACTGTCTCGGTTAATTAGAATGCTTTGTAAGAATAGATTTGCCATCAACTTTCGAATCTTGCTCTACAATGATTCATCTCGTCTGCAATCATTACATCTTACATTTGTTACTATTATCTTGATCGGACGGCGCGTTTATTATATTATAATTCTCCACTCGTCTGCCAACGAGAGAACAGTAAAATATGTAGCGTTATACAAAACTGAATAATCAGGTGGGAAAACAGAGAAAAATGTGAACGTTGGATTTTCCACCATTAAATCGTTCAGATAAGATTGATAAGATGATATACATTACGACTGTAATGTAATAATTTTACAAAACGCGTTAAAAGACATCAAATACGATGTAAACTTGAGCGTAGAGCGTACAATGCACGGATTCGTCACACTTCGTTTCGGTCGTAATCCAATTTGCCTTAACTTATTCCAATCGATATCCGTGACAAGTATAAGGGGCGTTAATGTTACTATTTTATAGCTAGTCGTCATCATGGTGATACAGTCAACAGTGGCTCATTGTGTACCACTGCCGTGTGACGGTGCGTCTGCGCGGCGTCTAGCGTCGATCTTGCCGCTCGTAAATCACCCGCGCCACAAATTGGAAACCCACCGCTAAACAGCTCGCCACTATAAAAGTCTCAAATAATAACTTCGGATCTGAATCTCATAAAATTATGATTTCCAGTATTTTCGAGTGGGTTTTTAATCCCGTCGTGGTTTTACGATGTTGTAAAATTTGATTAATAACAGTTGTGTGTAGGTCTACAAAGGTGGGACATTGTTGCAGTGACCCATTTACGGGTCGTGATTGTGCCGTATTTTGGCGGTGGCGCTCTCCAGACCAAACAAGCCGCTGTACTGGCGTGACCCTGTAACATGACTCATATTAATCAAGGCCTTGTTCTCTTACGTAATAAGAAACTGCTTCTAAACCCCTAAAACGACTGTCGCGAGGAGTAAAGTTATTTGACTACTTGAGTTAATAACCGTATAAATTATCTGTACTCACAAAATTAATCCATCTGTCACTAGGAATATTTATGCTCTTGTATCTGTCCCTGTTCTATGAGTTTATGTAATGACACAAGTAAAGTTAAACTTAATTTTATTACAGTGAAGTATAATAATCATAATTACTACTAATCTTCATAAATCAAGAATAGAAAACTGAGTAACTACTTCGTCGATTCTCCACACTTGACGTAATTAGATGTACCTACATTGCAGTAAAAATAAAACACAGCTATCGTGTGTGTAGGCGTGACAATAAGTCATTATGTATGTAGGCCCAGCCGTCAATCTACGTCCGCTGTCACTTCAATTTTTCTATTTTATTTTTCTCCTATTTTCTGTTGGATTTCCACATTGTGTTGCGTCTGCGCCGCGACGTCGGATGCGACGTTATTTCACGATCCGTCACATGATTTGAACGGTATCGGATTTAGCTCTTGACAATGAAGGGACGTTACCGAGTTCTTATTTATTATTACTATGTTCGATATTTTTAGATTTGATTCCGTTTTTAAATTGGATTCGGCTGTAACGAGTTTTAAAGTTGGGGACGTTTTTGTTTGTAACTATTTTTGATAATTGTTTGTCATTGTTTTTATGTAACATCATAGCAGTTACCAGACACGTGGAATTTGTTTCCGGACTATCTATAATTACAACTACTTTAATCTCAAACAAATTAATTGCTCCATCTATAAATAAATCATCTCCGAAAATTAAACATTACATGATTACACCACTAATTCATCTCAAAATATTTACACCATTTCCTTACATTGATAACATAACCTGTAATGGGATGCCACAGTCGATACATCTCGTTACGAATCGAATTTATTCATCGGCATATATTTTATAGTGTTGGCCTTGGGCCCCAGCCCGCCGCGGGGGCCTATAAAATCACACGGATAAATAAGCACACGATCAGCCCGTAATTAAAAACATAACTTATTAATATCGTTTATTAACGCTCGCGGGTCGTACGCGCACTCGACTCGTCCCGTGCCTCGTTTGGCCGTCTCGCACCTTCTTCCGATAAATCTACTATGTCTTCAATTTCATTATAATTGTCTTATTTATTGCATATAGCTTGCTCGTAATCGTGTTTGATTTAATTTGATTTGTTTAGGTGGTTAGTTTGTAAATGTTAATTTGGTTGCTTTATCCCAATAAGTACATCGGCATATCAATGTGCAAATAACAGAAAGGTACAACTAATATTTGACACTAATTGACAAGTCTAGAAGTTTGAAATTGATTGGTTTTGAGAAACATTATTTACCCGAAATCTTTTGAGTGTGCTACATGTGTAATGTTGAGCTTCGGGCGCTTGCAATATCGTATGTCGTTACACAATTATTTTGACCATTGCGGTATGGGGTCGAGTAACATGTTTATACTCATTGCCTGGTCCAATAATGTGTGAATTACTATAGGCAGCCGACAGTCGGCATATGAAATATTTGTAAGTCCACTAGTCCACTTGTCGCGTGCTGCTCTCGATGATTTGCCATCTAGTTATATCTAGATTATTATATTGATGACAATTTGTTATACATGTGCTAAATGCTCCCTGACTAATTAATCATAGAATAAAATAGTCAAAATGATTTTAATTAGACTTGCAAAGCGAGTTATTAGATTGCCCAGCACCAAATCTAAATGCAATTTAACTAGAGTAGGCTAGACTTGTGTTACAATTTAAAATTATAATATTAACACATATTACAACTGTACAGAAAGCATATATTCGTCTCCCAAAACAACAATAGTCACTAAGGCGAGAAGAGAACAATAAACTGGCTGATTTATTTTAATAAAGTAATTTATGGGCCCTTACAAATTGGCCTCATGACGGCCGCCTTATCGAGTGGCGAGAATCGATAAAATCGATGGCGATGTATCGATACATGGTTATTAATGGTGAGCATATTGTACTCGGTAATGAGATAACATTTGTTTTGTAACTACTTGTCATTGTATTCAAGTGCATGTAATTGTTGTTGAATGTGCGTTAAAATTATTGATCGATTCGAATAATTATTTCACTCTATTTAAAATTCTAAGTAAGTTTGTGGGATATCAATACCAAAATGAAAACTGCAGCTAAAATTATGAATCAATTACATTCGAATCGTCTATCGAAAATTGGTACAATGACAGCTGATATGTTTGCAAAAAAGCGCCCACGTAAAACGCAGCAAACCGCAGAACAGTGTGAAAACAATTTTTTTTCGTCAATTGGCCGTCCCATAAAGCAATCGTATCGACGATCGCTGATAACTCATCTGGTTGGATCGTAAATCGAAACGGCGTCCATAACTTGCGCGGCTTAATTACGAATAAATAAATAAATAATTGAATGTGAGCGGCCGCGGGCCTAATCGATCGTGTTCCAAGGTGTCGGAGGTGCTAACAAGGGCCCGCCAGCATTCGAAACGTTTGCTTTGTGATCGCGTACCAGTCGACAGCGAAGCGAAAATCCCGCTACCGCTCGAGATAACACAATTGGATGCAGCAATTTATTGTTATCATAATCTGGTTCGGTTAATTGATTTAGCGAATATTCATTTTTTGATAATATAAATCATACATAATTCCGTTGTTCGTATTGTGCCAGATGCTAACACACTCATTGAATTCCGAACACCATACGTCGCTCTAATTCAGACACCTCCTTCTTATATCTTCCATTCAGTTTTTAAGAAGGTCAGAAGTCAATTCCAACGGTCCATTGAAACGGACACCATCTAAACATAGTAGCACGGAAGCCGCACATTGTTCTTTTCATATCGTTTTTTCGTGTGTCGGACGATTGACGCGTATCCATTTCCTCGGACGAGAATAGTAGCCACCTCCGAGTCGTGCTATAAAATAAAGGGTATCACTCAACGACCACCGACCATCTAGATATTAGGAGATGTCGCTGATTGCCGCTCGTTAGAATCTAATTAGCCCACGGATCACTCATCGCGTCTATTTCCATAGCTGTGGAAAATAATTTATATTTGATTCGACCTTCCCACTCAGTTTGTTATTCGCGAAAAATCAAACGTCGGTCGGCGTTGTCAAGTTGAAACGTGGAGCCTACACAAATTCGATCTGCTCATGTGACCATGCATATGTATATGCAATATTATTATTGTATAAGAATATCTAAATGGTACATAAATATGTAAATATGTTCATAAGTGTAATTGTCGTCTTCTTGCCAAAATGGTTACAGATTTGACAAGATAATTAGACAAATAAGCTGTCAATCAATTGTGCTCTAAGTGAACGTGTTATGAATCAGTTTTCAGTAGTCTGCTTGATTTACTTATAAAATAAGTCCCTGTCAATAAAATGGAAGTGATTATTAAGATAACTGTGCATTATGCAAGTGGACTTGACATGAGCTTTACGTATTACAGATTTTCATAGCGAATTCGTGAAATCAACGTTAACTGTAATGTTTAAGGTGTCATCACAGGAACTTACTTTTATGGTCTGTTAACAACTTTTTTTTTCAAAACATACTATATGTCCTATAAAATAAAATTAACTGCAAAAATATATCATCTAAGTATACATTAAATCCGAATAAATCATTGTCCATAACTGTAAGATTTTTAAATATTCTTAATTGAAAGCTAAATCCAAGTCGGTGCGAAGGTGTGCTTGATGGATGAGCAGCTAAATTACCTCTCCCCCCTTCGTCCCTCGCACCGGCTTCCCCCACTAACGACCCGTTGGCCAAAAGTGATTATTTATACCGGTGATGACAGGACTTCCGGCGTTATAACTGGTGATTAAGACGCTGCCCGATTGAAATCTAGGACTATTCTAATAGACACAGGTGCTGAATATATTCTGACTAATAAAATATGACTTGTGGCTGAAATTGTAGATGTGGATAATAATGTGACGGTCGTGAGGTGTCGTTTTCGGAGGATCTTGACTAAGAATGTGTTCGATGACAGGTTTTTGACATGACGAATTTTCGAATATTCTCAAAAATATATATTCATCGGGAACATAATGTGTTACCTAATTATTCATAGCTGTTTTTATTTTACTACTGCATTTACAAAATCCAGTTCAATTTGTACAAATTGAATTCTAGCTAATAATTATAAAGGTCCAGCATTAGTTTCCCATTTTAACCAGCATACTCATCATTACAGCCAATTACGTAAATTAAATATTGACAGTATTAGTTAATATCCGCCGATCGACTAATCTAAAGGTGCCGGATACCCGTTATCTGCGTACACATGGCAACACAGCTTGCTTATAGTCTCAAACAAAATGTCACGAGTGTACAGCACAGTACTTAACTTTAGTGGGCCGGTGTATATTATCTCATATCCGCGAAATGCAATAATGTGTGTCTTTCCCACGGATGTCCACGTTTGGGCATCGTTAGCTTTAGTTACTATTTTATTAATCTTGAGATATGATTCTTGATATTAACCATTGGTTACGTAACGTGTTTAGCGATGGCATCGATAGGTATGCTTAAATCTAAATAAGTTTTTTTTATCCAGCGTTCGTTCGTAGGTATATAATTGTAACTATGTATTACTCTCACTGGGAGGAGGTCTATTTCCCAGCAGTGGGACCATTATAGGCTGATTGCTTATACTTCGAATGTAACGAATCATTTATTACTTCTATGTAATTTAATTTACTACGTGTACTACGAACTTAAATTATAAAGTGTAACACAGGTAGGCGGCGCCGCGTCGGCCCGCCTTTGATCCCCGCCCGCCCTGCCAACTGGGCGGATCTCGTAGGGTAAAGTTTATTGCATTTATAGGACTATTCATTTGATAGGGAGTGGAAAATAGAAAAGGAGGAAATAGGCGATCCATAAATTACACAAGTAAGTAGGTAGGTACCTACTTTTATAATGAGTACCCGAAAAGCTAAAGTCAAAACATAGCTAGCTAATCTTGACAGTAAATATACTAAAATCATCGATGATGGACTAGAAAATATTAAAAAAAGAATTGAATGGAAACAAAGGAAAATAAAAATGTTCAAGATATCAAGCAAGTACACTTTTCAAGGAAAACACACCCACTACTCAATCAAACTATCAACAAAATATTAACCCACTAATACGTACCGACGGAAATCAGTACGCAACATAATATCTACACGTATCTAAATGTAATCTATTATATAGATATAGATAGGGTCGAGGCGGGGCGGCAGGAAGCGGCCGATATAACGCCACGATAAGCTAAACCTATCGCTTCATCGGATTACTTCACAAAGAATATCGATCTATCTCAGATATAGAATATAGAACTCTAATTCGATTATTCTAAATGTCAAAGTTCAGGGAAGCCAATTTCGTAGTGCACGATGATGCGGGGGATATGATTATGGCATTGTATCAAAAGATATATAAAATTGTGTTTTGAGCCTTGTTGATTAAGTTAATGAAGAACCAAAGTAGCAATCTGAAAAATAACCTGAAATAGAGAAACGTAGATATGAATAAAGTTTCGAAAATAACCTGCAATACTAATAAGGAGCGAAGATATTCGGATGAGAAAGATGTGATCTTGAATAAAGATAGTCAAATAAATTCGAAAGTAATTTAAACGTATCATCCCAACTTTAATATCACTAAACCAATATCCATCAAAACCACTTCCAGATAGTCAGCCCCACTAACAATATTCATGAGAGAATCAATAATAATAATTGTCCTTTCTTCTCGTTTATAAACTACTGTCGAATGTCACCCTGTTCCTTCATCCCATCTTCCATCCATTTATGTAAATGCAGCATTGTGGCAGACACCTCATTTGTTCTATCTGCCAAGCACGGCCATTGTCAAAACTTCTTGCCCTTTGACTCCATTGTCTGTTTTTTGTCAACCAACACCAGATTATTTTATTTCCGTTATATGTTATTCTTATTCTTTGTTGGCTCATGTTTATCAATATTAGCTTCAATCACTTTTTATTTTGTTTTATTGTGATATGGTAGTTTATTATTTTATGGGTGTGGACCGTTAAACTTGGTTTCAAAGACATTAACCACAATAGATTTATTAGCCGTTCGGGTTTTACGTAATTCGTGTTTCTATTTGAGTTGGACATCGTATATACAATGTGAATAATATTCATTCAAATTGTATAAATTGATTCAATCTTCATAAATCTAATTCAGGGACAAATATCATATCCCAAATAATTAGTTGTGGGTTATTAGTAACAATATTCTGTTGAATAAACGCTGTAGGTGTTGGTTCCAAATGTGCTTCGTCATCACCGGGACGCCGTTCCACATTGTAATTTAAATTGTCATTCAAATTACCATTGAGAGGAGACAGTAAACGCGGTGGCACTCGAATTCTCGACACCTTCGTCTAGACACGTCCAAACATGAAGGTTTTATGAATTCTATTATTTGGGTCCAACTGACGTGAATATGGAAATATCTTGAGGTTATTTTTTTTTGAGAATAAAGAATATAATTTTGGTAGAGTCAAGCTTAGAGATAATTCCAAACCTCAGGACGTACTTGAAACGTTTTATAGGTTTTCTTCAAAACCAATCTTTGCCCTGGAACATCGTTAACAAAGATTAGCAACAGTGTATTACAACAAAAGGAGTGATACACAAATTAAGGGTTTCCATCCCGATGATATTTTACGATAGCCGTAAGCGACAAAACGAGAGCCATAAAAGAGACCATGTAGTAAGTACAGATTGCTAACTTATGGAACCTGCACAATAGCTGCCAAGCCGGACTAGATTGTTAGGTATAAGACTAAATCTGCACCCATAGTGTTTGTAGAATACAATTTGATTAGCAACAATACCATAATGATGCTTGTCGATGTGTAATTATGCACAACCGTGGAAACAACATTGTAAGCACTCATTTTGTCGGTCAATTTTCCCCGCCCCCATAAAAAGCGCAAACATGACTACGTTAATAATAAATTATATACATCTCAGCGCAGACGATCCTACCATTCGGAAACAACAAATGCTAATAATTACTTTTCAGATTTTACATGTTCAAAGGGTCGAACCGTACCCGGCTCTGTGCGATTCGAAACAATGCATATTATCGATCGTCTAGAGACTTATTGAAGAATAAATCCGAGAGGCTTCTTGAGTTACAGTGCATTGGGTGCCTTTGTTGTGATATCTGGCAAGTTTGTTCCGTCGGGCCTGTTCCATTAAACCAACATTTTACGGTCTATATATCGGACGTCGCATAGCTATACGTTTTCCTTAGATTTATATTTCTCCTGCAAATAGGTGGAATACAGTAATAGTATTCGTTCGTTAACATTGTGTGTGCACGCGCAGTTTTATTACAATTACATTATGTTGGTATTGTTCGTATCTGTCGAGTGTCATAACGGCGGCCGCGTCGCGCCGGATAGCTCGGCTTTACGGCCGTCGATAGTTGCCACCTTCGTTTGGAGGATTCCATTGTTGCATTCATCTCAATGATCCGGCGTAGTCGCATCGTCGTCTTTCAGCCGCATCCGACATTTCCATTGTTGCAATTTTATTGCCGGTGTTACCGTGCTGGCGGAGATCGTAAACTACGCACCAGCGCTCGATACTATCGGCGGCGCGGCCTGATGGCTGATGGGCCGCGCGACCGCACCGCGCCGCATTATCGCGCACCACCGCCACCGCAGCCGCGATTTTCATTCGTTTCTAATAAATTGATACGAGAGCTACGCGACGCGCCATTGGTCGGCTCACTCCCCTGACTTCGATCCTCGGACCCTGACCGTAAATCAACTTTACAACCTTTAATTACAGATATTTGCCGTCTCATGTGAGCGTACGGGTTATCGGAGGGCTGTGCTCGCGAAAATATAGCATAATAATGGGTATTGACCCGTAATGGCTCGCCTGTAGGTACTATCGGCTGCCTTTGTCTTGATTGTTCGAGCGAGAGTATATTCTTTTCTGAATGATTGCCAATTACATCGAATGGCCTCCTGAATTCCACTGAGAGCGATACTTTAATCTTTCTCGGTTTTGATTTGCATTCGAATAAAATGATTTATGTGTTATTGGGATCCAAGGTTTATGTTGTGACGTATTTTTGATTCATTGGTGGTTTTTAATGTTGTCAAATTTCGAAGCGGGGTTGTGCTTACTGCGAGCAATAATTACAAATTGAAATGAGTGCAGTCAGTGTAGTGGTGTTGCGCCGGGCTGGTGCCGGTGTGGTGCGGGGCGATGTCTACCACATTGTTGCACCGGATAGGGCCGACCGGCCGTCTGTTTTAATGTCTCTCAGACGGAATTACGCTGGATTGTTCTCAACTTTACTGCTCCCTTCATGATTGATCGTTGTATCCTCAGCCTTATGTCATTTTCGCGCCGTATCTCCTGGAATTTGTACTACAAGCAATAAATATTACATTGAGTTATGGTAATTTCGCAAAATTATAGTATATGACTCTTTAACTTGCGTTGTGTATTATTAGGTCCTAACTTACAAGTATATACAAGAACATATTATGAATATTATTAAATAATTATTAGCTCTTATTAAAGGAGGGTTCGTGTGTGCACGTGTTTTGTTCCG